>JAJJWW010000381.1:205123-1657453 GCA_023531295.1 Papaver armeniacum
ATGTAAGGTCTAACTGATCACCGTGTCTGTATTTTAAATATGCAGTTACGAATAATCCAGCCAAAGTAATAGGAGTTAGACCTAACACGATTCCAAATAGTAAAATTTCAATTTTCAGTTTGTTTGAAAGGGGAAAAAGAGAGGTAATATATATTCTTAAATATAAATCCGAATTGGTTAGCATAGCGTTGCTTCTTTCATTTACATATTGAATCTCATCAAAATCAAATGAAAACGGCCCAATTAATGAATGATTGTTTTTACCAAAGACCCCTAGGCTTTTTCGAAATGTAGTAATAGGCTATGGTTGTTCGCAGTTCAACAATTCTTGTTTAGGCAGTTCATACCATTCATACATAGTGTTTTGATCTAAGATTTCAATTCTTGTTGGCACCACCTACGGCCTACCCAACTTTTGATAAGTTTGTTTGGAGAAGGAGGAAAGAGAATGGAGAGAGAAGGAGCGCATAATGCGCTGCATCTGGAGAGAAAGATTTTTTTCGTTTCCATGGAAACTTTAGGAAATACTAGAGGAGTTAAGCTGGAGGAAAGGAAGAGAAGAGGCTTTTGTTCATGGATTCACTTTTCGATGAAATCAACATTCTGGTTGGTAGATTGTATGAAGGAGGCGATGGACTTGAGAGGTGAAAAGAAAAGATGGCCGAGAAGGGAAGGAGAAGCTGCTTATCTTTGTGAGGTTAAAGAGAATGATGCTGGGAGATATCTAAGAATATCAAGATTTCGAAGGGGAGATTCAGATAGATCTTATGCTATTTGTGTGCCTTGTGGAGAAGGAAGCTATTATTGGTCAGTTCTTTGGAAAGAAATACAAAGGGTTCTACAGGTTAACAATGTGGTTAGGAGGTTGCCTCAAACACCACCTTCAGGTGCTGATTTTCAACATGCTCTACCAAGTAAAGCAATCACAAGCACTACATGCAGAGGGGTGATCAGAGTTCATGGCTTGGTCAGATGGCAAAGAGTTGCAAGGGAGGTTCTCAAACAGATGGAGTGGGATTCCTTTTTAGACTTGGAAATTATTGATGAGCAATCTGCTTATATTGATATTGTCAGGGATTACTGGTTAGATCTTTGGAGACCAAAAAAGTTAATTGTTGATGATGTAGTGATTACGCTGTCACAATACCAGGCAACTAGGGAGGAGTCAAAGGCAAAGAAGGATAAGGTGCAGTCGGAGCAGGCTTTAATTCCAATCAGTTCGATGAATTGCTATCAGAAATGGTTAAAAATTAGAGGTATTCCTCATCGTTTTTGGAGTTACAAGTTGTTCAGATCCATAGGAGAATCTTCGGGAGGATTAATGGAAATAGCAGACAGCACACTGAAAAAGGAAAGTTTAAATTTTTTCAGAATTTCGGTCAGAGGAGAATTTTCGATAATTCCTGCGATTCTTGTGGTGGAAGACGGAGACCAAAAGTGGGCTGTTTCAATTGAGTGGGATTACAAATTTGATCCTAAAAAGAAGGCGTCGCTGGGGGAGTTTAGCAGACTGGTTAATGAGTTTGAGAATAAGCAAAATATCTTATATTCGAATATAACGGATCCTACAATTTCTGGAGCTAAATCAGTCCGTGTGGAGGAATCGGTGGTTGCTGAGTTGCGTGGTAAAACGTGTGTGGCACCAACACTGTTAGGACAAAACTCAAGCTCGACAAAAGATGACCACAAGGTTGGTCATTATTCATCTCAAGGGTTGAATAACTCAGAAGGAGGGAATGTTTTACAACCTTTGGAGATTGATGTCTCTAACGACGTGAGTTTTGGAGGCATTCCACACTCTGTCAATAAGTTTCACAGTCTTGAGGATGGTGTGCCTAATTCTGCAAGATTGGAAGTTATAGATAGTGTGCTGGCTGCGGAGGCAAATGGGTCACATACTATGCTTGGAGGTGATGTTGTGGCCAAGCATTCTGTAACTAATTTAATTCCTCCTTTTCAGGCAGATTGCTCTCTTGGCTTGAATGCAAACAGAAGGTTTAGTTCCTCAGGGTGCCCTGACGACCTTCAAGTTGTTCTGCATGATAGCACGATTAATTTGAATGTTGCTCAAAGTCTACAAACAATTGCAACTCATAATTTATTCAATGTAATTGAGGACAAGATTGTCATCAATCTGGATGAGTTACAGAGTGCAAATATAGATTCAAACGAAGTTATTTTTTCGACTTCTAAAATGGTGGTGGAGCTGTGTTGTAGACTTGGTGGTATTCTGAAGAAAGATGAACATCATGCCAAAGAAGTTATTGATGAAATTTTGTTCAAATATAGGGACAGGTACAAAGCAATTGCTGATGGAAGGAAAGTACAAGATAGTTGTGACTCGCAGGGATCTGGTGGCTCTTTGGAGGCTGAGAATGAACAGGATGAAGTCAGTTCAAGGGAATTATTGATTACTAATGGGGTCTAAAATTATTGACTGGAACATAAGGGGTCTTAATGCTTATGATAAGCAAATAGCGGTGAGGGATATGATCGCGATGCATAAATGTTTGGCTTGTACACTACAGGAAACTAAGATAGCTAGTTTTTCAAGTTATTTTATAAGGCAGTTGTGGTTTGATTCGGAGTTTGGGTGGGAGTTTTTACCATCACAAGGAGTTGCTGGCAACAGTGGAGGGTTATTAACAATATGGGATGCTTCTGTATTGGAAATTCTAGATAAAAGAATGGGTTTTAACTCGATTTCTTGTCTATTTCAGTTTAGGAGCAATGGTTTTAAATTCGTCCTCACCAATGCGTATTCTCCTTGTGATTATAATTTGAGAGAAGAATTCTGGCGTGATGTTGCTGAAATAAGAGATTGGTCTGCAGAGGCGTGGTGTTTTGTGGGTGATTTAAATGCAGTCAGAAGTGATAATGAGAGGAATAAAATTGGTGGACATGCAAGGAATATGGAGTTCCTTAACAGTTTTATTCTGGGGAAGGAGTTAGTTGATCTACCCCTAAGTGGAGGTGCATATACATGGAGTAATAAACATTCTGATCCTTTGCTGTGTAGACTAGACAGATTCCTAGTGTGCACGGCATTTGATGCTAAATTTTCTCAGGCTACTCAAACGGCTCTTGTAAGAACTATTTCAGATCACAATGCGTTACTGCTCGAGTTGAATTCTGGTTTTAGAGTTAACTCTTCTTTTAAGATTGAAAATCATTGGCTTCAACATCCGGATTTCGTTAAGTTGGTAGAACAGTGGTGGCAGGCAATGCACTTTGTTGGATCTCCAGGATATGTTTTATTTAGAGAACTGCAGAACCTGAAGTTTTTTATTAAAAGTTGGAGTAAAGCAGTGTTTGGAAACGTTAAAAAGGAGGAGGAAGATTTATTGGAACAGATTAAGACACTGAATTTGGCAGAAGAGGCTACAGCGTTATCTTTGAACCAGATTAATGAAAGAGCTAAATTGTTAGCTAAACTTAATAAGGTTAAGGTAACCAGAGCCAGAATGGCTTTTCAAAGAGCCAAGGTTAGGGGATTTAGAGATGGAGATAAGAACACTCGTTACTTCCACAGGATTGCGAATGCTAAAAGAAGAAGAAATTGTATAACGAAGCTGGAAATTGATGGAGTTGACATCTTTAATCAAGAGGTTATAAAGGGTGAGATTCAAAGGTACTATACTACTCTTTTCAGTGCTTCTTCTACAGTCAATCCTTCTTTTGATAGAATGCAGTTTAAAAGTTTGGATCAAACGCAACAAGATTGGCTGGAGAGACCTTTTGTTGAAACGGAGGTGGAGGCTGTTATAAAAAAGTGTGGAACAAATAAGGCACCAGGGCCTGATGGATACAACATTGAGTTTTATAGGGCTTGTTGGAGTTTTATGAAGGCAGATATTATGGCAGCGGTGAATGAATTCCATGTGAAAGGTAAGCTTGACTGGAGACTCAACATGTCATTCATTAAGCTTATACCTAAAAAAGAGGATTCAAGCTGATTAAGGATTTTAGGCCATTGAGCCTTATTAACAGTTTTTATAAGATTATATCAAAACTACTAGCTGAAAGAATTAAGATGGTAATGCCTTGTCTCATCTCAAGTGCACAAGGTGCGTTTATTAAAAATAAGCAAATTTTAGATGGCATCCTAATAGCTAATGAATGCATTGATAGCGAGAATAAGACAGAAGATTCCTGGTTTATTATGTAAGATCGATATGGAGAAGGCTTTTGACAATGTCAATTGGTCTTCTCTATTTACTATCTTGAGGAAGAATGGGTTTGGTGAAAGGTGGATTGATTGGATTAAATGGTGTGTTCTTGGTTTTTGATTTTCGATTTTGGTGAATGGTGAAGCGACTCAGAGGATTAAGCCTTCTAAAGGGATTAGACAGGGTGATCCACTATCACCCTTTCTTTTCTTGTTAGTAGTGGAGGTGCTTTTTTTGCCGCACTGCGATGCGATAATTGATGGGAGGTGATTTGGTTTTCAAGTTTGTGAGGGTGGAACTATGGTGTCTCATCTTGGTTCGCGGACGATACAATTATTTTTCTTGATGCGTCTAAGTTGGAGGTAAGGAGACTTTTAATTATTTTGTTAATGTTTGAAGTTTTGACTGGTTTGAAGCTGAATCTAGACAAGAGCTCGATGACAAGTATTGGAGCGGATGATTTGATTCATGATTTGGCTATGGAACTGGGTTGTAAGGTTGATCCTTTGCCGATTACTTACTTGGGCCTTTCAATTGGAGCTAGTAAAAGGAGTGCAGAAATTTGGGAGGTGGTAATTGAAAGAATGAAGAAAAAACTAGCACCATGGAAGAGGAAATTCTTGAATAAAGCAGGTAGGGTTACTTTAATAAAAAGCTCACTTGAAAGTATAGCTGTTTACTTCTTATCAGTTTACTACATGCCTGCTGCGGTGGAAAAGAAGTTAACAACAATAATGAGGAAGTTTTTATGGGGAGAGGATGATGTTAGGAGGAAGATGACATGGGTATCTTGGAAGAAATCTGCAAAACCAAAAAGAAAAGGAGGACTAGGGATAAGGAGTTTAAGGATTATAAATAGATCTTTACTGGCGAAATGGTTTGGCAGATATGCGAAGGAAAAATCAGCGTTGTGGAGGAAGATAGTGTGTGAAAAATCTAGAGCAGATGAAACTCATTTGGTTCCGTTACAAGTTAAGGAAACAAGTGGGAGGAGTATGTGGTTTGAAATTCTAAAGGCTAGCGATGACTTTTATGATTCTGTTTCAATCCAGGTGAAGAATGGAACAAGTATTCGCTTTTGGCTTGATTGTTGGCTAGAAAGAAGGCCTTTGAGAGATAAATATCCGAGACTTTATAAGCTCAGCAGATTTAAGTATGTGACTGTTGCAGGAATGAAGGATGTGACTTGGAAGTTTGATTTCGCAAGAGTTCTCAACCCGGCAGAAAGCATTGACTTGCTAGAGATTAAGCATGACCTGAGAAACGTGCATCTGGCGCAGGAAGAGGACGAAATAGCGGGGGAATGGACTGCCAAAGGTATCTATATGCACATTACCAATGTTGATGCGGACTGGGAGTATTACAGGGTTGTTCGGAGTAAGTATGTTCCTCCAAAGTTACATTCGTCATCTGGGCTTCTATGCACGACTGGATTCCAATGAGAAGCATGTTGCAGGTGAGGAGGGTGGAGGTGAGTTCAAATTTATGTCTTCTTTGTAATACTGAAGTGGAGACACAAGATCATCTCTTCATTAATTGCAACTGGGTTAAGTACTTCTGGGATTTTTTCATCAATTCGTTGAGAGTTCGGTGGGGTCGGGCCAAGAGATTTTAAGAGCATGATGATGAGTGGAGAGTTGAAAAGGTTTCTCCTAGAATCAAATTAGTCGGCATTTACTTCCATATGCAATCTGCTTTGGGAATTATGGTTGGAAAGAAATAGGAGAAACCATGGAGGAAGGCCGAAACACAAAGATGAACTGGTGTATGCAATTAAGATGGACATTTGCTTGTGGAGTTCTCCTACAGATATTTTCAAGGACTTTACGATGAATCAAATTATTCATCAATGGGATCAAATTCTGCATATGTAATTTGAGGTTTTTTGTTTTTCTTTTGGGAAGAGATTTCTTAATCTCTTTTGTACATAACCATATAATATATAACTTTTCTTTTTAATATATCCTTTTTTCCTCAAAAAAAAAAAAAATAGCATATTGTTCCATGTAGCTAAGGTCACCTATCTAAGAGGCCGTATAGGCCAAACTTATGTGCTCGGGGAGCCAGATGGGAAGAAGTAATGCCTGGAAACAGCTTAATGTCTCTGTGTAATGCTAAGTGGGAAATTTTCAATCCCACCTAATCGGTTGAAATATATCTGCTTTTCAAAAAAAAAAAAAAATGCAATTACTGGTTCATCCACAAGCTCTCTGCCCATGCATTATTGCGCCGTACGGGATCTATCCAGTGATAGAAATTAAATATTTGGTTCACTGTATAAATATACAAAATTACCAAAATTATTAGAGATCGAAGATGAAAATGGGGCTTAAACTTTCAATAAAAAATAAAAACTTCAAAAACTCAAGTTGAACACTGATGAACATTGTCTATATCACATTTCATCGATCTTACCGGTGAAGAAAGAGCAAGAAATACAAGAATATATAGCCCATATAGACATTAAGCCCGTATACCGCCAATCCCTTCGGAACAAACTTTTTTTTTTCGATTGGACCCTTTTGAACAAACTAGGTAGCATGACAGACACCCCCATCCCAAGACCAATAAGCAGAGCACGAGAATCCCCAACAACAATTCTTCGTGATGAGAAAGAATCCACATGTATCGCCCTCAAAGCCATTTGAACATGGTGCTGGCTGAGCAGAAGAAAATGAGATCAAAAGGAGGATCACAACTCCCAGAAAGATTAAACTCGTGAATTTTTTGGTTTCCATGTCTTGAATGATAATTCTTCAGTCTTATCTTTTACAGTGAACGAGCAAGATTCGTAGTTTATATAAGAAGAGTACACGCATTGTGCATCAGAATAATTTGTGAAACTACTAAACTTATACATAATCATTCATTACCACCCGACAAGTACTGCATTAAATGTTATTAAGTCAACTAATTACGCATTAAATGCTAAGGGTGCATTAATTCCAAGTATGTTTTAGAAAATTCACGATAACGTGAATGTTTGAGCAGCGTAATCAAAATCGGGTCTTCTTAACTTGTATACCCATATGCAGGTTAAGCATTAATTTCCTGCATTGATTCTATAATTTTTAATACGGAAAACGTAAACCAATAATGAATTTAAAATTTACTCAAACAAGTATTCTGTTTTTTCCACTAATACCCTTTGAGCTCTATCACTTTTTTATTCTCGGAGGACCCTACATAAGATCCAACTAATATACATACGGCTAGGATTTGTATCTGTTTCTAACCCTACCTTATTTCTCTCTTCTGTTTGATTGACCCTATTTATTCATCTTCATCTTTTACAAATTAAAATTCATACGTTTTCTTCTATTAATTCACTCTATCGACTTTGTCATTTATCTCTCATGACTTCATATAGTGGAAAGATTAGGGTATTTGAGAAAAAAAAAAAAAAAAAAGACTGATTTTGTTTTTCGGTGTTTTAGATTTTTGAGATCTATTAATAACAGAAAAACAGGGCATGGTTCTAGTTTAGTTGCACTTCGAATGGAAACATTAAAAAGGAAATGACCGCTTGTAACCCATTGCCAAACTATACACGTGTGTGATTTAAGTACTTCACAGTTTGGGTTTGTGCTAGAGATAAGGGTAAGTATGGAAATATAATTTTATGACATAAATACGCATTACCATCCCAACAAAACTCTAACTCTAACAAAACCTATCAATTCCAAGACAAAAAATGAGTTATTAATCACTCCTTAACCAGTATATGAGTATACAAGTTAAGAAGACCCATAAAAATCAAACATGAGATGGAGGAGGACTGGTACATGTAAGACATTGATTTCTTCGAACGACCCTCTTAAAAAAAAAAAAAAATGCGACGCTACGGGTATTCCGGAGCAATCTATGTTTATGGTGAAATAATAGAATTACTACGGAGAACCGATTTAACGATTTCAAGTGGTGTTTATTTCTGATTATTGTTATAAAAGTTTGCTCCAAATAGAAATAGAACCGATTTAACGATTTCAAGTGGTGTTTATTTCCGATTATTGTTATAAAAGTTTGCTCCAAATAGAAATAGAGAGACCAATTTAACTCACAGATATATTTGAGGTTTATTCAAAGAATTTTAGACCTGTAGTATTATGTTCCAGGGGCGGATCTACATGTTGACTTGGGCTGGCTCAAGGAAAACTCACAATTTTACAGTGGTATTGAGTTGTGAAAACTACTACCACACCCATTTTTTAGATTTTGGCCACTGTGAAATCCATGGGCGTGAAACTTCACGCGCGCACCCATTATCGACGCCTAAATTCTTCACAAACCCATATTTTCTAATATTCTATTTTTCTTCTTTTTCTCTCATTTTCTACTATTCTTCTTCTTGTCTCTCCGTCGACCTTAATTCAAGGGAATTGAGCTTGATTTTCTGTGAATAATCACTAGGAAGTTTAGTAGCTTTATGAATCAAGGGAGAAGGTGATGGTGCTGAAGTCGATTGAGATCTTGAAGAAGAAGAAAAAGGTAAGCTAATTTAGGGTTTCGTAAATGATTGATATTTTGTATGGAATCGATTCTAATCGATCAATTGTCGATGGGTTTATTGTTAATTGAAGTAGAAATGGGTGTGAGAGGTTTGATTTTGTGGTGTGAATTTGAAATGGATTTGAGCCTGTTATGATGGTTGATGTGATAATTTGTATCAATTTTAACTTTTAAATTGTACTGGTGCTCAAGTACAGATCTTAAAATATATATATGTACGAGTGGATACTTTCTCTTTTAAACCAATTTCTTAAAATTCTTTTTTGAAAGAATTTGGTATCATCCACTGTCCACATTATGTGACTATTTAATTAGAGTCATAAATTACTATATACAGAAAGGAAAAGAAGCAAATTTTGATTTTGATTTTATATGAGTGGGTAAACACAGTCTTTAGTGTTGTAAACAACTATTGTAAGGGCTTTAGTTAGTTGCTCTAAGAAAGAAAGATCGACATTAGATATGTAGTGGGATAGATGAATCACGTTTATTAGATTGATTCTGATTCTCAATCATATAATAAAGGGATACGTATGAGCTAGTGATCACGTGAACTTATATCTTTCCCAGTGGAGTGTTGTTGAACTGTCAAAGACTTCCACACTAAGTTAGCTTACAAAGTCTCTTTAGATAGATGTTGGCAGCCTCAACTATTGCATTGCGCATTCTTAGATGCTATGGGTTTTGAGTTAATGTTGTTGAATCAACATATTGCAGTAAAGGTTGTAATGGGTGTTGTTGGTGCAAGGATGGTGTTAAGATACTGTGGTTCATACCTCGAAGAAGAACTGATGTTGTGGAAGGTGCTTTGGCTGGTACTGTGGTCAATTTAGGAAGGATGATGGGTATTGGGTGAGATGGTTTGCTGTGGATTGAAGTCATTAGAGGAAGACAGATGAATGAAGAAGATGACTTGATGGAGATGTTCTAGCTGGTTGCAATTGGTGGAGATGATGGCCGACAGCAACAATGAAATAATTAACAGCTCCATCGAACTGGAATGGTGGTCAGAGAATAACATGTTATGCAATCGATAAAATGGATGCATAACCTGTTATGCATCCGAAAATATGACTGCATAATGCGTTATGCATTGAGAAAATTGTTGCATAATCTCTTATGCATTGAGAAAATAAATGCATAACCTGAGGAAGATAGGTGAACTGGTGATGTTCTAGCTGGTTGCAATTGGTGGAGATGATGGCCGACAAAGCAACAATGAAATAATTAATGACTCCATCGATCCGGAATGGTGGTCGAGAGAATAACATGTTATGCGATCGATAAAATGGATGCATAACTTTGTTATGCGTCCGAAAATATGATTTGCATAATGCGTTATGCATTGAGAAAATTGTTGCATAATCTCTTATGCATCGAGAAAATAGATGCATAACCTGATATGCATCCATAATATTGCATTGTGCATCAATTTTTTTTATGTACGCGCTAAAATCAACCAAAAAATGGTTACATAACTTGTTATAGATGCATAATTTTGTTATCCAAATGCATAATTTGTTATGCGGTGGAGAAAATGGTTGCATAATTCGTTATGCGTCTACAGAATGTGTTATGCACCGTTTTTGGTGGCTGCATAATGGTTATGTATCAAGTTTTCAAAATTTTTGCCTAAAATGATGATCACCTCCGATTTTTTCGTGAAAAACAAAAATTTGATATTCTTGTTTGTACTCGTTGCGTAGCTCTCTTAAAAAGATTTCCAAAGATATAAAATTTGTAAAATTCCAAGGTGCGGATTTTTAGATATATTATGTCCAAGTTGCGTTGCCAATTATACCCCTGATGCATAACCCGTCATGCTGATGCATAATCCATCATGCTGACATTTTTGATAATTTCATATAATTAGGTGTCACAAAAATAATTATGGGTGTCACGGTACCTAAAATTAATTCTGGGTTTGACAATGATAATATTATTTTTTTTAGGTCTCCCCCTAATTTTCCCTATTGAGTTTGATACAAAAAGTTTATGTCTAAATCACTGGATTAAGCCACCCCTAAAAATCCAATTAGTTTTCAAGCCAGCCCTAACTTCACTTTCCAGTTCCGCCACTGTTATGTTGTGAGTGATATCTACCACCCCCATTATATCTAGCTTGTGGCATGGGTAGGCAAGATTTTTGCATATCCCTTCCTACAAACCTCGCTCCGTCGCTAGAGACGCGGACGGAAGACGTGGAGAAACAATACCAACTGAATCAAGAGCTGCTGGTGTCCAGTGGCGGTGCATATATATCTTGCGATCTACTTTGCAGTTCAACTTTCCCATCCTCTTTTTGTTTCCATGTATGATTTTGTTTGCTTTATTTATTAGGGATGCATTTTTTTGACATATGCGTTGGAACCTTGATTTGTTACATGCATTTTTTTTTTTTCACAAAATTGGTTAAAAAGGCCAAAATCATCATTTCCTGGGTGAAAAGGACAGTTAGATTTTGATACTGTTTAAATGGACAAAAATGTAAAAATAGACAGGATGTAAACAGTTTCATCCTGCCCATTTTCAAATATTTTTTCTTATTTTAATTTACATAGGATGCATCCAGTTTCATCCTTGCTATTTTTTAAGTTTAAGTCAGGATGAATCCAGTTTCATCCTTGCTATTTTTTTTTGTGTACATTTCACCCATAATAATTTTTACTCGTCCATTTGAACAGTGTTTTAAAAATATTTGGACAAATGACCCATTTTCCGTTAGATAAATTAGCTTATTTTTTGTTTTAAATTATAAATTGGTTTCTTTTATGGTGGGTTTGTTTGCAGAATTCACCGTTTCCAGGAATTTATAATCATATGGGATTACAAATTCTGAGAGACAAGTAAATTCCTTGTGTGTTTGGTAACTCAATATAAATTCCTAGGATTTATAGAGTTTTCTTGTATTTAAGTATTCATACCGTTTGGCATTATCCTCAAATCTTAAAATTACATATATACGGGATTTAGAGTTAAATAAAAGTGGGTCCATAAATCCTTTGATAAATTAGCTTGTTTTTGGTTTTAAATTATAAATTGGTTTCTTTTAGAGAAATTGGGTTAAACTTAAAAAATGGCGAGGGTGAAACTGGATGCATCCTATGTAAATTAAATATAAGAAAAAGTATTTGAAAATGGGTAGGATGAAACTGTTTACATCCTGACTGTTTTTACATTCTCACACATTTAAACAGACATGTCTTTTTCACCCAGAAATTGTCGTTATCGGGTTAATTGACCAATTTTGTGTTTCTTTAAGAACTTTAAATTTTTCTTATGTATTTCAGTTAAAAAATAAAAACTCCTAAACAAAATATGGAAGAAAATAAAATGAGGTGATCAACAATTCTCAATATTTTTGGATTCATGACCAAATTCGATTCAGTGGGACCATTCACTCACATTTTTTTTCCACCAAAAACCTTATATGAAATTCTTTGACCCTCGAATTTGGAGTTGGAAGAAACAGAAAGAGCAGATCTAGATAGCAGCTATTACACGTGGGTATTTTGTACCCACAGAGTCATTTAATAGAATTTGTTTGAGAAAATTTGGGATTGCCTGGTTCCATATTGTCGTTGATAAATTTCCTGCTTCGCTTTCATCAGCTGCAAAATTTGGCAGGCCATCTACTTCTCGATTCCTCTCTCTATAATTGTTTTGAAAAGCACAAAGAAAATTTGTCGCACTCTCTGTTTTATTTCGGTGAAAATAAAATGAGATGTTAAAAAATGACCATATGTTTGTGGATATTCTTTTTAAAAACATCAATTAGATGTTTTAATATTTGGCAACCGTGCATATTGGGGACCTTCTGATTTTTAGTGATTAATTTAATGGGACCTAAGTGAAAAAAACCTTATTCTGACAGTAACTTCACGGGGCACTAACTTCACCTGAGCACTTATTTGTTGAGGAACTGCCACATGGGAGTAACTCGGTGACAATATATTAGTGCTGAGGTGAAGTTACTGCTTCCATGAGATTAACTGAGAGGTATATTTCTATAATAGGTAGGTATTGGCGGGAACCAGGTATGCTTTCAAAACACATACTATATGAATATGATGCCGTGCTCATGGTGGAAAACGATTTAATAAATTATGATTATTAAAGTTTTAATAATTTATTGTTTTTTTGTGAATAAAAAACTTAATAGTCACACACCGTGAGTTTCCACTTTTAGTTGTTTTAAGAAACTATATAAGTTTTTTAATCCCATATCGGGGAATTCATCTTTTTAAGTTGTATTATTTCATTATATAAAGAAATTCACTGTTTTTGTAAAATCTATGAGAAAGGGGTTTCTCTATATTTAAGAGGGACCCCAAAGAAAGATATTTTATACTGTTTTCTTATGTGTTCGTGATTTTCCTTAAATATTTTTTTGGAGTTGTCAAGTTCTAGTTGAGCATCTACTACGTACATATGCTAGTAGTAGGTGTATTAGGGTGTTTTATCCGGGAGATATTCTTCCTGTGATGGCTATAGCATCACTCTTGAGTGTAGCTGGGCACTAATGTCTTAAGGGCAACGTGTTGAACACGTGACTCACTCTGTTTTTTCAAAGTTTTGCCTTGTTGCTGTTGCGGAGATCTGGGGAGCTCGTCCGTTTCATCAAATCGATCACTTCCATTATAAAGGTGCTAAGTATCAAGAAGTTTTGGTTATTTGATTTTTTTCCTTATTTTTGATTATTGCACCCAACAATCTTAAGACATTATAATTTGTGATAATCATGAATGTTAATTATGGAGTGAAAAAACAAAAAAAAAAGAATTTTTGGTTAGCTGTAGAGTTTCAAATTTATCTCTTAACCTAGAAGGAATTTCGGTGAACCCTTTTAACCTAATGTGTTAGACATCCTGATAGTTACCCACGTAAAATTTCGGAATGTTTGGAGTTGTAAAAGTATTTCTTTGATATTTTACAAAACAGAGAATCTTTCCTGAAAAGTTATGACGAGCAGAATTTTGTTGTTGACTAAATATGGGGTAACCATGAGTTTTTTGAAATGGTGATTCAAACGAAGTTTGTAGATCTGTATGATATATTCAAAACACATATTTTATTTTCCGATTCGGAACTAAGGTTTGTGAGATGTGGTGTATTAGGTGATTGGGAAATTACCGTGTCTGTGGTCAGAGTATAAACGAAGATTGTGACATGAAATTGAAAACGGACATGGCTACTAGGCGCATGTGGATGAACACAATTCTTCCAAAGATGACAAAGGAAAGAACATCAAACACAACTCTAAGCGTAGTCTTCATAAGAAAGGTATTTTTCGTAAAACTGAATCTGGCATTACTTTAACTAAGGGTGATTGTTATGCTTGTAAAATTCCTAGCCACACGGCAGTAAATTGTTGACAACATAAAAACCTTAATAAGTAGAAAGTTAATGCTAATTTAGTTGAAACAAACTAGAAGGAGTTCGGTGGCATGATGTCGGAAGTTATTTTAATATAACCAATGTGAGAGACCAGTAGGTGGACTCTGGAGCCACCAAGAATTTTTGTTGAAACAGAGACATGTTCATCTCCTGTCAGAGGATAGGGATGTCGAGAAACTCTATATGAGTAACTCATCTGCGACAGAGGTTGCATAAAAGGGAAAGGTCGAGCAGAAGCTCATATCTGTAATATTCTCGCATTGAATGAATTTTTAATGTTCCGGGCATATGCAAGAATATTGTATCTTGTTCTGTTGTTGTTGGTAAAATATTTAAGATTTTAATTGAATCTGCAATCTTGTTGTAACTAAGTAGTGATTTTTTAGGAAAGCGTTATTGGACTTTGGGTCTATATAAGCTTAACGAAAAAACTGATCGAAGTGAACATAGTTGATTCTTGTGCTTTCTTTGTGTGATTGAATGTTTTGCGTGGTAGATGATAGACACATTTTTGTGTCTAATTTGTCCTCAATGTTTCATATTGTTAGTACTCGTTTTTGTCCTTATTATGGTGTTTTGTGTGTTTGTAGGTATTTTTTGGAAATAAAGATTGTTGGAAAATTCGGCTCGAAAAGTTGCTCGGAACACCCCCGGAGGACAACTACTAAACGGAACCCTACTTCGGATAAGGGGCACTCAATTACTAAGGGGCACCCTGTTTACTATTCGCACCCCGGATGTTGGATAAGGGGCAACCCTTTCTTCTCGGTTTGAAAATAATTTTGGCGGGAAAAAAGAGTTCTTGACTGGCAGAATTATGGCTGGATTGTTGGCGCGATTCAGTGGGATTCAATGGCTGAAATTTGTTGGGATGGCTTGATTAGTCTTAACAGGCGTGGTATGGTTGCTGGAATGATCCAAATTGGCTGGAAATTCGGGATTGAAGAAAACAGAGTGACACGGGGGTTTTTGGATAAATATGGAAGGATTCTGGCGAGATTTTCTCTCGGATTTTGGTTGGGAATATCCTGTTAAGCTAAAACAGGAGTCATACTCGTGCTGGAATAGGAAAAAGGAGAAAATTTCACGCATGTTTGAAAGAACAGGGTATACACACGTACATGAGGTATTCTCGGGATTTTCCGAGACATTTTTGGAGTTCTGCGTGTGTATGGAGAGAGTTTGACTCCTTATGATCGTATACTGAATGATTTTGAAGCATGTCGACAGATGACAGAAGCATGCAGAGAGAAAAAAAGGGAAATATATTTCGTATATTGCAGAGCATAAAGAAAGAAGATTTCGGGAGTTATTGGAGATTATTCTTGACCCTGTGAAGTGTATAAATAGGTGTTGTGAGTTATAGAGAGGGTATGGAGAGTTTGGGAGAGGTATAGAGCCTCAACAGAGCCGGAGAATCGAGTTGCAGAGAATTGTTTTCTGCTGCTGCATGAGCTGAAGAACACGAACAACAGACAGCCCGAAGCAGTCGGTCTTCAACGGCGTTAACGACTCGCAGCGTGGGTCGTAATCTGAAGCGAACTTAAAATTTCCCATGAGCAACACTTTACATGTATCGTTCTGTGTTGATCTGTTTGTAACAATTAAAATTACAAATCAGGCTTTTCATCTTTTCTCCCTTGTTCATCATTTGTAAACCATTTTTGAGCATTAATAATGATTTTTGAGCGTGTTTACACCATGATGAGCTAGAACCCATCTTGGGGACGACGGAGGAAGCAACTTTTCATGATTGTGGTAAATGAATTAATTTTTATATGACTTTTTGCATAGATTTAATTGTTTTATGATTTCTATTAATTATTTGTTATTTTGTGCGATGTCGCATGCTTAGTTTAAATTACTTTTGATGCGTCATGCTTACGACTTACATATAATGTTTTATGAAATCTAATTTTGGCAAAGAATTAGAGTCACAACTTCTTTTGCTTGAGCTATATTGTCTAGAGTTAATGACTGAACCACAACAATATGAAAAGTAGTGAAATCCTGCGTCTCAGTGTCTCTTCATCCTGTGACAATATTTTGTATATATTCTCTTTATTTTTAAAACTTAAAATCAATCTCGTCAAGTCCGAGTGAACGACAACCCTACTACCACTTTCTACAACATCATTGAAAATAACCATCAATTTTTGGCACCGCCGACGCGGACTTGTGTATAGTTTTGTTTTTAGGTTTTATTATTTTATTTTTTTTATTATTATTTGTTCCTTTTTACGCGTTTTGGTTTTTTCTATTTGCTTTCAGACTTGGTGCGGAGCTTATATAAAAGAGAAAGTGTTGAAAAGT
This sequence comes from Papaver armeniacum, assembly GCA_023531295.1. NCBI lineage: Eukaryota > Viridiplantae > Streptophyta > Magnoliopsida > Ranunculales > Papaveraceae > Papaver > Papaver armeniacum. The sequence goes on from JAJJWW010000381.1 coordinate 221,512, forward strand.
AAAGTGAAGCAAAGAAAGAAAGAAGAGAGAAAATCCAAAGGAGTGAAGAGGAAAATTTTGTATATAGTGTAATTAATTTTTTTATTTATTTTTAGAAACTGTAATCAGGTAATTATCTTTGTAATTTTTTTTTATTTTTTTTTTTTTTTTTTTGGACTTCTTAATTTTGGACTTTATTTTTGGACTGTTGGACATTTTTTTTAAAAACCCTAAGGAAGGGTTATTTAAATACAAACTGCACAGGGAAGGACGACGATTACGATATCGTCTCGGCCCCTCGGGTTCGTACATGACATAGGAGTCGTGGCCCGAGTCGACTTCAACGGTTCATCCCCCCCTCTGAACGGGAGGTAAGAATTCTAAACACCGCGAATCCCCGCCCGTGGGTTTCTTGGATGATTTCGTGTGAATATATGTCGAGGAACTGAATCCGGCTGCTTTAAATTCATAGTAAAGGGCAAGGACTGGCCATACAAGATAAGGGTTAGGATTTCATCACCGTTCTCTTCTTGCCCGCTTTAGGAAAACGAAACCAAACACGAACCTAAGCTTAAAATACTGACTAGAACGAGACCGATAGGGTAACGAGCTTAATAGGAAAGTCATTCGAAAAATATTGGTTACTCTTAAAGCATACTTAAAGTTCATGATGGTTTCGTGAGTTGAATGCGTGACTGCGCCGCCAGTAATGCGGTGAGGCCTTGGGTATCAAAGCTCCACGCAGCTTCCCTCGCCTCTATTCAGCTTACTTAAACTCGGATTGATTCGAGGAGGGTTTGCTTAAATTGTAACGAATTCCCCTTCGAAGGATTAGAAGTTGGTCTAGAAACAATCTAAGTGGAGCCATCATGCTTTTTGTTTGCTAGAAATCAGTAGGTTTGTTTTGGTCGAGTCAGCCTTGTTTGTGTTTGTGTAGAATTCCCTTGCAGTTAGGATGTCAAACTGGTATTATAATAGCCATCACAATGAATATGAATATCCAATCTGAACATTATGGACATCACTCTTTTTATGACCATAGTGTGAATAGTGGTTGGGAACGCCAACCTTTGGAAGGTTATGGGTCATACCATGGTGAGCCCAATTACTGTCCACATGTGCATCGGTCATTCGAGCAAGAAGATTATAGTAATAGTTCTTCGTCTCTAGAGGATACAATCAAACTTTTGAAAAGTAGTCCTTATTATGATCCTTCCTGTTCCTCTTCCTTCTCTAGAAGAGTCCCTCGGGGGTTTAGCTCGGTCGACACAAAAGTTAGTGAATCAACTTGTAAGTTAATGAGGTAAATAACGTAGTTATGGACGAAAGGACTGCAACAACGACTGAATCTTTAGAATATATCCTCAATAGATTAACTCAAAACTTAGATCCAACACTAAGGGAACTTTCTTTGGAGGAGACCCTTGAGAGGCTATCTGAGTCGACACGTAGACTTGAGTTAGAGACGAATGAAAGTATTGCTCGAAATAACTTGAATTTCCAATATAGTGTATCCAATAATACCTTTGAGAATGAAGATAGTTATTCACATTATCAAGATGGTGAGGTTAGAATTGGTAACACTACTTGTTTAGATGAGGTTCAACCATTTTCATGTTATTATAATAATGATTATGATGAGGATAGTGTTGATGAAGAATTGGAAACAAATAGGCATAGTGATCAGGAATTTGCTACTCCAATTGAGCTTTATAATAATAGAGTTATTTTGGTTCAGATCCTAATAATTTTAACAATTATTCACCTATTCAAAAGGACGAGGATTTGACTAGAGATCTTGTTTTAGACGATGTAGTATTTCTGCCATTTTACGAAGTCGATAATGGTTTAGAGGAATGGGTTTATCCTGAGAATACTTGTTTTAGAGTCCAAGGATTTAGAAACAATAGTCTTAGACGAAGAAGATGAACTCGTAGAGCTTTTAAATATGAGTGAGGATGCATCACCTGAGTATAATCTACATGAAGCAGTTGACCATTTTCAGGATTTTGATGATCTAGAAATTAGGGAAATTGTAGCTAGTCTATCTAGAGACACCCAAAATTCTGAGTTTGGGGGTGATTATCATTCTCCTTGTGCCTTACCTTTAGCTCTTACAGAGATCCCTCACTCGGGACTTGATATACGTGCCTCAACCATTGTGCCAGATTACCTTCATGCTAGCTCTCCCGAACCTAATAATGTCCAGGAAGAAGTTCAGTTGTTAGAAACCCATCCTCTGGTTGATGTGGTTAACCCAGGCTATGATACCACGATTGACTTTGTTTTCCCACCAAAAACCTTCCTTCCAATTGTGGGAACATATAAGTTTCAGATGTGTCAATTATTAAGTTTTAAGACTAAACCTAATTACTTTAGGATATTAGGGTTGACACATTTCCTAAGGAAGACCACCAATCTTATTGTGGTCAGCTGTGTAAGTCAAAACTGATTGACTTAGAAGATCCTCAATTATTCAGGTTATTATTATGTGCTTCTAAGTTTTTATTTGAGTTTTTCCAGACTCTAGAACCTTATTTGGATCTTAGCTACGAGGAAATCCAACCCATGAAAATATTTTATTTGGACCCAGTTATAGAACCTGAACCTGAACCACAGCTAGATGTAGTCGTCTTAAACAGGAAACTAGACAAGGGTGTGCTTTTCTTGGCAGGTTGGAGATTTCTTTTACTTGTGATAGCTCTATTTGGTTTTGATGACCCACAGAAATTCCGGCTATTACTTTATGATTTTATAAGGTGACTAATCCTTTCCAATGTCTGGCTGAAGACTTTAAACTTAGCACTTCTTGGGAGGTAACACATGCTCTTGCAACACGGTAATATCTTTCCTTACTCTTTTCTTCAAGTGGTGACAGTTTCTCATTGTTCATGCTTTGAATTTCATCTTTAGAACATTGAGGACAATGTTAGATTTAAGTTTGGGGTATGGGAGAAACTTTTTGTTAGTTGCAATAAATAAACTCGAGCCTAGAAATTTATGTTTATTAAGGATGGCACTAACCAATCTAAGTGGATGGAAGCATTTTGGTTGTAGGAGTTGAGGAACCAATCCGATTAGATGGAAACATCTAAAGAGTCTATTCATAAAAGCACGAGCTCGGGTGTTAGAAATAACATGATAGTTTCACCATATCTCGTTGAGTCCTTTTCACTGCTTTTTTATTTTGTTTTGTTCTTTTTAAACTATGTTTCTCTAAGTGATTAGGTGGGGCCCACGAATCAAGTTGTTACCAATGCTAGGGTGAATTAGAGTGATTGAGATACCAAAAAAAAAAAAAAAAAAAAAAAAAAAAAAAAAAAAAAAAAAAAAAAAAAAAAAAAAAAAAAAAAAAAAAAAAAAAAAATTGAGACCAGACCATCAGACCAACCGGAATAAATTCAATAAAGTCGACCACTGGAACCCTTGTATATGCCAGTTGTGTTGACCTAGAGTTAGGATTATCGACCACTTTGGTTCCCTTGTATATGCCCGGTGTGTTGATATTAGTCGACTAGTATCTCGGCCCATTAGGATAGGTTCATTTTGGCGGAGGCCTTGAGACAGAGATATGGAAACACCGTTCACTTATTAAACATCAAAACCATCTATGTTTTTCTCTATATCCATCTTCTTGATCTATCCATGTGATTAGTTTTGACTCCGGGTATTGATGTCCATAGTGCGACTATCTGAGTAGAGCTGTGACTTATATATGAATTTTAGTATGCTTGAGTGCAAACTCGTGTGACAAGAATTGGAATTTCGCATCGGGGTACTTCCTCTTGTAGTCGATAAGTATGCCAACCAAGGAGATTCTTTAGTGCTTTTCAAGGTTTTGCGTAGATAGCTAAGTGCAGAGTAAAGGTTTTGTGGGTACACCTGTAAACCCTCCCAGGAGACAACACTCGCCACTAGGGCCACCTAGTGGTTCAAATGATTTTTATTTTCTAGAATAAATTTGCTCGAGGACTAGCAAATAATAAGTTTGGGGGTATTTGATAGACACATTTTTGTGTCTAATTTGTCCTCAATGTTTCATATTGTTAGTACTCGTTTTTGTCCTTATTATGGTGTTTTGTGTGTTTGTAGGTATTTTTTGGAAATAAAGATTGTTGTAAAATTCGGCCCGAAAAGTTGCTCGGAACACCCCCGGAGGACAACTACTAAACGGAACCCTACTTCGGATAAGGGGCACTCAATTACTAAGGGGCACCCTGTTTACTATTCGCACCCCGGCTGTTGGATAAGGGGCAACCCTTTCTTCTCGGTTTGAAAATAATTTTGGCGGGAAAAAAGAGTTCTTGACTGGCAGAATTATGGCTGGATTGTTGGCGCGATTCAGGGGGATTCAATGGCTGAAATTTGTTGGGATGGCTTGATTAGTCTTAACAGGCGTGGTATGGTTGCTGGAATGATCCAAATTGGCTGGAAATTCGGGATTGAAGAAAACAGAGTGACACGGGGTTTTTGGATAAATATGGAAGGATTCTGGCGAGATTTTCTCTCGGATTTTGGTTGGGAATATCCTGTTAAGCTAAAACAGGAGTCATACTCGTGCTGGAATAGGAAAAAGGAGAAAATTTCACGCATGTTTGAAAGAACAGGGTATACACACGTACATGAGGTATTCTCGGGATTTTCCGAGACATTTTTGGAGTTCTGCGTGTGTATGGAGAGAGTTTGACTCCTTATGATCGTAAACTGAATGAGTTTGAAGCATGTCGACAGATGACAGAAGCATGCAGAGAGAAAAAAAAGGGAAATATATTTCGTATATTGCAGAGCATAAAGAAAGAAGATTTCGGGAGTTATTGGAGATTATTCTTGACCCTGTGAAGTGTATAAATAGGTGTTGTGAGTTATAGAGAGGGTATGGAGAGTTTGGGAGAGGTATAGAGCCTCAACAGAGCCGGAGAATCGAGTTGCAGAGAATTGTTTTCTGCTGCTGCATGAGCTGAAGAACACGAAGAACAGACAGCCCAGAACAGTCGGTCTTCAACAGCGTTAACGACTCGCAACTGTGGGTCGTAATACAGAAGGCAGACTTAAAATTTCCGCTTAACAGCAACACTTTACATGTATCGTTCTCTGAATGATCTGTTTGTAACAATTAAAATTGTTACAAATCAGGCTTTTCATCTTTTCTCCCTTGTTCATCATTTGTAAACCATTTTTGAGCATTAATAATGATTTTTGAGCGTGTTTACACCATGATGAGCTAGAACCCATCACTGGGACGACGGAGGAAGCAACTTTTCATGATTGTGGTAAATGAATTAATTTTTTATATGACTTTTTGCATAGATTTAATTGTTTTATGATTTCTATTAATTATTTGTTATTTTGTCTGATGTCGCATGCTTAGTTTAAATTACTTTTGATGCGTCATGCTTACGACTTACATATAATGTTTTATGAAATCTAATTTTGGCAAAGAATTAGAGTCACCACTTCTTTTGCTTGAGCTATATTGTCTAGAGTTAATGACTGAACCACAACAATATGAAAAGTAGTGAAATCCTGCGTCTCAGTGTCTCTTCATCCTGTGACAATATTTTGTATATATTCTCTTTATTTTTAAAACTTAAAATCAATCTCGTCAAGTCCGAGTGAACGACAACCCTACTACCACTTTCTACAACATCATTGAAAATAACCATCAGTAGACTTGGAACCGTAAACTTATAAGTCAATGTTTAAACTGGACAACATAGGCTGTGTACCCAATTTAGTTTGGAATTTGAAAACAAAAGTGAAATCTGTGTAGAATCAAAATATGATGTAAAACCTTTTAGCAAAAATGTTCACAGTAATTCTAAGCCCTTAGAATTAATTCAGTTAGGCCTAGTTGACATGAGTTCAACCCAAAACTACTGTGGTAAAAGATGGTTTATAACTTTCGTTGATGATTGTACGAGGTACTATCTTGTATACTTGCACTACACCATTTTGGCCGATTAGAAAAAGATTTTACGTGTTACAAAACAGGGTTGTAACAGGCAGGTTCTGTTTCAAAACATGGCGTGACAATATTTGTAACGACCCTGTAGCCATTACGAATTTTGGTTGTGTCAGAATGGTTTAACATGACGGTGATTTGTTACTACGTGGAATTTCGTAATAGACCCTACCATTACGAATTATTTGTAAGAGAGTTGTAACAGAAAGCGCTGTTACTATGGTCGAGTTGAAACAGATTCCACGCCGTTACGATTTTTTTTGTAATAAGTAAAAAATCTTTGCTAGTCAACATTGACCCGGTCAAAACTAGTCAATACTGACTAATTTTGACCAGGTCAATATGACTGGCAGTTCATTTGCCGCCGTAAACAAGCCGGAATTCCAAATATCCTACATACACCTTTCACTCCATTCATCATCCACATTCAACAGTGATTTTCCAAATCAATTCATATCAAATTCTATTAATTAATTCATATAAAAAGAAACTGATATTTTTCTAAGTAGCAATTTTTTTTTTTTAAAGGAATACATAGAAACTTCATAAGTTCAGTTCATTCTCACTTAAATCATTATAGGTTCATTCCTATGTCATAAAGGAACACAAATTGTGTATTACAAACATCATGACCATGTTCTGTAACAAAGCATACCATGAGAGCGAATAGGTTATCTTTGTTCTCCTCAACTGCGGATAGGTTATCTTTGTTCTCCTCAGCTGCTTTCCTTGATCAGACAAGAGCATTTCTTCTGCAAGTGCCTGCAAGTGTCAAAAGAAACATATAAACCGTGGGTAAGAGAAGACGGGCATGATGTACAACAAACCAATTTTCACTATGCAAAGAAAATGCACAAACAAGTAAGACTGCAAACACCACTAGTAAAATCACTCAATTACCTGTTTAGATTCTTTCGAGCATGCTCACCTATCGCTAACCATTTTGGTTGCAGTTTTAGAAGAAGCAAAAAGAGCTTGTTTTTCGGCAACTTCAGCCCATCCATAATCCTGCCTGTATTCAAGAAAAATACTTGAATGATTTTGTGAACGTTAACAATATTGCATTTTCTGAATATGTGTGCAAGTGTTTTACTTACTGAAAGCACTGAAAGAGTCTAAGTGAGATTGCAGCTGACTGGAATCACTGGGAGAGTCGGTGGCTTTTCCATATTCCTTGAGTAGCGATGCACACTGGATAGAGAGATGGATCAATCGGGGAAGAAGGGACCTCCTTTCAATAATTTTATGCCAGTTTTTTTCCCTATCAGGCTTATCTGAATAATGCTGCCACTAAATGGAACATGGAAACAGCTCAGTGATTTCACGAAAAAAAGAGGGAAGAAAGCATTGAAATAAATGCTTGACTAAACAACATCTTAGTATTTCATTAATGAGGTAATTACCTCTGCTTTGAGGTCACGATGAACCACACCTTAAAGATGATACGAAACAACTTTAAGAATATGACTACTTCCCACCCCTATTAAAATGATAATAAAGATGCAAGTTACTAAATATTAAACAGACAAATTTTTCGCAACTAGTGCCAATGTATGACAAACAAAATACTTGGACAATATCCTACCATGGGGATATCTATTTGGCCCTCCAGAAGGTCGTTTTCCATAGAGGTAACTAGGTCCAGCAGCCATTGGTGGTTCGAGGATGTGATTGGCCAGAATGCTAGATTGGAGGAAGACCTCCATGCTGTTGCGGGGGAAGTTGTAGCAAAAAAAAGGTGAGTTTGGACTAAAAGTATATCGAGATCAAAAGCGCAGTATTTCACAACATATAAGCGAGGTGGTGATGCAGTAAAACCTTTTTGGGTCACAAGGCAAAGGATCAGCCCAGAAATACTCTGCGTCAAGTGCATCCTTGGTATATATTCTCTAAGAAAAACAAAAGGGGAAGAATAAAGAAAATCCATTAGTGACACATTATAAAAATCTATTATATTTAGTTGCAGAAAATATAATTGGATACAGTGGAAGGATGATTTCCTTGTCAGCATCTAAAAATGAAGCCGAAACAATAGCAGGGCTTGTGAATCATTATGCCACTCAACCATTATAACATAAAATATATCAAAAAAAAAAACATTTATGTACAAATATAGCTTAGGTCCTTTAGGCTTTTTAGCAAATTAGATTGTCTCAAAATGAAACACATAGATACACTATCGTTCCCAATGACATCTCAAGGCAACTTCTGTTAGATTTACCAACTACTCAGCATTTTTTTCGAAAAAAAAGGTAACATTAGGCTTCTGCAAAATCATGGATACTAAATAATCATAATAATACAAGAGCCAAACAAGTAACTAAGTTAATTGTCTAACCGTGATAATCATGCTCAAAAACAGAATCAGTAATGATTGCACTCAGCCACGAGAACATTTGACACATATATTTAAATTATTGGATTGTCCATCATGGTACAGGTAAGGTTTTGATATAAATTACAGGAAGAGAGTATATTCTGGTGATCACACCAACGGCAGGATAACAACCATCACATTAAACTGCCGGAGATTGTCTTTTCAGAGAAAAATCAAAAGCCCACCGAAAAAGTGGAACTTCAATTACAAATAAAAAAAAATAAGGTTTAAGTGTGTACGGGTCTTTATTTCAAACACGAATTAGTATATATATCCAAAATGCATTAAACCAGCGCATCAAAAATATTCGAGCACATCTGTGATGAATCGAGAGTAAGCATTATCTCCAGCACACCCGACTAGTGTTGTCGAAGTGGCTATAAAATCAAGTTATCGATATATGCATCACAAAATCTATTACAAAATATGATAAATAAGAGAAGGGTTTTGTTAAATTACCTGGTTGGCAACAACCTTAGCCATTATACTCAATTCCTTTTTCATGACTGTTTTGTGCACCAAAGTTGGAGGGTTCTTCTGTTTGTTAGTCTTAGTAGTAGCAAGAACAACACCTGAATCTTTTCCAGCTTGAACTAAAAAAGTATTTGCATTCAACTCTCTCCAAAACCATTATCAACAAACATATTAACTGAAAATCAATTAAATAGAAATTAAACCATCATACTAACTGAAAATAAAACCATTAAACTACCTGAAAGTAGATCAAATTGAAACCTTAATGATTCAAAAAAAAAAAAATCGAAACCCTAATCACATGAAACAATACCTAAAATCAATGAAAACATTATCAAATCGAAAATAAACAACATGCTATCTTCTATTATAAAGAACATATACCTTCTCAAAAAACCCTAATGATTCAAAATTGAAAATCTAAACCCTAAAAAAAAATACCAAACTTTTTCAGATGAAATCGATCAGTAGATCTAAAAGATGATGATTGAAATCGAAAATACCATATAAAATCGAAACCCTAATCAAAATATTTTGTTACGAATCAAAAACCCTAATTGAAAACAGATCGACAACTTAATCGTAACACTAATTGATCGACAACTTAATCAAAACTAATTGAAAACAACTTAATCAAAACTAATCAAAACTTAATCAAAACTAATTGAAAACAACTTAATCAAAACTAATCAAAACTTAATCAAAACTAATTGAAAACAGATCGACAACTTAATCAAAAACCCTAATTGAAAACAATATCTTCTGGTTGTTACTTACATCTTCAGCTTCAAAATCTTCAGACAGGCGATGAAAACCCGAATCATAACACTCAAATCTTCAGTTTTTCTGGAGGAGAAAGAAAAAAAAAAGGAAAGAGGAAGAAGTGGTCGAGAGTTAGAGAAATGGAAGCAGAAAAGAAAGTTATGACTGAGAGAAGGTGTGACCGAGAGGAACTGGCTAAGTCATGTGTGACCGTGGGAGTAAATATTCTCAGTTCTACCTGGCTTGGGTGGAAAAATATCAAGGTGTGACCACCCACGCACACGGATGGCACATGTGCTGTCATATCCAGTTAGACTAAGTCTTATGGGGTGCTAGTCTAGCACCTAGATTAGCAGTCAGGACTACCTCCTAAGTCTTATGGGAGTGCTAATCTAGCGGCTAGATTAGCAATCCACATCGACCCTAGCGCTGAACCATTCCGCGCCCAGCGCTGAACCATTCAAGACCAAGCGCTAAACCATTCGGCGCTTCAAATTTCAGCCGTCGGATCAAAAATAAACCCTCGCGCTGAACCATTCCGCGAAAAAGGTAGTTTTCAGGCGCTGAATCATTCAAGTAACTATCTAGCATGCTAGTTCACATGCTAGCAACTGGTAGGAGAGAGAACTAGTGTTAACTTTTTTGCTACGTTTTTTTTTTTTGAATTGCAACACTTAAGTGCTAATCTAGCACCTCCAATCTAGCCCATAAGACTTAGTCTTACAATTCGTAACTGCCACCGGACAATTACGAATTCTGACAAGTTTTGTAACATCCTTAGGCTGTTACAAGAAGTTTGTAACAGCTGTTTCCTGTTACGAATTCGTAACTGCTCATAAGCTGTTACAAATTTCAGTTACTATTTCATGAAAATGGTGTAGTTTTGCTTAGGGATAAGGATGATACCTTAGAGCAACTGCAGTGGGCGACTAAACCCATTTATTTGGTCTCTGAACCAGGCATAGCGGGACGGACCATCGACCAAATCCCAGACTAAATCAACAGTTGGCGATTATATTTGGTCGGCGACCAAGACCAAACCCAATTTTTAGTCGAGCGTTGATATACAGTTCGCCCCACAACAGGCGTTGATATAGTATTCGTCCCACACCAGGCGTGGTTTATACCCCTCCCCATATATATATATATATATATATATATTTTAATTTATTGTGGGGCGAGGTTTATACCTCCGCCCCACTCAAAAGTTTAGAATTGTTATATGGGGCGTGGATTATACCAACGCCCCATTGTTTTGATTTTTTTTTTTTTTTTTTTTTTACGTTTTCGTCACCGGGCGAACGTATACCCTCCGCCCCATATCAGGCGGACGTATACTTCACGCCCCACACCAGGCGTTGGTATAGTTTACGCTCCACCAAAATTTAGTCTTCCTCCCACTGCGTCACTCAACGGACTAAACCCAAATTTAGTCTTTTTTTCCCTCTTTGGTCTTTGGTTATACTCGGACCACTGCAGTTGCTCTTAGAAGCCTTAAGATGTATAAACTTGAAGTTAAAAAACCAATTAGAAGCCTTGAACATAATAACTGTATCCTTAAGGAGATGATAATGGCAACGTTGATTAGTTCAAGATTATCTGCCGCATTGTGGGGGGAGGCAGTCCTCTTAACTAGTATATCCTGAATAGAGTACCCTTTTGAGGATCAGATGAAACTCCATATGATTTATGGAAAGGTAGATGACATTCTTGTGAATGCGTCAAAGTGTGGGGGTGTTTGACTAAGATTGTCATTCCTCTTCCTAAAAGAACTAGATAGAAACCAAAAATGTTGATTGTGTCTTCATATTGGGTATGCTGAGTATACTTCTACATGTAGATTTTTGGTTGTGTGTTCTGATTTTTCAGACTTTGGTGTGATTTTTCTGACTTTAGTGTGAATATTATTATGGAATCTAGGGATGCTGAGTTCTTTGAACATATTTATTCTTAAACCTGTACCTCATTAGAGATGTGATGTTGATCCCTAGATTTATTTTCAAATAGTCAGAACTTATCTTAAAGAAAGATGAAGTTGAGGTTGAGCCTAAGAGAAGTAAAACAATTAGACTTGAGACTTATTATGAAGCCTACTTCATAACATGCCTAGATTAGTCTGAGCCCCATATTTCTAAAGAAGCCTTGACATCTACTGAAACCCCATTCTGGTAAGAAGCTTCATTTAGTAAAATGGACTCAAATCCGTCGGTACCAGACTTGGGAGATTGCTAGTTTACCTCCCGGGAGTAAGACCATGGGATGTAAATGAGTCTTTAAGAGGAAACATTAGGTAGATGGAACTGTGGAAAAAAAAAATAAGCTAAGGTGGTAGCTAAAGGCTATAAATTAAAATAAGGTGTAGATTTCCTTGATTCTTATTCACTTGTGACGAGAATTACTTCTGTTGAGATGCTAATTGATATTGTTGCCATAAACAACTTGGAGATACATCATATGGATGTTAAGACAACTTTTCTAAAATCATGAATTAGATAAAGAAATTTTCATAGATCAACTTGAGAACTTTGTAGTGAAAGCTTATAAAGACAAAGTTTGCAAGTTGAACAAATCTTTGTATGGTTTTCAAATAAGCATGTAAACAGTAACATGGAAATTTGATCATGTGATAATGTGTAGTAGATTTAAGTTAATGAATCTGACAAGTATATTTACAGGTAACTTGTTAAGGATGCATGTGTGATTGTATGCTTGTATGTTTGTGATATGCTTATACTTGATACAAACATAGATGTGATTAATTCCACTAAAATCATGCACTGAATGAGAATGTTGACTTGAAAGACTTAGGCCATTTTGATGTAATCTTAGGGATGAGGATTAAAAGATAATTAAACGTTTATAGTCTTAGTCATTCTCATTATGTTGAATTTTTGCTTAAGAGATACAATCAATCTGATTGTAAGCCTGCTTGTACTCTATACGATTCTTCTTGTAGACTCGAGAAAAATAAGGGTAATGGAGTATCTTAACTTGAATACTCAAGAGTTATAGGATGTCTGATGAATTTAATGAACTGTAAGATCCCAGACATTGCCTATATTATGAGTAAGTTAAGTTGATATAATTGTAGTCCAGAGCAAGAGCATTGGGATGCACTTAGTAGAGTATTATGGTACCTAAAGTACTTTATTACCTTTTGTTTGATTTATGAAAGGTATCTTGTTGTCCTTGAGGGACTTTGTGATGAAAACTGGATAGGTGACTCAGAGGAGTCTAAGTCTACGAGTGGATATGTTTTCACTCTAGCATGAGGGTTTTTTTTTGAAGATTTCCAAACAGACATATATTGCTCAATTCATTATGGAATCTGAGAGTATTGCGCTAGATAAAGCACGAGAGGGGGTCGAGTGCCTAAGATGATTTTTAGAAGACTTTCCTCTCTGGCATAGGACTGTGCAAGCTATATCTATACATTGTGATACCAAGCTATAATAGCTAAAGCTAAAAATAATTAATCTCAATCGGCGTTATTTCCATTGATTGGATAAAGTCCAAGGAGAATATCGCACAACCTTTGACGAAAGGTTTGTACAAAGAGATAGTTAAAAATGCATCGAGGGGGATGGGGCTTAAGCTGATAAATTAAACTTTCCATTAAGGATGTTCAACCTTGCTGACTGGAGATTCCAAGATCAAGGTTTTGAATGAGACAACTAATTTGTGGTAGGTAAAGGTAAACACTATCAGAGAATTTCATTATATGTCCCTTCCCTATGGTGTAGACGTGATAGTGTCACTGCATGTGAAGGATGACTTTTAAGAAGTCTTAACGAGTTCTATAGTTTCAATTTAAGATTGATGTGGGGTGTAGCAGTAACACTATTTATGGAAACTCACATATCTGAATGAGGAAGTGGGGCCGCTTCCTATGAGAATATGAGATTTGATTCTCTAGAGCATTCTGAGAAACAGGATATGTCCAGGGCCAAATTGGACAAAACGGCACGAGCTTGGCAGCAACCTTGGAGATATCATTCGTGGTCGTTATCGCGAATTACATCAAACGCTTGTAGTTCAAGACATAGTTCACTGTCTCTAACAAGTAATTCCGGTAATATCTCACTAAGCAAAGGTTCAAGACCTCATGGACACCTCTTCCTAAAATGGTATTTCCTGTGCTTTTTATGTGATTTTCGTTTTGATGGTTTTGGTATTAATGGAACTTAGGACCTAAGGGTCACTAAGGGTTCACTATTTCATGCTTTCTCACTTTGGTGAAAGGAACCTTTAGTCTCACTTGTGAGGAACTAAAGATTAAAGCTCTCTATACTATATGATTTTTGCAATCCATAGTATGACCCTCGAGTCAACACACTGTTGTGTGAGGGAGATAACGTTGGAATGGCTAATATGACTTCAACATGAACGATCTATCTGTGAGATTTGGTTGTTGATTTACCAAGATCTATCTGTTTTTTCGTGTTTTATTGAGTTTTCATTCATGTGGGGATTGTTGGAAAACGATTAATAAAATATGATTTTTAAAGTTTTAATAAAAATTATAATTTATTGTTTTCTTTTGTGAATGAAAAAACTTAATAGTCCCACACCGTGGAGTTTCCACTTTTAGTTGTTTTAAGAGACTATATAAGCTTTTTAGTCCCACATCGGGGAGTTCATCTTTTTATGTTGTACTATTCCATTATATAAAGAAATTCACTACTTTTGTATGGGAAAGGGGTTTCTCTATATTTTAGAGGGACCCCCAAGGGAAGATATTTTATATTGTTTTCTTATGCGTTCGCGATTTTCCTTAAGGGTTTTTTCGGAGTTGCCAAACTCAAGTTGAGCATCTACATGCTAGTAGTAAGTGTATTGGGGTGTTTTATCCGAGAGATATCCGTCCTGTGAGGGCTATAGCATCACTCTTGAGTGTAGTGGGGCGCTAATATCTTAAGGGAAACGTGTTAAACACGTGACTCACTCTGGTTTTCCAAAGTTTTGCCTTGTTGTTGCGGAGATCTGGGGAGCTCGTCCGTTTCATCAAATCGATCACTTCCATCATAAAGGAGCTAAGTATCAAAAACTTTTGCTTATTTGATTTTTTCCTTGTTTTTGATTATTGCACCCAGCTCATTTAGTCCTATCACAATATTTGATTGCTTTTTATTTTGATGCAGATCGTTGTTTTGGGCGGGCTTGAAGCATCAACTTAATTATGTTGTGAAAGACGTGCAAGGCACCTAGCCTAGGTCCCCGGGCGTGCAGGGCCGCCCAGCTAATAATAGTCCAAGGCGCCAAAAGCGTGAGTCTTTTCTCCTTGGACGGCTTACACCTCACTAGCGCCTCACACAAAATAGGCGTTAATCATGATTAAACATGTATGATGCACTATTCACTAATGATTTGCAGATGGGATGGATCCAATTCCTCTAAAACCGACTATAATTTTTCTCAAAAAAAAAAAAAAACGAATTGCCTTGTTAATGCGGCCCACAACATTCAGGTGGGACCATCTTTTCCATGAAAAAAAAAAAGAAGAAAAAGGATGAGAAAATTATTTGATTTTTGACCTCCCAAATACCACAAGTTGAATCATGATTGGTTTCAACATTCAAGTTGAATCATGGTGTTTATGGGTAAAAATCGTTTCTGCCGATTTCGGTAATTTCGGTGGGTGAGTGAGAAACTGATTCAAACCCTAAACAAAAGTGCTGCACGTGAGCACTTTATAGATTCGAGAGATCAATCTGTACAAGTCCGGCCTAAACCAAGAAATGGCCGTTCCAGACTTGCTCCGGTCACAAAGTGGAGGAGAAGGGTTGATTTGGGGAGGGAAGCAAAGAAAGGTGTTGAGGAGAGTAGTATCTCGACTTGTATCAGAAAGTGAAAGCTTAGGAAGCTTGCAAGAGATGAAAGCTTTTTGGGAGAGCTTGCAAAGTTGCCTTTCGAGAGTGTAAGTGTAGTATATTTCTCCGACCGAGACTTGTTGTCCGGTGGAAATAGGTAAGACCTATTTATACAAGTCGAGATTGAAACGCGTACCGGGCCTCATGAAGGAAGAGAGTAAAGGGTGAAATAATGGGAGGAGGTGGTAATAGCATGGTTTAATGGGCCAAAAACGTTTTCACCATTATTTCCTCTTTTATTTGACCGCTTTATTCCTTTTCACGCTTTCTTAATGAGAGCGTAGTGTACGTTGCATCTTTGTGACCGCCAAACCAAAACCCTAAAGAAGCATCCCCGGTTTGTGTTGATGTCTCGAGTGTTGGTTGCATCTTGAGTGCAAGTGGCGCTGCTAGTGGCGCGTGTGGCATGTGCCAATGGCATGTGCGAAATGCCTTGGTGGTAGGTTGCACGGTTTGCAAGTTAGGTTACCAGCGTGTGTGTTTGGCATGTGCCAATGGCATGTGCGGAATGCCTTGGTGGTAGGTTGCACGGTTTTCAAGTTAGGCTACCAGCGTGTGTGTTTGGCATGTGCCGATGGCATGTGCGGCCATGTTGACCTAGTTGCAAGTCTTGCAAGCCTAGGGCGCTATGTTTGGCATGGGCCAAAGGCATAGCGGCTTGGAAGTATGGCTTGCGACACGTGTTGGCATGTGCCAATGGCACGTGCGGCCATGTTGACTTAGTTGCAAGTCTTGCAAGCCTAGGGCGCTATGTTTGGCGTGGGCCAAAGGCATAACGGCTTGTAAATATGGCTTGCGGCACGTGTTGGCATGTGCCAATGGCACATGCGGCCATGTTGACCTAGTTGCAAGTCTTGCAAACCTAGGGCGCTATGTTGGGCGTGGGCCAAAGGCATAGCGGCTTAGAAATATGGCTTACGGCACGTGTTGGCATGTGCCAATGGCACGTGCGGCCATGTTGACCTAGTTGCAAGTCTTGCAAACCTAGGGCGCTATGTTTGGCGTGGGCCAAAGGCATAGCGGCTTAGAAATATGGCTTGCGGCACGTGTTGGCATGTGCCAATGGCACGTGCGGCCATGTTGACCTAGTTGCAAGTCTTGCAAACCTAGGGCGCTATGCTTGGCGTGGGCCAAAGGCATAGCGGCTTAGAAATATGGCTTGCGGCACGTGTTGGCATGTGCTAATAGCACGTGCGGCCATGTTGAACTAGTTGCAAGTCTTGCAAACCTAGGGCGCTATGTTTGGCGTGGGCCAAAGGCATAGCGGCTCGGAAATATGGCTTACGGCACGTGTTGGCATGTGCCAATGGCACGTGCGGCCATGTTGACCTAGTTGCAAGTCTTGCAAACCTAGGGCGCTATGTTGGGCGTGGGCCAAAGGCATAGCGGCTTAGAAATATGGCTTGCGGCACGTGTTGGCATGTGCCAATGGCACGTGCGGCCATGTTGACCTAGTTGCAAGTCTTGCAAACCTGGGGCGCTATGTTCGGCGTGGGCCAAAGGCATAGCGGCTTGGAAATATGGCTTGCGACACGTGTTGGCATGTGCCAATGGCACGTGCAGCCATGTTCACCTAGTTGCAAGTCTTGCAAGCCTAGGGCGCTATATTTGACGTGGGCCAAAGGCGTAGCGGCTTTGGAAATATGGCTTGCGACACGTGTTGGCATGTGCCAATGGCACGTGCGGCCATGTTGACCTAGTTGCAAGTCTTGCAAACCTAGGGCTGTATGTTTGGCGTGGGCCAAAGGCATAGCGGCTCGGAAATATGGCTTGCGGCACGTGTTGGCATGTGCCAATGGCACGTGCAGCCATGTTGACCTAGTTGCAAGTCTTGCAAGCCTAGGGCGCTATATTTGGCGTGGGCCAAAGGCGTAGCGGCTTTTGAAATATGGCTTGCGACACGTGTTGGCATGTGCCAATGGCACGTGCGGCCATGTTGACCTAGTTGCAAGTCTTGCAAACCTAGGGCGCTATGTTTGGCGTGGGCCAAAGGCATAGCGGCTTAGAAATATGGCTTGCGGCACGTGCGGCCATGTTGAACTAGTTGCAAGTCTTGCAGACCTAGGGCGCTATGTTTGGCGTGGGCCAAAGGCATAGCGGCTCGGAAATATGGCTTGCGGCACGTGTTGGCATGTGCCAATGGCACGTGCGGCCATGTTGACCTAGTTGCAAGTCTTGCAAACCTAGGGCGCTATGTTGGGCGTGGGCCAAAGGCATAGCGGCTTAGAAATATGGCTTGCGGCACGTGTTGGCATGTGCAAATGGCACGTGCGGCCATGTTGACCTAGTTGCAAGTCTTGCAAACCTAGGGCGCTATGTTGGGCGTGGGCCAAAGGCATAGCGGCTTGGAAATATGGCTTGCGACACGTGTTGGCATGTGCCAATTGCACGTGCAGCCATGTTGACCTAGTTGCAAGTCTTGCAAGCCTAGGGCGCTATATTTGGCGTGGGCCAAAGGCGTAGCGGCTTTGGAAATATGGCTTGCGACACGTGTTGGCATGTGCCAATGGCACGTGCAGCCATGTTGACCTAGTTGCAAGTCTTGCAAGCCTAGGGCGCTATATTTGGCGTAGGCCAAAGGCATAGCGGCTTGGAGATTTGGCATTGTTGCCATGGTGCGCAGGGTGCGGCTTGGTTTGGCATTGTTGCCATGGTGCGCAGTATGCGGCTTGGTTTGGCATTTTTTTCATGGCCGTGATATGCGGCTTGGTTTGGCATTGTTGCCATGGTGCATGATATGCGGCTTGGTTTGGCATTATTGCCATGGTGCGCGATATGCGGCTTGGTTTGGCATTGTTGCCATGGTGCGCGATGTGCGGCTTGGTTTGGCATTGTTGCCATGGTGCGCAGGGTGCGGCTTGATTTGGCATTGTTGCCATGGTGCGCAAGATGTGGCTTGGTTTGGCATTGTTGCCATGGTGCGCAAGATGCGGCTTGGTTTGGCATTGTTGCCATGGTGCGCAAAGATGCGGCTTGGTTTGGCATTCTTTTTGCCATGGTGCGCAGGTGCGGCTTGGTTTTGGAATTAGGGTTCGTGTTGAAAACCCTAATCGGGTATTTTGAAAAATACCCCTATTAATTATTTACACCCGAGTTAAATGCTCTCAGTTAATGTGTTGCGGGTAACACTAGGTCATGGGGTTTTACGATTTAACCCCTTGTCTAAAAACCACCATTAACATTAAGTCCCCTGCTTAGCTCGGAACAGGGGCTTTGTTGCGAGGTAAGCATAAGATGGTGACAAACTATTAACAACAAACCGTAAAGAAAATTGAAGGAGGCTTGTCTGACCTTTTATAAATAGGATTTGGAATCCTTGCCTCTGGCAATTTCGCACAAGTCATGAGGCTGGCACAATTGGTGGGCCCGATGCAGCTTAGGCGACGCTGGGAAGTTGGCGTGAGTTGGGAAACTGAGTGGGCTAGCTGGTGGGACCGGCGCAAAGTGTAGAAGCCATGCGTGCCTGCAGGTTGGCGCAATTGGTGGGGCCGGTGCAGCCTGGGCGACGTTGGGTGTTGGCATGAGTTGGGAAGCTGAGTGTGCTAGCTGGTGGGACCGGCACAAAGTGTAGAAGCCGTGCGTGGCTGCAGGTTGGCGCAATTGGTGGGGCCGGTGCAGCCTTGGCGACGTTGGGTGTTGGCATGAGTTGGGAAGCTGAGGGTGCTAGCTGGTGGGACCGGCGCAAAGTGTGGAAGTCTTGCGTGCTTGCAGGCGTGACTTGTCCGACCATTGGGAGGTCGGCGCAAATTGGTGGGGCCGGTGCAACTTGGAAGTCGTGCTTGCAGGCGTGATTTATGTAAATAAAGTGGGAGTAGACGTTTCTTCAGCCAGCAAAGTTTCCTTATTTTGCTTTCCTTCACGTGCGGCTTCCATTAGGGCATCATCCATGCCAAAAATCTGGAAGCATTATGTCTTTCATTGCTCCCTTTCCTTTTTTAAGGTTCCGTATTCATATCCAACGCGAATGTATCGTCTCCCTTGTTTGAGAAGGGGTTCTTCCTGTTGATTCCCCTTTTCCTTTGCTTTGCTTCGGCAGTGCTTTTTTGTTCTTCTTCTTTTTTTGTTCTCGCCATCCTCTTTTTATATGCGTGTAGACATGATGGAATTTGATCATCTTTCCATTTCTTGCGGTGTATGATGGGATCTTCCCAGAGACGGCCGTGCCTTTAACCTTTTGGAAAAGGACTTCAGAATCGGTGGAGATCGATCTTCTTCTCATGAGGAGGTATTGGTTGGGGTTGAATCTTTGTTCCATGAAGCTAACGAAATTATTAAGGACCTCCTTCCTTCTATCCTCACGAAGAACAGTGCATGTTCGGACTCTCTTAGGTTCGGTGGACGCGGAGGAGAACGCCATGATTCTTGATTTTGATGTGGATGAATCAAAAAACTTCCTTCAAACGTCGATGAAAAAACTTTCGAAGGAGTATATGATAGAAGCGAGACAGCCTTTGAAGTTGATGCCAAAGGTGTTATTGATGATAGGAGGGGTCATGGTGGCGTATCTTTGGAATAGTTGTCGGGGAGGACACTGCTGCTTCTTTGTGTGGCTGCTTCGGGATGGGATATTGAGGTTGCCGCCGCTAAAACCATTTGAATGGAACCTTTGTTGCCCGAAGGATTCTTGGGGGAAATACTTGAAGATAGCTTTGCCCGAAGGGACTTGCGCTCCATCCTTCGAGGGCTAGTTCCTCCTTTTGTTTTTCTGTTAGCTGCTTAGTTCCCTGATGTTTTCCCTTCTTTTTTTTTTTGTAAACACATCTTTCCCTTCTTATTCATCAGTAAACCTTTTGCTTCATATATATATATTTTTGAAAGGGGTTGTGGTATGATGGCTCTGCAATGGTTTTCTGGGTTCTTCTGATGTATTTCTCTGATATCTGAAGGATTCGCTCGGGAAGGGATATATTTATTTTTTTTATTTTTTATTTTTTTTTTGACAAAAGAGTAGATCTCCAGGGAAAAATACAAACGGTGTATTCATCCTGGGGAAGTACAACTATTAAGAGGAATGATTCAAAGGAAGTACTGAAAAGGGGAGTGATTGGGAAATACAGCATTTTAGGGATTGGATTCCTTGAGCCATCGCGAGTGAACTATCACGCCTTCAGGTGTGTCGGTATTGATGAGCTTGCAATATCCTCCCAAAAGGGTATCCGCAAACTGTACAGCTCGCCTTCACCTTCCTCGGGAAAATCCATCTTTCTTGTCATCCTCCCAACTTGAAACGAGCTTTCCTTAACCACTACATCTCCGATTGAAAACGGGTTCAGACGTCGTGTAACCATTTGAGACTTGGCTTCGTTGGTTTCGCTAGAAGCTTCCAAGCTTATTGCAAAGTGTTCGAATGGTCCAGCTCCCCATTCACATTTTTTGACAGCGTTCGTGCCGGTTGTTGCGCCGAGTCCCCATGACAGAATGGGGGAAGAAAAGGTTGCTCGGTCAGATTTACTTGCACTTGAAAATCATGGGATAGCGCCAACGGGTCTTCTCCGGACGCTTGGGTTCCTTTAATAGCTCGTTGATGTGATAACCCGTGAGACGATTTGTTGGGCATCCCTTCGGCGCGGGATGTCGGCGGCGAGAGGTGTACGCTCGTTTTGCTTTGTTGTCGAGCGCCCATAAGCGTCCCAAAATCATGTCATGATCTAGTTCTTTGACAATGTGGAACTTGTTGTGCGTTATAGCGTTTCCCATCTCGATCTCTAGGTTGATGTAGCCATACGCGTTCAAAACCTCTCCTCTCAAGCTCTTAATCACAGACGGGAAATAGGTAGCGTCTTGTTTTGTAAATCCGGCTGCCTTTAGTGTCTTGAAAGTGATGATGTTGTGGTCAGAGGTCGTGTCGATGAGCGTGTCGTCAAATTCAGTACCTCTTAAACGGACGTGGTCAGCAGTCCCGGTTCCGCTTCGCTTGTTTGGGAAGCTTGAGCCCTTGGCGTGGATTCCGAGGAGAGAAAAGCCGTTTGGTTTGGATACAACACGATTGAGAGCTGCGAAAATATCTTGGCGCTGAACCTTGGAGAGATAGAGAATTTTGCATATATGTCGCATCATGGATTGTACAGTCTCGTGCACGGAGTCCCCAGAGGAACCGCAGTTTCTTATTGGGAGTGGGTCTCGATGCACTCTTTCGTCTCCTAGTTGGAGTTCTCCTGCTTCTATCCTTTCCTTGAAAATATGCTTTAATCTGTTGCAATCGCTAGTCGAGTGGTGAACAAACCTGTGGTAATGGTAGTATTTGGGGTTTGCCATCTCATCCTCAGTTGGTGGACGTCTAAGCGGTGGCAGTCTGATGACATCATCTTGAACCCAGGCTTCTAGGAGGTCAATCACCTCCTCGATGTGGAATGGGAAATCAAGGATATTTCCTTCGGCCTCACGATGCTGCACAGGAGTCTTAGTGGCGATCTTCCGTTGCGAGGGCTCCCGTTGCGTCGGCGCTTCACGTTTCGGCTGGTGGCTCGTAGTTGCGGCTTTCCTTTTTCCTATTTCGTTCACTCTGTTCACGGAGGATGAGCCGGCATTAAATTGTTTGCTGATGAGGCGCCTACTCCCGCGAGTTTCACGTGCGTCTTCAGTTCGAGTTGGCCTAGTCCTTTCTAGTAATGCTGGTGCTGTTGTTGCAGATCGTCTGGCGGCCTCATGGAGTTCGGAGAATGTTTGGAAACGCAAGTTTTCTAGCAGGGCGCGGTAGATCGGGACCATACCATTGATGCATGCGTTTACCAATTGTTGCTCGGTCACGTTTGGGTCGTGACAGTGAGTGCTTGAACCCCGAACCTTTGACGAAATCATTCGGATGTTCGTTATCCCACCGGGTACATTCTCCCGAGGTCCGAAAAGGTAACTTGTTCGAGACACGAAGAAATACTTCCTGTAAAACGCGGTGACCATGCTACTCCCGGTTGGGAATCTTTGTTCGGTGGGATCTTTGTTGTACCATGTATACGCCCTTAGGTAAGTGATTTTGAAAATTCCCTTAAACGAAGAACGTGATTATATTCATGTTCACCCAAGGATTCCGTGAAACGAGAAACATGTTCGCGTGCATTCCGTACCATCGTACGGGGGTAAATTGAGGGAAGAGTACCCCCTTGGGAGATGGATTGTCCGTATTTCGGACGGGTAAGGGGTTGGTGATGATGTACATCGAACTCATCATGCTTGATTCGGTCACGTAGGAGTTGTTCCAGATCTTCTCTCGTGACAAAATTTGGTGGTTGATTTCTCTCCAACGGGACTCTAGTGCGAGTTTCTTCATCCGTGGAGGCGTGCCCTTCCGAGGTGCCGGCGTCAGGGTTGTTGGAGATGCTTCTAGGCGTCTACGGAGGATGCGACTCACGGGGTAGTCGCTCTGTCGGGGTTTTGAGAAAGGTGAGCACCTCCTTTTGTGTTGAAACCATGTTCTGCCCGGGCTCGCGCGGCGTCTCTTGTCGTTCCATCAAATCGGCGATGGTGACATAAGGGCGACTTCTCTGGTCCCTCCGGTCTCTCGTCCGTCGGCGGGGGTAATTGGAGCCTTAGTTGTCGGAGGCGCCATGCTTTGGAAGAAGCATTAGGGGTCGCGGTGGCGCCCTAGCCCCTAGCCACCGGGGATCGGGGGCGTGACACCGAAGAGATATTTCGTTGCCGTGATTAGAGGGTTGTGCAGAGACGCTAGAGGAGGCAGCGACTCTGGCCCTGGTGATAGGCGGTGTTACACTTAAGGGAGTGCCTCCGATGTTGTTGTTGTCAGCTGGTGAAGTAACAATGTTATGGGGGGAGACACCAACATTAGGATGCGTTCTGCGTTGATGTTCTCGGCAGCCGCTCCATATCTGAGTTCCACCATGTTGGGATTTGACGTTCGGAAAACGAAATCAGGAGTTGGAGTTGATATTGTGGCCGATAGATCAATCCTCCCACTGTGGTCGCCAATTTTTTATGGGTAAAAATCGTTTCTGCCGATTTCGGTAATTTCGGTGGGTGAGTGAGAAACTGATTCAAACCCTAAACAAATGTGCTGCACGTGAGCACTTTATAGATTCGAGAGATCAATCTGTACAAGTCCGTCCTAAACCAAGAAATGGCCGTTCCAGACTTGCTCCGGTCACAAAGTGGAGGAGAAGGGTTGATTTGGGGAGGGAAGCAAAGAAAGGTGTTGAGGAGAGTAGTATCTCGACTTGTATCAGAAAGTGAAAGCTTAGGAAGCTTGCAAGAGATGAAAGCTTTTGGGAGAGCTTGCAAAGTTGCCTTTCCGAGAGTGTAAGTGTAGTATATTTCTCCTGACCGAGACTTGTTGTCTGGTGGAAATAGGCAAGACCTATTTATACAAGTCGAGATTGAAACGTACCCTGGCCTCATGAAGGAAGAGAGTAAAGGGTGAAATAATGGGAGGAGGTGGTAACCGCATGGTTTAATGGGCGAAAACGTTTTTCACCATTATTTCCTCTTTTATTTGACCGCTTTATTCCTTTTCACGCTTTCTTAATGAGAGCGTAGTGTACGTACATCTTTGTGACCGCCAAACCAAAACCCTAAAGAAGCATCCCCCGGTTTGTGTCGATGTCTCGAGTGTTGGTTGCATCTTGAGTGCAAGTGGCGCTGCTAGTGGCGCGTGTGGCATGTGCCAATGGCATGTGCGAAATGCCTTGGTGGTAGGTTGCACGGTTTGCAAGTTAGGTTACCAGCGTGTGTGTTTGGCATGTGCCAATGGCATGTGCGGAATGCCTTGGTGGTAGGTTGCACGGTTTGCAAGTTAGGCTACCAGCGTGTGTGTTTGGCATGTGCCGATGGCATGTGCGGCCATGTTGACCTAGTTGCAAGTCTTGCAAGCCTAGGGCGCTATGTTTGGAATGGGCCAAAGGCATAGCGGCTTGGAAGTATGGCTTGCGACACGTGTTGGCATGTGCCAATGGCACGTGCAGCCATGTTGTCCTAGTTGCAAGTCTTGCTGGCCTAGGGCGCTATGTTTGGCGTGGGCCAAAGGCATAGCGGCTTGGAAATATGGCTTGCGGCACGTGTTGGCATGTGCCAATGGCACATGCGGCCATGTTGACCTAGTTGCAAGTTCTGCAAACCTAGGGCGCTATGTTGGGCGTGGGCCAAAGGCATAGCGGCTTAGAAATATGGCTTGCGGCACGTGTTGGCATGTGCCAATGGCACGTGCGGCCATGTTGAACTAGTTGCAAGTCTTGCAAACCTAGGGCGCTATGTTTGGCGTGGGCCAAAGGCATATCGGCTTAGAAATATGGCTTGCGGCACGTGTTGGCATGTGCCAATGGCACGTGCGGCCATGTTGACCTAGTTGCAAGTCTTGCAAACCTAGGGCGCTATGTTTGGCGTGGGCCAAAGGCATAGCGGCTTAGAAATATGGCTTGCGACAAGTGTTAGCATGTGCCAATGGCACGTGCGGTCATGTTGAACTAGTTGCAAGTCTTGCAAACCTAGGGCGCTATGTTTAGCGTGGGCCAAAGGCATAGCGGCTCGGAAATATGGCTTGCGGCACGTGTTGGCATGTGCCAATGGCACGTGCGGCCATGTTGACCTAGTTGCAAGTCTTGCAAACCTAGGGCGCTATGTTGGGCGTGGGCCAAAGGCATAGCGGCTTAGAAATATGGCTTGCGGCACGTGCGGCCATGTTGACCTAGTTGCAAGTCTTGCAAACCTGGGGCGCTATGTTGGGCGTGGGCCAAAGGCATAGCGGCTTGGAAATATGGCTTGCGACACGTGTTGGCATGTGCCAATGGCACGTGCAGCCATGTTGACCTAGTTGCAAGTCTTGCAAGCCTAGGGCGCTATATTTGGCGTGGGCCAAAGGCGTAGCGGCTTTGGAAATATGGCTTGCGACACGTGTTGGCATGTGCCAATGGCACGTGCGGCCATGTTGACCTAGTTGCAAGTCTTGCAAACCTAGGGCGCTATGTTTGGCGTGGGCCAAAGGCATAGCGGCTTAGAAATATGGCTTGCGGCACGTGTTGGCATGTGCCAATGTGATGCGTGTCGTAACCACAACAAATTAATTAATATTTTTCCATCTAATTAACAAGTAATATAGTGTAGTCAAGTTCGTTCCCACGAGGAGCAAGAGATTCTAGTTGTAAAAATTGTCACGAAAAGCGGGGTGTAAAGCGAAAGAAAATAAACAAAGAAATTAAAAGATAAAGTTGAAATCAATAAGAGAGACAAGATCAAGGAATCCTTCTTCGTTGCAAAACAATGATTCAAGTTATGTTTTTCATCCACATGTTATTAGTCACAAATTATCACCAACCGTAGGATAGCAGGTTCGCTTAGCTAGCCCCAAAATCCCTTATTTCACCGGATACGGAAGTTCTCGACTACCGGATTCTATTTACCAAACCACCTAGTAGTAGATCACTCAAGATGTAATTTAAATAAACGCATTAAGATTTATGAACTTATTAGGTTGATATTAGTAGTTTGACTCTTAGATCAAGGTCTACTTGCTAACGTTGTTTTCACACACAATTGCTCCACGGAATCCCTCCGCAAGGTCTCGTGTTTGCTACCTATGTAAAGAGTCAAGAAACGATTACTTATCCCCTAACTTTCACTAGCTTTAGATCAATTAACAAATCAATTTAGTTGGCCACCCTAAACAATCTATCAATCAACCATGAATGTATAAACATTCCTAATAGTAAAAACAAATTATAATCATGTGAAAAACTTCAAGATAGAATTGAAAACAAAACTCAAATCATATTAAGAACTAGGAATTCATCCTCAATCAATAAGAAAATTAGCTACTCATGCTAAAGAGTTCACACAAAGAATAAGAAAAGAAAAGTGTTGTGTGTGTAAAGAGGTGTGTAAAAAGATGTAGAGAACTTCTCTATTTATAGGCTTCAATATTCTCCAAATCTTCCAAGGAATAGAACCCCTTTCCTTTAGCAATTCAATTTCCAAGTCCAAGCCTTTCTCAAATCTTCCATCTTCTCTTTCCAAATTTTAGCCCAATTCCACAAACCCATGAGTTTAGATGATTCTAGAGAATTCTCCACAAATTTTCATCCAATTTCCAAATCTAAGTCTTCACACCCATGAGAAGAATCCACACAAAATTCTGCAATTTTGGTCCGCCGGAAAGCTGGTATTATGGCCGGAATCCGGCACCGGAAAGTATCTCAGGTGACCGGCAAAGTCCGTCCGGTCACCTGAATTCTTCGCCGTCACTGGTATATTCGACGGAATATTCCGTCAGTCCACCGTTAGAAATAACGGTCAAACGGGTCAAGCTGTTAGTGAACAGGGTCAAAGAAGGAGAAGTCAGACACTGAGTCAGCAGCGAGTCAGTTGATTGGTCTAACTAGATTGTCTTACTCAGCCGAGTTGGATCGGCTCTGGATCGGTCATCTGAATCATTGAGTCAACTCGCCGGAGAGTAAAACCGTAGAGTTCCGTTTTGTTTATAGGACTGGCTCAGGCCAATTTCAGGCCGTTCTCTTCTTCATTCCCTGTGACAATCCTAGCATACATCTAAAGCAATTCCAACACATTCTTCACTGCAGTACTATCTTCATTAGCAACTCAAAACCCTTTGCTTCAATTGGAATTCAAATCTCATATACCATCTGTATCTCCTTCTCTAATTAACGGCACACACCACTGGGTTTGAGACAATGAAATCAATTCCTTCTTCTGGTTCCTGCAAACTTGAAATAGGCAAAAACCCATCAATCTCAAACCAACCCATCACCTGCAATCTTGCCAGTTCCTGAGTCTTGCAAAGATCACTCACCGCCTAGCCATTGCAAAGCACCAATGCCAGTTCTATTTCAGTTCAAGCAGCAGCATCTCAATTCTTTACCAGCCTAGGCTTCATGTCATCTGCAGCTGCAAGCAACCTAGCTCAGGCTAGTATTTCCATTGCCAAAACCATGGCAACACACATAGCAGCACCATCATCTGAAATCAATTTCAACTTAAACACAACACTGTTAGATCAACCACAGACCGATTTTGAACTTCACACACTGTTTCAGAGACAAACCCATCTTCTTTCTTTATCCGTGTAACAGCAACGGAACTCCATTCTTTTCTTTCGAACAGCAAAACCATTCTTCATATCCATATCTTGCTCGAATCAACAGCGGCATCAATTCTGCCTGTCTTCATCACCAGAATCCCATTAATTCCCTTGAACTGGCTTCAGAGAACCCATTCGAGATTGAATCTAACTTTACCCAAATTTCAATTTCTTCCTCCCTGAACTCATCTGAATCTTCTCTGAGCTTTGAGCATCACCTTCTCGACCTGGTATTAACAGCAGCAGATACATCCATTGCAAACCCTTCTCGTCTGTTCTTCGAAATCCAACTACAAATCATCACAGATCCCCTTTTTCACAGTAAACCCTAATTCTAATTTCAAATTCTTCTTCTCTGTTCACACATCGATTTCGAATTTGTAGCTAACCCAAAGCAGCAACATCGAGCTCTGTTCTTCTCAACCGAAACCCATCTTCTCTGTATCTTCTTCTTTCCTATCACACATCGATCTCAAACCCATTTTCACCAAGCTTCAAGAACACCATTAATGGCAACACAGTAAACTCGGTTACAAACCCATCTCTTTTATTGCACGAATCCTAACTTCTACTTCATCAATTCTCTCGATTAACAGCAGCAGCCATGGCTGCTTTTCTCACTTTCAGGTGGAAGAAAAACGAGTAAATGAGACTGATTGAGAAAGAGAACTCTCTTCTCGATTTAGGGTTGGATAGATTTGGATAATGACACACGGTCACCCTTGATAAGGGATAACCAATTCTGACCCCTTAACCTCACTGGATTTGCGTCTAGTATTCCTCTCAAAAGAGTTGCCCCTTAACCTTGACTGGGCTCCAGATAATGTTTACCCATGAAATGACAATTTTGCCCTTTTTTCTCAAATTGGGTGACTTCTTCTTCTTTTCGTTCGTGCGACTCCATAGTAGCTATAAAACTCAAAACAAGCATAAAATACATAATTTACAAGAAAAATAGCAAAGAAAGCATAAACAATAGATAGTAAATAGGATGTATTCTACACCCTATCAAATTCCCCCATACTTAGACTTTGCTAGTCCTCAAGCAAATCAAACTAAAAACTCACAACTTCAAAGTGTTCAAGCGTCCCAAGCATCCAAAGAGCTATGAGGACATAGAGTTTCTGCATGCTAGTAATAAGAAGTTAGAAATACTAAAGTACATATTCTCATTCTTAAATGTTGAGTGAGAAATAACCACACCATAATGAGAGAACGCGTGTTTGAGAAACGATCAATAAGCATTTCGCCTCGACTTCTGCCTCACCAAAAAGGATTTTATGATAATTGCACTCAAAAAGACGGCTTTTTATGGGTCGCACATGTGTGCAAGTAGGAATGAAAAGAGAATTCCTGCAACACGTTGAATGGTAGGAAGGACAACTTCTGAAATATTTTTAAAAACCCACATCTTTTAACATTTGAAAAACCATTTTTCTGACGATCTCTAAGAAAGGAAATCAACCATTATTATCGAGGATGAGATTACTTACTCACCTTCACATCCGATCGCCAATTATGATAACACCACTCTCACGGCATCCAATAGAAACGTCTTCCGCTCCTCGTCTTTAACTTCTTGGTCTTCGTCTTCGGTTTCAACTATTGATGATAAACTCTCGAATTTCGTAGATCCTTAACAATTTGTAACTCTTTTACCTTAAATCCTTGTCGCTTGAAACTTCCTTATATATTTTCCTTCCCCACGGCTTATTAAATAAATAAAAACAAAACAAATATTTCTCTTGTCTTTTTTTTTTCTTTTTTTTTTTTTTTTTTTTTTTTTTAAACAACAAGAGAAATAAAATACAAAAACAAACCGTGGCCGTGGCCGTGGCCGTGGCCGTGGCCGTGGGAGAAGTATTTTACCGCTTGATTCTTCACAACTTGTATCGTCTCGAAATCTTAAACTTCAACAATTCTCACCTTTTGATTTTCTTCGCTTTTATGAATAAGTCTTCATACTTGAATATAGAATTACCTCATTGTAGTGTAAGTCTTCAACATATATGTAAAAATCTGCTCTTTGTATGTTGCTTTACTTGAATAAGAAATTTGCTCTTTTTCTCATTCCGTTGCTTGTAAACCTTGAACTTTTCCAACTTCCCTTGAAGATTTTGGTGTCGCTCCTTGTTGATGATGATGGTGTTTCTATGGATCCGTTGTCGATGTAGAAAATGGTGCTAACTGCAAATCGAACTACAAGAAGGAGGCTTTCATCTATAGACGTCACCCTTATGATTGACAAAATTAGCACTCAAGAGATCAAAGAGTAGTGCTTCTATTGGTGGGAGGTTGGGTAGCTCACCATTCTACCCGGAATTAACGTATGGTGACACACACTCAAAAGAAGCTCTTTAGTAGATGGAAAAATTTTCTGGTCGGTGCCTCACATGATATGAATAAGGGTAGTCTCCACTAATGATTGATCAGCAACTCTAATAATGCATTTCTCCCTGCACCAAATTCGCATCACCGGCATGATTAAATCCATTATTTAACACTCAAACAAGCAAGAAATCCGAATGTAGTTCTCTATCATTTCCAAGTTCAATTATGTCGGTCAGAATCTCTATGTAAACATACCTAGAAGTCTGCTAGTGACTCTAAAATCTCTAAAAGTTGGAGGTTTTATGTAAAAGTTTTTTTTTTTTTTTTTTTTAAATTGTTTAATTTTTTTTTTTTTAAATTCATGCTTAACCACTCCCCCACACTTAAACCTTACATTGTCCTCAATGTAATTGAATCGTCCTAGTAAAGTCAAGGTGGGAAATTTTAACATGATATGGAACAAGAAAAAGAAATAACAAAAAGAAAAAGGATAAGAAATACAAAACCTATGGGTTGCCTCCCATTAAGCGCTTGTTTTAAAGTCGACGGCCCGACTTAGCTTTTGCACAATTCATTAGCCATATACTAATAATCTGAAAATTTGGGGGTCCACCCATAATACCTGTTTTGCAAACAATAACTCCATACAAATGTTAGCACAAGAAAACAATAGTGAAATTATCGCTTGATAGAAGTTTCCCCCACACTTATTCTTTTCCACACTCGGAAGTGTATAAAGAACATAGAATTTGGGAACTTCCATGTATTCCTCTTGGCAAACCTGCATAGTGTTAGCATCAAGTGTTTCCAATGGTGGATATTTAGAAACAAAATCATCCAAAAATACTTTCGAAGCACATACATTCAAACCAATAAGACGTAAAGGAGAAGAATCAATATGCAAAGGGTTAGACAAACCTTGCACAATCTCTTGTTTTACGGAATCCTCGTCATCCTTAGAAAATTCATATGAATTACTTACCTCTTGTATATCGTGGTCCTCTATTAAATCTTGCAGCATTTCGTCGTTATTGTGTACCTTAACCAAAGTCTTGGCATCATTAAAATCATTGGCAAGTTCAATTGGGTCTTCCACAAAATCAATCAATTTGGATTCATCCTCTAGTATCATCTCTTCAACATTCTCATCATCGGAATCGGGCCATTCACTAAAATGATTCTCGTCGGTATAAATTGTAAGATCTTCTTGTGAGGGTGTTACACCGTTTATTACAATAGGTAAGTCACACTCAATCTCCTCCTTTTGAATAGGCGAAGGATCGTTATTATGATCCGGAGTTGGAATAACTTCCTCATTGTTGCAACGCTTATACACTTCTGCGGACTCATATCTTTCCCTAAGGAATTTTTTCCAAGCACTAAATGCATCATCTTCAAGCTCTACCTTTTGAATAGGTGCTTGATCATTATTAAGATCAAGGCTCGAGTAAGCTACACTAGCGTCTTCAAAAGTCTCCAAAATTTGGTCCTTTTCAACACAATCATCTTCATTTTCAGACTCACCATAAAAAGAATCTTCATCGGTTTCATAACCTTTATTCCGACGTCGTTTAAGTTCCATATGAATAGTCCTACTAATTTCTGCGACAAGCTCTTCCGAGTCTCCATCATCTTCCAATTTGTATAATTTCTGTGCAAGTTTCCTGATGTTCACACGCTTACCACCGTTGATAGGGTTTCTAGACTATATCTCCTCTTTTGGAAAAAGTGAAGGAAAAACACGATGAAGAGGGGTATATTCCAAATTCTCTGTCTGCACATTACTAGAAAACAAATTATTAGATGCATAACTATCCTTCCATCCTTGTGATTGTCCACTTACATACCCATCATAAGTTTGTTGATATGTATGAGAATATCCATAAGGTTCTGTAGGAAATTGATCATAGCCAAAATATAGGTTTTGATTGTATCCTAAGGATGGTTGGAAGTTGTCATAATGTTGAGGTTGAAAACCGTATTGATTGTTGTAATATGCTTGCTCTTGTCCACCATACATGGAAAACCGGTACCTGAAATAAGATTCTCAGAAACTAAGTTAGATACGGTATAGAATCTAACAAAGCAAGAATAAAGCAAAAAGAAAAATAAAAACAACTAAAAATCATCCGCTGCTCCCCGGCAACGGCGCCAAAATTTGATGCGTGTCGTAACCACAACAAATTAATTAATATTTTTCCACCTAATTAACAAGTAATATAGTGTAGTCAAGTTCGTTCCCACGAGGAGCAAGAGATTCTAGTTGTAAAAATTGTCACGAAAAGGGGGGTGTAAAAGCGAAAGAAAATAAACAAAGAAATTAAAAGATAAAGTTGAAATCAATAAGAGAGACAAGATTAAGGAATCCTTCTTCGTTGCAAAACAATGATTCAAGTTATGTTTTTCATCCACATGTTATTAGTCACAAATTATCACCAACCGTAGGATAGCAGGTTCGCTTAGCTAGCCCCAAAATCCCTTATTTCACCGGATACGGAAGTTCTCGACTACCGGATTCTATTTACCAAACCACCTAGTAGTAGATCACTCAAGATGTAATTTAAATAAACGCATTAAGATTTATGAACTTATTAGGTTGATATTAGTAGTTTGACTCTTAGATCAAGGTCTACTTGCTAACGTTGTTTTCACACACAATTGCTCCACGGAATCCCTCCGCAAGGTCTCGTGTTTGCTACCTATGTAAAGAGTCAAGAAACGATTACTTATCCCCTAACTTTCACTAGCTTTAGATCAATTAAAAAATCAATTTAGTTGGCCACCCTAAACAATCTATCAATCAACCATGAATGTATAAACATTCCTAATAGTAAAAACAAATGATAATCATGTGAAAAACTTCAAGATAGAATTGAAAACAAAACTCAAATCATATTAAGAACTAGGAATTCATCCTCAATCAATAAGAAAATTAGCTACTCATGCTAAAGAGTTCACACAAAGAATAAGAAAAGAAAAGTGTTGTGTGTGTAAAGAGGTGTGTAAAAGATGTAGAGAACTTCTCTATTTATAGGCTTCAATATTCTCCAAATCTTCCAAGGAATAGAACCCTTTTTTCCTTTAGCAATTCAATTTCCAAGTCCAAGCCTTTCTCAAATCTTCCATCTTCTCTTTCCAAATTTTAGCCCAATTCCACAAACCCATGAGTTTAGATGATTCTAGAGAATTCTCCACAAATTTTCATCCAATTTCCAAATCTAAGTCTTCACACCCATGAGAAGAATCCACACAATATTCTCGCAATTTTGGTCCGTAGGAAAAGCTGGTATTATGGCCGGAATCCGGCACCGGAAAGTATCTCAGGTGACCGGCAAAGTCCGTCCGGTCACCTGAATTCTTCGCCGTCACTGGTATATTCGACGGAATATTCCGTCAGTCCACCGTTAGAAATAACGGTCAAACAGGTCAAGCTGTTAGTGAACAGGGTCAAAGAAGGAGAAGTCAGACACTGAGTCAGCAGCGAGTCAGTTGATTGGTCTAACTAGATTGTCTTACTCAGCCGAGTTGGATCGGCTCTGGATCGGTCATCTGAATCATTGAGTCAACTCGCCAGAGCAGAAAACCGGCCGAGTTCTGTTTGTTTATAGGACTGGCTCAGGCCAATTTCAGGCCGTTCTCTTCTTCATTCCCTGTGACAATCCTAGCATACATCTAAAGCAATTCCAACACATTCTTCACTGCAGTACTATCTTCATTAGCAACTCAAAACCCTTTGCTTCAATTGGAATTCAAATCTCATATACCATCTGTATCTCCTTCTCTAATTAACGGCACACACCACTGGGTTTGAGATAATGAAATCAATTCCTTCTTCTGGTTCCTGCAAACTTGAAATAGGCAAAAACCCATCAATCTCAAACCAACCCATCACCTGCAATCTTGCCAGTTCCTGAGTCTTGCAGCATCAGCTCTGCCTAGCCATTGCAGCACCAATGCCAGTTCTATTTCAGTTCAAGCAGCAGCATCTCAATTCTTTACCATCCTAGGCTTCATGTCATCTGCAGCTGCAAGCAACCTAGCTCAGGCTAGTATTTCCATTGCCAAAACCATGGCAACACACATAGCAGCACCATCATCTGAAATCAACTTCAACTTAAACACAACACTGTTAGATCAACCACAGACCGATTTTGAACTTCACACACTGTTTCAGAGACAAACCCATCTTCTTTCTTTATCCGTGTAAAGAGAACGGAACTCCATTCTTTTCTTTCAAACAACAGCAGAACCATTCTTCATATCCATATCTTGCTCGAATCAACAGCGGCATCAATTCTGCCTGTCTTCATCTCCAGAATCCCATTAATTCCCTTGAACTGGCTTCAGAGAACCCATTCGAGATTGAATTTAACTTTACCCAAATTTCAATTTCTTCCTCCCTGAACTCATCTGAATCTTCTCTGAGCTTTGAGCATCACCTTCTCTACCTGGTATTAACAGCAGCAGATACATCCATTGCAAACCCTTCTCGTCTGTTCTTCGAAATCCAACTACAAATCATCACAGATCCCCTTTTTCACAGTAAACCCTAATTCTAATTTCAAATTCTTCTACTCTGTTCACACATCGATTTCGAATTTGTAGCTAACCCAAAGCAGCAACATCGAGCTCTGTTCTTCTCAACCGAAACCCATCTTCTCTGCATCTTCTTCTTCCCTATCACACATCGATCTCAAACCCATTTTCACCAAGCTTCAAGAACACCATTAATGGCAACACAGTAAACTCGGTTACAAACCCATCTCTTTTATTGCACGAATCCTAATTTCTACTTCATCAATTCTCTCGATTAACAGCAGCAGCCATGGCTGCTTTTCTCACTTTCAGGTGGAAGAAAAACGAGTAAATGAGACTGATTGAGAAAGAGAACTCTCTTCTCGATTTAGGGTTGGATAGATTTGGATAATGACACACGGTCACCCTTGATAAGGGATAACCAATTTACATCCCCTTAACCTCAGCTGGACTGCGTCTAGTATTCCTCTCAAAAGAGTTGCCCCTTAACCTTGACTGGGCTCCAGATAATGTTTACCCATGAAATGACAATTTTGCCCTTTTTCTCAAATTGGGTGACTTCTTCTTCTTTTCGTTCGTGCGACTCCATAGTAGCTATAAAACTCAAAACAAGCATAAAATACATAATTTACAAGAAAAATAGCAAAGAAAGCATAAACAATAGATAGTAAATAGGATGTATTCTACACCCTATCAAAATGGCACGTGCGGCCATGTTGAACTAGTTGCAAGTCTTGCAAACCTAGGGCGCTATGTTTGGCGTGGGCCAAAGGCATAGTGGCTCGGAAATATGGCTTGCGGCACGTGTTGGCATGTGCCAATGGCACGTGCAGCCATGTTGACCTAGTTGCAAGTCTTGAAAGCATAGGGCGCTATATTTGGCGTGGGCCAAAGGCGTAGCGGCTTTGGAAATATGGCTTGCGACACGTGTTGGCATGTGCCAATGGCACGTGCGGCCATGTTGACCTAGTTGCAAGTCTTGCAAACCTAGGGCGCTATGTTTGGCGTGGGCCAAAGGCATAGCGGCTTTGAAATATGGCTTGCGGCACGTGTTGGCATGTGCCAATGGCACGTGCGGCCATGTTGAACTAGTTGCAAGTCTTGCAAACCTAGGGCGCTATGTTTGGCGTGGGACAAAGGCATAGCGGCTCGGAAATATGGCTTGCGGCACGTGTTGGCATGTGCCAATGGCACGTGCGGCCATGTTGACCTAGTTGCAAGTCTTGCAAACCTCGGCCGCTATGTTGGGCGTGGGCCAAAGGCATAGCGGCTTAGAAATATGGCTTGCGGCACGTGTTGGCATGTGCCAATGGCACGTCGGCCATGTTAACCTAGTTGCAAGTCTTGCAAACCTAGGGCGCTATGTTGGCGTGGGCCAAAGGCATAGCGGCTTGGAAATATGGCTTGCGACACGTGTTGGCATGTGCCAATGGCACGTGCAGCCATGTTGACCTAGTTGCAAGTCTTGCAAGCCTAGGGCGCTATATTTGGCGTGGGCCAAAGGCGTAGCGGCTTTGGAAATATGGCTTGCGACACGTGTTGGCATGTGCCAATGGCACGTGCAGCCATGTTGACCTAGTTGCAAGTCTTGCAAGCCTAGGGCGCTATATTTGGCTTGGGACAAAGGCATAGCGGCTTGGAGATTTGGCATTGTTGCCATGGTGCGCAGGGTGCGGCTTGGTTTGGCATTGTTGCCATGGTGCGCAGTATGCGGCTTGGTTTGGCATTGTTGTCGTGGTGCGCAGTATGCGGCTTGGTTTGGCATTGTTCTTAGTGGTGCGTGAGATGCGGCTTGGTTTGGCATTGTTGCCATGGTGCGCAGTGTGCGGCTTTGTTTGGCATTGTTGCCACAGTGCGCAGGATGCGGCTTGATTTGGCATTGTTGCCATGGTGCGCAGTATGCGGCTTGGTTTGGCATTGTTGCCATGGTGCGCAGTATGCGGCTTGGTTTGGCATTGTTGCCATGGTGCGCAGATATGCGGCTTGGTTTGGCATTCTTTGCCATGGTGCGCAGGGTGCGGCTTGGTTTTGGAATTAGGGTTACGTGTTGAAAACCCTAATCGGTATTTTGAAAAAATACCCCTATTAATTATTTACACCGAGTTAAATGCTCTCGTTAATGTGTTGCGGGTAACACTAGGTCATGGGGTTTTACGATTTTACCCCTTGTCTAAAAACCACCATCAACACATGGATGTAAGATTTTTACCATTCGCTTAAGACTCTTTCTCTCCCTCCTCTCCCAAATTTTCTCCACCGGCGGTGAACTACCTACAAGTCGTTGGCTTGTCGTGTTATGCATAACGGCTAGTTTCGGTCGGAATTAGTTACCGGAATTCATGTTTGAGTTCTAAATTCCTCTCCGATCTCTCTTCTATGTGCCTCTCTTCCACCCTACGAATGATTCCTAACAATTTTCCTATCAATCTTGTTTAATCTCTATTACCCAATGTCTGAATCCAAAATCTTCACTGATATTCCGGCATCTCCAAATCATGATAGCGTCTTTCAACTGACATGTAATCCGAAAGTTTCAATCAACACAGAAATCACTTATGTCTCAATCCTTCCTCAAATCACAAAAGATACAAGTCTGGAAGCTGTAACTCCCCCTTCCATGAAAATCAAACACCACATAAATTATATAGACATGGATTCCTAAATTATATATGTACATGTCTTACCACTAATGTTGCAAATGTATCGGTTTTATTTGATATCTTCCAAATTGAAAACACACAAACTCCTCCAGCAGTACTTAAGGAAAAATCTCAAGCAACGTGATTAGTCCTTGAAACATCATAAGCATGTCTGGAAACAACATAAGCAGTTCTCTTCCACTTATCATTTCAATGGGGTTTGGAATATACAAAATCTTCCCTTCATCCCGCAGTATCACTGGAAGCAACTAAACAGGTTTGATATGGTATGTTCTTCTCAAAAGTTCCTCTATTTGGCTATGTATCCTTACCCTGAGGTAATTCTACAATCTTTATTATCTATTTCTCAATCCCTCATCCATCAATCTTGCTATCCCATCACTAGACTAAAGACCAACACCCTACACTCTATATTTATTTCTATGAAACATGTTTTAATAGATATTATTTCAAAATACTGGTTGTGCACTCAAGGAATTATTAGTATCTCTAACAAGCATGTTCTCATTTTATGGATAAATTGCAAGAATATGATCAAAATATCATTCACAAACACTCCTATTAAGATTGAAATAGTTTATTTGTCTTTAATTCTCATGCATCCACATAAACATGAAAACACTACCATAAGGATAAATAAAACAAAATGTATCCCAAGAAATTGTAAAAGAGACAATATTGTAATGTGCAAAGTGGAAACGCCTCACTTCTCTCTGCATATTTTTGCAATACTTACCACCTTAGACAAAGTTAGTCTGTACAGGTGCTTCTGTAGAATCAATTGCAGGGACGGGTGTAGATGGATCTCATATACAATCTTCAGTTGGATTTGGATGAGTAGGCTCTGGCTCTGGCTCTGGTGTTGGTGCTGGTTCAGGAGCTGGCTCTGGCTCATCATGAGGAGGATTATTTTCCCCATATCCTGCATTTGCGATGGCAGCCACTTTTGTATCAATTCGACAAATTACATGGCTAAGCATATCCAGCTGGGGGAATATCACAGAATGAAAAGGAATGGGAATATTTGCATTCTCTCGAATTGCTGCTCTGACTGGTGCATGCATTGTCACTGCATAGAAGCCCTGCCGCACTCCACCACACACTACAAACCGATCACCCACCAACACAACACCCTCATTTACCACAAATCGACCACACCTGGGATGAGTAGCAAATACAACCCATCCATCATCCACACCCCATAATCTATCACCATTTGGAAATGGAGCAGGTTCTGGTTCTTTTTGGCCTCCACCAGTAGGAATTGTCTCTTCTCTGGCATTAGAATTACCCCCACCACTACTTCCACTCCCAATTTCATTAACGTTGTTATGAAACACATGCATCCCTC
The DNA here is from genome assembly GCA_023531295.1 of Papaver armeniacum. Classification (NCBI taxonomy): domain Eukaryota; kingdom Viridiplantae; phylum Streptophyta; class Magnoliopsida; order Ranunculales; family Papaveraceae; genus Papaver; species Papaver armeniacum. Next base: position 259,848 of record JAJJWW010000381.1, read on the forward strand.
CACTCTGCTCAGGAGAGACCCCATCTTCACCACCAGCAACTTTTTGACCATTTGGAGGAAGGACGGATGCATCAATACTTACTTAATTTCGATTAAACCAAATTCCCATTTCAATAAGTATAATGAAAACAACTTAAGGATTACCAAAAGCATGCGTGTGAAAGAAACTTACCTGTCTGGAATAAGGAAGGTTAAATCTTGGCCTCTTCACAACATATCCATGCCCTGGAGGGATTTGGTCATAATGTTGCTCCATCTTCACTCTTCGATTATGACGCAAGTTCGCCCAATACCAATTGAAGTTACGGGTATAGTTAACTACTTCTCTGTCATTGGGGAAGGCAGTCCCATATGGCAAACTGGAGATGAGGATGTTTGGATTGTACCAGTCCAGAGTATGCTCCATCATAATCTCTGGCGTTTCCTCTACAATATCATCTTCAGAATACAACACTCGAGGCATATTTCTTATTTTTCTCAGACTTTGGAAACTATGGAAACGGTTCTCTTTTATGTTTTTGCTAAAGAAACTGAATGAGAAAATGAAGAGGTTTTATATTATGGAAGAGCAACTGTCTCTTCATCGCGGTCGTCGATTGAGCATCCCAAATATAATTTTATTAAGAACCGATGCACTAGACAATTTGATCAACCGCAACCGTGTTCTGTCAAGTCTATTGGCCCAAGGGCATGGAATTATGCCTATGTAATATCTCTATTGGCTCATGTGAATCGGCATGAGCTACTTGGCAAACGCAAACCTTTCCCTCTATCGGGTACGTGTCTGGTGTCAATCCTCTCTCAAATGGGAGGTATACCTGATCCATATCCTAAAGTTAACTCTATGGGGGGGACCTAGTTTTCCACAGTACAAACAACATCCTCTAATAGGAGACCAATTTTTCCTAGGTCGAAGCCGTACTTCTAGTCAAATAAATGCAACACTACAATCCAACATCTCCAAAACTGTCACATGTAACACACAAACTCTGTCTCTCTTTGCTAATTTTCTCTATTATTACAGGGAAAGCCACCAAGCACCATTAGCCATCCAGATACTTCTCAAGAATGAGTCCACATCACCACATGTAAAAGTTGTACGGCTCCAATCAGATAACAGAATTCACATATGCTATATCAACATCGCCATTCTTAAGCTACAACAAAACTACACAGGATCCAATGACTTACTTAGTCAAACAAAAGTTGATAGCAAACAAAATATTGAACCCGTGAATCTTTTTCAAATTAAAGCCTATATTTCTTCCCCCCATTTCACCAGCTATCATACTCACCTATTTCAAATTTGTATTGACCCATCCCTACACCGATATTGTTCCCACTTAGCCACTGCGGTTATCCGGCAGTGTGGGGTTTTCAATGGGCATCTCTGCGGTAATCCAGTAGTAACTTCCCGGATGGTCACCCATCCCAAGATTACTCTCGTCCGAGCACGCTTAACTGTGGAGTTTTCTGCCAACTCTGGAGCCGATTGTGCTGAAAAGGTCTTGGTATAATGTAGACGTTCCTTGTCTCATGTGACAACAGTATCTGGCATAATCACCCAGCATACTCCCCCACCCGAGCACAAGCGAATGATCCCTAGTTTTATCCCAACTAACACCGATATTTTTCCCACTTACACACTGCGGTTATCCAGTAGTATGGAATTTTTAACGGCACTACTGCGGTTATCCAGCAGTAGCTTCCCGAGAGGTCACCCATCCTGTGACTACTCTCGGTAGAGCACGCTTAACTGAGAAGTTTTTCCTACAACTCAGTCAAGTGAACCCATCAGGCCTCGGTGTTAGGAAAGGCCAAATCATTACTTATATTTCATTCGGCCAACCACTGCCGAAATCGGGGTATTACAATACCACCACCTTAAATTGGAGTCGTCCTCGGCTCTAGAATATGTTTGCAAGCCCAGATCTCCGACGTTCCCTGCCCCTCATGAGAAGCACCTTGACCAACCCCGTCCAGCGTACCTTCCCACCCTCGTAAGGTGACCCATCGTCGGCTCTGATACCATTTGTAATGACCCATCCCTCCACCGATACTATCCCTACTTACCCACTGCGGTTATCCGGCAGTGTGGGTTTTTCAATGGGCATCTCTGTGGTAGTCCAGCAGCAACTTCCCAGATGGTCACCCATCCCTGGAATACTCTCACCCGAGCACGCTTAACTGCATAGTTTTCTTCCAACTCTGGAGCCAATTGTGCCGAAAAGGCCTCTGTATAATGTAGACGTTATTTGTCTCATGTGACAGCAGTATCTGGCATATCACCCAGCATACCCCCCCACCCAATACAACCGAACGACCCCTAGTTTTATCCCAACTAACACCGATATTGTTCCCACTGCGGTTATCCAGTAGTATGGGATTTTTAACGGCACTACTGCGGTTATCCAGCAATAGCTTCTCGAGACGTCACCCATCCTATGATTGCTCCCGGCAAAGCACGCTTAACAGAGAAGTTTTTTCCCACAACTCAGTCAAGTGAACCCATCAGGCCTCGGTGTTAGGAAAGGACAAATCATTATTTATATTCCATTCGGCCAACCACTGACGAAATCGGGGTATTACAAAATTAGTGAACATTATTATATCTCCATCTTGTTCTGCAAAACCAAATTCTACTATTCTATGGCTTCTTCCTCAAACACACCTTCTCCTAGCATTGATAATCTTGTGAACAAGATGAACTCTGCTCTTACTATCCTTGAGGATTTATTCCCTAAAGTCTTCATCAACTCTGAGAATATCAGAACCAAACAGCCTCTAGACTGGAAATGGTGTTTCATTGGAAAACTCTGTAGTAACATCTGTTTCCAGATCTCTAGAGTCAGCTCTTTCATCAATTCTCACTGGGAACTTCAAAGTAGAGTGGAAGTGGACAACTAGAACAGGAGAAGAAGCTACTACATTCTCCGACTCACTCATGAAGAAGATTACACAACTTTGAGAAATGGAGGAACAAGAGGAGTTTTTGAAAAGCTTATGGTCTTAGTTGGTATTCCTATAGGAGGCCTTGACTTGATATATGAAGAACTATTCAAAAAGCTGATGATTTGGTTACTCATTAAAAGAATTCCAACACACATCATCCCTGACATTCAAGGCATTCTAGACCAATTGGAGTTTACCAAGCTCCTAAGAAGGCATATGGGAGGGACAGATTTGAAAAGAACATGGAGGTTAAACTTAACATTGATGTCACCAGACCTCTTAAATTTGGTATTGAAGCTTATGAAACTATTACTACTTCACAATGGCTTGAGTTTTCCTATGCTCTTAATGGAATCAAGTTTTGTAAAGTCTGTAGAATCCTGGATCACCCAAGCCACCCCTGTCCTACTCCTCCAAACCACTATCAATACCATTACAAAAATCTCCCAACACCTCAACCAAATTCCCCACCAAGAACTCAACAACAAAAAATTGTGCAAGCTGGAAAGAACATTATCCACGGGTCATACCTTGATGATGATGATGTTGTTGCTGAATTTGAGATAAAAATGAAAATTGCAAAAAAAAATTGGAGCTTGAAAAAGCAATTGCAAACATTGTCTCTTCTTCAAAAGATCTAGTTACTTTTGGAGATCAACCATCAACTAATGTGGAAGCAGATACACCTCACCAGATATTTTAGCTTTCCAAATTAGGAACAAAAAGATAGAGATCTATAAGAAAATTGTTGGAAACTACAAGAAAAACCACCCAAGAATGAAGGCTACTGCAAGAACCAAAAATGCTAGTACCTCAAAAAATGACCAACATCAAGCTGTGGATCCTGTTGGAATTTTCCCAAACTCCCCCCCCACCAAAACCATTCCTCTTCAACACCCTTCCAACCCTTGCTCAAATTAAGGAAAAAATGGAGACTGAACAGGCTAAAAAGAAAAAGGAAGCAAAGAAGGCAAAAAAGAAAGCAGACGTATTTGAGCAATCATCTTCACCAACTCCCTTGTCAAAATATGATGGAGACCAAAAGAAATAAACTTCTCCAACCTAAGAATCGCATTGACACCAATTCCTTTGACTCAGACTGCCTCAAAAGATTCAAAGATCAGGATGATATCTCTGCAGTACCTCTGGACTTCAACAATCTCTTGATGGCTAATGGTGACTTAGGAAATTCTGCATCTAAACTATGGTACAATTCTACACCCTATACCACTATCTACTTTTATCATTCCTTATAATCAGTATATTTCCCTACTTTAGTTTACTTATCACTTATGACACAATTGCTAGAAGACTCTTCAAAGTATCCTATAGTGTCCTATTTTTGGCAATTCTTTACCACTTTGGCATGGAATTGTCAAGGTCTGGGGACAAAGGATGCTAAAAGATACCTTAATGATATGTTGAATAAGCTAAACCCTGATATCATTTTTATCTCTGAAAGCAAACAAAAAAAAGAAAATCTCAAGAAAACCATTAATGAGGTTAATGTTCAAAATTATTGGTTTGTCAACCCAGGAGGGGCTAGTGGCACTGCTGGTGGATTAGCTTTGATATGGAAGAATAGCCTTAATATTGAGATTATTGATTTCTCCTTAAACCATATCAATATTATAGTCAAGCCTGCTAGTACTGGCACTCCTTGGTTATACACTGGTTTCTATGGTAGTCCCTATGACACTAATAGTAAACTAAATTCCTAGAAAATGCTGGAAAATACTGTTGCCATTAACAATTTACCTCGGTTGGTCATTGGAGATCTAAACTTCATTCTTCATGACACTTAGAAATTCAGTGCCCAACCTATTGACACCGATGAAGCTGCTATATTTAGCAACAAAATTCTTGACTTGGATTTAGTTGATTTGGGTACCACTGTTTGTCCTTTCACTTGGTCCAACAAAAGAAGTGTTCATGCTCTTACTGAACAAATATTGGATAGAGGATTAGCAACAGAAAGTTGGCTTCTCATATATCCCAATACTATTATATCCAACATGCTTGTTATTGGATCTGATCACCATCCCATTCTTCTTAATTCCAATCCTTCTTGGCAAACTGGTAAAACTACTTTCAAATTATTTGGTCCTTGGATGGATCATAAGGATTGCAGGAAGATTATATATGAATGTTGGAGAAAGAATCTCATGGCTCTAGTGCTTTTCTCATAGCAAGGAAACTCAAAGATATCGAACTACACCTCAAAAACTGGAACAAGGAAGTCTATGGTAACATTTAGGCTAACATTGAAGAATGCAAGCAGCATCTACATTGGTTACACAACAACTACTTCAGAGCTGACAGAAGCCAAGATGTAAAATTATCCAGACAGAACCTTAGGGATTGGCAAGATATAGAAGAAAAGTTTTGGAAGACTAAAAGCATGGACCAATTCATAAAACTTGAAGATCAAAACACAAGTTATTTCCATAGAGCTACTAAGTGCAGAACAAGAAGAAACAAGATTGACGCCATCCAAGATAGTAAAGGAAACTGGATTACTAACTATCAAGAACTAAAGAACTACTTTGCTCAACATTTCTCCAGAATGGCCACTGCTGAAAACACACTCATTAACCCAGAAATTATCAACCTAATCCCCACCACCATCACCACAACTGATAACAGAATGCTCAATAGGACACCATATCACAATGAAGTTAAAGCCATTCTTTTCAGTATGGCAAAAGACAAAGCTCCAGGACCTGATGGCTTTCCACCTAATTTCTTCCAAGCTAATTGGGAAATTATTGGAAAAGACATTGTCAACATGGTGCAACACTTCTTCATATCTGGCAATATGCTAAAAGAGATGAATTCAACCTTTATCTACCTTATTCCAAAAGTGGAAAACCCTACTTCTCCAAGCCAATTTAGACCTATAAGTCTCTGCAATACAACCTATAAAATCATTTCCAAACTCATAGCCCAGAGAATGAAACCTTCCTCAACAAAATAATATCTCCTTACCAATCTGCTTTCATACCTGGAAGGAAAATATCTGACAATATAGCCATTACACATGAGATTATCCACTCTATGAGATCCAAAAGAGGTATAAAAGGTGAGAATGGGAGTATGGGCATAAAGATTGACATGGCAAAAGCTTTTGATATAGTTGATTGGAAATTTCTCAATACCATTATGACAAAGATGGGATTTAATGATCAATGGTGCCAAAAGATCATGCAATGTATCATTACCACTACCTCAGCTGTTCTTATAAATGGTTCTCCAAATTCTTTTTTTAATCCTTCAAGAGGTTTAAGACAGGGAGATCCACTATCACCATATCTCTTTCTTTTCTGTATGGAAGCTCTATCTAGAAATCTTATTCATGCTGAGGACTTGGGCATAATTACTGGAATAAAAATTTATAGAGGTGTTCCCTCTATTAACCATCTTCTCTTTGTTGATGATTGCATGGTATTGAATCTCAGAACCTCATGGAAGCTCGGAACCTCATGGACATCTTCTCTTTGGTGATACTTCTGTCCAACTAATCAACTTCAACAAATATGGAGTCTTCTTCAGCAAAAATACTGATCCTAATATCATCCTAATCATCAGAAACATCATGGGAGTTCAAGTTCTACAATTGTATGACAAATATCTAGGTTCTCCTCTATTTACAAACAAAAGCAAAATCAACTCTTTCAGACCCTAGTTGGAAAAGTGTTCCTCTAAATCCTGCTGGAAGGGAAATCCTAATCAAAACTGTCACCTCAACAACAAGCATCTACCAAATGAATTGCTTCAGAATTCCAAAGAAAACTTGTCAGGACTTAAGCAAGCTTCAAAGAGACTTCTTTTGGGGCAAAAATCTGGATAATACCAAAGGCTTGGACTGCAATTTACAAACCAAGGGAAATGTTGGATTAGGCTTCATGAATATGGAACTCTTTGACATCTTTATGATCACAAAAATTGGCTGGAGACTTGACAAGACAAAGACTATCTATGGTATCAACTAATGGATGCCAAATATCTCCTGGGAAGAAATGTTATAAATATGGATACAAAAGCAAAAGATGGAGATTCTTGGATCTAGAAAGGAATTCTTGAAGGTATATAGAACATACAACAACACTGTGACTGGAAGATTGGCAATGGGATGAGAATCAAAATTTGGGAAGACCTCTGGATCCCAAATTCAACAGAAAATCTCATCAAACCCACTCATTGTCCCCCACAAATAGAATTGCTGACACACCTCATGCTGCCAAATGGGAACTGGAACATCCATCTTATTCATCATATCTTTAACCATAGTATTGCTCAAGCCATACGGGCTCTGATTACTCATCCAGGGGAAGAAGACACAATCCAATGTAATTTAAATGAAACTGGCAAGTTTTCTGTCAAAGCCATCTACAAGGCAAAGATAGAATACATATACAGAAATGATACCCCAACAATAAATTGGGAAGCTATCTGAAAACTGAGCATTGCCCAGTTATCCAGATATCTATATGGAAATGTGCTCATGAAATACTCCCTACAAACGCTAAGACTGCAACTGAAGTTTGGCATGAAATTCTTGGAACCTCCCATGGAAAGTTTGATAGTACCACAAACTTTATGGATTGGTTCAACTCCTGGTTCAACACTGGAGATACTGTTGGAAAGACTAACACTTATGCTACTACCTGTTGGTATATTTGGAAGGCTAGGTGTGATCTAGTTTTCAATCACACCAAGCCTAATGCCAAGCACACAATTCTTTGCATTAAGCAACACTTATGTGACTTTAACAGGGTTCACAATATGCCAACCCATGTTCTGAATAATTTCTCTCTCAATGGTGCTGAGTCTGACACAGAGACAGACATTACAGTGCCCTTTGATCTATACCAACATACTCCACAGAAGTTTGGCTTTATTATCAGAATATGCACTATATAGGATCCTGAATCCCTTAAATATTTCTCTGCACTCACTATATTGGATGCTGCAGGAAACAACATTTATAGCAGAGGACACCCATGCCATGTTGGAGAATGGGGAGCAACATGAGGTGCAGATCTAGCTTTCAGCTGGGCCAAGGAAAAGCATCACATGAACATTGAAGTACATGGTCAATCCAGGGAAATTATTTTAAGGTTTCAGACACTATACTATCAGGCTATCAAGGGAAGATTCAATCTAAGTTACTATGAAGACTCAAGAAACAACGAGGATGACAATTACTCAAGAATTAAACCAATATCTTTTGTGTTAACTAGTCTTAAATTTATCCATAGACTTCAAAATTTGGATACTCTTAATCTAGCTATCCCTTGTAAGAACAATGAAAGCAGGTTTGGCACAAGCACCGCATATTCCATGAATAGTTCTTAGACTTTTGTCTAAGTTTTTCTATAAAAAAAAAAAAAAAAAAAAAAAAACATCATGATTGGTTCCTTTTTAAAATTACCTTTGAAGATGTATTTTAAGGTTAAGTAAAACCTGAAATCAGGTGGTGTTATTTTTACCAGGATAATGGTCTTATTTTTTTAGTCAGGTAAGAATAAGTTGAACCATACCTTACTCAAAAGGTTTCGAGTCAGAGGTATATCCCGAGTCAGGTTCCGAGGTAGTTTCAAGAAAACAAACAATCTGGCATCATGACTTTGACCGAGCCAGATTTAGATGCCAAATCAGTGTGAAACAAACACACTGTAAGTGCTAATCATGATCACCTTGAGATATGGTTAGACAAACTCACTGAAGTGTTGGCGCACGGTGCAGGTGCTTATCTTCTAACCAGATAGTTGATTTTGCTGTCTGTTTATTTTACTATAACTTTGGTTGCATTTTTTTGTACATGCGTACACAACCCTGTCTCATATGCTAGCTAGTGTTTAGATATCTGTTATTTTCATAACAAAAAGACGCTCAGTGCATGTACGACCGTCATTTACTTGTATGTTTCGTATGTTCACAAAAATGTCCAAACCTGGCTGATATTAATCTTGGAACTCTAAACTTGGAATTTCAAAGAACTTAACCTTTCAAGTTATAGAGAGACGAGGATAATTTGAGAAAGAGAATCTCATAAGTAGCGTGCACTACAACTATATAAAGAGTCTTAATGTTTCTTTCACGAGTTCCACTTGAAGTGTTATATGGAAGTCTCACCCCATTAATAATATGGATATTCCGCTCCCACAGCAACTGGATAACAAGATTCAAGAACTGGAAACTGGAGATGTCAAACTCAAAGAAAGCATGTCAGAATTAGTCCTCCAGACAAATAGTCAGGGGTTCGGATTTGAATCTCAGTCAAAAGTAACTGAGGAATCAAGATCTGCAAATCCTAGGAGAGTGGGTAAACATAGCGAGATTAGCAACCATAATCTTCGCAATAATCCACCAAGAGGAAGTATAAATTTCACAAATGAACATTATTTGAATATCTTGCAGTCAATGGGTCAGGGACTCCATATTATTGATCCAGAAGGTCTGATAGTTTACTGGTGAGTATTTTAGTTTTGGATAAACCACCTAAATAAGAAACCGAGAAAGTAACAAATGAAGGGATGTTAAGGAATACGTCAAATTTGAGCTCAGAATGATGTTTCTTTTTAAATTGACACACCGCAATTTAAGCAACGTAACATATATTGTTCATTTCCACCTATAAATATGCTTATGAATGGTAAATCGGAATTTCCAATGTTAACTGCTTTTCTATGTTATTGAAGGAATAGAGCGTCCGAACAAATTTTTGGTTACTCTGCATCCGAAGCTCTTGGTCAGAATATCAATGGCTTCATAGTTGAGAAGCAAGACTTCAGTGCAGCGAATGAAATAATTGGAAAGAATTCCTCAGGGGAAAACTGGACAGGGATTTTTCCTTCCAGGAATAAACAAGGCCGACAATTTGAAGTACTTGTCACCACTTCCCCATTATATGATGATAGGGGTACTTTGGCTGGGATTATTTGTGTAACAATTGCTCCAGAGTCTATTCAAGAAACCACAGAACCAGTTTCTCTTGTTACAAAACCTTTAGAAGATGATACTTATCCCAGATCTAGTCGGCTGCGTAATAGTGGTCCAACAACAACTAGACATGTTCTTGATCCCTGGCACAAACCTCTGAAAGCTGTCATACCTTCAAAGATATCAAATTTAGTAAGTTTTTTTTTTTTTTTTTTTTTCATTTGTTCAAATTGTTTGTTTTGTTTGTCTCTCTATTAACACAACTTTATATCAGACATGGAGATCGATATATAAACTATGGTCGAAAAGGAAATCATTTGAAGCCACTCTCTCTGACCATAGGGCGGACGCTTCCCTTAAAAACTTATGCCCAAGTAATTCATTTGGAGATTCTAGAGTGAAGGGAATATCATGGTCCTGGGAAAACCAACAAATTTTGCAGGTTGCAGGTGGCAATGAAGTCTTTAGGTCCTCTTTTTCTACTAACAGTAAAGGAAAAAGTATTATAGGCAATGGTAGTGGTAGTAGTACTAGTAGTAGTAGCAGTAGTCGCCGCCGAAGATTCTATATGGAAACAGATTATCTGAATTATGACATCTCGTTGAACAATTTAACATTCGGTGAACAGATTGGGCGAGGTAATGATTATTTACTTCTGTGATACCTTATAAAGTCATTTTTTTTTGGGAAAATTGGGAATATGCCCCAAAATCGACTGTCATATTGGGGATTTGCCCCAGGATTCCAGTTTCTGGGAATATGCCCCAAAGTAACGGTTTCCGTCAAGGAACCGTTAAATAGTCAATTAGTCGTAAATGTGTCTAGACTTTCTCTCTAATTTCTTCGAGGTTTTTTCTGTCTGAATATGTTCTTGAACCTTATAAGTATATAGTATATTTGTTTTTTAATTCGCATATGTAATCCTAAGTGTGTGCGAATATTGACTACTTAACAGTTATGGATGGAATTTTGGACAGCTGGGACATATTCCCGAAAACTGGAATCTTGGGGCATATTCCCAAGATGACAATCGATTTTGGGGTATATCCCCAGTTTTCCCCTCTTTTTTTTTCTTTATGATATCTTGTTGTTGGGTTTCAGGTTCATGTGCAACTGTGTATCGTGGTCTGTGGTGTAGCACGGTATATATAATTGTCTTTCCTTTGTTATACCAGCCTGACCACGTAATGGTGCTTTATTCCATCAAACCGTTAAAAGGAAGCCATTTCCGATTTTCGCAGGACGTTGCAATAAAAGTAATTTTTAACTTCGAATACTCAGACAACCTGCTAATGCAACATTCTTTCCGACAAGAGGTTTGTTTATGAACTCAAACTAATTTTTATCGTCAAAAAATGATATTATTAAAGAATTTCCGAAGACAAGTCTATATATTTGCTGGAGTTCGTTGTTCATCTGTTGCTGCAGTTACAAATTTCTGTCATCTGTAAAAATTGGGTTAAATTCATATGCCTAAAACTATATATTATATGTGAAGGTATTACTGATGAAGAGGCTGAGGCATCCAAACGTGGTACTCTTTATGGGGGCTGTAACTTCACCTCGGAATCTGTGTATTATCACTGAGTTCCTTCCACGGTTCATTCTCTTCTTTTAGCCGTTTTGCATTGTCTGCTAAGTACCTTTCATTTTATTCTACTTACTGGCCGTACCACCCAAATTTTGCAGTGGAAGTTTGTTTCAAGTACTTCGACGTCACACTACTACCACACTAGATTGGAGACGGCGTGTTCTCATGGCTTTGGACATTGTAAGTGTCGTTCAATTCTGTCCAACAATTTCTACAAGGAAAGTTAATTAGGAATCCGATTTTCTAAGAGAAAATGGGTCATTTGTCCAAAAAAATTTAAAATACGGTTCAAATGGACGAGTAAAAAATTTTATGGGTGAAATGGACAAAAAAAAAAAGCAAGGATGAAACTGGATTCATCCTGGCTTAAACTTAAAAAATAGCAAGGATGAAACTGGACGCATCCTGTGTAAAATAAAAATAAGAAAAAAATATTTGAAAATGGACAGGATGAAACTGGTTACATCTTGCCTATTTTTAAATTTTTGTCCATTTAAACAGAATCTAAATCTGACTGTCCTTTTCACCAAGGAAATTTTGATTTTGGTCTTTTTAACCAATTTTGTGATTTTCTAAATATTGTGTCTGGGTCTACCTCTTTTGTAGGCAAGAGGTATGAATTACCTTCATTGTTACAACCCGCCTATTATTCACCGTGATTTGAAGACATCAAATCTTTTGGTTGATAAGAACTGGAGTGTGAAGGTACTTATATATTATACTGTCTACTCGGATGTTGGATAATATGGATAAGCGAGAATCATTCATTAACATCCTTTATATTGTTTTCATTGTTAGGTTGGTGATTTTGGTCTCTCGCGATTCAAACATCAAACATTTCTAACAAGTACTGGAAATGGGACGGTAATACATATCACAGCATTTCCGTAGTTCTTTTGTTTCCTTCTTCTGAAGGTTTGAAGTAAGCTCCTATTTATTCTTAATTGAATTATAACATATCCATTTTAATTGCTGCGTGTTGCAGCCACAGTGGATGGCTCCAGAGGTTATCCGTAACGAGCCAGCGGATGAGAAGTAGGCGATCAAATTCTTTAATAAGACTTCACTCTTCTATTCTCTTGGTAAACATATTGATACTTTCTAATTAATACATTGGAACTTATTAGGTCTGATGTATATAGCTTTGGAGTTGTTCTATGGGAACTTGCCACACTAAAAGTACCTTGGAATGACCTGACCTCAATGCAGGTATGTTAATTTATCGCAGGATATGATTAATTCCATGATATTCAAGTAATTTCGTCACATCTTACATTCTTATGGAGGTGAACTACGCAGGTGATTGCTGCTGTAGGATTCATGGACCAACGAAATGAGATACCAAAAGACACTGACATAACTTGGGCATCTCTTATTGAGAGATGCTGGCACAGGTATGTCATATGTGCGTATCTGTTTAATTTCTTTCTCCTTTTTCTTATTAGAAGTATTGGAATGTGCTTTTGTGGTAATATTGTATTGAGGTTTCAGAAAGTATAGTAATATCTAAAGGAAAAATCTTTCGTAGCATTTTTGAGGTTCTTATATTAGACTGCAATTTGATTATGTAGTGACCCAAAATGCCGCCCAACTTTCGCGGAAGTGCTTGAAAAGTTGAAGATTGTGCAGAGACATTATTTTGTTCAAAAGCCAACATATATACGACCTCGCGGAAGTCCCGTGTAGAAATATGTTGAAGGCCACATATTACTATGTGCCCCAGTAGGACTGTCAACCAGATAATCAGGGACGGTATTAGGGGGTGGCTTACCCAGGCTGCAGCCCACCCAAAATTTTTAAAAAGATGTTTTGTTAGTGTAATTTTTAACATTTGTAAAATTTAGCCCAGGTGTAAATTTTAACTAGTACGACCGTTGCCACGGTGGGAGGACCGACCGAAGAAGAATATGAAGATGGAGTTTGTCCACGACTACTTTCGTCTCGTTTCAGAAAAGATAATACTTTCACCTCGTTTCAGAAAAAGTGACATTTCCGCCCCGTTCCAGAAAAAGTGATACTTTCTCCCCATTTCAGAAATACTGATACTTTCATCCCGTTTCGGAAAAAGTGATACTTTCTCCCCGTTTCGGAAAAAGTGATTCTTTCGCCCCGTTTTGGAAAAAGTTATACTTTCTCCCCGTTTTGAAAAAGTAATACTTTCGCCCCATTTCAGAAAAAGTGATATTTTTTCTGAAATGAAGCGAAGGTATCATTTTTTCCGAAACGGAAAAAAGTATCACTTTTCCCAAAACAGAACGAAAGTATCACTTTTTCCGAAACAGAGCGAAAGTATTACTTTTCCCGAAACGGGATGTGATAGTATCATTTTTCCTGAAACGGAATGTGAAAGTATTATTTTTTCTAAAACGGAAAATTAGTCGATCCATAAACAAAAATATGGTTGCATGATGTGTTATGCATCCTTTGTGGTGGTTTGCATAATGGCTATGCCTTCAATTTTCGAGAATTGTGTCTAAAATGATAGTATCATTTTTCTTGAAATGGATGGAGTACATCGTTTTATTAGTTGCAATGGAAAATTAGTTGAAGCATAAACCAATATTTTGCTACATAAAGTATTATGTATCGTTTGTGATGGTTTGAATAATGGATATACATTTAATTTTCTAAAATTGTGCCTAAAATGATATATATCTCCGAATTTTTCGTAAAAACTCCAAATTTGATATTGTTGTTTGTACTTGTTGCATAGAGTTTTTTATAACCTTTCTAAAGAGAGAAAATTTGTGAAATTCCAAGGCACGGATTTTTAGATATGTTATATTAAAGTTTGCTTTCCAATTATACCCTTGAAAAGATAAGATACACAGGGAGTTATAGTAGCTGGACTAAAAGGGAGGGACATTTTTGGTTTTTCGGCCCTAACCATTTCCAATCTTTTTGTGGTAATTGATCACTTAGATTTTACAAAAAAGTGGTCATATAAAGGACCTCCCTCGCTTCGCTCGGTCGGCCCAATTAGCCCATTAATTGTTATGATATGATTCTGCGTGGAAGAAATCAGAAGATTTTGGAACCCGGTCCCACATGGATTAATTTTTCAATAGCATCTCAACCGTTCAAAGGCTATAGGGAAAAACAAGTATTCATGATGTTTCTTAAAATCAGGTATTGAATGGGCTCACCTGTTACGTGTCAGTTTGATAAAATAAAACTGTGTCAAATGGGGGTGTCTTGTCCTTAAATAAGCAAGCGTTTGTCCACCTTTAAAAAAGAAAAAAAACAAGTGTTTGTCCAAAAAATAATTTTTCTTCTATGAAGTGACTACAATTTTATGTATATATATGTATAATCTAAAAATGCAGTGTATTCATGAGACAAAAATACAATATGTCATGACTTATTATGCGTATATGTACAAACTCCAAATATTTTTGCATCCCTATAATAACCTTTGAAACTAGAAAAAAATTGGGCGGCCTTCGGCCGCTAAATAAATCAAGATTATTATTTTCGATACGCAAATTATTCGTCCCTTATATTAGTTACAAGCTGAAAAAATTTGATTCCAAGCTTTGAGCTCCAAGGAAAAGAGATCGTGTGGCATACCCATACTCGCTTTAAGTATATTACTACAGTTGAGATGAATTAAGTTCAGAGTTTGAGAAAAAAAATTTAGCCCACCCTAACATAAATTCCTGGTTCCGTCGTTGCAGATAATAGATGTCTCGTCAGTGTCGGGTATTCAGTTATCCATTGACAAGCCTCTACACCCGACTGAAGAGATGAGATGATGAGTTACACAGGATGCTTCATAATGTATCTATATATACTGCTTTAGACTAAGTCTTATGGGCTAGATTGGAGGTGCTAGATTAGCACTTAAGTGTTGCAATTCAAAAAAAAAGTGTGGCAAAAAAGTTAGTTCTCTCTCCTACCAGTTGCTAGCATGTGAACTAGCATGCTAGATAGTTCTGTTGAATGATTGAGCGCTTGAAAAAGTACCTTTTCGCGGAATGGTTCAGTATTTGAGAGATTTATTTGTGATCGACGGGTGAGATTTAAAGCCTTTGAACCATTCAATTTGAGCGCTGAATGGTTAAATACAGGCTGACGTGGACTGCTAATCTAGCTGCTAGATTAGCACTCCCATAAGACTTAGGAGGTAGCCCTGACTGCTAATCTAGGTGCTAGACTAGCGCCCCATAAGACTTAGTCTAAATAATGGCAAGTGAATAGTGAAAGTCTCTACATTTGGAGAAGTAGTATTTCTTCCCGAAATTCTTCAAAAACTGCAATCCCTTAAAAATGACCAACCTGTATTGTTGCAAATAGTCATCTAGTATAGCATGATTGTTTTTGGTATATCATCCCTAGAATATAATTTCATTTTGCATAAGGGAGAAATTTGAAGTAATCCCCTTACATTATTCTATCTGATGGTAAATTATTTAGAAATTGATTGAGTCACCAGCAATAGAGATGGTCATCGAGAAGAATAATCTAATGGAACTCGGTAACTATTATTAACCCAAATTTTAAAATTTAATTGGGTAAAGGCAGTTCTTATAGTAATCGCCAATAAAAAGGAATTAGCAAGCCGCGTGGATAAACAAATGCGATTTTCCAGAGCAAAGTGAACAAACCTGATCCTTTAGAGCATCCACAGTCGTGGAGTATAACCAAATTTTTTGGTAAAAAACAGACGCAGTGGAGACGGAGTAAAGACCAAAGACCGGACTATAACCAAAACCCCGGACCATATTTAGTCTTTAGTCTGGTCTTTAGTCGGGCGTAAATTGAAGTTGCGCCTGATGGGGCGTAACTCAAAGTTGCGCCCCAAAAATTAAAAAAAAAAAAAAAAAATGGGGCGCAACCCAAAAATAATTAAAAAAAAAAAAAAAAATTGGGCGCAACTTTGAGTTGCGCCCCAACAATAAAAAAAAAAAAAAAATTGGGCGCAACTTTGAGTTGCGCCCCAACAATAATATAAAAAAAAAAAAAGAAATGGGACGAGATTTGGAATTGCGCCTGACCAAATTTTAGTCTCCCTCCACTGCGTTACAACACGGACTAAACCCAAATTTTAGTTTTTTTTTTGCTCTTTGCTCTTTGGTTATGGTCGCACCACTGCAGTTGCTCTTAGGGCCCTCCTCTAATGATTTTTGTTAATATAAACTAACAATGATTGGATCCTACAGATTACTTAACTAATAAATCAATAATAAAATATAAAACCCATGTATAATAAACAAATTTTTGGAGAGAACAAACGTCATCCGCATGCGGTCTATCTTCATCCGTGCCGGCATATTAATTCCGCACGATTTTAAATGAATGCACGGCTATTGCTGGTCCGCCCTCAATATACAACAAATTTGTAGGTTTGGTTATCTATTTTTCGTGTTTGTTGAGTCCATACTGGAAGCAAAATAAACAAACTTCAAGCTCGTTGGTTCCATAAGAATTGCCCTAACACTTGTAAATGCTTCGAATCAGTCGTTATAGTTTTCTCCACTATCTCACTCTACAATTATTCTATGTTCATTTGAAATGAATTCTTTTTCTTGCACACCTGAAATCATGTCAATAAGTATAGATAGAACAAAACGTTCTGAGCCAAGTAGAATTGTGGGATTCATGAAATAATATTAACACTGTCGATCATGTATTCAATGAATGTATTTAATGATGCTTCTTACTGATGTTGCTTACTAGATTTACATGTTAAAATAAAGGCCTTTATGATTGTTTCTCACACAACTTTTCTTTTAAAGCTAATGTTTTTCAATAAATGAAATGTTTACATGAATTAATGGTGCTTAAACATTGAACCTTAATTTCATGATACTACCCGCCAAATTTATATGTCAAATGAGATTTATGTGGAATTACGATTGCAGCAAGCCTACAAGTGTCCAATAAGTGTTAAAGGAGAACAGGAAGGAATAGGTGTCCAAGGCGGTGTTTTTCCTGATAGATAGCTCAATCTAGATTGTACTCCCTTCGTCCCCTATATATAGGCGGAAAAGTGGAATTCTCTTCGAATAAGAAAAAAAATTGGTTTTTAAAAATTTTCCTAATTTTACCTGATTTATCCTCATCAATTCCAATACATTTGTCTAGGAAATATGGAAAATATGAATACATTAAAAGTTTGGGTCCCACTAAAGTATTTAAAAAATGTAATTGTTTTTGGGAATTGATAAAGGCATTAACCAATCGTGCTAGGTGAACAGCTGAGTAACAGCTAGATAACAGCGGATTTTGATGTGGCAGTTGACGTAGCAGAAAAGACTAATGACTCGTCATAGCCACATCATCAAAGAAAATAAATAAGTTCAGAAGAATATGATAATGTTCCTCCGATATTGTTTCCCTTACAAATCTTATGTTATATTTCCATTGAACTAGGTAACTGTTTAAGATGTCAAGTATGATCTTGTAATATTTGTGATCGATTTATGAACTAAAATCAAACGTCTAACACAAAATTATATACATGTTAAAAGTTTTAATCAATCAATATGTACAGATCGAGATAGTTCTTCTTCATGATCAGAAGTCCTATTTTTAACAATGTTACAATAATCTTCTCAAATTAAACTGCAAGAAACCCAGTTTGGATCGAGTCCAATTAAACTTGTATTACCCAAAATTGAAGGAGGTTCTGAACAGATCAAGGGTTAGCAAAAGATTTCCCTAGATTTTTTATATGAATCTGATACGACTTCAATAAAATATCATCAACATTCAACGAAGAAGAAAAAACAAGTCTTTTGGATCATCAGTTGCTTATGATAGCATGAGAATTTTGTGGATATCATTGTAGTTGTAACTGTGTGATAATCAAATGAAAAGGATGAGAGAAAAGAAGTCCATGTACATGGATTAGAGAAAACCATGAAAAAAGATGCTTCACATTAACTTGTTATCTCTCTAATGACATGGACGAAAGAAAAATCATATTTTCCGCCACGTCGCCTGCCATGTCGGATCAGCTGTCAAGTAGCTGTTAAAATGCTGGTCAAATAGAATTTTCGAGGCACTAACTAAGTTTGTGAACATCATACTCTTTAATAAAGGTATATAAGGAAGAAATCACATTGGAAATAGAAATCCACCTATACATAGGGACTGCATTTTTTTATTTCTCCACCTATATAATAGGGACGGAGGGAGTATATGTTAAGAAACTAATATGCTCCGAAATTCCAAATCCGCGGTTAAAATCCGCCTGGCGCAGAAAACCATTGCTAATATAGGCCATTTTTTTTACCAACTAGTTAATTAGCACAGCTTGCTGCATTATCTTATTTAACATCGCTAAGACCGCAATTTTTTCTTCAAAAAATAAAATAAAATTTGTACTAATCTAGTATGGTACTGGAGACTTTCAAAGCATATTAAACATCTATTTTCGTCCAACTAACCAAGTCATAACATTCATAACCATATTAAAAGTTCTAGTAACATAATTTACTGCACAAAATTTGAAATGTTAAACGGAAGGTTTCTACTATCTAAAAGAAAGATACAGAAATTTACTGCATATATACTATCTTTTTTTTTGTAAATGATATTTAAATTTACTGAAATAGAAATTTCTGTATCTTATCCCAAATCTTATTGTATATATACTCTTTTTTTTTTTTTGTATCATTTATCATTCTATACAAATTACTGTATAATTTACTGCACATAATTTGAAATTTTAAACGGAAGGTTTCTACTATCGTTCTCCATTTGAGCGTGTCAAAAATCATTTTTCGTGTTAGATTTTTGGAAGGACAAGCGCGCATTGTTGTATATATTAAAATTTTGGGTAATAATAGAGAAATTATTGATGGTTTTCATGAACATTTCAATTGGATAATATTTATCTAACTCTTTGAAATTTGGATGAATAAGAACTATCATTAGTGAAACAGGATATATGTCTTTGGTGTTCACAAACTGATATGCAAGGGACACTCGGCTTCACAAATTTTGTTTCGGCTAGAGAGTATAGTGAATTTTTATTATACTTTGATTTTTTTTTATCAGGATTTCTCTTTCCTCTTTGTACATATTTTCTCTCTTTAATACATATACCATCTATCCTTTTAATCATTAGTTTTTACATAGTTAGCTCGTTGAAGTTGAAAACCTGTTAGAAGGAATAAGTGATATATATCCTTATCAAAGCACAAACAAGGCATGGCTAATTCGTATTAAACTGCAGAAAAGTTTATATTCGATGGCTAACCCATCATTAATATATGTAACAAGTCCCTTAATAGATTTTTCTAAATCTTCAGAAGATCAAAATACCTCCTAACAGTTTCCTCCATCATCTCAATTATTAACTAATTTACTATCATATAATCGGTTCTTCTTCCACTCACAATATGTTTATAACTAAGTTAAACCATCTCAAGCTTTAAGTGCATATATATATAAGAGTATATGTATGACATCTAAGTAACGATGTCGGGACCATATTCCATGTTGGTACTCAGCAAAGTTGCATGTTAGCACAAAGTCATTGAGTTTCATGCAAATTTCCACTAGAGACCTGATTTTTGCTATCAAATGAAATTTATCATACAGGAATGATGAACTAATGTTGTTTGAACTGTAGCTTTACGGCAGTGACGGAGAAAAATGGGAAACAAGTTGGTGTGTTTTCCAATTTCAGTGTAAAATGACTTGGATTTTTGGAATATTCGCATTTTTGCGGGAGCAAAAATGGGTCGACAAGTTAAAAAGAGAATTTGGTTTGGTGCCTTGGTGGGGGTAAGTCTTGGCTCGGTCCAGGCTCCTGGGTACCAGCAGGTCCAGCACCACTCATGAAAAGTTGCATGCATAATTGGGCCGACCGAGAGAAGCGAGGGAGGTCCTTTATATGGCCACTTTTTTGTAAATCTAAGTGATCAATTACCACAAAAAAGATTGAGAATGGTCCATCTTTGAAAAACCAAAAATATCCTCTCTTTTAGTCCAATTACTATAACTCCTTATTAGGCCGACCGAGCGAAGCGAGGGAGGACTCTATATATGGTGACTTTGTGTCAATGTGAAGCGTGACAATTTTTTCCAATTAGACACAAAAGATTGGATTTGGTTCAACGATGAAAGGACGACACTGCCCCTCTAAATCAAAATTTTCTTTTTTTCATTTAGATATTTTCGTAAATAAACCCAAGAGGAAGGGCACTAAGGTATTAGACATTTTCGTAAATAAAGCAAAGAGGAAGGGCAGTAAGATATTAGACATTTTCGTAAATAAACCAAAAAAGAAGGGCAACTAGATATAAGAGCCAAATTTTATTATAATTCCTTATGTATCCTATTTCTTTAGGGGTATAATTGACAACCAAACTTTAATATAACATATCTAAAAATTCGTGCCTTGGAATTTTACAAATTTTATCTCGTTGGAAAGGTTTTAAAAAAATCTACGCAATGAGTATAAACAACAATATTAAATTTAGACTTTTTACGAAAAATTTGGAAAAATATTTATCATTTTAGGCACAATTTTGAAAATAAAATGGAGATCAATTGTGCAAACTACGACAAAAGGATACATAATACTTTATGTAACCATATTTTGGTGTTATGCATCAACTAATTTTCTTTTGCAACTAATAAAACGATGTAATCTATCCGTTTCAAGAAAAATGATATTTTCACTTTAGCCATAAGGAGTGTTTCCATTTTTCTTCGGTCGGCCTTCCCACCGTGGCAGCGGTCATCTAGTATATACTATTTTTTTAGGGGTATAATTGGAAAGCAAACTTTAATATAACATATCAAAAAATCCGTGCCTTGGAATTTTACGAATTTTATCTTGTTGGAAAGCTAATAAAAAAATCTATCCAACGAGCACAAACAACAATATCAAATTTAGAGTTTTTACGAAAAAATCGGAGATATTTATCATTTTAGGCGCAATTTTAGAAAATTAAATGTATATTCATTATGCAAACCACCACAAAAGATACATAATACTTTATGTAGCAAAATTTTGGTTTATGTATCAACTAATTTTCCATTCCAACTAATAAAACGATGTACTCCCTCCATTTCAAGATAAATGATACTTTAATTTTAGGCACAATTCTCGAAAAATTGAATGCATAGCCATTATGCAAACCACCACAAAGGATGCATAACACATTATGCAACCATATTTTGGTTTATGGATCGACTAATTTCGTTTCTGTAAAAGTGATACTTTCACAACCCTTTTCAGGAAAAGTGAAACTTTCGCTCCGTTTCGGGAAAAGTGATACTTTCGCTCCGTTTCGGAAAAAGTGATACTTTCGCCCGGTTTCAGAAAAAGTTTTATATGGCCACTTTTTTGTAAATCTAAGTGATCAATTACCACAAAAAGATTGAGAATGGTCCATGCTGAAAAACCAAAAATATCCCTCTCTTTTAGTCTAATTACTATAACTCCTTGTGTATCCTATCTTTTCAGGGGTATAATTGGAAAGCAAACTTTAATATAACATATCTAAAAATCCGTGCCTTGGAATTTTACAAATTTTATCTTGTTGGAAAGCTAATAAAAAAATCTATCCAACGAGCACAAACAACAATATCAAATTTAAAGTTTTTGCGAAAAATTTGGAGGTATTTATCATTTTAGGCACAATTTTAGAAAATTAAATGTATATTCATTATGCAAACCACCACAAAAGATACATAATACTTTATGTAGCAAAATTTTGGTTTATGCATCAACTAATTTCCGTTCCAACTAATAGAACGATGTACTCCCTCCGTTTCAAGAAAAATGATACTTTAATTTTAGGCACAATTCTCGAAAATTGAATGCATAGCCATTATGCAAACCACCACAAAGGATGCATAACACATGATGCAACCATATTTTGGTTTATGGATCGACTAATTTTCCGTTTCTGAAAAAGTGATACTTTCACAACCCGTTTGGGAAAAGTGAAACTTTCGCTGTTTCGGGAAAAGTGATACTTTCGCTCCGTTTCGGAAAAGTGATACTTTCGCCCAGTTTCAGAAAAGTGATACTTTTAGCGGTTTGAAAAAGTATCACTTTTCAAACAGAAAGCGAAAGTATCACTTTTTTAAACGGGGCGAAAAGTATAACTTTTTTGAACTGTGGCGAAAGTAAGTATCACTTTTTCGTAAACGGGTGAAAGTAATCGTGACGAACCCCATGTTCGATTCTTTTTCTGGTCGGCCCTCCCACCGTGGCAACGGTCGTACTAGTATATCAATTATTCTGAGAAATTTTTAAATATTTTAAAATAGTGAAATCTGTATATATGCAGGTGTTTAGGGGTAACAATAGTGAAATCTGTATATATTTTAAAATAGTGAAATCTGGGCTAGCATTTGTCATCTTTCCGGTTCGTAAACGATCGTATTAGTATCAGATCTAGCATTATGCAGGGTGTTTAGGGGTAACAATTTACTCACGAGTGTATTTGATTTCATAGTAAGACCAAATTCTATGTCTTTCCAAACATAATTTCCATAAAGTAACGTTTCGGGTCGATCATCCATTCATCGTGCTTTTCTGGTTTGTGGACGGTGGGCACAGGCATTTAATTGAAGGAAGCTCTTTTTCATCATCCCGTGCACTGTAGTACTTGAGCTTTTTCTCGGGTAGAGAATCAGGTGGCCTAGGAAAAACAAATTCACCTAACCTTCCTAGCCAAGCCCAAATTGAGTTTTAGAAAAAATTGGGAGAAAGAACTCTGATAGGTTCGTCCTTGCATTTTCTTATCCTTCACTTGGCAATACCATTTATATTATTATTAGGACCAATTACGAGCTATCTGTCATGGGACTTCATACACTTGCTCATTGATCTTCCTGAGAAACTACAAAGACAATGGTATGAAATCTCATGACTATCACATTTGCTTGATGCATCATAATAATTTAGGGGTAACAATTTACTATCCTTCGCTTGGCAGTAGATTTTAGGGAACATTATCTATATACCCCTACAATGAGACCCATAGCAAATATACCCTTTTGAACTTTACAAATACCCTAAGCATATAATACATTACTAAAATACCGTTTTTTATATAATGTATATACAAAACCATTACCACTAACCATTATTCAAAAAAACAAAAAAAATAAAAAATAAATAATAAGAAGAAAATAAGAAAACCTCTACTGTCCGCCATCACCACCAACCACCACCGCCAACCACCACCACCGCCGCCGCCAACCACCACCACCGCCAACCGCCGCCACTGTCCACCACTACCGCCGCCAACCACCACCACTGTCCACCACCTCCGCCGCCCACGACCACAACCACCACTACCGTCGCTGCCAACCACCACCATTGTCCACCACCAACCACCACCACCGCCAGTTTCCTCCACCACCGCCGCCAACCACCACCGCCAACTACCACCACCGACAACCAGCACCATTGAACACCACCGACAACCACCACCACTACCCACCACCGCCACCAACCACCACTACCACTTTCATCCACCGCCACCAATCACCACCAGCAACCACCAACTCCACCACCATCATCTAGAGGCAACTTGCTGAAGTTTTCTTCAATAATGGAGGCAACTAGCTCAAGTTGTCTTCATATATGGAAGCAACTAGGACAAGTTATCTCCACATTATGAAAAGTATACAACAAAAATGAACCCGGCGTGAGTTGAACACGCATCATCCGACATGGAGTCGGTCGTGCTACCGTTTGCACCACGGGTTTGTTAACGCAAAATGACATACAAAATCACATCCAAATAAATATACAACAACTATTGATGTATAAAACTACACAGATGTTGATGGTCTGTAACATATACATACCTATTAGTTTGCGCGCATCCAACACAAGTTCATACTGTCTCTCGCAATTACCCCACCACAACTCAAACCATCACCAGACAACACCATATCCTCCATCTCTGCTACTGCAACTCATATTGAGTTCCTGATGAACTTCCTAAGCATTCATTTATCCTCTTGACTTCAAAGCATAAGCATCAGCAGCACAACCATCATCGGCAACTCAACACAACAACTACTCTAAGATATATGTATAAGATAATTTCAGAGTACCCAAAAACATAACCAAGTTGCCTCCAAATTGGAATCAACTAGCTCAAGTTGCCTGACCCTGCAATATTGCAATTTCAGTTCCACCATTTCAAGTACCACGAACACTATGCAGCTTCATGTCACTCTGTTGCAGTTCAAGACCACCATACCCAAGAATCCATCTGTTATCCCAGTTCATGTACATTATCATAATAACCTGCCATTGCATGTACCTACATCTTCTTGTTATTTTTCAGTTCATCCCATCTGCTTCCAACAGCATCATTGACTCCATCTTGTCTTGCACCTGTATCTCATACTCAATCTCATTCATTCTCAGCTCTGCACTTCCTCCAACAGTCCACAACTTCCCTGTAATATGCAGTATCACCAAGTATTCAGCAGCATCACTGACTCCATCTTGTCTTCACCTGTATCTCATACTCAAACTCATTCATTCTCAGCTCTGCACTGCCTCCAAAAGTCCACAACTTCCCTGTAATATGCAGTATCACCAAGTATTCAACTGCTCCATCTTAGGCCAATGACACCTGCAATCCTCATTTCATCCATCTCTCAACAAATTCAATAAATAACACAATCAACTTCAACTTGAACTGCAATTCTCAAAAACCCATTCTTTAATTAACCATCTCTGCCATTAACATAACCTTCGAATTAAATCCAATTTCATAATAAATCAACAACCCCCAACAGTACCAACATTCACTGAATCACCCAAAATTGAATTCATCGACGTTCTTCTTCCTTCACTAATTTTTTCAGTTAAGTTTTTACCTGAGACTCATAAATCAATCCCATTACTGCAGCAACTATCTTCTCTTCTCGACATCAATAACCACCAGATCCCCTTTCTTCTTCTCGATCTGAGACAAACCCATCACTCTCCATTCTCTGTAATCAACCGCAAATTCAAGACAAACCCTATCTCAACATCATCACACATAAATTGTATCTTCAAATCTGCTGGATAATCTTCAGTATTGATAACTCAAATTCAACCCATCTTCGATTCTTCCATTTCAAATCTAATTTCTCTTGGTCTCTGAATTTCTGGAAGTCTCAGATTCACTACAAACCCTAATTTGATATCACATCTCTTCATCTACTCCATTTGTTCATCAATTACGGTGCCGGTGATTTCGAGATTTGAATTTGTTCATCTCTTCACTTCGAACTGAAATTGCAATATTGCAGGGTCAGTGATTTCGAGATTTGATTGAAGTCGAAAACCTAAATCTCGATTTCTAGATCTGTTGAAAACCAAATGTATAAAATGTAGCGGCGGTGATTGAGATGGTGATGGCGGCGGCGATTGAGATGCAGATGGTAGTGGCAGGAGAGAAAGCATTTTTACGAGATTATGAGTTGAGGAAGAATGAAGGTGGAAGGTTAAAAAGGAAGTCAACAAATCGTGGTTTTGTTTTGGACTTATTTTTTACCCCTCGAGGGTGTTTGTGCAAAGCCCATGGATAGTAGGGGTAATAATAGGGGTGTGCGTACAATCCGGAACCGCGGATTTCATCCGCAACCATCCGCAAAATTGCGGGTGAAAACCAATCCGCAAGAGTCTAGCGGTTTGGTTGCGGTTGCTTTTCTTAATCCGCAGATTTATCCGCACCGTAATCTATGAGCCAAATTCGTATGGATAGTTAACTTCCGGTGGCGAACAGGAAATGTTATAAGGCTCTACTGAGGACGAACCTAGTTTCCATTGTGTAAGAAATCTACTAGCTTATTTATTTGTTGTTGTCGATAAGATTAAAGCACATCATTTGTAGGGTCTATGTGATGTTGCATCTTCATTAATTCTCCAAGTAATAATAACATCAAAATTGTCCTATATCTTTCTGTTATTCTGTTCATTCCACTTTTGTTCATTCCACTTTTGTTCTTGGTGTTCTTCCTAGAGTTATATTTTTTTTCCTGGTTGAACTCTCCGTAGATTAAATTTTATGTAGTGGTTAGTGGTTTTATCAAATAGGTTGCCAAACGGGCAACTCCTGTAAACTCAGTACATTTTGATGCCTCTGTACAAACCATGCCTAAATCAAACCCTTTGGAGTCCATATTCTAATATTGTACAAGCTGAAGCTGTGATTTACAGGAATTGAAATGATCAAAAAATGTCAGTAACATTCGAAGTCTATGACTAGTCAGCCCAGGTGCTGCTTGTGGTTATAACTAACATATTTTTTTTTAATATAAATCCGCGGTTAATCCGCAACCGGCCCGTACAATCCGTTAATCCGTAAAGGTCAAATCCGCAGTAATTGGTCCGGTCACGGTTCAATTTTCCAAATCCGCAACTTTGACGGTTTGATTGCGGGTGACCCCTAATCCGTAACCGTCCGTTGCACACCCCTAGGTAAAAATAACATTCCCACTAGATTTTAATTGTAGCTAAGAAATGGGTGGCCATAGTGCTTGATCTTGCGGGTAACATGAACATAGTATTAAATTTTTTGGAATTCTATAACTACTTGACCACCATTTATTATTATTAGGACCGATTACGAGCCTATAAAAATCTGTCATGGGCCATCATACGCTTGCTCATTGATCTTCGGTAAAAACTTCCAATGTATGTCTTGTATTTCCTGAGAAACTACAAAGACAATAGTAAGTGACGCAGTTACTTCACATGGTTTGATGCATCATAACCCTAGCCCTGGGAAATGCCAAATTAAGGGTATGAAATCTCATGACTACCACATTCTTTCTGAAACAGTACATTAGAAGAACTGGCATCAAAACTTGCATAAGAATGTGGTAATCATGAGAATTCAAACCCTCAAACACACTTTATGTTTCCAGTTTCCACCATAACCAATAGGAACTTTCAGTTTGCTGAAGGTTTTACAGAGTCATGGACTAGTTCTTTTTCATTCTTAAGGAAGCAATAAGGAGCAGGGGACATTCCTTGTTTTCCTTCCCGCCAACCACAATTTAGACTTTACCTTCAGAAGTTCTAGATCTTTGCGTGCCGGAACCCCATCCTTAAACTTCATCCTTCTGATCCATTCAAGTTCCAAACAAATTCTCTGCACAGTTCTTTTTTACAAGCACATCCACATTGTGCCGAATTTGCAGAAACTAAAGATAATATTTAAGTTAGCAAAGGCTTCCAAATAACAAATACATATTGAATTAAAGTAAATGAAAGAAATAATAGGTCCCCCCATAAATAGTTAGGTCTGAATTCTCCAAGTTCTCACATTTTCATAACACACATTTCTTAGTTCTTGCTAGTTTTCAGTCCACCTTCATCCTCCTAATCCTAACTCACTTCCCTTACCAAATCAGGTGACAAATCAATTTCAGTACGAACATCAAAAAATCACGCTTTTATTTTTCATTCAAAAACTAGTAAATGAAAGTAAACAGCAGACAGAAAATAGGTCTAGTTTATAATACAAAGACAGTGCATTACCTTCTTGACTCATGTCAACTTCAGTATCATCATTTGCCAGTAAGTCCTCATGCCACGGTTCTGAACCATGACCTTCACTTGGAGAAGGATCACCCCCAGACGAGGGATAAAACCTATGCCCACTACCTGCGGGGCCTTCCACGACTTTCATATGATGGAGACCCTATTTTATCAACCAAAGGTGACTATGCATTGGTGGTAGACGTTGTGGACTCAAGAGATCTGCGGTTACTTACATGGAGTCTTGTCATAATTACCTGAATTCATTACAAATACCAGATAAACCCATATCAGAATCATATGCAGTTCATTACAGAGGCACAAGCTTAAAGTGAATCAGATTAGTAATTGAATAGTACAAACCATATGTCATACTTATACCCAAGATTGATCGATATATGATATAATTTGCTATTCAATTTTTTTCAAACAACAACTTTTCCGAAACTATTCATTCCACTTCAAAAATGACATCCATACCACATATATCAGAATCAAATGTAATTCATTACACAAGCCAAGCTTATAATGCATTAGATTAGCTATTGAATGATACAAACCCTATTTCAAGCTTGATGCATACAATCATTCAAAAAAATTTCAAGCACAAACTTTTAAAAACAATTCATTCAGCTTCTAAAATGGCATCATTATCAAAGAATCAACTTCACATTGTACTGACCATTTTCTTAGTATACTAAGCAATGCAGTTCATTCAACAAGCAATTTTTTATTTCAAAATTAAAGAAACGATGCAAGAAAACACGAGCTCATTACAAACTTTCTAAATCAATCACACACAAACTATTTAAACCCATTCTAAATTCATTAATCACATAAACCTACATGCAAATAGATCCCCAACTTTAGTAATTATGCATCAAAAGTAAGCAAATACCCAACATCAAAAAGAAACCCTAACGCATCATACAAATATTCTAAGATTCATTAACGGCAAGTAACACCAACTGAACTTCGAATGGATTAAAAGTGATAGAGATCTTATACCTGTATATCTTTAATAAATCCAACTGAATCTGAAAAAATTTATACATCAGGGAGGCAAAAAAAACAAACAAACAATTAAAACCATGAAAACAAAGAAATGGAAAAGAAACTAGAAAATCAAGTTTGTAAAACTACAATTTTACATGATGAGGTTTATAAACCAGAAATCGTCAAAGAAGAAATTCAACTTCATATGGTTTGATGCATCATAATCCTGGGAAATGCCAATTTAAGTGTATGAAATCACATGACTACCACATTCTTTTTGAAACAGTACATTAGAAAACTGGCATCAAACTTTGCAAAAGAATGTGGTAGTCATGAGACTTCAAACCCTTAAAAAAACTGTAGCTCCTTCAAACTGGCATCAAACTTTAC
Organism: Papaver armeniacum; assembly: GCA_023531295.1. Classification (NCBI taxonomy): domain Eukaryota; kingdom Viridiplantae; phylum Streptophyta; class Magnoliopsida; order Ranunculales; family Papaveraceae; genus Papaver; species Papaver armeniacum. Next base: position 289,199 of record JAJJWW010000381.1, read on the forward strand.
AGACTGGTTCTTTTTCATTCTTAAGCCAGCAATAACGAGTCTTGTTTTCCGTTCTTTTCTGTCAACCACAAGTTACGCTTTAACTTCAGAAATCTAGATATTTCTAGATCCCGAACCAAATCCTTAAAGACTTATCCTTGTGATCCATTCAAGTTTCAAACAAATTCTCTGCACAGTACTTTCTACATGCATCACATCCACATTATGCCAAATTTAGAGAAACTAAAGATAAGATTATGTTAGCAAAGGCTTACAAGTAAAAACTACATATAATAGGGCTGGCCAGAAATAGTGAATTTGTAATAGGCCTGAATTCTCCAAATTCTCACATTTTCTTCACACATTTTGTAGTTCTTGCTAGTTTTCAATCCATTTTCACCCTCCTAATCTTACCTCACTTCCCTAACCAAGTCAGTTGACACATCAATTTCAGTACGAAAATAAAAGACATAATTTCATTTTTATTTTTATTTTTCATGCAAAAACTAATTACTGAAAGCAAACAGGACAGAAAATAGGTCTAGTTTATAATACAAAGACGGTGTGTTACCTTCCATTATGTAGACTAAATAGGATCGACCTCTTTGAATATGGAGATTCCACAGGCGACCGCCTTACCAGCTTCCCGGATTACTTATCTGTTATTGCTGTCCTATCGAACAATTCAACACCATTCAAACGACTTGGTGCACCCCTATAAATCCTCAAATCCATTGAATTTGGCTTTTTCACGATGATAAGGTGAGCCCGATCTCTCAAACATCTTCTATGACCAATGTACACAAATTTCTACCGCATATCAACCTCAAGGCCTCTGTATCTTCACAGCACACAGGGCAACCAAATCTTCCAGATGTTTGCAAACCAGCCATGTGTGCTTATGCCGGAACATGCATGCACCACAAAAAAATTGCTTTCATTATAAAGAAAGTCGTTGTATGTGCATCATATGTTAGCTTTCCGTTTAACCATATGGGTTGAACTTGAATTGAATTGGCACAAGATGATCACCTACAGCAAAAACAAAAAATCTTATTAGATTGGAAACATACTAACTTTGAACTAACTAAGACTTTTTAGACATACACATGACACATGGGAAAAGATGGCAAATTTAAGATTATCCTAGAAAGACCAAAGCAGAAAATGTCAAACATAACAACTGGATGGTACTATAAGCCAAGTGATCATCATGGTCCTTACTGTGCCTGCAGGAAAGGTGGCATATATACACATTCGAATGCACAAGCAAGAAATAATCTACAACTAACATTTAGTTTTAAGAGCATCTTCAGCATGTCAACAACGCATATCAGAGACCAACCCAACCAAGGTAAGTCGAATGTGCACTAGAAGCATTACAAAGGTGTGGTAACAACATATAAGCACACAAAGAACTTTAACATTGAATACATCTACAGCATATTAAGGATGCATCCATTGATAATTTAACTCACGATAAGTATAAACTAAAAGAAGAGAAAACAAAGAAAAGCAAAATGAAAATAACTGCATTACCAACTGTGCTTTCTTGACTCATGTCAACTTCAGTATCATCATTTGCCTGTAAGGCCTCAGTCCACGGTTCTGAACCATGACCTTCATTTGGAGAATGATCACCCTCAGACAAGGGACTTATGCCGGCTAACTGCAGGACTTTCCACGACTTTCATATGATGGAGACCCTATTCTATCAACCAAAGGTGACCAATTAGCAGCGTGGTAGGCGTTGTGGAGTGACGACATCTGCGGTTACTTACAGGGAGTCTTGTCATAGTTACCTGAATTCATTACACATGCCAGATAAACCCATATCAGAATCATATGCAGTTCATCACAGAGGCACAAGCTTAAAGTGAATCAGATTAGTAATTGAATAGTACAAACCCTACGTCATACTTATACTCAAGATTGATGGGTGCAGTCATTCAATTTTTTTCAAACAACAACTTCTCCAAAACTATTTATTCAACTTCTAAAATGACACACTGTATTTCATTACACAAGCCCAAGCTTATAATGCATTAGATTAACCATTAAATGATACAAACCCTATTTTTTACTTATACTAAAGCTTGATGCATACAATCATTCAATTTTTTTCAAACACAACTTTTCCAAAACAATTCATTCTAACTTCTAAAACTGCATCAACTCATAGTAGGTCGTGACAACGGTAATATTATCAAAGAATCAAACTCACATTGTACTGACAATTTTCTTAGTATACTAAGCAATCACACATAAACCATTTATAAACCCATTCTAAATTCCTTACTAATATCAGAATCACAAAAACCACATAAACCCATATGCAAATCGTTACCCAACTTTAGTAACTACGAATCAAATGCAAACAAATACCCATCATTTAAAATTTATCATCTAACAAGAAACCCTAACGCACCATACAAATATTCTAAGATTCATTAACAGCAAAGTAGCACCAACAGAACTTCAATTTAATTAAAAGAGATACAGATCTTATACCTGTAGATCTTTGATAAATCCAACTGAATCTGAAAAATCTTTACATAAAATTAAAAAAAAAAAAAAAATTAAAACCCTAACAACAAAGAAATTAAAGAGAAACTGGAAAATCTAGTTTGTAAAACTACAATTTTACCTGATGAGGTTTAAAAACTAAAAAACGTCAAAGAAGAAATTCAGCTCTACATCAAAACAAGTGAAAAAAGAAACAAGAGATTCAATTTTGTAAAATCCACAAAAACGGCTTTGAAGAAGGTTCCAAAGATAGAATATAGAAAAGAGAAAAAGAAATAAGGCTTTTATTCGATGAATTTCTTTTGTCTTTCTCTCTGAGTTACAGTAATGAAAGAACTGGAACAATGGAGCAGGAGGTAGGAAGAGATTCTATGCATCTCTCGATAAAAACGAGGTTAGGGTTGAATCACCGTCGTTGGGTGAAGTCCACCTGGACTAAATGGTAAAATTTGAAGAACCGTTTTTTTGGGGACCAGCCTTTTTTGAGGGGACCATGGTTTTATTTTGGGTAAAGACATTAGAAGTAATTCTAGGTCACCCCATATCTAGTTATTTATTTAATACCTAATCTACCCTCTTAATTAATTTTAGGTTATGATTAGTGAAATGATTTAGTTAAAAATAATTAGTGAGATTAAATTAAAAGATGGGTTTATTATTAGTTGAGTAGAATTATTGTGAGAGTAGAGTTAGAGAAGATGAAGGAGAAAAACATGAAAAATAATTTTTTTTTTTCCAATTCACCCCCTTTGAGTATTCAAATAATGAATTTTATCAACCACAACCGGAGGAAGAGTATTTAGGTGAACAAGTATGTTCCAAACTTAGATAATGTATGTTGAATTGGTAAAAACTTCCCCAAAAATGTAAAATTTTGAACTGGATTTTGAACAGTTCGCTTATTTTATATGAAGAACAAGTAACCGAACTCATCTGAAGGTGTAGTTCGGTTGCTTTGTGAGGATGAACAAGTAACCGAACTCATCTTAATGTGTAGTTCGGTTGCCTTGGGAGATAAACAAGTAACTGAACTAGTTTGAAGGTGTAGTTCGGTTGCTTGATCCAAACACGCAGGTTACCGAACTCCATATTAATGGAAGCTCTGACATGCAGCGTTATGTTCGGTTGGTTCGCAACTAACCGAACTTTACGTACAAATAAATTTTAACCAAGTGTATAAGGTTCGGTTGGTTCGCAAACAACATGCTTTTGCGATCCAACCGAACTAATAAGTTCGGTTGTTTCGCAAACTTGAGATCAATTGCACAACCAACCGAACTTAACAAACAAAAATTTCTTATGTTTTTAACCGTAGAGTTCGGTTACATGGAAGTTTTAAGATTTTTGCGAAATAACCGAACAAAGTTGATAGAGTCGGTTATAAAAGAAATAAAAATAATGGGAAAAACAGTAAGGTTCGGTTACGTGGCAACTTTTTTTCTTATGTTTTCAACCCTAGAGTTCGGTTACATGGCAGTTTTATACATTTATGCGAAACAATCGAGCTCGTCGGTTCGAGTAACATAGTTATAAAGCATATAGAACCGAACTCATTCGAAGGTGTAGTTCGGTTGCTTTGTGAGGATGAACAAGTAACCAGAACTCATTCGAATGTGTAGTTCGGTTGCCTTGTGAGATGAACAAGTAACCGAACTCAACACTCTGTAACCTCCATTAAACCTCTCCACAACTTCCATTTTCAACTCATTTTGATGATTACTTCTCATTTTTTCAACCAAAAACAAACGACAAGTAATGGGTTTGTGAGAATATATTTGCTAAAGATTTAAATTAAGCTATATATATAGAGGTGGTGGTGGTTGTTGGTGGTGGTGGTAATCGGTGGTTGGTGGTGGTGATAATCAGAGGTGGTGGTGGTGGTGGTAATCGACGGTGGTGGTGGGAGGAGGTGGTGGTGGTAATCGGCGACGGTGGGCGGTGGTGATGGTCGGAGGTGGTGGTGGTAGTAATCGGCGGTGATGGGCGGTCCCATTTAAGAGATTTAACCGGCCCAGGTAAACCAACATGGGTTAGCCTAACAGCATATATAATAGCATGTTTGTTTTTTCCTCTATGTAGAGGTCAACCTCTATTAGCCTCTATGTAGTGGCGGGTCCCATTTATATTGGTGTTTGTTTTTTCCACTATCTCTACATAGATAGAGGCAAATCTCTATATATATAGAGGAAATCAAATAGCACCAATTAGGTGCTATCTTTGAGCCTCTACCTCTATTAAACCTTCAAATAACTAATATACCCTCGAACAAACTTATAATGTCCAAAAATAATTCCTTAATTCAAACTAGTGATACTTTCGCATGTTTCAGAAAAAGTGATACTTTCGTCCCGTTTCAGAAAAAGTGATACTTTTGTTTCGTTTCAGAAAAAATGATTTTTCTCGCCCCGTTTCAGAAAAAGTGATACTTTTGCCCTTTTTCAGAAAATGTAATATTTTGCCCCGTTTCTGAAAAGTGATATTTTTTGCCCCGTTTCAGAAAAATTGATTTTTTTGCCCCGTTTCAGAAAAAGTGATTTTTTTTTCCCGTTTCAGAAAAAATGATACTTTTGCCCGTTTCAGAAAAAGTGATTTTTTTTTCCCGTTTCAGAAAAAATGATACTTTCGCCCGTTTCAAAAAAAGTGATATTTTTGCCCCGTTTCAGAAAAATTGATTTTTTCCCCGTTTCAGAAAAAGTGATACTTTCGTCTGTTTCAGAAAAAGTGATATTTTTGCTCTGTTTAAAAAAAAATGATATTTTGCCCCGGTTCAGAAAAAATGATACTTTTGTCCTTTTTCAGAAAAAGTGATACTTTCGTCCCGTTTCAGAAAAAGTGAACATCTTTGGTTGTATTTTTCTAATACATTTTTTTTTTTTTGAATTTTTGAACATGTTTGGTTGTAATGAATATTCATGGATTTTTTGAATTATATATATGGGTAAAATGAGAAACATATAAAATTGGCTACACAATATAGAGTTATTAGATAGTGGTCAAACAAACATAATTTTAAGAGACATTATATAGTGATATTTATATAGATGTAGAGGTAAACCTCTATGTAGAACCCTCTATTTATATAGAGGAAAAAACAAACATGCTATAAGTAGTGGGTTCTACGTAGAGGTTTACCTCTATTTTTATTTAAAATCCACTACATAATGTAATAGAGGTTTGGCACCAAAGATATAGCACCTCCCAGGTGCTATTTCATTTCCTCTATATAGATAGAGAGTTGCCTCTATATAAATAGAGGTAGTGGAAAAAACAAACACCAATAACAATAGGGTCCACCACTACATAGAGGAAAGTAGTGATTTGCCTCTAGATAGAGGAAAAAACAAACATGGTGTAATTAGTCAGGAGCCTAGCCAGAGCCTCACACTTAAGATGTCAGCAAATAGAGTCAGGTATATGTCATGTATCTAAAAACAAAAACAAAAACAAAAAGGATCATTGTACGTAGTAACACAACCAAGCCACAGATTAGATCATCTTTGTAACAATTTTTTGGGTTTTGTCTTTGTCCATAGACTAGGAAATCAAGTGGCAGATAGCATCACCAAATTTGCTAAAAATGTAAACAATTTTATTGAATGGGACACAATCCCACCTGCCTGTAGTAGGAAACAACTCTTAGTAGATAAATCTTATATTGGAAGCTCCTCAAGCCCCATATTAGATGGCTCTACTTCTTTTGTAAAAGCCAAGCTGCCTTTACAAGCTTAAGTGGTTTCGACTGTTGTCTAATTAAAGGTATGTCTGTCTTAAAAAATCAATTGGGGGTGGGGTTGATAATAACTTTTTACACAATTGTTGGAATCATAAAAGGATGTTAGTTGATTGGATTGATTCAGATGATCTTGAGCCAAGTTAGCAATTCAGCGTGTTATTCATGATTTCTAACGAATTATTTGAGAAATAAAAATATGGTCGAATTATTCAAACTACGTACTGAATAAAAGTCTTATATGAGTCTTTCGAATAATACGAATTATTCGGCTGTATAATTCACTGAAATTTTGGGCTTAACAGTTGACATGCTATGGCCCCTTTACAATCCACCACATTAACTTACCCTATTTAAATTATTTCTCTTCTTTATAAAGATTATTCACAAAGAGCTTTGAACCTTTGAGCATAGACCTACATGAGTGACACCCAATCCCAACCAGAGGGCCATATACTCATCTTTTACTTTAATTGTATATATTTTGTATATACTACATACGAATCCTAAAATAATAAGATGGTCACTCAACAATATATCCGAAAATCTTCTTATAGAAATTAATATGTGCTGAATTTTTAATGTCGGACTCGTATTATACAAGTACGATATGACGTCTTAAATTACGACGACTCTTGACCCATTAATCGAATTTTCGACAGAATTAGAATTATCCAAACACTTGTAATACTTATACATTTGTCGTCCCAAACTTATATCTATACCCCAAATTGCTAACTAGGCTCTTGAGACCATTGGAGCCTATAATACTAACATTGTCTCCGACTTTTAATCTCAATTGGTGCATGGATTTTTCCTTCTTTTACGCAAGATGAAGTGCAAGATAAGGTGAACCAAATATCTATTGAAGTTAGTGTTCAAAAGAGATATTAATTGATTTGGAAATCTAGTCATTCAAGTCACTTATTTACGAGAGCTATTTGCCATTTTATTTCTCCTCATTATCTTATACATGTCTGGAAGAATTAAATGAGGTTTAAAAATCACGTTCCTAGGTACTCTGTCACTTGGTTGGATTTACACAAGAAGCTAAAAACTAAGAGCAAAATGTTGAGTTGGGGTATCGCGGAAGATGCCTCTTGTATTTTGTACAATGCTGCTGTTGAAACTGAAGACCAATTTTTTCATGAATGCTCTTTTTGTGCTGGTATATGGGAGGTTTTTTTTTGAAGTTGTGGTTTGTTATGAATCTATGGAATAATTTGGATGAGGAATTTATTTGGTGGGCTCATAATTTTAATGCCCACCACTGTATGTGAATAATTAAGAGATCAGTTTTCATTAGGTTTATTCACAAAGTTTAGAGAGAAAGAAACAATAAAATTTTAAGAATCAATCTAATTCTCAAGACCAGGTTAGTTTGCATGTGGTGCAAGATGTAAGATTTAAAATGTCTGCTAAGATTCAAAAGGAGGACGATAATATGAATGCTAGACGGTTTATGAGGAGATGTATAACCGAAATTTTTTTCCACCCCTAAAGTTTTTACCAGTACCTGGTTAGCTCTCTCTGACAATAAGGTTATGATAAATGTGGATGTTTCATAGAAGAAGCCATTTGAGGATTTTGGGTTATTATTCATGATCATACTGCGGATATTTTAGATGTTGCTTATGATGGGGCCCATTTTATCTCTGTTCTTGCTCATGAGGTCCAAGAAATTGAATTGGGTCTTAAGATAGATATAAAGAAAAGTTTGTTAAAAGTTTATATTGTTATAGTCTCCATGGCAGTTTATAACTTGCTTAACAATCCAAATCCTGAGCCGCCAAGGAATATTTTTTGAATTTAGAGAAGGCTAAAAGAGATGAACAGGAAGTATATCACTTGGGGATTAATACATTGTTACCAGTCTAATAGGGATGTAGATCTTCTTGCAGGGATTTATCCTTCTAGTTCTTGGTAGAGGTGAAACATGATAATTCCTCGCCTGATTTCGGAGAGATTCTTGCTACTGACGAGGCACATGCAAGTTTATCATAGGAGGAAGATAAAGAGTATCTAGCCTATATTCCTTTCTTTTTGTTTTTCTGTTTTGGTTTAGGTTGCGTTAACCCAGCGAAATGTATCAAAAATAAAAGATAATTAGTTTGATTAATAACTTTGATTCTCGAAGCTTGTTAACCTTGAAATACCCTAGCATTTACCTTTCAAATTGTAACATACAATTTCACTTTTGAATCAATGGATGATTCGTTATTGTTTCTCTAAATTAGACAATGATAATACTTCTTCTCTAGCAAATTCATACAAAACCCTCGGCAGTCTGCCGAGATTCTCTACAAAAAAAATTCATATAGAAACTTACTTTTTTCATTGACAAATTTACTATATTAATTGAAATTCAAAAAAAAAAATCATATTGAAAAATGAAAAAGGAAAATTAAATCTGTAATGAACATCAAATACAATATTAGAATGTCTAGGTCTTCTCGACAGTAAACAATTTATTTACTCCTGCTATTAATGGATTTTTTTATAATAAAACAAAGTAATGAAATTATAATCGATAAATTAAAATAAAACATATTAGACTTACCATGCTAATTCTAATTTTGTCACTATCACTTGTCATAATCAGCTGGTGTGAAGTTCAGGCGATCCCACCAATCGCATGTATTCTTTGTAATCGGATATTACAGTTTTCTCCACCATCTCAATCTTTAACTTTTCATTGTTCATTTTGATGCCCAATTCTACTTCTTCTTACATACATTATATTGTTTCACTGTTTGTACAATAAAATATTCTAAGCCAAATAGATTTGTGGGATTCGTTCATGATACACTGTCGATCGTGTATTTCATGATGATTGCATATTTAATGAGCATGCTCACTAATTTTACATGTTAAAACAAGATCTCTTATGATTGTTACTCATATGGATTTCGTTTGAAATCTAATGTTTTGCAATCAAATAAATTTTTTTCATGAAGTATAATGTTTAAAATTGAACCATAATTGGCACTACCAGCCATATTTTACATGTCCGTTGAGAAAGCCTATATGTGTCCAATAAGTTTTAGCTTATGCAAGATTTTAGGTAATAAACTCATATCTAAGGGGTTTGAATGAGAAAAAAAGCAATAGTTGTCCGTCCAAAGGAATTCAGAAAATTTTCTTATGCAAATTTTATTGTAAGTGACTTGATCTAATCTGTGAATGTTAGATATCAATGTTTTTTTGTATTTTATTAATTGTTAAGATCGTTTCCAAATTTATTAGAAGTGACTTGATGTGAGATGTGAGATGTGAATGTTAAGTATCAATGTTTTTTGGGATTCCAAATTAATTGTTAAGATTGTTTTCAAAATTCCCCGCGTTGAGTCAAGAATGTAGAGAAAAAAATAATCCCTAGTTTTAGAACGCGTAATTAGAGGATATGCTAATAAGACAAAATAAGGATTTTAATAGTAATTCGCAGGTACGTGACTACTGTTGTTGAGGTTGATTCTTATGATCATGCTCACCGCAGTTACATGTCCAGCCACGATTTTTAAGATTGTTTTCCAATCAGAAATTCAATTTTGCTCATTTTTTTCGGAAACATCATGATACTATATACTCATCAAAACTACATTTTACATCACATCCGTTTGACCAACTCAAACATATGTCCCAGATGCAACACTGATCCAAAATTAACAAGTCACATTCTAATTCACTGTCCAACGACAACTAGCTTTTGGAACACCTTACTCACTCAGCTATCAATTTCATCAGACTCCAATCCCCCTCCCCCCACGCCTCAAACAACCATTTCACAAATCTACAACAACCTGCATGCGTCTACTTCTATAATCTCCATTTTATTCAGGACCTCATGGCTACCTAGGAATAACCTAATACACCAACAAAAGCAAACAACTTCGGAATAAATCCTAACATGGGCACAAAAACTACAACAAGAATTCTACGGGGAACTACACTCTTCACCTCCAATCATACCAGAAGATACACCGTTATTTAGCCATCGAATGAGAGACAAAAGAATATCTACAATATCGATAGGATGGTCTATCCCACGCATCAATTGGATTAAGATTAATACAGATGGAGCAGTCAGAGGCCACCCCGGATTTGCGGGGGCTGGATTCATATGCAGAGATTCTGACGCACGAAGTTTAATGGCTCTATCTCAACCAATAGGAATCACAACTGCAATTAACAACAGAAACCTGGACTCTGCCATTAGCATCAGAGAACATCAATAGAAAGACAATGGCCAAGAGTTCTCTTTGAAACCGATTCAGAGAACCTTCTGCGATTCATCACTTCCTATACCCCACCACCTTGGCACATATCAGGAATGATAGAGGAAATAAAAATCAAATTTCGACAAATCCCGCATGCGGCTATTCTGCCTAACTACAGGGAATTAAGGAAATCAAGAGGCAGACGGGTTAGCCAATCATGCAGCACAGGGCCGGTTCTGAAGGGGAGCAAGGTGTGCTCCTGCACAAGGCGTACCATTTGAGAAGGCGTATTTTTATGCAGTGTTCAGTATTGGGCAAAACTGATTCACTATCGTTTTGGTTGGAATGGAACTAAGAAAAGCCCATTTTGGATAACTTAACTTCTCTTAAATCTAACGAAAACCCTAGAAGGCAATCAACAGGCATCTCTAAATAAAATTGAAACCGGAGAGCCAAGAGAAATTTCAGTCCAACAGGTTAGTCGCTCCCCTTCGTTCACAATTAGTTCTTCAATTTTAATTGTGATCTATCATCTATACTTATTTGATTTGATTTTGAGACTTGAGTTGAGTGTATACAGTACTTACTTATTTATTTCTTTTATACAGTAGATATAGATATTGCTTCTTTGATTTCATATCTATTTGTGAAACAGTAGTTATTAAATTAAAACCCAAATTAGAGTTCTAATTCCTAAACGCAATGATCTTAACTCCTAATGGATTAATTTTTTATTCTTGAATTTTTGGGGAAGTTACCGGAAGATTTTGAATATGCTACCTTAACGATCACCATTGCTTTTGTCAAGCGTACCTTACAAGTTACAAACTTACAATAGACATCGCTTGTGTGTGACTGTAAAATTTATCATTTTGGATTGATTATTTTTAAATTAGTTTGTCTCTCCAAATCAAATTTATATTTTCGGTTCCCTGTGTTGTACATGTTTGCTTCACTTATAAAAATGCGTACTAAGAAGGTCATACCGGCTGAAAGCGGGTATTCTAGACTAAAACGGAAAAGAAAAAGTGATGCAATAGTACGATACCAATTAGGTGCGCTCGATGAATTTGTTATTAAGAGGGCAGGCAATTTAGTTGGAAGGTCATCTGTCGGAAACAAAAGGGCTCATGATGTAGGTAATAAACATGTTATAGATGAAACTATAGATGTCTGTGATGATGTAAACCATATGGAATATGAAGGTGCGGATGATTTGCGAAAAAAAATTTGGATAGAAAGGCGTTCCGATCTCTTTCGCACAAGGCCATCCAAACTTCAGAGACGGCCATGATGCAGCAAATAGAAGTCAACGGGGAATTTATCAACTAAAATATGGGACCAGGCAATCCCATCTTTTATTATTCAAATTATATTTCTTGATTCCGTGGGCACCATATACCAACGACAAATTGTAACCTATCTCCTTTTAATTAATAGCATGCTTCAAAAAAAAAAAAAAATCAAAATTACATCTCAAAGAAAACATTACAAATGGTTAAAAAAATCTAAATTTATTACATCAAAATTACATCTCAAAGAAAACTCCCTCCATCCCAAATTAGATCACCTAGTTGTAGTTTGCACGATTCTTAAGGAAATGAGGAAAGAGGAGTATGTTTAAGTATGTACAATTATACCTTTATGGATAATAACTAGTAAAACTTAGAAATGATTTATCTCTTCAACTATACCACATTTTTTCGTGAACTTTATATCGTTGAAAAGCATTTTAAAACACCTACGTAACCAATATAAACATGACTATCAAATTATACATATTTCTTATAGTAAAAATAATCAATTAAAAGGGTAGTTTTAGAAATATCCCTTGATTATTTAAAACTAACTAGCTCATCTAATTTGGGATGAAGGCAGTATTTGAGAAAGAATGGTTACATTAAATGATGAAAAAAGATGGTGCTAGTGGCGCATTTATTACAAGAAAATACTCTTTTAGCTTGTCAGAATCTTTTTCATTTCAAAGTTATCATGTTTAATTTAAGAGGAAATATCCCCTCAAACTTTTATTATCACACTATCTCTCACGTTCGACATCAATTTTGTGAATAAAAACCAAACCGTAACGGATTTGAAGCTAATATTTTGGGGATATGTTACTATCACATAGCTATATGTTCATACCGAAAATGAGCGTATTCCGAGACGTATAACACCACCATCTACTACTTTGAAAATGAACCGTTAAAAATCAACGGATTTCTGGCCGTCGAAATTAAGACCGGTAGATTGTGAGGTTTTATATTTCGGAATGTGCTCATTTTTGGTAGGAATATAAAACTTGGTAAGAGGAACATATCCTCAAAATATTAGATTCAAATCCATTACAGTTTGACTTTATTCACAAAAATAATGCCGAACGTGTGAGATAGTGTAAAAATAAAAGTGTGAGGGGATCCCTCCTCTTTATTTAAATCCGTAGATTGCAAAGTCCTTTACCGACAAGTATATCAGTTTGATGTAATGATGGAATGGTGGAAAGTTAAATGAAACTATCTCGCAATGAGAAATGAACTAAGCTGGGTCTGGCATTTTCCGATCAGTGTCAGCTAATGCAACGGGCTTTTGCCAAATTTTCTTTCAAAAAAATAAAATGTAATATCTCTTGTCAGTTTATTTCCCAGAAATAAATTTGAATTCGAATAATCCTCCATGATAAACTTCGAGTGGTACTCTTTTAAAGAAGAAATTTGGTCCACTCTTTCTAAAATGAACCCTTGGGGAGCTCTGGCCCGGACGGATTTCAACCGGGATTTTTTAAAGTCAATTGGGAAATCTTGGGGTCAGATATTACGAATACCATACAAGAGAACAGGGATTATGACACAAGATTTCAACCATTCTTTTATTACTCTTATCCCAAAATTTTCAACACCCCAAACCCCAGCGGATTTCAGACCTATCAGCCTCAGCAACACGATTTATAAACTTATTTCCAAAATTTTAGCCGATAGATTAAAACCCCTATTAAATAGGATCATTTCTCCCAACCAATCGGCTTTTCTTCCAGGGAGACAAATTACGGAAAATATTATCATAGCCCATGAATTGATTCATTCTATGAAAACTTCAAAAAATAAGAAGGGGTTTTTTGCTCTTAAGATCGATCTATCCAAAGCCTTCGATAGAGTTGAGTTGCCTTTTATTAAGAGAGCTTTATCCTTATTTGGCTTCAGTGATGACTGGGTTAATTTCATTTTTCAATGCACCTCCACTACCTCCTTTGCTATCCTTCTAAACGGATCTCCAGGCCCAACCTTTTCCAATTTAAGGGGTCTAAGACAAGGTGATCCTTTATCCCCTTACCTTTTCATAATTTGCATGGAGATTCTCTCAAGACTCCTTGAAAAAGAAACAAGAGAGAATAAAATCTCGGGGCTTCAAATAAATAAACACGCCCCTACCATATCCCATCGCTTCTTCGCCGATGATTTTTTTCTTTTCACCAAAGCGGACTTGGGAGAAGCAAAAAATTTATTGGATATTTTATCTAATTTTGGGGGAATTACAGGCCAAATGGTTAATCTTCAAAAATCAGGAATCTTCTTTAGCCCCAAAATTCATCCCAAACATGGGAAAATAATAGCAAAAATCTTTAAAGTCCAGCTGATGACTAAAAAAGACAAGTATCTAGGAACTCCTCTCTTCTTTGATAAAAACAAGAAGGAGAATTTCAAACTACTCCTTCAAAAATATTATAATACCTTACAAGGTTGGAAATCAAAGTTACTATCTCAAGCAGGCAGAACAATTTTAATTCAATCCATTCTTCAAGCTTACCCGACTTATCAGATGCATATGCTAGCTCTTCCTAAAGAAACCTTAGATAAATTAGATAAAATCCATAGAGATTTTTGGTGGAAGAAAGATGGGTCAAAAGGTAAAGGTTGTTATATAAAGGCGTGGAAAGGGATGTGCAAGCCAAAATCTCAAGGGGGATTGGGAATAAAAAATCCTCATAATTTCAATATAGCCCTTTTTAACAAAACTAGCTAGCATATTAACGATGGAAAAAGATCAGATGTGGGTTAAACTTCTTGAAGCGAAATACTTCTATAATTCCAATCCTTTCGATCCTACAAGAAACTACGAGCTATCATGGATTTGGACAAGCATTCAGAAAAGTCTAAATATATAATTAAAGGCAATTATATTTGGCAAGTGAAAAATGGAGCTCATACAAAGATATGGGAGGACAACTGGATTCCCAGCGTGGACAAAATAAATAAACCGAGGGACATAGATGATACTTTGCCGCAAAAAGTTCAAGAGATAATAAATAATGAAGGATATTGGGACACGGAAAAGTTAGATGATTTGTTCTCTTCAGAAATAAAAGAAGAAATTCTAGCTATTACCCCTAATAAAGAAGATGGAGACAGGATAAGATGGGCTCACCACCAATCAGGAGATTTCTCGGCAAAAAGTATTTATAACTTTCTCATTAATCGGAATTCTGATAATGAAAATGATATAGATTTCCCGTGGAAAAAACTATGGAAGATGCAGACTCTACCTCGGATCAGATTGTTTATTTGGAAATTAATTCAGAAATCTTTCCCGACTCGAATAGACTAGCGGCTCATAAACCAGAGGTTTCCCCAGAGTGTCAATTGTACAATAACCAAGCTATGGAAACAGAAAATCATCTATTTAGAACTTGCCCTTTTGCCAGAGAAGTTTGGTTTGGTTGCTCATTAGATGCAGTAAATTCCCGGATTAACACAAATACAATTAGCAAGTGGGTTGAATTATGGATCACTGATAAAAACTTCTCGCAATTTAGGGAACAAATTGCAATCATTCTTTGGTTCATATGGAAATATAGGTGTGAGGTAGTTTTCAGAAGAACCGTTCCGGATCCCGCTTATTTAATTCAGCAGATAAAAATGTTCATCCAGTCTTCAATCGCCAAGGAAGAGAACAAATCCCAAGGCATCCAAAGAACGAAGATTCCCTACCACGTGTGGAACAACATCAGGTTGGATTGGATAATATTCATTGATGCGTCCTATAAAAAAGAAAATATATCCATGGGATATGCCTTCATTTTGTACTCGACAGACCAAAAAGCTTTCCTACATATTTCACCTGGCTCTGATTGGGCATCCTCGGCGTTACATGCAGAAGCAAAAGCTCTTTTAAATGCTTTAAATTGGCTAGAAAATAATATTCTTTCTAGCGTCTGTATAGTCACAGACTGTAAACTCCTACGGGATTCTATCTCCAAAAAAAATACAGATGCTTCATGGGTTGCAGATAATACTATTAAAGAAGCAATTTCTTTATTGGATAAACTTCCTCAAGCTCAGGTAAAATTTATAAACAGAGATTACAGTATTGTTGCGGACTCAGTTGCCAAAGAAGCAAGAATCAGAAGATTTCATCATATATCAACACACTTGTGTCAACGAGTGCGAGCAGAGAGTATTACTTCTAATATTTTTGATGAAAATGAAATTATAGATCTTCTATATTACATTGCTTGATTTAATATATTAACCTTTTCCATCAAAAAAAAAAAAAACTTGTTATATAGAGGATTTCATACAAATATCAATTGGGATCCAAAGCAATGTATTTGGAATTCTACTAGGCGATTTGGATCGTATTTGTGAACACCCTTTCAATCTAGCTGTTGATAATCAATTTAAACCATAGACTACGTTCTAAATCTAAAATCTATAAATGATACTAAATGCTTTCAAAATAAAAGATCTCACTTATTAAATTCTAAATTGGTCAACAATTGTTAAAGAGTCAGGTAATTAACTTATTTGTTTTTACAAAAATGCTAAACGAACTGCAAGAAAAACTACTCCAAAACCACTTAGACATATTAAATCATTTCTGAGGGATCCTATAAGTCGAGTAGAACCCACGATATCCCCCAAAAATTGCTAATGGGGTGCCAGGATTGGTGGGGGTGTACCAATCCAAGGAAAAATTGTTTTGTCCTATATAAAAACTGTTTTGTCTTATTATAGTTTTGGTACACCCCCACTAATCTTGGCACCCCATTAGCATCCTTGAAAAAAAGTTCATTGTTCCCTTGGTTCATACGATGTTTTAGTGTTGATACCATTAGCGTGTCAAATATCACTTTAATTTGAGATTCTCATTAAGAATGGATTGGCAGGCATTCTGGTAGATGTCGATGTGAGGGTAAATTACCCGATGACCACGTGTCAACATCCCAGGGGATGAATCCATGATAAAATGATGAGATATGAGCATCGAATCATAGTCCAAAAAGGTGAGTTTGTCTGAATCGAGACGCCTGCTACAACGTCGCATGAATGACACGTGTAAGGAGTAGTCTAATCTGCTCAGACGGTCAAGTCTAAGAAGAAGGACTGCATTTAATGAAGGATAAGAAGAGATGAGAGCGAATCTTCATCGTAATAGAAGGCTCGTGCGATCTATACTACAACCCAGAGGTGATACAACACGAGGTTCTCTAAGGAAGATCTATACGATGACGAACGGAGCGAGACAACTCGGAAGGAGAACCCAGCAAGCCATCACGAGGGATAGTAAAAAAACCCGTCCGAAGCAACGAAGGCGATGTACGATAGCTCCACCAGCTCGGCGAGACCAGGCCTTCACGAGTCTAATCTTCCTATAAATACCAGTCCATGTAGAAGGAGATGGACAACTTATGTAATGATAAATGGTCTTTCTACAGAGAATTCCTGAGAGAGATCTAGAAAGTGAGAGAGTGAGAAATCTAAGTGATATTTGTAGCTCTTTCAAGGGTAAGACCTTATAATCAATAAAGAAAACATCTTCTTTCCCGTGGATGTAGGTCTTCATGGCCGAACAACGTTATATGCTTGTTATAATCTTTACTTTCCATGCTCTTACATCTTTTTCATCTTGAATCTTGAATGTTTTAGTAGTTTATAGCCTTTATCTTTACTTGGATGTAGTCATCAGAAAAGATGCAACTACATTTTGGCACTAGAAACAAGGAGGTATGAAGATCTATTCTACCTCCCTAGTAACAGCTCTATATTGTTTTCATAATCTCCATGAGAGAAGTGGTTTTCATACTACTGAGTAGAACTTTGTTAGGATTTATGAGTAGAGCTCGGACTCAAATACGATCTACACAATCTGTGAAGTCTTGAAGACCCTCAAAATCAACAGATCTACATGTTTTTTACTAATTTTATTTAAGATTTTTTGTTCTTTTAAGATTTCATACATCTTCCTCAAGGTGCTCAGGAGGGTTGAAGATCGGAGTGAAAATGGAGTTTTAAACACTTCGGCGCTCGAACGATCTCCTCCATGAAAGAGCTGGGAAGAAAGTTTGGTCAGTAGACTTCATAAGAGAGAATATTGCCTTATGATAGTCGAAAAGACAAAATATTCATGATGTTCTTCATCTTCAAAGGAACTCAAGATAATCCACAAAATTCTTCTTAGAAATCTAACTCTAAGTCAAGGGAAAGGGTTAATGAGTACACATAATCATTCATTAAACTCAAAGTTTGTCCAAAATCAAAAGTTTAAAGATGATGAGAAATATTTCCTAAAATGGGAAGATATGCTCAATCGTCATAACTTGGTTTTTTCCCAGTAAAGGTATGACATGTAGGAGGAGGTATTTTTCTCGAGACGAGAGACAAACAAAACACCTTTTTTTTTCCATCACTAAGACTTTATGCAAGTAGGGAATGTTTTGACATCTTCACCTGTATCCAAAATTTACTGAAAAGTCTTCATGTACTGAACTATGACTTAGTAATTGCACATGACCTGCAAATTTTGGGTCCCACTTTTCTGAAAGAAAAAACAAATTAAGTATTATTGCATATAGCAGGTAAGACGATGGTGACGAGACGATCTTCTCGCACGAGCCAAGGTAAAATTGGTGGAGCCCAGCCAGCCGGACTAGACGAAATGGAGCCAGGCGAAACCATGAAAAATGATATACTCCAAAGTGAGGGACAACCCGATAATCAATATTGGGAAGGACTAACTGATAACTCTAGCTCTGAAGAAGAGGGAAACCCCTTCGAGAGACCAGACGATATCCATCTAACTCAACCAGGAGGGTTGAATCATTTGCCAAGGCAAATAGTAAACAATGAGGCCAAGAGGGACGATCCTTCTACTCTCGGCGATGCCACTACTACTATCGCAGCCATCCTGAAGGCACAAGATGCTTAGGATGCGAGAATGAAAAAACTAGAAAGACGTAACAGGAGGCTAGAACGGAAAAACCGCATGCTAAAACGCAAAGAAAATAAAAAGGTGCCACTCGCTACCATTAACGAGATCCCCGAGGAGGATAATGCTTTCGAAAACTTGCAAGACGACGAACGAGTCCCTATCCCTGACACCTCGAATGAGGAAACAACTGATCGCTTTCTCAGGGGGAGCCGAGGCGTTCTAAACCAGGAGGACAGCCCATCCGAAGGATCGTCAGACGTCGATCCAGAGCATAGAAGAGAAAAGAATAGAGGCGATGAAATTAAAACCAATTGCGAGGCCGAGAACCTCGCAGCCACGAATCCCAAACGAGGGGAAACCTCGAAGTCAAATCGTTCTAAGATTGTATCGTACGCCGAACAATCGGACGAGGATTCTGGGTGATCAAGATATCGCTGTCAGGAAATTTATTTCTCACCCGAGAGAGACCAAGGAAGAAGGAAGAAGGTCGAAACAAGGCACAACGATGATCAATTACAAGCCCGACTCTGCCAGCTCGAAGCAATGTACAGAGAAGCCACAAGAAGGCAAGAAAGCAAGAAGTTGGCGGAAGTAGTACAAGAGGCTGGACAATCTCCCTTGTCGGAGAGCCTGTTGGCCCTACCATTTCCAAGAAAATGCTCGCCTCCAACATTCAACGCTCCCTTCAGCGGGACCGGCGATGCAATTGAGCACCTTCAATCATACCGAATGACACTAACCCAGTGGAACCTGTACGACGTAGTAATGTGTAGGTTCTTTCCTGCTAGTCTAAAAGATGAAGCCCTAATGTGGTTCAATAACTTACCAAAGGCGTCGGTTAAGTCATTTTACCACCTATCAGAATTGTTCCTAGAAACATACATACATAACAGCCGAGTAAAACCAGAGATCGACATGTTGTTCCAATTAGCACGAGGGCCAAATGAGTCGTTTCGATCGCTGGTAACTCGCTGGAGAAAATTGTGCGCCGAGATCGAAAGAGTCCCAGAGTCCTACGCGATCTTAGGATTCAAAAACAGTCTAAAAAAGACTGATCCATATTTGTCCGCATGTACGAAACCATGCCACCCAATCTGGGAAAATTAAGAGAGTTACAAGAGGACTACGTGGCCCTTGAAGAACTCCAAGATGGTACTTATGACAAACTGGTAAAAGGAACCAGTAGAGGAGCAAATTTGGTGGAGCCATAGAATCCTCAGGAGCCAGCCCAAGGAGCAGGGCGATCCAACAACGGATCCACCCAGTTCGATCAACATTGGAGTGGAGGATGGAAAGGGCGATACCAATCCCAACAAAAGAATGGAAAAATTTGTAGACCCTGTCTACACGAAGTTAAACGCTCCCATATCCGAGATCCTTATGAAGATCGACGGAAAATACAATATTACATATCCATGAAACAGAGGACAGCAGCTCGAGCAGGCCAAAAATAGAATAGATTTTTGTGAATTCCACCAATTCCATAGTCACACGACAGACTCATGCAGATTCTTGAAGAAAATGGTGCATGATATGATCGATGAAGGCAAGCTTTAGGAGTACATCGTGCAACCAGCGATTCAACCAGCCACAGGTGCACCAGTACAATGTGTGGAAATTCCTCGCGAAGCACAGTACTTGGGATGCAATATGATATCCCACTCACCTATCACAGCTCCCGTACCTGAAGGAAATATCATAGGACGAATTCACAAACGAAACTTCGAAGGTGACGAAGTCTTCAGTGTAGCAACAAAACCTCCCATACAGGAGTGGATGAAAATACCTATCAGCTTCTCAGCCTCTGAGGCACCTGATGGAGGACGAAACCACAATGACCCACTAGTGGTCATGATGGCTATTGCACTCCCCGAATAGGAGGGAGGGGAAGAAAAACCTAAGGCATTGCAATGGGCCATGCCTAAGATTTTAATTGATGGTGGAACTTCCGTCGAGATTTTATTTTATGAAACATTCAAACAGATGGGTCTTAGAGACGAGTGCCTAATACCATCAACCTATAATATATTTGGCTTTAATGGCTCATCGACCCGCCCAAGGGGCGAGGTCACCCTAGAAATACGCGTGGGGAAAATCCTCACTCTAACCACTTTATGTGTAGTAGATGTACTTTCACCTTACACAGCTATTGTCGGGCGATCCTGGTTCCATGGGATCAAGGGGGTCGCCTCCACCTACTGATGAGTGCCAAATAGTGCATATTTATACACCTTTTTATTGGCATTTTACTCATCTTTTGCGCTTAGAAATCAGATATTATCCCATATTCTGTATTTTCCTTGTTTTCAAGAATAAATATTTGTATTAATTAATTTTGTGTTTTTAGGTAATAGATAAAGCTCGGAGAAATTGAGGAGCCAAAAGAGCGAAGAATCGGAGGCAAGTGTCTATGGAGCAGAAAGCCGAAGCCCGCGCGCGCAACAGTTGCAACCCAACAAGTAGCAACTCATCTACATACATGGGCTCGAGCTATCCATCTCTGACCCACGACCCGGATCCAAGCCCATCATTTCTGAGCCGTTGAGATCTCCCTCAGCTACATCCAACGGTCGCTGCCTCCACGCGCATCGAAGTTCGCTGCTCCCGTGCAACGCCAAAATAGCCCAATTCCTCCTCAGCCGTTCCGATCTCCCTTAGCCACATCCTACGCTCGCTCAGCCCGTCCCATCGGCACTCACTGTCTCCGCTTCACAACAAAACCCCCTATCACCTATACCCAGTCGAGCAAAACCATTCCCACTTCCATCTTTCTCTTTCTTCCTCTCTTCCCCTGACAGACCTCTGCAAAACCCATTCTCTTCTTCCCCGACCAAACCCAGTTGCAGAGCCACCTCCGCCACCATCTCTCAATCTCTGACAGACGCACCATCCCCATCACCACCTCCTCAGCTACCCTCGCATCACCCATCTCCATCCATAGCTTCTACCATAACCTAGAAGCTAGGGTTGAGATGATTGAAGCTAGGGTTTCACCAAATCCCTTGCATGGTCGATTCGAAGTCGAGAGCCGATCAAACAGAGCCAACGTACTATCTCGGAGGGTATGGGCGAATAGGTTAGCATTTAATTTCTACTTTGGAGAAAATTAGGGTTTTGAATATTTGGGCATGTATAAATAGCAGTGAACTGTGTGTGTTAGGGTTCATGCCTGGGTTAGCCAGAGCACCATTTTAGTTCAATTTGTGTTATATTGCTTTTATAATGCTTTAATTTAATTATCCAGGGTGTTAATGAAACCCCTGAATTTCATGTCAAGCTCATATATTCTTGGTTGTGTTTTTGCTAAATTACAACATGATTAGGATTACTAATTAGTTGATGAAACTCGTTAGCCTGTGATGAGCTATACTGTAAGAAGATGGCTCATACTAGGGGTTAGTTAGAAAATTCAGTTAATGAACATCCATTGTAGACCTTCATTAGAAGGCACAAGAAGATAGCTTAAGAAATATGGCCTGGGCATGAGATTAGGGGTGGATTGATCACCCTGGTGCTTTCTACTTTGTCACTGCTTTAGTTTAGAGACACTTCCACCAATTTCAGCCGTATCGGCAACAACATATAATTGTGTTACTATTTCCTGAAATTCAGTTAAGTAAGCCTTTAGATCAACTCAGAGCACCACAAGTCTCTGTGGTTCGACCCGAATTTGCCTTGTACTACATTAAAGACGCCGTGCACTTGCGGTATAATTTGTAGGCATAAAATAAACCCCTTTCCAGGCCTACCAAGTTTTTGGCGCCGTTGCCGGGGACTTGGCGTGTGCCCTGTTGACCCATTGGCCTGTCTTTACGAGATTTACTCACCCCTGTACATACTCACTCTTGTGTTTTTCCTTTTTGTTTTGTAGTAGTATAACTTAATCTGTCTTTTGTATTTTTGTTTTTAATCTTTTGATAGTGTAACATAGTTGTTATCTTTTATTTGGCTTCAGTTTTTGTAACTTAGCTTCTTTAGTCCTGTATTATTTCTTTTAGTCCTGTTTTAGTGTAACGTAGCGGTAGTTTGCTTTCTGCATTAATCCATTGCACTTATCTGTTTACATCTTCATTGTAACCTAACTGTTTGCATCTTCAGCTGTGCACTTGCACTTGCACTAGCACTTGCACTTGCACTTGCATCTTTAGCATTTTGCATCTTCATTGTCACACTCATTCAATCACCATCTCACTTCAACGAGCTCAAGTCTACTGTCTTGAGTCATCAACAACTTGACTTCATTGTGACTTTCAATTACTCAGTGCTAAACCCTCATCTAGGTTAGCTGACTTTGTAGTGGTTCTGTTAAGCAAGTCTGGGTACTAAACTTCTGTGTTGAGTAACAGGTACCTAACAGCAGCTGAGCCAACCCAAGGAAACCAAGGAAAAGCCCAGAACTTGAGGTATTTGCTGTGCTGCTGACCTGCTGAGCTGCTGAGCAACTCCAGAGAAAGACAAGGAGCTGAGCAATACAGCCACTGTGGCTAAAGCAAGTTGGTCATTCTCAAATCTTGTGTACTTTATATCTGTGTGATGATCTGTGTGCAAGCATCTGGTGGTATTTTGAGTTTTACTTTGGGTAAATGGACTTAGTATGTATGCATTTCAGGATGTGTGAAACTAGGAGTGTATTGCCCTGCTGAAAATTGCTCAACCTGTGATTGCATAACTTGCCAACCTGTGCATAAACTACCCTTTTCACAACTTGGGGAAAAAACTCCCTTGAAACTGCCTAGACACATGAAAACCACATGCTTTTTTTTATAGGTCCCAATCTCATCGCTCAGGTTTTTTTTTTTTTTTTTTTGTAAGTCATCGCTTAGGTAAAATCCATAGTTCACCACTTATATTTTCCATGGTCGAAGTACTCTATAGTTTTCATGATTTTCGATTTTAATTTTCATTCCAAGTCCTTGTGTTCGAAAAAATAACACAACTCCTTAACAATTAATGGTACACATATTCTCAACAGGAAAAGATGTATCCTTAATTTTCAAGGAATAAGCGATCAGTAACAAGGAATAAATGGCTTACACAGATCAGACAAAAAAGAATATTAAGTGGCTTGCACTATAATTACCCAGCTGCAAATAAAGGTTTGAAATATATGATACTTTACTTATAGAAAATTTAACTTGGAAAACCAGTTATCACCGGAAATTGGTAAATTGTTTACCTTTTAAAATTACTCCCAACAGTTTCCTCCATCTTCTCAATTATTAACTAAACTAGTTCAATTTAATCGATTCTTCTTCGACCTAAAAAGTATTTATAAATTTGTATTGACCAACAAAACCAGATACAAGTGTTGTTGGTATGTATATATGACATCCAAGTAACAATGTCGAGATTTATATTCCATGAAGGTGCTCACCAAAGTTACATGTTATCATATGGTATTTATGATTCAGGTTGTTAAACCTAAATATTCGCTATCAAGAAAAGGATAATTCGTAATCTTAATGAAGGGTAATTCTTTCTAGCAATAAATTATCCCGTCATGTCATTCTGGATGGCTTGATTGATTTAAACTAGTAATGGTAGTCTCTAAATTTTTCTAAGGTGGTTCCCAAATGGGGTTCATATTAATAGCTCCATAATGTAGTCCATAAGTCCGAGTGTCGGTAGGTATCTGAATCTGACCGAATTAGCCTAAACCTCCTTTGACTTTCTTCTCTTCTTTTGAAAAAGAGGATATTTACTGTTTTAAAGAAAGCATTTGTGCACCCATAAAAGATTTCTCCCCTTATTATTTTCTTGGCCCAGAATATCAAGACCGCGATTGTCTTGAACTCATATAATGAGCTCTTTCACAATTACTCAAGTCTCCATCTTTGCACTAAAAACACCAAAAATATATTAGTGAACTTTTCATTTTTCAGTAGCTCTGAAGTCTGGATAGTTTATACACATATCAGTCGGGTGCACGAAAATTGATTTCCTAAAATAATGAGTACACCGAGATACTCGTGAATCCGTGGAGGCATGGTTTGAACTACCTTCATTATTATTATCATGATATAATGATGTTGCTCGATGTTTGAGAGTTGGATGAGGCAGGACCAACAACTAGTTTTCCAGTCTAGTTGGCTAAATATTGTTATTGTAGTCTTATATACTATTTGGAATAAAAGATGCGACGTTCAATTTCATAACAAAACATTGATCGGGAAATAACTGCTAGGAAACTCTAAGATTTGCTAGCTATACTGAAAATATCAGCATTAAAGAACTGGCTCATAGTATTAATACGCAAAATGCTTTGATTAATGCACCACACTAGAAATTCCCTACATTTCCATTTTTTACTATTAACTGTGATGCCTTGTATGATACAATACTGGATAACAAGAATTGCTTTAATCTTGCGCGACTAAGCATGGAAACGGTGGGGATGTCTATCAAAGTGCTATGCAGGAACAAGAGATTCTGAGCATCAGGTAGAATATCTGGCTTTTCTCGATGTTGTTAACTAGCTTAAAGAGTTGCAGTATAATCATATTGTGTTTGAAATGAACTTGAATGTAATTGAAGGCGACATCAACAAAGCCTCTTCACTGATAGCGTGGGAGAATGAAGTCATTCTATAATTTGAAAACAATCCCAAAATGGGAGTGTCATTTTATTCCCAAAATTTGTAATAAATCTGATGGTAAATTCGCAAAGTTCGTTAAAAAGTTTGGTGTCACCAGGGCCTGATTAGATAGTCGTTGTTGTATTACTGAGAGTCAATTTTTATTGGACATCATAAGCAATTCCAGTTAATAAAGTTTCTTTTCTTTGGCATCAAAAAAGGATATTTAGACATAAAATTTAAGAAGCTTTTCCACCTAGAGGAGTCACTTTCTCTTGAATTTAATGGCCACACTACGCAATAACGCGAAATAAAGGTATGGCCCTTTGACCATTGGAGTTACTTTTGTTTTTCTTTTGGTATACAACTATTGGAGTTGACTGCCTGGTCTTGTTGTGTTGACTGCCTTTTTCTGCCACAATCAAACAATTGGCTCTTTTGCGTTTGCCCTAAATGGCTAAGCAAATTTAATCATATGAACTGTACACAAAATTACAAGTGCTATCAATTTTCCTTTTGATATTATAACTCCGACCTAGAATTCTGTAAGTATATGCCCCAAATTTCATAGTATAAGCTTGGGCTCCTTACAAATCGGTAACTAGAGTTTACTCCACCACCTCAATCTAAAATAGTTCCATGTTTATTTGACGATGAATATTTCCTCTTACATATATAAAATGTTATCATTAAGTATGGAATAAAACATTTTGAGCGAAATGTGTAGGATTCATGTTCCTCATAAAATACTAACTCTGCCGATCATATATTAAATGTTGTTGCTCACTAAATTTAGGCTTAGTTTGGTATTGCTGCAGCTTTTGTAAAAGCACTTTTCTGCTGTGCGTTGCTGTGCTGTGCTGTGAGAAAAAAGCAGTTAGACGTTTGGTAAAATATTAATTAAAGTTGAAGCTGATTAAAAAAGCAATCAAAGTGTGTTTGGTAAAATTTCAGATTCAACCATAGTTGTTGTAGCAAATGACAAAAACAGACATATCTCTAATGGTAGGTTTATTCAATTTTATGGGTTTAAAAATAATTAATTATTTTACTATATAAATATTAATATTCATACTAATTACCACTATTATTATGATTGTTAAAAAATTATTACTTAAATACTTATATATATATATATTTCAAACAAAAAATGAAACTAAAATTAAGTAATTATTTAATATTTTTTAGTTATACTGTTAACAAATTAAATGAAATGGTATATAAAATAGTTTGAAAAATTAAAAAAAATTAAAAAATTAAAGAATGCAATATAAGAAATAGTAAAAAAATTGATTGTATACAAATTTAAGCGGTAACTTTTGTCATTTATAAAATAAAGTAGGGATAAAAAAGATAAATCAATCATTAAATTTAGGTGGGGCCACTGACTTATGCTTTTGTAGCTTTTAAAAGCTCCTCCTCCTCAGCTTTTAAAAATTGAGGAATTTGGGAAGTGCTTTCAATAAAAAGCACTTTGAATTTTTTTACCAAACACTAATTTCAAAAATAATTGACATAAATAGCTTTTGAAAGTGCTTTTGAGAAAATAAAAGCATTACCAAACCAAGCCTTACATGTTAAAACAAGTTATTTATGATTGATTCTCGTACAAAATTGTTTTGAAATCTAATGTTTTGTTATCAAAGAGACTTTTTACATGAACTAATGGTGTTTAAACATGGAACCTTGACTTCATGATACTCCCCGCCAAATTTACGTGTCAAATGTTAATCAAGTCTACAAGTCCCCGTAAGTGTTAGGTTATGTGAGGATTTTAGGTAAAAACTCCTAAGGGATTAACGGAGTTCAAAACAATAGTTGTCCATCTAAAGGTATCCATAAATCTTTTCCATATAAGTTTTATTAGACATGACTTGATCTAAGTTGCACATATCATAAACCACCCCTAGATTTCAAATCTACGGTCGAGATTCCTCTCAAAATTTCCCAACTTGAGTTAAGAATTATATATTGAGAAAAGAAAATCGGTCGCTAATTTTTACCAATTAGCAAAAACTAGTTGTATCATCTTATTTGATACCGCATTCTTTAAAATTGTACTAATGTAGTATGAATGTATGGGGAGGTTTCTAGGTAATAAACTGCTAATTAAGGGGTTAAAAGGAGTTTAACAAAATAATGTCCATCTAAAGGAAATCATAAATCTTTTCCATATTATTAAGTTTTATTAAACGTGACTTGATCTAAGTTGCACATATCTTAAACAAATCCTAGATTTGAAATCAAATGTTAAGATCCCTCTCAAAATTGTGAGTCAATAATTATATTGAAAAAGAAAAGCATTCGCTAATTTACAACAATTAGCAAAAACTCGTTGTATCATCTTATTTGATCCCGCGCTCTTTAAAATTGTACTAATGCAGTGTGAATGTATGAAGTCTTCCCCAAAAAAAAAAAAAAAAGTAAACATCTATTATTATCTAAATGACGGATTCTTGAGCTTCCATATTAAATGCTTAAAAAAATAATCTTATTAAATTTGTAAAAGAATACTTTACTGCACAGAAGAAAATTTTCTGTTTGAAAGAATGCATTTGCGCACCCACAAAGTTTTCTTCCATAATTTCAGCCTGGCGAGTTGGGGTATACCCAAATTTAAATGGACATGTGCCCTTGTTAAGGGGAGGCCAAAACGTGGTAAAGTTACTTTAATACTCCTACACTAATTAACCTAAAACTAAACACTAAACTTAAAAACTAAAAACTGATTAATCTTCCTCTAATCCTTCTTCTCTAATCCCTCTCCTCTTCTCTTTCATTCCAAAAACCTAAAATCAACCAAAATTTTCAATTTTGATTTTCTACAAAAAATGGTTGATTCTAAACGATCCAGCAGCAAGAGAGATTCAACTGGTAACATGAAAAGATCCAAATCAAAAGGAAAAGGTAAGGGAAAGGTTGGAACGAGTAAACCCAAGAATGCAATCCTTGAAGATGCTGAAAAGAAACCTCTAAAGGCGAAAAGAAGATTGTAAGTGATTTATAAACTCAAACCCATTATTGTTTTGTTTTATATGATTGTTAGATTAGGTTAGAAATCGAAAATTATGATTTTCAGATTTTTGGCCGGCAAGGTCGATAGTTGAACAACACGCCGACCATTGGTATTTTAAAAGAGCCGGCATGGTCTCAGGATGAATAACCTGCCGACTTTTCATCAGAGCCATGGCGACTGTTGGACAATAACCAGGGCCGGCACGGTATAATAACCAACCATGCCGGATTATATTTGGTCGGCGTGATTTTAGACTTGTGCCATGCCGACGTTAGGCATCAGAAACCTTAATTTCCTAAGTTATTATTCGGCATCTTTCATAAATAGGACCATTCCGGCTTTTTATTTGTCAGCAAGGTAGTTGGTTAACACCTTACCGACTTTACTGTAGTCGGCAAGGTTAAAATTTTGCCGACATGGAAAACACTGCCGGCTAGAAAAATCTGGCACGTAAGAGAATATAAACATTGCCGACATGGAAACAGCCGGCAAGGTCTGAAAGTGTTTCAAAAAAATTGACGTCGACAAGGTTAAAATTTTCTACCGCTTGCGTGGTCTTGCTCATGAAAAGTCGGCATGTTGTGCAAAAGTAAAACCACGCCCGGCTTTTACGGCCGGAATGATCGACAAGCGTCGACCTTGCCGACCCTGCGATAGAATTGAAAATAAAAACCAAAATCGATCATTTGCATGGAAAAATCACAATCTTCACCACCTAGGTTGTCTACGATTACTTGCTGACTCCATTCTCTTCTTCTTGGTCATTGGATTCTTCGTTTGGCTCAATACATTCATCACTTTCATACCCATCATGAGTTTGAGGAAAATAAAAGTGAGGGTCATGCATATAATCCATTCGATCATGGTCTGGTACATCATCATACAAGTAATCATCTGTAGGAGGAAAGTTAGAAGACTTCTCCACTTCAAAATCAGGATTAGAATCACTATCTCACTCATATCACAAATTTCACAAAAACCCTAACCCCCTCCCCCTACTCCTTCATACTAATTCTCTTTCTAAATGATTTCTAAAACCCAATTTATAACTAAATCAACTAACTAATCTAACTAATCTAATCATTTTAGTTAAATTAGAGTTAATCATTGTGGGGGAATTTTAGCCATTTAGAAAAATATAAGTTAAGGGGTAGCTTGACTTTACTTCCAAATGACCCTATTTTGTCTTATTAGGTATACCCCAATCTCGCCAGGAATTTCAGTTGCATTTATGCATCAATTTCTGATACCTACTACCAGTGGCGGAGCCGGCCCATGGAAACGATTGGCAACTGCTCGCCCAGATGGGTTGACTAGCTAGAAAGCCCACAATCGTGTATCAATCTATGGTTTTTATTAGAGGTGTAAATTGGGTCGTGACGAAAGCACGAGCATGACCCAACACAAAGACGCTAAAATTTGAGCACAATATTGACCCAAAGACGTGAGTTAGCCCGGCACGACAAAGACACGTTAGTTAAATGGGACGTCTTTGGGTTTGACTAATTGGCACACTAGCAAAGCCAAAGCACGCGGCACGGATAAGCACGTGGCCCGGCCCAGCACAGCACGTTAAGAGAGCACGTCATAACATGTACAAATACACCATATAACAAGGCATAATACATCACATTTTTTGTATATGTCACAAAAGAGTCACTATTCTAGCTAGTTTTTAACATTTTATGTTGGCTTATTTATAATAACAACACATATAATTCCTTAATATTTGGAAAATATATTTCAATATCGTTGTTATAATGTCGTCACCTATATTTAACTAGAACATTAATTTACATGACAATAATCCAATTTCATATTTGATGGGCTATTTCTTTTTGTTGAATAAACTTGTTAATTTTACTTGAAATAATTTCAAATGATATGTTGTCTAATTAAATTCTTGTGATGTCCGACTTAATGTATACATTAAGTGATTTCAAATTGTTTATAGCACGTGTATCAAAGCCACGGTACAGACACGGCAAGACGTTTATTCGTGTGTTGTGCCGTGGGCTGTCTTTGTGCCTAGCTTTTGACTAGTAAAGCACAAAGACGGCACAACACGTTTAAATCGTTGGCACGGCACGACACGGCACATGGCACGTGAAGCACGCGACCGTGTGCGGGAACATCGGCGGCCACGTTTTACACCTCTAGTTTTTATGATTGTTTTCCAAACAAAAATTCATTTTTTTTTTCATTTTGAGTGAAACTATTTCTGAAATCGGATAATACTAGATAGGGATTCATCAAAATTACATCTCAAATGAAAACATCACAAATGGTTAAAAATATCTTACGAATCTTGTTTATTTGAGAAAGATTAACCGAAGATAAAAGACAGGTTCTAGTGTCGTGTTTATTACAAGAAAATGCTCGCTAATAATTTAATTTCCAGAACTTATTCTTTGGCTACTGATTGGAATGTATGCTAAAGCGACGGAAGCAGGATTCAAGAACAAAAACTCTTTCACGCTATCTCGTTTAGTTTTTTCTGTTGATTGCATAATCTTATACGGATAAGTATATCGGTTTTATGTAGTGATGGAGGGACGGACAATCATATAAGCTGGGTCTGGCATTATCCTATCAATGTCATCTAATGTAGCTGGCTTTTGCCAAATTTTCTTACCAAAAAGGAAAACATGAATCTCTCGTCAATTTAATTCCCAGTAATGAATTTCAATTTAACTCTCCACGATGAACTTCGAATGAAACTTTTTTAAGCTCGTTACATCGAGAATTTCATCCAAATATCGCTTATCCCTTTACAATTGGGATCAGTATCAATTTCTTGGGATCCCACTGTGCGGTTTTGTGCACATCCTTTATGGTGATAATCAATTTAAACCGTAGACCATCATTTTAATTCTAAATCTAAGATCTATAAATGATAAATATTTTTGAAAATGGAGCCGACGGGTAAAAATTTAAATTGATGAACAATTATCAAGGAGTTGGCTAACTTTATTTATTTTTCAAAGATGCTAAACGTACGAACTGCGAAGAAAAATTTCTCCAAAACCGCTTAGACACATAAAATGCTTTCTGATACATCAGATGACTCAAGTAGAACCCACAATATCTCAAAAAGGTTTCACTTCTCCCTCTTCGGCCCAGAAGGTTTTGAAATGTTGATTCAATTTGAGCATGTCAAATATCACTTTCATTAGAGATTCTCATTAAGAAGGGATTGGTGGGCATTCGTGTAAATGTCGAATATCTTTGGGTATTAGGCGTGAAGTTATTTTTGGTGTGCATGAATTTGGGGTACTAGCTATGCATTGGTTTTCATGAATATTGATTTAAATTTTCCAAGTAAAATATATTTATCTAATTCCTCATTATAAAAAAATAATCTAGAATGGATCTCCTTTTTCACAATCGAATGCACACTTTCTTCAAAAAGAAAACAAGATGATAAAATATTTACCTTTATTTTCTTGGGGGCTTTAATTTTTTTGCCCAGACAATACCAAGATCACCACGGTGCTGATCAAAGATAATAAGATTACTAAAATAGACATTTACTAATATTTTAAAATAACTTCTAACAGTTTCCTCCATCCGCTCAATTATTAACAAATCTACTTTCATGTAATCGATTATTAGTGTTTTATAATTTTGTGTCGATTAATAAAATCACCCTGAGAGCTGAAGTGCAGATACCAGTGTGTTGTTGGTGTATGGCATCCAATATTAATAATGTCAGGATTATATTCCAAGTGGGTGTTGCGTCTGGCCAAAGTTACATGTTAGCATAAGGTCTTTATGATTCATGCAAATTCCTTTCTTAAAAGGTACTTGTACGGTTGTACCATTAGATTACCTCATATCATGCCATCGTGGATTGGTTTAAACCAGCGCCGTTAGTCTCTCAATTATTTTAGGGTGGTTCCCAAATGGGGATACTGGGTTTCATTCCAATAGCTCCATCAATGTAGTCGTTATGGGTGAGCATGGGCCGGTATGGACCGGTTTTCGCCTCATCCGCATCCAATCCATTGCACTCGGATTTGAAATTTGGCATCCGCATCCAATCTATATCCAATGGATTTGCATCCAATGGATGCACGGATGGACGGATTTGATGCGGATAATCCAATGGATTTGTTTTAGTTAAAATTTACAGTAAAGAAAATAAAGCTAACACAAATGACTCCTTATATAACCTAAATATCATATATATGTATACAAATATAAAAATGTCATGTACAACATCCCAAACAAACATCTTAAAAATTCCTAAATGATCCATAGTACTTTCTAGAACTATATAAATGCCCTTAATCTAACGGATATGGATGTCCAACGGATTTTCAAGGTTGCATCCGAGCCCAATCCGTTATCCGTTGGATTTCAAAAATTCCATCCGCATCCAACCCATTAACGAACGGTCCGGACATCCATCCGCAAATGAACGGTTAGTCCCGGTTAAATCCGCGGATTACGGGCCAAATGCTCACCCCTACCCGACACTTGGACCAACGACTAGTAGTCGTTGGTCCAAGTGTCGGGAGCTAGGTAATGAACACTTGACTTAAGCTGGGCCTGGTCTAATGTAATGGGCTTTTTCTGTGGCAGACTAGCGGTTCTATTTTGGAATTCTGCCACGCTATATGAAGAACCGTTTTTTAGGGACCATGGTTTTTTTGGGGGACCATGGTTCTATTTTTAGTAAGACATTTAGAAGTGAATCTAGGTCACCCTTATCTAGATATTTCTATTAATACCTAAATTACCCTCCCGATTAATTTTGGGTAATGATTAGTTAGTGTTAATAATAGTTAGTGTAATGATTAGTGAAATGATAAAGTTAAAGATAATTAGTGAGATTAAAAAATCAGATGAGGTTTTTTTTAAAAAAGAAGTAGAATTATTGAGAGAGTAAAGTTAGAGAAGATGAAGAAGTAAAACATGGATTTTACCAACCACAATCGGAGGAAGAGTATTTGGGTACCCAGGTATGCTTCAAACTTAGATACTGTTGGTTGAATTGATCCAAAATTTCAAAAAAATGTGAATTTGTTAAGTATATTTGGGCTTGTTCGGTTACCTTGTGTGAAAACATGTAACCGAACTCATCTGAAAGTGTAGTTCGGTTACTTTTTCTAAACACGCAGGTTACCGAACTCTCCAATAATGGAGGTTTTTTGAAGTTCGGTTAACGGACATGTTACCGAACTTTGTAAATAGGATTACAGTGTTATGTTCGGTTTGGCCGAAATGTAACTGAACTTTAGGGTCTATAAGTTCGGTTAGTTTGCAACCAATAGCTAACCGAACTTAAGTAAAATCATGTTGCACATTAGTGTACAAAGTTCGGTGGTTTCGCAAACTTCATACCAACCAATATCTAACCGAACTACACACAATTAGTTAAGAGTTCGGTTTGTCAAAGTTTTTTGCGAACAAACCGAACATAGTGGGACAAGTTCGGTTAAATTGAAACTCAACATAGTGGGCAAAATAGCATAGTTCGGTTACATTGGTTTTTTTTTTTGGTAATATTGGTAAAGTTCGTATAGAAAATAGTTTTAGCCTTCTTTGCGAACCAACCGAACTTTGAGTTCGGTTAAGAAAAAATTAATTCGTGATAACCGAAGTGTTCTTCGTGTTCTTGGTTTCAGAATGTTCGGTTAGCAAACTAGTTTTTTTTTAGGCTATTCCTAAACTGAACATGCCATTTGTAACTTCCATTTAAACCATATTTTGATGTCTACTTTTGCTCAAAATTTCAATCAAAAACGAATTAGAAGTAATGGGTTTGTGGGAAAATACTTATGGATAGGTTTGTTTATAAAAGATTGATTAATCGACGATGAAAATTCAATGAATCGACCAGGCTAAAAATTTGATGATTTTGATTAGATTTGTATATGATCAGGGTTAGATGATCATAAATTGATGAAGAAGAGAAGAAGAAAAATTATAGAATAGAGGAAGAAGAAGTTGTAGATTAGTTATAATTTTAATTAGGTAATAGAGTAAATATGTTAATGATTTAAATTAAGTTATATATATAGAGGTGGTGGTGGTGGTTGGTGGTGGTAGTCGGAGGTGGTGGTGGTTGGCGGCGGTGGTGGGAGGAGGTGGTGGTTATTAGGTTAGTTTTAAATTAAATTAGGTTAAGGGTAGGTTAGTCATTTCCACATTTTAGGACACCCCTTATAACTATAGGGAAGGTGGCCTAATAAGACCATGGTCCCCTCAAAAAAACCATGGTCCCCAAAAAATGGTTCTATATGAACCGCTTTGTGGACATCTGTTCCAGATAGCTGCTGCATAGACTTAATCAGTCCAAATATTTAAATGTTCAATGTTTATCCGAAGCTTATTTTTACAAAAATTCTATACGAATCGTCCAGGTAAAACTTCTTTTGAACCTTCCCAGGCACATAATTTTTTTTTATAGGTCCCATCCCTCAGATAAAACCCACACTTTTCCAAGAAAGAGGCTCACCATATTCTCCCAAGGTCTAGACGGTTTCTTAATGTTGTTTCTATTTGAACGTGTCAAATGCCATTTTCATTTGAGATTCTTAGTAAGGAAGAATCGGTACGTATTGTTGTAGATGTTGATTTTTTTTTCGGGTATTAGCTATGAAGTAATTTATGGTTTTGATGAATTTAAAATTTAATTTTTCAAACTAACTCTTCTCTTTTGGAAAAAGATAAGCTATCTATTTTAAATTTTCGATGGATCTCCTTCTTTTTGCTTTTATTTTTAAAAGGCAAGCAAAACACTAAAAGTTACGGTCATGTGGAAGCGGTAGCAGATGAGGGGAGATTGAAGCGGATATTTCTTGACTATTCGCGAATTATACTGCAGAAATTCGTCAAATTGCTAACTAGGCTATGTTGGAATATAATCCAAACACGGGTTATAATTATTTGAATTAAACTAATCAGATATTTTGATTAATTTCTTTAAAACGTTTTAATGTCCTAATGTGAAGGAGGTGTAGTTAATGTGAGAGTAGGAAATCTAATCGTGATTTAATGTAAAAACAGTAGCTCAATTTAGCAATTAAATGTTATTCGATAAATTAGTAATTTAGTCATATGTATATCCTATTTAAGGATATTTTTTATTAGTGGAAAAATTCACAAGTTTTATCAATGTAGTTTGTGTTTGTTCAATCTTTCTCACTCATATATGTGGTAGCTATGTTGGGAAATCCCACATGCTCTTAGGTAAGGGGTTAAAGGGGATAAAAGAAAAATAGTTATCCATATAAAGGAATTCATATATTTTTTCCATATAAGTTTTATTAGACATGACGTGATCGAAGTTGTGAATAAATAAATGTGCTTCTGTTGAGACCCATCTGAAAACTTCCCACGCATAGTCAAGAATTATATATTGGACACAAAAACAATCACTAATTTTTAGCTATAATTGCATTAATCAATTAGCACAAGCGTGTATTTATGCATTATGAATGTATGATAGAGTCCTCCAAAACATTGTAAATAAAGTTTTTGTATCAAACGGACGAATTCCCGAGCTACCATAAGGTCCATAACCATATTAAATTTCTAAAAAAGTATTTTATTGCATAAAAATTTAAAATTCAGTTTTTTTTCTTTTTATAGTTCAAGAGAAAGGCATTTGCACACCCACAAAGTTTTCCCATATTTTCGGTTACATTGATACATCAGTTTCTGTTAAGCTTGATATACCTAAGGTTTTCCGGGAAGCAGTTTACTCTGAATCTCAATTGATAGAAAAGCTTTTTATATTTACTATAAACAATTATCATTAGTTGTTGGTATGTATCCATACAAGATTGAACCAAAATTTTGGTTGAAATCTAGAGTATAATAAGAAGAACATATCATCAAAATGATAGGTTCAAATTCATTAACATCTGTACTCTAAAGAAAAGCCGTCTCAATCTTGTATGAATAGCATACATATAAGATTGTTCATGGATCTTCCCTCAGCTTCAATCTTGTATGAATAGTATACATACATATGAATAGTATACATATAACATATTTGTATATTACATTTGGGATCAATGGTATACAACTGATGATGTTGAACTTGAATTTTATGATTAAATTTAATTTTTCTAATTTTGTGTGAAACTGTTCTTGGAACCTGAACATCATGATACTAAGAACTCCTCAAATCACATGTCAAGAAAATACAACAAATGGTTAAAAAAATCTTACTGTTCGTTTTTCTTTGTCATTCATTTGAGAAAGAATTGTTACATTGAAGAAAAAAGACACACATGCTAGTGGCCCATTTATTACAGGAATATGTCTGCTAGAAATTTAATTTTCAAAACCTACTTTTCTGCTGCTAATTAGAATATATGCTAAATCGAAGAAAAAAGATTCATTTTTTTTTTTTTATTTCAAAGTTATATTATTCAAATTAGTCAGCAAATTGATTCAACAATCTTTTACCGTCAAGTATATCATTTTGTTTGTAACCGATATGTAATGAACCCGATGAAAGGATGAACAAGTGAATAACATGATTAACTACTTCAGATTTCGAAATGATCTAAGCTGGGTCTGGCAGTTGTATCTTATCAATGTCAGCTAATGCAATGGGCTCTTGCCAAATTTTCTTGCAAAAAAAAAAGAAAGAAAAAAGAGGAGTAATCTCTCGTCATTCACCAGTTTATTTCCCGAAGATGGATTTGATTCGTTTGAATCTATATAATCATCCACAATTTCGAAATAAACTTTTATAGGCTTGTTATCTCCATGATTTCATATAAATATTGACTATTCAGTTGGGATCCATAGCCATGTTTTTGGGATTCCACCTCGCGATTTGGACCGCTTTCGTTGACATCCATTGTAGTTAGAATTTCTAGCTAGCTAGGGATAAATAATTTACACATTAGATATATCTATTTAAATCTTAGCTCTAGAAATGAAAAATATTTTTTAGGAAAGCAAATTCCGCCGATTAAATTTTAAATTGATCAATAATCGACAAGTTTAATTTATTTTTACAAAAATTCTAAACGAACCGTGGAGGAAAAAAATCATCAAAAACCGCCTAGATACATAAAGAACTTTTACACGAATACGTGGGTCATGTAGGATTCACAATTTCCCTAAAAAAAATTTCACAATGATCATTCCAGTGTACACAATTTTATAATGTTGTTTCCATCTGAGCGTGTCCAATTTTTTTTCCATTTGAGATTTTCATTAAGGGATGATTGGTGGGCATCTGTGCATATGTTGAATATCTTGGGGTACAAGTTATAAAAATTTTATGATTTTCATGAATTTTTATTTTTATTTTTCAATTAGATCATATTTATCTAACTCTTCGGTTTACAAAACTAAATAAAATCTTCACTTTTAAATATTTTCACAATTATTTAACAGCTAGTTAAGGGTAAACATATTCTCAACTTCATAAGATGTATTCCTAATTCCATTTTTCATTAGTTAGAGTGAAATTGTCCTTGTTAATATATAAAACCGGTTATAAGGGATAATTGCCAATGCCTTAGCAACGTTGTTGTTGTTCTCGAAGATGTGTCTACTAAAGCACGCCACAAAAGCTCCATCTCCTTCTATGATAATCCCACTAATTCCTGCATTACCATCTTCATTAGCACAACCATCCGAATGGATTTTACAATAGCATGGATTAGAAGCTAACCCTCCAATTGTGGTCCAGTACCTACTGTTACACGAAATATAATTAGGATTGGTTTATATATGTTTTTGCTCTTTTAAAATTGGTCATAACAGTTTTCTCCATCATTTCAATTATTAACTAATCTAATTTCATTTAATCGATTCTTCGTCTAGTAATGTTTATAATTTTGTATTGATCAATAAACCGTATATTGAGCTTAAGTGCAGACGTGTTGGTTTACATATGATATTCAAGTGGCAATGTTGGAACCAAATTTCCTGAGGGTGATCACCAAATTTACATGTTAGCATAAGGTGTTTATGATTCATGCTCTTAAAAATAACATTTGCTATCAAGCAACAGACAATTTGTAATTTTAAATCTTATAGTTTAGTCTTTTTGCTACCACTAGATTATCTTTTGTTCTGGCATCATGCTATACTGGATTGATTTAAACCATTACAGGTGGTCTCTAAATTGTCTTAGTGGGTTCATAGTAATAGGCGATAGCTATTTCAAAGTAGTCTGTAGGTCCGAGTTTTAGTACTATCGAAATCCGGCCATATAACCGTGAATTAGCCTTTAATGAGTGGAGGAAGTCATCATTTTTTCGTGAATAGCAAGCCAACAATGCAGAACTTGAATTATGAAAAGAAGATTTTTCTATGATAGCAAGCCTTTAAAGAAGATCAGAATCCTGTATTTTATCCGGTATTTGAAATGTAGTATCTTTACCGATGTAACCGAGCTTGCCTTTTTTCGGAAAAATAAAATAAAATAAAAAATAATTTGTGCCCCCTTAAATTCTCTCCCCTAATATTGGGTACTATTACCCTTTTGGTAAGGGGAATCAAGGTGGCGATTTCTTGATCTCATATTAAAAGATCCTTTTATAATCACTCAAGTATCCGTTGGTAATTTTCATTTAAAGTACACTTTTTATTATTCATTAGCTCTGAAGTCTGAATAATGTATAACACATATCAGCTGAGCGGAAAAGACAAACATGACTACTACAACTGTTCCAGTAAACAGTTGGAACCAAAAGTTGTAAGCCGATTTTGCAGTAAGCACGTGGATTCGACTCTAAAATCAGAAGAACAAACCTAACAAAAAATTATTGTTCAATGAAAAATATTTGTATGTCTAAAATCAAACTGCCAAGGAAAATCAACTAGGTCTGCCGTCCTTGAAGAAGTTGAGTTCCCAATTTTCTCTCAGAATCATTCACTTTGATTCATGTGTTGTTGCATGAAAGTGTTCCACGGGGATTGCCCAAAATTTATAAGGAGCAACTAAGTGGCAAACGTAACAGTAGCCCTACCACAAATACATAAGTTTTCCTGGTTGAAGCCGTAGAACACTTGTTTTCCCCAAACCATTCATACACCTTCATATGAAAAATGGATTGAAGATGAATATCAAGAAAATAAACTTACTATGTATATCGACACTGATCCTTACTAAATCAAGCAATGGATTAGTTCTTATTAAATAATGATGTTTTGTGCAATTAATAAGTTTAATTAAACACTTCCGTTCATGCATTTGATGATGATGTTCACTAAATATACATGTTAGAACAAGGTATTTCGGCCTCTTCCTATGCACATGCAAAAAAAAATGGTGTTTGGCATGCCAGGTGGCATGCCAAACCATTTGCGGCACTATGGGGAAACCGCTGAGCGATCGAATCCCTAGTGAGCGATATTGACAATATCTGGCGATATTGTCAATATCGCTCGAAATTCACTATATCGCTGTCGATATAATCAATATCGCCACCGTTCGAGTTTCAGGGGACGCCTATAAATACCGCAACTATACTTCCACCTCTTCTAAACTCTTCTCAATTCTTCTTCTGAAAACCTTCTGAAAACCACTGATTTTCTTTAAACTTTTGTTCTGAAACGATTATCTTAAACAGATATGGAGAAAAAAAAAAGAAGTCAGCAGAGTTTTCGATGTCATCAAAGTCGTGGAAGTCAGCAAAGTGGTGAAAGAAGATTGAGACGTCGTCATATGGAGGAGGTACCAGAAAGTTCAACTCCAAACATGGTGTTAGAAAGTCAAGCAGTACAAGGTGTTGAAGAAAACATTGTCATGGATACAACTCATACACGTATGTTTAGTCATTTGCAAACTGACATACTGACTCCAGGTGGTGGTGTGAACATGGAAGTAGTTAGGAAAACGAATCTGTATACCCCAATTGCCTCAACCTTATCAGCATTTCAACCATTCCAGCAACAATATCATTCACACGCATTTCAAGATTTGTATAATGTTCCCATACCCCGTACTCCCGTTGCTTATCAAGGTTATGGTGATTCTGATGAGACTCAACCACTAAGTCAGTCTCAAACCGGCACCTTAACTAGTTTGTTGAACAACTCTATGGATCCAGAAAATGCAGGCAATTTGATCTATGGTCCGGGAGGAAACGGACAAGGAAATGAGTAGTTAAAATATTTTATTTTAGTTGAAATGTGAAATGTAATTTTGTTTTTTTTTAGATTAATGGAAACTATCTTTTAAATTAATATTCAGATTGAAACCAGATTTACATTTCATTAAAAATTCACCTTGAGTAGGTATGTGGAAATACGCTATCATGATCCATGTTATTTCCTCTGTAGTCAAATCCACTTCGGTTATGCACTATGCATGGTGAAATGAATTTGAAGTTGGGTTGGAATTGGTTGAAATCTGGTAGGGGGAATATTAGCCGTTAGATGAAGATACGATGAGCGATTATCATAGTATCGGCGATAGTGGACTGTCATTGTCGATTGAATGACCATCGAAAGATTCTTTGACCATCGAGCGACCGAGACTCTATCGCTTGCTGGAAACTCTGTCGTGTATGCCTATATGCCAGGAAAAACATATTGGCATATGATTTTGGCAGTTTGGCATACCCATAGTGGGTGCATATATGCCAAATACCATGTTTTGGCATGTGCATAGGAAGAGGCCTTATGATTGTTTCTCATTCAAATTTGTAAGAAATGTATTTTCTACATGAACTAATGGTGTTAACTTAATAATACTACATGCGGAATTTGCATGTTAAAGAAGATATATACGAATTATGGTTCATACAAGCAGTGCTCAATATCTCATTAATTTTTTATAAGAAACATGTGATTTGACTACATTGTGAATGTCACGAGTCTCTGGGCTTCAGAATTCCAGGAACCTATTTATGAGCTACCATGTGACCATATTAGAGCTTGCATTATCCTCGATCTAAGTGTTGCGATTGTCTTTATTAAACTCGCAAGAAGTGATCTTTACTTGAATTATCCATCTTGTCAATAAACACATCAAAAAAGAAAGCAAAAAAAGAAAAAAATTACACGAGAAAAAAAACGATCTTTTGATACTTTTAGTTATTAAATGAACTTTTGACAATTCATTGCGTCTATTTACAAAAAGAATAAGTTCCCACGAGTCGTATGATAACAACTTATATTTCATTACCATATTACTTTTATCAGTGAATCTATGAAGATACTCCCGGGAAAAAAATCCCGAAAGGATCCTGTGTGGTTTGGTAGTTTTTCTAATATTTGGATCATAAGAAGTCAGTGGGACCCTAATTTTCTCTCTTCCAGGATTTTAGTGGGGATTAGGTGTCAGTAAATCTAGCATTTCCAATGAATCCATGGTGATAGGTAAACCAAAACAAGATTCTTTTATAATCAGACTCTTATTTCTGTAATCAGTTTCGGACAACAACTTCCTTCGACATCTCATTTTATAGCAATTATGTTTGTATGTTACTGCCAATTGTCTTATCTTATTATTCCACAAATGAATTTGATCTTTTGTATTCAGAAGATCACTAGGCATTTATAAGGTTTGGAATCAATGGCATACAACAGATGTTACTGAGATTATATAATCATGATTGATTCTGCTCACCACACTTACATGACTACTGCTTTTACAATTGTTTTCCGACCTGAAATTCAATTTTTCTCATTTTGTGTGAAACTATTTTTGAAATCCTGACATCATGATACTACTTTTCAGACTTACATGTCAAAAATATACAACAAATAAAAAAAAAATACAAGAAATACAACTATATTTTACACATATAAACTTATAATTTAATCAACAAAGAATTTGATGCTAACGAATTTCGAAGTCAGGTTGCCAGTAATTCAACAATATGTTCCTCTTCATCTAGGAAAAGCCAGCTCTTTCTTAAAATTTATCTGTTAATTTCAGTACTCAAGAGACCATTGTCGGTAAAAGGATAGAGCAGTAGATTTTAAAGATCTTGTATCTTGTAAAATTACTCGTAAAATTGCTCCAATAGTTTCCTCCATCATCTCAATTACTTTTCACTTAATTGATTCTACACAAAGTGTTTATAATTTTGTATTGAACAATGAATCATCTCGAGCTTCAATTCATATACAAGTATATATATCCAAGTAGCAATCTTACATATTAGCATAAGGTCTTAATTTATACAAATTATTCTTAAAACTAAACTGCAATAAGTATTTTCAAATCCAAAGGGTAACACAATCCTTTTTTTCTACCACTAAATTATCTCTCATCATGCTAAAGTTGTTCCCTGAGCTACCATAACTTACTCAAGCATCCAGATCTAACAGAGGTATCAGAAACTGATGCGCATAAGCTATAATAGTAAAAACATAATTTACTATACAAAATTTGAAAAAGAAAAGAAGTTATTTTTTTGAATATTTTAAAGGAAACATTTTACATTCATAAAATTATCTCCCGTGATTTTGAGTATTACTATAGTTTAAGCGTATCGGTTTCTGATACCTCCTATTAGGAGCTTGACAACCAGTTTCAATTTGTCTCAATAAACCACCTTAGAATCTCTATCGGTCTAGAATCTAGTTCCATTAATACTTGGGAATTTCAAAATGACTATCAATAAAATAGTTTCCTCCATCATCTTAATTGTGAATTAATCTGCTTTTCATTTAATCGGTTCTAATTCTGCACACAATGTGTTTGTAATACATACCTCAGTCTAACGGACATCTTGCGTTGAAATATATGTAAGAGTGTTTCCATGGCATCAAATTAACAATGTCGGACACATATTTCATGATGGTGGATTGGCGCTCACCAAGGTTACGTTAAAAGAGTTTGTCCGATGAACTATCCTTGATTGAGTTTTAACGTCACAATACCACTCACCAAACTTACATGCCTCGTAACTCGTATGAATTACTGAAATGGTTGATTTGGAAGCAAATGAACCAAGTTATGTTTATGTTTAGCCGACCAACTCACAGGGATGTGTACCAGAAGCACAAAAGGAAATACCGGGATATCAACAATTCCAATTCTACCCTAAAATATCAATAATTCTTGGTTAACACCGAATACAAATATTGGGATCCTGTGAGGGAAATGACTATTTATTTTTTATTTATTTTAATTTTGAGAGATTGAATCTAATCATACAGAAATTACAAATCAAAAAACTAATTATTTTCGTTAAAATATTTTTAGTGCATAATTTGGAATGCAAGATAATGGTTGTTAAAAAAAAAAATTGTTGACCTAAACAAATGAAATCCAAAAGTCGGAATTAGGAAAATCTTGCCCTTGTGTCAGGGATTAAGATAATATCTCCCTCCGAATTTTAAATATTTTTTTTGTCCGGAGAACAAACAAGGGATTAACAAAGATTTGATTGACTTAAAAAAGGTAGCATGAGCTATGCAGTAACTGTACACCTAAAATTTTGGTATCTCGGCCAATATGATACCTTTTCTCCGTCGGGAGAATCATTAAATAGTCATGCCAGAACCAAGTACATAGTTATACCGGGAACCAAGTACCATGACAAAATTTTCTACTTTAGCTACCAAATCACCTAATAAGAGGTTTAATCTTAAATCTCTACCTCACTTGGCAGGGATTTCACTTGGAAAATAAAATGTTCCATACTAATGGATTCGGGGCCATAACCATGGGCTCCAATGCACGAGATCTTGTTGCACTTACCAATGAGGCCGTATCCATTAGTATTACACAGAAGAAATCCATTCTAGACACTAATACAATTAGATCCGCTCTTCATAGACAAACTTGGGATTTGCGATTCCAGGTAAGATCGGTTCAGGATCATGGGATCCTTTTCTATCAGATAGGAAGGGTTGTGTCACAAAATATACTTCTAAGTAATTGCCCCATAGATCCTATGGCAACTGTCGGCCATTTTCTTATCCAGGCTCAGGACCGGCATAAACTATCTTCCAAGCGATCATGTAGGTATTGTGTAATTTTACAGTAGATAACTATTGCAACCAATCCACCGGGTATTAGTTCTCCAATACAAATTTCTTTGACGGAAATATTGATCGCATGGCTTTATAATTTTCTACGACAATTTTCCTCCAACTTCTCAATTTGCTGTGCAGAAAAAAAAAACCGTTTAGTCATGCCTCAATGAGTCTTACCATTTTGTATTTTATACAATATATCAAGCATGTTCGAGACCCGCGGCAATAACCGAATTCTATATATTGGACCTGAATTACATATTCTTCTCACTAAAACTACGTGTTTAAAAAACATGGTTTCTTAATTGCTGTCTATGAAAATTGAATTAATTCCATTTTGCCCAAAACTGCTTTGAACCTTAATGTCATTTTAATGTGCATCAAGTTATACACTACATTACAGATAAAATGAGCAAGTAGGAAAAGAACAGCACTAATATTTTCCGTGCCTGTAGTCGTTAGGTCAGTTTGTCGGTAATGTATTCGACGCAAGGCCCGCTACCCTGATTTCAACGCCCGTCGCCTGATGTCAGTAGGGTGATGCTTTGTTAGAATTGTTTTTTGGGCACCACTCCTTTTTGGATTGGGGCCATGATTTACTTAGAACATCCATCCTACACTTATAAGGGGGTTCTTAAAGTGATGAAAAGATAGACATATCATTTTTTCTAATTTTATATATAACTAATTGTTGATGGTGGATTTTCATTTAAGGTTAAATTTGTAAGTAACCAAAAAATCATGCGCTGACATCTTGTAAAAGATAAAGCCGTTTATAAGTGACGGATACTCCTCA
Source organism: Papaver armeniacum (assembly GCA_023531295.1). NCBI lineage: Eukaryota > Viridiplantae > Streptophyta > Magnoliopsida > Ranunculales > Papaveraceae > Papaver > Papaver armeniacum. The sequence goes on from JAJJWW010000381.1 coordinate 334,163, forward strand.
CTTAATTCACCAAGAATGGAGCATGAAGCAACAATCCCATTCTGTGAATATATGAAATTCCTCCAGCCGGAGCATGCAAAGCAACAATCCCTTCCGTGAATTTCATATCGGCCTTGTATTTCTGTACTCATTATCAGTGTGGCATGACGGTCGAAAGTGTTACTCTTACGAGGAGTAACACGAACCTCCAAGCACTATAATGAATCCATGTACGAAATACCCGTACAGGCTGATTCTCGGTGTGTTATACTAGCCCGAGACCTCTCGGTGTGTTATACTAGCCCGATTGAGCCCCTCTCGGTGTGTTATACTAGCCCGATTGAGCATCCGGACTTGATCGTATCGGTCTCCGGATATGATCGACCATGATCATCCAACTCCACAAGCATGATTGGATGACCACGGATCAATTCCATCACCCCAAAGCGGTATGGAATACACACGGCCTTAGCCTGCCAAATACGATCTCGATCGTGAGTCATCCAACTCCGCAAGCATGATTGGATGGCCACGAGATCACTTCCATCACCCCAAGCGGTATGGAATACACACGGCCTTAGCCTCGCCGGGATATGATCGATCGCGGTCATCCAACTCGCAAGCATGATTGGATGACCACAGATCACTTCCATCACCCCCAAGCGGTATGTAATACACACGGCCGACCCGCATGGTCGACCATTGGCCTTTGCTTGCCAAGAAACCGTCCATACCAAGCATTATGGGCGGAAAACCCTAAATTAGGGTTTGCGGCATATTACATATGTCGCAAAAACGGTCTCAACCGTCCGTCTTCGCAGGCATAGATGGAGGGTGTAGATGTAGACTCAAAGGGCCGGAGCATGTCGACACAATCACCATGTGACCGCCTACACGCTTGACCAATCGGTCAAAGCCAACCGTGGTTGGTTACAACAAAACCATCCGCCCCAAAAGAGCATGGTCGCGCGGCTTTGAAAGCCAAAATTAGGGTTCAAGCCATCACGCGCGTCCATCTTCTCCGGCACGAATGGAGGGTCACAGATTAGATTGAGCAAGGGTCGGTCACATCAGCATGACCACCGTGGGCCCATCTGCCTCCTCACGCGGTCGGCCAAGGCTCATCATTCCGGCCAACCCAAAACGCACGCCCAAACTCGTGCGGTTACACCTCCCAAATCCTAAACCGATCTCGACCGCTCAACTTCACCGGATGATTTGAATGGCTTAGATCACGTTTTCATGGGATAATCGGGTATAGGTGTGAACACCAACCTACCACCTACACGGACCAAGTGTGATCGACCAAAACCAACCAATGTTGGTCGCTTCGAAACGCGTGCCCAAACTAGGGAAATCACGTAGGTTTCCAACTCCTTTGCGGCAAGGGATTTCTGCGCAAACCGATCTCGACCACTCCTCTTTCCGGTCAAATTGAGTGGCCCGGATCGCGCTTTCATGAGGGAACGGAATACGGGCGCCTACACCATCATGCCGTCAACACGCATGTATGGTCGGTCCTCTCAAAATCCTTCCCATGCTTGGTTTCGACCAAGTGAAGAGTGATGCTTGCGCACCTCTTTAAAAACCCTAATTTCATCGACGGTCGCGAGATGAGTGTCTCAAACATCATCTCATCCGTCCGACCTCACTGACTTGGTTATACAACCCCGGGTCGAGTTATTTGGTTAGTGAACAGTCATTACACATCACTTTACCACACCGTAATGCGCACTCGCATAAAATACACACGATCTTGCACAAGTATCGACTTTCGAATAACGCGAGTTATTCAATTCAAAGATTACATGCTATCTTCCGTGGATCCACGATCCACATTCCGGTTATCAATCATGTCACAAAGCGGGGATACATCTTTGGGGTATTGGTGCGGGCGGTTTACGGCGTGCGGCGTGCAACGCGCCATTACAGAACGTGTTAGGAAGTCATGGACGGTTAGAGATGAACTGGAGAAGTGGGCAAGACCGGTCGTATGCTACCGACACACAACTCCACCACTCCATCATTCCACTACCTCCACTTCCCACGAGAAACGTGAATGAGGCTCAATGACTTGTATAAATAGGTTCTCCGCCCTATTTCAAAACAACAAGGAAAACAAGACAGAAAAACAACATCCAGAGCCTCCTTACATTAACCGTAAGCCTGCTCACTTTTCTGTCACAAGTCACAGCAAGCCAACACCTTCACAATCTCAACACCTTCTTCGCTTCCCTCCCTAAGATCAACCCCATCTCCTTCACTTTGTGACCGGAAACAAGTCTGGAACGGCCATTTCTTGGTTTAGGCCGGACTTGCACAGATTGATCTCTCGAATCTACAAGCACTCACCCCGCGCAAAGTGCATTTGTTGTAGGTTTAAATTCATTCCTCATCACACCCCAAATTACCAAATTCGGCGGGAGTAATTTTCACCCATCAACAATTGGCGACCACGGTGGGAGATTAATCTCTCGGTCGTAAAATCAATTTCTTTGAAATCCGATTCAATTTCATCAATTTCAAAAAGGGTAGATCTTAGAACCAATTCGTCAAGCAATTCATTTCAAGATGGTGGAACTCGGGTCTGGATCGGCAATCAATTCGGACGGAGCTAGCGTGGATAACACTCCCGGTGTTGACGTGCTGTGTCGGTGGAGCTACCGTAGCCGACACATCTCGAGGAGCCGTTACCTCTGTCACCAACGGTAGCGGAGCGGGAGACATCCCAGCAGGTGTAACACCTCCCATCACGTGAGCCGAGCAGCCGCAAAACCCGGCATCTCTTCGAGCGTTACGCCTCCGGTGGTTACCCAGCAACAACTTTCACTCCTCCATCGGGACGAGGAACAGGAGACACAAGAGGAAGACCGCCGTCTAGTACCATTGCAGACTTGATGGAGAAGCGGGGAAATTCTTGCTAAAACTCAAACAGACATGGCCGCAACTCGAAAGAGGTACTCACTTTCCTTAAAACTTTGGTCGAACGATTGCCGCAAGATTCACGGCAACCCTTGGAGTCGGCGAGAGAGGAATTCAATACACCGGATCGGGTGTTTCCACTCGGACTCACATGAATGAAGAAACTCGTGTTGCTCCCCGAGCGCCAAGGGAGAGAGGCCGGTCTTCCAACTTCATCACGCGTGAAGATCTAGAGCGACTTCTTCAAAACCGAGGAAAAGGGGACCGAACGGACGTACACCAACATCAGCCGCCGTACCCTCAAGATGTGCAACGGATTCCTCTACCAAGAGGTTACACCTCTCCCAGTTCTCCCTCTATGACTGGTCTTGGTAATGCTCGTGAACACATTTCTCGATTCTTGGAAGCCTTGGGGAACATGAATACAATCATGTTTTACGCCTAAAAGAATTCTCAAAATCACTCACGGGGAGGGCATACACTGGGTACAACAACATTACGCCTAACAAACATATCCAATTGGAGCGAGATGGTCGGTGCTTTCTCTGAAAGTATTTCTTCGTGTACGAACAAATCACATTTTCGGACACAGGAAGAATTCTTGGCGGAATAATGAACATCCCAACGACTTCGTTAAAAGATTGTAACCCAAGCACTGGATTGTCACGACCCGAATGTCACCGAACGGCAATTGGTGGAATCATGCATCAATGGGATGATACCCATATACCGCGCCCTGTTAGAGAACCTGGGATTTCAAACGTTCTCTGAACTCCATGAAGCTGCAAAGCGTTCAGCAACAACTGCACCAGCATTACTAGAAAGAACCAGGGTTGTTCGAAGTGAAGATTTGCGCGAAAGTCGAGGAAGCAGGCGTCTCACAAACAAACAATACAACACTTTGGCCCTTACGTGAGTGTGGTAAGCGGAGGAGAAAAGAGGAAAGCTTCGATAACGGAACAACAAACCAAGCGAACATCCTCAGCACACAAGACTTCGTCTCGAAAAGGAACAGACAAAACTCCTGCACAAAACGACAAAGACACGGGTTTTCCTTTTCCCATGAATGAAGTGATAGAGCTCCTGGAAGCGTGGATCCAAGACGACGCCGTAAAGCTCCCCCTATCGGGCGTTCTCGACCGAGGAAGAGATGGAAGATCCCGGATCTGTTGTTGCTATCACGGGTTCGTCCATCATCCAACCAAAGATTGCAACAAGTTGAAACAAATATTCAGGGAAAAGGTAGAGACAGGGGAGCTCCAGCTTGGAAATGAAGGTGTTCATAGAGATCCTCTACCTATCAGAAACTGCATGATTTACGGGGACTCGTGCGCAAGACCGTGCAATCTATGATGGAGCGCATATGTGAAATCTTGTATTTCTCCAAGGGACAGCGTCAAGACATATTTGCGGCCCTCAATCACGTTGTGTCGGGCGGCGTTTGCATCCGGGAGCGGTTCAAGAACCTCGAGACTCTCCGCAAGACGCGAGCAAGGGAAAGCGGGGACTCCTAACCGTCACTTGTTTAAGGGCGTTAAGTTCGATAGCGTGTTAATTGACACGGTTTCGAATTTAACATCATTCTTGTCAAGACCTTGAAAGCGGCAAAGATTTCGAAGCAGGAAGCTACTCGTCACCCAACTGTGGTCAAAGATTCAGGAGGAGAGCTTAGAGATGCGTATGGATACGTCAATCTTGAAATCAAAATGGGAGACGCCTTGACGCAAGCAAAATTCTACGTGGTCAAAGATCATCCCAGCTACGACATGATCCTAGGACGCTCTTGGATACAGGACAACAAAGCCATACTCGGGAAGTCTGTCCTCTACGGTCTCGGTACTGAAAGAATCTCCAACATGCCTCTTTGGACCACTGATGATTTGTCATTGCCGCTCAGCGCAACTTTCCAACATGACGCAACTTCCCGGAGAGAGCCTGTCAGCATACATTGAAAAGTTCCAATCTCAAGTAAGTCTCGTCACGCAACCTTCCTTACAACCTACCGCCCCTCATTCTGACAAGTCCTGGGGACTGACTCCAACCAACAAGCCAACCCCGACTGGGAGATGTGAATGGGAAGCCGGCCCTTTCAAACGTTTTATCAAGAGCATAGAGGCTGTCTTGGTCAAAGACAACAAGGTCAAGGTCCAAGTGTCCGCACGCTCAAACCCATTCGGAATTGGAGACCTGGTGACGAAGATGACTACGTTCAATGTTGGAAGCATGACGGTAAAGATGACCACTCCACCTGACTCACCCACCAAAGAGAAGATGAACCGTACCTGGTAGCAGATGTTATCCTAGGTGGCTACTGCAAGCTCATCAACGCTGATAACCTGGAAGGCATAACAGTTCACTCGCGATGGCTCAAACCTTACCGCACTTAAGATACTGTGCTATCACTTTCCAGCATCCTCCACACTTTAAAAAACGCTGTGCTATTTTTCCAGCGTGTCTCCTTATTATAATTTCGTGTCACACTTGTAATTCCTCCGGAAAATGATTGCAATACTTGCATTCATGGTTAGGGTTTCAATTTTCAATTCTCAATTCAATTGAAGTATTATTTCCATCTCGAGAATCTCTCTACTCCTAAAGACACAAAGTCTGGGTCGCCCTAAATCATTTGGAGCAAAAGGATACCCTAAGCAAATATTCCGAAATAAGAACGTGTGCGCAAGAAGTGATTTGAGCCATCCGCCCAGCAAAGCCAGGAAGATATCGCATCACAGGTCCGTAAATATCCCATCATGATAATTACTTCTTTTATCACAAAGAATCACGTGTGGAGGAACACCCTTGTTCCTGAGAAGATTCATTTGCAATTTTGGCAAAGGATTATATAAAAAAAAAAACTTTTGTTCAAACCATAAAACGAAAGGAAAACTTGAACTCAGCTGCCACTGAGTGCAAGGGAGATATTCAAATGTACGGAACATGCTTGAAAAAGAAAGAAGGAAAATTCTAATCGCCAAGAGAGTCAGCCTCGCCTGCATCACTGTCAGATTCTGCTCCATCACCCGTTGATGCGCCTCCCTTCGAATCTCCTTCAGTTTCTGCATCAGGCATCTCCGCAAAGGCAGCAGCGCACTCCATCCCAACATCTTGGCGGGAGCATCAAAGGGCATAGCAACATCAGGAGCCGCGCAGGTTGCTTCCAAACGTTCAGGCTCGTCCGTATCGGAATCAAGGATTATCACGCCGTCCTGAACCGGGTAATCACACTTGCCTTCATTCAGAGGTCGTTCAGGCTCAACCCTCCGCCTCTTCAACCGCGCCGCAAATCTCTCTGCCCTTGCGCTTACTAGTGTCTGCAGCGTTTCCTCGCGCCTCCGCCGCTCCTCCATGTCAATTGCAGGTGAAAGTGCACGGATACGTCCTCGACAATACGAAGGTGGGAGATAGACATCCCCTGTATAGCACGGCCCGACTTCACGAAGAGGAAGATCAATCTTAGCCATCACTTCTCCATGCGCATGGTTTTCGGGCTTGTCAACTTCAAAACTTCTTTACGGGAAGCAACAGAATGAGCGTCTACCGCTTCCATGATAATCTGCGAGAGAAGAAGAGGTTATGAGCACAAAAAAAAAAAAAAAAGAGGATCATCAAATCCATTGATCAGTTAATCAGAAAATCGAGAGCGCATTACACGAGATACCTGAGATAAAGAATAAACGACCACGTTGAGATGACTCTTTATAATCTCACAAGTCGACAGAATCCCAGAAGGAAGAGAAGTCTCTACTTACCACCTATGAAGGCTACTAATTCGGGATAACAATCGACAAGGCTTATCAAATTCACTTGAGGAAGGCCGTGCATAACTAAGGAAGTACACCTGAAGGAGCGGCGAGCTCATACATGTACAAGAGGAACCAAAGCGACTCACCGGATCAAGTCCTGCTTCCTTCGCATCCTTAATCAAGACCAACCGGTTCCTGTGGAAACGCGACAATGTGAAACTATCCCAGGTAAATATGTATTCACTCTAACTTGGTCATTTCGTATGTCACCATCTCATGCCTACCACACAATAATGTAACCATTATGTGCTAGGCGGGGACTTAATGTTGATGGTGGATTTTCATTTAAGGTTAAATTTGTAAGTAACCAAAAAATCATGCGCTGACATCTTGTAAAAGATAAAGCCGTTTATAAGTGACGGATACTCCTCACTTAATTCACCAAGAATGGAGCATGAAGCAACAATCCCATTACGTGAATATATGAAATTCCTCCAGTGGAGCATGCGGCAACAATCCCTTCTGTGAATTTCATATCAGCCTTGTATTTCCTGTACTCATTATCGGTGTGGCATGACGGCGAGTGTTACTCTTACAGAGTAACACGAACCTCCAAGCACTATAATGAATCCATGTACGAAATACCCGTACAGGTGATTCTCGGTGTGTTATACTAGCCCGAGACCTCTCGGTGTGTTATACTAGCCCGATTGAGCCCTCTCGGTGTGTTATACTAGCCCGATTGAGCATAGGACTTGATCGTATCAGTCTCGGATATGATCTCCATGATCATCCAACTCCACAAGCATGATTGGATGACCACGGATCAATTCCATCCCCAAGCGGTATGGAATACACACGGCCTTAGCCTGCCAAATACGATCGATCGCGGTCATCCAACTCCGCAAGCATGATTGGATGGCCACGAGATCACTTCCATCACCCCAAGCGGGTATGGAATACACACGGCCTTAGCTTCGCGGATATGATCGATCGCAGTCATCCAACTCCGCAAGCATGATTGGATGACCACAGATCACTTCCATCACCCCCAAGCAGGTATGGAATACACACGGCCGACCCGCATGGTCGACCATTGGCCTTTGCTTGCCAAGAAACCGTCCATACCAAGCATTATGGGCGGAAAACCCTAAATTAGGGTTTGCGGCATATTACATATGTCGCAAAAACGGTCTCAACCGTCCGTCTTCGCAGGCATAGATGGAGGGTGTAGATGTAGACTCAAAAGGCCCGGAGCATGTCGACACAATCACCATGTGACCGCCTACACGCTTGACCAATCGGTCAAAGCCAACCGTGGTTGGTTACAACAAAACCATCCGCCCAAAAGAGCATGGTCGCGCGGCTTTGAAAGCCAAAATTAGGGTTCAAGCCATCACGCGCGTCCATCTTCTCCGGCACGAATGGAGGGTCACAGATTAGATTGAGCAAGGGTCGGTCACATCGGCATGACCACCGTGGGCCCATCTCGCCTCCTCACGCGGTCGGCCAAGGCTCATCATTCGGCCAACCCAAAACGCACGCCCAAACTCGTGCGGTTACACCTCCCAAATCCTAACTGATCTCGACCGCTCAACTTCACCGGATGATTTGAATGGCTTAGATCACGTTTTCATGGGATAATCAGGTATAGGTGTGAACACCAACCTACCACCTACACGGTAGTGTGATCGACCAAAACCAACCAATGTTGGTCGCTTCGAAACGCGTGCCCAAACTAGGGAAATCACAAAAGGTTTCCAACTCCTTTGCGGCAAGGGATTTCTGCCGCAAACCGATCTCGACCACTCCTCTTTACCGGTCAAATTGAGTGGCCCAGATCGCGCTTTCATGAGGGAACGGAATACAGGCGCCTACACCATCATGCCGTCAACACGCATGTATGGTCGGTCCTCTCAAAATCCTTCCCATGCTTGGTTTCGACCAAGCTGAAGAGTGATGCTTGCGCACCTCTTTAAAAACCCTAATTTCATCGACGGTCGCAGATGAGTGTCTCAAACATCATCTCATCCGTCCGGCCTCACCTGACTTGGTTATACAACCACGGTCGGGAGTTATTTGGTTAGTGAACAGTCATTACACATCACTTTACCACACCGTAATGCGTACCTGCATAAAATACACACGATCTTGCACAAGTATCGACTTTTCGAATAACGTGGTTATTCAATTCAGATTACATGCTATCTCCGTGGATCCACGATCCACATTCCAGGACATCAATCATGTCACAAACGGGGGATACATACGGGGTATTGGTGCGGCGGTTTACGGCGTGCGGCGTGCAACGCGCCATTACAAGAACGTGTTAGGAAGTCATGGACGGTTAGAGATGAACCGGAGAAGTGGGCAAGACCGGTCGTATGCTACCGACACACAACTCCACCACTCCATCATTCCACTACCTCCACTTCCCACGAGAAACGTGAATGAGGCTCAATGACTTGTATAAATAGGTTCTCCGCCCTATTTCAAAACAACAAGGAAAACAAGACAGAAAAACAACATCCAGAGCCTCCTTACATTAACCGTAAGCCTGCTCACTTTTCTGTCACAAGTCACAGCAAGCAAGCCAACACCTTCACAATCTCAACACCTTCTTCGCTTCCCTCCCTAAGATCAACCCCATCTCCTTCACTTTGTGACCGAAACAAGTCCGGAACGGCCATTTCTTGGTTTAGGTAGGACTTGCCTGGATTGATCTCTCGAATCTACAAGCACTCACCGCGCAGTGCATTTGTTGTAGGTTTAAATTCATTCCTCATCACACCCCAAATTACCAAATTCGGCAGGAGTAATTTTCACCCATCAACACTAATAATTTAATAACTTTCTAAATATATATCTAACCTAATCTAATCTAGTAACAAAACTAAATCATAACCAAACCCGTCTTCTTCCGCTTGCCGAGTTTTGAGATTGAAACATATTCTTCTCTTCTCCCTTCTTTCATTGTTACCCGTCTTCCACGTTTATCCACAACGTTATTACTTTTAATTCGTTTTTGGTTGAAAACATTAAGTAGTAATCATCAAAATAGATTAAAAATGAAAGTTACAGTAACAAGTTCGGTTAGGATAATTTGAAAAAAAACCTAATTTTGTAACCGAACTTTTAAAGACGAAGAACACTTCGGTTACAATTTTTTTTTTTGTTCTAACCGAACTCTTAAGTTTGGCTGAGTTGAAAAATAAATTAAATCTTAACCTAACTCTTCTCTATATATCCAAATGTTGAGTTCGATTGAGTCCCAAAATTCTTGCGAACATGCCGAATAAAGAGTTCGGTAACATGGGGAGCCTTGCGAAAATGCCGAACTTTACGAGTCCCACTAATTTAAGGCTTAAAGTTCAGCTAAAAAAGGGTGCACTCGACTAAACCAAACATCACTCTGTATACTCTAGCCTAAAAGTTATGCTACCTCTCCTGGAAATAGATAGCAGAACAAAGAAACAACTCCATTAAAACTGAGTTCGGCTACTTGTATTTTCAGAAATATTAGCCAAACTACACTTGTAGAGGATTTCGGCTACCTGTTCTTCATATCTCGTACCCGAACTCTATTGACCTAGTCGAAATCAATATATAAACTCTTTATTTTTTTCCGAAGGCCAATTCAAGAAACATTAACTCAATTTGAAATATACGACAATACCAAAATCCCTTATTTCGAAGTCATCCATCTTAATCTTCTCCAAACCATCTTCTTCTTATCTCAATAGTTATTCTTTTGAAAAACAAACTTATTAATTTAACCTCACTAATCACTCATTACTTAACTAAATCGTTGAATTAATCAACACACCAACTAATTATTACACTAAGTATTCATTACATTTATTTAATTTATTAGAAAGAGTAATTTCGGTACTAAAATCAATATCTGGGTAAGGGGTGGATTCATTTTACTTCTAATGTCTTACCCAAAATAAAATCATGCCCCCCTCCAGCCAAACTGCATCATTAACTAACTTAAGTGCCAGTCTAGTAGTAGCATGATAAGGTTATAAACTTTGACTGAAAAACAATTTAACAAAACAAACTACAGAAAGTTCAAAATGAAAAACCCTTCCTTAATAACCTGCTGAGATTGGGGTATACCCAGATTAATTGGGGTATACCCATTTTGTTCCCATCCAAAGTAGTGTGCTAAGGGGTGTCTAAAAGGTGTTAAAAGACCAAATGGCCCATACTAAAAATCCTTGCCGACCAAAACATATAAAAAAAAAATTCAAAATCTTTCTTCTACACTCTAACAATACATGTAAAATCAAAAAAAAAAAAAAAAAAAAAAAAAACGAAGAAACAAAATGAACCAAAAGTCGGCAGGGTATTTTTTTTCGACCTTGCCGACCAAAATATAGCCGACAGGGTATAAGGTTGAATAACATGCCGACTTTTCATCTCTGAATTAGCAATTACATGGTCGGCAAGATATCCATCTCTATACCTTGCCGACTAAAATATAGTCGGCAGGTTATGAAATTAGTACCTTGCCGACGAATCATGCATTTGTAACACCTTCTTTTTATGTCAAAAAGCCTATAGTCGGCAGGGTATTTTTTATCGACCTTGCCGGCCATATGTTGTCGGCATGTTCTTCATCCGCAGACCTTGCCGGTCAGATATAGTCGGCATGTTCTTCATCCGTAGACAATGCCTGCTGTAATTGGTCGGCATCTTATTAAAACGTCTATCATGCCGGCGGAACATAGTCGGCACCTTATTCAAACGTCGACCTTGCCGACCTTTCACATTTTCAAAACAATTTTTTTTTGATCCAAATCGAACTCATAAGACGGGTTAAAGACTACTGAATTCATAATTTCAAAATTTTAATCTAAACTCAATTAATTAAGCTAATCAGATTTTTTTAGTGTTAATTAAAGAAGGGCATATTAGCCATTTAGAAAATACAAAGTTAAGGGGTGGCTTGGTTTTACTTCAAAATGACCCGATTTTGTTTTATTGGGTATACCCCAATTAGTTTGGGTATACCCCAATCTCGCCAGGCTTAATAACATTGTCTTTCATTCTGACAACCAAAAACCGAAAATAAAAAACCCAAATGAAACTAACACTTGGAAGGATCAGAGACTCGCCTATTTAAACCACTTTTTTTTTTTACTTAAAAGGTTAATTGCATTAGATAAAAAGTACTCCCTCCGTCCTAAATTATTAGTCCGCTGACTAAGTCAAGATATTAAGGAGACCGGAGGAATATACAAAACTACCCCTATTAAATGTTATGTTATTAGCAAAATTAAAAGGAGTATATTGATTATGGAGTATGTAAGAAAAATATATATTTGGTAATTTAATTATTCATAGAAATGTTTAAATAGAAGATAAAAATAAAAATCTTTATGGGATGGATTTAATAGATTTGTTTCCTATTGAAGAAGATATCATTTAAGATTTTAGATTGGTTATATTTAAAAATAATTTTATAATTTTAAAAAGTTGAAAGGTATATTTGAGAGTTTGACTAAAAAATATGACTACAAACAGAAGCTGGACAGTATTTTAGGACAAACGAAAATAGAATAGAGGACAGAAATTTTAGGACAGAGGGAGTATCCAATATCAAGAAAAAGAAAAATAGAAAAAAACAGAAAAGAAAGCACATTTCAGTGCTGCATGGAGAAAATCACAAAAGATTGCAAAAATCGAAAACAAGGAGCAAACTATTTCTTCTTCACCTTCCCATTTTATCAGAGCTCATTTCTTCTTTTCAACCTATTTTTTTTTTTTTTTTTAGCTCTCTTTCCTTCTTAGATTTCTGCGGTTTCTCTTTATTTTCCTTCAACTCATGATAAAAGTTTTTAAATTGCTGCTCAGTACCTGCATAAGAAGCTCCTAAAAATGTAGTCATCTGGGCTAATTTTGTTAAGTTTCGATCTCTACTAACCTCTTCTAATTCATTAGCATCTTCTATTGTGTTTGCTTCCATCCCATTTTTATCCTCACTTAAGTTTGCAAATGGCATTTCAGAATCAAGGATGCTATATGGTTTCACATGAGCCAAAGGTTCCTTACTCACCTAGTCTCCTTTTATCCGTTACTAAACCACATAACTTAACACAACACATTCACACACATGCTTTAGTCAGCTGCCATGATTTATTGTTGATCTTGAAATAACAACTAGTGTTAATAGCATCAGATTGAACAAAAAACCTTACTTTCAAAACTGCCATCAACAGTTTCCTCCGTCATCTCAATCATTAACAAATATATTTTCATCTAATTTTTTCTTTTTCTATACGCCAAGTTTTTGTAGTTATTGGATGCCTTCGATAAAACATATTGAGTTTTAAGTGTGTGCATATAAATGTTGGTACCAATGCATCTAAGTAACAATATTCGACTCATATTCCATGATCGTGCTCACTAAGGTATTAATGGTTCATTCAAATTTGACTTCCTTACATTTCGGGTAAAACAATTTTGTTTTATTTTTGGAGAGATAAGGTTAAATTTCAAATCTGAATTAATGTCATTTTGTGTAAAACTATTTTACTGATCATCAAAATATACATGCCAAATGCAGTCTGACCAACCACTTGACTTTAAAAGCACATATTTCGTAACATTGGGTCTCACTTAATAGCTCTGTCACCGTAGTCTGCAGGCCCAGTTTGTTGTAGCATGGGAATCCGACCATTCGACATTGCCCTTGAATTAGAAGCGTTTTTTGGGGACCAGCATTTTTTTGGGACCATTGTTTTATTTTAGGTAAGATATTAGAAGTAATTATAGGTCACCCCTTATCTAGATATTTATGATAATACCTAAATTACCCTCTGATTATTTTTGGTTAATGATTAGTTAGTGTTAATATTAGTTAGTGTGATTAGTGAAATGATTTTGAATAAAGATTTGAGATTAAAAAATTTGATTTTTTAAAAAAGAAGTAGAATTATTGAGAGAGAAAAGTTAGAGAAGATGAAGAACACAAACATGGAAAATAAATTTTTTTTTGAGTTCACTAATCTAGACTATTCAAGTGATGATTCAATTGATGATAGCTCATCTGAATTTTCATCTCCTTCCTCTCCTAGAGTATATGTCAATCTTCACAATGATCCGGATATGGATTATTTCTTAGATGGTGAATGTATTCTTCCCCAAAGCAAATATCAAGATGGTGAAAACGATGGATTTTACCAACCACAACCGGAGGAAGACTATTTGGGTACCCAGGTATACTCTAAACTTAGATAATGTTGGTTGAATTGGTCCAAATATTCAAAAAAATGTGAATTTTTAGAGTAGATTTGGGCTAGTTCGGTTACCTTGTGTGAAGAACATGTAACCGAACTCATCTGAAAGTGTAGTTCGGTTACTTTTTCTAAACACGCGGGTTACCGAACTCTCCATTAATGGAGGTTTTTTGAAGTTCGGTTAACGGAGTAGTAACCGAACTCTGTAAATAGGATTACAGTGTTATGTTCGGTTTGGCCGAAATGTAACCAAACTTTAGGGTCTATGAGTTCGGTTAGTTCGCAACCAATAACTAACCGAACTTACGTAAAATAATATTTCACATTAGTGTATAAAGTTCGGTTGGTTTGCAAACTTCATACCAACCCTTAATCTAACCGAACTTTTTGTACAATAAAATTTTGATTTAGTGTACGTAAAGTTCGGTTAGTTGTGAACTTGGCTGTCAAACCGAACTCTGAGTTCGGTTTTCCAGAAAAATAATCATATAACCGAACTTAGGGTCCATAAGTTCGGTTGGTTCGCAAACTTCATACCAACCCACTTCCTAACCGAACTTACGTACAATAAAATTTTGATTTAGTGTACGTAAAGTTCGGTTAGTTGTCAACTTGCTTGACAAACCGAACTCCGAGTTCGGTTATCCAGATAAAATTATCATATAACCGAACTTTAGGGTCCATGAGTTCGGTTAGTTTGCAAACTTCATACCAACCCACTACCTAACCGAACTTACGTACAATAAAATTTTGATTTAGTGTACGTAAACTTGATTAGTTGTCAAATTGCTTGACAAACCGAACTTGAGTTCGGTTTTCCGATAAAATTATCATGTAAACGAACTTTTTCTCCGATTGCAATTGATGTGGTTCCATTTCTTGTAGATTGAATGTCAACCTATACCAATGGATAATCAACCTTCTCCAGGTTGGCATCTTTGTTTGAAGATACATCTAATCACTATGTCAATGATTTGGTTTTTGATGAAACTATTGATGCGAAGAATTAGGATAGAGACCATGCCAAGAAAGCCATGTGCGTATTAGTTTTGAATGGAAAAGAAAGCCAAACTGGTTTTGAAATGGTTTGTGAGAGAAGTGGAGATACTAATGTTAGTCACAAGAAGAAGGGTTATGTGTATAAAGGAAATACGACGAGGAAGAACACAGCGTGCTCAAAGAAAATTAAATGTCCGTTCAAGCTAGTATTTAGTAAGTGCAAAAAAAATAATGGATGGGTTCTATCTATGGATAAGGTGGTAGGTCATCATAACCACCCACGTCCGGATGATCTTGAAGGACATGCAATGGCCGCAAGGCTCACTCCTCAAGAAATGGAGAAAATAGCTAAATTTAGGAGAATGGGAATTTCACCACTTAACATGCTTCGCTTACTAAAGGATGATAACAAGGATAATGTATCATCTTTGACGACCATTTACAATGCAATTGAGACAATTAAAAGGAATGAATGGAAGGATAGAAAAGTGATGCAACAATTGTTTTTTTGCGCTAAAGAGAAAGGCTACGCGGTTCAAAAGAAGGTAGGTCCGGAAGATGAAATAACGCATCTCTTCATTGCGCATCCAAAGAGTGTTCAATTGGCTCAATCCTTCCATCAAGTTCTTATAATGGATTGCACTTACAAGACTAACAAATACGAGATGCCATTGTTGAACATTGTTGGTCGTACCTCGACGAAGTCACTGTTTACCGTTGCTTTTTGTTTTCTAGAAGATGAGCAAGAACCAAGTTACACTTGAGCGCTACAACAAGTGAAGGCCATATACCGAGATGATGATATCCCCCGGTTATAGTGATTGGACAACGATGTAGCATTAATGAACGCAATAAAGAGAGTCTTCCCATTGGCACATAATATGCTTTGTACGTTCCATATATGGTGTAATGTGATGAATAGGTGCAAGCCTCAAATTTGTCCACCAAAGAGGAAAGCATTTGAAGAGATTATTAAGCTACCGGAAGATGAACAAGCGGATGCAAAAGAGGAATTAAATATACAATACACTATAAATCACTCTAAATGGGTTGCTTTCTCTGGTGAATGGGAGTCATTGACTTGGTCTCTCACCGAAGAAGAGTATAATCTAAATCTTGCGGCATTTATCGAACATTGGTCTAGCCCCGAATATCTCGTGGATATTGTAACGTATGTGGTTAAGCAATGGTTGGAACCGCACAAAGAGCGCTTCGTTTATGCATTTACCAACCACCATAAACACTTTGGGAATCAAGCGACAAGTTTGGTAGAATCGGCACACCACCGGTTGAAGAAAAATCTTTTTGGATGTGTCGATAATTTTGTGATTGTGTTTAATGCAATGGAGAATTACTTCAACCGCGAGATTGATAGAATTAAAGAGAAGTTTCAAAAAAGCCGCATCATGAAGTACAAAAAGATTGTAGACAAAGGTGGTAACATCAAGAATATGGCGGACCTTCGATTGTTCAAGGGACTCCATTATAATGTTTCACGTGCTTGCATTAAGAGGTTAATGGTAGAGGTGAATTTGATTGACATATGGGGAACCAAGCCGGACGAGGTGTGTGTTTGCAACATGATGAAGTCTATGGGACTCCCTTGTCGCTATATGATAGTTAAGTATGAACATGGCATAATCCCTCTAAGCGATATAGATCCATATTGGCAACAATTAAGTTTTGTCCCTCCTCCAAAGGGCAATGTCGGAGAAGAGTTTGGTGACAATAAGATGGGAAGAATCGTTATCGAGATGTACCGGAACATAAAAAAACTCGAAAAGAAAATGTTTTGGGATGACATGCGGCCAATTGTTTATCCACACACTTCGGAGAATGTGCACGAACCAAAAAAAAGGCAAGGGCAAAGGTTGGCCAATCACCAAAGAAACGAAAAAACAAGTAAGAGAATATGCAAAGGTGTTGGCTAAGAGGAAAAGTGAAATGACCCCTTTTACTAGAGACCCTAGTGGGCATGAGCATACCGCGGCGAAGTATCAACAAGATTCTAAGAAAAGGTCTAGGAATATTGTGGAAAAAGGGCGAAACAAGTGAACGGGATATGAAGAAAAAAAGGACCGATGTTACGCTCGCAACCAACCCCACCTACTCCATCGGAACGTAGCCAACCAATTCAACGAGACGTGAAGCTTAAGGCTCCAATATGCCGCATCCAAGAAAGAAGTCGACCAATTGATGATACATCAACTTTTGTTGATAGAAGGTACTTGGAAGAGCTACCTCTATATATTAGAAAGTACGTCATATCCACCAATGACGTCCCTCCGGATGGTAATTGCGGATTCCACGTTGTCGTACAATAACTAGGGCCTTTCACTGAAGGTGCGAAGCTGTATAATGATAATCAAATCACTTATGTCCGGCAAAGGATGTTGATGAAGCTAAAGGACAACCCGGAATTTTACAAGCGAATGTTGTCCGATGGGGATGCTAGTATCAATGTGCAGTTTGTTAGGTATCAAAGGCGTCTCCACGGGGGGGGATCCAATCACAAAGGATCATTGGATGGGCATGCCGATATGTGGGCACTTAATCGCCGAAGCATTCAATTGCGCGGTTCACTATTTCTCAAAAGGTGCTAGTTTCACATACACTCCGAAAACAAAAATATGTGTCGAGCAACTTAAACGTAGGAGAGTGGTGATTGCGCTTGTTAACAACAACCATTTTATAGGCCTCCGGTTAGAATACGATTGTCCACTGCCTCCGATATGCGGAAACTCTTATTGGCATGGATTTAACCCCGACACAATGTTGGGATGGTGCATTATGTACGAGCATAACATGGAGATGTGGAATAATTTGAATGATTCGGAAAAAATCATACACGAGGGTGCAGTTTCCCTTGCGGATGATTAAATTTACCATTAATTAAACTAAGTATGCTTTGAACATCATCATAAGAATCAAAGTTTTATTTTTTTGGAATTAGGTCTTATTTTTGGGTTATGCTTTGAACATTTTCATAAGAATAAGAGAGGAAACTGTTATTTTTGGAACTTTTTTTTTTCATATTGGAACTTAATTACATGACATCGCCGAACAGTGAGAAATCAAGACTTAAGTTTGGTTAGGAAATGAAATTAGAGGACATTGCCGAACTAAAACTAAAGCTGCATAACATTTAATATCCGAAACGCGTTATGAAAAAGTCTTTAAGGAGGCGGAAATGATATTCATATTTGAAATCCTTTCACTTCCATCTTCGCCATTCATTTTTTGATGTTAAAATGATTTCGGAGAATCCTTCACCCCTAAGTCGATACCGCCTTACAATACGAAATAAAGCCATAAATTCCACAACTCTAGCTCTAATCTTGTCGAATCGAATGAACAAAGCTATATGATCACGGTTATGAGGGTTTGTTGTGTCGGAGCAGAATTTCTCATGAATTTTCCCCCAATAACCTTGACTCATAATACCATTCATTCTTCGTTCTTCACCCCTCTTTGGATAGTATAGTATGTAGTTTCTGCAAAGAGATAGATCTTCATATGTAGTAAATTTAGGAGTAGTGGCTGCCATTTTTAGAAGATTTTGAGACAAATTGTTAACTATGAGACACATATTTATACCACTGGGGTGTATAACGGCTATAAAAATAGTCGTTACTTGAAATTAGTGTCATTCAAATTTCAGAATATATAGTTCGGTTACATAACAAATGCATCGAGATTACCGAACTCGTCGGTTCGGTTGGTTCTGTAAATCGTAGGTAACCGAACAAAGTGCAAGTTACCAAATTTCAAAAGTTATAGTGTAATGTTCGGTTACAGTAGAGAATAATACCAGTAACCGAACATTACACTCGTAACTTTTGAAAGATTTATTCGTTGTGAGTTCGGTTAGATTGCAAAATCAGCAAACCAACCGAACTTTTGGACCACCGAGTTCGGTTACCTGCAAAATAAAACCAGGTAACCGAACATTACATTGTAACTTTTGAAATTTTCTTGGTATGAGTTCGGTTGGATTTCCTTTTTTGCAGGTAACCGAACATTGTAGTTCGGTTACCTGCAAAATAATACCAGGTAACCGAATACAGCTCTGTAACTTCTATTTTTTTTGGGTATCTGAGTTCGGTTAGATTTGAAATTGGAGAACCAACCGAACTGAAGAACATGGGAGTTCGGTTGTTTACGAGATTTAGTCTCTTAACCGAACTACCTAATTGTTTCTTAAAAATTTGAATGTAATGAAACACTTAACCGTCAAATAGAAAAACTAATCCCTTAGACCACAAATTAAAAACCAAATTATGAAATTTATTTACTAATCCACATCACTAAATGTTGGAAGCACACGAACATAAGGAAACAAACTATAAAATCCTCCATAAAAAAGTATTCCAAATATAAGGAACCAAACTACCAAATCCGCAATTAAAAAGTCTTCCAAACATAAGAAACCAGAGTAATAATTGTTGCAATCACTCATTTACCACGACCACTACCGAAACTTTTCTACTCTTGCGTTTAGGAGCTTTAGGTCGTCCTTCGTCACTAGGAGTGTCATCTCCACTTTTTGTTGTTCAACCATCCGACTTGAACCTTCCCCTTCTCGGCGACTCCTCTTGACGGCATGGTCTGGCTTGGATCAACCTGGCTTGTATCGACAAGGTTGGGATTAAAAACATTAGTTATTTGGTTGTAGAGGTTTGTTTGTTCTCGAGTATCCATCGGCTCTCCACTCCGGAGTTTTGCCATCATTTTCTTCAACAATTTAGCACTTGCCTTCACCTATTCTCATCAAAAACATAAGTAACTATTATTTTTCAATACTTCATAACATTTTGAAAAACAAAAAATAAGAGTAAATTTCTTACCGCCGAATTCCACAAGATCAAGGCCTCATCACCACACATAGGGGTATGCTTCATAATTTTCTTAGCCTCTTTCTCCACTGCCTTCACTTTTGTTTTCTTAGCACGGGCTTGTTGGACAGTGTTTATTACACGAGGATGAGAAAAATGTTCATACCATTCCATATATCCCTCGTCAGCGGCATTTGGCTCATCAAACGAATCTTGTAACTCTTCAACTGGAACAAGATAATCCCCAAAGTTCTTCCGGTGGTCCACGGATGGAGCGGGGATCGTATTTGGGGGTAAAATTCATCTCGGTGTTCTTAGTTCCCTGCTTCTTCACCTTGAAGTTGAAGTTTTCCACTTGTGGGACACTTTGGACACAAGAAAATTGTCTTAATACTCTTCGAGGATTATACATTGTACAACCTCCGAGGATGAAACAACGGTCCATTATACGTCGCAAAGGTGAGAAATATATAACCTCAACATCCTCCTCGAATGGTGTAAGGATGGAAAACCACATCTTCCACTGTTAACTTATCCAATGTCTCCCTCATCTCCAACACCTTTTTTTTTCTTATTCTTTTCCCGTGAGTTCAAAAATTCATATTTACCAGTTGTAGGCTTCCCATAAGGCCAAGTAGTGTGAGCATGAGACAATTGAAGTTTAGGGAAGTGGTCGTACACCCAAACCTATAAGAAGAGGCAACAAATAATACATTCGCAATATGATTAGTAACAATACACATTCATTCACTTATATATTGAAACACACAAACGATAATTTAACGAGGAACTCCGAACAAGGGTGTATAAGCCTCCAAAATATAGACTCTTAAGCCTCGAAGCTTTTCTGAGTTCCTCTTGAACGAATGAAAGCACCGCAATGCCCCAACAGTAGTTGTTCACCTCATCCAGGGGTTCAATAGTTGGAGGTAACGAGCATTTACCACGTGACCTGAACTGTCAGGGAAGAAAATGGTTCCTAGTTGATATAACAAATAAGCAGTCACATGGTGCTTAACCTTCTCCTCTGTCATCACCAACTTTCCTCGAGCAACCAAATCTTTCATCCCTGAAAACTCATCAAACAAGGTTTTGAGCTTGATCTTTTTCAACTTCTTCTTGTACGTGCGGTCTGCCTCAAACTCATTATAATCATCACCTTCGTTAGGCTCTTTGTTAGCTCGTCTAAACTCACATTGTTCCTTTTTATTGCTCCATCCTAGACACCTTTAGACTAGCTTTTCAATAAGTTCATAACTCATCGAGGGATCGTAGCCATCTCGAACATTTGTTCCTGTAATTGGTAGGGCTTTGATTCTAAAACAATCATCCGGAGTTATTGTCATCTCACCAAAAGGTAGATGAAAGGTATCCGTCTCTGGATAAGACCTCTCGGCAAATGCAGTAACAGTGACAGCATCAAATTTTTGGTGCGCATGTTGTATCCCATTCCATAATACACAGTCAAATACCGCCAAGCGGACCTCATCACACTCATTTTCTATATTCCATATCTTTTTCTTTTGACGTTTCAAAACACGAACAGCATTAGTATGATCCTACAAAAGCAACATCATATCTTATATACTAATATATAGAAAAGAACAATATATGTCAAAATATAACAAAAAGACTGAGAAATCTTGATGGTTAAGATTGAACCATACCTTTGTCGCAAAGATCTTGGCGGCCCATGAGTTTTTGTAGCCCATCAATACCTCCCCTCCATCTCTTGGAGTACCATAAGTTGGATTCTTTGGAGGCAAACACAAATTGTCATCAAGAATGTATGAATATCTAGTACAAGGCTTTTTAGGCGTCTTTCTAGGTTTCTTTCCCACTATTTCTACTTGAGCCTCTTCCTCTTCGACTTCCTCTTCATCCAAGTCCTCATCTAATTCATCATCATCCTTATCTCCATCTTCCTCATCTTTGTCACCCTCATTTCCTCCTCCTCCAGCTGGTTGAACATCATCATTATCACCCTCATTTCCTCCTTCTGCTGGTACACCATCATTGGCACCCTCATTTCCTCCGCCTTCAGCTTGTTCACCATCATTGGCACCCTCATTTCCTCCTCCTTCAGCAGGTTCACCTTCTCCACCTTGATGTTGCTCTTCATTGCCCATCTCTTCCACGATCTCTTCATTAACTTGTTGGATTACGTTGTCAACATTATCTCTATTAACACTATCTTGGATGACAACACTCGGTAATGACCCACATCTATACTTAGCATTTTTGGTTCCACGGTGACCGGCATCACAATGTACTTTGCCTCGAGGGGTGGGAGTTCTAAGATCTTCCAGTAAAGGTTTGTTTGGTTTTTTGCCTCTTCCAGTAATCAAGAAAACAAAAGATATTAGCTTAACCGCTGAATGATTCACTAAATCAGATGCAAAATAAGGGTTCTCAGCGTAAGGTTTGGTTAATAGCAAAAGTTCACAAAAAATAGGCCAACTCTAATTTTGTGTTCCATAGCATAGTTCGGTTACCAAAAAATTTTGGAGAACAAACCGAACTCAACATTGGTAAATGTTAATGAAGAGTTCGGTTTGTCAAAATTTTTTGCGAACAAACCGAACTCAACATGTTTGCAACTAATGAAGAGTTCGGTTTGTCAAGATTTTTTGTCAAGAGTTCGGTTACATTTTTTCTTTTCAGTAAAGTTCGGTTACTGAATAGTTTAGATTTTTATGCGAACGAACAAACCGAACACAATAACACAGTTCGGTTACATGTGAAAAAACAAATTGTTGTAAAATTTTCTAAGTTTGGTTAGAAAAAATTTTTAGGCCTCTTTGCGAACTAACCGAACTGGCAGTTCGGTTAGCTAGTTTTGAAACCTAGAGAACCGAACTGTTCTTCGTGTTCTTCCTTTCAGGAAGTTCGGTTAACAAAATAGGGTTTTTAGAAACTCGACCTAACCGAACTATGCACTGTAACTTCCATTTGAACCCTATTTTGATGATTTCTATTCAATTAAACGAATCAAAATCAAATTAAAAGTAATGGGTTTGTTGCAAAATACCTGCGAATCAGTCCCATGGCAGAAAGAGGCTTCTGCAGGCGTCTATTATACTGGATTATGGCTTCACTTGGTTGTTCCACTTCTTTATGAATCTCAAAATCACTCGGCTGATTTGCTAGATGTCCCAATCGAGGACCTTCTCCTTGAAGTCTTTTGGTTTGCTTTCGAAGAACCATTCTTATAGTCGATTGATTAATCGACGATGAAAATTTTATGAATCGACGATTAATTGATGAAGACGATGTTGATATGGGGAAGAAGAGAAGAACAGTCTTCTGAGAGGAGAAAACTGTTTTTTGTTTGTTTAGGTTTAGGTTTTGTTTTAGATTAAGTTAGAGGAAGTTATTAGGTTAGGGTTAATTTTAATTAGGGTAATGGGCAAAATAGTAATCTCATGATTTTTAGGACATCCCTTAACATTGTAGGATAGGGAGCCTTATAAAACAATGGCCCCCCCAAAAAAAGGCTGGTCCCCAAAAAACGGTTCTTTGTTATAAACGTGTAATTATGTTAAGAATATCTAGGGTAAATCTCGTTTATTAATGGGATGCCCTTGTGTCTAGCCCTATAAATAGAGGCTCTATATGTTTGTCTATTGTACTAATGAATATAATTTGTCTCTCCTTCTTCTCCCTATTTTCTGTCTCCTTTTCCTTTTACAAGACGTTATCACGCACGTCGCTCTAATCACTAAGCATATAATCAAGTTTTTCTTTTGGTTTTAAAAACACAATTGATTTTTTTTTTTGTTTTGTCCGTATAAACTTAATCCTATTTTATGATTAGGGTTAGTCTATATTTTTTAGAGTTTGACATCTTATTTATACGAACCAACTAAACAATTTTTTAGTTGGTTCATGTAAATATTATTTGATGTACAAGAAAATTGTTTTCTTCTTTTTAACGTGTCTTTATGCATTGATTATCATGTAGATTTAGATAACCAATACACTGATTATTATATTATTATTTTTGAATATGCACTATATTATCAGATCTATATATAGGTTGCTGTAGATATTATTAGCCCATGTTAGGCACTTAAACATATCATCCGTTCAAATGCATAAAGGCACTTAGTATGATGCATATATATTATGTGGTTATGTATGATGTGTTTATGTGCTCTATGGTTCTATGTGCTCATGACTATTTTGTTTTCTGCGCAGCTTAATTATGGGATTGGTCCAAAACAGTGTTATAAATACAACGATCCATCCCGGCTGAAGTTAATGCATCTATCACCTAGCTGATACAAGAGCCTGTAGGATGGGCAATCGAAAGTGGTGGCAATCAATTATTACACAGTAATGTTTTATTTAGAGTTCTTATTCATTGTTTATATTAAGTTGTACTTCGTATGGGTGATCAATTTTCTTGATTTCCTTTCTTCTCTAATCTTTTCCATATAGAGAAGGAAAATCCATCGGAAGATGGTTTACAGTTTCTCTTTCTTTAATGAAACTGTAATCACCAAAAATAATTTTTTGGTGTTACCGCAATCTAATCACTTTTACGGTAACAAATCACGTGCATGGTTGAAAAACCTCCGGCCAGTTAATATTGGTATCTTTGTCAATTGGACAATGATCATGTGATTTTCATTTGGTTTCTATTCTTCACATAAACAATTCTTTTACCACACAATGGATTTTCCATAGCAAACGACATTTTTTTTCTCTCTCTCAGTCGTTGATACGTTTTTGGTATATCGTTATACCAATCATTATTAATTTTATCCACAAATTCTCTATAATGAGATGTAAAATTGGCATTCTAAATATTTTTAGCCAATTTTGGTTATTGATTTCTATTTCTTTAAATAAATCTTCGTCAACCAAAAAGTAGATTTTTCTCTACAAAGAATACGATAATTTCTTTATTTTTCTCAAAAGAAATTGGAATTAGATTTCTCTATGGATCCTAAAAGGATGAGATTGGTTATTACGTATTCACAATTGCAAACATCAATGAGATGGAAAATTGCTATATTGTTAAGAGATATTGAGCATTTTTTTTTTCTTCCTCATGATGAATCTCCAAAATTTAAAATATTTCCACTTGTAGTTGGAATTGGACACTAAAGATCAAAGGGTGCGCACCCAGCTTGTTAGCCTATCTTATTAGTCTTTGTTGTAATGACTATATTGATCTTAAAATTAATTTATTTTGATGAAATAAAGTGTCCATAATTTCACTCTTAGGTGAATGGATATCTCGTCGACCTTATAGGTCATTGGAGATTTGGTTGCATATATTTTATATGCTATAACTATTAAAATCCATGGTTGATGTTATATTTGTATGTCAAGTAGTAAGACTACATTGTTTTTTATGTCGAAAGATGTATTTTATAGTAAGTATATGTCTCGAATTAATCGGATAATACTTTATGAAACTTGGTTTCGTATATATATATGAGATAAAAGAATTTCCGTCATAATCAAGGGGAGACATACACTACAGTGTTCATTAGCTTAAAAGTTATATCAATTTCTCTCCCATCACTCAAATCGTTTAAGGCTGTCATTATATGATTGGCGTGAAATTTCTCAGTTTGCTTTTATATAAACTTTGCCTCTTAAGAGGTAATCCAATCACATCTAGCAGATAAGTAGCGATCTATAAGAAGCTATAGGTAGTGCTCCAATTGAGTGTTCGAATTCACGTTCTCAAATTTAATATCCTCTCACTTTAGGATGAGGAGATTATACTATCCGCAGGTGCTGGTACCAGTAATTGATTGAATTTTTCAATATAAGCATACATTTGAGAATTATGTGGAATCATAATAAGCTAATATGATTATCGATTATTCACAGTAGCTACTGAAATAATAAAAGATGGTGGTTGTTGACCCCTCTACAAAGGAATATCGACATATGTGATTGGTAGGCACAAAATCCAAATTATATTGGATTGAAATCTCTCGAATAACGCAATGTTTGGATCCAATACTTAACACCTTAAACGTGCAAGCCTGAATTCTAACAATTACAGGTTGGTGTAGTCTTCATGCGTTATATAAGAAATATTATTGTTCTAAAACAATTTAAGCGTTTCATTTTTTTTAATCAAACCCTAGGATTGATTCAATAATATTCTTTTCTCCCTGAACAATGCATTTGGCGTGGTAGTCTTTTGAATGGCTCGTATTTCATTCGGAGAATATTTTCTAATTTGTAATCCTTGTAGGATTCAAATTATATCCAGACAGCCACCTGACTCGATTATATCAGGTTTACAATCCTTTAAGTGTTTTTTTAAAAGTTTTGCAAAGTACCAAAATCCGGATTAGTTGATGCTATCAAATTTATGGGTCTCTTGAGGAGTCCTTAAAACACAAAAATCCACGCTTTAGCAGCATAATTTCTATTTTCTTTTATTTCTTAAATCTGCAGTTAGAATTATGCTAGCATAAACTCGTCTTTCAGATATACTAGAGTTATTATTTTGATGCTTGTTTTATGTAAAACTCATATAGTTGGGTTAGCATCCATAAATCGTCAAAAGTTGTACTCTTTTTCCTTTGTTCCAGGTTTTTTCCCGTGTGGTTTTCCTGATAAGGTTTTAACGAGGCAACATCTCGTTGACGTTTCATTTTCTTTGAAAATATTGATATTTGTCCTCTTTTTCCTTCGTCCAAAATTTTCCCCAATGGGTTTTTATTGGAAAGGTTTTAGTGAGGCAATTTAATTAATTCAACATGATGGTCATCCAAGGGGGAGTTGTATAAATTTTGGTTGTATAGTGGATGCCCACATTTGATTAAAATAAATCAACTTAATCATCTCCTAAGAATTTGGATTTCCTTCTAACAAATACGATTTTTGTTCACGTATGATAATGTATTCATATCTTGGCACTTTTTTGAAGAAACTACATCAACTATTTCTGCAAATCATCTCCAAGAAATCAGCAATCCAAGACACAAGTACTTAATGTATTTGAAAGAAGCATGCAGACTCGAGGACCTATTAGAAGACTAACACGAAAGAAGACTTCATCAACTGCAAATTTCTCATGAAAGCATTGCTATCTCCAGCGTTCAAGAAATTTGTTCATCGAAATTGGGAAATATCGACGCGAAGATTTGCAAGCCAAGATTTAACTGAAGTGCTTATCAGGGGGAGTATCAAATTAAAAAGGTATTTTACTGGACTATCACGTTGTACTCTTTTTCCTTCATCAAGGTTTTTCCCACTGGGTTTTCCTTGCCAAGGTTTTAATGAGGAAACATATACATGTCCAAATCTTTTCTAAGTTTTCTCAATTGTACTCTTTTCCCTTCGATCAGGTTTTGTCCTTTTGGAATTTCCTGACAAGGTTTTAACGAGGCAATTAGCTTAGACACAATGTCATCAGGGGGAGTGTTATAAACGTGTAATTATGTTAAGAATATCTAGGGTAAATCTCGTTTATTAATGGGATGCCCTTGTGTCTAGCCCTATAAATAGAGGCTTTATATGTTTGTCTATTGTACTAATGAATAGAATTTGTCTCTCCTTCTTCTCCCTATTTTCTGTCTCCTTTTCCTTTTACAAGATTCTTGAAGTAAGCTTATAATTCCTTGTGACCTTCATTTCCCCATCCGAAAATGGGATTGAAATAAGTGTCATATAAAAGTACCTTCACAAACGATTTATACATAAAAGCCTAACCAACTCCAAATTAGCTATTGACCAAAGTACGTGTTTAGCCATGGGTTCCATTCAATATTACTACTATAATAGCAAATCGGATTACCTGAATATTTACTGGATAATCAAAGCAGGGGGATCGTTTAAACCAAGGACATGCGTGTTTTGAGGTTGAAAAATGGGCGACTAAGTACAGGGAGTTAGCTTATTTTCGTATGATACAGTTATAAGAAGAAGGAATGTTTAGATGCAACAAAAAGATTCTCTCTTAATTCAACCAAACAACCTTACAAATCAAAAATCACAGTAATTAGGGAAATGTCGGCTAATTAATTTTATTTAAAGACACTTACTAACTTATTATTCCCATTCCAAGTTTTCTCCACCATAAAACTCTTAGACTCCCAAGTATTTGAAATTGGTCATTGCAGTTATCTCCAACATCTCACTCTATAACTATTTGATGTTGGTTTGATGATGAAATGTAATCATTAAGCATAAAGCAAAAATTTTTGAGGCAAGTAGTATAGTTGGATCCTTCATATATATATATATAATACTATCAAATAAATTGTTTGCATGAACTAATAGTGTTTAAACATTGAACCTTAACTTCATGATACTGTACCACCGAACTTACATGTCAAATAAGATTTGAGAAAGTTGGGGATATGCGCCCCAAAATCGACTGTTATCTTGGGATATGTCCCACGATTTCAGTTTTCGGTAATATTATTTCCTATTTCCCTGATAAAGATGTTTTTCTAGAGATGACATGCTCAATTTATTGATAGCTGGACGAGACACAATTAGACCAGGTCTCTTTCTGGCTTGTTTCAAAGGCACCCACCGTTGAAACAAAGATCTTGGAATAATTGAGTTATTTAACCAAAAAACTGGGATTTGAAAGGTTTAGTTTATTTGCATGCGGCTTTATGTGAATCTATAAGATTATACCCACCCCTTCCTCTTAAAAAAAAATCTGTCTTGAAGGAAGATCATCTTCGGACGGGAGTACGGTATCTCCTGGAATGGAAATACTTCGCTCATTTTATCAGTGGGAAGAATGCCATGGATTTGGGGTGAATATCGTTTGGAATTTAAGCCAGAGAGATGGATACCGATGATGAAAATGGGAAGGTAACTAAATACGGAGCCTATATCTTAAGCTAAAGACAAAGAAAAAGCACATGAATAGAAACGTATGTACTAAAGACAAAGAAAAAGCAACGAAGAGTGGAATCAATTTGAAGTAGCATCAACATTAGCGCGGAACAATAAGCTAAGTAACACAAACATTATCTATACTTTCCATTTAATCAACAATAGATAAGCATTCTCATCATATAAGCATCACATTAGCATAGCACAAACATTCTCATCGCATAAGCATCGCATACGCATTTCATGGCATAACCATCACATAATTGTTATAATCGCACAAGTGTTTTCCAAAACTTATGGAATAATGTCGCATGATAAAGCACAAAGGAATCAATACCATGCAAGAAGCTGAGGCACGATAAACGGGATGACATCACCAAAGGAGTATGTGATTATTTCGCTCAACTATTTTGCATCAACAACTTGCAACCGATTATACAACCGCATGAGAAGAAAAGAAGAGACAGAGGCATGACAAGAATGAAGGCCGGTATCAATTCAAAGAGAGAAGTACTCTGGATCCACAACAAAGAAGACAGACTTGAAGAAATAACTAACTCATCTAACACTTTCTCAAGGATTCTCCCCTCATAGATAAAGAACAGAGGCAACTATGGATTACCAAAGAATCATTTTATGTTCTTTATCTTCTCGGTCAGAATCATTTCCAAAGAAGACGCTCACTCATGAATAACAAGAATCCTCACCAACAAGGGAGTAAGAAAAATTGAAGATATGTCATAGAAACCACACATAACAGTTCATCAATAACTTACGAAGCATCATCTTTACAAGATCACACACACTCAAGCTCAACAAAATATTCAAAGAACCAAGCCTACTAAAGCTTAAAGTCGTTCAACATCGACAACCAACCCTCAACCTCATATACCATAATTCTCACAAAAGTTCAACACCAAGTACGCAGAGGAAAAATCAAAAGAATCTTTACATCAAGAGCGTATGATCAACAACAACAAAGTTTCGGAACTTCACAAAAGAACAGAGGCAAATACGTATTTTTCAAGTTTAGTATTCTTTTGCTCGTTCCTTCAACAACAAAGATCAAAGACTACCCCAACATCACGCATCTCTCTTCAACAACTAAAACAAGGCGGGGTTTTTTCTTAAAGATCGCTCTTCAAGCAATGTTCAAGAAAAAAGAGGCAAAATGTAGGGCCAAAATATCACACACCACATTTCCTTAGCGCGCGAGGTTCATTCATTTCCTTAGCGCGCTAGAACGTAGCACGTGCGAGAAGTTCCAATATGAGTGTGCGAGAATAACGCACGCCAGATCCGCAAATAGGGGCTTTATTAGCTGTCCTCCACTATGTAAACAACTATATAAAGAGAAAGGTAGGAGAGAGAAGAAGAGGATACAGATAATTGTAAAAGAGAGACACATTTGTAGTGAGAGACTTTATTTTTTTTATCATCTTCTTCCCCAAAAACTAGATCTAGAGCTCTATCAAAAACCCATTAATGGAGATTCTAAATGTAATACTCATGTATCCAAACAATCATAGTGAAGAACCATGTAGATCACATTGAACGAACCATGTAAAACATCCTTGTGTCCATTTATATTTTTAGTACTCTTATCATCATTTTCATATTCAATATGTTTAGATCTAGAAATTATCATCATAGTCTAGTTAGAAAATAATCAAAGGGGCGTAGTAGTGGGATTTTCCACTACTACACCTTCCTCTTAACAAAAAATCTGTCGTGAAGGAATATCATCTTCCGACGGGAGTACAGTATCTCCTGAAATGGAAATACTTCGTCATTTTATCAGTGGGTAGAATGCCATGGATTTGGGGTGAATATTGTTTGGAATTGAAGCCAGAGAGGTGGATACATGATGATGAAAACGGGAAGGTAAGTAAATACGGAGCCGATATCTTATTTATTTTAACAATTGAACAAGAACATGTATCGGCGAAGATATATACTCTTTTACGATGATGAAGTCTGTTGTTGCATTGCATATATATCTTTTTCAGGTGCATATTAAGAAAATAACCATACAAATTTCATCTTTCTTTGGAAAAAGGTATTATGATTGTTTCTCATATAAATTTCTAAGAAGTGTATTGTTCCCATGAGTCTCATAATTACTGACTTAATTATTTTTCATTACTCTATTATTTTTATCAATGACTTAATGTTGATATGTAAACAAAATAAGGTTATGTTATTACTACAATCCTACATATACCCGACTTACTATAATGAGTTTCTTACAACAATTTCCTCCGACATCTCATCTTGTAGCAATTTTATTGTCTTATTATTGAGTTATCTTTTGTACACAAAAGACCCCTAGATATAGAAGTGAAATTTAATTTCATGATTCTGCTCACCACAATTACATGTGAAACTAAGGTTTTTACAACTGTTTTCCGAACATGAATTCAACTTTTCTGATTTTGCGTGAAACTGTTTTTTGACATCTTGATATCATGATACTACTCGTCAAACTTACATGTCCAGAATACACAAGAAATTGGAAAATTGAGGAAGTACATCAAAGTTTTACACAAATAAATATAATTTTTTTTTAATCGACAAGAAATTTACTGCCGGCGGATTTCAAAGCCAGATCACCAATATCATCACCCCAATAATTTTATCAGAGTGATTATAATTTTTCTTGATCTTTTATTTGAGAAAAGATGGCTATATTTAAAAAGAAAAAAATATGCAGACATTTATTACAACTGTCATGCATCTTGGAAAATCTTCATAGTAATTACTTTGGTAAATGTGGGGAACCCGAGTAAAACTCTGTGAAAGGACAATAGTCACACATCACTAGTTTCCGCATAATGAACTTAAAATATAATATGGAAGGACCGCTCCACTCATTGACAATTGGTTTTGAGTTGGATGCCCGCAGACTTTAACATGGTATCAGAGCAGGCTATTTGAGACAAGTCATTCATTATACCGCGCCTTTATTCCGCGTCACCCGATTTATTTATTGTGCACGTGTTAGATCCAACGAGGCTACACATGAGGGGGCGTGTTGAGATTATTAGTCCAAATTATTTGGGCAATCTAAGATCCTGCGGTTTATAATCCTTAAGGGACTCTCCACTCATAGCCAATTGGTTTTGAGTTGGATGCCCGCAGACTTTAACATGGTATCAGAGCTAGGCCCGTACGCGGGGTGTAGGCCGAATTAGTGGCCAGCGTGACCGAATGACTGGTCACATGTGCACCCGTTGCCGAATGAATGGTCACTTGTATGACCTGTATGTGGGGTGGACCGTGACCGAATTTCACCTGCACACCCATGACCCACACGTGCGTAGTTCCACGAGTTAGGCCGAATGACTGGTCTTACACGTGAGGGAGGGTGTGAAAGGACAATAGTCCCACATCACTAGTTTCCGCATAATGAACTTAAAATATAATATGGAAGGGCCGCTCCACTCATTGACAATTAGTTTTGAGTTGGATGCCCGCAAACTTTAACAAACTCTCATCAGCTTAGTTTCCAAAGATGGGTTAAAATTCAAATAACCTTCCACGACCAAATTTAAAAGATCTTTTAACGTAGGATTTTATCTAAATATTGATTCAAATCAAATAAATGTTACTACGCAATCCTCTATAAACCCGTGAAAAATGTAAGCAAACAACGGTAAGTATTTTTCCACTTACATGAATCAAATGTTCCTTTTCTTCCAGAGAAATCTAGCTCTTTCTAAACAACTTCTCTGTAAATAAAAATATGGAAGAACCCATTTGTTGTTAAAATGATGATTCCAATATATTCATGAAGATTTTCTATCTTGTAAAATTGCTCCCAACAGTTTCCTCCATCATCTCAATTACTATCATTTAATTGATTCTTCTGCACAGGAAAGTTTATAATTTTGTATTGATCAATGAACCATCTCGAGCTTAAGTACATGTACATGTGTTTTTTCTAAATATATGGCATCCAAGTAACAATTTTCGGACCATATTCCATGATGTTGCTCACCAAAGCTACATGTTAGCATAAAGTCTTTATGATTCAAGCAAATTTATTCTCAACAGTAAACATTTGCCATCAAAAAAGGCGTAATTTGTAATTCAAACCAGTATTGATGCTAGTCTCATCTAAATTTATTCTCAACACTAAACCATTATTGCTACTCCATAGTCCGCGAGTGTGTTGAACTCGTATTAAGAGGTATTTTCACAATTACTCAAGCATCCAGCTTGAGATTAAAGACACCCGAAAAAATAAGCAAATTTTCATAGTTCATTAGCTCTGAAGTCTGAACAATTTATACACATTTCAGCTGAGCAGAAAATAAAAACAGAAATTCCATCAGCATTACTACTACAATTGTTCCGTTCCAGTAAACTATTGGAACCAAAAGCCATAAGCCCATCTTGCAGCAAGCATGAGTAGACCAAACTGGACACAGACTCGTATTTTTATTGTACAATGACTCGTATTTTTATGTCCAAGATCAAACTCCCCAGCAGGGACAGACCCAGAAATCTTCTTTGGATAGGGCTGGAACATTTTCGGTTGGCAATGTGGTCGAAGGTCGTAAAAAGTTTTATTTAGAACGGAATGGATAATAATTAAGATTTACCTATAAAATTCTAGATAGATAGACAAAATGAAGACGAAAATAAATGAAATCTACAACAAACGCGACTAGATACAGAGATTTATGATTTAGGGAGGAGGAATGCAAAAAAAAATTGTTTTAAAGAAGATATTTGTCTTAGTTATCTCATAGCATGGGCTAAAGCTAATTAGGCAAAGAAACTACATAAGCCAAGTATAATTAAGGGAGGGCTAACCACTAATTTTTATAAAATTTACATAACAAATTTTTTGTTAGCCAAATATAGAGACAAGCTATAGCCCGAGTTAGCCCCTTAGACCCTTCCTTGCCCCCTGGATAATCAACTAGGTCTGTAGTCCTTGAAGAAATTGAATTTCTCATTTTCTCCCAGAATCCTCAACTTTGATTCATGTCTTTGTTGCATGACACTGTTATTCCTTTGGGCTGCCCAAATTTTACATGGAGCAACCGAATCCCAAATTTTACAAATACATAATTTTTAGGGCTAGATTGAGAATCTGTACTCGCATAGTTTCATAACTATATATATCTTTTGTTTTTAACCAACAAACTATTCAAATTTCGGATGCCGAAGTTAGACAAAGAGTGTGTTTTTCCTGACGCACCTAACTCGCATGGATCGACTAAATCTGGATCGGCGAAATCACATGACTCAATATATGTTTGTTTTTTGAGTCAGATCAGACTCATCTGACTCAAAAATATGAGTCAGTGGTTTGTTCACATGAGTCAGGGGTATTTAATTACCTGACTCAAACGGGCACAAGTCATGGATCAGGTCTGACTCAGATCGCGAGTCAGTTAAATAAAAAACAAACGGTCGACATCGACTCGGACCGAGTCAATGGCCGAGTCGATCCAGATCCCGAGTTAGCAAAAAACAAACACACTCGAAATGTTACAATCAAACTATTGAATGTCGACCCGACTACACTAATGTGAATGTGTATATGGACTTTACAAGAGCGATGACATTCCAAGCAACACGTGATGTTCTACAACTGATAACTTAGATATATCAGGCATATGCTAACAAACAATAACTTCTGATACATTTTACTGAAGCGGGTAAATTTTTTCCCTAGTTACACTGTTTCTGCGGCTAATTCTTCAGCGGAGCACAGCCCAAAATCAGACTAGAGTACCCTCCTAACAACTTGTTACTCGAGTTAAAAAAAAAATAATGCTTAACAAGATCAAACAATTCTTCGAGAGTATGCACAAACAATTGGAGTCTTGGAAACCTTATTTCTAGCTTTTGGCACACGCATTCCGTACAACTGTAAGCTCATAGGTTACGAGTCATAGCTATCTTACTAGTCCATATCCTCATTCATATCTTATGTTTTGTTCATCAATACAATTTCAACTTGTTAGGAAAATCGTGGGTGATCAGCTAGTCAGTTATCTTAGCAAATAGCTATCTTTTCCAAGTTATAGTCATTTGTAAGTTTCGGGAAATCAAATTTGAACTTTTTTTGTTCCCTGTTTGCTAAGATTAGATTGATAAATGTAAAATAATAAGATTCACTCGGCTTCATTTCAAATGAAACAATTATTACTAAGAATTGAGATGATGGAGAAAATTAAACGAGCAATAATATAGAATGGTGTCACGCAACATTTATGAGCATTGGATGGAGCATACAACACAGATTCACTTGTTCTAATCCAAAGGGAAGGAGATGCATACATTTGCTACCCATAAGCACCAATAAAGATTGGCAGTATGCACCTATCTTTATACGGATAAGGTTATATTTGTTTGTTACACAAATTATCTTGTTGGATGTTGATCATGAAAACTAATGTACAATAGTACAATACCGTCAATGATAAACTTAACCTATTGTACCACCTAATAGTTATGGCATAAACCGCTATTAGTGCCGCGACGAATCTATATTGCAAGATGTCTATTGCTACACCCAAGGTAGTAAATACCGCGTACCGGTCTCGCATCGGACGGGTCTGATATACCTATATAAAAGATAATATCAATTTTTATCGGTGGTTTATCATTAGATCTAGAATTTCAAATATTTATAAAAAAATATTAAAAATTAATAAGAGCAACCACAGTCGACGAGTATAACTAAAAATTTGCTCGAGAAACCAAACACTATCGAACGAACTAAAGACCAAATACCATACTAAAACCAAAAACCAAATTAAAAAACCAAAAACCACAGTCGGCGAAGGTTAAAGACCAAATACCATACTAAAGACCAAATACCATACCAAAAACCAAAAACCACAGTCGGCGAAGGTTAAAGGTTGCGCCTGGTGGGGCGTAACTTAAAGTTACGCCCGAATAAAAGAAAAAAAAAAATTGGGGCGCAACTTTAAAGTTCGCCTTAAAATTGCGCCTGATGATCGGGCGTAACTCAAACGCCCGAATTAAAAAAAAAAAAAAATGGGACGCAACTTTGAGGTTGCGCCTGAAAAAAAAAAGTGGGGCGTAACTTTTAAGTTGCGCCCCACCAAATTTGGTTTTCCCACCGTAGCGTCGCACCACGCAGTAAACCCATTTTTTTCAAATTTTTTTGGTTTTTAGTCTTTGGTTTTAGTCTCTCCACTGCAGTTGCTCTAAGAATCATGCCTATATCTCAAAATTTCCAAAATACAAGGTGGTTTATTAGCCAACATTGTAATTGTTGTCCCATTATGCCTGTAAATCTTTCTTATTCTCCTTCACTTTTATCTTTTACATTTGCCTTCCTTGCAATTGAGATATGTCATCTTATATCCTACCATATAGTCATTGATTTTATATCATAAATATATTAGGACTTTTTACCTTCTTCAATTGACGTTGTACCTGTTTGTAAAGACTAGATGCATGTTGATGGAAAACTTATTCACTGAAACCGATATTATCGGTGTATAAGTAAAACTGAAATATTGGTATGTACCGTCCTGTACGACCGATAATATCGTTCCATCTTGTATCGCCGATTTTCTCGGTACAGTATAGGTATTTTCCGATACCCGATAAAAACCTGCAATATCGGCCCGTACAACCAATATTGATTACCTTTCCTACGGTTTATAATCCTTAGAGTCACTTCACTTATCGTCAATTGGTTTTGATTTGGGTGCCCGCAAACTTTAACATAGATTCTTGGGACTCACTTGTTACTGCGGTGCTGCAATAAAGCTCGAATCCAACCTTCTTATTTTCATGTGACTATTGAGAATTTGATAGTTCATTCTCAACGGTGGCTGTTAGAGTTAGGCTTTGAATAATCACTTTTTCTTAATTAGATACCTAGAGTTAGATTTTGAATAATCATTTTTTCTTAACTAGATGTCTGACTAGAATGATTACACAATTCTCCTTCGTAATGGGTACCGTGCTAAATAAATCGTAACATCTAAACATAATCGAGTATATGTAGACATTTACTACTTTCAAAATGACTCTCAACAGTTTCCTCCATCGTCTCATTCGTTTACTAACCTATTTTCATTGAATCCGTTTTTATTATACATACAAAGTGTTAATAGTATACACATCGCTCGCATCAGTATAAGTGCCGGTTATATATATAAAGTCAAAGTAATTAACATTGTCAGACTTGATGGTGCTAATTACTTAGGTTACAACTTACATGCTAGCATATGGTGTGTATGATTCATTCAAATTTCTTCTCAGTTTTTTTTTTTTTTTTTTTTTTTTTTTTTTTGCCTATCAATTGATTTTGTTACAACCATGTGTGGGCTTTAGCATTAGGCTACCGGTAACCTACGTACCTAAGAATGTATCAATTATTAACTTTGTCTGTAACTGGTTGAACTTCACACACTTTGAAAGTAGTCGGCCGGACCATATTATAATGCCAGCTATCAGTGGAGAAATTTTTGAACTCAACACTTCTGCACAGACCGTCTCAGAAAACAAGGCAAAAACTGCCTGTCTCACTTGATGGTGGGCCCCACTCCCTGGGAAGTTAGTAGGGGGCCCAGTTTTGGGCCCCACCATGTGAAATATGTGAGAGACGCGGTTTTTACCTTATTTTTGTAGCGGTCTGTGAGGAATTTTTGATTTGAAATTAGGAGTTAAGTGAGGAAAATATTCTCTGAGGAAAAAAATTCAGCAATCCTTTTGATCTCCTTTTGATATAATCAGTATATTAACAAAAATGTTTTTGTCTTCTTCTTCTTTTTCAGTAAGTAAATATATTGGATTTCGGCTCTATTTTGTAAAGGTTTTCAACTTTTTGTTACTTGACGATTATCTACACTCCTTTCTTTTAACCATTTTATACTAACAACATGTTTGGTTCAAGGAATTGGATGCTTGGGAATCCAATTCCGGGGGAATGTGACCAATTCCTTGAACCAAACAACTCAAATCAACTCTACGTAATTGAGAATTATGAATCCCATGAATCTAATTCCCTCCAAAAATAATAAATTTCATTGCATTGGTTTAGTAGTGTAAATGAATTGGATACCAGAATAAAAAACAAAAAGTAATTGGATTACCTCAACCAAACGCTAACTTTTTGGATTTCAATTCAGTTCCTTGGAATTCGATTCCAGGAATTGGATTACCCCATAAATGGATTCGTAGGGAATCAAATTATTCCAACCAAACGAGGTGTAAGTGATTAGGTAAATACTTTGTACTAAGTGATTAGGTATACGATGATATACGCTCTGTGATTCTTCGCAAAACATATATCAATTACAAAAGTTCCCCCCCCAAAACTGTACCAATGTCGTATGGTTACAGATGATAAAACCAAAAATACTAAATCGATACAGAGAGACTCCAAGCTAGCAATTTTATCTCATCTTTCCAACTCATTAATAACCATATTACAAGTTACAGGAACATAATTTACCAAATAATCATATAGAGTAGACCTTCATTGGAGTAAAGAGGCTTCATAGAGACTTTACTTCTGGAGAAGAACTAGAAGCTATGGAACAAAAGTTGCGTTTTAATGGGCAACAGAATGGAGCGGTCACAACCTAATTTGGGATAATTGGTGTTTAGTACTCAGGTTTTGACCAATACTAGGCTTTGGTCTAACATTTGTCCAACGTTAGTGCTTGGTACCTGGACCTAACGTTGACACGCATTGACTCACTTAGATATTGACTTCTGTTTATAAATTAATTAAAAATAAAATAAAATAAAACTGTTGGTTGAATTTACTATCTTATCCCTCCACTTTCCATTACCCTAAACCTAACTCTTTCTCTTCTTCACTCTTCTTCTTCCGCCCGCCTCTCACTGTTAGAACTTGAGCAACAGATTATTCATACAAGTTCATCCCAATCTCCACATGCATCGTCTTCTTCTTTCATAACATCATCATATCCCCTACCACTGTCACCTTCCCATCGTCATAATCCATCCTAATTGCGGATGAAAAACAAATCCCAATTAACATTTCTACCTGAATTCAGAAAAGAGAGAATTGGGTGATGGTAATGATTCTGAAATTGCAGATGAAGAACAAAGAAGTATTGATGGGTTTTAATGCTTGTCAAGAACAAGAAAATGGTGATTCTGTAGAGACTAGAACTAATTGAAGAAGAGGTGAAGTTGTTATCATATTTATAGGGAATAAAATCGATTGATGTCGGTGATTTGAGGGGTTGGAGGAAATTTATGGTGATAATTAACTTTAATAGGAGGATGAAAATAAGGTTTGCATCAATTTTGGGTTCTAATTTAGTTATGAGAAGATTATGAAATTAGGGTTCTTAAACAAAGATGAGTAATGGGTTGATTACAAAGATGAGTAATGGGTTGATTGCCGTAATGGAAAGAAGAAATCTGTCGAGTTGGAGAATTCTGGAATATGTCGTTCAATCTCAACGAACACATGAATTTATACTTCATCAACAATCAAATAACACGATCTGATTCAAACCAGTTTAGGGCATTTTCTTCAAAAAGGATTGTCAACCAGTGAAGGTGAGATTGAGAAGGGTACTAGATGTTGAACTGGATGGGAATGGTTTTGGAAGGTCAATTTCAGCTAGTGAGTTCCTCAATTTCAATTTCATTTTGTTTGTTTTGATTTTAGTTGAGACAGTAATGTTGTTATCTTGGATTCAATTAGATTTTCATTCTAATAAGAAATGTATTTCTTTTGCAATTTTGGGGGTATCAATTGTTGTAGTTTTTAAATGTGAAACCAGCGAGAAATTGGAGAAAGAAGATATCGATGATGACATTGAAGATGGTGAAGAATTGACGGGTTCAGTTGGTGTTTGCTGATGGGCTGATTTGAAAAGGGTTTGCGATTGAGTTAGTTTTTTGAGGTGTTATTGGGATCGAACTAGTTTCTTAGGCTATGGTGTTTTTCAGTTCAACTTTAGTTCAATATTGCAGGTAGAAATTAGGTTTGATTTCAATCCGAAATTGGTAGCATAACAGGCGAATTGATGAGGATTGCTGTGATTGATGGTTGTGTAAATATTTGTAGAGTGAAGGGTATCTTTGTAATCTCACTTAATAATTTAATTTAATATCAGTTTTTTAATAATTACTGAAGAAAAGTTAGGACTTAACCTAGTTAACACGGGTCAACGTCCAGTCCAGGTACCAAGCACTAACGTTGGACAAATGTTAGACGAAAGGCTAGTGTTGGTCAAAACCTGAGTACTAAACACCAATTATCCCACCTAATTTTCCAGAGAGACTTGAAACCCACTCTTATGCCGCAGATAGGAATGTATGCAAAATCTTGTAGAACATATACCAAAACATAATTGTAAAAGCAACCCAACACCTAATTAATTTTAAATTGAAGCTTTTAATTAGTCGGTCGTTACAATAAGAAGCATCAAACAGTTCAATATTTCGTATAAAATATGCTACCCAAAACACTTGATCAGGAAAAGGTCTATTTCTTATATATGCTCTCTCCCAAAGGAGATAGAGGTTCAAACCCTTGCAATTTCCTAAAAATTCCTAGGTAAA
Organism: Papaver armeniacum; assembly: GCA_023531295.1. NCBI lineage: Eukaryota > Viridiplantae > Streptophyta > Magnoliopsida > Ranunculales > Papaveraceae > Papaver > Papaver armeniacum. The sequence goes on from JAJJWW010000381.1 coordinate 374,279, forward strand.
AGATTTAATCAGGAAGTAGTTTTGGGAATAATAGCCTAAAAATCTTAAAATCCCCAAGGGACTAGTAGAAGTTGAAAGACGGTAAAAAAAATATTCCTCTATGGCTTCAAGGCGTCCATTCTCTTATTGGGCCGACGGACCGGGCGAAGTGAGGGAGGGAGGACCTCTGTATGGTCACTTTTTTGTAAAATATAGGTGATCAATTGACACAAAAAGATTGGAAATGGTCCGGGACGAAAAATCAAAAATGGCTATCTGAATCAAAGTTTTCTTTCAGTTTTTTAGACATTTTCGTAAATAAATCGAAGAGAAAGGGCAAATAGGTATTAGTAATTTTCGTAAATAAGCCGAAGAGGAAGGCAAGTAGGTATTAGACATTTTCGTAAACAAACCAAAGTGGAAGGGTAAATAGGTATAAGAGTCAAATTGTATTATATTATGTATCATATTTTTTCGGGGTATAATTAGCAAGCAAACTAAAATATAACATATCTAAAAATCCGTGCTTTCGAATTTTACAAATTTTATCTCGTTGGAAAAAATTTAAAGAGTTCTACACAATGAGTACAAACAACAATCTCAAATTTAAGTTTTTACGAAAAATTTGGAGGTGTATATCATTTTAGGCACAATTTTCAAAAATTGATTTCATAGCCATTATGCAAACCACCACAAAGGATGCATAACATATTATGAAGCCATATTTTGGTTTACGCATTAGGGAATTTTCCATTGTAACTAATAAAACAATATACTTCCTCCGTTCAGGAAAAGTAATACTTTCACTTTAGGCATAAATTTTCTTCCACGGTCCAATTACATCAATATTTCTCTTCGGTCGGCATTCCCCACTGTGGTAATGGTGTTCTAGTTTTAAACTCATTGCAAGTATTAAGAATTCTTTTCATTATTGCTTTATTAAGTATCCGGCTTGGCCCTCAAGGAATCACATCTTTTTGAAGCATAAAAACCATATTATGTGGCACTAAGAGCAACCACAGCGGGCGACTAAACCCAAATATTTGGTAAATGAACGAGACGTAGTGGGACGTATTATCGACTAAACCCCGACTATCGACTAAATCCCAGACTATATTTGGTCTGGACCAAAGAGTAAACCCAAATATAGTCGAGCGAACTTATAATCCACGCCCCACCACCAGGCGGGTATATAATGCACGCTCCACACCAGGCGAACGTATAATCCACGCCCCACACCAGGCATGGTTTATACCTCCGCCCTATATTTTATTTATTTATTTATTTATTTTCTTTTGAATGGGGTGTGGTTTATACCTCCGCCCCATGAATCTTTTTTAAACACTTTTGAATGGGGCGTGGTTTATACCTCCGCCCCATTGTTTTTTTTTTAAAATTTTTTTTTGGAATCTCACGCCCCACCACCAGGCGAACGTATACTTCACGCCCCACACCAAGCGAACGTATAATCCACGCTCCACCAAATTTAGTCTTCCACCCGTAGCGTCACACACCAGACTAAACCCAAATTTTGGTCTTTTTTTTTCCCTCTTTGGTCTTTGTTATACTCGCACCACTGCAGTCACTCTACGGGACTCTCTTCCAAGTTTCAAATTCAAGCGATCTAAGCTAAAAACAGCAATCAAAGAGAAAAAATCAGCTATAAAATCAGCTATTTTATTTAAATTCTTTTACTGGTAATTTATTATCTGCACTTACACATAGAGTAGTCAACCTCACATTGACTTCTATTTAGTAGAAGATTGGAATACATTCTTTCTCACTTAAATCTTTCAGAGGTGCGGCGTAACTAAGAATGAATGGTGTGCAAGTAGCTACAGTATTGGGAGACGCATGTTCCACCGGTAGAAATACAAATCCTATTCACTTTTATAATTCCCGACAACAATTTCCTCCGGCATCTCCATTTGCAGCAATTTTGTTTTTTTTTTTTTTTTTTATTATGGCCAAATATCTTCTTATTGATGAGTGATCTTTGGCATGGAAAAACCATAAGACATAGGAATATATTGTTTGAGAGCGTATAAAACCAATACTGTTTGAAAGTTAATTTCATGATTCTGCTCACCAGAATCACATGTGAAATTTTTTTCACTTAATTTTTTTACATTTTCTGTAACAAATATGTAATGAACACCCCGATGGAAGGATGAACAAGTACATAATATGATCAACTACTTCTGAATGAGAAATGATCTAAGCTGGACCTGGCAGTGTCCTATTAGTGTCAGCTAATGTGATGGGCTCTTGCCAATTTTCTTGCAAGAAATAGGAACTGAGATACCATGAATACTAAATAAATAATTGTTCCGATGGAACCTTTTTATCGGAGCTGACCATTGATACACGGGCCAAGCCATAAAAAATGGGTGCATTAGGGACATGATGTCATGCTCAGCCTGGAATACAATCATGAAGTTGAAAATGCCAGAGATTCCTAGAAGCATACCATCAGAAAAGCTTCCTTGACAATTGAATAGATTAAGAAAACTGCGGCAGCAGCTGCAACAGGATTATGGGTAATGTGGGGACATTTATATTTTCCTTGGGTATAATTACCACTTCTTAGCTTTCAATTTGCCTCTTACAATCAAATAAAATGTGAATAGTCTGTCCTCCTCTCTTTGAACAAGGGTCGTATCTAGTTCTGTTAGTGCTTCAGATAATTTTGTCTTCTCACTACGCTCGTTTGAATAGCCTCGCTCATATATCTGCAGAATACCAATGAGTTGACCTACGCTGGTTTGAATAGCCTCGGTTATCCCTATTTTTCTTTGATGATAATCGATACGATCTTCCTCTTCTGAATGAAATTCAATAGGGTCTATAGAAACCATGTCTTCATTCATTGGATTGCAAGTGCTTGGATCGATCTTTTCGATCGATTCTCCAGAAGAAAAAAAAAACAAACAAAGAAAACAAAACAATCTCATGCCAGTCACTAGTATTATTCCCGAGTATGGGTTTGATTCATTCGAGTCTAGATACATCAACCATAATGAATTTTAAAAGAAACTTTAAATGTTTGTTATATGTAGGGTTTTGTCTAAATATTGATTATCCGGTTGGGATCCATAGCCATGTTCTTGGGATTCCAATTCGCAATTAGGACCGCTTTAGTGGATATCCATTCCGTCTAGAATTGCTAGCTAGCTTTTTCTTTTTGTTTTTTTTGAAGCATGCATTTTAATAAGCGAAGATTAAGTTACAATTTGGCGTGGATATGTGGTGCCCACGGAGTCCTGATAAATAATTTGACTAACAAAATTTGGGATTGCCTGGTCCTATATTTTGGTTGACAAATTTCCTATTTGGCTTTCATCTGCCGCAAACCATCTACTGGTTGGTTTCCTTCTCTATAGTTGTGTCGTATAGCAGCCTTCATAATCTGTTGTATCTTATTCTTTATTTCCTCAATCATCCCAGAGATATGCCAGGTGGGGGAGTAGGGGATTTGATAAAGAGCAGAAGGTTCTCTGAGTCTGTCTCGAAGATAGTTTTTCTCCATTGCCTTTCACCAGCTGTCCTCAATGCCAGAAGAAGAGCCCAAGTTTCTGTTGTTAGCTGATGACAATCAATTTAAGCAGTATACGTATTTTTATAAAATATTACATCTGAAATAGAAAAATACTTTTAAGAAAACAACTAGCTAATTTTAAATTCATCAAAAATTGGAGATCTACTTTAGTTTTAAAAAATTCTGAACAGACCGTGGAGGAAAAATATTACTCCAATACCACCAAGACGCATAAAGCGTTTTACTCGAATCCATCGCTCAGATAGTATTCACTATTTCCAAAAAAGTTAACCACTCTCTCCGGTCTTCATAGTTTTGTAATGTTGCTTCCAATTTAAGTGTGTCAAATATCATTTCATTTGAGATTTTCATTAAGAAATGACTGGTACGTATCCGCGCATATATTGAGTATTTTGGGTTCTCATGATTTTTTCTTTTTTTTAATTGTTCAATTAGATTATATTTGTCTAACCCTTCAGTTTCAAAAAAATTAAATAAATTCTTAACTTTGAAATTTATGCATAATTTTTGAACAACTAGTCAAGGGAAACATATTCTCCACTTGATAACTTGTATCCCTGATTCCCACACCCGATTAGTTAGCGTTAAATTATAGAAAACCGGTTGGAAAGAATAATTGATCACACCTCAACAATGTTGTTGTTGTCTCTGTCGAAGATGTGTATGCCAAAGCATGCCACAAAATCCTATCTCTTTCTTGATAATTCCACGATTTCCTACATCGCAATATTCACTAATAGAGCCTATTGTATTTATTTTACAATAACATGGATTAAGAGACCGCCAGTTGTGGCCTAGAACCCATCGTGACACAAAAGAAGATAAGGTTTGATTTATATCTATTTTTAATCTTTTACAATTGGTCCTAACAGTTTCCTCCATCATCTCAATTATTGACCAATCTATTTTCATTTGATCGATTCTTCTTTTAGCAGTGTTTATAATTTGGTATTGATCAGTAAATCATATTGAGCTTAAGTACAGATATACGAGTTGGTATAAATGACATCCAAGTGGCAATGTTGGAACCAAATTCCATGAGGGTGCTCACCAAATTTACATGGTTGCATAAGGTCTTTGCAATTCATGTTTTTCGAACCAAACATTTGCTATGAAGCAAGTGACCCTTTGTAATTTTGAATCTTTAAGATGCCTACTAGATTATCGGAAATGCTAAACTCACCGAACAAAAGCTCCCGTAAAACTTCCCCGAGTCTCACAGAAACGTGGGGCCCACAAGCCAGAAAAACAGGGATGCGGGGCCCTTCATGTTTTCGGGGGCACCTGTTCGGTGTGTGTATCATCTCCCATAGATTATCTCTTATTTTCGTATACGACTATCCACGTTGATTTAAACCAGTACTGGTAAATCGTTTCAGGTGGCTCATACTAAAAGGCAATAGTTATCCTCCTGGTCTAGGAGAATCAAGGTGGCGAATTTCTTGAATTCATACTAAGAGCTACAATTAAAGCTTTTTCACTAAAGACACCAGAAAAAAATTAGCAAACTTTTCATTTTTCATTAGCTCTAAAGTCTGAATAATTTTTACACATCAGCTGACCGGAAAAGATAAACTGAAAAAAGTCCATCAGTACTACTACAACTGTACCAGTAAACAGTTGGAACCAAAAGATGTAAGCCGATTTTGCAGTAAGCGCGAGTAGAGTATATCACGTGGATCTGATTCTAAAATCAGAAGACCAAACCTGACACAGAATTATTGTACAATGACTAGTATCTGTATGTCCAAAAAGAAACTCCCCAGCATAATCAACTACGTCTGCGGTCCTTGAAGAAACCATGCTTCCGATGTTCTCTCAGAATCCTCCACTTTGATTCAAGTGCTGTTGCATGACAGTGTTCCACTGGGGCTGCCCAAAATTTACAAGGAGCAACTGAATCACAAACGTAACAGTAGCACTGCAACAAATACATAAGTTTGCCTGGTTAGACTGGGAAAGTGTACTTTGGAGACATTCAGAAGGCAGAACTATCTTTTGATTCCGGGGGTTGTATGAAACCAAAGAACTATTCAAATGCTACATCAACATACAATAGTTAGATTGAGAAAGTGTACTCCAGAGAGTTTCAGAAGACGGAACTATCTTGTGATCAGAGGATTGTGGGTAGTGTATTCAACCGAACAAGTAATCAAATGTCACATCAATATCCTATTGTAATTTAAGCCAGGAGTTAGACGAAGTGTTACAATCTTAGCTATTGAATCAAGAACAGACTACACTAACATGAATTTACATTTGGACTTTACAAGAGAGACTATATTCTAAGTAACATGTGATGTTTCACAACTGATAGCTAAGAAATATCAAGCCATATGCTAACAAAACATTTATTTCTAATACATTTTACTCAAGCGGGGTGAAAACCTGCCAAAAGCACAAGCTGTAGAAAGATATCCTTATTCATCCAGTGATTTCTGTAAATCTGTAAACCTAACAACAGATAACAATATGACAAGTAGTCAATGGCAGAGTTCAATGTGCAGCCCCAGAAGTCAGTGAAATTGGTCCGTCTACACAATTTTGGTTTTACACCATCATGATATGAAGTAGTGTCATGTAATGTGTTTACTTTAACTCTTTGAGCCACGATAATGGTTAACCCAAGATCAGCTTAAATGAACCTAGCATTCAACGTTCTCAACTAGTTGCACTACTTCTGCTGCTCTGCAACTAATTCTTCAACAGAGCACAGCCACAAACATCAGAACATCTAGAGACTAGATCCTAGCCAGTTGCTACTCAAGTTAAACTCTCTTTTAAAGAAGTGCCCGATAAGATCAAAACAATTCTTCAAGAGTATGCACACACATTTGTCAACATTTCCTACTATTGGTCTACTACTATTGCATATGATACTCTACCTTTATTTGTTAACTTCTTATTTTCCTTTTTTACCATCTAGGATCTAGCATTATGAAATTGATCCTGCGATGTGGTTTTCACATTACTGACATGCCATGCTGATGAAGGATTCCTAGTTCACTAGCACCACCTCAGCTTTTCTGCAGCTAATTCTTCAACGGAGCACAGCTCAAACATCAGACCATCTATAGACTCCCCCTAGCTAGCTTGCCACTCGAGGTAAACTCTCTTCCAAAAGAAATGCTTGACAAGATCAAACAATTCTTCAAGAGTATGCACACACACATTTGTCCACATTTCCTATTACCACCGCTCTAAATGATACTCTACCTCAATTTGTGAACTAATTTTTCCTTTTCTATTAACGTCTAGCAAACGGAGACGACGATGCTGTGTAATTTTACCAACGCGTTGGGTTTTATGCAAGTATCTAAAGCATTACTTCATCATTACTGACATACTATGCTGATGAAGAATTCATGGTTCATTAGCACCACAGATGTTCCAAATTGCAATTCAAGTGTAAACCAAAGGAAGATCAGATACTAAACACAACTACACAAGTATTGATTGGTACAACTGAAGAAACTTTATACCTGTTGGCAGTAGCTAGCGTGTGGTGTCGTGTTGAATGGGAATTTCACACAAAGATGTCTCGAATGCGGATAATCTCTGCAAGCAACCTTGAACAAGAAAGACAACAATCATATTAGCGAAATTAGGTATTCAAAAGGACTCTCTCACTACTCAAACCAAATCCAATTTTCCACTTCAAATCACCACATTCTAGGTCACATCAAGAAAACCCCTTTTACAACACAAAAACCCTAAACCCTCAGAACCCTTTCTTGTACACATAAAAGGGTTTTATTCAGTAAATCAAATTCATGAATAAACAAAAAAGGGGGTTTTCCAATTTGCCCTAAAATTGACCTAAAATCAAAAAAGAAAACCAAAAATTAGGGCTTTTTTTGAAAATTACCTGACCAACTTCAGCTATAACAGTGAGATCTTCCTGAGATTCCTTAGCAGCTTCATCGGTAGAGAGTTTATCAACAGAATCAAAAGGATTAATTTCCAGAATCGAACAGTCATCATCATCAATTACTAGTCTTTTCTTCTTCAAATTTTCGCCTTTCACAGCAGATTTGATCGAGTTATATGCTATTACAGGAGAACTTCCATCGTCTTCTTCATCAGACCAGATATCTATGACCTCAATCCCATTCATTTTCTTCGCCATTTTTTCGAAAATCTTGTTTTTCTCTCTCTCTGGATCAAGTACAGTTAAGAAGAGACATTTGGGAGTTCCGTATATTTAAAGAGGTGAGAGAGGAATAATCCGACCGTTGTAAACCCGGGTTGGTTCATTCATTTCTAACTGGGTGGGGGAACTTGAGTTTGGGACTTAGGAGGAGGTTCTAGGTGTTAGAAATTGACTTGGGTAAAATCCATTTGGGAAGTTAAGTTACTTGCGTCGAAAAGCCAGAAATTAGTTTGCCAACAAAGTTTCCAAAATAATTTTAGAAATAAATAATCTACATTTTGTGAATCAAATAGTTTTTGCTTTCTTTGGAGTTGAATTCTGCTTCTGTAAAGTAGTGAGAATTTTTGATCTAATGTTTGATCCTCCTTCGGCTATCCAAGCATTCTCTCAAGAAGATAATTTTTTATCCAAGTTTTAGTCTAATTTAGTTTGGGAATTTAATTTTGGAATGACTTTTCAAATTAATTCATCTTTTTGCTTCTAGTTTCTGATATCAACTTCTTCTTTTTGGAAAAAGGAAATGTGTTTGTTTCTGATATCCAAACACCCTTTTATCTTTCACTCGAAGTGTTGAGTCTCAAAAATCAAGGCACACAGCTGGATGTACAAGCATTTGGGTATTGTGGTGGATAATTTTCCTATTTCAAGCTTAATTATAAGAAAAAATAACAAGATTTACAAAACAACTATCATTCATAACTATAGCACATAAATATGATTAGAGATTATTAGTGAAAACCCGGATTAAAGTCGAAACTCAACACCATTTACTGGAGTATAATTACCAAACTATAGACAAAAATTAAAAATTTGACTTGCATATAGTCGACAACAATGGTTATTTCTTCATGACTTATATAATGACGGCACAAGTTTGATTCTTTTGCAATTTCTAATTGCAGTCTCCTCCAACATCTAAATTTGTAATTGTTCTCTTTTGTTTTTTAATAACTTCTTAACCAACTGGTTTCATCATCACTTGTATGTAGAATAAAAACATCAAGCTAATATGTAAGTTTTATGATCAACTCTATATCATGAAACAAGTATCAAACACCATTGAACCCAAATTTCATGATACTGCTCACCAAATTTCATACTAAAAAAAGAAAAATTAGGTGATTGTTTTCCATATGCCTTTCTTTTTAAACCTTCAACCTTTTGCTAGCAACTGAATTTGTTACACACTTTGTAAAACATTATTTTAAATCTCAATGACATGAAACTATTAATTAACCTTACATGTCAAAACAATAGATTCACCGGATAATAACAAAACAAATGGAAAAGAAAGTATAAATTGAGTACCTAATTCTAGAATGGCCTTTAGAAGCAAAGAAGTCTACTTCTAAGAACAAATACATAAGTTTGTATTTTTGGTGTTTGAATTGACTTGGGAGGAGGTTATATGTGTTTGAATTGACTTGGGTAAAAAATATCCATTTCAGAAGTTACTTAAGTCGAAAAACCAGAATTTAATTTATAAACACAAATTAAAAATAAAAAGGTGTACTTTTTATACTTTTTGTTAATTAAAATTGACCAACTTCAACTATAATAGTGAGATCTTCCCGAAATGCCTTAGCAGCTTCATCGGCAGAGATTTTATCAACATAATCAAAAGGATTAATTTCCAAGATCGAACAGTCATCATCATCGATTACTAGTCATTTCTTCTTCTTCATATTTTCGCCTTTCACAGCAGATTTGACCGAGTTATATGTTATTTCAGGAGAACTTTCATCGTCTTCTTCGTCAGGCCAGATATCTATAACCTCAATCCCATTCATCTTCTTCGCCATTTTTTCAAAAATTTTGTTTTTCTCTCTCTGGATCAAGTACAGTTAAAGAAGACATATTTGGGAGTTCTATATATTTAAAGAGGTGAGCGAGGAATAATCCGACCGTTGTAAACCCGGATTCATTCATTTCTAACTAGCTAGGTAGGGGAATTTGAGTTGGAAGTGGCACTTGGGTGGAGGTTCTAGGTGTTTGAATTGACATGGGTAAAAAAGATCCATTCCAGAAGTTACTTAAGCCGAAAAAACCAGCCGAAAAACCAGAAGTCAGTTTGCAGACACAATTTCAAAATTGTTTGCAAAAGTAAAAAGATCTGCTTTGTGTGAATCAAATTGTCATGGCCTCATACTTCTAGGATTGTCTTCATTCGGGAAGTTCTAGGTGTTTGAATTAATTTGGGTAAAATCCATTTCAAAAATTACTTAAGTTGAAAAACCAGAAGTTAGTGTATAGACACAATTTCGAAATGGTTTTCAAAAGTAAAAGGATCTGTTTTTTGTGAATCAAATTGCCATGGCTTCATACTTGTGGGATTGGCTTCCGTTTCTGCAAGTTCTAAAGTGTTTGAATTGTTTTGGGCAAAATCTATTTCTGAAGTTACCTTTCCACTTAATTAAATTGAAAAGCCAAAATTTAATTTGTGAGAATGATTTTTAAAAGCAAAAGAATACACCTTTTCGAAGTCAAATTGTTTTGGCTTCAAATTTCTGGGATTAACTTATACTTATGGAGGTTCTGTGTAAGGATCTACCTTACAAATTTTAGCAATCAAAAAATTCAAAATCTCTAAAGATATATATTGGATTGGGGAGAATAGAAATTTAGAGAAAAGATATTTGGATACCGATTTCATGATAAGTTTTACAAACAAAAGGATATAAATGATAGAGTGTGCACGTGTGCACTCACGCACAAGTACTCTACTAATCATTCTTAGCAACAACCATTAACTAATTAATCACGGTTAACTAACTACTACTTATACGAAATAGATAACTAGATCCCCATAACCTAGATGCCCCTAACTTAACTTGGCAGCCCAAACATGGGTCATGACACTCTTGTATCTAAAGATTCCGAACACTGTCTTGAAAAGATACTTTTCGGCTTAATTAAACACGCAATTGGGGGATATGGGAATTAATTAGGGGATAGCTACAGGACAAAAACGGTGTCCCAATAGCAATTCAGGTGACCCCCTATGTAATTATTTTTAATTCCTAATCTAGCCCCCACTAATCAGGATTATTGATTAATTATAATTAGTAAAATGTTAAGTATTTGGAGGATAAATTAGTGTGTATTTATTTTTATTGGGCCGACCGAGCGAAGCGAGGGAGGACCTTTATAAGGCCACTTTTTTGTAAATCTAAGTGATCAATTACCACAAAAAGATTGAGAATGGTCCATGCGGAAAAACCAAAAATATCCCTCCCTTTTAGTCCAATTACTATAACTCTTTATATATCTTATTTTTTTAAGGGTATAATTGGAAAGCAAAGTTTAATATAACATATCTAAAAATCCGTGCCTTGGAATTTTACAAATTTTATCTTGTTGGAAAGCTAATAAAAAAATCTATCCAACGAGCACAAACAACAATATCAAATTTAGAGTTTTTACGAAAAATTTGAGGTATTTATCATTTTAGGCACAATTTTAAAAAATTAAATGTATATCCATTATGCAAACCACTACAAAAGATACATAACACTTTATATACTCCCTCCGTTACTTTTTAATAGGGTGGTTTGGTTTTTTGAGAAAATTAAGGAAATTAAGAAAACTAATCATTGAAAGTGGTCCTCATGACACTTGTCAATAAAAGAAGTGAATTGAAATGGTCCCCATGACACTTGTCAGCAAAAGAAGTAAAGTGATATGGTCCACATGACACTTGTCATCTAAAGAAGTTAAGAGAAAAGTGGTCCCTAAAAATTAAAGTAACATTTGACTTTCCCAATTAGGAAACCAGCCTATTTTTTTGTAACATTTATTTATAGAAACCAGCCTATTAAAAAGTAACGGAGGGAGTAGCAAAATTTTGGTTTATGTATCACCTAATTTTCCGTTCCAACTAATAAAACGATGTACTCCCTCCGTTTCAAAAAAAATGATACTTTAATTTTAGGCACAATTCTCGAAAATTGAATGCATATCCATTATGCAAACCACCACAAAGGATGCATAACACATCATGCAACCATATCTAGTTTTATGGCTCGACTAATTTTCCATTTCTGAAAAAGTGATACTTTCACAACCCATTTCGGGAAAAGTGAAACTTTCGCCCCGTTTCGGGAAAAGTGGTACTTTCGCTTTGTTTCGGAAAAAGTGATACTTTCGCCCGGTTTCAGAAAAAGTATCACTTTTTCTGAAACCGGGCGAAAGTATCACTTTTTCCGAAACGAGGCGAAAGTATCACTTTTTCGGAAACGGGGCGAAAGGATCACTTTTTCCGAAACGGGGTGAAAGTAATCGCAGACGAACCCCATGTTCAGATTCTTTTTCGGTCGGCCCTCCCACCGTGGCAACGGTCGTACTAGTTTGAATTTGTGTGGGTTAGTTGAGAATAGAAGGAGGGAAAATGGTTTTTGAGTGGAATTTTTTTTTTGAAAATGGAAGATGATTGTGATGAGAGAATTGCTGCTAAGAGGTTGAAAATTTGAATTTTTTTCTTTGAATCCACCATTGTTGCAGCTGAAAAAGCTTGGTGCCGGCATGGTATTCAACCAAAAAACCATGCCGGCATTTGCTGGAAATTTTCATAAATTGTTTACCACTATCCGGAGGGGTTCGCGGGGGGGAGGTCGTAGCTCCAACAAGACTTTGTCTCGTTACAAAATTTTTTAGGTTTTGATCTTCAAAACCTATTTTTTCAGGTTTTAATCGCTACTACGGCACGATTATCGATTTTTGAGCATGCTAGGAACTACTTAGGCATGGTTTTTGCCTAAATTTCTATCTTTGGCACATGATGAAAAGTATCCGTAAAATTGATTTTTTTGTTCACTTAACTACCGGCATTGATAGATTTATATCGAGCGTGCCGGCATTTAGTTCCGGCATTGAATTTCATCACTTCCAGCATGGTCTTCATCATTTCCGACATGTTCTTCATCACTTCCGCCGTGGTCTTCATCCTAAATAACCATGCGAACTCACTTCCGGTGTGGTCTTCATCCTAAATTTCTATGCCGGAACATGATGAAAAGTATCCAGAAAATTGATTTTTTTTTTCACTTAACTACCGGCATTGATAGATTTATATCGAGCATGCCGGCACTTAGTTCCGGCATTGAATTACATCAATTCTGGCATGGTCTTCATCACTTCTGGCGTGACCTTCATCATTTCCGACATGTTCTTCATCACTTACGGCATGGTCTTCATCATTTCCGGCATGGTCTTCATCATTTCCGGCATGTTCTTCATCACTTCCGGCAGAGAAGGAGAAGAGAATTTGAAAGGAAATGGGGAAAATTTAGAATTTGAAAGAGAATGGGGAACATTTGGGTTTCAAAGTTTTAAACCTAAAAAGATTAATAAGAAGTGGAGATGGAAATGGAGAATATGATTTTATTTTTTGATTTTAAGTTTTTTGATTTTTATTTTGAGGGAAGGGTGTTTTAGTATTTTTGCCCACAAAAGTAACCCTTAGCACACACCATGGGTTGGGGAAAGTAATTCATATCCCCCATTAGTTTCTATATCCCCCAATTGCGTGTTCTTAATTAAGTCGAACAGCCATAAGCTAGTTTTGAAATTTAATTTCAGAATGATTTTCAAAAATAAGAAGTTAGTTTTTTGCGAAACAAATATTAATTTTTTTGCTTCTGATTTTTTAGATTGAATCCTACTTATGATATCCACACACCCTCTAAACTTTCGCTTGACAACTTCGGTCACAAAAATTGAGGGCACACAGCTGGATGTGCGGGATTTGGATACTTGCGGGTAGATCATTTTCCTAGTCACAAATAAATAAAAATATTTGTAAAAAAGTTAGCAAATTAATATCATATGATTGAATCCTACTTAGTACAGAATGAAACGCAGGCCTATTTAGCAAAGCATAATTACGGTTCCCAATTCGCAAAATCCATTTCAGAAGTTACTTCTGGGATTGACTTTGTATTTTGGAAGTTCTAAGTGTTTGGATTGATTTTGGGAAAATCCATTTCAGAAGTTACTTTCCATTTAAGTAAGTCGAAAGCTAAAAGTTAGTTTAAGAATACAATGTCATCATAGTTTTAAGAATACAATGTCATTTCAGAATTTATCTTAAGAAGATATTTTTTGAGATCCACCGGACGAAAAACTCAATTCCGCATTGTTGCTGAGTCGTCAGACTTATCCAGCAGGCCAAAAGGGACTGAGACAGGGGATTTGTGGGGCACAATTAAGTCAAAAAGCCATAGGTTGCCAACAAATTTTGAAAATGACTTCTAAAAATAAAAATATTGTGAAAAAAATATTGACTCTCACTTCTGCAATTGATTTTTGCTTTCAGAAATGTACACGCATTTTAGTACCTCGTATATCTAGTCACAAAAGAACACAGCTGGATGTGCGGGAATTTAGATACAATGGTGGACCATTTCCCAATCTAAGCTGATGAAAATAAATAACAAGATTTAAAAAACAATTAACAATTCATAATTAAATTAGGAACACGATTTTAACTTATTAGAGAGAAAACGGAATACAGTTCGAAACTCAAACACAGTTGGTTTTTTTCTTTATCGTTTACCAAATCCCTAATATAAGTTGCTTCACGGTCCACTGCATAGCAAATTATAAGGTTTAAATCATTTGTAATTTCTAATAACAGTTTCCTCCAACATTTAAATTTGTAATTATTTTCGTTTGTTTTTCCAATAACTTCTTTGCCAATTAGCTTAATCACTGAGAACATCATCAGGCAACTGAATATTTATATGTCCACTGTTTCAGTACTCTATTCAAGGTCATGAAACAAGTATCATACATCATTGAACCCGAATTTCATGATTCTGCTCACCAAACTTCATGTTAGAACCTATATTAAAAAAATTGTCTACATGATTGTTTTGCATACAAATTGCCTTCTTTTTTAAGCCATAAATCTTTTGCTAGCAACTGAATTTAGAGAAATTCTGGCTGGACCGCCCGCTTAACAACTCTAAAACTGTTATGTGAGTGGGGAGGGTGGGACCCGCCCTCAGGGAATTAGCAAGGGGGCATTAACGGGTGAGTTAGGTCCACCAGCTGAGTCTGAGCGGTTTGGGGGGAGTTTAGGGGGCAACCTGTTTAGAATTTTTGCTGAATTTATTACACTGTTTGGAATGTTAGTGCCATGATCCTACTCATTAAAATTACATGTCAAAAGAACACAGTAAATAAAAATGGATTCCTAAATAATTAGCCTCACGGAAAAAAATTAATTCACTAGATGCTAGATAAGGGATATATGAAGAATAAATGACAGTAAAAGCACTTACAAACTAATGGTTTCACTGAGATCCTTCAGTTATTACAGGTAAAAAAATTTGAATGACTGTGATAATTTTTATCTGAGTCAAGTTTCTATAACTATATGAGAGTGAGAACATTGTTTGGTAATCTTCCATCTGAGTCAAGTAAAAGCAAACACCCTCTTAAGAAGATATTGTTTGATGTAATTAAAGTGAAAAACAAAAAGTTATTTTTTTCAAAATGACTTTTAAAAGTAAAAAAGTTAACTTTTTATACGACAATTTTTTCTGTTTCTCAATTCTTGGATTTACACTCCTAGGTTGACACTTGATAGCTTCGGTTACAGAAATTTAAGGTACCTGCTAGATGTGCTTAGGCATGTCGGCCCAGTGGTGGATTACAGTCAAATAACTTAAAAATACATTTAGGTTTAGCAGTGTATAAATACAAATTTCCACTCATTGATTTGTTTTGGGTATCATTTAGCTATACTCCAATACTTGCGTTTTTGTAAGCATAAGAACATTTGAATAATTTGGATTGGGTACAGTCAAATTAGAAGATTAATAAATATTTAATCCATTTGTAATCTCTAATAACAGTTCCCTCCACCATCTAATTTTTTTTTTTCTTTTTCTTTTTTTTTTAATAACTTTGAAGCAACTAGTCTTTTCATTGGAGTATAGAACAAAAACATCCGGCAAGAAACTGCTTATTTATATATAAGGTTTTAGATCCATTCTATGTCATGAACCTGGTATCACACACTATTGAACCGGGATTTCATGATTGTGCTCACAAATTTCCATGTTCAATAATAAATATATCTACATCATGATTGTTTTGCATACAAATTGCCATCCTTTTTAAACCTTAAACCTTTTGCAAGCAACTGAATTTATTACATGTTATGTAAAACATTGTTTTGAATCTCAATGCCATGAAACTAAAATTGCGTTGCAAAGAAAAAAAAAAAATTCAATGAACAATAGCAAGATAATGCAAATATGATGAATAAACTACAGTAAAAGAACTTGCAAACTAATGGTTTCACTGAGATCCTTCAGTTATTACAGGTAATAAAAAAAATTGATGGACTGAGGTAATTCTTATCTGGGCCAACTTTTTATAACTATATGACAGTAAGAACATTCATTTGTTGGCAATCTTCCCTCTGTAACACTAAGATCAATGAATTCCTAAAACATATATTGTACAAACACAGATTCATGAATCTGCAGAGGTGTGGTTTGAATCACCAGCATTATTATCCTGAAACAAAGATTTAGAAACAGAACCAAAGAAATCTGTCCAATCACTTGACTGACCTTCATCACCCATACATGAACGTTTATTCCGTGACATTGGGGTCTCACACACTACGTCGTAGTGACGTCGTTGTTTCCTCTTTGGAACCTTGCATGTAACTTCAGACTTTGGCATTACTGTATTTGGCTGATTGGGAGCCCACACCTTCCGAAGATTGATTCCTTTTGCAAATGAATTTAACTTGCAATTCTTTACTTTCCTCTCTTGAGCTTCAACTGAAGTGATTTTATGTTCTTTTCTCAACCCTCTAAGGGCCTTGGAATAAGTTTCCCGTCGACGGGATGACTTGCCTGCTGAAGTGGATGGTTTTGTTCCAACATTTCCACCAATATCGTTTTCCCCTACAATTTCTCTTTGAGGGTTTTCACTATCTTCACTGTTAAAGAGAGATCCAGAGAGCTCTCCTTCGTCGTCTTCGAAAAGTAATAGATCCATTCGGGTGTATATCCTGTGAACCACGTCTTCTAATGAGTGAGCATACCTGCAGTTTTATACAATAAGATCATGAATTAAAAGTATACCCAACATTCAATTGTAAAAGTGGTATTTCATTTTCTAAAGTTTGTCCCGTATGTACACTTCTGAAATTGGTTGTGAATCATTTTCTTGTAAATTTCTAAGTTCATGAAAATTAAAAATAATAATTCATATGAACGCATGATTTGAGCTACAGAGCAGAAACTCAATTATGGTTTATAAAGGCTGAAACCTAATGGAAGCGATACTTGGACAATTTTCGCTATAAAAGGTAAAACGCTAACCTTTTTTTTATTGTCTTTCTGACATAAGCATCTAGGCTAAAATCACCCCAAAAGCCTTCTGCGTGATGCAATTGTATGATCTCCAAGAATGAGCAGATCTGTTTCACCATCTTTTGTTTCGTACTCTCTTTAATACTCCCTCCAACTTTTGACTGGAGTATCTCCATCCTGAACAAAACCTGCAACTCATACCTTGTGTTTATTAAGGATGACATGCTTCGGTTTGACACATTTAAATACAGCTGCAAACAAACAAAAACAGAAGAATACAAACAACTGAACAAAGATAGCAGAATAGAAAAGGATACTCTCTAACTTTATATTCTGAAGTGTAAGCGGTTGAAGTCGAATCAGATACAATAGCTGATGGGTCACTGCTTTTGTACTTCATTGCCAAATCCTTCGGGTCTACCAATAAAAGCTTTATTAGCTCCGCAGCAACCAATCCACCACAACCATCCTCTGACTGTTCTTTGGAGTTTGAATTTTCAATAGTGTTATCTGTTTCATGCTTCCGGTATAACCAATGAACAGATGAATAAACAAGTCGCTCTGCCAAAGCACCCAACTCCATGTCTTCGAATATTAGACTTTGTTGGATCTTCTCAGAGATACTACTTAAGAAAGTTTCTGAAGTTTCTGACCAAGCAGGGGTGGCTCCATCATTCATATCGGGAGCTACCTCTGCAGAAGCTTCTCCAATAGAGAAAGAAGATGAGATGGGCAGCTCACTTTCTTGCTCCAACTTCATAAGTCTATTCTGTGTTTCCTCGTTGGCACTTACATGCTGTTGCTCTTGTTCGTGCGGTTTGATGCGGGTTTGAGAGCTAAGCTTCCTTGTTTGTTTCATCCAGCAATTCAAGAATTTGAACTTCTTCGAATGATTACGCTCCCTATCAATATAGATTTCTTCTAAATTCATCTCAGTGTTTCTAAGAGCAGCCTCACAGAAGGAGCTCCAAGAGAGGTTTTGAGCAAACTTCAAACCCTTTCTGTTCTTTCTCATAATACCACCCTGAGACTCTGTGGATTTTTGGGAAGACAGTTCCTCGTTCTGAGTATCAGCTGGTGTAGATAATTCAGCGTCCATATTAGGTGTCTCACTAAGTTGCCTAACAGAACATTGCTCAAATCCAGAACAAACTTCATCAGCTTCACTTAATAATTCATTAAACGATAATGCACCATCTAAAACATAGAGAAACGCCGAGTTAATTGTGAAAGGCATCATGATTCCTGTAACAGAAACCCCATCTTTGTTCAGAACAGTCACCAGAGCTGAGTAGCTGCCCCTGTAGAGGAAAGCTAGCAATATCTGCCAAATAGGTTTTCCAGGAATGAAATCGCTCTTTTCCATTCTAAGCATTTCAAGGACCCTGTCTGCATAAAAAACACCTTGAGTAGTATCTACCTTCCAATCATTTTTCTGATCCCCTGAGAATCCACGTATGAGTAATAAATTGCGTACTTTGTCCTTAATGTTCACAATCTCATCACTCTTCCTCACCTCCTTAACACATATTTTCCTCCGCTGATCAATAGCACTTCCCCAAAACATTCTCCCTTCATCATTACTTCCCCTGCTTTCCAACACACCCGAATTACACAAAGGCCTTCTTCTAGACACTTTCAGTTCAGTCATTTCAAGCTCACAACAATTACACTCCAAAGGTCTTCCATTCACATCTAATATCTCAAGACTTAATTCCGCACGACATTTCTTTCCACAAACATCATCAACACCCAACTTACAACAACCAATTTTCGGATAAATTAAACCAAATGGTACAAGACTAGAACCCAAGTTTATCGCATCAGCCGAACAAAACCCCCATCCTAATCTCTTCACCCCACTTTCCATAAACTCCGAAAAATCTCCCTCATTTTCAACATTCTCTTCACCATTAACACTAACCCAGCTCAAATGTATATCTCTACTAACAAACCCATCTCTCAAACCCCCAAATTTCTCACAAAATCTCTCACAAAACACACTATCACTAACCAATTCATCCCCCTCAATACCAACAAAATCACCCACAAATTTAATCGATTTAAAACCGGGCGAAAAAACAAGAATCAAATTTCTCTTGACAAATGAACAATCAACCATACCTTTAAAATCCTCAGCTCCATCCTCCCAAGTATACTTAAGCATAACCTCCCTTACAGCTTCAGCTACATTATGGCATATCGGCAATTTACTCACTGACTCAGGGGCATTTTCGTCAATCGGTTTCAAAATTGGGGAAAATGAATCGAGAGCTTCAGTAAGTGAAACTAGGGTTTGTGATTGGGAATCAAAAGAAAAAGAAGAACTCAATTTACCGATTTTGGAAGATGAGAGTACTGGAGAGAGCGAGGATATGAAGAATTTGAACGCGAAGAGAGATTTGGAGAGAGGCGAGAACTCGAGAAGTTTCTGAGCTGATGATAGGATTGAAGATATGTATGACTTAGGGTTTTGGGTTTGGGTGAACAGAGGGTGGAGATCGATTAAGAAGACGATTCGCTGTGTTTGTTTCAGATCGGTTTCTAGGGTTGAATCCATGATTTTTTTGAAACGAGAGTGAGAGGAATGGCGGGAATCTTGTTAAGTTAAAGAAGATGAAAGAGGAAAGAGAAGAGGCGTAGTCATCTTTAGGGTGTACTTATGAGGGGTTTGATTTGGTGTAAGCAGGAAGTCCAATGGTGTATACAACCCATTTGAGTACAACACCTGGCGTTTGAGGTGAAAAGAAAAATGATTTTGACCGGCCTAGATAAACCTGGCGAGATTGGGGTATACTCAAACTAATTGGGGTATACCCAATAAGACAAAATCTGGTCATTATGAAGTAAAACCAAGCCACCCCTTAACCTTGTATTTTCAAAATGGCAAAATTGCCCTCGTTTAATTAACACTAAAATTATGATTAGATTAATTAATTGAGTTTAGATTAAAATTTTGAAATTATGAATTCAAGAGATTAACCTTTTGATCCGTCATATGAGTTCGATTCGATCTAAAAATTTTGGTTTTGAAAATGCATAAAGCCTAAGGTCTGGTTTGAATAATCTTCCCACCAAACATACGTAGGAAGGTTCAACTTTGAATAAGATGCCGATCGCTCTTCCTAGGAAGGTTCAACTTTGAATAAGCTGCCGACCATTTATCCGCCATAGGAATGGTCCTAGGATGAAGAACACGCCGACTATCTTGGGCAAAATCTTGCTGGCATGTAAATATTTCCTACCCTTAGGCTATATTAATCTCGGCATGAAAAACAAATACAACCTTGCCTACCGACATAATATGGAAGATGTAATTTACTTTATTCATTCAATTTTGGTTACTACATTGATTGAAACATAAAACCTAATCCTTGTCGACGGAAAAACGAATGCACTTAGCATGTGCATCAAGCCTTTGAACCCCTAGGCGACCCTATTGGACGAGTTATAGTCTCGTGAGGGTTTACATAGAGGTCTACCCACAAAACCTATACTAAAACTTCTAAAGCCATCAATCTTCCTCCTCCGAAGACGATACACCCTCCATCATCTCAGGGGCATACTCCGGGATTTTGGATTCCATGAATTGATAGCTTGCATCGAATGCGAATGCTTCCCCCTTTTCCTCCAAGTAGCGCGCTTTGGCGACTTCATGCTACAAAAACAAAACACAAACTTACATTTGTTAGTGGTGTTTAAGTTGGAAGATCAAACAACATGGATCACGTAAAATAAACCACAAAAATACTTACAAATTGTTCAATGGACAAGTTAAAGTGGGGAGCGTTGAAAATTGGTTTTTTGGATAGCTAAATAGGCAAGTATCGCATTTTCAATAACTATGTGCCTATCGTGCACTTGTTGAACACTTCTTGAGTTAGGATTCCCACACTCTTGGCTAAAAGTGTTGTGAACCCTAGCCCAAAAGGTTGTGGAATCCCTCGGTGACTGCTTTTCCATCAACCTCGAGGCCTAGAATTTGTTGAGCATCATCGGGAGTTATCGCCATCTCACCGAATGGGAATAACATAGTATCGGTCTCTCCATAGAACCGTTCACAGAATGCAGAGATGGTAACTCTATCATGATTAATATTCGAACTCTCCACCACAGGCAACAACCCAGAGTTCCTCACAATCACTTTCACCTCCTCACATTCCAAGCCAAGATTCCAAGTATGCGTCACTGAACACGAAGCTTGGCGCCTCATGAGACGGATGGCATGCTTGTGATCCTAAATACCAAAAAAAAACAACAAGATTAATACAAACACTTTATGCAAATTTAATTAGGATAGTTACACACTTGAATAAATAACAAAGACGAATTAAGATTACTTACGATAGTATTATGGACCGTACATGCCCATGAGTCTTTGTATCCAAAAAGAACATCTCCACCATCTGCTGGGGTCCCTTTTGGAGGCTCACCTTCTTTCAGTGCAACCATCAAGTGTTTGGAAGGCATGTGAGAATCAGCCGTTTTAGTGATCACCCTCTTCTTCGTTCCGGTTGAAGTTGAAGCCGAAGCTTCGGTGGCTTGAACAAAAGCTAGAGTTTGTTCTCCTTCTCCATCTCCATCTCCTTCTTCTTCTTGTTCCTCTTCCTCTTCAACAATTTCATCTTCGATGATATTCTTACCTTTATCTCCATTACCATCATCATTACCTCCTCATTACCTCATGCATGTCTTGATCACCACCATCATCATCATCATCATGGTTACCTCCTCCAAAGCCAATAGGATTGGTTTCATCAACATCATCATCATCACCTCTTCTACCGGATGGAATTGATTGGTCTTCATCTCCGGAGTCTCGTGCGAATCATTGGGTTCGAGATAATGGTTCTAAGACCTTTGTTGTTCCGGCACAACATACACCCCTCGATGTTTTGAAGACAATAGTTTATCACCAACACGAGGAGGGTTTGAAGGAGGACTAAGAGCTGCTTTCTTCTTTGCCATTCGCAATCTGAACAAGAACAATTCAGAAAAAAACATTACATGCCGGCAGGTTAGATATATTCAACATATCCGGCGGAACAATAGCCGGTAAGGTCGACCAAACAATGAGTGCCGGCCAAACAACGCCGGCATTGTATCATCAAAATAGCCTTCCGACGCACAAAAAAAACAAGAAATTTTAACTATACAGGTCGGCAAGGTCCATTACACATACATTTCCGGCTGAAAAAACTCCGGCATGTTTTTATATAACTACCCTTCCGGGTTTAAAAACTCTAGGCATCAGGAAACATTCAAATGAAGTAGCCGGAAGGGTAAAAAACAAAAACTTGCCGGCTTCATTAAAAGATAACAGACGCCGGCAATATATACAGTTGAATAACTGCCGCCACCGCTAGTAGCGATTCATAGTAAACCATAAAGCCCAAGCAAGTTCTTCAACCTTATACCCTTCCGGCCGGACCTAACTATGAAATCCGGAAAGGTCGATAACCAAAAACCTTGCCGGCGCCGTAACTACCAATTCACAAATTCGATTTTTCTGACCTAATTTGACATGCAAACATGAAATTGAAGTACTAGAGTGAGTTTAAGTGTGCCCTTACTTTCTTAAGTGCACCATTTCACGTGTTTCAAATGGGTTCAATTCCTTCTTCTTCAACCGTTTTTCTCTTCACTTTCTTAGCAACCAAATTTGCAATTCCAGGGTTATACTCATTGGGTTTTCGATTAGATTGTTTCATACGAGTTGCCTCCTTCCGTGGTGGATCCATTGATGAAGATTAATCGGAGTTTTCGAATCGACGATTTTAACGAATTGATCGACGAGTTTTGGTGGTGGTGGGGTGATGGAGCCGGTAAGGTAAGGTTGTGGAGGAGAAGAAGAAGAGAAGAAGATGTAATGAAGAAAGAAAACTGATTTTGGTAGTAATTAGAGTTATAATGAAAAAGGGTAATTTTGTAACTTTACCCATTGACCTCCCCCTTTGCCCTTAAAAAAGAGTCCCTATAAAATTGGGTATACCCCAATTAGTTTGAGTATACCCCAATCTCGCTGGTAGATAAATCACTATTAAGGGCTAGCGGCGCAGCTTGATGCTCGCTTGCCTGCTATGTAATAATGATGGATCACTAATACGATTACAAAATATTACCGGCCTAGATAAATCTGTAAAAACACTGAAAATTAAAATGAAAGCCTTACAATGGTGCAAAGTTTTTTTTTCTCTTTTGGTAATTCTGAAGCAAAGTTTTATTTGTGATTCAAGCATATTCAACCGAGATATTCTAAGAAAAATTATCATTCTAAGATTATAACCTATATTTAAACTGTGAGAGTCAGGATCTATCATCGTTTCGTACAGCTAATTTGAAGTCAGGACTTGAACGGTGCCCGGGGAGAAAACTTGAAGTTTTTACGTGAGAATAACAGGGGGTTAGTCAATTAGGATTTTTAGAGATATCGAGAGAATTCTTTTGTAAGAGATTTGGGGAGACTCTCTATAAGTCTATTGATTTTGGGTGACTCTCTGAGTGATTTTTAGGAAATCTCAGTGAGTCATTGAGACAAATATTTAAGAATTTTATATTACATACTTCAAATTAGAAGGAAAAATAATTCAAAAATCATTGTATAAAACTAATATATAATAAATAATTCATAGATTTATTTATTAATATAAAAAGATGGAAGAATATAATCAATGAAAAATTGTAAATTTAGGAATTGTGATTATTTTGTCAACCGAAAATTAAACCAAATTGAACACGAACATAATGCATGGGTTGAGATCTCGCATAATGTGGAGTTTTTGGAAAATAATATTATTTTTTATTATACGCATGAAATTTATTATAACTTAATTGTTAATTTTTTGAATATCATAAAGTCTCTACAAATATCACTTATTTTGGAGAGACTTTGTTTAAGCCTTTTATGGTATATTTTCACTTAAAAGTCTCCAAAAGTCTCCCATAACCTTAAATCATTGACTTGGAAATCCAAATCCAATAACAGAGAATTCTAGTGACTTTCAGAAAGTCACTATCCAATAACAGAGAATTATAAAGACTTTTAGAAAGTCATTATCCAATAACAGAAACTCTCATAGATTTACAAAGACTCCCTATCGACTAACAAGAGATTTAGAATGTCTCCAAAATTCCCTATAAATCTCAATTGACTAATCCCCTGTAACCCCCGTAAGGATTTATTGATTTTTGTGGTTATGGCTCAACGAAGTACTATTATTTTCTATAAACGTGAATATTCGGTGAACTAAACATAGTTTAGTAGATGAAAAATAAAGTAAACTAGGTGCGTTGGGAAATAAATATTTAAACAAGTTTTCTTTTATATAAATTATTGTTTTGTAAATTCATATATGCTTCAATTATCTCAATAATATATCTTTTTTTTTGTATTTGACCGGCCCAGATAGTCCTAAAACGAGTCTAAAGTTTTATTTGGAACGGGCAATTGGGATACTAAAACTAATTGGGGGATATAAATTCCTTCCCCCAACCAATAGTGTTTGTTAAGGGGAGTTTTTTGGGTGAAAATACGAAACTACCCTTTAAAACAATAAAAGCTAAATCAAACATAAATATACCCTACTCCCTTTTAAATTCGAAGCATTTCTCACTCTCTTTTAAATTCCCTTCTCCTTCTCTGCTGGCTCCTCACTTTGATTTTTTTCTTTTTTTACATTCGGTAGGGATGAAGACCATGCCGGTAGTGATGAAGACCATGCCAGTAGTGAGTGCCGGCATGGTTATTTAGGATGAAGACCATGCCGGTACTGAGTGTCGGCATGGTTATTTAAGATGAAGACCATGCTGATACTGGGTTCCTCAGTACCGGCATGGTTATTTAGGATGAAGACCATGCCGATACTGAGTTCCGGCACGGTTATTCAGGATGAATACCATGGCGATACTTGCTATTTCGGGCAAATTTTTTATGTATGTTTTTTTCCTCAAACCGGCATGGTTCATTTGAAAATCGACCATGCCGGCACCACTCCCGGCATGATCGATAATACTTTTACCATGCCGGCACTGAGTTTTTCAGGCGTAACAATGGCGGATTCAATGAAAAAAAAATAATCAAATTTCAATACATTAATACCTATATATGACTAATTGGAGCACTTGTATATTCAACTTGTTTACTTTCATGGTTGGTTCTTCCCATAAACTTTCATGATCATAAATATCTTGATTTAATGTTGTTGCATCAACAAACTCAATGATAATGATTTATTCTAATGATTATCAAACTAAACTATTAACTTACCTAATTATATTTAACCACTAAACATGATTAGTGAGGGGTACATTAGGTATTACGTAAAACACTTAGATAAGGGGTGACCCTGAATTGATATTTGGATCCAAGTTTTTTCCTTTTCCTCTATCCCCAATTAGTTTTGATATCCCCCAATTGTGGGTTCTTTATTTGTGGGTGATTCAATCTAATATTTTATCTGTGGTTCATGGATGTTTAGCGGGCATGGTTTATAAAGGGAGATACAATACCACTATTAACGGGGTGATACCAACTGCGCGATCCAACGGTCAAGGTCTGTTAATATTTAATTTTCGTATATAAAATGATATCATACTCGAGTAATATTGGTATCCTTTTTATAAATCGTGTTAGCCGAGACCTTCTAGAAAATGAGCAATTGTTAATGGACCGTCTTAAAAACCACATGGAAACCGTCATATCCCATGATAGCTCCCAAAAAAAAAAAAAAAAAAAGTGAACTTTTATAGGAAATGGTGGGTCCTGGCTGAGTGCTATGGACCCAGTAAAATAAGGTAATGTTAGGAGGCGGTTTTCAAAGGGTTTTTTCATACGGTCTATTTAGACATTTTGTTCGAAAATATTTATCATTATTAGATTAATAAGGTTTAGTTTAATGTAGCATGATGAACTATTTTTAATTTGTGATAGTCAGGCTCTACACGTATATGGTTTCGCAGCTACCTTTAAGCTCAACTCTACCACCCGAAAGGACCATTTTCCCTTACCATTCATTGATCAAATGCTTGAAAGGTTGGCAGGACACTCTCACTATTGCTTTCTTGACGGTTTTTCAGGATATAACCAGATCGTAATAGCTCCGGAAGATCAAGAAAAGACGACGTTTACTTGTCCTTTTGGCACTTTTGCGTATAGACGTATGCCATTTGGCTTGTGCAATGCTCCATCCACTTTTCAATGTTGTATGGTAAGTATATTTTCAGATTATGTGGAAAGCGTCATAGAAGTGTTCACGGACGATTTTAGCGTGTATGGTGATTCTTTTGACAAGTGCTTAGATAACCTTGCACTTATTCTTAAACGATGCGTAGAAACTAATCTTGTGGTTAATTGGGAAAAGTGTCACTTTATGGTGAATCATGGGATTGTGCTAGGCCATGTTATATCCTCTAAGGGGTTAGAAGTTGACAAGGCTAAGATAGATTTGATTCGAAACTTACAATACCCACATAACTGTGAGGGAGGTTCTCTCTTTTCTTGGTCATGCAGGTTTTTATTGGAGATTCATCAAGGATTTCTCCAAGATTGCAATGCCCCTGTGTAGAATTTTGCAGAAAGATGTGGCCTTTGATTGTGACAAGGAATGCAAGGAACCTTTTGATACCTTGAAAGAGTTGTTGATTACCGCCCCAATTATCAAACCACCGGACTGGAGCAAGCCATCTGAGTTGATGTGTGTTGCAAGTGATTATGACGTTGGAGCCATGTTGGGATAGCGAGATGGTAAAGTTCCATATGCCATTTATCATGCTTCTAGAACTCTCAATGGAGCACAAATCAACTACTCCACTACTGAAAAGGAGCTCTTGGCCATAGTATTTGCACTAGACAAGTTTAGATCTTACTTGGTGGGTACAAAAGTGGTTGTTTTCTCCGACCATGCTGCACTTCAATACTTGCTCACAAAGAAGGATGCTAAGCCAAGGCTCATAAGGTGGATACTCCTTCTTCAAGAGTTCAACTTGCAAATCAAGGACAAGAAGGGCAGTGAGAATACCGTAGCGGATCATCTAAGCAGATTGGTTATGTCCGAAGAAGCGATTCCTTTACATGATAGTTCCCCGGATGAGCAACTCTTTGCGATTGTTGGCACAACTCCATGGTACGCTGATATTGTTAACTTCTTGGTGACGGGACAAGTACCTAGTTCCATGTCTACGTTTCAGAAACACAAGTTCAAGAAGATTGCTAAGCAATATATATGGGATGAACCTTATTTGTGGAAGCATTGCTCCGATCAAATGATCCGCAGGTGCGTACTCGAATCCGAGTTCCAATCAATTCTGAATTTTTGTCACTCATATGCTTGTGGTGGCCATTTCGGATCCAATAGGACAGCCCTCAAGGTTCTCGAAAGTGGTTTTCATTGGCCTACATTGTTTAAAGATGCATATTTATTTTGCAAGGCTTGTGATAGGTGTCAAAGGACAGGTAACCTAGGTGCTAGAAACCAAATGCCGCAAACACCAATTCTCGTTGTTGAGATTTTTGATGTTTGGGGTATCGATTTTATGGGGCCTTTTGTGAATTCCAATGGGAAATTTTATATACTTCTTGCTGTAGATTATGTTTCTAAGTGGGTGGAAGCTAAAGCCACCCCAACTAATGATTCTCAAGTTGTTTGTGAGTTTGTGAAGGAACATATATTTTCTAGATTTGGTACACCTCGAGTGGTGATTAGTGATAGAGGTTCACACTTCAAGAGATCCTTTCACGCTCTTCTAAAGAAGTATAATATTTCTCATAAAGTTGGCACACCGTATCATCCACAAACGAGTGGTCAAGCTGAAATTTCCAACCGGGAGATTAAGTCCATCCTAGAGAAGACGGTGAATGTTACAAGGAAGGATTGGAGTTATAGACTCAATGACGCTTTGTGGGCGTATAGGACAGCTTATAAGACACACATTGGTATGTCTCCTTTTATGATTGTCTATGGTAAACCTTGCCATCTTCCCGTCGAACTTGAACACAAAGCTTATTGGTCTATCAAGGTATGCAATATGGAATTAAATGCAGCTGGTGAACATAGGAAACTTCAACTCAATGAGTTAGAAGATATACGGAATGATGCATATGAAAGTTCACGTATTTACAAAGAAAAGACCAAAGCTTTCCATGATAAAATGATTTCCCCAAAGAGTTTTGAAGTAGCGCAGAAAGTTCTTTTATTCCATTCTCGTCTTAAATTGTTTCCCAGTAAACTTAGGTCCAGATGGATTGGACCATTTGTTGTTACTAATGTGTTTGCGCATAGTGTAGTTGAAATTAGTAGTCCCAAAACAGGGCTGGTTTCCAAGGTCAACGACCATCGTTTGAAACCATAATATGAGCAATTTGTGACGGAGAATCAGGATATGGTCACATTGAGTGATCCACTCCCTCTGGAGGAGTAATTGGAGCTGAAAGTCGGGCTGACGACTTTAAACCAAGCACTAAGCGGGAGGCAACCCAGCGGTTTTGTCTCTTTATCTTTATCTTTTTATTTTTAAGCATTTTATCTTTATTTTCTTGTTTTGCATATCATTTGCAAAATTTCCCACCTTGAACTTTACTTTGAATGACTAAATTTTACATTGAGGACAATGTAAAGTTTAAGTGTGGGGGAGCATTTATATGTTTTTAGAGTTTGATGCCTTAGTTAGAAAAAAAAATAGAAAAAAGAAAAGAAAAAAAAATTGCCTTATAAACTCCGAAATCTAGAGACTTGTGCCTTTAGTATGACACTACCAATATAAGTAGATGGAACCATCTTGGTTACAGGAGTTGAGGAACCCATTAACTTAAAGGACGGACAGAGCTCATGTGTTAGAAATAATATGATAGTTGTTACCATATCTCGGAATATCACCATATCACTTTTTGTTTTTATTTTTTGCAAACTGTTTGTTTCTCTAAGTGATTTGGTGGGTCACTAACATCGAATTGTTATTACTGATTGAGTTACTAAGAAAAAAAAAAAGAGACCTGACCAATTAGACCAACCGGAGTATACAAAAAAAAAAAAAAAAATGGATAGCAATATGTGTGTGTTCTCCCTGTCTCCGTCGCCTAAACAAGCGTGGAACGCAGGATCCACGGGAATTACCATGTAATCTGCTGACAAGAAGCATGTGCTTGGATCCAAAAGATCTAATCATGTTGTCAATTCAAAAAAAAAAAAAAAAAAAGGAAAAAAAAATAGTGAAAAAAGAAAAAGAAAAAGAAATTTTTTTATCATTGTTTAATTAATAAATCGACCGCTGGTTCCCTTGTATTTGCCAGTCGAGTTGATCTAGAATTAAGATTGTCGACTGCTGGTTCCCTTGTATATGCCAGCTGAGTTGATATTAGAAACACCTCTTGTAAACCTTCACGAGACTAAAACTCGTCCACTAGGGACACTTAGGGGTCCAAAGACTTATTATTTATGCTAAAATTAACTATAGCCTCGACGACACGGAGTTGTATGTATGATTTAGAATTATTTTGTTTGATTTGCTCGAGGACTAGCAAAGTCTAAGTGTGGGGGAATTTGATAGGTGTTTAAAACACCTTAATATTTATCTATTTTTTATGCTTTCTTTGCTAAGTTTTCTTGTAAATTATGTATCTTATGTTTGCTTTTGAGTGGTTAGGTACTTTGGATTCATTTGGAACCAAAGAATAAGAAACATGGCAAAAAGTGTCATTTCAAGTGCATCTGCTGTTGGAGACGAACTATTTCTCATTATTTGTTTATATTTCTTCATCTCTGCCTGAAAAGAATGTCGGCTTTAGTGATGCAAATATATGTCTGAAAAGCACGATTGTTTTAGTGATGAAGAGAAATTGAAGAGATGAAGTAGGTATGAGAAGTAATAGGCGGTTGTTGTAGGTGGAAGGATTCGAAGAAGAGCAAAAACATCAATTCTCATGTGCAACTGCTATTGGGAGCAGAGCGAAGCCGAGCCAAGCCAACCATTGCAGCTTAGTCTAGAGAAGCAAGGAAAATACATCCTTGGTTGGCCCTTATCTACCTCACCAGGGTGGCTGTATCTAGTTCACTTACTACACAACCCTAAAATTCAGAGAGTAATCATTCTCTCTTATCATTAGGCCGTCCACTCCACCTGATAACAATGGCGGCACCATTATAGATCAGAGAAATCGAGATATGCATAGAGCAATTTATTTCTCTCATCATTACCGTCTCTGTCCAATGAAATCAACAAGAACAGACAAGAAATGGGTTGAGCCGATGATTCTGCTGCTGTGCTCGATGGTGATGAAGCTTGGGTTATTCTCAGATTGAGATATGGAGTTTATCTGTGGCTGTATGGAAGAATTTGTGAAGATTAATGGTAATTTAAGGTTTGTAAAGGATATCAGAAGATGGATTTTGGTCGAATTTATAAGATTTTTTTATACATAAAGGATCTTTGAACAAACATGATAATCACATCATAAGCATAGTTGTGTTAGGAAGGATACCTGATGCCATTTGGTTGAATCCAAAATGTCCGGCAAGAACACCCGTAAAATAGAATACCTTGAGAAACTCTTAGTTTCTCCTTCTTGACCTTTTTTTTTTTTTTGTAATGGAATAATAAAAAATTCATGAACCCAATTCTGATGGTTATAGAGTTCTTTTTATAGGTCGAAGGAGGACCAAGGTTCATAGGATTTAGATTTTTCATTTAATCTCGACCGTCCATCAAGGAAGAGGGAATATGAAAGGACCCCAATATTTGTAACCAACATGTTTAGCCATATTCTAAATTAACCAAAGATATCACATGACCCAACAAGATATTTCTAATGTAGAAATATTCTTACATTCTCCCACTGGTCCACGTGATAATCTATTTAACGGTTAATCGTAGAAAAACATAAGCGCGCATAATTACTAAACAAATATAATGGTTAAACGTAATACCTCAACCAAGCAAATTCCTTATGCGAGTCATGGCGGTGGCACATTGTCTTGTTATCAACATGTTCCCTTCCATGTACCACAACACAAGTAAATTACTTAATCAGGCCTTAAATAGGGATATCATAATGGTCCAGTAATGTCTTCAAAAGAAAACAATTTCTGTAACATTCATCCAATAACATAAAAGTATACTAAATTGGATACAGAAATAAGTTCAGAATAACAACAATAATAAGATCTCAATAAGTGTTCAAACATAAGCAAAAGTCTAAGTGAAACTAATTGTTTGTTACTCCCTCAAGACCCATGTTTCCAACATGTTCCAAAAAGGTCTTAGGAGGTAACGCCTTCGTAAATGCATCTGCAATCATAAGTTTTGTGCCTATGTGTTCAATGAACAACTTTTTCATCTGAACAGCATGTTTCACGCATAGGTACTTTAGATCCATGTGTCTTGAACCCTTAGTATATCTAGCGTGCTTTGAAAAGAATACTGCTGCGGCATTATCACAGTAAAGTTTCACAGGTGCGGAGGCAAAATTTAGGTCTCCAAACATTGAGATGAAATTCCGTAGCCATGAACAGTGATTTGTAGCCACAACAGAAGCATAAGGGATTTTATCCATTTCTTTACGTTCCAGTTCATTCTTAGGACAAAGATTGAGTCCAAACTTGTCTCCTTCAGAAACCGGAACTATGCTTGACTTACATGCACTCATCTCAAACCTCTCTAGAATTCTTTCGATATATGCTTTCTGTGAGATTGATAATGTTCCAAGTGATCTATCACGGGATATTTCTATCCCAATCACATAAGAAGCCTCACCCATATCTTTCATTTCAAAATTCTTTGAGAGATATTCCTTAGTTTCATGCATAAGACCAAGATCACTACTCGCAAGTAGTATGTCATCTACATACAGTACCAAAAATATGAACTTCCTCCCACTGATCTTGAGATATATGCATGGATCTACAAACATTTTCTTCAAAACCAAATTTTTGAATGGTTTCGTTGAATTTTAGATACCACTTTCTGGAGGCTTGCTTAAGTCCATAAATTGATTTCTTAAGTTTGCAGACCATGTGTTCTGTCCTTCTAGGACAAAACCTTGAGTTGATACATGTAAATATCTTCCTCAAGCTCACCATTAAGAAAAGTCTGTTTTCACATCCATTTGATGTAACTCAAGGTCATATTGAGCTACTAATGCCGAATAATTCCCGAGAGAGTCTTTCTTTGACACGAGAGAAAAAGTCTCTTTGTAATCAATGCCATCTTTCTGAGTGAAACCTTTGGCTACAAGCCTAGCTTTATAACATTGAATATTGCCATTAGCATTACGTTTGGTCTTAAAGACCCATTTACACCCGATTGCTTTGTGTCCTCCAGGCAATTCAACGTATTCCCAGACTCCATTATCATCCATCGATTTTTTCTCTACTTTCGTAGCATTAATCCATTTACCGAGAATTACTACATTTGATAGCTTGTGAATAAGAAACTGGATCTTTCATAATCCCTAAATCAAAATCCGATTCTTGTAGATAAACCACATAATCATCAGAAATAGCCCTTTGCCGTTCTCTAGTAGATCTTCTTAAGGCTACTTCTTGAGGTTGTTCTACAATTTCTTCAGTGGCAATAGTCTCATCATGAAGCTCGGTGCCGTTATTTGTGTTTCTCCCTCATCGATCGGTTCAACAACCGAGGAGTCACAATATCTCGTAGAAATACGAGGTAAAGGGATTATTACTCCGATTTTTGAACAGGACTTTTTTTTTCACTGGTGTACTCACACTAACTTCTCCATCCTTAATGAATTTTGCATTTCCAGTTTCAACAATTCTCATACTATGGTTAGGACAATAAATAATATACCCCTTGGATTTTTCAGGAAAACCAATAAAGTAACCGCTAACAGTTTTCATATCCAATTTCTTTTTTTTGGGATTATAAACTTTCGCTTCTGCTGAACAACCCCAAACTTGCAGGTGTTTTAAACTAGGTTTCCAGCCCTTCCATTGTTCAAAAGGAGTCTTTGGAACTGCTTTGCTTGGAACTTTATTTAAAATGTACATAGCATAACGAAGAGCATACATCCACAAACTTAAGGGTAAACTCGCATGACTAATCATGCTTCTAACCATTTCCATTATAGTACGATTTCGCCTTTCTGCTACACCATTCTGCCAAGGTGAACCTGGCGTTGTGTATTGAGCAACAATTCCAAGCTTTTGAAGAAGTAAAGCTAAAGGTCCAGGATGTTGTCCTTTTTCATCATTCCATAATACTCTCCACCCCTATCAGACCTAATGATTTTCACCTTCTTTTCTAATTGCCTCTCAACTTCGGTAATGAATTGCTCTACAACATTCACAGCTTGAGACTTATCATGCAATAAGTAAAGATAACAGTAACGTGAAAAGTCATCAATAAAGGTGATAAAATATTTTTCTCCTCCAAAAGTTGGAACGTCAAAGGGTCCACAAATATCTGTATGTATTATTTCAAGGAGTTCAGAACTTCTTGTGGCACCTTTCTTTGTGTGTTTTGTCATCTTGCCTTTAATACAATCCACACAACTTTTATAATCAGTAAAATCAAGGTTCTGTAGAATCCCATCTTTTACCAATCTCTGAAGCTTTTCACGAGATATATGTCCCAGCTTCTTATGCCACAAGAATGAGGAATTATCCTCAACATGTTTAGTTCTATCATTATGATGCATAGTTAAATAGGTTCCAGGTATTGATGATGGTGATAAATTTAATTTGTAAAGACCATCAAAAAGATAACCAGAACCAATAACTTTAAAATCTTTAAACAAACTAAAACATCCGTTGGCAATTTGAAATTGAAAACCTTGTCTATCTAGTTGAGAAACTGAAATTAAATTGCGGGAAATAGTTGGAACATAAAGAGTGTTTTCCAAATCAAGAAAGTATCCATGATCTAGAATCGACGATAGGTGCCCTACAAAGATTAATCGGGGCTTTATTTCCATTGCCCATAAAAAGGAAGTTTTCATTCTGGTTTGTGATTTGGGTTGAAAGGTATCCCTGCATCGAATTAGAAACATGAACATTAGCACCAGAATCAAACCACCATGATAAAGAAGATTCTTTAACAGTCAAATTTGTTTCAAAATAGCTTACGAATCCCAAAGGATTACCTTTATTTTCGAACCATTTTTGACGCTTAGTGCAATCTTTCTGAAAATGACAAGGTTTCTTACAGAAACGACACTTATTGTCATCTTGCTTTGCCTTCTTCTTTTCAGGTTGACCAGAATTATTCCGTGGTGCTCCCTTATTGCCCTTTGCAGGCTTGCGCTTATTGTTCACTCCTCGATTGACGAAATGTGCTTGATTAAGCCCTTGTTGGTTTAGCCTAGCTTCCTCTTGAACTAG
This sequence comes from Papaver armeniacum, assembly GCA_023531295.1. NCBI lineage: Eukaryota > Viridiplantae > Streptophyta > Magnoliopsida > Ranunculales > Papaveraceae > Papaver > Papaver armeniacum. The sequence continues at coordinate 408,638 of JAJJWW010000381.1, forward strand.
CATGTTTCCCAGTTCATTTGCAGTCCACTTTTCCTTAATAGTGTTGTAATGCACTTGAAAAGCGGCATACTGAGGAGGTAGAGAGTTGAGAATGAATTGGACAAGAAAGTTCTCATCCACGTTAATTTCATCTCGGTGAGCTTAGCAAAGAATGCTACGCATTTCTATCACGTTTGGTGCATTGACCTTACACCGGTGTACTTCATGGTGGTCGGATCAGCCATCAACTTTGACTAGAGACTTATCCATTGTTTTAAAGCGTTCCTTTACGATTTCCATAAAGTCCTTAGCATTTCTAGGTTCGGGAAGCGAGCCTTTAATGTTTGCATCAATGTGCATTCACATCAACTGTATGCTCAGTCTATCACTTCTCTCCCATTTTTTTTAAGATATCCTTATCTTCAGGGGAACTCTTATCAGTCATAATTGGCTTTTCAATTAGGAGAGCAAGGTCAATATCCTGCACACCCAAAGTGAACTCAACATTCTCTTTCCATTCTGAGAAGTTGGTGCCATTGAAAAATGGGATAGAAGAAGTATACGAATGCAACGACTTAGAACTAGAAGCTGTAAAACATGACAAAGATACACAAAGTCAAACTCACACACGTACAAATTAAGAAACTCTTGTGGGTAGAATCTTAAATAAAAGAAAAATCATGTCATAAAGTCATAAAAACATTCACACATATATAAGCAAGCAAAGATAAACATCTGTGGATATTATGCCTTTCATAGTTACATATATAATCATAATATTAGTTCAAACATGTGAATTAGAGCAACCCGTGGGTAACTTTTCATTCTAATATGTATGACTAAATATTTCTTAATGTTTATATACAAACACTTGAACAAAAAAACTCCTGTGGGTGATAATTATTCCCATGTGGTTGCATAAAACGATGTAGACTTACAATGACATGTTAATGTAACTTATAATACTTTAGTATCACTGTGGTGATAGCTAAAGAATATACAATTCAAACATTTTAATAACCTATACATTTTCAAGTTAGGCTACATTTGAAATCAAAATCAAACATTCAAAGTCAACATATAAAAGTCAACAATGGAAGTCAAACAATCAGTCAACAGTCAACGGCGGAAGTCAAACAGTCAAACAATCATGATCAGACGGTCAAACAGACAATGAAAGGAAAAGAAATCAAACATCACAGTTGTTCCAAGCAAACCCACTTTCATTTTGTTTATCCAAAACTAACTTTATAAAACAAAACAGCTGGGCTTGGTTTTTAACGGAACCCAATTAAGCATTAGAACATATTCTTTTACATCATAGCATATTGGGCTGTTTTAGACGAGGCCCAAACGCATACAAAAAAATAAATAGCGAACACTAAGGTGAGCCCATACACAGTTACAGAATCAAAAAAAAAAAATATATATATATATATATATTTAACACACTGTTGTAACTGTTCAACCCTAGACGCATACGTTACAAACATTATACAGACGTTTTGTCTTCACTCATGAATGAAAAACAATACAGACTATTAATCATCAACAAATCCCATCATATTAATCATGTTAAATCATGTTAAGCCGAAAATCACACAAAACCATGTCATCAAGGTGAATCAATCAATCTGACACTAGTGAAAAACAGAAGTTTCGCGACCGTCAGGGTAAGTCATATATACGAGTTATACGACCAGTTTTAACAGTCTCTGTTGGGGTCTCTGATAAAGCGTAGCTGTTCTATACGACCCTTAGTCGTGTGTCTCAAAATAACAACTGATTTTAAGGGTAACGAGGTACAGACCCTAAGCCGTGAGTCTCAGATTTAAATTATAATAATAATAAAAAAATATTTATTCAGATTTGCTGAAATGCCTGAATGACTAAATCTGAAATAATCTGAATGCACCAAGGTCAGGTCAAGTCAAATAGAAGTCAAGCCAAAATCAAGTCAAATGAAACTCAAAGAAAGTCAAGTAAAATAGAACTCAAATTAAACCCAAACTGAAATTCAAATTTAAATTCAAACTTAAGAATTCCACATTCATTCATTCATTTTATACATTGATTACACAAAAAAGATAAAATTGCGGTAAATATATGTCCAAGCTAGCTAGCTAGTAAGTTCTAACAACAAGATGCCAAACTAATAGACAATAAGCCAAAAACAACATGTTAAACAACAAAACGATAAGATCCTCCGATGGCGATGAACTTAGCCAATACTTCATAAATGATATCAAGTAAAGCATCCATGTGTTGTGTCCCTGGTTCACATACGACAAAGAACGTCGTTCCTGCAAAGAAAATCAACAACAACACAATGACTTCGTTTCAGTTCATAATACACGGTAGAACAAAATAAGTTACTAGAGTATACTTCATATTCTTTCTTTTAATGTTGGAAGCACGTGCGAGGTAATTTGAGAGATTAAACCTAGATCTAGGTCATGTAAACAGCAGTTGGCTCACCAATAGCAGGTATACAAGAGTGAAAACATAAATGAAGAAAGCAGGGAATTCAGGAAAAGAAAATGACTATTAGGGAATTAGTTTTGTGGAATGCTTTTGGTATGCAAATACTAATATCACAGGGAATAATGTTCAAGCTCGTATCAACAGCCAACAGGTTATATATATATATAGTGGAATATAAGAGGTGCAGATTATAACCCCAAGATTCGGCATGCTATCTGACCCAAATAAGTAGCAAAATCAAATCACAAAGGAGGTTCAAGGTATGTTGTCAAATCACATGTGCACAGGGGGAGCTACATGATTTCCACCAATGGAATTATAAGGTGTCGGGCAAGTTCATCACGTGTATCCCCATTTCTCGTCCCCTTGGAAAGATAACCAATTGTACAAAATGAAATTAAAATTAAAGTAAAAGAGCTAACATAACAAATATGTAATCTACTAGGAAGAGACATATGAAACCTTTCAAGGCCAAGATTTAAGATGTGATTTTTTTCAAGGCCAATTTCATGTCAAGCATACCAGAGAGAATTCATGAGAAAGCCCAACTTCCTGAGTGATGGACAACTTCAGAATTCAGGAGACATCTTGTAGCTTATGGTTGCTTATATGACCCTTCAGTGGATAATGAACCTGCAATGTTCCAAACAAATATGAATCTCAAAGAACATATGCTTGATACATGACATATGCTAAAGACAAAAGAAAATAATTAAAAAAAAATATTGACATTGATAAATAGGATTCATCTTGATCTCCACCATTACCGTTTCCATCATGGTAACCAATAAGATGCACTTTACAAGGCTTCTCTAGTTGTTTGATACTCCTTCAGCTTAAACATACAAAGTGTTGTAGACAGAAATAGAATGTCATAATGACATCAGAAGCTAAGGGTGATATTATCAAGAAAATTTGCATCGAAATATATTTCTAAGAAAACATTTACATTATGAAGTTCAAAATCTAAGTATGAAAACTGAAGTAACCATTGCAATACAAACACACAATAAAACTCATGCAAGTAATCATTAATCGGAAAAATGCCAACACTTGGGTACCTAAGGACTAAAGATTCACATTTTAACAGAATTATGAACTCGCAAAGCTTTGATATAATAAAATATGCTTAATAGGATACACCAAACTTGTGCCATAGAGAACCAGGTGCAGGTGGGTTGAATAAGGCTACAATGACTAACAAGATGATCGAGTCTAAGCAAGTACAATTAAGGCTCTAGCTAGGTAAAGATTAAGATGGTATTTTAGGCACATAACTTACCGTTTATCATCGAGATTTCTTCTGCTTATGTAGACTGTTATCACTGGTCACTCCACAATGTCCAAGTGTCTTCTCCTATTACGATTTCCCTGCAATAGAAACTATCTGGTATTAGTAAACATAACAAGAATACACACAATATGCGAAACTTGCACAACTTTAAACGATACCAGTCAAGGACAAGCTATTCACTTATACCAATAACCATTATTGTAGGTACAGGCAGTATCCATGGTACTTGTCCAAATGCAGGAACTTCGAACCACCTGGTACACCGTACACAGTAACCCCAATATGGCAGTGTACAATTCATAAGCATCAGATTAAAGGGTATAAAAGATTGAATACTTGAAAAAGCATGACCCAAGTAATCAGCATTTAATATGCAAGTGAAAATATAACCGTTTGCACGAGATGATTTTCCCCATAAGTACCTTTTGGTGTTGTAAGCCTTGGAAGTGGATGCTTATTGCGATGGACTTCTAAGTTCAATGAAAATGTGGTGAACCAGGTACCTTGTCATCATCATATTTCTTGGCCTCGACTTACTTCTCCTCCTTATTTTGGGATCATCACTTTCCTTGTTTACTTCAGATGCTGCTACATCACTTTGCAACCAGAATATGACACTAACCATGAGAATGATTCTGCTTATCTTAAACCAACATGCCTATCCATTTGTAAAAGTGGAAAAAATCTAAGAACAAGACCTAAATACTCATGCTTGATACATGACATAAGCTAAAGACAGAAGAAAAGGAAAAAAAAAGATTGACATTGATAAATAGGATTCACCTTGATCTCCAACATTATCGTTTCCATCATCGTAACCAGTAAGACGCACTTTACAACCACAGCTCTATAATTTAAAAACAATTTCATCTTCCTCCTCATCAAATATCAAATCCAAAGGAATCGATTCTATCAACCTTGCTCAAGGATTTTCACATCGAGGAACTTGTCAAAAATCTCACTGTGAACTAGTTAAAGTTTAGAAAAGGTCACATGATGCAAATAACATTCCTTACACAGAGTAAAATATTGAACTAAGCTATAAGCTGTGAAATATGTTGCTTGTGTACACACTTACCTATTATCAAATTCCTATAATAAAGATCCAGAAAAACATTCACACGGCAGAAGCTAAGGATGTCATGAATATTTATCATGATTAACAAACATAGACCTTAACTTTTATCAGATTTGGGCACTAAGAACAATGCTTTGTGTCATAATCATTATAATTCCAGTAGATAATTATCTTAACTGTGTTGATCAAAAATTGGAAAAGACTACTAATTTATGCAGTAAAAGAAAAAAGAAAAAACAAGATTTGCAAAGTTTTCGATAAACTGCAATTTAATGAGGTTTAAGGTTTACACAGATCATTCATTCTCTAAAATCATTCACTGAAAACAGAAGAGAGACCTTAAATCCATGGTAATGAAATAATAAAGGTTAAACTTCCATACATAACTTATAGAACAGTAAGAAAAAAATACCAAATTAACACTGACTAGAATGCCATATCGAATGATAATGCTATAAAAAAAGTTCAATCGCATACTAATTTTGAGCAAAATCATCGCAGATAAAATATGCACCATAACCCCAATTCCTCAAATACTTAACAAAAAAGACATACCCTGAGGAAAATTAACATCATTCCCATTATAAGTAATCAAAAATGGGTTTCATAAATGAGTAAAAAAGACAGACCCAAGAAATAGGTGTTGTAGCTAACTAAAATCAATATCGAACTTTTGATAATTTAACCTTTGAATTGGAGATCAAATCTCTAGTTACACACAGATTTCGTAGTAGTTCAAAACTGGGAATTATTACATGGAAAAAAACCAGAATCGCATCTTCTTCACTACTATAACTACTGTTGAAATAATAAACACAATCAACACCATATAAAACCTAAAAACCAAGAGAGGCAGAAATGGGTTTCACCTTAGCATTAGGAGCAAGACGAGCCATCAAACTAGCAGCAGCATTTCTTGCGTTAAACTAATAGTTGAGTTGATTATAAGAAGTACAGTAATCCCTACGAAATCTTGCCAATCCGGTGGTCTACCCTGCAAGAAAACCCCAATTAGTATTAATTAACACACAAGACAAAGCCAAATCCAAATCTGACCACAGAAAGAAAGTAGTACTAATGGAAAACATATACAGATTACTTACTCCTCCATAAGTAAGGACTATAGCCATAATAGTTGCTGCCTCCATTACCCACGACAACGGATTCCACATAAACGATAAGAGCTTCAACAACTTTCTCTCCTACACACCAAAACAAAGATTAAGCAAAAAAAAAACTCTATATGAAAACAACAAAAACAGAGAGGAACCCAATCAATAATACCTCCTTCTCTCGAGTTTGTTGTAACCAAACACCGCTAATCGCTGTTGAGCATCTTCATTAGAAAGCCCTTGTTTGTTACATCTCAAACTTTCAAGCACTTCTTCAATAGGTATCTCCTCCTGAAATATCAAAATGATGAGTAAGATTAGACCAAATAAAGTGGGAAAGAAAGGAAAAAGAAACAAAACCAATTAACATAATTCTAGTACTAATGAAAATTTCAACATAAACTGCCACCCAAACTGAAACAACATAAAATCATGAAATCGGAAAATCCCCTATAGCCCAAATTGAAGAACCAAAATAAGTAGTGTGACTGACCAACTTCTTCTTCATCACCACCACCACACCATTATCATCGGGAATCATTATAGAAGTAAACTGCAACCCTGCTCAACAAAAATAACACTTTAATCGAAAACATTACCAGGAAAATCAAGAGCTTGAAAATTCACCCTAACCCTAATTTCAAAATTAAATTCTGAAATTGAAGATGATGAAGAAGACTGAGTCATAGATAATTACCCCAATGAATCGCAAGAAGGATTTCATCATTGACAACACAGACCACCGATGAAATCGATTTTTAGCTTGAGGGTATTGACTTTTATTTCAACTTCCGGATCTGGATCGAGAAGAAGAAATCGATGAAACAGATTCTTTGAAGAATAAGAAGGTGATGGAGGTCGATCGAGAGCAAATGGATAAACTTACATAGAGAAAAAAAAAACAAGTGATGAGTTCCGCTGTGAGCTAGTGGAGAGGTAAGAGAGAATAAAGATAATAATTGAAGATAAAGAAAAAAAGGTATAAGATACATCGATAAAAACGAACATAGATTGGTACAATCCAGCCGTTCTTTTCGGTCTAGTAAATCCTGACCATATAAAGTGTGGGGCCCAGAATTGTTCAACAGATCTACATCGAAGGTCTAGGGTCTTTGAATCGGTAGTTGTTTGATGGCAGGATGGTAAATAAATTTTCTTATTCAGAGACAGCTAAATAAGCTCTCCGAAATTTTCCTTTTTTTTATCATATCAGAGACGGATATCTTTGGTCAACGGTCCAACTACCGGTACTGAGGGTCTCGAATGTGAGTCACTGAAAACCCATTTTCCACTATCTTTGGTTATTTATTCATGAATCACCACATCATCCAAACATATTGAATTATGTGAACAAAGAACACAAAAGAAAAAAAGAACAATAAAAAATAAAAATCAATCAATTTCAACGCGATCATAAAACTTTATACATATTGTACTTACGTATGTATGATGCCTAGACATGAATATGACTATTGCAAATAAAAAAAAAGAAGTTATTGATCGATTCTTTATTAACACAAAAAAAATAGCATACAACATCATGGACAATCATGAAGTTCTAAACCAGGCTCTAGATGCCAAATATAAGATTTTTTTATACATAAAGGATGTTTGAACAAACATGATAATCACATCATAAGCATAGTTGTGTTAGAAAGGATACCTGATGCCATTTGGTTGAATCCAAAATGTCCGGCAAGAACACCCGTAAAATAAAATACCTTGAGAAACTCTTAGTTTCTCCTTCTTGACCTTTTTTTTTGTAATGGATAATAAAAAATTCATGAACCCAATTCTGATGGTTATAGAGTTCCTTTTATAGGTAGAAGGAGGACCAAAGTTCATAGGATTTAGATTTTTCATTTAATCTCGACCGTCCATCAAGGAAGAGGGAATATGAAAGGACCCCAATATTTGTAACCAACATGTTTAGCCATATTCTAAATTAACCAAAGATATCACATGGCCCAACAAGATATTTCTAATGTAGAAATATTCTTACAGAATTTACATCTGAATGGAGGTACTACACAGAAATTAGAGTTCTCTGCTCTTGGAATTGTTGGTGATGCAGAATTTGAAGATGGGTTGTTGTTGATTTGATGATAAGGAAGATAGAAATGCTGGGTTAGATGTATGTTTAGGACAAGGTTTTGAAGTTGGTTGTTCTGGATCTGAATTGGAGAGAAGAAATCGATGCTGCTGAGTAAGGATAAGATTAAGAAGCTGATGCTGTGGATTAATGATATCTGTGATGTTTTTTAGGGTTGTTGAGGAAGTTTGAGGCTGAGAGATGAAAGAACTCAGTTAATGAGAGTTAGGATTCATGTATTTGCAGAGATGAACATCTATATGTGGGGTTGAGCTGAAGTCAAGATCGATGGGGGTTTTAGGTTTGATTCATCTGCTAATGAAGCTTAAGCAGCTTATTATCCTTGTGCCTATAGAGAAGAAAGTATGAACTAGCAGATTAAGGAGGAAGTCTTGACAGTAAAGAAGCTGAGTTGCAGCTGTTGTTCAGATGAACTCGATAGATAGGTGGTCCGAGACAATGGAACTGGTGGATTGGATTGCCGTGATAATCTTGGTGTGACCTGAGATGCTAAGTTAGTGGTGTATGCAACGCAGGTGCTGCCACTGAATTCTGTAGCTAAATGGGAGTGTTTGGTGGAATGTTTTACAGGGGAATTGAGGTTGTTTACACAGGGAAGATGAATATGTTGTTGATGTTATAAGGAACTGGAGATGTGAAGTATGCAACTGGTATAACTATAGATGCAGTCACAGTATATATGAAGACAGAGAATGGGAATATTGCTATGTTGTTGCTGCAGTGAAGATGTATTCAAGGGAGAAATGGAAGTATTACAGATGCTCCCCTAGATGTTGGAGTAGCATTGCAGGTGGAGTACAGGTTGTGGAGAATGGCTCAAGTACTGAGCTTGTTAATGGAAATGGAGATGGAAGAATGGGATGTGCAAGCAACTGTTTCAGTGGACTAGATGATATTTTGTATGAGAAATTGCAGCTAGAACTAAGCCTGAGAAGAGAGCTATCATGGACTGAGCAGAACCTGGTACTGCCTCAAAGTGAACTGTCAGTTCTCTGTAGCTGACAATTTAATCGATTCAACTCAGTAACTCGGTGTCCTGACCCGACGTTAGTTTGACCGTTAGTTTTCAACTGCTGACTGTTAGGTTGACCCAGGTAAACACTGGTCGACAATACAATTTCCCGGTCACCTAAGATGATTCCCGATGGTTCTCCGACCAATTTCCGACGGTGGAACCAGTTATCCGGCGACCACTTTTGGACAGAGATTTTGTTATAGGTTTTTCTCACACATGGGCTTGGTGGACTCTTATCTATTGGACCTTTGAAGACTTGACCTAAGAAGAAACATAAAAGGGAGGATTTTTACAACTTGGATATCACGTATTCTACTTGGAGTTTTTGGGAGATAGCCGCAGCTAGTGTTTGCTTTCGTTTTTATCTTTGATCTTCTTTATTTTCAATTATTATTATGAGGATGAACTCCAAAACTATGAGTAACTAAACCTAGCGTTGATTAAGGGTGATTTAAAAGCTCGAAATATGAACTCATGATTGATATGCAATAGCTCGTTTTCTCACACGTTTAGTTATTGTTTGATTTCTACCATGCTAATAATTCTTATCGATTGTTCCTTAATTGTTTAAGTTCGAAATTAAATAGTTATGTCACAATCTTATTACTAGTTTAGATTTTCTTCGACCCGTAATTATCTAGAGAATTAAACACAAGTAGCAATATGTGGGTATTGATGATGGGACTTTGTCAAGTACCCATATGTATAAATTGACACTAGTATGTGATTCATGCTTTTGAGTCCATCACTAGGAGCAACCTTATCTCATAAAACTTAGAGCATTTGTTTAAGTCACATCTAGAGAGCGTACCTCCAGGAAACTTGGCAAGTAGAATCCGTTAGTCGAGCGCTTCCGTATTCAGTGAGCTTAGGAGATAATAACGGGATAGTTGAGCGTACTAATTATCCTAGGGTTGTTAGTAACAAGATAATGTGAAGAACTTGGTTATATATCAATTAGGTTTATATTCTGTGGTCGAGAATGAATCCTTAATCAATTCCATCTCATATTTGAATACAATATTATAATTTTCAGAATTTTACAACACAATCATCTTTGCTAAGAGTAATTAGATAACAACTTTTTGCTCCATACCTCCCTTGGGACGAATCTTCTTTCGTTATACTACTTGCTAGTGTAAAGAGAAGTAGAAAATATTATTTGCGAGTTTGACACCTCGTCAGCGGCTCGCTCATATCTTTGCTCTCACCCACTACAAGTGCATATGCAACCAAATCAACATCGCCATATCTTTGAGGTGGTCTAACTTTCCTCCTCTCTCTGTCTCTTACAAGATTGTACTGATGATCTTGTGCTGCTTCTTCCTGGGAAGTCTCTTGCACAATATCTTGATCATCCTCATCATAAACAACAGTCTCATTGTTTTCCTGAACTTGCATCTCAATTTCCAGCTAGTCACCAAGCCGCACCTTATCACTAACATCCTCTTTAACTCTTCCATCTAGTTGTTTATTCTTTGCTTCGACATCGATTGGTCATCAAATGTCATATATCTACCGATACGAAACTTGATTGATCTCTCTTCAGGACATCATAACCTGTAGCCTTTCACTCCTTTTGCATACCCAAGAAAGATACACTTATTTGGTCTAGGTTCAGGCTTCCCCTTATTTACATGAGCATAGGATGGACATCCAAAAATCTTCATGGTCTTCATACTTCACATGTGAGCATGTCCAAACTTTATTTGGAGTCTTGCATTCAATATCAGTTGATGGAGATCTATTTACTAAATAAGCTGATGTGTTTGCTTCTTATGCTCAAAACTCTCTTGGTAACCCAGCATTGAAGAGCATACATCTTTCATTCTCCATGATGGTTTTGTTCATTCTTTCTGTTGATGTGGTGTTTTTCTGACTATGCGGTGTCTCACAATCCATTAGCATTTTTAAGATACTTGGGTATAAAAATATCTAATTTTGGTCGTCTTTTAGACCCATAAATTAAAATTCATGGGGTATTAGATCAAAAAAGTAAATAATTTTACTAGGAAGCGCACTTTCGGTAGAGTTTCAGGAATTTGGTCTCGAACTTCATGAGGTACTCACAACTGGCCAAGGAGATGAGTTCTTTTTTGCTTCTGGCACGAGATGATAAAGAGAAAATTGGAATATTAACAACCTTTGAGGGTAGAATCAATAACGACATCCATGCCCATGGTTCATGCCTATGCTTCGAAACCCATCATTGAATACCGAGCTCGATTGAGTCTGTGTTTTGCGTATTTCCAAGTCGATGTCTATTATAGTAGAACCTATATATAAGAATAATCTACAAAGGAATAAACTCCATGTATGAATAAAAAATTATGGTCCCAATTTCGGTTAATCTTTGTAAAAATTACCTCTATAAGAATAAACATTATATAAGAATAATTTTGTACGATCCCAACGATATTATGAAATAGTGCTTTTACAGTATTATTGTTTTCCAAAAGTCCTTTGAACTTATAGGTGATTGAACTTACTAGGGGTCCTGTGGACAAGTTTCCCAACATGTTTTTGTTTCTTCATCTTCATATTGTCTACTATTGCATGAAACTAAAGTGTATCTAAAAGACTGGCCTTTTATTGACCCTATTGTTTTCTCCGTCGAATAAAGATTATGATCATAAGTAAATAGCTAAGAACAATTAGGTATCAACCACAATTCTGATTATGTGTATCTTAAGGTTTCATGATTTCTCATTCCAGTTTCCTTCAGCATCTCAACACTTTTAGCTATTAATTTTGTTTTGCTTGTTTTAAAATTCATTGCACGTCAAGTTTTTACCATTTTGTATAAAAGAAAACATCCGCAAAATTATATATAAGTAGAACTTGGATCTATATCATTGCACTATTATTGTTAACTAGAATTACATGATTCTTACCAATTAAAATTGCATGCCAAACGAAGGTCCTATAGTGTCCTATAGTTTTTTTTTCCTTCTTGCATATACTCGATTTTAAAACTAAAATGTTTGTTATCTGTTGTAGTTTTTGTATTTTGTGTGAAGTAAGTGTTTAAATTTTAATATCACGCGGCTTCTCATCAAAATTACACATGCTTCAAAAATATAAGACAAGAATCAAAATTACACATTTATGAAAAACTTTATGTATTACTCGTAAGAAATAAATCGAATTGAGTCCAGTTTTTTAACTCCAATATTTATAAAGGAGAATACAAAAAATTTCGAGGAATATCAGTCCAACGATCCAATAATTAGAATTATTTTGTTTTGTATGGATTGGTATTCCGGATAGAATTCTGTATCCCTTTCAGGATCATTAACTTGTTACAATTTAATAATTTAGATATCATAAGTGTACGTAGGACTATACACAAAAAAAATCAACTTACATGGGATTTGACTTTAACCATCCTAAATTGTAAATGAGAAATTTTTTGTTACTTGTTTTGGAAACTTTAAAAGTTAAAAAATTAGTTTAAAAGCAAAATTTTCATTATGTCACATATAGGTATTAAAAAAAAAATACGTATGGCTTTTTTAATAAGATGAAAGTAAAGGTTACGGATATGGAAATACTGATATGGGGATTCAAGCTTTATAGATTTTGACGAATGCTCGTGTCCGTATCCCCATATCAGCATTCGTGCTTCATAGATTTTGTTTCTAAAAAAGGGTATTTGTGACTCTCACACACTATCAAATTCAAAAAGGACTTGGTTGCTCGCATGCCTGCTATGTAATTTTTCTTCATTCTTTTTAATAGAAACTATTAATGACTATCAAATTGATTTAAACAATCTAGCAAACTAAATTTAATTTAGGGTGACGGAGATGGTAATATTTATGCTATAAATAAAGTTGCAACAAATTTATGATCAAATATCTTTCGTGACGTGTTAATCTTATGCTTGAGAATGATCTTAAAAACGTAAATCCTTGCTACAATTTTGGTTTCGAAAGATACCAGATACAAATATCAAATATCATCAAATATTTATTTTCTTTTTGAGGAACAATTGATTTCTATAACGAAGAAGAACGACATTAAATACTGATAATTGTGTTCCCTAAGGAATTTGGAGATTGTCTGTATCGGTGATCTCTCATAGTAGTTTGCTCCAATGGCTCAAAACTCTCAATAACATTCATTTGTTTTTTACCAGTTCCTATTTGCAGAAAAGAGATTTATCATTTTGCATGAAATGGAACAGATAATGTTGTTCACCTCCCTGCTCTGCTTCCTCAAATCTAAACCCCAAATCTTGTGTAAAACAACTGTTTTGAATTTTAGTGTCGTGTGACATCTCATGGGAATTACATGTCAATATGAGAACTTTATGTTTTCTTCATCCGAAATAAAATCAAACTAATCCCATGTTTCGTTTGAAAGAGTCAGCTTAGAGATTCAAGATTTTGCCACCAATGGCTGGCCAAGATCTTAAACTTACATCCAATTATCGACAAAGCCATCAAAAAAGACAAAAATGTAAGACCGATCAGCGTACTTGTGCCAAGCAGCCGCCCGCCGCCCGCCCATTAGATAACGACTTATTAATCAACTGCAAATTAATCAGCTGCCAACTGTGAAAGTATCCGACAAGTATCGTAGTATACCGAAGTTTAGATATATCTCATTATCAATTTAGGTTCTTGTTACAAAGATTGATTAAGCTACAAGCATAGACGATTAAGTTGCCCAAAGCAATATAGCATAAATGAGAATTTAGGGCTATGTTTTTTTCCGATAAATCTTTGGCATTGTTGGACATGGACTTGAATCTTATAACACGTTTTCCCATAATTAAAAGACGAGGCATTGAGTTCTGGCAAACTCAAGCCTACCCCGGAAATGAGAGAAGGATGAGTTCTCAGTTGTCTTATTAAAAGATTAAGGTATACTTCTATCATTCGGCATCACACATACTATTATTTAGCAAAATCTAGAGAAACGTATTGGTGACTCTCACGCTATATGGATGTGACTATTTTAATGGCGTTTTTCTTTAGATTAAAAAAAAAAAAAAAAAGACGTTGTTCTTAAGATCAAATTGATTTTAAACTGCTCAGTAAAATCATATAAAATTGAGGTGGTGGAGACAGTAATATTTATTTTACAAGATAAAATTACAAAGATTTTCATGAACAATTATGTGTTTGGATGAGGTCTACTAACGTAGTTAATTCCTTGCTATGATTTTTATTTTAAAATATGCTAAATACGAATATCAAATATCCATCAATAATAAGAACGCCTAAATGGGGGATATGAAAACTAATTGGGGGATATAGCTAAATGACAAAATAGGGATCTAAATATCCTAGCTGGGTTACCCCTTATATAATTAAATTATTAATTCCTCATCTAACCCTCCCTAATCATAATTAGTAATTAATCCTGATTAGTAAAATATTAATGATTTGGAAGTTATAATTTGTGTATTTATGTTTATTTGAATTTGTGTGGGTTAGTTGAGAGTAGAATGAGGGAAAAAAATTTTGAGTAGAATTTTTTTTTTTGAAAATGGAAGATGATTGTGATGAGAGACTTGCAAAATTTCTTTGAATCTTTAACTCAATTACAACAACAATCATATCTTCAATCTTCGATTAATGATAACAACTCACAATTGAGTGGAACTTTTTTTTGAAAATGGAAGATGATTGTGATGAGAGAATTACCGCTAATAAGAGGTTGAAAAATTGATTTTTCTTCTTTGAATCCACCATTGTTGCAGCTGAAAAAGCTTGGTGCCGGCATGGTATTCAACCAAAAACCCATGCGGGCAATTGTTGGAAATGTTCATAAATTCTGGTTTTGATCTTCAGAAGTTGATTTTTTTCTGGTTTTGAACAGGTACCGGCAAGGTAATCTAGTTTTCGAGCATGCCGGTACATGTTAAAGATAGTATTTTGCTTAAATTTCTATGCCTAACGGGATGAAAAGTATCCGAATGTTGATTTTTTTTTCACTTGACTACCGGCATTGATAGGAAATTCTCGAGCATGCCGGTATCATGTTCCTAAGCATATAGTCTTCATCAATTTCGGCATGGTCTTCATCACTTCCGTTTTGAATTTTTGGCATGGTCGGGTTGATATGAAGACCATGCCGTATTGTTTTCCGGCATGGTCTTCATATCAACTGACCATGCCGGAGTGGACTGATTAATACCAGAAAAAATTCGCAGCATCACAGTCGTTGGATGTTGCAGATATGACATCACAGTCGTTAGATGTTGCAGATATGACATCACAGTCGTTAGATGTTGCAGATATGACATCACAGTCGTTGGATGTTGCAAATATGACATAAGTTCATAACTGTGGTTAAGTCATGATGTCATATCTGCAACATCCAATGACTGTGATGCTACGAATTCGCTATTTGAACTCGCACTGCGAGTTCAAAACCTTTTCCACTTCTAGTAAATATTGGATGGATTTAAGATGGTGTAGTTGTTCATACCACAAATGGCAAGTACCACCGACATAATCAGAAACTTATGCGTATATAGGCTAAAAAAAAAATTCTATAAAAATTCAATTTTAATAATCTCAAAAAGTGATATCTATAAGTGCGATAAAATTATAAAGGTACTTGAACTTAGGAACAAAGGCAAAGATTTGTCTCAGTAGGGGAACTTTTTTGTGGCGATAACAATATTTACCTCAGGCCGCTACAAAATTTTGGGATTTTGGCTTATATTTTTAGAGCCAAAATCTTCATAACAGAGTTAAATTTGCTACTATTATATTCAGAAAATGGGTCATTTGTCCAAATAATTTTAAAACATGGTTCAAATGGACGAGTAAAAATTAGTATGGGTGAAATGGACACCAAAAAAATACCAAGGATGAAACTGGATTCATCCTGACTTAACTTAAAAAATGGCAAGGATGAAACTGGATGCATCCTGATGTAAATTAAAAATAAGAAAAAGTATTTGAAAATGGGTAGGATGAAACTGTTTACATCATGACTATTTTTACATTTTTATCTATTTAAATAGTATCAAAATCTAATTGTCCTTTTCATCAAGGAATTGTTGATTTTGGTCTTTTTAACCAATTTTTTGTATTATATTTACGATATTCTCATATTATAGTTAAATTAACTAATATATCCAAGATGAAACGAAAACAACGTGGAAATATTCAAACTTCCCATGGCTAAATTTGTTAATTTTAAAATTAGTGTGTAGATAGCTAATGTTATTTGGGCTTCTCGTTTAATACTACTACTGGGCTATTTTACTAATGGGCTTAACTTTATATATTCTAGGCCTAAAAAAGAATTCTGGGCTATTCAAAATCTCTTTTGAGGGATTTTGGGGTATGTTTTTTTTTTTTTTTTTTTATTTTGTTCTTTCTTCTTCTTCTCGGGACCCTCACTCACGCCAGGGGTGGAGTCAGGTTCGTGTGCAAAAACGATATCCTACCCATTGCTACGGGTTGCAAAGGCTTGAAAGCCATTTAGAAAAAAAGATAATAAAAAAAATAAATATATTAAAATCTCATTTTATAAGATTATAGACCGTTGCCTAGAGGTGTAAATTGGGTTGTGCCAAAGACGAGCAAAGCCCAAAGACAAAGACGTTAAAATTTGAGCACAGCTGACCAAAGACGTGACTTAGCCCAAAGACGGCACATCACGTTAGTTAAATGGGACGTCCGGGTTTGACTAATTGGCACGATAGCACAAAGACGCGCAAGACGGATAAGCACGTGGCCCACCCACCCAAAGACGTTAAGAGAGCACGTCATAACATGTACAAATACACCATATAACAAGGCATAATACATCACATTTTTGTATATTTCACAAAAGAGTCACTATTCTAGCTAGTTTTTAACATTTTATGTTGGCTTATTTATAACAACACATATAATACCTTAGTATTTGGAAAATATATTTCAATATCGTTGTTATAATGTCGTCACTTATATTTAACTAGAACATTAATTTACACGACAATAATCCAATTTTATATTTGATGCGCTATTTCTTTTTATTGAATAAACTTGTTAATTTTACTTGAAATAATTTCAAATGATATGTTGTCTAATTAAATTCTTGTGATAATGTCCGACTTAATGTATACATTAAGTGATTTCAAATTGTTTATAGCACGTGTGCCAACACGGCACAGCACGGCATGTTTATTCGTGTGTTGTGCCCGTGGGCGTCCGTGCCTAGCTTTTGACTAGTAAAGCACAAAGACGACCAAAGACGACGTTTAAGTCGTTGGCACAGCACATCACGGCACATGGCACGTGAAGCACGCGACTTCGTGTGCCGGGCTGTGCCGGGCCGGCACGTTTTACACCTCTACCGTTGCCCTTAGCATGCTTCTCCACCGACTCATAACACTCAAAATCTCATTTTATAAGATTAATATTATTTTTTTTTATCAGAAAAGAAGATGTATCAAATGAGGAAGAATGTACAAAACTCTACCAGGGTTAGAGAAAATAAAGAAAAAGAAGAAACCTAAATTACATGAAGATTAAATTCCAACTGCTAAGCACTGTATCCATGAAATTTTGATGTACTCATGACCTGCTGCAGCTGCCCAAGTTAAGACAGAAGTCCTAGCTTCGAATATTAGATCATCACCGGCTTTGTAGAGATAATGTTCTTCGAATCTTCTACAATTTCGTTCCTTCCAGATGAAATTAACAATTGCCGCAGGTAGCAAACCCCAAATGTAATTACCAGATTGAGAGAAGTTATTATCATGCCAAATCTCTGCCAAAGATCTCATGGAACCAGGAAGTGCCCAAACCCAGCCTGTACTCGGTAAAAGATTACACCAAATCTTATAAGCTATTTTGCAGTGTAGGAAAAGATGGTCCTGCGACTCAGTACCATTCCCACACATAACACATGAGTTGTACAGGTGGTTCATACCCTTATTTTGAAGTATATCTATGGTATTTAGCCTACCATGAAGCAAACACCACATTAAGATATTGAGTTTAGGTGGAACTGCGGGTCTCCATAAGAATCGACATGGAAAGTGATCAACTCCAAAACCAGCTACTAACCTTTTATACAGCGATTTGACAGTGAACACCCCTTTAGGATCAAGTTTCCATCGTCTTGTATCTGCCAGGATGTCTCTTGCTGGTGGATTGTCACCGATGACAGTAATAAGAGTCGCATATTCTTCAGTCTTAGAGTTTGTAAGTATTCGCTTGAAATCAAACCTCCAATTTCCTTCCAAAGAAATCATGCTTGCAACTGTTGCATTTGTATCTCTGGATAACCTGTAAAGGTTAAGGAAGGTAGTTGACAACACTAGCTGACCATGCCAAACGTCATTCCAAAAAGCAATGTTGATGCCTGAATGCAAATACATGGTCGAATTTTCATTAACTAGACCTGCAGATTGCGTAATAACACGCCAACAAGAGACTCCGTGAGTTTGGTTTATTTTCCCCGGTATCCAATATGAAAATCTGAACCATATTTATCTTCAATTATTTTGTACCATAGCTTGTTCTTCTCAACACCGTATCTCCAACACCATTTAGCCAATAATGCTAAGTTCATAAGTCTAAGATTACACACTCCAAGACAACCTCTTTCTTTGGTCGCCCGAACCAAATCCCAATTAACCAAATGAGAAGTCTTCGTACCCTCTTTATACTCCCACAAAAAGTTGTGCATCTTATTTTCAAGAATCTTAATAACTGGAATAGGTGCCTTGAATAAAGAGAGATAATAAGTGGGAAGGGAGGATAAAATGCATTTTATAAGAGCAAGTTTACCTCCCCTTGATAGAGATATACGTCTCCAAACAGATAATCTAGCATCAAACTTCTCAATGATTGGATCCCAGATACTTTACAGCCAGGTTTAGCACCAAGTGGCATCCCCAAATACATGAAAGGTAAACTATCAGTGGAACAACCAAATTCCTCAGCCCAAATATTTAAGTCAGGTACATTTGCCACAACAATAAGTCTGGTCTTCGAAGTGTTTACCTTTAGACCAGCTATGAACTCAAAACAATGTAAGACCGAAAACAAGTTATGCGACTCCTCCTTTTTGTTATCTACAAAGAAAATTGTATCATCTGCATAATGAAGGTGGTTGACAATAATACTCGTAGAAGAAATAGAAAAGCCACTGAATAGACTTTCATTAGCTGCTCTATCCATGAGTCTTGAAAAACCCTCCATAGCAATGTTAAACAAAAGAGGAGAAATTGGACATCCCTGTCTTACACCTCTTGTGCTAGTGAAGTAGCCGAACGAAGACCCATTGATAAGAACCAAGAAGGATGCAGTTGAGTAACAAAACCTCAACAAATTACACCATTTCCGACTAAACCCCATTTGAGACGGGAAAAATTCAAGATACCTCTAATTAATTCTATCAAAAGTCTTTTCATATCAATTTTGCATACCATACCAGGGTTTTCCGACCTTAGTTTAGAATCTACCAACTCATTAGCAATCATAGTACCATCAATAATTTGTCGGGAAACCATCTGTACCTGGAGCTTCGTTATTACCCAAATCTCTTATGTCATGTAAAACCTCTTCTTCAGTAAAATCAGCTTCTAAGATGGCAGCCCCTCTAGCTGTGATGATATCGAATTCAATTCCTTCTAAATCAGGTCTCATAACCCCCTCTTCAGTAAAAAGAGTGCTATAGTATTCAACTATATGATCTTGCAATTGTTTCCTATCAGACACCAATTCATCTCCGATATATAGTTGCCTGATTCAGTTGTATCTTATTCTAGCAGAGGATAAAGAAAGAAGTATTCCTATCACCTTCCTGCAACCATTTGGTATTTGATTTGATTTTTCAACATGTTTCCTCCATTTTAGAGATCTTCTCGAATTCATCTTTGTTCTGAAGATGTGCATTCCGCTCTTCTTCAGTAAGAATGTTATCCTCAGCTAGTCCATCTCGAATTTTATAAGATTAATATAATTTTATTATTATGAATCACACATGTTATTTTCCAAATTTATCTCCATTTCCTATTAGAAATTATGCAATTTGCAATTGATGGTTTATTAAAATTGCATTTTCTGCGAAGTTTCGGAAATTTAATCTCAAGGAAAAGTTGGCTGGCCACCTGTGATGTCATTTTCATCTTTTATCTTCATGTTTTCTTCTGTGAAATTAGGTGTATTTTCGTGATAGGTCCGATGATTGTACCTAATTAGCTAAAAAAATTGGGTCTCAGCATCTTTTGTTGAGACATTGTATGTCTCAGCTACCCGTTATTTACCAGTTTCCTCTAACATGTCAAGACTCTTGGATAATAGGGCCGACCGAACGGAGGGCTCGAAGGGAGGGAGTCCCTTTTATGGCCATTTTTTTGTAAATTGAAACCTCACATAAATTTCCAATTTCATAAAAAGATTTTAGTAGTGTACACTTGATAATACCAAAATATCCCTCCTTTTAGTCTAATTACTATAATTCCTTATGTATCCTATTTTTCAGGGGTATAATTGGCAACCAAACTTTAATATAACATATCTGAAAATCCGTGCTTTGGAATTTTACAAGTTTTATCTTGTTGGAAAGGTTATAAAAAAATCTACGCAATGAGTGCAAAAAACAATATCAAATTTAGAGTTTTTACGAAAAATTCGGAGGTATTTATCATTTTAGGCATTAATTTAGAAAATTATATGTATATCCATTCAAACCACCACAAAGGATACAAAGTTTACAAACCACCACAAAGGATACATTTTTTTTTTGGTCAATCAACATATTTCAATTCATTCAAATCAAAATACTGATTACATAATCGCTTACAAAAATAACAAAAACATCAAAATAGAAGATGATTAAACCCCTAATACAATTTAAGATACCAATTACAAGTATATTGCGAAGAGAAAGAGCGATAAACTGTAAAGATACCCAATTTTTGTTTATGTAGTAGGAAAAAATGATGGTATTATCCGGAATCAATCCCGACCATTTAATCTGATTTTCTTCTTCTTTGATAAGACATGCTCCTGAAAGAAATGAGTACTTTGCCCGTAATCTTATATACCCAAACGAACCTGGATGCCCTAAATCTCTTATGTTGAAAAATAGATTCAAAGCGATACCGTGTTGAATGATTGATATTTTTGAACCGAGAATAGCAAGCCACGATCCAGCCTTGACGAGTTGAAAAAATCGCCCGCAAAGCGAAGAGACAATCATCCAAAATGACGAAGAAAAATCGCCCCAAATGGCGAAGAAATATGCCGAAAGACATCAAAACAATAGAAAACATGTTTTATTTGATTAACTAATGACTAAAACTTTAAAAAGAAATGAAATCTTGCTCGGATCTGGTCCAAAAGGACCAAATCTGAGCAAGAGGTTGATGAAAGCTTGGGTTTTTTTTCCCTTCTTTTGGAGAGAGAAAAAAGAGAGAAGATGAAGAGTTTTTTTGGAAATCTAAAATCAATACAAAATATTTTATGTAGCCATATTTTGGTTTATGCATCTAAATAATTTTCCGTTTCAGGAAAAGTGATACTTTCACTCCGTTTCAGCAAAAGAGATACTTTCACTCCGTTTCAAGAAAAATGATACTTTAACCTTTTAAATTTCCCTCTGTTCAGTAAAAGTGATACTTTCACATTATTAATTTCGCCTATTTTTAGGCAAAAATGAAATTATGAAAATATCGTTTTTCCTGAAACGGAAATAGTATATGCCAAACCGGCGGAAATTGTTATTTGTTTCGTTTTTCTTTGGTCGACCCTTCCATCGTGGCATCGGTGTTCTAGTATATTAATTTTGTTTTGTTTTATTTCACAATTCATTCTACATCAAGTTTTATTTTACCACTATCAAAATAAAAAATATCATAAGTTTTTAAATCAAATCATAATTAAAATTAAGAAATTTTACAACTAGCTTGATATACTAGTACAACCGTTGACACGGTGGGAGGGCCGACCGAAAAAGAATCTGAACATGGGGTTCGTCTGCGATTACTTTCGCCCCGTTTCCGAAAAAGTGATACTTTCGCCCGGTTTCAGAAAAAGTATCACTTTTTCTGAAACCAGGCGAAAGTATCACTTTTTCCGAAACGGGGCGAAAGTATCACTTTTCCCGAAACGGAGCGAAAGTTTCACTTTTCCTGAAACGGGTTGTGAAAGTATCACTTTTTCAGAAACGGAAAATTAGTCGATCCATAAACCAAAATATGGTTGCATGATGTGTTATGCATCCTTTGTGGTGGTTTGCATAATGGCTATGCATTCAATTTTCGAGAATTGTGCCTAAAATTAAAGTATCATTTTTCTTGAAACGGAGGGAGTATATCGTTTTATTAGTTGGAACGGAAAATTAGTTGATGCATAAACCAAAATTTTGCTACATAAAGTATTATGTATCTTTTGTGGTGGTTTGCATAATGAATATACATTTAATTTTCTAAAATTGTGCCTAAAATGATAAATACCTCCGAACTTTTCGTAAAAACTCTAAATTTGATATTGTTGTTTGTGCTCGTTGGATAGATTTTTTTATTAGCTTTCCAACAAGATAAAATTTGTAAAATTCCAAGGCACGGATTTTTAGATATGTTATATTAAAGTTTGTTTTCCAATTATACCCCTGAAAAAATAGGATACACAAGGAGTTATAGTAATTGGACTAAAAGAGAGGGATATTTTTGGTTTTTCAGCATGGACCATTCTCAATCTTTTTGTGGTAATTGATCACTTAGATTTACAAAAAAGTGGCCATATAAAGGACCTCCCTCACTTCGCTCGGTCGGCCCAATTAGTAGCAATTTCTTAATTCTAATATTTTGCACTCAAAATTTACATGCAGCCAATATTTACAATGGTGCTTTTTTTCAGAGTTTATAACCGTCCTCTCAACTAAAAATTAATGGCTAGGTCACCGATAGAGATGGATTTGATATTGAAGGATGATATATAGGCGACTCAAGTCCACAAGAGTTGATATTTTATCACACGCTCTTTTTTTATTACAAGATACCAAAAACTTATTAACTCTTCGACCTTTTTTCCTTCGATGATTATCTGTATTACTTCCATTTTTAATTTCTTATAGTAGTTTACTCCAACATCTTAAAAATTGCAGTAATCTTCATTTGCTTTGTTACCGATCTATGGCAAGGAAATTTACCATTTCACAATTTCTAAAGAGTAAAGCATCCTCAAATGTGTGTGTATATATATATATATATAATATTTTTTCAAGTCTACCGGTATCAAACAAATATTTTTAACTTGTATTACATGATTCTGCTTACTATAATTACATGTCAAATAAAGTTTTATGATTAGTTTCTTCATTCATAATACCCCATTTTGAAAGTAAAGATGTGAATTTCTTTGTATTAAACTAATGGTTTGATCATGTCATGTTACTGCTTTTCGAAATTACGATGTCAAATGAGAACTGTATGTTTTGTTCTTAAGAAAAATCATATTTTCCTAGTTTTTCTACCAAAACTAGATTTTTCCGACTAATCCATAAAGAGTCATTTAAGTCCCAACTTCCTACTCCTGATACTTCCGAATTAGTTTAATTAAGATGATTTTAATTGTGTGAGGAGGAACCAGTATTGGAAATTTGGAATAGTTGATATCTTCCCTCTTAAAGGCCTTGATAAATAAAACTCTCATTTTTTTTTTTTCAAAAAAAAGACAAATAAAACTCTCAAATTAAACGGTGATGAAACTCTCGCTTCCTATTGGCCTAGAAAGGCCTTTTCTAATGCAGAAACTATGGTGAGGACACTTGGCATAACTCTATTGGTTGTAATAATTAAAACGTGGTCACAATTTGGATACATCAAATACTTAACTGTCCGTTAGTAACGTTGTTGAAAAAAAGTAGGTAGACAATACTTATGTTAGAATTTAAACTTGAATTATTTAGTTACACCGTGTTTACACCTATACTTTACTGTACTTTAATAAGGGTGGACGAAATTCACGTCCAAACCGTTAAATAAATAAAAGAATTATTTTGTTCCTGCATAATAAGTGTTTTATCCCCGGAAATCGGAATCATGACCAAAGGGAGTGTCAAACTAATTAACTCTCTGCAACCCTATAATCAATTGGATCAGTTAAAACTAATCCAGGAACTTCACTGTGGTGCTCCAAAGATACGAAAATGACCTGCCGAAGGTACCTAATCTCATTTTCTCCATTATCGTTTCATTCATGACAGGATAACACAACATTTATTTTTCATTTTATTAAAACAATGGTCAGATATTTGTTTTGTTTAACCTTTATATAGCCAATCACCAAGTGGTCTGGTGGTTGGCATGCTCCCTCCCATTGCGGAGTTAGGGGTTCGAACCCTGTAATTGCTGAAATCTACTCCAATTTAAGGAATTTGGATGTAGTCACGTACTAGTCTAGGGCATCAAAAAAAAAAGAAAAGAAACCTTAATGTAAACTAATGCCCTAAAAAGTAAAAAATAAAAGATTGACTCAAATGACACACTACAGTGCCACATGTAATGTACGTGTAAAAGTATAGCGCATTTCTTTGTGTTGTTTCGGCCTCTTGTAGTTTTTCTTTTATTTTGTTTCTCTTCTGTACCTCTGAATTCCCCTTGCTTCTGTGTATTCGACTGAAAACAAACTACTGCCCCTAGATAAACCTCTAAACACACAATTCTTAATCTCTTATAACAGTTTTCTCCAACATCCCAAGGCTTTTGACTTTTCTTTTTCCCCCACTAATTCCTTCTTGTAGCAAATATTTTTTTTACCATTTTGTAAGAAACAAAACACCACCGGAAAACGTATATATAAGTTTTACTATCTAAGGCTTGTTCCAAACTATACATGATTCGGCTATCTAAAATTTCATATCAAAAATAGGTCAACGAAATTATGCATTTCGTAATTTTATGACTACATTTCTTGCTATCCGGTTAGAATCTGTGTGAAACAAATGTTTTGAATCTTATATGTCAAATGTCACGTGACTTCTCATGAAAATTACACGCAAAGTGAGAACTTTATGTCGTGACCCCAAGAGGGTGACAAATAATTTATACGAGCGACCCCTAAAATCTTTTAAAACAGCTAAAACAAAATTTCAGTATGGAGCTCCAAAGATATGAAAATGAGTACCCAAATCACTTTCTCCAAATTATGTTTCCAAAACAAGATATCACAACCCCTCTGCTATCACCATTTTGAACCTGTCTCCTCCAAAGTAAGTGTTGTGTGTCTAATCAAAACAACCTGGATTCTAATCTAATCTAATTGTTATGATATATCATAGGAACTTGACTGGTAGGTCAATCTGGCTTGCCTTTTATGTACTTGGCTGGTCATGTAACTACTGGAAATCCAGTAGTACACCCAAAAGGAAAGTAACCCAGATCTAAGACATGTTAAGTATTATAAACTAGAAAATCTTTATTGATGAACCAATCAAAGAAACAAAATACAAGTTCTTGAATACAAGAAACTAGAAAATACTCATTTTACTTCGTCACGTTCTTGCGGAGGTGCTTTATACTTCGCCCAGACCCTTTTCCATAAAGTTTTTCCCCTTCTTTCGCTATCTTCACATGGCTTGTCGGGACACCTGTCTATTTTCTTGCTCCATAATTTATTTACTTCGCGGCTTGTCTTCTCAGCCAAGTAACCTTACCCCGCCCTTTACGACTTCGTCCTTGATATCTTGTTGGATACTCCAATTCGGTCTTTCGTATCTTAGATTCTTGATGCGAGCCTCCTCGCATCTTCCCTGTACTTCGCAAGATTGATTGGTGACGAGGTAATTCTGACATTCGAATTGACAAGTCCCTGACTGGGATCTTTAAGTGAGATTTTCTAGCCCTATTTCTTCCCTTTATTTCTGACATGTGGCGAGCCTATTTCGTGTACCTACATTTTGCCTTTTCTTATTCTATTCGAGCCATACGAGAATGGAATAAGAACCGCTTCAAATTCCCTGGTTGCCACGTTCTCCACTTTCTTGCCTCCACGTGACCACGTTCTCTAGGTAATCGTTTATTGCCGGTTTGCATACCTCGAACATGCCGTCAACCCACTGAGCCAGTCATCTTCTCTATGCTATTATATCCAACCTGACTTGGGTTTGGGGTTTCTTTTCCTCTTCTTCCTTACTTTGCTATGTGTTTATCTGGTTTTGACTCTTTCTCCTTCTTCTGCCATTGTTTCCTTCCTTCTCTACCCTCTACTCTTCTTTCGTTATCATGGCTCCCAAGAAGATTTCTACAACTACCTCACTCAAATCTCTTGAGGAATTCCAAGCAGATTTTCAAAAGATAGGTTTAACCCTAACTCCTGCCGTTGATTCTTCTGTGAGTCCACCTATTATTGCTACTCAGGACATGGAAATGAACTATAGGTGGATTCAGTCGGATACTTGGACGGCCGACAAGATGATCTTCACTGTTGGTCAGTTGAGGGCTGGATTATCTTTCCCACTTTACGATCCTTCTAACCCCATCTTTCTCGAGATTCTGGGAAAACTGCAGTGCGGGGTTTTTCAACTTTCTAGTAACGCAATCCGCATCTCCAACGAGTTTTGGATTCGCTCAGGTAATGGTACTTCGCATGTTCCATCAGCAGTCGAAGAATTCGATTCTCGCGACTTCAACGTGGATTCTTTTGTGGCCAACTATTCGGCTAAATTCACGAGCATGAGGGAGCATCAGGAGTGGGGTATTGATCTTGTTCGCAATATCACCTCGACGCCAACTAAATCTCTCATATTAGATGTGGATTCCCAACTTCGCCTCTCCTGTGATGATGATTGGGCGATGTTTCCTCTGGTGGTAGGTGTCCCTTTCGTATGGGGTTTTGACGAAAAGGGGGTTCCTCGCCGCGGCCCCCTTACTAAACATTGCTACCTTGCTAGTTGTGATCCTTGGAGGCTTCGGTGGTCTGTGCCAGCTGAGGTACGGCTTCCTTCTTTAATATTTACCTTGTTTTGGGGTTCGATTAGTTCTCATGTTCCCCTTTTCTTTCAGCTTGTGATGCCCGCCGCTGGCCTTCTCAAAACCTTTAAGGAAAGAACTACTACTACTGAGTCTCCACCTCCCAATCAGGTATTCACTTTGCCTATTTTCCTCCTTTTGTGATTACCTTAAATTCTAACCCTTTACTCCTCGTAGGATAACACTCTCCTCTTCAAGCTATCCACTTATGGGTCAACAAAGGGACGAAAAAGGCGTGATCACCCTGCTCCACCCCCTCCTTCTTCTCAGGTTTCTTTACTTCGCCATAATTATCACTTCGTGCATTTCAACCTTTTTGCCACTTTTCATGCCGAACTTATTATTTCGCAGACTGGTAACCCTTCTTCTGGCGAATACAAAGGAAAAGAAAGGCCTTGGATCTAGCCGCTTTGACTGCCGTTCTGAAATCTGCCATGCTTACAAATCTTTCTATTCCTCCCAAGATTCAACCTTCTCAGTCTCGCACAACTAATTCTCCCGAAGTAGCTGATCCTCATGTTCATCCGAAGGTTGAGCGTCCCAAGAGAGTCACAGAGGATCCCTCTACCGGCGAGAGGAAGAAGCAGGCGGCTCCGTCGGTGCTATCTAACCCTCTCTATGATCCGGACATGAAGTTCCTCCAAGAGGTCTACGACAAAGCTCGCGAGGACCCATCCATGGGGTCTCGTGCCTTAGAATCTTTGGTAACTTTTAGTGCTGATGACTTCATCTCTCAAGAATCATCCGTGCTGCTAAATGCACTGGTGGTGGTGAAGAAGAACTCAATATCTTCGAACAAAGAATCAATTCGTTGTCTGTGTTGTCAATGATAAAATTCTTTTCGTGATTAATTGGGTAATTATATATGACTCAATCTTCTTCATCATCTTTAATTTAGAAATTTAAATTTTAATATTGGGGTTAGGGTAAATTTTTAAGCTCTTGATTTTCTTAGTAATATTTTCGATTGAAGTATTATTTTTCTTGATTAGGGATGCGGGTTACTTAAACTGGTATTTATTGTGATTCCTGATGATGATGTTGATGAAGAAGAAGATGACTCAGTTTGCTAAGAAGAACTTACCACATACCCAAATATGTACCCTATACTTTTTTTACCCACACTGCTTATTTGAGCATACAGTATGGGATGATATGTTGTGCCTTAATAACTTTTGGTGTATAATCTTTCTATTTTGGGCTTGGTTACATCTCCCTCTCTCATGTCCTGATTCTTTTTGTTGCTAAATCATCTGTAGGATTTCTTCATTTGCAATTTGCAATCGGTGGGATTAAACGTAGGGAGTCTCCGCGACTTGCTTGAGGTACTTTTAGACCAAAATGCACTCACTGCAGTTTCTGTCTGGGAAATGGTTATTGTGTACCTTTATTTTATATCCTTAATTCCTTGTGAACATGGGGTATGTCATGAACATATTTCCTAGGAATACTATAAATATCAAACGTTATAATTTGTTCAAAGAAACCTTTTATTAATCATCGGTCTGGTGTTTGTTCTCCACAATAGCTAAGTAGTTCAGTGACTTTTCATCTTGTATACACAGATCATGCTCCATGGATGAGGTTATTCTCGAAGATATGAGGTGGGGTTATTAGTTTGTTATAATGGATGATTTTTCTTAAAGGTTCTATTTATATTTTTTCTTTTGTTTATTCAATTTGGATTTAGGGGTATTCTGATAGATGTTTCAGTTATGCTTTTAGTTGATATATATGCATATGTACTGATGGTGGCATCACACAGTGTAATATCTTATACCTCTCTGTAACATAAACATGGATAATGTGATGTGGACAACTAATCTTCCTGAAAGTTTGAAACTTGTATTGGTGTTAAATCCAGTTTGAATCAGTTTTTTTGTTGATTCAGATGACAACAGATCTATTATGTGAAGTTTTCAGATCATTGGCCTCTAGAAGCATCGAATAATAGCTTAACAACATCATACCTCGTTATTTCAAATAATCTGTTTTTATTCGTAATTGTCGATTCTTCCGTTCATCTGGATTGTAGTTTTCTGATTTGGGTTTATATATTTTTACGTCCTGTAATTATCATGTCTATAATTTCTCTCCATGGTCATTAATATTTATTTATTTTTTTTATTGAAGAAGTGAAGAGCCTCTATTGGTGATCAGAACTACATCATGGTGCTTACGGAGTTCACTCCACGTTCAATGTCAGTACAGTTAGATCCCAGCATTGAATGATCAGGAAGCAGTGATGCACCTCTCGAGAAGCAAGTAATATTTAGTTTTTTACTGAAATACGATCAAAGGCCCTCATGTACTTAAGATAGTATTTTTATGTTCACTCGTCTACAAGAGTAACACCTTTATTTGGTTGTACAATCGAAGGTTTAAAGGTGATGTAGTATTGACATTGGTAAATTTCTAGGGCCACTCTTCGAGAACTTGAGCAAAGTCAACTAGTTATTCTACTGTATCTAGTTACTAGTAACTTATTTGTTTGAAAGAAGTTATATTAGTCATTTTCTGTCCTTGGCCGCCGTCATTATCAATAAGAAGAACATATGTTTGTGCACTCGTTTGACATTTTCAGAGCATGTCTGAATTTAAGGGTGGTTTCTTGATTGTGTTCGAGTACAATGTGTTACTCACATTTCAGATGATATGGAAAAATATTTATGAAGTTCGTAGAGTATGCTCAGTTTATTGCTTTTGTTGGAATAAGGATATCCTTGGTATGGTTACGTAAGTGAACTTGAAACTAGTTTTTGCTTGTTTACAAATTTTTGGTTATGTTGACAGTTATTATAATGCTATAATGTAGCATTTTAATACGATGTTTGAACTTGCTGATGTCTTGTTTGATACATCCTATTATAACGTTTAAATGTATAACTTGAGTATGATATTTGATTTTGCTTGGTGACTACTTGTTTGATACATCTACTTTGTGTTTGAGGATGAGCTGTTTGTGTTAGATATCATACCTCATCACTACCATAGAAAAGACATTAGTCTTTGGTGATGCGGATAACTATGGGCATCACTTGGATACCATTTTGTCACTGGGCATGTAAATTCTCTTAGATGAAGCATTCTGTTAATACTCAACTTCAATTTCTTAGATGAACCATTTAGTCCTTGGGTATGTTAATACTCAAAATCAATTCATTGTTCATCATTATATCAAATACAAAAGATCAGACAAAATCAGAAAGAAGTCTATTCTTTGAATTTTTGCTTCAATTCTCTTAAGAATTTGATGTCTTTTCCGTTCTTGTTTTTCCAAATGGCTATCCAGCTGCAGGAACACCCAACTTCTCTTACTCCACTCCAAAATTACAGTATGGTTCAAGACATAGCGAAAGAGAAAAAAATAGGTATTGCAGCTGGATTGTCCATCTACTTGTGATTTGTTTTTTCTTCCAGTTGTTATATATGCTAACATGTTGCTCTTGTGTGGTTCGATATATAATTTGAAGGTGACCTTGTTGATGTTGAGCGTTGTATAATTTGATTTTTTAATAAAAGGTTTTGTTGCATCTCATTCTTCACAGGCATACGGGTGGGAGCTGATGAAGTTGTGGTCGCAGTTAAAGGCGACGACTCTCTTCACAAGAGTTGCTTCTATGCTTCAACAGTTTTGTATTGCTTTTCACGTTACTATTGTGATGATTTGATTTTTGCAGTGATTGTCGGGTAAGTTGCTGACGTTGCAACTTATGCATTTGGGCCAACTATTGTGGTCACTTCTCTTGATGCACTCAGCATTATATCAGGCACGAAACAAGTTCATTCCCCAAGTTGTGTGTACTCTTTCCTCTTCAGTTTTTTGGATAAGTGTTATATTCTATTGCATTACTGCACTTGCAAAACATTATGGAAAAGAACTCCTTTTCATTTCTTTTGTTCAACAATTTTTGTAAAGTACATTGCTTAGCTAAATTTGGTTCTGGTATCTTTGATTTTATTGGATTAATTTGATTTTTAAATGAATTGGGGTAACTTGATTTTGTTACAGGGAACTATTACTTTGAGCTGGCTTTGACCGGTCAAAACAACTATTTTTCGACCGGTCAAAACCACTATTTTTTGACCATATAGTTGCGTCCACCTAATTTCGCAACAGTTTCAAACAGTTGCTACTTCTTGACATTGCAACAGTTTGACCAAAACTTTGCAACGACAACGCAGCCGTTGCGAAAGATTGCAACATCGTCTTTTGTACACTACACCATTTTAAGGGATTTGCAACCCATATTAGGAACGACAGTAGATCCGTTGCAAAATTTCCGTTGCTAATCCCCGTTGCTAATATTTTGCAACAGGTATTTGCCGTTGCGAATTTTGCAACCACGCACGTGAGGTTGCGAATTCCAACTGCTCTGGGTTCAAGCGTGTGAAGCACGTGTGTGGTCGGGAACACTATGTTGTATTATTCCGCCCAAGTCAAACATTGGTCAGCTGAACTAATTTTTGTTTTCACCCTTCAAAGATCTTTCCTTTAAACCCTAGATTCTAAGATAAATTGCCTCTTTCTATCTAGTCTTCTCTCTCTCAGACTCTGTCGCTGCCGCTGCTGCTTCTTTTTCTTCTTCTAGTGATACTAGTTCTCCTTTCATCATGAAAAAAAACATATAGAACAACATACTTATACTGATATCGTTCTCTTTTTCTCTCAAATTTTCGTGTTAAAGCAGAACAAGATCGATCTCATGTATTTGAAGGTTCTTTGTAAAGGTTAACTTCAGATCTCGTGTTTGAATTTCGGGTTTCATCTTCTTAACAATCAAAAGTAAGTTTTTGTTTTCTTTTCTCGTAAATATCATCAAAATAAAACATGGGTTTTGGTAATCAGTTGCTAATTTCTTGAATCTAATTCTTTTACTTTGTTTTTATCATCCAGTCTTGTTCATATCTTAAGTCTACCGAGAAATACTAGCCTTTTTTTCCTTCAATTCGACCAATTTTGAAATCGTTCAAGTCGATCTCAATGGTGAATAACCTTTCTCAAGTAAAATTAGGTCAAACGAATTATAAGAAAATTCAAATTTCAGGTACAATTTTTATAGAAACCTTTTAATGATTTGTTTTGTTAATTCGTTCAGTTGATTTCAATTTATCAAAATTCTTTATGTTCGAAATCATAACTTCATAGTGATGGGACATGGGAATTATGCATATGTTGATTGTAACTGTGAAGGTTTTGGTGATGATTGAAATCATTTAATTTTGATTGGCGGTGGTGATTTGAGGGTGATTCTTTTCACCAAGGAGGGTAATTTTTTGATATATCCATGGTGGGTTATTAGGATATATATTGATAAGATATTATCTGATTGGGAGGTTTTTGTTGACGGATCTCTGGTTATTAACTTGTAGGGTGGTGATGATAATAATGAGTGTTGCTGGTTGCTCGTTGCTTGAGCAGTTCCGTATTTGCTTCATGGGTTAACATTACAAAGAAAAAAAAAATTGTGTTATAGCTATAAATCTGTATTGATATAGGGGTATTTAATTATAACCATGTTCTTTCATTCACCATCTCTAATTTTGTTTCAGGAAGTTGTTTGCCCATCAGCAGATGAACCACAACTTTTGGATTCCTCGACTGCTGTTCTTGGTGCAAAAGATCTTCCAAAATCAATATTAAGCGATCAGATAGAGCAGCGGCTTTTCAAGTGTTTAATGCAGGAGAAACACGAACGGGCTAAGTTCCATGGGAAGTATTGATGAGGTGATTTTTTTAAATTGATTGCACCATAAAGATTATATATGGCATTATGCACGATGGTGATTATCCATGTTCTTCTATATCATGTTATCTTTCGTTGATCATGTTATACAACTTCATTTCTTGTTACTGCCAGTACCATGTGAACTAATTGTAGTCGGGGTTTCTAGATCCCAGGTGCAGAATCACTTATAGTCAGAGTTGTATCTTCTGTTGACAAAATGTTGGAAGTCATCCACATTTTCAGAAAATATTTCAACAAGAAAATTATCCTTCAGAATTCCCTTACAAGTCCAAGGTATTTTATCTTTCTCACAATCTATTATGGGGATCTTGGATTATGCTTTTTCTGGACAATATACAATTGTTAGTGGATTCTAGTGCCTCTAAGGGGACAAGCTTTGATGTATTGGGAAATGTTTCCTCCAGGTAATTCTCTTGTTTCAAGAGATTGAAGGTGTAGAAGTGTGCCTTTTTGGCATATACGTTCAAGAATTTGGCTCCGAATGTCATAACCCAAACCAACGTGCTGTGTATATTTCTTTTACGGATTTTGTCAAATACTTCAAACCTGAAATAAAAACAGTCAGTGGGGAGGCTCTTAGTACGTTTGTATATCATCAAATTCTGGTAATAATCTAGTTTTTCTGTTATCCTTTTTCATTTTGCTTCTTACCATGTAGATCCTCCTCAGCAGCAGCAATAAATGTAGATCCATGGTGGGTTATTAGGATATATATTGATAAGATATTTTATCTGATTGGGAGGTTTTTGTTGACGGATCTCTGGTTATTGACTTGTAGGGTGGTGATGATAATAATGAGTGTTGATGGTTGCTCGTTGCTTGAGAAGTTCTGTATTCGCTTCATGGGTTAACATTACAAAGTAAAAAAAATCGTGTTGTAGCTATAAATCTGTATTGATATAGGGGTATTTAATTATAACCATGCTCTTTCATTCACTGTATCTAATTTTGTTTGCAGGAAGTTGTTTGCCCATCAGTATATGAACCACAACTCTTGGATTCCTCGAAAATAGCTCTAGGTAAAGGAAAACTTGAAGATGCAGTCAGTTATGAAACTAAGGTATTGGGCTCTAGAGATATTTCGTTTTGAATTTCAAGATTACTTAGCATATGTTCGTTTAGTCCTCTAGCCGATACCATCCGCCAATGTTTTTTCTTTTTTGCGGTAAGAACTGAATGTCCAAAATTAGGTCTTATGGAGGTTAATGATTGTCTTCATAGGTCAAAATCAGGATTTTGATAGGAACATATTCAAGTCCACTTACATATTTGTTTATACTGTCAAATCTGAAATTTTCTAATAACGTATTTATTTGTAGATGAGTTAAATGCAAGCTCGGGTTTTCAACCATGTCCAACTGTCCAAGTCCAAGAATAATTGAGCTAGCTCGACCATGTCGAAGTCCAATAACAATTGAGATAGCTCGACTACAATAACTCACAACGGCGTCTTGTTATCGAAAAATATCACAGTGGGCTCAACTTCACTGGATGTAGGCTCACAGTGGGATCAACAGCTCTGCACGTTGTTTCTCTTCATGGTGGTCGTAGCCAAAGTGAAAGAGAAGCAGCTCTTCGAAATTATCGAAATAGCTCAGCTAATATTCTGGTATCTCCATGCTCTTATGTATCTGAATTAAGTTAAATAAATGCGTAGAGTTTATATTACACCCCTGCAACGACTTCACCTCCAAACTCACTGTCCAGGTCGCCATAGATGTTGCATCTCGTGGTTTAGATGTCACTAGAGTTGCTCATGTGATCAACCTTGATCTTACCAAGGTATATTTTTCTTCTTCACTAAGTAATATTCAATTTATTCATCTCATGTTGAGGTATTTGATATAACTCTCTATTCACTATTCTTTTTTATCAATTTTTCCTAAAATTTTCAATTAGGGTTTCCAATTTTCTGTAATTTGGAGCTTTTTGAATCGATTTGTTGAACTCACAATACGAGGATTAACCAAATGAGGGTGTTATGAGTAAGTGGATCAATCAATAATCTTTTGTTGGGTTGTTTTTTTTTAATTTTTTTGATTTTATTGAATGTGATTGCAATTGTAATTGTGATATTCGTAGGAAGGAGATGAAGTGGATGTTGAAAGTAACAAAGAAGATGCTGCTGTTGAGGGTGTGGTTGTATTCAGGTGTAAAGGATTCAGGTAGGGGTGGGTGGGAAGAAGTGAAAGTAAAATCTTCCTTTCTACACAGCGATAGCTTTTTGAGTCACCAAACACATCTCAATATCAGACTATCACTTAATAAATCTTTAATTTTCTGACAGAAGAGCTCAAAGCTATCCTCCCTTTGTCTGTCTGAATCTGACACACTGACTTTACTGCGTATTCTTTTCTACCCGCATAGTATAATTATTGTAATTGTCTATGGTACTTGCTTCTGAGTGTTTACAGCTTTCTGATAGGGCATATTTTTAGCTCTTAATCATTGTTAAAATCTAATTCAAATTGTTGAAGTATATTAGGTCTTTGAGTACATCTAGTTCTGAAATTTAGAAACGTCTAATGCAAAGAAAAGAAAAATACTCTATGTGAAATTAGGAAGTGTTTATGGTACCGATGAACTTTTTTCTATTAAATATTATTGCAAATGCAATGAACTTTTTGCTGTTGATGTATGTGTTTCTCATCCCTTATCCCTCCTCCGTTTCTACATGCTCGTGGTGTTTGTACTATACTTAGTTTTTTTATTGAGGGTGTTATGAGTAAGTGGATCAATCAATAATCTTTTGTTGGGTTTTTTTTGATTTTTTGATTTTATTGAATGTGATTGCAATTGTAATTGTGATATTCGTAGGAAGGAGATGAAGTGGATGTTGAAAGTAACAAAGAAGATGTTGCTGTTGAGGGTGTGGTTGTATTCAGGTGTAAAGGATTCGGGTAGGGGTGGGTGGGAAGAAGTGAAAGTAAAAGCTTCCTTTCTACACAGCGATAGCTTTTTTAGTCACCAAACACATCTCAATATCAGACTATCACTTAATAAATCTTTAATTTTCTGACAGACGAGCTCAAAGCTATCCTCCCTTTGTCTGTCTGAATCTGACACACTGACTTTACTACGTATTCTTTTCTACCTGCATAGTATAATTATTGCAATTGTCTATGGTACTTGCTTCTAAGTGTTTACAGCTTTCTGATAGGGCATATTTTTAGCTCTTAATCATTGTTAAAATCTCATTCAAATTGTTGCAGTATATTAGGTCTTTGAGTACATCTAGTTCTGAAATTTAAGAAACGTCTAATGCAAAGAAAATAAAAATACGCTATGGGAAATTAGGAAGTGTTTATGGTAACGATGAACTTTTTGCTATTAAATATTATTGCAAATGCAATGAACTTTTTGTTGTTGATGTATGTGTTTCTCATCCCTTATCCCTCCTCCGTTTCTACATGCTCGTGGTGTTTGTATTATACTTAGTTTTTTTAGCAGTATTTTTGATAAACGATTGTTGTTTTTTCTTTGTTTTCAAGATCCTTTTGTCAATGGAGAGAAAGTTTCTGCCATTGATTTGAGTATGGCGCCTAGACTTTACCACCTCGAGGTATCTCTTAGACGTTTCGAGAGCTGGAGTGTTACAAACATCTAGTGTATCATATCTGAACCTATACAGGTGTGCACTTATCTTGTTTGCATCTGGAATTTGATATCACGCATATGTGTTAAGCATGAAGTGAGTATCTACACCCTGAGTACATAGTTGTTTGCACATGAATCTCCACGTTGATAGTTCAGGGGTTTAATTTTATTTATGTCTTCTTGTTGTTTTGTAGGTCGGGTCCTCAGCTAGTATATTCTGGCTACCACTTAAAACCTCCATCTTCTTTTCATGTCGTATTGGAGCATTAGACTAGCTAATCAACCAAAGATCTCTTTCTTATGTACTGAAACTCTTCTTACAGGAAATAACATTGTTGTGTCTCCCCTTTGTAACACATTCCACATTTCTCTTAGGACTATTATTTCCTTCAGGTAAATAACATCCTTCTCCTGCAATATTTACTATTTGTTATTTGGAAAAACTGCTGGTGCTTGTCATTTGTCAGGAGTATCTAACAGATCCAGATCAAACTTGAACCGTTACCAGACCCATCTTCGTTACTAACACCACCAGCTCCCTGCAACGATCACGATATTCAACTCCACCAACATAATTAGAACCATTACCATTGTCACTAATAGAATCACCTCCACAAGTAGAAAGCTTGTACCATGTTTAACTGTAACACCACTTCCAAGTATTAGAACAAATTCTTCTCTCTTTTCCGCTTTTGCAGGATCATTTGGCTTAATGAATGTTGATCACTCTTTTGTTTCTTTTTTGTTTTGAGTATGTGCAGGTATCAGAACAGATGCCTCGAGTCATTTCATCTGTGGAGGGCAATCTATGTTAGTTATCGTCGTCCTTGTAGTCCATAGCAAAGTGCATACTTCCTTTAGCTACTTTGTTGTACCAATTCAGTACGAATCTATGGTCAGTGTTCCCTTGTAATCCATATTTTCTTAATTTTCCTATTTGTGGATCTCATTAGCTGTATGAAGTGCATGAGTGAATTAAGTTGCTTTCAATAACCCAGACTATCAACAATAGCATCTTTGAGCCATTATTTATCATCCCGCGACCTTTCCAAATTCGTATTAATTAATAACTTACACGCAGAAGTTACCATAGTTAACAGTTATTTCTGTCAACTCAATGTCATGCTAAGCATTGTTATAGAGGCAACTTTCTTTTAAAAAATCGTTTAAGTAATCAAACACTTACCTTGGTTTTCTTGTAGGGCATAGTTCGTGGGAAGCTGGATCAGCTGCGAAGATGCTTTGAGGTCTGAAATACACTCTCGTCATTTCAAAGTGGCTTTTCTTTTTATCAAGTGCTTGAAGACTGTGTAACAAATTTTGTTATCGAGTTTGTTCCTTTAATACCTGTTGGAAGGTATTAAACGCATATAGGAACGACCGCATATGCATTTAGTCTTCTATTTTCTTGCTGTTGTTATAACTTAGTTGTTTATCTCCATCTCATGCTTTAGCTTAGT
Source organism: Papaver armeniacum (assembly GCA_023531295.1). NCBI lineage: Eukaryota > Viridiplantae > Streptophyta > Magnoliopsida > Ranunculales > Papaveraceae > Papaver > Papaver armeniacum. The sequence goes on from JAJJWW010000381.1 coordinate 446,461, forward strand.
AGCATATTCAGTTTGTAGTTCACTTGCATCTGTAACTTTGTTGTTGTATTGTAGTTAATCCATTTGTTTATATACCTTGCATCCTTGTATTAGCTTCTGATTAGAAGAATTTGTGATGATTTGTTCGCAGGTTAATTGAATGATGCTCATGAGATCAGAAAGGTTGGAGAACAAAGCAGCAAAGCAGCATCCATTAGGTCCCTTAGCAGTTGCAAGATTTGTAAGTTATAATGTAGTATCTCCTTATAGAGATTTAAGTTAGAAGAACTTAGGATTTTCAGAACTTAGGAATTTCAGAACTTTCTACAAACTGAACTTAGGAATTAAGTATGTTTCTGTGTATTATGTCCATTAAATGAATGACATAGTTTGTATCAAAAACTCATACTTGTTGTTAACTTCAATTGAAGAATTCTTTTTTCATAATGTTGAATGTGGAAATGAAAGTGAATGAATGTGTCATGGTTTGTATATCTGTGGAATGCTGAATATGTGGAACTGGGTAACTGCAGGGGGGTAAATGTGGGGGGAATGGATTTTGACCAGGTCAATGAAGACTTGACCTTTTTTTTTTGTGGTTAAAAAAAAGCAACGTCTGTATTCTGTTGCTAAGTTAGAACCAGAACCAGTAAATTAGAACCAGAACCAATAATATTTTAGTTCCGGGTAGGGGTATTCCTGTAATTAGAAACAGGTTAGCAATGACAGACCTTGGTTGCGAATAAACAGAGTCGCAACGGCACAGTACGTTGCGAATCTCCGTTGCTGACCAAGAGTCGCAACGGAGCTTATGCCGTTGCGAAAAAATGCAACACCGTGTTTTGAAACGTCACTTTGCCGTTGCGAACCCGGCCAGCGATGGCCAGACTCCGTTGCGAATCCCTAAAAATGGTGTAGTGGTAACAGAGCGGAACTGTTGTGACCCCACTTTGCAACTGCCAGTTACTGTTGCTAATCGCAAAATTTGGAGTAGTGTACATAAGGAATTTTTATTTCCTTATTCACAAAATGATCTCTCATGGGTAACTGGATACTAGACATTATTTTTGAAAACGTTTCCCCCACACTTCTTATGTATCCACTTTGATTGATATTTTATCATTTGTTACAATGATGCTACCTCTCTGCCAACCATAGTTTTATCTCTTCACTTCACAGTAGGTTACGTAAACCATGCCGAGAGAGTGCCTAAGATAGATCCAAGTTCTGTCAGTTCTCATTCATTTATTCTTCAAGAACCTTTTGAATTAATTCAGGACATGAATCCAATCCAAACCGTTAAATTCTTGAACTGACTAGAAACACCCATTAATTTGTCTTGCAAGAACTTTGAGTTTGGAACCAACTATTACGCGTTAGCAATTACTGGACAGTCTTAAGTTGCGATTCTAAAACTACCGTATTTCTCGCATCGTAACTCCGATTAGACATTTTCAAGATTGGGTTTGAGAAGACCTTGATCTACATATTTTGTTTTTACTACGGACTCAAAAGAGTCACGTAAAAACTACAAAGCCACTTCGATATGGGACATACAAGTCCTATCTCAGAAATTCTCGATCACTAGACTCACTTTGTAAAATTCCGAAAAATACTTCTGTGAGTTCAAAAATTCTGAAAATTTGACTGCACGATTATCAGAATGTCAGTTATACTCTGTAAAAAGGGAAAAACCGAAATTCGTTACAGAACTCAAGATTTATACAAATCTTCTCAAGATGTGCAGATCGAATCTTTGCAGTCTTAACTATGGCAGTGGGGTTTGCAAATTCAGATATAACACAAACTTCACATTGCGTTATATCTATCAAATTTCTATTCATCAATTCCATTTACGAAATCTAATGAGCAGGCCTAACCATTCATGCAAACATGAGTTACATAAATTACTCAGTAAATCTATCTAAGTCATGATTTACCGTAAACAACCATGTCCGATGTAGTACATTTGCTTCTTGTATAGACTAAGTTTTTTGAGCGCACCTGATGCGTGTCGTAACCACAACAAATTAATTAATACTTTACTACCTAATTAACAAGTAATATAGGGTAGTCAAGGTCGATCCCACGAGGAGCACGAGATTCTAGTTGTAAAAATTGTCACGAAAGGGGGGTGTAAAAAGCAAAAAGAAAATAAACAAAGCAATTAAAAGATAAAGTTGAAAGCAATAAAAGAGACGAGATCAAGGAATCCTTCTTCGTTCCGAAACAATGATTAAATTATGTTCTCTTCTACTTGTTATTAGTCACAAATTATCACCAACCGTAGGTAAAGCAGCTAGCTCAGTGCTAAACCCCTAAATCCCTTGTATCACTGGGACACGGAAGTTCTCGACTACCGGATTCTAATCACCAAGCCACCTAGAATTAGCTCAACCTAGATGTAACTTGGCTCATGCATTAGGTTTTGTGAATTTCTTAGGTTGATATTAGTAGTTAGACTCTTAGCTCAAGGTCTACTTGCTAACGTTGTTTCTACACACAATTGCTCCACGGAATCCCTCCGCAAGGTCTCGTGTTTGCTACTTATGTAAAGAGTCAAAGAACGATTACTTATCCCCTAACTTTCACTAGCTTTAGATCGAATTAACAAATCAATTTAGTTGGCCACCCAAACAATCTATCAATCAATCATGAATGTCTTTAAGATCACTCCTATTAGTAAAAACAAGCGATAATCATGTGAAAAACTTCAAGATAAAATTGAAACAAAAACTCAAATCATATGTTTAAAAACTAGGAATTCATCCTCAATCAAATTAACTACTCATGTTAAAAGAGTTCACACAAAGAATAAGAAAAGAAAAGAATTGTGTGTATAGAGATGTGTAAAAAGATGTGTAGAGAGGTGTAAAAGATATGTAGAGAGGTGTAGAAAACTTCTCTATTTATAGGCTTCAATATTCTCCAAATCTTCTAAGGAATAGAATCCTTTTTCTTTTGCAATTCAATTTCCAAATCCAAGCTTTTCTCAACTCTTCATCTTCTCTTTCCAAATTTGAGTCCAATTCTCCATCCAATTCCTAGCCCAAGTCTTCACACCCATGAGAAAAGTCCATAGAAAATTCTGGAATTTTTGGCTCGCCGGAAAACTGGGATTGTGGCCGGAATTTGGCCGGAAAACGTCGCCGCCGGCCACCTGGAAATTTCTCCGTCGAGAGAATATTCGACGGAATATTCCGTCCGGTCCTCCGTTAGGACTAACGGTCAAAAGTCAAACTTAACGGTCTTCTGTTTAGTCAACTTGGTCAAGGCAGAAAGTTAGTCAGCTCACTCAGCTGTCTTAGTCAGGGCTTACTCAGTTGTCAGAGGCTGAATCGAGATAAGGTAGCCTAGTCGCTGAGTCGACTCGTTGGAGTGGAAAAACGGCCAAATCCTGTTTGTTTTCTGGGCAACTCCGGCCATTGCTTTTAGGCCATTTTCAGCTCCATTCCATGTACACAATTCCTAATCATTCATCTAATAATCGAATACCATTCCACAGTTCCCTGTAACAGAGCAGCACTACCACCTTCTTCCCTGAATCGATTGCAGCAACAGTTAGCAGCATCTGATTCAAACCACACAGCACCACCAGAACCCATCTCCAATCGATCTCTCTCAAACCCATTCTCAATAGAATCAGCAAATTCGAACCCTCTGCCATATACAAAACAGCCTCAGTTCCTTCTCGATCTCCTCCTCTACGATTCAGCTTCTTTCGATCTCCATTATCTCGCCTCTGTCGAAACCCACCTTCATATTTCAACCATCTCCATCTTTCTCAGTAGTAGCAGCGACAACATATCTCGTTTCTCCTCTACGGTCTCAGAATCCCCACCATCATCTTCTCTTTATCTCTCGTTGTCTCATCGAATTGATGGTCCTTCGCCTCTCGATTTCTCCCTCGATCTCTCTCGGCAGCTAGCCATTTGCTCTTCTCAATTTCATAAAGTTTCGGGGAAAATGATTTGAGAGATGGTTCTCTCGAGATGTATGGTTAGGTTGTGAGTGGGTCCGGATCCGGATTCGGGTAATGGGCCGGACCGACCCAACCGGGTGCTACCCAAAGATACCCGTCTTTGGATAAGGGCTACCCAAAGTGCTAGTAACGCCCACTCGCTTAGTGATAAGGGGTACCCCGAATGAGAGCCCCTTAACCACCCCCCGGGCTCCAAATAGTCTTCACCCCGTGAAATGACCTTTTTGCCCTTTTGGCTCGAATTGGGTGATTTCTTCTTCTTTTCCTCCGTGTGACTCCAAAGTAGCTACAAAACTCAAAACAAGCGTAAAATACATAATTTACAAGAAAAATAGCAAAGAAAGCATAAACTACTAGATAGTAAATTAGGTGTATTCTACACCTATCAGCACCCCCATTTTAATTTTGATGAATTAACTAGTATAATGTTCATCAATATTCCTTAGCAGTACTCACTGTAATTCTCTACCGTACTAGCAGAGTTAGAAAACTTTTGAGATTTCATCATATCTCAGTACAACAAGATGGGATATTGGTGCCAAAGGCCCAAAGTAAGATGTCACCATCCATCCATGGTGTGAGTGTTTACCGATACATCTTCCATCGAGTCCAATGTGATGCACATTAGACAATCACTCATATAGCCAACACTAACTAATTGTACAGATGCTTGAAAATTCTTTTAATCCATAGAAGAATCAAAAGAAATCAGACACAGATGAATCCGTACTGGATATGATAATATCACTTAGTTCATGGATTGCTTTCGGTGAGCGAAACCAATCAACATCTGAGAAACCACTTTTTTATCCGTAACAGAAACAACATAGTCCAAACTATACATCTCTATAATATCCAAGAATTTCAAGATGTATGTGGCTGTAACCATGTTCGGCTTATAGTTTCGGAATACCCTGATTTGATATTACTCAATATTAATCCTTATTAGATTCCTGATCATGCATCAACACCATATCCGAACCATGCTAGCCAGTCTAACATAGGCTTCCACGAGAGAGCATGTTAGTGGCAGTACTGTGAAGCGTCGTGACTTTTCAAATTGCAACTTTTCAATTTGAAGTTCAAATCCAAAGTCGATCGAAAGTTACAGGGTAAATTGAGATCGTCAGTCCGAACATCCATATCTTGTAGAACCTGTGTCTACGTGTACACACCAATCCTTACGGCTCTTACTCCAAACGCATTGCAAACTGTCTTGGATTGGTAAAGTTTGACCAATTAAGAAATGTATTAATGGATGTGCCTTTTTAGATGATTCAAAAAATGAATCATCTTTTTGTTGATACATTTCATTGTCTACTAATCTGTAACCCTTCAGTCCTTCGCTAATATGACATTAATGGAGATAGTCGTTGATTATAGACAACACAATCTGCGGGTGAAATGCCTCTGGTAAGGATTATTAATTAAACTAAGGAGAGCCATCGTTAAGTATCACACAAATGGAACATCCGAACCAAGTGGTGGTTCATCTCCCTCAATGATATGATGTTATTCCTAGTCCGACTCCATGTACGATATTGAAATTATATTCAATCACACCCTTGATCAGTTTTGAAAAACTTGTCAATACTTGACTAATTATTGCATCGTCAGCCTTTTACCATGAAGAGATTGTCTCGTCACATCATGGATCTAGCCAAACACGTAGCCATCATTTATTTCAAAATACCGGATTTCGAAATATAGTCAAGTAATTCAATCGGGAGATAAAATTTTATGGAGACCAAGGAAAAAATAGATACTCGGACAGTTTCAAAGATATGGTGTCGCTACACAAAGCCGAGTGTTCATAATTTAGACACATGCATGAAAGAGACATCATGATGTTCCGCCAAAGAACAACGTTTTCTTTAACGCTTTGTAGAGAACTTTGTTCAATGTTAGTTCTTTACCGAACTAAATTTGAACACAACTTATTTATATTGTCCAGAACTTGAAGGATGCTCTTCTCCATCATCGTAGTTCTCTAATGTTTGAAGGAGCATGCATACACCGTAAAAGATGCGCCAAAGCACCAATCTGTACAGTTTCAATTGCTTTGAATAAAACACTAAAATCAATAACAAAGATTAATAACGTCAAATGTCTTAAGATTGTTGGATAAATACCTTTGTTACCGATTCTCCAATAATACAACTCGTGTATTGTCCACCGATCCGTTACAACTCTTTGTAACACAGTTTTCATCTATGTATTATGTTTCATAATACCAACAACAAAACAAGAAAAGAAGGATAGAAAAAGATGATCAATCACAAAACTTAAACAAACTTACTTGGGTGTATTGAGGCGAGTAATCTCTTTGCTTAAGACATTTGATGCCCTGTATATAATGCTGTTAATTAGAGGTTTAGCGGCATATGTCTCCAACATTCAACAATACCTCGATGTTTTTCGCAGCACTTCGATAACACCGAACAACGAACACGAATAGATGTAGCACAAACTCTTCTTTAACTCTTGAAGACAACATGCAAACTCTAAAATTTCTAGTACTAGTTTATTACTCTAAAACACTTTTTTTCAATGGAGAATGTGTGGTGTATATATAGGTTAGAAGTGACTCTTGGTGAAATCCTTTCATGAAAATTCACATCCCTTAGTGGAGAGTTATATCCCTTGAGATAAGACACTACCTATTGAAAAGGTTCAAGTGAGTGGACACATCCATTCACAATAACTAACTCATATTTCTATTCAAAATTCCAACAGGTTCTAGTTGAGAAAATGGGGCTTGTTGAAGGGCTTGATCGCTCGTCGTTGGCTTTTGATGTTTTGTGTCATGTAAGTGAAATGATATATCTAGTTACCATCAAGAGTATATGTATAAGATCTTACATTGAAGAAATCACTTGCTAGATTTAATTTGTTTATTTCAGAAACATTTGTTCTAGTACTTGGTTTGATTTGATTGAAGGCTCCTCCTTCTACGACTAAAGTTTCGAGTTGAATCAAAAAGACAATCACTGGTATATACAAACTTCTTCTCTACAACTTTAATGTTTCGAGACCGTATTTTTGTCTCTTGATTCGGTTTTGGATGATTTTTTTTTAGGTGATTATCAAACTGGGGTTTTTGATTTGCATGGTTTTTACTTTGAAAACCCCAATTTTGGTTCATTTTAGATTAATAAGAGTGTGGGTTTGATTAAACTTCTTAAACAAATACTCATCTCAGTAGGAGTTCAATTTATGATAGTAAAGAAGAATTTGAATGGAAGGGTTTGTTTTGTTGGACAGTATTGTAATTTGGTTTAGGGTCCAAATCGAGAACGAAATTGATCGGTACTAGGAGTCAATTCACGAAAAGGAGGTGGTGGTCTTCTTCTCTATCTGAAATTTTAGCAAACATGGAAGAAAACAAGATACAAGGATGCAGCTGAAGTTGCCGAAAAACAATTTCTTTTTGCTTCATCTGAAACTGCAACCAAAATGGTTAGCTATAGGTGAGGATGCTCAAAAGAATCTAAACAGGTAATTGAGTTATTTTACTGGTGATGTTTGAAGTCTTACTTGTTTGTGCATTTTCTTTGCATGGTGCTAATTAGTTTGATGTACATCATGTCTGTCTTCGCTACCCGCCGTTTATATGTTTCTTTTGACACTTGTGAGCACTTACGTAAGAAATGCTCTTGTCGATCAAGGAAAGCGAGATGAGGAGAACAAAGATAACGTATCCGATCTCATGGTATGCTTTGTTACAGAATATGTTCATGATGTAATACACAAAATTTGTATTCCCTTAGGACATAGGAATGAACTTATAATGATTTAAGTGAGAATGAACTGAACTTATGAAGTTTCTATGTATTCCCTTAACAGAAAAAAAAACAAAAATAATTTGCTAATTAGAAAAATTTCAGTTCTTTTTTTATATGAATTGATAGAATTTGATATGAATTGATTTGGAAAATTACTGTTGAATGTGGATGATGAATGGAGTGAAAGGTGTATGCAGAATATTTGGAAATCCGGCTTGTTTCCGGCAGCAAATGAATTGCCAGTCATATTGACCTGGTCAATGTTGACTAGCAGTAATTTTTTTGCTGTTACAAAAACATTCGTAACGGCGTGAAACTGTTTCAAACTGACTGTATTGACCGCCCTTTCCTTTTACAACTCTCTGTTATAAATATTTCGTAACAGCTCGGGTCTGTTACGAAATTCCATGTAGTAACAGCCTACGTCTGTTACAACCGTTGTTACAACCCAAAATTCGTAACAACTACAGAGCCTTTACAAAATTTTGTCACGCCACCTTTTGAAACAGAATCAGCATGTTACAACCCTGTTTTGTAACATGTAAAATCTGTTTCTAATTGGCCAAAATGGTGTAGTGCAAATTCCCGAAACAAATTTACAACGGGCTAACCAAGATTGATGAAGAAAGAAAAGAGGTTTTGATGGAAGAGATAAAGGGCATAACATTAATTAGGTTCATCTGTTTTCAAAATAGAAAAAAACAGAAATTAGAAAACCTCCCAAAGATATCTCTGCCAATAAGAAAGGACGGAATGTGCAGCCAGCTTTAGAGGGTTGCACAAATTTGCACTCACAAAGCAAGGAATTTACTCGTCATGTTTAACTTGGTTCCTTATGTAAATTATTTACAAATATCTTTGTAAGATATGTCAACTCAAAGTTTTAACAAAAAATGGTAGATTAGGAAATATGCTAAAAAGTAATTTTCTCTCCTCCTTGCTTTCAGAAATACATAAACTTTAAACCAAACTTTTATTATGAAACAGAGGAAGTATAATATGTACTTTTTTTCTTTGAATCAGATTATTTTATCACATATGAAGAGGTTGAATCGATTTCTACGAGAGATATGTTGTAAAGTTGTTACTGAAAACTGACTTTGAGTTTCCATTTCTTGGGAAATCTAAAAATCAAATTTAAAACAAGTAATTAGAAAGTCCAAACTCTTATTTTTGCCATTTGAACAAAATCAAATTACAAATTCGAGGATATTAACTAGTTATGTTACAGTAACGTGGATAGCATAAATAGGAGCGACTATAGGGAACTAAAAGAAATAATCCAAAATCCAAAGGAACTTAGGTGGACAGAATCTTGATCAACTCTAAATCTCGGAACGAATGATATTTTTAGAGGCTATGGTCTCATAAATCTTGCCGAATATTATATACCACTAAATGGCTTTAGTCACCTGAGATTAATGGATTCTTTTCATATTGTTAATTAAAAAATTGATTTGCAAAGAGAGAAGAGAAGTAAATTATTTCATGATCTTTCGTAATAGTTTCCTCCAACCTCTCAAGAAGCTTGTTTCTTAACTATTTTCCTTTGTTTTCTTACCAATCTCGCATAAGTATGTGATAGAACATCGGACAAATGTATATATAATTACGTTTCTCAGTAGAATCTGATGCCAAAACAAAATATATTCATGATTGCTTCTACGATACTCCACGTTTTGAAACTTAATGTTATGTTACTGCTCAACGAAATTATACGTCGAATGTGAACTGTATGACTACTTTAATAAGGTTATCGAACGATATGTGTGAGAAGAAAACCCATTGATGGATTCTACAAGATCCCATAACCCATTAGAGCAGCTAAAACTAATCCAACATAAATTTAAAAAATCATGTTCCACGATTTCTTGTTACATTGGGCAAACTTGCTTGGAAAATAGTCAGTTGTACGCATTCTTTGCATCTCTTATATGCTGTCATGGCACTTTACTTTTTAATTCCATCTCACCTTTACAAAATAAAAATAAAAATAAAAAATATATATAATTGAATTTTCACAATGGTGCTCCAAAAGATATGGAAATGATTTAACCGTGGCATCGGCATGCACCTAATCTCACTTTCTCCGCAACCCCCACTAATTTCATCATTTTGAACCTAAATATGGAGAATTTTCTTCTACAAGGCAAGTATTCTGTCTAATCAACACCACCTGGATTCTTTGGTCTACACATCTAATGATTATGATTCTCAATCACCCCATATCATATGACAGACACTTGACTAGAAGGTCAATCTAGCTTGCCATGACCACACTTTATTTATTCGGCTGGCCAGCTAGATTGCTGTGACAGTCTGGTTCTTGAATTGAAGTCACATCTCAAATGGTTGCCACAACACCAAGATATTTTTGGGATTCGTCTTCAAGGGGGTGAAGGATTCACAATTCCATTTTAGTTATTTTGGGCTAACATAGCGATGCTCTGAGTTTCTGACAATTTCACATTTCCAACGAATAAGACTATTTCACAAGAGAAAATAAATTTCATATAACAAACCACGCTAGAGCATTTTGTTAATCTTTTCATTTTTTCCTTTTTAAATTAAAGCTGGACTATGATCTGATTTCCTATTCTCACGTGTTACCATCCTTATGGTGATCAAAACAAGGATCACCTCCTCCATGTCTTCCGTTTTAATGAATCTAAATATGATAGATATGTCTGACTTCTTATAGTAGTTTCCTTCAACATTTCAAAAGTTGCAGCTAATTGTATTTGTTTCTTTCCCGATTGCAGCATGGAGTTTTTACCATTTTTCATGGAATAGTAAAACATACCTCAAATGTACTGGTATGTATACTCCCTCCGTTCCATTTTAGATGATGTTTTAGGGTTATTTTTTTGTTCCACAATACTTGAAAGTTTTCATATTTTTTTCACAAAACTACCAATACCACCCTTACATTTTGTCTTGGAACTATAAGTTTATTTTTAAATGCACTAATAGCAATTAATGTTTGAAGACTTTTCTCAAGGGTATAGATGGAAAATCTTCATATCTCTCTCTATTTTCTTAATCTACGTGAAAACTCCAAAAACATCATCTAAAGTGGAACAGAGGGAGTATTAATTTATGAATCTACCACTATTAAACAAACAGAAAATGGGCTATATAGCCAAAATGGAACGTTTTCTGGGTCAAATGGACGGGTAAACTCTTGTCTGGGTCAAATGGACAGAGAATAATTAAATCATGAAACAGACTGTTGTACCCTTCATATCACAGTGCGTAATGTTTCTTCCCGTTTTCTCCGTCGTCCCTAAAAACAAATTAAAACCAGATCTAAATCTTATCTTTCTCCACCACCGTCATCTTACCTTTCTCCACCACAATCATCGTTGTCCGTTGTTGAAATTGGTTTCTCCACCATCGACATCATAATCTTTGTCCACTGTCAGTATTATCATATTTCACCATCAAAAATAACATCACAAATTTAGAATCTTCATCTTTCCGTCAGCACCAACAACAGTAAAATCGACATCGTTATTGAAATTGAAATTGGTTTCTCCACCCACTGCAAACACCAACACTAACTACAACATGAAAAATTCTTAGGGTTTGAATCGATTACTTCCACAAAATTTCTCATAGAATCGTAAGTTTTGAAACCCTAACTGTGTTTTGATTTAATTTTCAGAAATGTATGATTGATTTTAATTGGATGTAACTGGGTTGTTATTCTTTATTTTGTACAAACTGATTTGAATTGCAGTACCATGATGATTCTAACCTAATACTACTAAAATTAGTGTGTTGTTGTAATGACTTTATGATTATCAAACTGATTGATGTGGATGAAAGCAGTCTCATGTTTTTTTAAACTGGGTAGAATTTGTTTTCACCCATGTTTTAGCTTGGGTGAAACCCGTTACATCATGTTTTAAATTGGGTTGTATTTGATTTCACCCATATTTAAACTTGGATGAAACCAGTTACATCATGTTTTAAATTTGGTTGAATATGGTTTCATCGATATTTAGGCTGGGATGAAACCAGTTTCATCATGTTTTAAAAAAATTTGAATTTTTTTTCACCCATGTTTAAACTAGGATGAAACCAGTTACATCATGTTTTAATTTGGTTTCATTGATATTTAGTCTGGGATGAAACCAGTTTCATCATGTTTTAAAATTTTTTGAACTTGCTTTCACCCATGTTTAAACTAGGATGAAACCAGTTACATCCTGTTTTAAATTTGGTTTCATTGATATTTAGGCTGGGATGAAACCAGTTTCATCATGTTTTACAATGTGTTGGATTTTGTTTCACCCATGTCTAAACGAAAATGAAACCAGTTTCATCCTGTTTTATAATGCAGTAACACTATAGTCTCTTTTGAAAATAATCCTGTTTTATAATGCAGTAACAATATAGTCTCTTTTGACAATTACATAATCCTTACTAATTTTCTTATTTTAAATTTCAGATTCTCAACTTTTGCGAAGAAAAAGAACAGATAGATGGAAAAGTACATGCCATCCTGTACTATTTCTTGACGTACCCAGGTACATCCTGTGTTGATTACTGAAACTAAAATTGGAATAATAGTCGCACCGCTGGATGTAACCAGGTGTGTGATGTATTTATTGCTTAATGTATCTGATTACGTCTTGTGCTGATTATTAATGAAATTTGACTTACAGATATTAAGAATGTCGTGCCGAAATCAATTATGCCAGTTGATGAACGTAGAGGAATTGATAATTGAGAGATTAGTATAGATTGTATTTAAAGGAGTATTCTTTGTTTGGATTAAGAAATGCAAACTCATCTAAGAAGTGTTTCACTTATGTTAGAAATGAATACTATACAAGCCATCGGTAGAGGTACTATGAGTATATGATTGAGCTCCACAGTAGGCATGAGTTACTGATGAAATTGAAGAGCCATCTGCATATGTGCTAGTGCAAATTTTAGTTTAATGCTTACAGAGAACATGTATTCAATATGGGAAACGTGAGTAGGGGACCATGGTGCCCTTATAGCCTTTAAATCCATGGAAGATTGAAATCCCCCCGAAAAATGGTATTGTGTACATAGTAAGTGACTCTGAATTGTGAGTTAGAACAGAAATTTCAGTTGCACTTGCAAAATTAAGCAATTGCTATTATTGTATCTGTCTAACATTTTTTATTTGAATGATGCAGGTACTTCTTTATACTATGATGATCCTGGTAAGCATAACGACTGAATAGTTGTCGATGAAGTCACATTTGAAATATTTCAAGGGTGACAAGTCTTCTTAATTTTTATGGCGGTCTAGAGTTGGTAGGCCTCTGTGTTTACACTTTTTACTAGTTTGGTTGTTGTGTTACTAGGTACAGAAGCGTGGTCGAGGTCCCGAGATACCACCATTTTAAGTTAGGTGTGTAGCTGTTTAGCATTGTTTGTATATGTGTATCACAATGAGACTTGTTGCTGCTACATTGTACAACTATCAATATTTATTTAGTTAAACAATTTGTATAAAGATCTAAACGACTTGTTGCAATAGCATAGCGTTTGGGCCTAAAGCTCAAATTTGAAGTACTGATAAAACTTTTTTTTGTCACTATGGGTGTGTATGTGTGTAAGTATCAATCTCATAGATAGAATTTAAGTTTGGAATCTCATGAAAAATAAAACAGTACCTGTTCTTCTTTGAACTGAAAGTCTGTTTCACCCAAAATTAAAGAAGACAAGGACATATCAGTCCATTCCAGTTAAACAATAAACAAAATTCCTGGGTGAAATATCCAAATTGGCTATATAAACAGTATATTTCTGATTTTTGGCTATATAAACAGTATCAAAAGGTAAGAATCTATTTCACCCAGAATTTTCTGTTTTGGTCTTTTTGACCAATTTTGTGAATCATTAATACGGCCAAGCAAAATTCAACCAAGTAAGTTATTTAATGTTTCCGGTGAAAATGGGTTGGTCGACTTGTTTTTTTTTTTTGCTTGATTCATGGTGTCTTTGTGAGGTAATTGTTAAATCAGTGATAAGATTGGGGAGTACTCGTCGAATTTATTTGTCACTCTCTTTGGGTCACGATTTAAATAAAACATTTAAAGATCTCACTTGTCATGTAATTTTGTATGGGAAGTCACATGACATTTTAGATTCAAAACATTTGTTTGACACAAAATGTAACAGAAAGTAACCGGATGACGAGAAATTTAGTTTTAAAGGAGAAACATTCGTAAAGACATATGTTTGATATGGAATTTTTGACAGTAAAATCAAGCATGTTGTTCAGTTTTGAAGCAATGCTTCAGATTGGAAAACTTGTTTTGCTGGATGTTTTGCTTCTTGCAAAATGATAAAAACTCCTTTCTATGAGAAGGATTTGGAGAGAAAACAAACAAAAGGATATAACTGAAAGTCTTGTGATGTTGGAGGAAACTATCATAAGACATTACAACTTAAACATACAAATTATTTGCGAGGATGCCGAAGACAAGGCAGCCACTGCTAAGTGAAGTGGGTTACTGTCCAGACTTCTATAATTATTGCTTTCACAAGCAGCTGCAAGTAAAATGTGTAAATATAGCCCAAATTATAGTTAGCAATTAGACGATGCCCCTTGTGTAACCTAATTTCTTTTAGAATGATGAATTTTGCAGTTTCTTAAGTTCGTACTACATTAATTTTAGGGCTTCCATTATAATTTGCTACTGAAATCCTTACACCATTAAGTTTTAATGTCTTTGTAAATGATTAGCACCTCATTGCATCATGGCCCTATGAGTTTCTGGAAAATTGTAACACTGCAGTAAATTTTGGATGTTTGAATTTTGTTCCCTAATGCGTGATGTTTGTTTTATTCAATTCGATTCTCTACTGGCTCCATGATTAGGTATCTATGTTTTTTGCAGTTTTAGAGACAGTAATATAAGTGGTGGTGAGGCTCGCTAAATGCTACCTGGATTTTTTTTCTTCTTCTGTTTAGTCCATTTTTAACATGTTCGTTGATTGAATGGAGAATTTGAGATGAATTGGTACTATGAAATTATGAACAACACAAGTTTCTCATCAAAGATGTTCACATTCTCCTACAAGGGAACTACTTGCATTTGTGGAGCCAAGATCTGATATGTTCCAAGCTTCTGTCAGCATAGTTGATGTAGCCGACGAAACATTGTTGGTGTTCTTGCCATATATGACCCAAGACACACTACCAGACCTGGGTTTATTTTTGCAGGTTTGTGGACATTTAATTATATCCATGGTGTTGTTAGGTATTTCCACCTTATGGAGGAAAACTTATATTTATTCTTTGCATTTTGATTTGTCGGCAACTATATCATGTAGAAGAAATGCATACAACTGTGTTTAGATAGATGTATATTTGATTGGTAGAAAATTATTGAATGCAAAAGGTTAATTTGTTTTTGAATGGATTTGCAAGCGCATTGCGCGTGCGTGTTATACTAGTACTAATATAAAGAAAAGAGGCATTTTTGATAGAAGACCCCCTAAATTACTTAATTGTCCCTATTTTTTACAAATTTACATAAATACCATTGTTTAAAAAAAAAATTTAAAAACTTAATATCTTTCAAAATATACACGGGAATTTTTAAAATTTATATATTTGAAAAGCTCTTTCAATTATCTACGTAAAGAGTACAAATAAGAACAGTAAATTTTTATTTCAAGAAAAAAAATTCATGACTTTCAAATTTAATATTGTTGGATTAGTAAAAATTAAAGCATGTGCATTGCACACGTGTCCTTACTAGTCAAAAATAAAAAAAAAAAGTAAAAAATAGTGCTCACGGGATTAAAAAATGGAAAAGAGAACACATATTCCAGATGTGCATATGTAGTTTTTATTTTATTTTTTTGGTTCCATATGTATCAAATGTTATATTGTACGGGAACGATGCATGTGACATTATCACCCCATGTCAATGTCAATTGAGTCGATCTTTTCTTTGCCGATAAGTCGAGAAAAAATTCTAAAAATAATGAATGATGGTCAAAGAACTAGGAAAAAGAGAAAGATGAAACCGTGTTGAGAAATATGAACAGCCTATATTTTTATGGGTATATAGAGGAACACCCTTCTATAATTCATCTACGTATATTTTTTGTTTGGGGAACTTTTTTTCTAGCCTAATTTATCTTTTTTTGTATATCAGAAACCCTTCATTAAGATTCCTAATTTAACATACCCATAATTATTTATAATATAAATTGTTGACCAAACTAACCTTTTACCTAATAAGGAAATTAGTTATATTTAAAAAAGAAAACAGGTTATCATAAACTCTAATCCCTAAATTAACTCGTTTTTCCTTGTTTATCTCCTTAGAAATTAGTTATCCAATTAATTGTTTTTTTTGAAAATAAAAAACCGCTATTAAAAATTCAAATCCCTTTACTAACTCGTTTGACTTTCCCTAATAATTTTATTTCCCAAAAAAAGAGCAATATATTTATATATGCAAATTCATTTTTTGACAAATAATAATGCCATGCGAGATTACTGAAAATTCATTTTTTTTAAGCGTCTGAAGAACTGTTTAGTCAGTAATGATGCTAGTAGTGGTGTTGGTAGCTTTATTTTTCATAGATTAGGTATTGCTATTCAAAAGGGTGTTGGTGCCCAGCTTGTCGCTAGGTTTCCAACCAAAAGTATGTAATTTTCTATAATAATAATTTGATTATATTCTTTTTTTTTTTTTTTTTTTTTTGTGAAAATTTTAATTTTCATGTTTGACGCCATAATGTAAACATGTGTGATTATTATCATTATTAGATCTAGAATATTTTAATTTTCACTAATAATAACGTGAAAATCTTGATTATTGGAAAATTACAATTTTCTCCGCTAGTGTTATACGAGATTGGTGATAATTCCATTTTCCACAAACGCGATTTGTGAAAATTTTAATTTTTCATCATGCGAGATTGGTGAATTTTTTTGTTTTCATCCGTAGTAAAGTGGCGTGGTTAGAATTATCGGACTTAAAATTCCAATTTCCTACGCCTGTGTCATATGAGATTGGTGATAATTCCTGTTTCCGCCAACGCGATTTGAAAAAATCTCAATTTTCCGTCGTGCGAGATTGGTGAAAATTGTTGTTTTCATCTGTAATAAAGTGGCGTTATCACAAAAATCGGACTTAAAACTCCGGTTTTCGCATTCTTGATTGTTCAAAATTCAATTTTCTCCTCCAGTGTCATACGAGATTGGTGATAATTCTATTTTTGGCAAACACAATTTGTGAAAATTTGATGAGCCCCAAACTCATCAATCAATGATCATTAGTGAAATAAGAAGAATAAACAGATTAAGAGAGACGAATACAGACCAAGAACAGAAGAATTCATAGAATCGGGGAGAAGTTAACATGCACAGAAGGATATCAATCCATTTCATTCAACAACATCATTAACAACACTTACAGAAACATATATATAGACTACCTTATACCCTACAACCGCACAACCCTATAACTACCCAAACTACCTAAATAACAGGACACTTATCCATTCATACGTATCCATCATACAAGAGCCTATCAATTCCTACCCCTTCAAAACAACCTTGTCCTCAAGGTTGTGTACAGACTATCCAATAATGTTGTAAAGACAATATTACAAGGGAAAAACAAAATGCAGAATGTTTGGCTCTTAGCCACCGGATAAACGGAACAAGAAATGATATACCAAAGAATCACAACGATTCGTCCACGGATTCTACCAGCATACTTGCTGCACTTGAATTCCAAAAGGAAGTAAACTTTTGTTTCATGAATTGAAGCAAAGCATAGTATGTAGGGTTCATCACTTGATTCACTTTGTGGCTTGTGAACAGGCACATCAATCTTTTGAACTTCTTCGTCAAATATTGGGAAGAAATCGCTAATATTGAAAGTAGAAGAATCTCGAAGTGCTGGACTGAAGATATCATTTTCAGCAAAAATGTCGAAACAATCTTCCAAATACATTTGTTCTTCTTCTTCTTCTTCAATTTTTGCTGATATGTTCGATGAAATGTCTGCAACTGTATCTTTCATATGTGTAACAATATCTTTCATTTGTGCTAAGAGGATTGAATTGTCCCTCTTAAATTCTTGCATTTCCCGTTGATGTTCTTCATGGTGTGCCAATAAATTTGAAATCAGGCTTTTAATATCATCATAATTGTGCGAATCCATTTGTGTAAGGTATAAACCGTCCGAAAGAATCGAACGGCTCTGATACCAATTGATGAGCCCCAAACTCATCAATCAATGATCATTAGTGAAATAAGAAGAATAAACAGATTAAGAGAGACGAATACAGACCAAGAACAGAAGAATTCATAGAATCGGGGAGAAGTTAACAGGCACATAAGGATATCAATCCATTTCATTCAACAACATCATTAACAACACTTACAGAAACATATATATAGACTACCTTATACCCTACAACCGCACAACCCTATAACTACCCAAACTACCTAAATAACAGGACACTTATCCATTCATACGTATCCATCATACAAGAGCCTATCAAAATTTCAATTTTCCGTCATGCAAATTGGTGAAAATTTCTGTTTTCACCAGTAATAACCAGTCGGTCTAGATGCAATTTTAGAAGATTGCAATTATCACCGACTCTTTCCAAGACAACTTAAAAACATAAAACGAAAGAAATTATATGTATTGAAAATCGAATAACAATATCGAATAGAAAAGTCTAAAGTATATTGGTATGGGAAGTATGCAATCTCAATGACCACCTTTAGAAAAAGGTTAAAATGGAACTATAACATAACACCGTATTGTGTTAATACCAAGATTTATGGATCCCATAACTTTATCCAACTATTGTTTTGTGTGTCTGATTTGATCCTAATAATAAAATAATGGAAAGTACATGAACTTTGAATCAAAATCTATAGTAATGGAAAATTCTCGGTTTGGTTAAAAAATAGAAGTGATTTCCTAACACTCTGTGCACGATGGTGATTTACTAAGAATTTAGGAAAAGAGTATAAGAAATCTAATGAGGAAGAGAAAGTGATTGGCGAGGAGATGCCCTAGCTAACGACGAATTTCACGTGAGAGCAAAAAAGAAAGTGGCCGCATGATCTTTAAATTTCCCAATTAATGGGAATACTTTACCTTGCCGAAAGTTATGGGAGTAATCTTAATTGGCGACTTAATTGGAGAAAAATATGGTAACAAATTTTGACGGGATTTTTTTTTTAAATGTTTATATTAATAATTAATAACTAATTAAGGTTAATTTAGTAAAAAACAAAATGTGAAAGAGTCCGACTATGTGCACCTCCTAGTTAACCGGGGTGCACATTCCTCCCCTCTTTATTCGTTGGATACAAACGCGGTTCTGTAACATTTCATTTTACTCTGAATTTTAAATTTAAAATGTTTTGGCACAAGTTTTTAAGCTACATTTTCTCTTATTCTGAGAGAGAACTTTGGTACACCGTACATCCCTCGCAGTTTTCATCGTCACCTGATAATCCAACTGAGAGTGATTATCAATTTCAACCTTATGAATCACCGTTTCGACCATCACATTTCTTCTTTTCTCTGTTAATTTCCATTCAAGGTTTTAATACACAAAGAAGGTCCCTCTACTTGCAACATGGAGAAGCAATTGAGTATTTCTCTGCGGGTTTCGTTTTTGAGCAAAAGAGATGGAGATCAAATAAATCCAAATGAACTTCTCGATATGACTTCTATCACTTCATCAAAACCTGCAAATAATTTTCAACCTTACAGATGTGGCTAGACTTTGGTAATGATTTTTATAGGATTGTTATCGGCAATATCTCCAGAGATAGCAATGAATCTCTCCCAGTACTCCTCTTACAATTTCGCCCTAAAATAATAGTTCTCAAAAATCTATCTTCTTTAAGGGCCATCTAGGCTGAGACGTTTTACAGTCGTAACATTATTTTCCTGGGTTAGTGATCATTGATAATTTTTAGAATTATTTTCCTGAGAAAATAACTGATGATCATTGATAGAGAAGCTGAGAAGTCAGAGTAGACGAAAGAGAAGAAAAGGGAGAGAAATATTCTCGAAAGCTGTGTTCTATTTTTTTTCTTCCTAACTAAAATTACGGAGAAAATTTTTATAACGGAGGAAATCTCCGTTAAGTCTAACCAATTAGGAAAGGAGGAATGTGCACCCGCGGGTGCACAAAGTCGAACTCAATGTGAAATATTTAAATTTAATCTAAACTCTAATCTTAACCGTAGATTTTGTCATTTGGGCTACACATATATACAATCTTAATGACGGATTTTTGGAAGAGAGATGAACCAAACTTGGGTTCCTCAGAAATTTCCACTTTTTGTTTTTAAGAGAGAAAATAAAAAAACATTTGATTATGGCAGGTACAAAAGATCTAATAATCACTAGTATTCAATGTGATTAAGGTATGATCCTAAGTCTTAACCATCCAAATTTATTAGCTCCACTAAATAATCGATTTTTTTACAGGACTATAGTCCTTCTGAGTTGTAAGTTTTTTCTTTTTATACCTGTCCGTCCGATACCTACGAAATCCGGCAGTTGGAAAATCTTGATGACTTTGCCACATGATTGGATGGAAAATCTTGATTGACTGCCACATGTACAGTGATAAGGTTGTACATATTGATGACTTTGTTCATGATTGGATGGAAAATCTTGGCGTACAGTGTGAGTATATGATCTTGGCCAGCCAAATACACAAATTGGGATCATGGACATCTAATGCAAGCTAGATTGAGCTACTAGTCAAGTGTACTATGATATGATGTGGGGTGATTGAGAATCATAATCCATCATCCAGCCAATTAGATTAGAATCCAGGTTGTGTTGATTCGACAGAAAAACTCACTTTGTACAAGAGATTCTCCATTTTTGGGTTCAAAATGATGAAAGTAGAGGGGTTGTGTAATCTTGTTTTAGAAAGATAATGTGGAGAAAGTGAGATTAGGTACCACCATGCTGAAATTTGTTGGATTAGTTTTAGCTGCTTTTAATAGATTATGTGGGGGTGGTACAATATATTTGAATGTACTAAAAGCAGGCTGGAGCCAGGATTCAAAGAATAACATACCGAAAAATGAAAGAAAGAGGAATGTAATGTGTACAAGGAAATGATAGGGGTTTGAAAAATGAAAGAAGAGGTACATGGCCATATGCCCATCCACGTTATTGTAAGTTGATTATGATGTTAAAGACTGGGATTCAGATACATCGGTGTTAATCGGAGTACAGAAAGCATAATCAAGATGTGAAAGTACGTGGAATTAGTATGATTTATTTATTTTTGAATTTAACTATATATTCTCATTTGACATATGTAGAAGTAATTTTTATGAGAAGTCACACGCCATGCCGTTGAGATGCATAAAATTTGTTTTACACAAAATGTGACCCGATACCAAGAACTTTAAGTATAGAAGGAGAAACAACGAAAAGCAGTCCTAAAAACCTATACTTGATATGTAGTAATTTTTAGATGCCAGAATCATGTGGTTTAGTTTCAACAATATTATTGAAAAACTTATACATTTGCCGGATGATTTGTTTGTTACAAAATGGTAACTCTTTGATAGAGAAGGAATTGATGAAGAAACAAAAAAATCTAGTCTAAAGTCTTTGGGATGTTGGAGGAAACTATAATGAGAAATTACAATTCAGTCGCAGGACACGAGGTTTATTTTGTGACGGTAGTTTATTCTCTGTTAAAAACAAAGAACAAAGGGAAATTGAGAGAAGTATTTAGAAGAGATACAAAACAAAAGAATAAAAGGCAATAAAAGAAAGAAACGTGATTGTGCATTTGACACTTCTGTTATTCGTTAAATTTAGTCTGTATGAATGTAAAGGAAAACAAAAATGTAATCTTTGCATTTCTTTGGAGCACCACATGGAAACTATTGGATTAGTTTTAGTTGTGTTTTAATTTACGGATCTTGGGTTGTAGAATTTACATTTCACTCTGTTTAATCTCTATTTGGGTGAAGCGTATAATGATATTAACGTGGAGAGAAGAAAGAGCGGAGAGAGAGGAACAAGATTTTTAGAGAGAGATTGTTAACATTCGTGACCTCACTTGCATCACAAAATTGGTTAAAAAGACCAAAATCAACAAATCCTGGATGAAAAAGACATCTAGATTTTGATATTCTTTAAATGGACAAAAATACAAATATAGCCAGGATGTAAACAGTTTCATCTTACCTATTTTCAAATACTTTTTCTTTCTTTTTTTTAATTTACATCAGGATGCATCCAGTTTCATCCTTGCTATTTTTTAAGTTTAAGTCAGGATGAATCCAGTTTCATCCTTGCTAAAAATTTTTTTGTCCATTTCACCCATACTAATTTTTACTCGTCCATTTGAACCAGGTTTTAAAAATATTTGGACAAATGACCCATTTTCCGTTAATGATTCTTGTCCAAAATAACAGCAGTAGAAGGAAGATACGACGAAATCTCCCTTAAATTCTACTAGAATAGGGTTATAAATTCTACTGCTTTTGTTCCTTCTTTGGGGATTCTATTTGAACCGTTTTTTGGGGACCAGCCTTTTTTTGAGGGGACCAAAATAAACATTAGAAGTAATTCTAGGTCACCCCATATCTAGTTATTTATTTAATACCTAATCTACCCTCTTAATTAATTTTAGGTTATGATTAGTGAAATGATTTAGTTAAAAATAATTAGTGAGATTAAATTAAAAGATGGATTTATTATTAGTTGAGTAGAATTATTGTGAGAGTAGGGTTAGAGAAGATGAAGGAGAAAAACATGAAAAATAAATTATTTTTTTTCCAATTCACCCCCTTTGAGTATTCAAATAATGGATTTTATCAACCACAACCGGAGGAAGAGTATTTGGGTGAACAAGTATGTTCCAAACTTAGATAATGTATGTTGAATTGGTAAAAACTTCCCCAAAAATGTAAAATTTTGAACTGGATTTTGAACAGTTCGGTTATTTTATATGAAGAACAAGTAACCGAACTCATCTGAAGGTGTAGTTCGGTTGCTTTGTGAGGATGAACAAGTAACCGAACTCATCTGAATGTGTAGTTCGGTTGCCTTGGGAGATAAACAAGTAACCGAACTAGTTTGAAGGTGTAGTTCGGTTGCTTGATCCAAACACGCAGGTTACCGAACTCCATATTAATGGAAGCTCTGACATGCAGCATTATGTTCGGTTGGTTCGCAACTAACCGAACTTTACGTACAAATAAATTTTAACCAAGTGTATAAGGTTCGGTTGGTTCGCAAACAACATGCTTTTGCGATCCAACCGAACTAAGTTTAATAAGTTCGGTTGTTTCGCAAACTTGAGATCAATTGCACAACCAACCGAACTTAACAAACAAAAATTTCTTATGTTTTTAACCGTAGAGTTCGGTTACATGGAAGTTTTAAGATTTTTGCGAAATAACCGAACAAAGTTGATAGAGTTCGGTTATAAAAGAAATAAAAATAATGGGAAAAACAGTAAGGTTCGGTTACATGGCAACTTTTTTTCTTATGTTTTTAACCCTAGAGTTCGGTTACATGGCAGTTTTATACATTTATGCGAAACAACCGAACTCTTCAGTTCGGTAACATAGTTATAAAGCATATAGAACCGAACTCATCTGAAGGTGTAGTTCGGTTGCTTTGTGAGGATGAACAAGTAACCGAACTCATCTGAATGTGTAGTTCGGTTGCCTTGTGAGATGAACAAGTAACCGAACTCAACACTTCAACCTCCATTAAACCTCTCCACAACTTCCATTTTCAACTTATTTTGATGATTACTTCTCATTTTTTCAACCAAAAACAAACGACAAGTAATGGGTTTGTGAGAATATCTTTGCTAAAGATTTAAATTAAGCTATATATATATAGAGGTGGGGTGGTTGTTGTTGGTGGTGGTAATCGGTGGTTGGTGGTGGTGATAATCAGAGGTGGTGGTGGTGGTAATCGACGGTGGTGGTGGGAGGAGGTGGTGGTGGTAATCGGCGACGGTGTGCGGTGGTGATGGTCGGAGGTGGTGGTGGTAGTAATCGGCGGTGATGGGCGGTGGTGGTGGGAGGAGGTGGTGGTTATATATAGAGTGAGAGAGAGGTGGTTATTAGGTTGGTTTTAAATTAAATTAGGTTAAGGGTAGGTTAGTAATTTCAACGCATTAGGACACCCCTTATAACTAGAGGGAAGGTGGCCTAATAAGACCATGGTCCCCTCAAAAAAACCATGGTCCCCAAAAAATGGTTCTTCTATTTTGTAGCACGGTTGTACTCAGGGGCGGAGCTACCTTAGAACTCTACACCCATCCCAGCCAGTTGCCAAGCCCGTTAATGTCTATTTCTGGCAAGCCTCGAAACCCATTTTGTACCCTTTTAAGACGAACTATGATTTTAGGCATACGGAAATCTTTTAGGGCATACCAAGTAAAGACAAAAAAGGAGTGTAAATAGCAAAATTAGAAGCCCCTTAACCAAATATTTTTGGTAATGGCAAATCTGCCCTTTTAGGATTAGTGTTAATACTAATGATTAGTTAGAATAGTTCTGATTAGTGATTAATGATTAGTGATTAGTTTTAAGATTGTTTAGTTATTAATTTGTGTAGATAAAAAATTTTGAGTAAGAGAAAAATAAAAGTTAGGTTTTTTTAGAAGGAGAAGGGGAAAGTGAGAAAAAAAATTTGTGTAGATTATTTAGTTACCCTTAAACATATCTTATGTTTAATCTCACTTTTGTAGGTTAAAATCATCAAAAGTTTGTGTTTTTTCACTAAGGTTTGGCGAGTCTGGATGAACAGTTCGGCTAGGTGAAAGTGTTGATTAAGAGCCGAACCTACCTTGTAGACCAGAGTTCGGCTTGGTTCGAATTGTCCTAACAAGCCGAACCCTACACTGAACTGTCTGAAAGAAAAAATGTTTAGGGTTCGGCTTATATTTATAAATTCGTAAGCGCCGAACCTGTTGGAAACACATTGCTTGGCTATTTGAATAAGTAGAATATAAGCCGAACCTGATCGTGTACATTCCTGGGTTAATAATTTTGTAATGGTTCGGCACATATTGTGAATATCGTAATAGCCGAACCTCGTAAATGTGCTAGGTTCGACACATATTATGATTATTGAATACGCCGAACCCATATGCATCTCTTTCTGTGACTAGGTTCGGCTTGAAATTTCATGAAATTTCAAGCCGAACTGTTCATATACACTTACAGGAAGCTTTTGTGAAGAACAGTTCGGCTAAAAACGCAACTCAATTTTGAGCCGAACCCAACACCGTAACCGTCATTTAATCGATGAAAAACAGCAAATAGGAGATTGGGTTTGTAAAACTTACTTTCTTATCCTCATTTCCGGAGTTGGAGATGCAGTTGGTTCAATTTCTGGTTCAATTGGTGGTTGATTTTCAGTTTCTACACCTTCATCTTCAATTGGTTCTTCTTCTTCAATTGATGGATTAGAAGACGATTTGGTTTGCCTAGTCCCTGCTTTTCTTTGTGCGAGTCATTATGTAAGCCTCATTTGGGATTGCTTTTTTTCAACCAAAAGCACTTTGTAACAAACTTGTAACAAATTTTTACCAAAAATTGTGTTTGGTAAAAAAATTTCAAAGTGCTTTCGGAGAGAAGCACTTTCATTTTAGGCCTGCTTTCAAAAGCTACTCAGCACTAGCTTTTAAAAGCAGGAAAAGCAGAAGCTATGGACCCACATAATTTGATTTAACTGATTCTCTATTTTAACCTTGTTAATTTATTATAAAGACAAGTTTTACCCTCAAATATGTACATTTGACATTAAAATTCTAATTTAATTTTATTTCTCTATTTTTCATTTTTTATTCAAAATAATAAATACAATAATAATTAAAATTATTATATAAAAGGGTGTTGGTGCCCAGCTTGTCGCTAGGTTTCCAACCAAAAGTATGTAATTTTATTTATCTTTCGTAAAGTTAAATAAAGAAATATAAAAAATATTAAAATGAAAAATGAAAAAATTAATAAATAATAAATTTAATAAATACTTTTTTTTGAAAAAAATTAAAATAATAATATTTTCATAGCAAACCATAATCATAAACTTTTTAATTAAATAATAAAAACAATTAAAAAAATATTACTTATATTTTATTACATATATTAAAATTAGAAATATAATTTATTATAATAAAATTGTATTAAAACTAATTTTTGAAATATGTATATTTTCGTTATTAACTACATCACCAGCACTTTTAAATACCAGTTTACCAAATAGAATTTACAGTTTGTTAATTGCACAGTACTTTTTAAATTATAGTTTACCAAACGTAATGCAGATTTAATTTCACAAAGACAAAGACAAAGAACGCACAAAGACAAAGACAAATGAAAAGCGCTTTTCTAAAATTCACAGCAATACCAAACTAGCCTGTAGTTCAGTTTAATCGACAATCAAATTTTTACGAATCGACAATTAATCACGCTGATGATTTTTTTTTTCCGCGGGAGGGGAAGAATTCGGTTGAGGAGGAAGAAGAAGAGATGTTAAGGGAAGCTGATTTTGATTTTTTAGAAAACTGATTTTAGATTTTTGTATTAAGGTATATAGGCAATTGAGCTACCCATAGGTTACCCCTTATAAGGTCACCCATGCCTCGAAAGTTTTATGTATGCCTAAAATCATAGATCAAGACTTGTCAAAATTTCTGCACTCCTTCTTACAACGAGGCTGGCCCTGGCTTAGGCCACCACCCCTTAAGCCACCATCCCTAAAAGCCCAAAAAATTCTTGGTTTCACTACCTATCTTAAGCCAGATGCCTATAAATAATCCTGCCCGAAAGTCCTTCCATATATAGCTAAATTTCTAGTTCCGCCTTTGCACTTCTTTGTGGTTTGCTCTCTTTTTTTCTTATTATATTGAGCCTTTTTTGAGAAAAAAAAAAGTCTACCTTGAACTTGGTTCAAATCGGATAGAATCCCTTCCCTAAAAGTCTACCCCAACTTTGCCCGAAGTTTCTTTCCCCAACATAACTTAACGAATTTTTATTTTTCGCTAAGTTAGAACAGTGGTCCCTAAAACTAATCTACGTACGTAAATATCCTAGAATTTATGTTATTAGAGCAAGTCTTATGGTGGAATCCATCCATCTTCCATCTTCCACGCCACCTCAGCACTTGGAACCGTGGATGGAAGCGCAAGTCTAATGGTGGAATAGTAGAAACGCTAATTTTAATGGAGCTAAGCTCCATTCTTAATAGCGCTAAAAAAACGCCAATCTTAATGGAGCTAAGCTCCAATCTTATTAGCGTTTTTTTCTTAGCCGTTAGATTCTCAACAACTCAGTTTAAATCTACGGATAAAAAAAAACGCCAATCTTAATGGAGCTAAGCTCCA
Source organism: Papaver armeniacum (assembly GCA_023531295.1). Taxonomy (NCBI): domain Eukaryota; kingdom Viridiplantae; phylum Streptophyta; class Magnoliopsida; order Ranunculales; family Papaveraceae; genus Papaver; species Papaver armeniacum. The sequence goes on from JAJJWW010000381.1 coordinate 473,596, forward strand.
ATCTTAATGGAGCTAAGCTCCAATCTTATTAGCGTTTTTTTCTTAGCCGTTAGATTCTCAACAACTCAGTTTAAATCTACGGATAAAAAAAAACGCCAATCTTAATGGAGCTAAGCTCCAATCTTAATAGCGTTTTACGATATTCTTATTAGCGTTTCTTGTCCACTACTGCGCCATTCTTATTGGCGTTCAACGCTATTGTTATTGACGTTTTTGATGGATTCCACGAACCCTTCCACGAAACCATGGAAGGTTGCTTAGATTTTCTGTGGAAGACCCCAACTTGGAAGCCATTAGACTTGACATTCCATGGATTTTCCACACTTGGAATAGCTTGGATTCCACCATAAGACTTGCTCTTATAGGAGTTCGATTCCTAACTTCCCATATGAGAGGATGCTTGATCTAACTCAACCTAGTTTACTCGGTGCATCATAATAAAATATTCTCCATTATATACCCCGACCCTAAGTTGATCTAGACCATACACATTATTAATGTTGTAGCAAAACTAGTCACAAAACACCAAGGTGACCAAACATGTGATACAAAAAATCCAGCCATATTATTTTTGATAAATAAAAACCATTTGATTAAAAAGTGGCACAAAAACCCCAAGTCAAATAATAATGAGTAAATTTAGTTTTTGTTACTTAAAAAAAATCCAAACATACCCTTTTTATCTTTTCTTCTTCTTCTTCTTCTCTCTTTTTTTTTTCTTTCTTCCATCTCCATCTCCTTCTCCCCACCACCATCACCACCAGCAACAAACTCCACGAACACCAGCAGCAACACCTCCGTCACCACCAGCAGCAACACTTACGTCTCCTCCACGAACACCTCGCTCTTCTCCACGAACACCTCGCTCTTCTCCACGAACACCTCCGTCTCTTTTCTTCCATTTTGTTCAGATCTATCACCAACAGTAGCTCCACCACCACCAAATCGGCCGCTATGTCCAGATCCGTCACCAACACCACCTCTATCTCATCCACGAACAGCTCCTTCTCTTTTTCTTCTACTCTTTTGTTCATATTTATCACCCACAGTAGCTTCGCCACCACCAAACCAGCTGTTATGTCCAGATCCGCCACCACCAACATCTCCGTCTCCTCCATTAACATCATCATCACTACTTCAGCCTCCTCCTTCTATCATCTAAAACCATTAATACCTTCAAATTCGCCACCAACAACACCTCCTCCTTCTCCTTTTATCCTCTACAATCAACACAATACTTGCAGATCCACCCTCATTCAATTCTCTACAACCACCAACAACACCACCTTCTGATGTATCATCACCAACAAATGATGATACATCTTCATCGTCGAAATCAATATTGTGTTGGGGAAATGACAGATTTATGATGAAACCAAAATTGGTTTCATCAAATTCTTACAGTTTTGGCAGGTGAAAATAGTAAACTTATGATGAAACCAAATTTGGTTTCATCATAATCTTACCTATTTTCTATCATGAAACCAAAGATTTTAACGATGAGAATTAAGTTTATCATGAAACCAAATTTTGGTTTCACACCTGATTTTTGCCTAGTTTTATTCTACCGACTTGGAAGTCGTCGTGTTTGGTTTCATCATTGAAGTTATGTTGCTGAAATGAAATTATGTGGAAACCAATTTTTGTTGAATATTGATCTCTATGAAAACCAATTTTTGATGGTGAGACACAGGTAGATTGTTTATTGTTGAAACTAGTCTTAATTGAGGAGGTAATGGTATTGGTGGTTGTGGTGATGATGGTTGTGGCGGTGATGGGGTAGTGCAGTTGACGGTGGTGGTAGGTTTCATCTTATTGTGTTTCATTTTTTCTTCTTTCTTCTTTCTCCTTTCCTTTATGATGAAACCAAAATTTGGTTTCATCGTTTTTTCTATTTGGTTTCATCTAATTTCGGTGGAACCAATTTTTGGTTTCATCATTTTTTCTGGTGGTGGCGCGGCGGTGGTCGGTGGTGGTCAGCGGCGGTGATTAGTGGCGGCGGTGGTGGTCGGCGGCGGGCGGTGGTGGTGGTCGGTGGAGGTGGTTGCTGGTGGTGGGTTGTTGTTGGTTGTGATAATATAATGAAATTTAAAGATGGGGTTGATTTTTGTTTTTGTTGGGGTGATTAAAATAGTAGAAGGGTAATATAGACATTTTATGTTAAATGGGGTTTTTGTGAACAATTTGTTTTGGTGGAGTTTTTGTGCATGGATAGTGACACCTTTGGGGTTATAACTCGCGGCCTGATGTTGTAGGCTAAAACAAAATAGATGATGAATCTAAGACGTTCATTTAGGAGCAAACGTGTAATTTTTTTTAATTAACCGATGTTAACTCCCCTAACGATTTGGTAACTTGACCTAGTTGCCTATCAAGTCAACGACATAAACACTAAATGGGACGAACTTTAGAACCAAATCCTCTATATAATACCAAAATGGCAAAATTTACGACCCAAACACCAATTTGTTAAAAATTAGTTTTAAACTTAGTAAGTTTTTATTTCTTTGGAAGCATTTGAATTTACTAAAAACTTACTTAGCTTTTTTTTTTTATTTGGACGCACTTAGTTTTAATAATAAGTGAGTCTAAGCTTATTTTTCCGTGTATCAATGAGATAGGCTACTAATTAATATGTGGATGGCATATGACTTCTTCTTTCCATCCAAAACCATATCATTACATGTAGAGGTTTAAACCAACCAATTGCAAAATTATATTCTCTTATATACAAACCTTATGAGATCTTCTGGCTTTATTCGGTTTTCTTCCTGCATAATAAACTATATAACAAACTATTCGGTTTTAACTACTTATGATAGTTTCCTCCAACATCTCAAGACTTCGATTATATATTTTGTTTCTTCACTAATTCCTTATCACATCAATGAATGTTTACCATTTTGTAAGAAACAGAACATCCGGTGAATGTATAGACTATAAATTTTCTGACCAAAAGCATTGCACTAATAAATTTTTTTTTCATTTAACAAAAAATACTGTGCAGGTCTGTATGACTGTTTGTCATGCATTCTCCTCTTACATATACAGTCATTGCTATCTGGTTACAAATTACAATCTGTTAAATTCAGTGTAAAACAGATGTAATGGAACATCTCATGGAAATTACATGCCAAGTGAGAACTTTATGCCATGACCCATAGAGAGTGGACAAATAAGACTGTTGGGTGCAATAATCAAAAACAAGGAAAAATCAAATAAGAAAAAGTTATTGATACTTAGCTCCTTTATAATGGAAGTGATTGATTTGACGAAACGGTCGAGCTCCCCAAATCTCCGCAACAGTAACAAGGAAAAACTTTGGAAAAACAGAGTGAGTCACGTGTTCAACACGTTGCCCTTAAGACATTAGCGCCCGGCTACACTCAAGAGTGATGCTATAGCCCTCACAGGACGGATATCTCCAGGATAAAACACCCTACTACACCTACTACTAGCATATGTAGTAGATGCTCAAACTTGAGCTTGGCAACTCCGAAAAAACCGTTAAGGAAAATCGCGAACGCTTAAGAAACGCTATAAAATATTTTCCCTTAGGGGTCCCTCTACAATAAGGAGCAACCCCTTTCCCATGTATTTTTACAAAAGTAGTGAATTTGTTTATATAATGGAACAAACCAACTTAAGAAGAAGAACTCCCCGATGTGGGACTAAAAAGCTTATATATTCTCTTAAAACAACTAAAAAGTGAAAACTCCACAATGTGGGACTAATAAGTTTTTTCATTCACAAAAGAAAACAATAAATTATAATTTTATTAAAACCTTAAAAAATCTCTTTTTAGTAATTGTTTTCCAACAATCCCCCACATGAATGAAAACTCAATAAAACACGAAAACACAAATAGATCTTGGTAAATCAACAACCCAATCTCACGACCCGAACCGACCGAACAGACGGACAAATCGTGTATCTTTGAAGTCATACTAGTCATTCCAACGTCATCTCCTCACACAATGTGTGTTGACCCTGTGGTCATACTATGGATTGCAAAAATCATATAGTATATATAGAGAGCTTCCATCTTTAGTTCCTCACAAGTGAGACTAAAGGTTCCTTTCACCAAAGTGAAAAATCATGAACTAGTGAACCCTTAGTGACCTTTAGATCCTAAGTTCCAAGTAATACCAAAACCATCAAAACGAAAATCACATAAAAAGCGCAGAAATACCATTTTAGGCGAGAGGTGTCCATGAGGTCTTGAACCTTTGCTTAGTGAGATATTACGGGAATTACTTGCTAGAGACAAAGTGAACTATGTCTTGAACTCGCTAGCGTTTGATGTAATTCGCGATAACAACCACGGATGATATCTCCAAGGGTGCTGCCAAGCTCGTGCCGTTTTTGTCCAATTTGGCCCCTGGACATATCCTGCTTTCGAATGCTCTAGAGAATCAAAGCTCATATTCTCATAGGAAGCGGCCCCCACTTCCTCATTCAGATAGGTGAGTTTCCATAAAGAGTGTTACTACTACACCCCACTTCAATCTTAAATTGAAACTATAGAACTCATTAAGACTTCTTAAAAGTCATCCTTCACATGCGTCACACTATCACGTCTACACCATAGGGAAGGGACAGAGAATGAAATTCTCGATAGTGTTTACCTTTACCCACCACAAATTAGTTGTCTCATTCGAAACCTTGATCATGGGATCTCCAAATCGGCAAGGTTGAGTATCCTTCATGGCAAGTTTAATTTATGAGCTTAAGCCCCATCCCCTCGATGTATTTCTAACTATCTCTTTGGATAAACCTTTCGTCAAAGGTTGCGCGATATTCTCCTTGGACTTTATCCAATCAATGGAAATAACGCCGATTGAGATTAGTTATTTTTAGCTTTAGCTATTATAGCTTGGCTAACACAATGTATAGATATAGTCTGGCTCAGGCCTATGCCGAGAGAGGAATGTCTTCTAAAAAACATCTTAGGCACTCGCCCCCTCTCGTTCTTTATCTAACTCAATATTCTTAGATTCCATAATGAATTGAGCAATATGTCTGTTTGGAAATCTTCCAAAAACAAACCCTCATGCTAGGGTGAAACCATATCCACTCGTAGACTTAGACTCCTCTGAGTCAACTATCCAGCTTGCATCATAAAGTCCCTCAAGGACAGCAAGATACCTTTCATAAATCAAATAAAAGGTAATAGAGTATTTTAGGTACCATAATACTCTATTAAGTGCATCCCAATGCTCTTGCTCTGGACTACAAGTACATCTACTTAACTTACTCACAATATAGGCAATGTCTGGACTCTTACAGTTCATTAAATTCATCAGACATCCTATAACTCTTGAGTATTCAAGTTAAGATACTCCATTTTCCTTATTTTTCTTGAGTCTACAAGAAGAATCGTATGAAGTACAAGCAGGCTTACAATCAGACTCATTGTATCTCTTAAGCACAAATTCAACATAATGAGAATGACTAAGACTATAAATGTTTGATTATCTTTTAATCCTCATCCCTATGATTACATCAAAAAACTTTAGTCTTTCAAGTCAACGTTCTCATTCAGTGCATGGTTTTAGTGAAATTAATCACATCTATGTTTGTATCAAGTATAAACATATCTCATATCTCAACATACAAGCATACAATCACACAGGCATCCTTAACAAGTTACTTATAAATATACTTGTCAATTCATTAACTTAAATCCACTACACATTATCTCATGATCAAATTTTTCATGTCACTGTTTACGTGCTTATTTGAAAACCATACAAAGATTTGTTCAACTTACAAACTTTGTCTTCATAACCTTTCACTACAAAGTCCTCAGGTTGGTCTATGTAAATTACTTTATCTAATTCACGGTTTAAGGAAAGCTGTCTTAACATCCATATGATGTATCTCTAAGTTGTTTATGGAAGCAATATCAATTAACATCTCAACAGAAGTAATTCTCGTCACAAGTGAATAAGAATCAAGGAAATTTACACCTTCTTTTAGTTTATAGCCTTTAGCTACCAAACTTAGCCTAATAATTTTCCACAGTTCCATATATCTAACGTTTCCTCTTAAAAGACTCATTTACATCCCATGGTCTTACTCCCTAGAGGTAAACTAGCAAGCTCCCAAATCTGGTTCCGACGGACTGAGTCCATTTCACTAAATGAAGCTTCTTACTAAATGGGGTTTCAGTAGATGTTATGGCTTCTTTATGAGTTTAGAGCTCAGACTAAGCTAGGCTTATTAGAAGTTAGGTCCGAAAGAAGTCACATTTCTAATCTATTACTTCTCCTAGGATCAACTCTAATTCATCTTCCTTAAACATAAGTTCTGACTATTTGAAAATAAATCTAGGGGATCAACATCACATCTCTAATGAGGTACATGATTAAGAATAAACATGTTCAAAGAACTCAAAGATCCCTAGATTCCATAATAGTATTCACACCAAAGTCGAAAAGCGAGAACTCACAACCAAAAACTATATGCGGTAGGGTACTGGGATATCTTATCTACACACCCCCACACTTTGACGTATGCATAAGAAGGTTGTCTATCTTTCATAAACATATGGAGTTTTATCTACTCCTTTAAAGGTTACTCTACATTAGGGATATAACAAAATCAGAGGACAACCTCCCCCCACAAGTTGGCGGTTAATCCTTTAATCAACATGGCATAAATCATCTCCTTAATGGTTCTCCGTTCTTACGATCAACTATACCATTAGACTACGGTGAATAAGGAGGTGTGATCTCATCAATAACGCCATTTAACAAGTAAAGTTCTCCTATATGAATTTCATACTTGCCATCATGTTCAGACCTAACCCTTTTTAGTGGTAACATATACTTTGCTTTCAATTTCAAGTTATATACTCTTAAGGCTTCTAAGGCATCATCCTTACCCCTAAGTAAGTATACAAGATAGTACCTCGTACAATCATCTATGAAAGTTATAAAAACACCTTTTACCACCTTAGTTTGGGTTGATTTCATGTCAACTAGGTCTAATTGAATTAATTCTAAGGGCTTAGAATTACTCTGAGCAATTTTGCTAAAAGCTTTTATAGCATATTTTGATTCTACGAATATTTAACTTTTGTGTTCAATATCCAAACTAAATTTGGGTATGCAGCCTACACTTCCCAGTTTATGCATTGACTTATATAAGTTTACGGCTCCATGTCTACCATGCAAAACATTCAATCACACAAAAGAAAACACAAGAATCAACTACTTCATCAATTTTTTCCGTTAAGCTTATATTGACCTTAAGTCTTATAATGTTTTCTTCAATCACATGCCCTTAGGTACGACAAGTTTTCCATATTCAATTAATATCTTAAGTCTTTTACCATCTACAACAGAACAAGATACAAGATTCTTGCATATGCCCGGAACATGAAAACTTCATTCAATGTGAGAATATTACAGATATGAGCTTCTGCTCGACCTTTCCCTTTTATGCAACCTCTGTCGCAGGTGAGTTACTCATATAGAGTTTCTCGACATCTCATATCCTCTGATAGGAGGTGAACAGGTATCTGTTTCAACAAACATGCTTGGTGGCTCCAGAGTCCACCTACTGGTCTCTCACATTGGTTATTAAAATAACTTCCGACATCATGCCACTGAACTCGTACTAGTTTGTTTCAACTAAATTAGCATTAACTATCTACTAATTAAGGTTTTTATGTTGCCTACAATTTACTGCCGTATGGCTAGGATTTTACAAACATAACAATCACCCTTAATTAAAGTAATGCCGGATTCAGTTTTACGAAACATACCTTTGTTATGAAGACTACACTTAGAGTTGTGTTTGATGTTCTCGCCTTTGTCAGCTTTGGAAGACTTGTGTTCATCCACATGCGCCTGGTAGCCATGTTCCTTTTCAATTTCATGTCACAATCCTCGTTTATACTCTGACCACGGACACGGTAATTTCCCAATCACCTAATACACCACATCTCACAAACCTTAGTTCCGAGTCGGAAAATAAAATATGAGTTTTGAAGATAACATCTAGATCTACAAACTTCGTTTGAATCACCATTTCAAAAAAACTCATGGTTACCCCATAAAAACTACTTTAGTTAACAACAAATTTCTTCCCGTCAGAATTTTTCAGAAACGTTTCTCTGTTTTGTAAAATATCAAAAAAATACTTTTACAACTCCAAAAATTCTAAAATTTTACGTGGGTAACTATCAGTATGTCTACTACGTTGTGTCAAAAGGGTTCATTGAAATTCCTTCTAGGTTAAGAGATAAACTCGAAACTCTACAGCTGACCAAAAATTCGTTTTTGTTTTTCACTCCACAATTAACATCCATGATTCACAAACCAACCAACCATATTCGATTATTACAAATTTTAATGTCTTAAGATTGTTGGGTGCAATAATCAAAAACAAGGAAAAATCAAATAAGAAAAAGTTATTGATACTTAGCTCCTTTATAATGGAAGTGATTGATTTGACGAAACGGTCGAGCTCCCCAAATCTCCGCAACAGTAACAAGGAAAAACTTTGGAAAAACAGAGTGAGTCACGTGTTCAACACGTTGCCCTTAAGACATTAGCGCCCGGCTACACTCAAGAGTGATGCTATAGCCCTCACAGACGGATATCTCCAGGATAAAACACCCTACTACACCTACTACTAGCATATGTAGTAGATGCTCAAACTTGAGCTTGGCAACTCCGAAAAACCGTTAAGGAAAATCGCGAACGCTTAAGAAACGCTATAAAATATTTTCCTTAGGGGTCCCTCTACAATAAGGAGCAACCCCTTTCCCATGTATTTTTACAAAAGTAGTGAATTTGTTTATATAATGGAACAAACCAACTTAAGAAGAAGAACTCCCCGATGTGGGACTAAAAAGCTTATATATTCTCTTAAAACAACTAAAAAGTGAAAACTCCACAATGTGGGACTAATAAGTTTTTTCATTCACAAAAGAAAACAATAAATTATAATTTTATTAAAACCTTAAAAAATCCCTTTTTAGTAATTGTTTTCCAACAAAGACCCCCATAGGCCATAATCCATTAAAGCAGCTAAAACTAATCCAACAAAAGTTCAGTATAGAGCTCCAAAGATACGTAAGTAAGAGTACCTAATCTCACTTTCTCCATTATAATCTTTCAAAAACAAGATTACACAACCCCTCTGGCCTCTACTTTCATCAATTTGAACCTGTTTTCTACAAATTACGTTTTCTGTCTAATCAAACACAACCTGGATTCTAATCTAACTGGCTGGTTGATTGATTATGAGATTCTCAATCACCCCGTATCATATCACGACACTCGAGTCTTGACTAGTAGCTCAATCTAGCTGCCATAGATGTCCATGACCCCACTTTATCTACTTGGCTGGCCAAGATTTTCCATCCAATCATTTGACAAATTCATCGAAAAACTATAGACTAATCACCGTACACGTGGCAATCAATGAAGTAGCCGCCTAGATAACGACTTATTAACCAACTGTCGGATTTTGGAGGTATCCGACAAGTATAATATACTCTAATTGGAATCGTTTCAATTTCTAAAATTCTCCAACCAAACCAAAATAAACCATTACCTAATTTACATTTTATTTTTTAATTAATTTTGATTAATGTAGTTGATGAATTTGAATGGTTAGGATCATACCTTAATCACATTGAAGACATATTATTGGCTGAAATTCCTGACATTATTAGATATCTAACCTGCCATTATTAAATGTTTTTATTATTTTTAAAATCTTTTCTTTTTAATTTTTTAATTTATTATGTTTTTATTATTTTTGTTTTTAATCTTAAAAACAAAAAATATACCTCGTTGAATTGTAGAATGTACAACTAATACATTTCTGTATGGGCTGTTGTTCATTTCTCAACACGGTTTCCTCTTTCTCTTTTTCCTAATTCTTTGATCATCATTCATCATTTTTTAGATTTTTTCTTGATTAATCGGCAAATAATTGTCGGTAGAATTCAAGCTCTACGGTCATTACCGGCCAAGTTCGGAGATTTTTCTTTCCGAATATACAAGAATTATAAGGTAAATTCTGTCTGTTAATTTTGATTATAGTTGTTTGTGGATTTTATTCGTTCAATTTCTTTGTCCATAATTCCGAATCAAGTTTTGAGCTACAATCGAATTACAACGGGTACATCCTTGTTTTTCTTTCAAAGGAATTACAAAGGGCACGTTGCAAACCGTGAAGAGCATCGATTTTTCGTGGTAGACGACCTTAAATTATGCAAATTGGGAAAGGTTCGTGTAGATTACGGTTGAATATGAGCAAGTTTGATCCAATGTAACGGTGAAAAACCGGAGAATGATTTTGTTTCTTGATCCTAAAACATGATTAGAATCAAGTTGACAAAATAATTGTAGTGTTTTGATGGGGTACAAAAGGGTATGGAGCATATTAGCATTGATTTTCTTCTTATGTCTTTCATATTCTCCATCTTCATTTGGGCAGCAGACCATGAACAACAATATCTCTGCAGCTAATTCATTAGATATTCTTCTTCAAAAATATGCATTCAAGGAATTATTAGTCCATAATCGTAGGACTGGTTCTCTCTACCATTCTGTCCTTCCTACAAATTTAACGGGCATTAGAGTATCGGTTGTCCGCTTAAGAAGCGGTAGTTTTTGGATTAGAGGAGCGAATTTTAGCAATTTTCGTATACCACCAAGAGTTAAACCAATTCCATATGTGAAGAGATTAGCCATAGTTTATCAAAATTTAGGGAATTTATCTTCTCAATATTACAATGTACCTGGTAATTATTCAATGGTTACTCCTGTTATTGGTTTCGTTGTTTATAATGCAACCAATTTAAGTAACGTCAACGGGATGAAAAAGCTCGCGAATCTCACCACAACGAGGAACTCGATATCGATTCATTTTACATTGCCGTCCGGGTTGAATATTTCGCAGGCGAAATGTGTTAAGTTTAATGAAGATGGGTCTCCACATTTTAGTGAAATGAAGCATCCAAATATTTGTTTGACAAATGATCAAGGCCATTTTGCAGTTGTGACCGTGCATCCGGAGCCGCATACGGAGGAGAAGAAGAAGAAAGATAAGAGGTTGTTGGTGTGGTTGATTTTAAGTATTGTAGTTGGAGTGTTTGCATTGTTGTTTATTGGAGTGCTTGGGGTGGTGGTTTATAGAATTGTTAAGATGAGAAGAATCGGTGCAATGGAGAAAGAAGCTGAAAATGGTGAAGCATTTGATACAGTATGGGTTGGCAATAGTAAATTGCCTTCAGCTACATCTATGAGAACAAATCCTATTATTGAGTACTCTGAATCAGCTCCTTACTGATTCATTTCATTCATTCATTCTCTGTTTGTGTAAGGATTTGATTGCAAATTTTGTATAAAGTTTAAGAAAAATTTATACTTTTTTTGATTGTTGTTGTTGAGATTTGTAAAAACATCATAAAATTGGGATTTTTTTTAATCATGTGATTATGCTTTGCCTTTCATGAGATTTGTTAGTCACACTGTCATTCGCTGCACCAGGAGCCGAGCTATATGGGAGCAATTATTTTTATTCTTTAGCCTTCCTGCTTTCCATATTGGCTAGATTCCTACAACTGCTAACGCAAAGAATGTATTGTAAAGACTATTTACCCACTGCACCCAATAGCGAAGGCAAGGAGTATGTGTAAAAAGAATCATAAATACTTCATTATTGTGCATGGAACTTTAGTGAATAGGATAGGACCATGTAAATCAGGTTAATAATATTAGTCCAATGTAGATCCGATTACTTATATATATACATTTGTCCGATGTTTTATCACATACACCAATGCTAAAAAACTCTTTCTTGACAAGGAACGGGTACCAAATTACACAAAAGAAAATAGTTAAAAGCTTTTTGAGAGGTTGGAGGAAACTATTATAGAAAGTTGCGAAAAAACTAAATTGGTTATATCCGAATAATGGGGAAAAAGTATATCTTTCTTTAAGTCGGTAGTTATTTGAGAGTATGAAAACAAGAAAACTACCTTATTACAACTGACATGGGTGGTCAAATAAAGAATGGGATCATTACTCGTGTCTGGGTAAAAAATCACATATTAGACTTTACATATGCATTTATATTTGTAAGTTTTGGATCTCTTGTTTATATATAAGTATTTACAAATTTGGTATTTTTTTTTTTTTTTTATTATGTTAGATTTTGATTCCGAGATGCATCTTATCTATACAGTTACCATTCTTTTTGTGACCCAACGCATTAAATATCTAAGACTGTCAATGCCAATTTATTTCACGGATTGACTTATGGATCAATTGTATAATATAGCTTCCAAATAGTTTGATAAGACACTACAATTGCAATACGTACGATAGTCTTGCTCTTGCTCATCGAAAAAACCCAAAATGCAAGATGGTTTGATCATAATCTTTCATCAATACAGTTTAGAAGCAAGCCTTGGTTTAACTAGAACTTCAAGTGGAGTGGCCTTGATATTACTTAGTCCTGCACTTCCTGTCATATCAATAGGTGCATCCGTATGTGTCTTAAACTCAAACCCATGAATTAAACGAGCCAACGTCAAGGGCAATATTTGAAGTGCAAGAGAGATTGCGGGACAAGATCTTCTCCCTGACCCAAAAGGAATGAATTCAAAATTCTGACCTATAACATCACTGTCAACATGTTCACCGCCACTGATAAATCTATCAGGGTTGAACTCTAACGGATTGGACCATACCCGTGGATCGCGATGAATTTTCCAGCTATTTACAAGTAACTGAGTTCCTGCAGGGATGTGGTAGCTAGCTATTGTACAGTCCTCGGAGGATACGCGAAAACCAGAGAGTGGGCCGGAGTACAGGCGCAGGGTTTCCTTCAAGACAGCCTGAAGGTATACGAGGTTCTTGATATCAGACTTGTCCACTTGTCTATCCTTGCCTACCTGAATGTCTAATTCATCATGGACCTTGTTCAACACAATTTGATTGTTTACCAGTGAAGATAATGCCCACACTAATATAACCATATTAGTGTCTGTCCCTCCCAGGATAAGACCCTGCAAGACCAAACTTAGGATCATTGGATTACATAATAAGCGGTAATGAATGCAACAATTCATTGGTTAAATACCTACTTACCAGGCAAGTTGATTTATTGACAATATCAGCATCGTAGTAGTCCGATAACTTAGGGTTATCGTCCTGTACCGAAAGCATCACGTCCATCCAATCTTTTTCGCCTGCTTTGGTTGGTTTCCCATAATATCCTCCTCCATCAATCAATGTTTTTCTCTTCGTTTTATGTTCTTCCAGCCATTCCTGCATTAAAGCATCCAGCTCGTTTCCTGTTTTTTTCATCTCTTTCTCATAACCCCCCCAGATCCAACCACCTTAGAAACGGTAACGCATCAGATGGTACAAATGCATCCACTAGCCTGAAAAAGTTTTTAATTACCCGAGTACTCTTTTTATAGGTCGCGTTATCAACTTCTTCGTTTGCGCCAAAATATCGCTTCCCTACTGCCATCATAAAAGATAAATTGAGAGTTAAGTCGGAAAACCAGTCTTTCATTTCCACCTTAACTAGACCACCACAGTCACCATTGTTGTTTTCCGTCCAAGAACTGTAAAGTTCTCTGATCGAGATGTTAATCTCAGAACCCCATACATGAGATAACGACTCAATTCGATTATGGGAGAGAAGTTCACGTCTCAATACCCTGCGTATTCTGCGCCAATGATGTCCATAAGGAGCAAACCCGAACATCGCAGAGTCATAACCCATATGTCTTATAGCTACTTGACGTGGTCGAGAAGCGAATACTTTATCGTTGATCGTGAAACACTCTTTAGCCGCTTCCCAACTGCTAACAACTAAGACTGTGTGAACACCCATTCGAATAGTAAAAACCGGTCCATATTTATCAGCCATGGCTGCTAATGTTATATGGAAAAGTTTATCTGGTTCAGTGCCCATTAGCTGGGGTAAATGGCCTATAATTGGCCAAGCACCTGCTGGTTCCGGTGGACGTTTCAACTTTGATGATTTAGTAAATGGTTTCCATGAAAGAACAAAAAAATAGGCTAGAACAAAAACAAATAATCCTCCGAGAACCAAATGTGGTATTGAGAAGTAGCAGTGGATCTCCATAATAGAAGCCTAGAGAAATGAATTTACTAGTTATTGTTCTCAGTTTCTTTATAATCTTTTCTCGACAAAGACAATGTTGTATTGTATTACGTTCAGGTCGATGTAAAATGGTACCGTATATCCTAAATCAGGGAAGGAATCTTGAAAAAAAATGCATGTTTGTTTTTTTGTCTCTCAAAGTGATGACAAACAAAAACTGAGAAATATATGTATTGTCTGTTAAGAACCATTTCCTTGAGAATACCGACCATTTCAATTGGCTTGAGACAACTCCCAAATGTACCGGCTTCTGGACAATAGTTGATGGGAAATGGTGATGGCAAGAAAGTGAACATTTGGGAGGACATATGGATAAGAAACAATAACATTAATCTTTCCAAACCTCCAAAGTGCCCAAATGGAAGCTAAATACTATCGCCTTAGTTCGTAGTAAATCTAAACACCAGCCTACAGGGCAACAAGTGCACAAAGATAATGCTTGAATTGCACCCAAGTTTTCATGCTATACTAACCAGAGTCTCATACGACAACTTAAAAGAAAAATCCAAGCCCTTTAAATTTCTCAATGGATACATCACAGCCGTGTATTACCACAAATGTACGTCAGAAAATACGGTCAGTTAAATAGACAAATCAGCCGTTGGATCAACTAATAAAACTGAAATCAATGGTAAAAAGCAAAACCCTAAAACTAAAGGGGCAGATATCAAACATGTATAAATCCGAGCACAGTTTCTACGAGGTCGTGATTCAAAGCTGTGCCGCCTACATCTGTGTTGAGAAAACAAACCCTAATCTTCAAATCAAACAACAACAGTTCCCTCATTCTTTGATTCTCATCGACGGAAACAAATCATGGCAGAAGCAAGTGGCGGGTGGTGGTTTAATGATCAGCAGCAACAACAAGCCGCTTCTATTCTCGCACTATGATTTCTCTTCTCAAAATGCTGATTTTCATTTATATGAACGGTGTTGTGGCTTCTCTTCAACTAGTTTTTGTTTCGGGAAATCTGGTCAAGTTCTTGCTATGCTTGGCTGAGAACGACGATAAATGGGAGTGGAGTTGCAATCCAAAAGGTACGTTTTCGGTTAGTTCTTGCTATGCTTGGCTGATGCATGATCAGGGACAGAGTATTCCTCCTAAATTTCCTTCTAAGTATGTTTGGAACAAGATAATTCCTCCTAAAATTAGTTTTTTGGTTTGGGCTGCTGCTAATAGAGTTGTTCCTACTCTATCCATGTTGTCAAGAAGGGGTATGACTGTTGTGAATCTGTGTGCTTTCTGCAATAACGGTGAGGAATCAGTTGAGCATATGTTCCTTAACTGCTCTTTTATTAGGAAAATTTGGGACCATTTTTTACAGCAACTGGGATTTGGTTGGGATCACCCAACAACAGTTATGGAATTCTTATGGAAGTGGAAATTGAAGATTTCGACCAAGCCTCTTATCTTTTTGAGATATTGTTTGCCGTTCGCGATATGGTGGGTAGTGTGGTTCGAAAGAAACGATATTCTAATAGCAAAGAAACAAGGTCGAAAAACTTTACGCTCTCTTATTATTGATATCAAGTTGTTGTTACTTAGTTGGTCTATTAATGTTGATTCTTTTAAGAACATCAAACTTGATGATTTCATTTTTGATTGGGTGAATTTGTTTAGGGAGTAGTTGTTGTAAACTCTCTATTCATATTTCTCCATGTATCTTCTAAGGGTGCTATCTTGGCACTCTTTCTCTTTTATTTAATCTTATCTTGCCTTTTTCAAAAAAAAGAAATCTGGTCAAGTGACGAGCAGATTACATGCTTTGTCATTTCTCTTTTCAATGATTACGGATGTAAGCTAGATCCAATTTTAGACCATTCACCCATTTTATTTTCAAGCCGATTGTCATTAACTTATTATCCTGACCAATTTTTACTTTGAATTTGTAAGAACACCATATTATAAATTAAATTTAAATTATAGAAAAGGGGTCTTGTTAGTTTCAATCTTGCAATCTTGTTCATTCGTGTTTATGGAATTTGTCTGATATCTTTGGAGATGTGGATAATAAATAATAACCCTTTACAACTTATTGAATTGCTTCTGCATAATAAGATCCTTAAGGGAAGGAAGAGATCTGTTGTTGTTGAGTCTACACCTCCAAGTAGCGCAATTTTATCAAAATAATTGGATATTCTACTTTCTGTTCTTCTACCTAGTTCTTGGTTGATGCTCCGTTTCAGTTTCTACAATAGTGTAGGTACATATTAGCAGTGATGTTCATTTGGGAAGTAAAATTGTGGTAAACAGTATTTAGACAAACCATTAAGCCAGCCCCATAAACAAGATGGGGGCGTTGCGCAAACCAGTTGTCTTTTAGATCCAGCATATAAACGGTTATGATCATTTGCTAACATATAACCATACCCGATAGCAAAAACAAGGATTATGTGTAAAACCAATCATTAATACTTCATTTGGGCATGAAACTTTAGTGCATAGAATCATGTAAATCAGGTTAACAATATTTTCAATGATGTAAATCGGAAGACTTATATATATATATATATATATATACATTTGTTCGATGTTTTATTTCGTACACCAATGCTAAAACTCTTTCGCGACAAAGAACTGATAAGACACAAAAGTAGAACATGGTTAAAAAGCTTTCTGAGACGTTAAAGGAAACTATGACATGATGTTATGAAAAAAATGTAATGTATATATCCGTTACGCTGAATAATGCGGAAGGAAATTTTTTTTTATCATATTAGTATTTAGTTGAGAATATAAAAATAATAAAACAAACTTGGAGGTTATTTAAATAAATTTATATCAGTTACAAGTACTTATTATAATTTTAGTATTTGATTCCAAGATGCAACTTTTTTATACTGTTGCTATTCCTTTTTGACCCAATATGCCAATGCCAATTTATTTCAGGGGCTGACTTATGGATTGTAAAACTGGCTTAGAGCTTCCAAATAGTTTGATGACACACTAAAGTTGCTATTAACAACTCCCGTTTTGAGAGAACAAATTGTTAGAAGACAGTCAAACTGGTTTCCTTTTGCAATACGATAGTCTTGCTCATTGAAAATGCAAGCTTGAATTTTGAAAAAAGGTTGGAAGCTCCGTTCATACAAAATCTAAAGAAGTCCACATAGATAATGCTTGCACATGACATCTTAAAATAAAAATCTGAACACTTTAGAGAATAAGTGATAGATATCACAGCCATATATTACCACAAAAATAGGTCAGCAAATAGGTCTAGTTAAACATATGAATCAGCCGTTAGATTAGATAATTTTTTTTTTTTGAAATCAATGGTAAAAACTAAAACCCTAAACTGAAAGGAACCTATATAAATCCTACGAGTAGTATGGTTTTGAACTAGGGTGTTATTCTAAGTTGTGCGGCCTCCGTCTGTTTAGAGAAACCAAACCCTAGCCCTCAAATCAAACAACCAACGTTCCCACTTCTCTAATTCCCATTTACGGCAACAACTATGGCAGAAGAAAGTGGTGGGTTGTGGTTCAATAGCAGCTGCATCACCCACAACAGCGAGCAGCTATTCTTGCACTATGATTTCTCCTCTCAAAATGTTAATTTCAGTTTTATCAAATGCGGCGTGTGGCTTGTAAACTAGTTTGTGTTTGTGTTTGATTTTATCTGGTCATGTGATGAGCAGATTACTTGGGACCTGCTGCTTAGTGGTGTCTATTTTCCATTAGCGATCTAAGCTGGATCTGATTTAAACTATTCACCCATTTTCTGTTCAAGCCGATTATCATTCATTATCCTGACGGATTTCTGATTTCAGTTTGTAAGGAATTTGTAAGAGAACCACTGTATAAATTAAATTAAACATTTTAAATTTTAGAAATAGTGTCCTGTTAATTTCTATCTTGCAATCTTGTTCATTCGTGTTTATGGAATTTGTCTGATATCTTTGGAGATGTAGATAATAAATAATAACCCTTTAAAGCTTATTCATTTGCTTCTGCCTAATAAGATCCAAGGAGCGCAAATTATGAAAGTAATTGGTTTTTCTACTTTCTGTTCTACGTAGTTCTTGGTTGATGCTCCGTAGTGTTGTTCTTGTTATGTCTTTTATACTCTTCATAAAGGGTATTTTGCAAACCAGACGGCGGTGTCGCGCTAACTATTTGTCTTTTAGATCCCGCATTCAATAATCCGCAATGGTTAAAACTAATTTGGTCGTGAATTATGCTCTCATTTGCTAACTAAGCTTTGGAGTACCACAATGAAAATCATTTGATTAGTTTTAGCTGTGTAAGCGTGTAGAATTAACGGGGACTTGTGATCCTTTTCGTGGTCAAAAACCAAGGTCTAGACGCGCACTCGGTCAGTCCCCACGCCAGGAGCGGAGCCATACAAGAGAAAGTATGATTATTCTTTTCTTTTCTATTTAATTCTTCAACTGCTAACACAAAGCATGTAACAATACCCTATAGCAAAAAAACAGGAAATATGTGCAAAGACAATCATAGAAACTTCATTTGGGCATGAATAGAATCATGCAATTTAGGTTAACAATATTAGTTCAATGATGCTGATCCGAATAATTATATGTACATTTGTCCGATGTTTTATCACATACACCAACGCTGAAAACGATTAAATTACCACTTGCTTCTTCCACCAAAGCATGCATGTACTGTCAAGACGATTTAGCATGTAGAAACAATGCCGCGTTGCAAAAACAAGGAGTATATGCTAAAACAATCATAGATACTTCATTTGGGCTTAAAACTTAGTGAATAATAGAATCATGTAAATCAGGCTAATAGTATTAGTTAAATGAGGATTTGGATCCGAATACTTGAATATACATTTGCTCGATGTTCCGTCACTCACATACACCAGTGCTAAAAACTCTTTTGCGGTAAGTAATTGATAAGAAATTGAACACAGGAAATTAGAATTAGAGCATAACTCACATGTGATTGTAAAGGCACATATTAGATCTGCATTTATATTCGTCATTCTTGGATGATTTTATTCATACAAGTAAATTTGGTACAATAATTTTTACATTATGATAGATTTTGATTCCAACATGCAACTTATTTATACTGTTACTATTCCTTTTGACCTAACAAACTAAATCTGTAAGTCTGCTGATACCAATTTATTTCACGGATTGACTTATGGATAAATTGTATATATATCGCCTAGAGCTTCCTAATAGTTTGACAAGACATTACAATTGCTATTAACAACTCTAATGTAGAGACAACAAACCATTAAAAGACAGTCAAACTGATTTCCCTCGCAATACGATGGCCTTGCTCACAGAAAACGCAACATGGAGAGTTCTCATTTTATCATAGTCTTAGAGTGGTCAATGTCAACGGCAATATTTGAAGTGCAAGTGATATTGCGGGACACGAACTTCTTCTAGACCCGAAAGGAATGAATTCAAAAATTCTGACCTATAACATCACTATGAACGTGTTCACCACCACTGATAAATCTATTGGGGTTGAATTCTAACTGATTGGACCATACCTGTAGATCGCCATGAATTTTCCAGTTATTTACAGGTACCCCCGAAATCCATCCACCTTGGAAACGGTAACGCATCAGATGGTACAAATGCATCCACTAGCCTGAAAAAGTTTTTATTCCTAGCGCCATCAACTTCTTGTTTCTGCTAAAGTATTGCTTCCCCACGGCCATTTTAAAAGACAAGTTGAGTGTTAAATCCATAGTTCATACGCTCCCCCGCATTCACGGCAACAAGGCCATAAATATGATGCTTGCACCGAAGTTTCGTAGGAGAGCCTCATGTGACACTTTAAAAGAAAAATCCAAACCGCATATCAAGTGATATCGCAGGAGCCGCATATTACCACAAATGTAGGTCAGGTCAGTTATATATACATGAAATTCACGAATCATCCGTTAAATCAGATAACATAATTTGAAATCAATGATAAACAGTTAAACCCTAAAATAAAAGGGCAGATATCAAACCTTTATATAAATGTAGGGGTGAAATATCGCATAGAGCTAATCCACAGCCTCGCCCTAACTAAGACAACCACTAACACGAAGAAGGGAGAAATTAGGCGCAGAGTAATTACGCGATAACAAGGAAGAAGCACGAAGAGCAGCTACACAATGAATACAAGGCAACATTTACCAAGAAGAACACGAAGTAGCGACGCGAGAAGACAACGACATCTCCCCAAAACCTGGCGAATAAGACTGTTTATGGGTAAAAATCGTTTCTGCCGATTTCGGTAAATTCGGTAGGTGAGTGAGAAACTGGTTCAAACCCTAAACAAACGTGCTGCACATGAGCACTTTATAGATTCGAGAGATCAATCTGTACAAGTCCGGCCTAAACCAAGAAATGGCCGTTCCAGACTTGCTTCGGTCACAAAGTGAAGGAGAAGGGTTGATTTGGGGAGGGAAGCAAAGAAAGGTTTTGAGACCAGAATAATTCTGAGAGAGTAGTGTCTCGACTTGTATCAGAAAGTGGAAGCTTCGTAAGCTTGCAAGAGATGAAAGCTTTTGGGAGAGCTTGCAAAGTTGTCTTTCCGAGAGTGTAGTATTTTTCCCGACCGAGACTTGTTGTCCGGTGGAAATAGGTAAGACCTATTTATACAAGTCGAGATTGAAACGTACCCTGGTCTCATGAAGGAAGAGAGTAAAGGGTGAAATAATGAGAGGAGGTGGTAACCGCATGGTGTTAATGGGTGAAAACGTTTTCACCATTATTTCCTCATTTATTTGATGACTTTATTCCTTTTCACGCTTTCTTAATATGAGCGTAGTGTACGCCGCAAGCCGTGACCGCCAAACCAAAAACCCGGAAAGCATCCCCGGTTTGTGTTGATGTCTCGAGTGTTGGTTGCATCTTGAGTGCAAGTCGCGCCACTAGTGGCGCGTGTGGCATGTGCGGAATGCCCTTGTTGCGGGTTGTACCTCGAGCGCAAGTGGCAATGCCAGAGCTGCTAGTGGCGTGCGTGGCATGTGCCAATGGCATGTGCGGAATGCCTTGGTGGTAGGTTGTACGTTGAGTGTAAGTGGCAATACCAGATTTGCTAGTGGCGTGTGTGGCATGTGCCAATGGCATGTGCGGAATGCCTTGGTGGTAGGTTGCATGGTTTGCGAGTTAGGTTACCAGCGTGCATTAAGAGGCACGGCTAGGTGATGAAGGCTACCAGCGAGCGTGTTGGCATGTGCCAATAACATGCGTGGCCGTTAGGGCCGTGGCCTTGGTAGGAAAAGCTACTAGCGAGCATGTTGCCATGTGCCAATGGCATGCGTGGCTGCTAGGGCCGTGGCCTTGGTAGGAAAAGCTACCAGCGAGCATGTTGGCATGTGCCAATGGCATGCGTGGCCGTTAGGGCCGTGGCTTTGGTAGGAAAAGCTACCAACAAGCATGTTGGCATGTGCCAATGGCATGCGTGGCCATTAGGGCCGTGGCGTTGGTAGGAAAAGCTACCAGCGAGCATGTTGGCATGTGCCAATGGCATGCGTGGCCGCTGGGGCCGTGGCTTTGGTAGGAAAAGCTACCAACGAGCATGTTGGCATGTGCCAATGGCATGCGTGGCCATTAGGGCCGTGGCTTTGGTAGGAAAAGCTACCAGCGAGCATGTTGGCATGTGACAATGGCATGCGTGGCCGCTGGGGCCGTGGCCTTGGTAGGAAAAGCTACCAGCGAGCATGTTGGCATGTGCCAATGGCATGTGTGGCCATTAGGGCCGTGGCTTTGGTAGGAAAAGCTACCTCGCGAGCATGTTGGCATGTGCCAATGGCATGCGTGGCCGTTGGGGCCGTGGCCTTGGTAGGAAAAGCTACCAGCGAGCATGTTGGCATGTGCCAATGGCATGCGTGGCCGGTGGGGCCGTGGCCTTGGTAGGAAAAGCTACCAGCGAGCATGTTGGCATGTGCCAATGGCATGCGTGGCCATTAGGGCCGTGGCCTTGGTAGGAAAAGCTACCAGCGAGCATGTTGGCATGTGCCGATGGCATGCGTGGCCGACTTGGCCTAGGTTGCATGGTTTGCAAGCCTAGGGCGCTATATTTGGCATGTGCCAATGGCATAGCGGCTTGGAAATATGGCTTGTGGTGCGTGTTGGCAAGTGCCAATGGCACGTACGGCCATGTTGACCTAGTTGCACGTTTTGGAAGCCTATGGCGCTATATTTGGCATGTGCCAATGGCGTAGCAGCTTAGTTTGGCATGGTTGCCAATGAGTGCGATATGTAGTTTGGTTTTGGCGTCGGCTGCCATGGTGCGCGGTGTGCGGCTTGGTTTTGGCGTCGTTGCCATGGTGCGCTAGAGTGTGCGGCTTGGTTTGGCATCGTTGCCATGGTGCGCGAGTGTGCGGCTTGGTTTTAGCGTCGTTGCCATGGTGCGCGAGTGTGCGGCTTGGTTTGTCATTGTTGCCATGGTGCGCGGTGTGCGGCTTGGTTTGGCATTGTTGCCATGGTGCGCAGCGTGCGGCTTGGTTTGGCATTGTTTCCATGGTGCGCGGTGTAATGCGGCGGCTTGGTTTGGCATTATTGCCATGGTGCGCGATGTGCGGCTTGGTTTGGCATTGTTGCCATGGTGCGCAGTGTGCGGCTTGGTTTGGCATTGTTTGCATGGTGCGCAGTGTGCGGCTTGGTTTGGCATTGTTGCCATGGCGCGCAGTGTGCGACTTGGTTTGGCATTGTTGCCATGGTGCGCAGTGTGCGGCTTGGTTTGGCATTGTTGCCATGGTGCGCAATGTGCGGCTTGGTTTGGCATTGTTGCCATGGTGCGCAGTGTGCGGCTTGGTTTTGGAATTAGGGTTACGTGTCGAAAACCCTAATTGGTATTTTGAAAAAATACCCCTATTAATTATTTACACCTGAGTTAAATGCTCTTAGTTAATGTATTGCGGGTAACACTGGGTCATGGGGTTTTACGATTTTACCCCTTATTTAAAAACCACCATCAACAAAGACAAACTGAAATAAGATCAGCTAACAAAGATCTTGCATGTGATCTTCAGTTGTCTTCTACTGATGTATTTACCTATATAAGGATTCAAATAATAAAGAGAGAGGTAAGTTGGGGTAGAATTCAATCAAGTAAGAGAGCTAAGAAACACTCATAGAGAAAAGAGAGAAGCCATTAAAATTCACTTCAAGCTTCATTTCTTCCATTGTTGTATATCAGATACCTTTGTAATCGTTGTAAGAACATCATATATTCAATACAAAGTGTTTGAAAAAGATCATACTAGTGTCAAAGTGTTGTATAATCTCATTAATGTTTAAGTTGATTCTCATGACTTAGGCTTTGTGTTATTATCATCTCATTGGGCGTAGTTGAGGGATTTTCCGCAACTACAATAAATCTGAGTATAACTTTCTACTGGGTCATGATTCTAAGCTGTGCCACCTCTTACTGTAGAGAAAGCAACCCTAACCCTCAAATCAAACAACCACTCCCTCATTCTCATCGGCGGCGGCAACTAAATCATGGCAGAAGCAAGTGGGGTTTAGTAATCAGCAACACCTATTCTTGCACTATGATTTCTCCTCTCAAAATGTTAATTTTTGTTTTAATAATAGGTGGTGTGGCTTCTCCTGGTAATCTAGTTTCATCTTTGAATCTACCTTTTTTTTTTTGATCAGTAGAGAAAGATTTATTAAAAGAGAAAGAATTTACATAAAACTACAAGAGGTAGTTAAAAAACCAAAAAATGACAAAGGAAAAACAGAAAAATTACAGATAAACAGAACTCCAATTGTGCACAGTATAAGAGAAGTTCAAATGAACTCTATTGCCAAAACTTGCATCCCACGTTAGCACAAGAGTTTTAACATCTAAACACAAGTCTTCGTTAGTTTTGAACACATATTTCTCTTCAAAAGTGCGGCGGTTTTTTTCCCTCCATAAAATCCAAACAATAGCTGCTGGGAGAAGTTTCCAAACAATTTTACCATTGGAAGACAAATGATTATTCTGCCAAGCCCTTGCAAGGTTAAACATTGAGTCTGCGAAGACCCATGCCCATTGATCCTTCGGTGTAACAGAAGACCTTGTCAAATGAACAGGAGGTAACTTTTTTTTTTTTGAAAAAGGCAAAGTTCAAATAAATAAGAAAGGGTGCCAAGATAGCACCCTCAAAGATAAAAGAAGAGTTGAGCAAGGTGCTTAGAGAGCTTACATCAAACTACTCTCTAAACAACCTTTCCCAATCAAATACAAAATCATCCAACTTGATATTTTTTAAAAGAATCGATATTAATCGACCAACTAAGAAGCAACACTTTGATTTCTACAATAAGAGAGTTTAAAGGCTTTCTAACTTGTTTCTTAGCAATCATAATATCATTCCTTTCCAACCACACAACCCACCTACAGGTGGTAACTTCGAATTTGAAGGATAATCTTTTTTGCTTTTCTATGATGAAAATAAGTTGGATATGATATTAGACCATTCTCACATTTTTTTGTTCAAGCCGATTATCAAGAAGCAGAGGAAAAGATTTGAAAAGAAATGAAAGAGGAATCAGAGTTGGTTTTTATATGAACATAGAAAAGTAAATTTGTAAGAGCACCACCGTATAAATAATATCAAATTTGAATTTTAAAAAGTGCATGTATTTCTTAATTTTTATCTTGTAATCTTGTTCATTCGTTTTTATGAAATTTCGGTGATTTCATTGGAGATGTAGATAACAAATAATGAAGGATGAGATCTGTTGATGTCCTTGAGTCTACTCCTCCAAGGAGCACAATTTTATCAAAATAATTGGTTTTTCTACCTTCTGTTATACCTAGTTCATCAAAATTCATCATGGACATGGTCTTGATGGGTACAAAAGGGTATGGTATATATTAGGATCGATGTTCTTGTTATGTCTTTCCTACTCTTATAACGGGTATTGTGCAAACCAGATGGCGATGTTGCGAAAACCATTTGTCTTTTAGATCCAGCATTCAATAATCCGCAAGAGTTAAACGGTTACTAATAATTTGGTGGCGAATGATACTCTCATTTACTAACTAGGCTTTGGAGCACCCCAATGAAAATCGTTTGATTAGTTTTAGCTGTGAAAGTGTGTAGAAGTAACGGGGACTTGTGACCCTTTCCATGATCGAAAACCAAGGTCTAGACGCGACTTGGCCATTCAACACACCAGGAGCGGAGCCATACAAGAGCAAGTATGATTATTCTTTTCCCTTCCATTTACCATTTAATTCTTCAACTGCTAACGCAAAGTATGTCCCGTAAAAATGATTTTCCCACTGCATAGCGTGTAACAATACCTGATAGCAAAAGCAGGAAGTATGTGCAGAAACAATCATAGAAACATCATTTGGGCATGAATAGAATCACGCAAAATCAGGTTAACAATAGTAGTTCAATGATGCTGAACTGCATAATTATATGTACATTTGTCCGATGTTTTATCACATACACCAATGCTGAGATCTCCATCTTCTCCACATCCACTAGCTGGCCGAACTCTTCTGCCAAAAGGAATCGATCAGAAATTAAACAAAATAAAATACTAGTTAAAGTCTTTTTGAGAGGTTGGAGGAAACTATTATGGGAAATGATTTAAGGTTGATATCCATTAAGCTGAATAATGCGAAGGAATTATAATATCTTTGTGTCCGTCATTTAGTTAAGCATATGCAAAAAAGAGAACTACGTACCCGATTCAGATGGGCTGTGAGATACAAAAACAGAGCATAACTCATATTTGGGAACAAGACAAGTAACATTAATCTCATTAAATCTCCAAATTTCCCAACTGCTATTGGTTAATCAATTACTCACCATGCTGGTAACTGGGACACTAATGAAAAAGAAGAGAAGAATGATTCAATCAGGGGGAGTGCAATGCCATTTTAAACACCCCTTACAACTTGTGGGAAGAAGACAAGGTGATTTAAATCTTTCTGAAAAACTAAAGTTTACCATTTCCAAAAACGTTAGTCATACAAAATCGAAAGTAAACACCAGCCTTCAAGGCAACAAGTCCATAAAGATAATGCTTGCATAGGTTGCACCCAATGAGGTCTCCAATGACACCTTAAAAAAAAAAAAACTAAACCAAGTGATAGATATCACAGATAAATATTACCACAAACATAGGTCAGCAAATACGACTAGTTAAGTCGTATTTGATCAGCCGTTAGATCACATAATTTTTTTTGAAATCAATGGTATAAGGTAAAACCCTAAACTCAAAGGGAAGATATCTGACCTATATAAATCCTACTAGTATATACTCCCTCCGTCCCTAATTAGATGAGCTATTTGGTTTTTAGTTTTGTCCACAAATAGATGAGGTATTTCATTAACCAAGGGGATATTTCTAAAACTACCCTTTTAATTGATTATTTTTTCAATAAGAAATATGTACAATTTGATAGTCATGTTTATATAAGTTGCGTAGGTGTTTTAAAATGTTTTTCAACTGTATAAAGTTTATAAAAAACCGTGGTATAGTTTAAGAGATAAATCGTTTCTAAATTTTACTAATTATTGCCCATAAGGGTATAATTGTAAAAAATATTTAAATATGCTCCACTTTTCTCCTTGCCTTAAAATTTGTGCAAACTACAAGTAGCTCATCTAATTAGGGACGGAGGGAGTAGTCTTCTACTAGGGCATGATCCTAAGTTGTGCCGCCTCCGTCTGTTTAGAGAAGCCAAACCCTAAACCCTCAAATCAAACAATCCGACTTCTCTCATTCTTTGATTCTCATCGACGGCAACAAAATCATGGCAGAAGCAAGCTATTATTACGCTATGATTTTACCTCTCAAAATGTTATTTTTTCATTTCAGAAAAGGTGGTGTGGCTTCTCCTAATAAACTAGTTTCAGGTTTTATTTGATCTTGACCAGTGAGGAGCAGACTACTTTGGATCAGACCTTTAATCATTTCTCTTTTCTATGGTTAGTGGTATAAGTTGGATCTGATTTTAGACCATTCATCCATTTTTATGTTCAAGCCTGACGCATTTCTGCTTTGAAGATCTTCACAAGCAGCGGGGAAAGGAAATTCGAAAGAGAAGAGAAATGAAAGGGGAATTGGAGTTGGTATTTATAGTAACATAAGATAGGAAAGTAAATTTGTAAAACAAAACCTAAGGAATTATAAAATATGGGTTCTCAATTTCTATCCTGTATCCTTGTTCATTCCTGTTTATAGAATTTGTCCGATTGTTTTTGGATGATAAAATAAATCCCAACTTGTTTGAAAATTCCTTCTTGTTAAGGAAGGAGGAAGAAATCTGTTGTTGTCAATTTATGGAAATAATTGGCTTTTCTACTTTCTGTTCTGCATAGTTCTAGTTCTTGGTGATTGCTTGATTTCCAATTTATTTTCAAGAAAAATTGTGAAATGGCGAAGCATTTGAGACAATTTGGGTTGGTAATAGTAAAAGGCCTTAGCTGCATCCATGAGAACAAATCCTATTATTGAATATTTTGAATCAGCTCCTTATTGTTTCATTTCATTCATTCTCTGTTTGTATAAGGATTTATTTGCAAAATTTTGTATAAAGTCTAAGAAAAATTTATACTCTTTTGATTGTTGTTGTTGAGATTTGTCAAAATATCATTAACTGATAAAATTGGGATTTTTTTCATCATGTGTTTGTTTTGTTTCTCTTTTCACTCTTTGGTCCTTGGCAATAAGCCAATAATAGTGTTGTGGTAAACAGTATTTAGACAAACCACTAACCCAGCCCATAAGAACCCACCATAAAGCGGATTATGCAAACCTGATGGTGGTGTTGAGCAAACCATTTGTCTTTAAGAAGCGCGAAAGCAAGGAGTATGTATAAAAACAATTTTAAAAACATTATTTGTCTTTCAGAAGGGCAAAAGAAAGGAGTATGTAAAAAAACAATCTTAAAAACATTTGGGCATGACACTTAAGTGAATAGAATCATGTAAATCAGGTTAACAACATTAGTTGAATGATGTATATCCGAATATACTTATTTACACATTTGTTCGATGTTCTAGCACTCACTTACACCAATGCTAAAAACTCTTTTGCAAGAAGAAATCGATAAGAAATTAAACAAAAGGAAACAAAAAAAAAAATTTATCTTAAGAGAAGGAAACAAGTTAAAAAAACTTTTTGAGAAGTTGGAGGAAACTATTATAGGAAGTTAATGAAGTTTTTTAATGTTCACATCCATTAAGCTGAATAATGCGGAATGAATAATTCTTTTATTTAACCACGATTCAGAGGGCGAGATATAGTATCAGCATGTAATTCAATGCTATATTTATATACGTAGTTCTTAGATCTCTTATTTATATATAAGTATTGCAACTTTTGTACTATAATTTTTATGTTCTGTCAGATTTTTATTCCAAGATGCAACTTATTTATACTCTTATTATTCCTTTTGACCCAACACACTATATCTCTAGGTATGCTAATGCCAATTGGTTTCGGATCAATTGTACAACTTGTCTAAAGCTTCCAAAAGAGTTTGATAAGACACTACAATTGCTATTACCAACTCTCGTGCAGTAAGAACAAGCTTTTAAAAGACAGTCAAACTGGTTTCCGTCTATCGTATTGCTCACAAAAATGCACGATGGAGAGTACCCATTCGATCATAAGATTTCATCAAAACAGTTTAGAAGCAAGCCTTGGCGTACCTAGAATTTCAAGTAGATTGGCCTTGGTATTTCTTAGTCCTGCGCTTCTTGTCATATCAATGGGCGCATCTGTAGGCGTTTTAAACTCAAATCAGTGTATTAAACGAGCCAATGTCAAAGGCAACGTCTGAAGTGCAAGTAATTTTGCGGGACAAGATCTTTTTCTGACCTGAAAGGAATGAACTCAAAATTCTTACCTATAACATCACCGTCAACATGTTCACCACCATTGATAAATCTATTAGGTTGAACTCTAACGGATTAGACCATACCAGTGGATCTCGATGAATTTTCCAGCTATTTGCAAGTAATTGAGTTCCTGCAGGGATATGATAGCCAGCTATTGTACAATCCTCGAAAACCAGAGAGCGGGCTAGAGTATAAGCGTAGGGTTTCCTTCATGACAGCTTGAAGGTGTGTGAGGTTCTTGATATCATCTTTGTCCACTTTTCTATCTCTACCTACCTGAATGTCTAATATATTATGGACCTTCTTCAACACTAGTTGATTGTTAACGAGTGAACATAATTCCCACACTAAAATAACCATATTAGTGTGTCCCTTCCAGGATAAGACACTGCAAGACGAAAACCAGCATATGAGTTTAGCCATTCGAGTTTGTAGTAAAACCGCATGGCTTTACTACAACCGCCCGTTTGAATTACCATAGGATTTGGCGTTTGTAGTAAAACCGCCCGTTTGAATTACCAGCGCCTATTTTTTTGTTATAAATACAACACTAGGTTTTATTCTCAACCAAACCAACAGATATCTTTCTTAACATCCACCATGTTTTCTAAAGGCAAAGCGAAGCCAATATTATTTGTCGAAGCAATGCCCTTGGATGTATTCAAAGTGTCCATGGGAAGGTTGTTCGCGTATCAGAATGGTGATTGAATCACAACCGGAAAAGCTAAGGTATTTGCAATGTTAAGATCCCAACTGTCCAGAGGAACCACATATGCTAGATGATGCTATGAAGACTTTATGCATTTGCGCACTTCTTCTGAAGAAAACACATATGGAAGGCATTTTTGGGAATGTCCTAGATGTTTTTTGGTGGAGTGAGCTGATTGAAGTTGAATCATAAATCGATTCACTATGGTATTATATTGTTTAGTTTGATGTTTATTTTTTGTTATTACGATTATCTAAAACCAAACATTTGGATGTCTTCACATTTGCACCATCAATATCATAACTAATTTAATTTTTTTTTTGGATTAAACATTGCACCATAAATCTCATAAATAAAAACATGATGCATTGAACAACCACATCATACATGAGAATAAAAGAAATACATTAGATTAAAACAACTACTACATAGGCGTCAATTCTCATCGAGTGGTGGAATTCCTTGGGCGATGTAGGGATTGTATTTGTTGAGCACCTTGAGAATGTTGAAACATGCATGAAAGTCAAAAAGACGACCGCCGTGAGATATTGCCAACATCGCTAGATTTCTGGGCTCCAATTCATGTACAACTTCACCGTTGAGCTTATTTTTGTGATTCTCCATTGGTAAAGCGATGAACTCCGATACATGACTACTAATTGAACTAAAACGATGCGACAATAAGTGAAAATCACTCCCATGGATGTTCCCCGTTTCAGCGGTGAACATTCTATAAACTTTCTCCCCGAAAGTCGACGTCGATGCGGCTACATTACTTAAGATATCATATTGTGTGTGAAAAACGTAGGCTATACAAATAGTTAAATCCTTTTGTTGAGTGAATCTAACACCACGAACTCTGGGAGGCATTTTTGTAGATAATTTGAGAGTGAAGAATGTGTGAATTTAGAGTTGAAATAAGGAGTATTTATTGAACTCAAAAATTATTTCAGCTGCCCAGATTCAGCCGTTGGCGCTTTTATGAAAAACACAGTGCTTTTAGAAAATACGTTGGCGTGTGAAATAACAACCGGCGATGCAAGGACAAGCGCCAGCGTTTTTGGATCCATCGCCAGCGTTGGTTCCAAGCTCGCCCGACTTGCCTTTAAGCGCGCGCTACATGTTCCATCTCACTCAACAAACCAAATTTGTACATGTTTGTTTGTACATCCATTTTTCATGTTTGTTGAGTCCATAGTGGGATCAAAATCAACAAATCCTTGTTTCGTTTAGTCCATAGGAAGTACTCCAAGGCCGTATGAACACCCATTCGAATAGTAAAAACAGGTCCATATTTATCAGCCATGGCTGCTAGTATTATATGAAAAAGTTTATCTGATTCAGTTCCCGTGAGCTGTGGTAGATGATCACCTACAACCGGCCAAGCACCAGATGGTTCCCGTGAACTTTTCAACTTTGATAATTTAGTTAACGGTTTCCATGATAGAACAAGAAAATATGCTAGAAGTAAAATAAATGATACTCCGAGAACCAAATTAGATATTGAGAAGTAGCAGTGGATCTCCATAATAGGAGCCAAGAGAAATGAATTTACTAGTTATTTTTCTTGGTTTCTTTATAGTCTTTTCTCGACAAAGCCGATGTTGTATCCTATTACGTTTAGGTCGATGTAAAATAGTATCGTATATCTTAAATCTGGTCCGGAATTTCAGAATAAATATTCATGTTCTTTTTATCTCACGTAATGGCAAAGAAAAACTGGGAAATATATGTATTGGTTATTAAGAACATTTCTGTTTGTACCCAGAAATATTTCCAGGCACTAAACACGATGATTTTGGTGTTGATGAGGAAAACAGGGTTAAAAACATTAAATAGCATAAAGATGAGAGACACCAATTTTACATGGTTTGGCAAGTCTTGCCTACATCCACGGACGAATCCCCTTGGGGAGTGATGTTTGTATTCATATCAGAATTACAATGTATTTTTTCTCTCCTAGCTAGCCCCTCCCTTGTTCAGAATTACATTCCCTCTATTTATACAATTGAATACCTAATTACAATATAAACATAAATGGCATAAACTGCTCATTCATGCCTCCATGTTTAATTCTGCATGAAACTGCTCATTCATGCCTCCATGTTTAATTCTGCATGAAGCTGTCTTTGCATGCCTCCTGAATTAATTCGCATGAAACTGTCTTTGCATGCCTCCTGAATTAATCCTGCATGCTGGCAGACTGGATTGATGTTTGACAGGCATAATGGGCTGACAGTTTGAATGGAGGTCGTGTTTGACAAATAAGATCTGGCAAAGATAGCCGAAACTGATTAACAACACATCTGGCAGCATGGCTAGAAACTGGTTGGCAGTGCAGCAGAGAACTTGGCTGAAAATTGGTTAGAAGCACTGCTGGCAACAAGACTGAAAATTTGCTGGATGTGCAACGTGCAACCTGACTTTGAAAGTTGACCAACGGTTGACTTTGACCATTGACCGGGCATTGAATTTATGTAATACTGGGCAGGCTGGTGGGCTGCCTCGGTTGACAGGTTAGCGGGCTTGGATGACAGCTGAACAGTGGTTCAGGCAACATTCTGGACCGATCTGTGGTATTTTTACTCATGGTACAAACATCGCCCCCTCTTAACCTCCAACTTGTTGCGTGGTTAAGAAGATAGTTTTTCATTTTGTATTAACAGACTATGATAAAATTCGCCTTCAAGTGTGGATTATTGTCGTTTGAAGTAAATGACAGCCTTCCTTGTTCGTTTGTGGAAATCAAGATGCCCCCAAGAGTAAATTACTGTTGTTGAAGCGCAAAGAAAACTGCTTTCATTGATTGTGGAAATCGCAATCAATTCGCCCCCAAGTGAGGCTATTGCGATTGGAAGATCGGCGGGAAACAATTGAGTATGAACCATTGTTGTATTCAAAAATAGGACTGAAGGCTGAACTGGTCTGCAACGGAAGCATGATGCCGGAGCAGAGTGATGTTCAAAGTGAGCTGTAACTATTGATGTAAAACTGAACTTTGGTAGTTGCGTAGAACTTGACTAGTAACTGTTGTTTGGAAATGATGAGTTATATTTGACGTCATTCGGCTGGAATCTGTGTGAGCTGTTGTTGTAAACGAAATTTTAATAGGCAGAATGTCAGTAATTTCTGACCAAACTAGGTAGTAGTAGCTGTTGGTATTAAGCTGTTTTCAATTACGGACTGAGCCGCGGTAGTTGCGAGCGAAAGGGTGTGACGCTTTAGTAGTTGAGATGGTATAACAAATTTTGTGTATTGTTGGACCTCTAATGGTCTTGGCTGTGCCATTGGATGTGACATTGATCTTTATATGTCTTCAATAGTTATATGAATCAGCATAGCAGCAACGATGT
This sequence comes from Papaver armeniacum, assembly GCA_023531295.1. Lineage (NCBI taxonomy): Eukaryota > Viridiplantae > Streptophyta > Magnoliopsida > Ranunculales > Papaveraceae > Papaver > Papaver armeniacum. The sequence goes on from JAJJWW010000381.1 coordinate 506,630, forward strand.
CGATTAGATCACAATAGTTGCTGCGGAACTAGATTGCAGTGATTGAGGTAAACTGGACTGCGACGGCCAAAGAAAAAACTGTCCTCTGTAGTAATGAGAAAAACTGGGTGGTAACAGCTTTGAGCAAAGCTGGACTGCAGCAGCTGTGATCAACTTGGACTGCATGAGCTGCGAACTGAGCTGGACTGCAGCAGAAATGAGCAAAGTTGCACTGCAGCAGCTGCGATCAGCTGGGCTGCAGGAGTTGTGAACATAGCTGGACTCACAGAGCTTGATCAGCTGAAATGCGAAGAATGACAAAGCAAAATCCGCACCGCTTAGAGCCGCGATTAGCCGGACCGGCAGAATTGCGACTATAACTGGACTACAACAGCTTTGAACAGCTGAAATGCAACAGCGACGAGCAAATCTGCACTGCAACAGCTGTGATTAGCTGAACTGCAGGAATTGCGAACATGGATGGACTGCAGCAGCTTCGATCAATTTGAAATCGAAATTTAGCGACGAGCAAGGCGCACTACAGCAAATGCGATCACCGGATTTGTAGGAATTGTGAACATAGTTGGACTTCAGCAGCTTCGATCAGCTGAAATGCAGCAACGACGAGCAACACTGCACTGCAGCAGCTGCGATGAGCTGTACTGCAGGAATTGCGAACATAGCTGGACTGCAGCAGCTTCGATCAGCTGAAATGCAGAAGCGACGAGAAAGATTTCACTGCAGCAGCTACGATCAGCTGGACTGCAAGAATTGCGAACATAGATGGACTGCAGCAGCTTCGATCAGCTGGAATGCAGCAGCGACGAGCAAGAGAAAGCAGCAAAATGAGGTCAGTGAAGCTGCAGGAGCTGCGAACATAACAGGACTGCAGTAGCTTCGATCAGCTAGACTACATCAGTTGCTGAGGAACTGGATTAAAATAGTTCGATAAACCTGAGTGTAACAGTTACAAATAAAACCACACTGCATTAGTTGCGTCCAATGGAGTAAAAAATTGATGAGGAAAACAAGACTGCATCAGTTGCTTTTGAACTGGACTACATCAGTTCGATCAAATTAACTGTAGAAGTTATTAATTGCGTTTGAAACAATTACATCAAAATATTAGGGTGTATGCAATTACATCAAAATATTAGGGTGTATGCTTGCCCCCTCTTAATCCTGTAACTCGTTGGAAGATTAAGAAGTTCGGGTTACCTTTTGTTTTTATTTTCAGCAGCTGAATTTCACATTACATTCAGGTGCCACGTAACTCGCCCCCAAGCGTGTGGAGTGTTACACAGCTCGCCCCAAAAAGGTTACTTTTGATCATGAGGTGTTACATATCTCGCCCCCAAGTGATGGTCAGTCACGTTGAAGTGATATGCAATTCGCCCCCTGAAGATAGTGATTATCATGCTGCTCAATGCTCGCACAAGGGTGTACTGCCTTGTTGCATCTCGCTCGCGCATGAAATTTTAAAGCTGTTTGCTATCTGAAATTCGCGCGGGGGGGCAATCCCACTATTCCAGATGCACGCAGAATTGGAATGTGTGCATCTCCTTGTGAGAAAATGATCGCCACATTGTAGGTGTCCCATTGAATAAAAGTGTGAATGATTATATGAAAATATGCGAAAATATGTAAATTGTATACGTACCATATTAAAAGAGTTATTGCGACTTCGTTTATGAGGTGATTTGGATTTCCACTGACTATGTTGATGTTTTCCAATGGCGATGACTAGTGTAGTTGCCTTAGAGTCTCGGCTTGACTCTGCAACTAGATTTGTCCACGGGACTGGAATGCACTAGTTGCATGGAACTGTATCTCAGTATCTGCGATCAGCTAAACTGTAACAGTTATAAGTATAACTGGACTGAAGCGGTTGCTGAGAAACTGAACTACAGAAGTTCGATCATATTGGAGTGAAGCAGCTGTGAGGAAAATTGTACTGAAATAGTTTTGAGGAAAACCGGACTACAGCAGTTCGATCAACTGGACTGTAGTAATTATACGAAAAAATATCTGCAGCAGTTCGATCAACTGGACTGCAGTATTTGCTGAGGAGTTGTGCTACAACAGTTCGAGCAACTGGACTGTAACAGTTTTAACTAGCACAGAACATGTGCGTGCTGAGGTTTATGAATCGAACTAGCACTCACAAACTTTGCTCTCGGGCAAACTTGACGCAACAACGTTCACAATCATTGAATATGATATGTAGTTTTCCCTTGATAGTAGTTGATGTGCTGCTCGGATTCTCAAAATAAATTTTGTTCAAACTCATGATTTTTCATCTCCACTTTGTAGGGAATTGAATGACGGTTCCAACGAGCTAAAAATCACCCGATTCGGACGTGGGATGAAGAAGATATCAAGGAGAATAGTATGCTCAAGCCCAAGAGGAAAGGTATGTTCAAGCCCACAGTGGGGTGTAAAAATCTTCTAGGCAAATCAGTATGACGTGAAACATCCAGTGAGTCAGCTGGTGACTCAGTGAGTCGACTCGGTTCAACCAGGTGGGCGTAAACATCCTCTAATGTAAATGATTGGGGTGTAAAAATCCAGGGGCCACGAGCTTAACTTACTCCGAGACGCACGGGATCAGGGCTATGGGATTAACATTGCCACGATACACTGAAGCATAATTGACTGGCCGGCCGGTAGTGCTATGTGGCGCCTGCTGACTGGACCCGAAATGCTGACATGGCGTTCACTGACAGGGTCGGTTTTCTGACGTGTCATTACTGATTAGACAAATAGCTGACGTGGCGGCCGCTGACTGGACCAAAAATGCTGACGTGGTTACCGCTAACTGGACCGGTTTGCTTACGTGGCGATGATAACTGTTCACTTCCAGCTAACGTGGGTGACAGTTCCTTAACGTGGGTGAAATTACCCTCAAATGTAGGTGATAGGAGGTTAACATGGGTGAACGAATTGCTAACATGGGTGAACAGAACTTGACGTGGGTGACCAAAATACTGAAGTGGGTGAACGCCACCTGATATGGTAAATGGATCAGCTGCCGGCTTTGACCGCCGACTTCTTTTTTTTTTTTAGTTTGAAATTTTTTGTCACGGTTTCTTGGAACTGTGATTTTTTCCTTCGGACTTTTTGTGACAGATTTTTTGAACTGTTGTCTTTTCCTTCAAAGCTTCTTGCAACGGCTTTTTGCTTGAATTTTTTGCAACAGTTTTCTGTAACTGTGACTGTTTCTCATGAACTTTTCTGCAACCGTTTCCTGTTTTCTTCTTTTCCTTGGACTTTTTAGCAACGGTTCTAGAGACTGTTGCCGTTTCTCATGGACTTTCTAGCACCGTTTTGCTACACTTTTGAGATGCTTTTCTAGAGGGTTTTTCTAGGGTTTTCAAGCGCCTAGAGATGTAGGCAACTTGACAACCCTGCGATCATGACAGTAGTGATTTTGACATACTACAAACTCGAACATGTGGACACTGCGCTATTTGAGAAGCAATTTTTTCGAACTTTGGATTTTAACATGCTGTGGATCGAGCATCCTACAACAGTTTTAATGGTGTTTGCAGTGAGTCAATTTTGGTGGCTTCCGACTGTGAAGCTGGACTGCAGTAACTGTGATTAACTGGACTGCAGCAGCTGCGATCAGCTGGACTGCAGCGATTTAAAACAAAACTGGACCCAATCATGTTGCGGATCGAATATACAAAAACAGTTTTGATGATATTTTCACGCCATCTTTTATCGTGGACCGAGATCTTGGGAGTGGTTTCATCGGTCTTTGTGATGATGCAGTTTTAGTGGTTTCCGAAGGTAATAGTTTCTGGAAATCTCGAACCACGAATCTGGATTGCAGTAGTTGCGATCAACTGGACTGCAGTAACTGCGATTATATGGTCTGCAGCAGCTGCGATCAGCTGGACTGCAGTAGTGATTTTTGACGGCATCCAAACTGCTTTCTCACGAATCTGATTTTGAAGCTTTTAGAACTACTTTTCTCAACGGGAAAACACGATCATTTTCTCGTAATCCCCTTAGTCGGCGCCAATGTTTGTACCTAGAAATATTTCCAGGCACTAAACACGATGATTTTGGTGTTGATGAGGAAAACAGGGTTAAAAACATGAAATAGCATAAAGATGAGAGACACCAATTTTACGTGGTTAGGCAAGTCTTGCCTACATCCACTGACGAATCCCCTTGGGGAGTGATGCTTTTATTCATATCAAAATTACAATGTATTTTTTCTCTCTTTAGCTAGCCCCTCCCCTGTTCAGAATTACATTCCCTCTATTTATACAATTGAATACCTAATTACAATATAAACTTAAATGGCATTAACTGCTCATTCATGCCTCCCTGTTTAATTCTGCATGAAACTGCTCATTCATGCCTCCGTGTTTAATTCTGCATGAAACTGCTCATTCATGCCTCCATGTTAAATTATGCATGAAATTGTCTTTGCATGCCTCCTGAATTAATTCGCATGAAACTGTCTTTGCATGCCTCCTGAATTAATCTTGCATGTTGGTAGACCGGATTGATGGTTGTGAGCATAATGGGTTGGCGATTTGGATGCAAAGTGTTGGTGACAAAGTGCATCTCAGCAACATGGTTGGAAACTGATTAGCAGCACATCTGGCAGCATGGCTAGAAACTGGTTGGCAGTGCGGCAGAGAAATTGGCTAGAAGCACTGCTGGCAACAAGACTGAAAGTTTTCTGGAGGTGCGACGTGCAACCTGACTTTGACCATTGATCGGGCATTGACTTTGACCATTGACCGGTCATTGAATTTATGTAATACTCGGCAGGCTGTGGGCTTCCTCGGTTGATTGGTTAGCGGGCTTGGATGACAGCTGAACAGTGGTTCAGGCAACATTCTGGCCCGATATGTGGTATTTTTACTCATGGTACAAACAATTTCCTTGGGAATACCGACCACTCCATTTGTCCCGGTGCAACTCCTAATTGTACCGGTTCTTGGACAATATATAGTTTATGGGAAATTGTTGATTTGTACATCCATTTTTCATGCTTGTTGAGTCCATAGTGGGATCAAGTGCTCTAAGGACGTATGAACACCCATTCGAATTGTAAAAACGGGTCCATATTTATCAGTCATGGCTGCTAGTGTTATATGAAAAAATTTATCTGATTCAGTTCCCGTGAGCTGTGGTAAATGATCACCTACAACCGGCCAAGCACCAGATGGTTCCCGTGAACTTTTCAACTTTGATAATTTAGTTAACGGTTTCCATGATAGAACAAGAAAATATGCTAGAAGTAAAATAAATAATACTCCGAGAACCAAATTAGATATTGAGAAGTAGCAGTGGATCTCCATAATTGGAGCCAAGAGAAATGAATTTACTAGTTATTTTTCTTAGTTTCTTTATAGTCTTTTCTCGACAAAGCCAATGTAGTATTGTATTACGTTTAGGTCGATGTAAAATTGTATCGTATATCTTAAATCTGGTCAGGAATTTTGGAATAAATATTCATGTTGTTTTTGTCACAAGTAATGGCAAACAAAAACTGGGAAATATATGTATTGTTTGTTAAGAACATTTCCTTGGGAATACCGACCACTCCATTTGTCCCTGTGCAATTCCTAAATGTACCGGTTCTTGGACAATATATAGTTTATGGGAAATTGCTGATGGCAAGAAAGTGAACATTTGGGTGGACAAATGCCCAACTGGAAGCTAACTACTGTCCTCATACTTCAGGGCACCCAAGTTTTCATGCTATACTAACCAGAGTCTCATACGACAACTTAAAAGAAAAATCCAAGCCCTTTAAATTTCTCAATGGATACATCACAGCCGTGTATTACCACAAATGTACGTCAGAAAATACGGTCAGTTAAATAGACAAATCAGCCGTTGGATCAACTAATAAAACTGAAATCAATGGTAAAAAGCAAAACCCTAAAACTAATGGGGCAGATATCAAACATGTATAAATCCGAGCACAGTTTTCTACTAGGTCATGATTCAAAGCTGTGCCGCCTCCGTCTGTGTTGAGAGAACAAACCCTAACCCTCAAATCAAACAACAAGAGTTTTGTCATTCTTTGATTCTCATCGACGGAAACAAAATCATGGCAGAAGCAAGTGGCGGGTGGTGGTTCAATGATCAGCAGCAACAACAAGTAGCTGCTATTCTAGCACTATGATTTCTCCTCTCAAAATGTTGATTTTCATTGTAATGAACGGCGGGGTGACTTCTTCTTGTAAACTAGTTTTTGTTTGGGGCTATCTGCTCAAGTGACGAGCAGATTACTGGGAATCACTTGCTTTGTCATTTCTTTTTTTTAATGATTAGGGATGCAAGCTGGATCAATTTTTTAGACCATTCACCCATTTTATGTTCAAGCCGATTATCATTCAACTTATTTTCCTGACCAATTTCTACTTTGAATTTGTAAGAGAACCACTGTGTAAATGAAATTAAATTTAAATTATTAAAAAAGTGTCTTGTAAATTTCTATCTTTGCAATCTTGTTCATTCGTGTTTATGGAATTTATCTGATATCTTTGGAGATCTATATAGTAAATTAGAACCCTTTACAGCTTATTCAACTGCTTCTCCCTAATAAGATTCTTAGGGAAGAAAGAGAACTATTTATGTTTAGATCCGGCATTCAATAATCCGCAATGGTTACTACTAATTTGGTCGCGAATTATGCTCTCATTTGCTAATAGGCTTTGGAGCGCACCACAACGAAAATCACTTGATTAGTTTTAGATGTGCAAGCGTGTAGAATTAACGGACTTTTCGGCCGCCATTGATTTCATTGTAATCGAAAACCAAGGTCCAGACGCGCACTCCTCATTCCCCACACCAGGAGAGGAGCCATGCAAGAGCAAGTATGATTATTGGTTGCCCTTCCATTTAATTCTTCAACTGCTAACACAAAGCATGTTCGGCTCGATTTGCCCACTGGATAGCATTTAACAATACCCGATAGCAAAAACAGGAAGTATGTGCAGAAACAATCATAAAAACTTCATTTGGGCAAGAATAGAAACATGCAAATCAGGTTAACAATATTATTATTATTTTATTTTTATTTTTATTTTGATACATTTTTTGTTTTGATACATTTCTTTAAAAAAGTGGTTGTTCGAATGATTTTTAAAGGCAATCAACACGAGGATTTTCTAAGAGGTCACCAATATTAGTTCAGCGATGCTGATCCGCATATTTATGCGTACATTTATCCAATGTTTTATTACATACACAAATGCTGAAAACTCTTTTGCGAAAAGGAATCTATAAGAAATTAAACAAAATAAAATAGTTAAAGTCTTTTTGAGAGGTTGGAGGAAACTATTATGGGAAATGATTTATTGTTGTCCATTAAGCTGAATAGTGGAGAAGAACTTATAATTTCTTCATGTTAATCATTTTGTTTTTGAGAAAGAGGATTAAAATTGATAACAAAGTGCCGACGAGACACGAGAATACAGAGAGTTACGAGAAAAACAAAAAGAAAAAAAAAACAGCTAGAGATCAGAGTCGAGCATAATAGAGCTCTTACAATACACATGACACTCCTCAAGAAGGCCTATTATAATCAGGGTAAATTTTTTTAGCTTCCCATTGAGCCACCACATCTTCAAAAAAAAAAAAAATATACACGATTCAGATGGCTGTGAGATATAGAAATAGAGCATAACTCATATTTTGGAATAAAAAAACTAACATTAATCTTTTTGAATCTCCCAATTTCCCACTGATAAGTTCTTGGTTAATCAATTACTGACTGATGCTGGTAGCTGACACTAGCGAAAAACAAGAATGCTCAATCAGGGGGAGTGCAATGCCATTTAAACACCCCTTACAACTTGTGGGAAGAAGACAAAGTGATTTAAATCTTTCTGAAAATCTAAAGTTCACCATTTCCAAAAAGGTTAATCATACAAAATCGAAAGTAAACACCAGCCTTCAAGGCAACAAGTCCATAAAGATAATGCTTGCATGGTTGCAATCAATCAAGTCCTAGATGACACCTTAAAAGAAAAAAAAAAAAAAAAAAAAAAAAAAGGGATTGGAGCCCAGCTTGTTGCCAGGCTTCCATCCAATGTTTGTAAACTCCTTTCTGTTGATGATGATGAATAAATTTATTTCAAAAAAAAAAAAAAAAATGTGATAGATATCACAGACAAATATTACCACAAACATAGGTCAGCAAATACGAATAGTTAAGTATATGATCAGCCGTTAGATCACATAATTTTTTTTGAAATCAATGGTATAAGGTAAAACCCTAAACTCAAAGGGAAGATATCTGACTTATATAAATCCTAGATAAGTCTTCTACTAGGGCATGATCCTAAGCTGTGCCGCCTCCGTTTATTTTGAGAAATCAAACCCTAAACCCTCAAATCAAAAACCCGACTTATCTCATTCTTTGATTCTCATCGACGGAAGCAACAAAATAATGGTAGAAGCATGTGGTGGGTGGTGGTTCAGCAGCAGCAGCATCACCAACAAAATGTTATTCTTGCACTATGATTTTTCCTCTCAAAATGTAGTTTTTTCCATTAAGTAAAGGTGGTGTGGCTTCTCCTAGTAATCTAGTTTGAGGTTGCATTTGATCTTGAACAGTGAGAAGCAGATTACTTAAGATCATTTACCCATTTTTCTGTTCAAGCCGATTATCATCCAATTCAGTTTATGCTTAGATCTTCACAAGAGGCAGGGAAAAGAAATTCGAGGAGAAATTGAAGGGGGAATTAGAGTTGGTATTTGTATTAACACAAGATACGAAAAGTAAAATTGTAAGAGCACTCTATAAAATAAAACCAAATGAAATATAAAAATTGTGTTCTCAATTTCTATCCTGTATTCGTGTTTATTATTTTTGAATGTGGGTGATTTCTTTGGAGATGTAGATGTAGATATAATAAATATAACCCTTTGATGTCCTTGAGTCTACTCCTCCAAGGAGCGCAATTTTATCAAAATAATTGGGGTTTTCTACTTTCTGTTCTACCTAGTTCTTGGTTGATGATCGGTTCCCGTTTCTTAAAATTCTTTACGGACATGGTCTAGATGTTTCACAATAGGGTATGGTACTTATTAGCAGTGATGTTCATTTGGGCAATAAAATAGTGGTAAACAGTATTTAGACAAACACCCTCCATAAATGATTGGGGCCATACTTTTTAATTGGGGGCCAAGCACTAGAGGACAAAAAAGGTCACCCAATCCTAATTTGGGTCATCCCTTATAAAAATTCTTTCTAAATACCTAAAATAGCCTTGAGTGATTAGTATTAAGAGTTAATGAAGTAGATTAGTGTGTTAATTTAGTTTAGTTTAAAATCAGGTTTTGGATTAATTTTTTGGGAAATTTAAGTTTTGGGTATTTTTGTTTTGAGAAGAAGAAGAGGGGTTTTGGGAGGAAAAACTAGGTTTGTTTAGAAATGAGTGATTCAAGTGGAGGGAATGAGGTAGTTGAAGGTTCAAACAATAACCATGAATGTATTGATGGTGAGATTATCTCTAATAATCCTATGGATTGGATGTTTGATGAAGAGATGTTAATGGAGGAAGCCATGAATAATGGTGGAAATGAAGATCCTACTCCTCAAAATGAAGGAACCGATACTCCAAATGAAGAACCCGCACCTCAAAACAATCAGGTAAACCTCATATACTCTTGAAATTGTCTGAATGGTGCTCCAATGGGTCGATTCATGGTCACTGTTTAAGTCGTCAGTGTGAGAGTCGTTATAGTCGGGGGGTTGGATTAATTAACGACTCTTAAAGGTCGTTAGTGAATTGAAACTACAGATGATGACTCAAACCTGCAACTTTTACAGGTTATGAAAAATCGTTAGGGGCGTGTGATAAACACTGACGACTCTTTATGCTAGGTCAATAAGGGTCGTTAATTTTGTTTTTTTAGAGTCAAACGACTCTAAACCCAGAACTCTCAATAAATAAAACACTTAGAGTCGTCATATATGTATTCGTATAAGATGATGACCCTATCCCGCCATTTCAAATTTTATGTAGAGTCGTTCGATGTTTTATTTAATATACTAACGACCCACCCTTGCGCTGGATTATCATAACTTTTGATTTCATAGAATCATTTCATTGAATCGTAAAAGGCATACATCTTTCATAGCGATACATTGAAGGAAATGAAATACAATAGATAATAACGGTGCACTGATACACTTAATCATAAATGGCGTAATTATACATGGTGCCTTCCAAGATAAAGTAGCAATCTTCGAACTCAAACTTTTTCCCACGAAGCTCCTCGTAATAGTCATACGCCTTCCTCAACTGAAAACGCAAACATACTCAGTTAGTAGTGTTGAAAGCTTTGGATAAGTTTTACCTCTTGTTTAAATACTTACTCTTATAGCACCCAACATATTGGGCATGGCTTCCCTTACGGCCTTGATTTCTCTTTTGAAAACTTCACACTCGAAGAATATCTCCTCGAACCGTTCCTTGACGAGTTTCAAAGACCTTGAGTTGCAATTTCCGTCTAACGCCACAAAACGATGAAAACACGGTTCCACCAAGCATCCGATGTTTGATCAATGTCTTTTCCTAGATCTTCAAAGTGGTTTGTGACGGTTTTCCAAGCTCTCACAATAGCGAAATTCTCTTCCGAAGTGTAAGTACTAGTCATGGTGTTTCCTCTTCTTTTTCCTTTTGGATGATAAATGAATGAGAATGAATGTGAAGGTTGAGAATTATGGTTTGGGTGAAGAATGGGTGAGATATGGGTCTCTATTTATAGAGATTAAGGACCCAACAGTCCTTTTTTTTTTGAATTTTTAACCGTTGCCCGACTCAACCACATTTGGTGAATTCAAAATTCACATTAACTGCTATAAGGATCGTCATTATGTATATTAAACAAGTGACGACTCTTGATGAAAAAAAGTGTCGTTCATGTGTAATGTTTACTGAATGACGACTCTATCGTCAAATAGTCTCTGTGTCAAGTGACCTTTAGAGTCGTTAATATGTTCTTCTCCATAAATGCCGACTCATGCCAAGAATTTCAAACAATCTTTCGAGTCGTCACTTTTGCTTTAACGAATCATGACGACCCTTTATGAACTATAGTTATTGCACCGATATTTGAAGTCATGTGTTTTATTGAATCCGAAAAAAACATACATGTAGTTGAAATAAAATAGAAGGAAAACACATAAAATTGTTCAATACATTGCGATAGAAAATCTATACGAGTTTAATTATATTGGGCGAATTGCCATTCAACTTCCTCCAAGAGAGTGTAGCAGTCCTCGTGCAAAAACTCATGGCCGTACTTTAATTCGTATTGGCTCCGACCCAAAGTATACTGGAAAAACAATTTTTTAAATAAGTTAGCGTTGTTGAATAATGATAACCAAATAAATTTTTTTTGATGAAAGGCCTATTGATTCACAAACTTACTCTACTCATTCGAGGTTCATTCGGCATAGCGTCCTTACGAGCTTTCAATTCGTTTCTTAGCAGTACGCATTCATTGTATAAATATGCGTACCTTTCCCTTATTTGTGGGAGCGTCCTCCTGTAACGATTTCCGCTTAGTGCTTTGAATACCTTAAACACCCGTTTCCACCAAGCATTGGTGTTTTGATCATGCCCAAAGTAAGGCCCTCTTGTTGGGTCTTCGTTACTGGCCACCCATTGCGCTTCCTCAACGGAGTGCTTTGTGAGAGTGGTGTGTGCTCTGACAATAGCAACATCTTCTAGATTATTGAACGGAGTTGGAGCCATTTTTAGTGTTTGAAAGTGATGGGTGACTGATTTAGGAAGATTGAAAGTGATGGGTGAATAAGTTTGGAAGAGATAGGTCTCTATTTATAGCAAAAATGTACCCAACGGCTAGTTTTTTTTAAAAAAAAAACGGTTACTTCTGCAATAACTGCTCCTACTAGTCAAAGTTACCGTTGATTTTCAAATTCTCTCCACTTAGTTCGTCTAGAGTCGTCAAGCTAGATATATAAACAGTAACGACCCAAGGTGAAAACTGGGCAGCATGGTTTATATTTGGGAATGTAGAGTCGTCTGTGTATAAAGATGGTCGTCATTTGTCGAGGAATGGGTCGTTGTTCTGCAAAAATAATGTTGACGACTGTTAGTGTCGTCAACCTGTAAATAAAGATGACGACTGTTAGGGTCGTCATTTTAACATCTCAGAAATTAACGACTGCTGAATGATATGTTTTTCTTTTCTATGTAGTTGGTTGTACGGGTGAGCTCTCAACCTGAACCCGTCTCCATTATCGGTCCGGATACCTCCCAACACTATATGACCGATTTGGTACGTTTTTAATGTTTGAATCGATGTATATCTTTATGAAAATTGTTTAATTAGTGTTGCATCATGAACGTGACATTGGTTTTAATGTAGACGTGGGAGACAAAGGCTGATGTCAAGGAATGGATTATTTCCAAGGCAAAAGAGAAGATGTGCGTAGTTGTTCAAAGCAAACACATTGATTATAAGCAAATGGAGATGGTATGCGAGAGAGCGGGGGATAAGGAAGAAAGTCACAAAGGGAAGAACTACAAGTATGAGAAGAAGCCGACGAGGGTCTACAAAACGAATTCGAAGAAGATACAATGCCCCTTCAGGATTGTTTTCAAAAGGCATCCTGAAACTAATCTATGGAGGTTGTATAGTATTCCGGATGGTCGTCACAACCATCCTCCACCTAGCACTCTTTTAGGGCACCCAGCATATGCCAGATTGAAACCACATCAAATGGAAAAGGTACGACAGATGAAGCGATGTAGGCCCCTTCAACAAACCAGCCAAACCAAACACATAAGTAGTTTCAACAAACACATAAGTTCAAGTTATAAAGTAACATCTCAAGGAGACGGTAACATCTCCTCACTCAAGACCACCATCTCGACCTCGACCTCCTCCTTACTTCCCTGACCGGGAAACTTTCCGGCTTTTCTTAGGAGGAGGACCCTGAGTTTCACCGGCCCCTGGGGAACCACCATCTTCTCCGGTACCTTGTTCATCATGATGTTGGCTACTTTGCCCCTGTTCACCACCTTGTTGTGCTCGGCTACGTGTTTTCCGGGTCCTCTTACCTTCCTTGGCCAGCTCAGCAAACATCTTCTTTGCATTGGGATTTTCAATGTGCGTGCAACAATCAGCGTACAGACGTTGCTTCGCAGGATCAATCACTTCCCCTTTGTCAGCCGAGCAACAAAAAGCCTTGACAAAAAGCTTCATTCGTTCCCTCTATATATATACATTAAAAAAACAATTCTAATGAACTGACGTATATTTGTATGTAAATGAATAACACAATTACACAAATAAATACTCACCACTAGTTTAAGAATGGTAGTATCATCTCTACCGTCAGCTTGAGAAGAAGATGTGGATGCTCTGTTGGTCCTCCTACCCGTAGCCTGATCGATCCGTATTACCCTACCATGGGAGAAGCCTTCGTACCATTGATAGTAATCCGTTGTTGCCTCGTAACCTTTATCCACATGCACCCAAAATGTGATGTCTACGAGGCTAGAATGTTTATTATTCCAATGCTTGACATCAGTTGCAGGTTCGTAAACCACTTTTATTTCAGCCTTGCCGGCCTCACATTTGTTCAAATTGTGCTTGAACGGAGGTACATCGTCTTCATCGGGTGAATCTTGAACAAACCCAAGTTGACGCATGATTCTCAAAGGATTGTACATTGAAAAACCGTTGGGGTGAAACAAAGGGCCATGGTAATACACGACATCTTCCATCTGCGCCAACTCTAGCATCCTTGTAAGGACTAAAGATTACCTCTTCCGCCGTGATGTTGTCAAGTTTTTTACGCATTTCTATCAAGGCATCGGTTTGTTCCCTATCCCGAGAACCGGAGTACAACCAACGGGTTCTGTTGGACTACAGGCTCCAATTTGAGTTGATTTTCACATCTTCATTGTCTTTGAACAAAGTGAGGGGAAATGATCATAAATCCACACCTATTTTAAACAATCAAATAAACATAAAAATATATCGAAGGAAAAAAACATACTAAAAGAAGACAACTTTCATCAATCCAAATACCTGGATTAGAGCCAAATTCCCATTAATTTGAGAAGTTCGTTCGCGAGATCCACAGGAAAGTGACCATTCGGATGTGCAACTATGGCAGTCCCCAAGAGTACTTGTTCACATCTTCTAAGGGGTCCAAAAGCTGAAGAAGGTTGGCGCTCACCCTGTTACCTTTGCTGTCGGGAAATACAACCGATGCAAGGACGTACAACAAATAAGCTGCCGCCGCATAACGACATTCTATATCAGAGAGACCTCCTTTTTTTTCCTTCTCTGCGGTACCAGCAAACATCTGCCTAATGTCCACAAGTTTGAACTCTTTCTTCGGGTACTTAGCTCCCGGCACGAAAAGCCCATCAGTCTTCTCTTTATCCCAGCCAAACAAGTTCTTGGTCCATGTATAAATTTCATCCCAACTAGGCCTTCTCTTGAAATTCTCACTGGTTGATTTACCTTCGACCTGCAACCCTAATATCTGTTCTGCATCATCAGGAGTCAATGCCATCTCGCCAAAAGGAAGTTGGAATGTGTCGACTTCAGCGTAATACCTTTCACAGAAACTAGATACTGCGACCTTGTCATACGCAATCACAGAGTTCACAACGGCATTGTACAAACCGGAGTTTTCAACATATTCTTTAACTCTTGCACATTCACCTTCTAGCGGCCACAACTCCATTTTCTTAAAAGAAGATTGGTGCCTGAAGAGACGTGCGACATTCTTAGGATCCTGCAAAAAATAAACAAATAAGTATTAAAAAACGTATTAGAAAAGTAATATCAACCAACTAATCAAATAGCAAGCAAAGTTGGGATTCTTACGATTGTCTCATAGATGGTATGAGCCCACGATCCAGCATATCCAAATAGAACTTTGCCCCCATCTCTTGGTTTACCACTTGAAGAGGCTCCAACATCAAACGATTAGCGGGAACGTGTCTCGCGCTGGGTGCAATATCAGTTCCATCCTTCTTAACCCTCTTTACCGGCTTCGTCTTTGCATCCTGTTCTTCAGCTTCTACATCTTGTTTACCATCATCCTCTTCATCATCCTTACCACCACCATCATCCCCTTCATCCTCTTCCTCATCATGACCACCATTATTACCTCCATCCCCTTCCTGCTCATCATCATCACCATTACCATCATCAGAATCATCACCACTAACATTATCTTCATCATCATTGTCACTCTCTACTTCCTCTTCACCTCGTACGGGAGGATCTTCTTGTATCTCCTCTTCTTGTATTTCTTCTTCTTCACCACTACTGCTAGCGGAAATAACATGAGAGTCCGATTCTGATGAATCCGACAACTCATTACCTTTGTCTCTCGGTTCGGTGATAGAAAATGAGACCTCACTCGGCTTCTTACCGCGTAATGGACCGGCAAGTAAGTATTTATCATGGCGTGGAGCTTTGGAAGGTGGAGTTATCGTCATTGGAACCTTTCCTTTGGTTCTGCATTTGGTTCCGAAACAAAATAACAAAAAAAAACCCAATAAGAGTCGGCAATCGAATAATCTAAAACACAACCGACCCTTGTATAACATGTGACGACTCAAAGTTATATGATGACGACCCTGTCAAATAATAAAGGGTCGTCAAAAAGACAATAACGATCCTACAATTTGGGTTGACGACTCTAGGGCATATACTTAAGTGACGACTCAAGGGGAAATGAGATGACGACACTATCAATTTTTGGAACAGAGGGATGTTCGAGTTCCATCTAGAGTCGTTATGAAATAAATAAGGGTCGGCAACTAAGGGTCGTCATCTGCAACATAATAGAGTAACGACTCTATTCTAGGGCAAAAATTGTCGCAGTAGCAGAATAAGGGTCGTCATCTTCAACCTAATAGACTAACGATTTTTCACAAAATAAACATGCAAATGAAAAGTCATTTGGGGTATCCACTACGATGCTAACGACCCTTTAACTGAAACCGCTAAATTTCAGTTACCAGACTCGATTTCACAATCAAAACACAACAAAAAAACGCATAGAAGGTGGGTTTAACTTCACATACCTTCTAATTGGACCCATATCTTCTTTGGGTTTCGATTTTTTGGGTTTTGGGGTTCTTCCCACGATTACCTTTCCTTTGACGGCGTCGAGGAGATTGGGGATTTGACTTTCTTTGCGAGCGGTCTGTTTTGTACGAGCCATGTTTGAAGAAGAAGGTAATCGTCGATTATCTTCTAAAATCGACGATGAATCGGTCGAAGAAAAAAAAATCGTTTGGGGTCGTTAATGGTGGTTGTGGAGAGGAAGAGGAGAGGAAGAGGAGAAGAAGAAAAAAAGAAACTGATTTTTTTTGGTTTAGTTTAGGGTATATGAATTGGGGGCCTAATTATGATTTCAATTAGTGTTAACTGATTTTTAAGATTTGTGTTTAGTAAAGGGTAAAACAGTCTTTTCAATATCGGATTAATACGCCCCTCAAAAATTTGGGGTGGAAATAAAATATCATGGCCCCCAATTAAAATGTCTGGCCCCAATCAATCCAGGATGAATAATCCGCTAGGATTTGGAGCACAACAGTGAAAATCATTTGATTGATTGATTCATTTTAGCTGTGGGAGCGTGTAAAATTAACAGGGCTTTTCTGACACTATTGGTGGCACATTTGGTCATTCCCCCTCCCTGCACCAGGAACGGATACCCATACAAGAGCAAATATGAGTATTTTTTGCCCTTCCTGCTTTCCATATAGGCTGGCTGCCTAAAATATTTATATCAAGTGATAGATAGATATAACAGCCATATATTACCACAAAAATAGGTCAGCAATAGCAAAGATAATCAGCCGTTAGATCAGATAAATCTTTCGAAATCAATGGTAAAAAGTAAAACCCTAAAGGAACATATCTGACCTATATAAATCCTAGTGCGGTTTTCTAGTAGGGCATGCTTCTAAGTTGTGCCGCCTCCGTCTGTTTAGATAAACCAATTCCTAATCCTCAAATCAAACAACCGATCGGACTTATCTCATCCCCATCGAATTCTCTCATTCTTTGATTCTCATTCATGGCAGAAGCAAGTGGTGGGTGGTGGTTCATAGTAGCATCACCAATAATTGCACTATGATTTCTCCTCTCAAAATGTTTATTTTCAATTTTAAAACTAGTTTGTGTTTTATTTGATCTGGTCAAAGTGATGAGCAGATTACTTTGGATGTGCTGCTTAGTCATGTCTCTTTTCATTAGGGATATAATCTGGATCTGATCTTAGACTATCCACCCATTTTGCCGATTATCATTCAATTCATTATCCTCACCTGTTTCTGCTTTGAATTTGTATGAGAACCACTGTATAAATTAAGTTAAATTTAAATTATAAAAGAGTGTCTCCTTAATTTATGTATTATTGTGTCAGGAAGAGATCTGCTGTTGTTGTTGCATCTACTCCTCCAAGGAGCGCAACTTATCAAAATAATTTGTTTTTTCAAAGATAATGTTGCCGGAAGATAATGTTTAATGGATGATTTCCATATGTACTGCATTGAACAGATGAAGAAGGGTCAGCTAGCAGTATAGAAACTAAAAACAAAGGAGCTTAAAGTGGTGAAGCATTGAGACGATATGGGTTGGTACTGAGAAAATGCGGCAAAGCACGTACTGTCAAAACCATTTATATACCCCGCATCGCATGTAAAAACAATACCCCGTCCCGATTGCAAAAACAAGGATAAAGTGCAAAAACAATCATAAATACTTCATTTGGGCATGAAACTTTAGTGAATAATAGAATTATGTAAATTTGTCAAGTTCTCGACCTGTTAAGTTCTCATTCATTGGTTTGATATTTATACATTCATATGTCTTGGTCATCAAGACACAATACGTACGCTGCACGTACTTAGTATTCCTAAAATACACGACTCAAATATAAACTCTTTCCTAATACCCTCCCTCAAGATGGAGCATGCAAATCAAGAATGCCCATCTTGGACAAGAGAGAAGTAAACTGAGCTTTTCCCAAAGCTTTAGTGAAAACATCAGCTAATTGCACCGTTGTAGGAGTGTATGACGGTGATATGACCTTTCTTTGTTATTGCATCTACGACAAGATGACAATCCACTTCGATATGTTTTGTTCTTTTCGTGAAACACCTGGATTCTCGCGCAATGTACAATGTTGTCGACTATCACAAAGATGCTGATTCATTCCTTGAGTATGATGAACACCCAAATCACCAAGTAACTGTTTTAACCATTTTAACTCACATGTCACAGCTGCCATCGATCTATATTCTGCTTCTGCAGACGAACGAGAGATTGTATGCTGCTGTTTATGGGTGAAAATCGTTTCTGCCGATTTCAGTAAATTCGGTGGGTGAGTGAGAAACTGGTTTAAACCCTAAACAAATGTGCTGCACGTGAGCACTTTATAGATTCGAGAGATCAATGGCCGTTCCGGACTTGTTTCGGTCACAAAGTGAAGGAGAAGGGTTGATTTGGGGAGGGAAGCAAAGAAAGGTGTTGAGACCAGAATAGTTCTGGGAGAGTAGTGTCTCGACTTGTATCAGAAAGTGAAAGCTTCGGAAGCTTGCAAAAGATGAAAGCTTTTTGGAGAGTTTGCAAAGTTGCCTTTTCTGAGAGTGTAGTATTTTTCTCCTGACCGAGACTTGTTGTCTGGTGGAAATAGGTAAGACCTATTTATACAAGTCGAGATTGAAACGTACCCTGGTCTCATGAAGGAAGAGAGTAAAGGGTGAAATAATGAGAGGAGGTGGTAACCGCATGGTGTTAATGGGTGAAAACGTTTTCACCATTATTTCCTCTTTTATTTGACCGCTTTATTCCTTTTCACGCTTTCTTAATGTGAGCGTAGTGTACGCTGCATCCTGTGACCGCCAAACCAAAACCCTAGAAAGCATCCCCCAGTTTGTGTTGATGTCTCGAGTGTTGGTTGCATCTTGCGTGCAAGTGGTACTGCTAGGGACGCATGTGGCATGTGCCAATGGCATGTGCGGAATGCCTTCGTTGCGAGTTGCACCTCGAGCGTAAGTGGTAATGCCAGACCTGCTAGTGGCGTGTGTGGCATGTGCCAACGGCATGTGCGGAATGCCTTGGTGGTAGGTTGCACGGTTTGCAAGTTAGGCTACCAGCGTGTGTGTTTGGCATGTGCCAATGGCATGTGCGGAATGCCTTGTTGGTAGGTTGCACGGTTTGCAAGTTAGGCTACCAGCGTGTGTGTTTGGCATGTGCCAATGGCATGTACGGCCATGTTGACCTAGTTGCAAGTCTTGCAAGCCTATGGCGCTATATTTGGCGTGGGCCAAAGGCATAGCGGCTCGGAAATATGGCCTGCGATACGTGTTGGCATGTGCCAATGGCACGTACGACCATGTTGACCTAGTTGCAAGTCTTGCAAACCTAGGGCGCTATATTTGGCGTAGGCCAAAGGCATAGCGGCTTGGAAATATGGCCTGCGATACGTGTTGGCATGTGCCAATGGCACGTACGGCCATGTTGACCTAGTTGCAAGTCTTGCAAGCCTAGGGCGCTATATTTGGCGTGGGCCAAAGGCATAGCGGTTTGGAAATATGGCCTGCGATACGTGTTGGCATGTGCCAATGGCGCGTACGGCCATGTTGACCTAGTTGCAAGTCTTGCAAGCCTAGGGCGCTATATTTGGCGTGGGCCAAAGGCATAGCGTCTCGGAAATATGGCCTGCGATACGTGTTGGCATGTGCCAATGGCACATACGGCCATGTTGACCTAGTTGCAAGTCTTGCAAGCCTAGGGCGCTATATTTGGCGTGGGCCAAAGGCATAGCGGCTTGGAAATATGGCCTGCGATACGTGTTGGCATGTGCCAATGGCACGTACGGCCATGTTGACCTAGTTGCAAGTCTTGCAAGCCTAGGGCGCAATGTTTGGCGTGGGCCAAAGGCATAGCGGCTTGGAAATATGGCCTGCGATACGTGTTGGCATGTGCCAATGGCACGTACGGCCATGTTGACCTAGTTACAAGTCTTGCAAGTCTAGGGCGCTATGTTTGGCGTGGGCCAAAGGCATAGCGGCTTGGAAATATGGCCTGCGATACATGTTGGCATGTGCCAATGGCACGTACGGCCATGTTGACCTAGTTGCAAGTCTTGCAAGCCTAGGGCGCTATGTTTGGCGTGGGCCAATGGCATAGCGGCTTGGAAATATGGCCTGCGATACGTGTTGGCATGTGCCAATGGCACGTACGGCCATGTTGACCTAGTTGCAAGTCTTGCAAGTCTAGGGCGCTATGTTTGGCGTGGGCCAAAGACATAGCGGCTTGGAAATATGGCCTGCGATACGTGTTGGCATGTGCCAATGGGACGTATGGCCATGTTGACCTAGTGCAAGTCTTGCAAGCCTAGGGCGCTATGTTTGGCGTGGGCCAATGGCATAGCGACTTAGAAATATGGCTTTGTTGCCATGGTGCGCAGGGTGCGGCTTGGTTTGGTATTGTTGCCATGGTGCGCAGTATGCGGCTTGGTTTGGCATTGTTGCCATGGTGCGCAGGGTGCGGCTTTGTTTGGCATTGTTGCCATGGTGCGCAGTATGCGGCTTGGTTTGGCATTGTTGCCATGGTGCGCAGGGTGCGGCTTGGTTTGGCATTGTTGCCATGGTGCGCAGGGTGCGGCTTGGTTTGGCATTGTTGCCATGGTGCGCGAGGGTGCGGCTTGGTTTAGCATTGTTGCCATGGTGCGCAAAGATGCGGCTTGGTTTGGCATTGTTGCCATGGTGCGCATGATATGCGGCTTGGTTTGGCATTATTGCCATGGTGCGCGAGGTGCGGCTTGGTTTGGCATTGTTGCCATGGTGCGCAGATATGCGGCTTTGTTTGGCATTGTTGCCATGGTGCGCGAGATGCGGCTTGGTTTTGGAATTAGGGTTCTTTGTTGAAAACCCTAATCTGGTATTTTGAAAAAATACCCCTATTAATTGTTTACACTTGAGTTAAATGCTCTTAGTTAATGTGTTGCGGGTAACACTAGGTCATGGGGTTTTACGATTTTATCCCTTGTCTAAAAACCACCATCAACATTAAGTCCCCCCGCTAGCTCTAACAAGGGCTTTGTTGCGAGGTAAGCATAAGATGGTGACAAACTATAATCAGCAAACCGTAAAGAAAATTGAAGGAGGCTTGTCTGACCTTTTATAAATAGGATTTGGAATCCTTGCCTCTGGTAGTTTTGCACAAATCGGGAGGCTGGCATAATTGGTGGGCCTGGTGCAGCTTGGGCGACGTTGGGAAGTTGGCGTGGATTGGGAAACTGAGTGTGCTAGCTGGTGGGACCGGCGCAAAGTGTAGAAACCGTGCGTGCTTGCAGGTGTGACTTGTGTGGCCATTGGGAGGTCGGCGCAATTGGTGGGGCCGATGCAACTTGGAAATCGTGCTTGCAGGCGTGACTTGGGCGGCATTGGGAAGTCGCGCCCTTTGTGGGCCCGTTTCTTACACGCGTGATTTTGGTAAAAGGGAAATCCTTCCCTATTTCAAAGTCTTTCACGCCTATATATATATATATATAAAGCCCCTTTCTCCCCATCCTGCGCTTTATTCTTTCCTCTTTTCATACTAGCGGCAAAGAGAAACCGGCTTCCAGGTATGTCTTCGAGTACTCTTTTTTTTTTCTTTTCACGTAGGTGTAAACCTTAAGAATAGGCTCTTCCACAATCCTTGCATATGATTTCTTGGCGTGCCTCTTGTAGAAAATATTGTATGTATGCAACCAAGGGAAGTACTGCATATATTGTTTGAACCCGTAGCATATATGAATTTTTCGGTCCTGAAAGAAATATTTGAACCCTGAAGAAAATACTGCGTGCGTATTTTGAACCCGTAGAGGATGCTCCGTATATAATTCTGAACCCGAAGAATGATACTGTAGGCGTATTTGAGCCCGTACGAAACATTGCATGTGTATTTCAAACCCGTAGAGAACCCTGTATGAATCCCGAAGAAGAATACTGTGTATACGCTTCATATGACTTCGAACCCGCAGGAAATATTGTATATATGATTTTGCTTCTTGAAAGAAGTACCACGCGCGCAGTTTTTGAACCAATAGAAAAATGCTCCATATATATTTTTGAACCCGAAGAAGGATACTGTAGACACACTTGTACCCGTATAGAATGCCGCGTATATAGTCTCGAACCCGAAGAAAATATGCGTATATAGTCTTGAACTCGAATAAAAATACGTCCTCCTTCCCCCTTTCTTTTTTTTTGTTGTTGTTGGGTACGACTATGTGTCGGGGAGATAACTCCGCCTTTCTCCGTTTGTTTTGTGCGAGATATCTTATTACCAAATTGTTATGAAGGAATTCGATAAGATGTTACACGAACCAAATTTCACTTCGTCGAAGGATGCTCATAATTCCAAGACGAACATAGATGATGAATTCTTCACTAGAGCCCTCGCCCCTGCTCGAAAGAATCACCCAGGTTTCGTGCCAATTTTGCTAACCGGTGGTGAGGATGACAGGAAGACACGTTCGGTTCGCCCAGAGAGCACCATTCGGTTCTGTCTTCATAAAGGGGTATATTCCTCTTCCAACATTGACTTCAGGATGTGTCAAAGTCCATTGCGTTCTTTTGACAGATGGGTTGAGTTCATGGTGAGCAAGGAGCGTATAAATACCAACTTGACTCGAGCGCAGGTCATTGATCTTTGTCAAGACTTGAAGAAATCTCCAGTTAGGAAGGACATCCCAGGCTTGGTTGCTTTCATCTCCAGATGGTGTTCGGACACCCATACAATCATATGTAGATGGGGTGAGATAACTTTCTCCTTGGAGAGTGTGGCTTTCTTGCTGAATCTTCCGATAACTGGGAATCTTAGAATCCAATTATCTGAAAGTGAGGTGAAGATGCGGGATGACCTGGCCGCTAAGTTGGGGGATTTTGCTCGGAAAGACTCCATTGCGAAGTCGAAGGATTCTGCCCGGAAAGAGGATGAAAGGTTACCCTACGGTTGGTGGATATCTCAATGGTTTCCGGACGAGTTGGAGCCTGAGCAGAAAAGCGATGATCTTCATGTCGCAAAGCATTTTTGGCTCTCTGGTTGTCCGAGAGACATTTTTGATGACGGTTACGGCAAGAAAGGAATAAGACCGGAGCTGTTAGAGATTCTTTGTGAAGTTGGCAAAGGGTGAAGTTCTTCCCATTGGCAAGCTGTTCCTTGGTTCCCTGTATGTGCATCTGGATCACCTAGTTGCGAACATGCAAGTTTCGAATGGTATCATGAAAGTGGATTCATATGTGCACGTTGCTTTTCTGCAAGTCTGGCTATGGGAGCACTTCGAGAAGTATGCTCTGAAACCGCTGCCTTCGCTTCCCGTGAGTTGGGGGCTCTCTAATTCTTCGATGGGTGAACAAAGGTCCAAGAGTTGGCGTGAGCTTGGTTAGTTTTCTTGATAAGTTGCATGAAATCAATTTTCGTCCATGGGGGCTGGTCCATAAGTCAGTGACTCAAATTGACACCTTTGCTTCTGCTCCGCTCACGTCTTTGTCTTCTGATGACAATTTGAGTGTTGGTGAAAACCTGTTCATTCAGAGCTGCTCGCCCGGTTATATACCGTCTTTCTTCGTGGGGTCTTTCCAGATAGCTGCTTATAATATTGACCGTGCCGCTCGTCACATGGGTTTCGATCAAGGGGTGCGTCTTGTTTACCGGTCGGTGATCCCTCAGGATTCATTGCGTGTCGCCCTTGACGCTTGAGTGCCCTTGAGCCGGGTATCCGTCTTCCCTTCTTTCAAATGGGAAGAGTAACTTCGACGACCTTCGGCTATAATGAGTTTTGGTGCGACGAGTTTATTATGATCCGAGATTTTGTGAATAACGTGGTGGAAAACGTTCGTTGCAAACCTTCCCCAGCAGTTTTGAAGAAGTATCCAATGTTGAGGGATCCCAAGCGAAAGTTGCCTAGCAATTCGGAAAGTCCCCAGGCCAAAGAACGGAGAACGAAGAATCGTGCTGGCGGGTTCCGGACGGTTTCACAAGATCCTCCCGCGGCTCTTGTGTCTTTCAGTTCTTCCAATAACCAGGTATGTGTCGCCTCTTCATTGGCTTGTCTCAAAACACGTGAATTTCGGCTGAGAACATGTGTCTTGTTTCCTTCAGGGCTTCGGTAGTGTTAATGCTTTCGCTGCCCTTGCACGTTGCCAGGAGACGGCAGTTTCTTCAAGGAATTCCGGCGGCACTACTCATAGCGGTGATGAGTCAGAGAAAGAAGAAAGTTCAACAAGTGAGAGTGATTCCTCTGGAAGCACTGGTTCTTCTTCGGGAAGTGGTTCGGTGAGTTTCGCGCTTCTTTTCTTTCTTCTTCTTCTGTTTCTTCTTTTGAAAAAATGTCTAACTCAAGTTTGCAGGAGGAATCTGGTTCGGAGGACGATTCTGGGGTGGAGTCACACGAAAACTTGCCTTTGGTGACCACCGCCGATGACTTGAAGATGGGAGTTAGCCAATTGCCGGGCACAGACGTGGTTCAAACGGTGGATGATTCTCTGATGGTTGTTGCCGTAGACATGGAAGAAGACCCTTTGCGAGTCGTGAGGCCACTTGCAGGCGCCATTTTTGATCCCCCGTACTTGGTTCCTTATCCAGGTCATGTGTTGGTTGGCGGCTTTAGCGTGCCGGCTAAGCATGAGGCGTTGTACACCAGAATCTGGGAGAAGCACGGACATATGGCTACAACCAAGAAAGTCACTAGTCGATTTGCGCTGGTTAAGCGCGTGGAAGAGGCTTTATCTTCCATCGAGGATATGCGTGAGGTGACTGCTCACACCGTTTCTGAAGATATTATTGCCGACTGGGAGCACCATCGCGACGTGTGCGTAGAAAAGAAGTTCAACACTTCGTGGTTTGTCGAAGGCCTTGCTGAGATCCAAAAGTTGAAAGATGCAGCAATCAAAAGCCTTTCCGCCGAGGAGATTGCCCGACAGGAGATGGAACTCGAAAAGCTTTCCAAGATGTTGACTATGAAGAGAGCGGCTCTTGAAGACGCAAAGTTGACTTTCTCCAAGAAGAGCAGACTTCTGTTGGACGATTTTCCTTGAACGTTTCTCTGTCAAACTTTCATTTAGGTTCTTTTTTTTTTTTTGAAAGACATATTGGATGTCTGGTTCAAAACTTGACCTTTGATAGACAGCTGGTAGCTTTTTAGGGTATTGGATTATTTTTGGGATGAATGGTTTTGATAATATGACTCTGATTATGTTTTGGGAAAAGAATATTGCTTTTATGAAAGTGTGTGCTAGCAATATGCACAAGACTCAGTAATATGACGGTTTTACTAAGAACCTAAAAATAGATTGTATATCTTGCCCAGTCTGAATTTACTCACTTCATAAGTTTTGCGAACACGCCCTCTCCATATAAAAGGCGGGTTTGATGGCGGTTTTCTTTGGTAGCATCGCCAAACAAGTCCCCAATCGCTGGTAGCATCTTCGGCGATTGAGTAATATCATCTTGACAAGTCCCCAGTTTTCTTGTGTAGTTTTCACAATTAGTAACCGGTCGTCGGTAGTTGAGTCGGATTGAGTCGCCTTCCCTACCATCTTGACATATGGGTCGAAGAACGAGATCGACAATCCGATATTGTAGCCGATAGATCAATCCTCCCGCTGTGGTCGCCAATTGTTTATGGGTGAAAATCGTTTTCGCCGATTTCGGTAAATTCGGTGGGTGAGTGAGCTTGGTTTAAACCCTAAAAAATGTGCGCACGTGAGCACTTTATAGATTCGAGAGATCAACGTACAAGTCCGGCCTAAACCAAGAAATGGCCGTTCCAGACTTGCTTCGGTCACAAAGTGAAGGAGAAGGGTTGATTTGGGGAGGGAAGCAAAGAAAGGTGTTGAGACCAGAATAGTTCTGGGAGAGTAGTATCTCGACTTGTATCAGAAAGTGAAAGCTTCGGAAACTTGCAAGAGATGAAAGTTTTTTGGAGAGCTTGCAAAGTTGCCTTTTCTGAGAGTGTAGTATTTTTCTCCTGACCGAGACTTGTTGTCTGGTGGAAATAGGTAAGACCTATTTATACAAGTCGAGATTGAAACGTACCCTGGTCTCATGAAGGAAGAGAGTAAAGGGTGAAATAATGAGAGGAGGTGGTAACCGCATGGTGTTAATGGGTGAAAACGTTTTCACCATTATTTCCTCTTTTATTTGACCGCTTTATTCCTTTTCACGCTTTCTTAATGTGAGCGTAGTGTACGCTACATGCTGTGACCGCCAAACCAAAACCCTAGAAAGCATCCCCCAGTTTGTGTTGATGTCTCGAGTGTTGGTTGCATCTTGCGTGCAAGTGGTGCTACTAGGGACGCATGTGGCATGTGCCAATGGCATGTGCGGAATGCCTTCGTTCCGAGTTGCACCTCGAGCGTAATTGGTAATGCCAGAGCTGCTAGTGGCGTGTGTGGCATGTGCCAACGGCATGTGCGGAATGCCTTGGTGGTAGGTTGCACGGTTTGCAAGTTAGGCTACCAACATGTGTGTTTGGCATGTGCCAATGGCATGTGCGGAATGCCTTGTTGGTAGGTTACACGGTTTGCAAGTTAGGCTACCAGCGTGTGTGTTTGGCATGTGCCAATGGCATGTACGGCCATGTTGACCTAGTTGCAAGTCTTGCAAGCCTAGGGCGCTATATTTGGCGTGGGCCAAAGGCATAGCGGCTCGGAAATATGGCCTGCGATACGTGTTGGCATGTGCCAATGGCACGTACGGCCATGTTGACCTAGTTGCAAGTCTTGCAAGCCTAGGGCGCTATATTTGGCGTAGGCCAAAGGCATAGCGGCTTGAAATATGCCTGCGATACGTGTTGGCATGTGCCAATGGCACGTACGGCCATGTTGACCTAGTTGCAAGTCTTGCAAGCCTAGGGCGCTATATTTGGCGTGGGCCAAAGGCATAGCGGCTCGGAAATATGGCATGCGATACCTGTTGGCATGTGCCAATGGCACGTACGGCCATGTTGACCTAGTTGCAAGTCTTGCAAGCCTAGGGCGCTATATTTGGCGTGGGCCAAAGGCATAGCGGTTTGGAAATATGGCTGCGATACGTGTTGGCATGTGCCAATGGCGCGTACGGCCATGTTGACCTAGTTGCAAGTCTTGCAAGCCTAGGGCGCTATATTTGGCGTGGGCCAAAGGCATAGCGGCTCGGAAATATGGCCTGCGATACGTGTTGGCATGTGCCAATGGCACGTACGTCCATGTTGACCTAGTTGCAAGTCTTGCAAGCCTAGGGCGCTATATTTGGCGTGGGCCAAAGGCATAGCGGCTTGAAAATATGGCTGCGATACGTGTTGGCATGTGCCAATGGCACGTACGGCCATGTTGACCTTGTTGCAAGTCTTGCAATCTAGGGCGCTATGTTTGGCGTGGGCCAAAGGCATAGCGGCTTGGAAATATGGCCTGCGATACGTGTTGGCATGTGCCAATGGCACGTACGGCCATGTTGACCTAGTTGCAAGTCTTGCAAGTCTAGGGCGTTATGTTTGGCGTGGTCCAAAGGCATAGCGGCTTGGAAATATGGCCTGCGATACGTGTTGGCATGTGCCAATGGCTCGTACGGCCATGTTGACCTAGTTGCAAGTCTTGCAAGCCTAGGGCGCTATGTTTGGCGTGGGCCAATGGCATAGTGGCTTGGAAATATGGCATGCGATACGTGTTGGCATGTGCCAATGGCACGTACGGCCATGTTGACCTAGTTGCAAGTCTTGCAAGTCTAGGGCGCTATGTTTGGCGTGGGCCAAAGGCATAGCGGCTTGGAAATATGGCCTGCGATACGTGTTGGCATGTGCCAATGGCACGTACGGCCATGTTGACCTAGTTGCAAGTCTTGCAAGCCTAGGGCGCTATGTTTTGCGTGGGCCAATGGCATAGCGACTTAGAAATATGACTTTGTTGCCATGGTGCGCAGGGTGCGGCTTGGTTTGGTATTGTTGCCATGGTGCGCAGTATGCGGCTTGGTTTGGCATTGTTGCCATGGTGCGCAGGGTGCGGCTTGGTTTGGCATTGTTGCCATGGTGCGCAGTATGCGGCTTGGTTTGGCATTGTTGCGATTGTGCGCAGGGTGCGGCTTGGTTTGGCATTGTTGCCATGGTGCGCGAGGTGCGGCTTGGTTTGGCATTGTTGCCATGGTGCGCGCAGGGTGCGGCTTGGTTTGGCATTGTTGCCATGGTGCGCGATGATGCGACTTGGTTTGGCATTGTTGCCATGGTGCGCGATATGCGGCTTGGTTTGGCACCTTGTTGCCATGGTGCGCAGGTGCGGCTTGGTTTGGCATTGTCGCCATGGTGCGCAAGATGCGGCTTTGTTTGGCATTGTTGCCATGGTGCAAAAGATGCGGCTTGGTTTTGGAATTAGGGTTCTGTGTTGAAAACCCTAATCTGGTATTTTGAAAACATACCCCTATTAATTGTTTACACTTGAGTTAAATGCTCTTAGTTAATGTGTTGCGGGTAACACTAGGTCACGGGGTTTTACGATTTTATCCCTTGTCTAAAAACCACCATCAACAGCTGCTTTTTAGTTTTCCAAGACACATGAGAGAAACCAAGAAGAACAAACCAACCAGTCAATGAACGCCTTGTTAATGGACAACTTGCCCAATCTGAATCACACCATCCTTTTAAATGAAGAGCACTATCAGAACGTAAAAGTATACCCTGACCAGGATTTTTCTTCAAATACCTCACTACACGCAATGTGCTTCAAGAACCAATGTTTTGTGGTTGTTGCATAAATTGAGATAATATATGCACACCCGTGGAGAATATGCAAGATCTGGTCTTGTCACCGCCAAGTATATCAAACGACCCACTAATCAATCTGAGGCAAAAATATTTCTCCACATCATCTAGGAATCGGCCTTTTGCTAAAGATCTTTTGGCGATGATTTGCTTCCATTGGGAACAAGAAAATTGAATTTCATTAAAAAAACAATATATTTGTTACAAAGTATAGTGCATCCCACTTCACCATAATGGAAACAAACTATTTTAAACAATCTCCGATTTTAGCTTTGCTCCCAACAATCATATGATTATGTCTCCATTATAATATCCAATGCATATTTTCTCAAGGGCATATGTAGCTTTGAAACCATTACTCTTGACAGAGTTTCTTGATTACAGATGTATGAACTTACAATGAAGCTTTCTTGCAATAGAGAGCTTGTTAATGGACAAGTTCTTAAGTTACACCAAATCAAATGTCAAATAAAAAACAAACATGATATAAAGTTTGTTGAGTATGTTCACCATAACCAATCCTTAGCCTTTACTACGAGCCACCTCCAATCTTGTATGACTAGATATGATAGGTAATAATGGTTCATATATCACTACATTCCTCAAACTAACCTGGTTGTTGCTAGGAAATATTTCAACTTTCCATTAGAACCACAACCAAATCTCAACAAAAATATATCAAACGAACCACCCAAATCTTTCATCCGATGATTTGCTTCGAGAAGAAGATGTGAGTCAAACATTTTCCCAAGTACATTTTGAAATTTTCCCAAGTACATTTTGAAATTTTCCAAGTACATTTTGAAATTAGAAGTTCAACCGAGATCATTGCCTGCCACAATCAGATCATCAACATATACTAAGACATTAAGCTGCATCTTGCCCTTCGTCATAGTAAACAGAGAGTAATCTGAATATGATTGCTTAAAACCATACTTCTTCAAGGCTGTTGACAACTTTGCAAACCAACATCTAGGTGCCTGTTTCAATCCATATAACGATTTCTTCATTCGACAGACCATATTAGTATTTCCCTTAGCAAACCCTGGAGGTATCCTCATGTATACTTCTTCTTCCAAATCACCATGAAGAAATGCATTATGTACATCCATTTGATGTACTTCCCAGTTCTTAACAGCTGCAACTGACAAGAAAGTCCGAACTGTCGTCATCTTTGCCACAGGAGCAAACGTCTCATTATAGTCTAAACCTTCAACTTGATGATTTCCAAAAATCACCAACCTTGCTTTCAAGCGTACCAAATTTCCATTTTCATCTCTCTCTTGTATAGATCCATTTACTTCCTAATGCTTTCTTTCCAGGTGGTAACTCCACCAGTTCCCATGTTCCTTGTTCTTCCAAGGCTCGGATTTCTCTATCCATAGCTTTGCGCCAATCTGGATATTTCATAGCTTCTTTAAAACTTCTTGGTTCGTTGGCTGCATTAAGTGCTGCAATATATTTTCTATGCACAGCGGAAAAACGATCACAACTAACATAATATGTCAAAGGATAAGGTGTACCCGAGGATGATGATTGTGTAGATTGAGGAGAAGGTGGACTATTTTCACGGACTGTATGCGTCACAAAACCCTTGAATAATGCTTTCAAAAGAAATCGTTGCATGCCGGTCAGATATAGTCGGCATGTTATTAAAACGTCTACCATGCCGGCGGAACATAGCCGGCACCAGTGTAGTTAAAATCGCTCTCCAAGGCCGATTACTCGCTGAGTAATCGCTACAAGCTATATGACAGAGGCGATTTCCAATTCCAAGCCATCTCCGATTTTTAGCGATTAAGTCGGTCGATTTTGGCGATTTGGACCGATTTTTGGGCAAAACGAGTTGGCGATTTTTCAGAGTTGGCCTTGCATGTACCGAAATCATAAAAGAAAAAAAATTGACAACCCCTCGGATTAGAGTTATTAAATGGAAAAACCTCTAAAAATATTATAAATAGGTTCAATGTAACAATATTACACTTATTTATATGATAGTATTAAAATTTTAATTTTAATTAGGTACAAATCTTGACTCATGAGCAGAAATCTAAAAGTATCTAATAAATATGTTCCGGGTATTAGGCCGAATTTTAGCGATTTCCAAGTCCAAACTTACTGCTCCTCGCTCCAAGCTCCCCAACTGAGTAGGACCGAGGAACGATTTCGACTACTTTGGCCGGCACCTTATTCAAACGTCGACCTTGCCGACCTTTCACATTTTCAAAACAATTTTTTTTTGATCCAAATCGAACTCATAAGACGGGTTAAAGACTACTGAATTCATAATTTCAAAATTTTAATCTAAACTCAATTAATTAAGCTAATCAGATTTTTTTAGTGTTAATTAAACAAGGGCATATTAGCCATTTAAAAAAAAATGGTTAAGGGGTGGCTTGGTTTTACTTCAAAATGACCCAATTTTGTCTTATTGGGTATACCCCAATTAGTTTGGGTATACCCCAATCTCTCGCCGGGTTATATAAGCAAGCTTTTTTGTAAGTGGTCTTGATATTACTTAGTGTTGCACTTCCTGTCATATCAATGGGTATATTTGCAGGAGTTTTAAACTCAAACCCATGTAGTAAACGAGCCAATGTCTAGGGAAACATGTGAAGTGCAAGTGACACTGCAGGACAAATGTTGATATCACAACCGAACCCTAGAAATTTCAGCACCTGTATAAGTGGATATCGCAGCCGTATATTACAACAACTGTTGGTCAGTTATTACGGTCAATTAGGTACATGAATCATCCGTTCGATCAGATAACATAATTTGAAATCAACGGTAAACGGTTAAACCCTAATAAACGGGCACATATCTAACCTTTATAAATCCGAGTATAGATTTCTACAAGGTCATGACTCTATTCTAAGCTCTGCCGCCACCGTCTGTGCAGAGAAAGCAAACCCTAACACTCAAATCAAACAACCACTGTTCCCATTTCCCTCATTCTCATCTGTGGCGGCAACAAAACCATGGAAGAAGAAAGTGGTGGTTTAATAATCAGCAGCAGCTATTCTTGAACTATGCTTTCTCCTCTCAAAATGTTTATTTCCAGCTTAACGAATGGTTCTGTGGTTTCTCCTACTAAACTGGTTCCCTTTGATCCGCTCCGGTGAGGAGAAGATTACTTCGCATCTGAAGCATAATCTTGTCTCTCTTCTCTGATTGGGGATATCAGCTGGATCTGATTTTATACCATTTCCTGTTCATCAACCCGATTATCATTCCATTCATTATTATCCTGACCACAGTATGAATAAAATTAAATTTTAATTTTAAAGTGTTTTCTTAGTTCTATATCTTGTGATCTTGCTCATTGGTGTTTATGGAATTTAGCTGAGTTATTTGGAGATGTATATAATAAATAATTGATCCTTCCTAATAGATCTGTTGTTGCTGTTGTTGAGTTTATCAAAATAAATGGTTTTTTTTTTTTTACTGTGTTCTACTACCTGGTTCTTTGTTTATCAAAATTCTTAATGGACATGGTCTTAGGAACCTGGCTTCGGTGAATAATAGTGTCTTCAAGTTTGATGCAGGATAATTTCAATTTGAAACTATGTATGGCATTGAACTGACGAAGGGTCAGCTAGCAGTATCGAAACAATTTATAACCAAGATGATATCTAATTTTTCTAACTTAAAAGCACAACAAGAAGATGCATCAAAAGTGCTTTAGGATGAATCGCCAATAAACTTAGCGCTTTGGAACCGTTTAAAACCTCTTATAAAATGTGTCTTCTTAATTTTCGATCTTGTAAGCTTGTTCTTTCGTTTTTACTGTTTATTGAATTTGTTTGATTTCCATCTAAACTATGTATTGGCATTGACCGATGAAGGTTCAGCTAGCAATCTAGAAAAAAACTTACGCCCATACTTAAAAGAACCATGATATTAGGCATACATAAAACTTTCCGGGCATACAAAATGATAGTCCCATTTTGGGTGACCTTATAAGGGGTAACCTATGGGTAGCTCAATTACCTATATACCCTTAATACAAAAATCTAAAATCAGTTTTCTAAAAAATCAAAATCAGCTTCCCCTAACATCTCTTCTTCTTCCTCCTCTAGCCGAACTCTTCCCCTCCCGAAAAAAAAAAAAAAAAATCATCACCGTGATTAATTGTCGATTCGTAAAAATTTGATTGTCGATTAAACTGAACTACATAATGACTCGTACAAAGAAAAACAGGGACTAGGCAAACCAAATCGTCTTCTAATCCATCAATTGAAGAAGAAGAACCAATTGAAGATGAAGGTGTAGGCGAAAATCAACCACCAATTGAACCAGAATTGAACCAACTGCATCTCCAACTCCGGAAACGAGGATAATAAAGTAAGTTTTACAAACCCAATCTCCTATTTGCTGTTTTTCATCGATTAAATGACGCTTACAGTGTTGGGTTCGGCTCAAAATTAAGTTGCGTTTTTAGCCGAAACTTTCTTCACAAAAGCTTCCTGTAAGTGTGTATGAACAGTTCGGCTTGAAATTTCATGAAATTTCAAGCCGAACCTAGTCACAGAAAGAGATGCACAGGGGTTCGGCGTATTCGATAATCATAATATGTGCCGAACCTAGCACATTTACGAGGTTCGGCTATTACGATATATTCACAATATGTGCCGAACCAATACAAAATTATTAACCCAGAAATGTACATGCTCAGGTTCGGCTTATATTCTACTTATTCAAATAGCCGAACAATGTGTTTCCAACAGGTTCGTGCTTACGAATTTCTAAATATAAGCCGAACCCTAAACATTTTTTTCTTCCGAGACGATTCAAAGTGTAGGGTTCGGCTTGTTAGGACAATTCGAACCAAGCCGAACTCTGGTCTACAAGGGAGGTTCGGCTCTTAATCAACACTTTCAGCTAGCCGAACTGTTCATCCAGACTCGCCGAACCTTAGTGAAAAACACAAACTTTTGATGATTTTAACCTACAAAAGTGAGATTAAACATAAGATTAAACAAAGGTCGAACCCCGTGAACAGCCTAAATGACTACAATTCAAGGGTAACTAAATAATCTACACAAATTTTTTTCTCACTTTCCCCTTCTCCTTCTAAAAAAACCTAACTTTTTTTTTCTTACTCAAAATTTTTTATCTACACAAATTAATAACTAAATAATCCTAAAACTAATCACTAATCGGAATTATTTTAACTAATCATTAGTATTAACACTAATCCTAAAAGGGCAGATTTGCCATTACCAAAAATATTTGGTTAAGGGGCTTCTGATTTTGCTATTTACACTCCTTTTTTGTCTTTACTTGGTATGCCCTAAAAGATTTCTGTATGCCTAAAATCATAGTTCACTTAAAAAGCACGGGAATATGCACTCAAAAACAAAACAAACAAGCCCAAAATTCGCTACAGTAATGGGGAAGTCAAAAGGCTTATACCGAACCGTGAAAAATGCTAAATGGTTTAATGCGGACGCGCCAAATGAGAATATCAGCCACTGATCTCCAAGTTAATCTGTGAGAACTTTGTTTGCGCTTCAGTTTGGATTCAAAAAAAAAAAAATAGGCCATCATTTTTAGGCAAAGGTTGAAGTTGAACCACCAGTACTAGACTCGGCCTATATAACTCGCCCTTTGGCGGGTGCTCTTGGCAGGTCTATACTTTCAACTTTGACAAAGGTAACGCTTGCTTACCTTAAATGAAGAATCAAAGCCCTTTAAATTTTTCCACTACACATCACAGCCGTATATTACCACAAATATAGGTCAACAATCGCGGTCAGTTACACAGTTTGATCAGATGAAAAAGTTTGAAATCAATGTTTAAAAGTTACACCAAACTAACCGGGCAGGTATCTAAGCCCTTATATATATGCGAGTATAGGTTTCTATTAGGGAACATATTATTCTGAGCTGCGCTGCCTCCATCTGTGTTCAGAAAACAAACCCTAACCCTAAAATCAAACCACAACCCACTTCTCTCATACTTTTATTCTCGTAGACGGCAAGAAAATCATGGCAGAAGCAAGTGGCGGGTGGTGGTTCAATAGCAACAACAACGAGCAGCTATTCTTGCACCATGAGTTTTCCTCTCAAAATGTTAATTTTTAAGCTAATCAGAGTTGGTAAGGCTTCTCATAGTAAACTAGTTTAAGTTTGATTTGATCTGGTCAAATGATGATCAGATCACTTAAGAGGTGTTCGTGTCTGTCATCTATTAGGGATATAATTAGCTGGATCTGATTTATACTATTCGCCCACTTTCTGTTCAAGCCGATTATCTTTTAGTTCATTATGCTCATCAATTTCTTCTTTGAATTTGTAGTGAAATTTGTAAGAGAACCACTGCATAAATTAAATAAAATTTAAATTATAAAAATGGTCTCCTTAATTTCTGTACTGTTGAATCCCTTTAGGTCAGCAAGAAATCTGTTGTTGTTTTTGAATCTACTCCAAGGAGCGCAATTGATCAAAGTAATTGGTTTTTCTACTCTCTGTTATACCTAGATCTTGATGCTGCGTCTCCGGTTTATCAAAATTCTTCAAGGTCATGATCTTATAGGATCCTGACTTAAAAGCATCACTACGCATCAAAGAATAACTTATACGAAGGACACACTGGGAATATGTTTGAGTCTGGCACAACATAATCTCGTACCTCTAGTAAATGAATTGTCCTCAGATTTCTGAGATTTGATTTGATTGCAAAATTTTGTATGAAGTTTATGAAAAATTTTGTACTCTTTTGATTGGTTTTGTTTAGGTTTGTAGAAACATAATAAAATTGGGATTTTTCTTCATGTGTTTGTTGTACAATTGTTTCTTTTCTCGTCACGTGTTTGTTTAAACAAAATG
Organism: Papaver armeniacum; assembly: GCA_023531295.1. Classification (NCBI taxonomy): domain Eukaryota; kingdom Viridiplantae; phylum Streptophyta; class Magnoliopsida; order Ranunculales; family Papaveraceae; genus Papaver; species Papaver armeniacum. The sequence continues at coordinate 542,232 of JAJJWW010000381.1, forward strand.
CAAAAACAAGGACTACGGATCATGTAAATCAAGTTTACAATATTAGTTCGATGATGTAGATCCAACTATTTTGTATATATATTTGTTGGATGTTTTATCACTCACATACACCAATGCTAAAAACAATTTTGTGGGGAGGAATTGATAAGAAATTAAATGGAAGAAAATAGTTAAAATTCTTTTTGAGAGGTTGGAGCAAACTATTACTGGAAGTTATTAAAAGAATTAAGGTTGACTTATGTTAAGTTGAACAATGCGGAAAAAACAATTATTTGTTTAAATAAAAATTTAGTTGAGAGTATGAAAAATGCATTTATATTTGTAGCTAATATAATTAAGAATTTATTTAAAAACACATATTAAAACTGGATTAATTATATATATTTGTAAGCAACCATTTGTATATTTATAATTTTTGATAATATCATCGGTGCATTGTGTAATGTTGATTCCAAGATGCAATTTATTTATACTGTTTAAGAACTTAAACAATATAAATATAAATGCATTTATCCATCAAACAAACCATTCACAAACCATAACATGATTTAAGAACTTAAAATCCGATTCAAACATTAAAAACGACATAATCCAACACAAACTATAAATTCTGCACCCCATATATTCGGATGCATGTTTTTTTTTTTTTACCGAATGTATTCGGAGGATAAAAATAGTACATTATCTCCCGATTATGTAAGGGCAATCTGGCCATTAAAAATTTCGCGAAATAAGGGTTGGCTACAATTACGTTTGGGTGACCTTTTTTGTTTTATTGTTGGCCCCTAAATCCTTTTGAGTGGCTCCTAAAAACGCCAGGTATTATATCCGTGGGTCGCTACGAATTTTCCAGTCCCTTTATTAAATCTGTCACGGTTGAATTCTAACGGATTGTACCATACCCGTGGATCGCTACGAATTTCCAGCTATTTATAAGTACCATGCTCTGAAATCCAACCACCTTAGAAATGGTAAGGCATCCACTAGCCTGAAAAAGTTTTTATTTATTACCCGAGTATTTGCAAAGAATTGGAAGCTGAATACTATCCCCCTGGTTTATACTACATCTAAACACCAGCATTCACAGCAACAAAGATTTTTTTTTCTTTTTTGAAGGGGGAAAGGAGCTCAACAGAGCCCCAGACTTTATTCAACTACCTCAGTAGAATTGAGGTTTGCAAAGATACAAAGAGGTGGAGAATTAGCATTCCACCAGTTATTTACATTTCCATGCATCGCAAATTGACACAACTCGTGTGCCAAATGGTTTGCACTTTTAGGAACATTTTGAAAACTAATCTCAACAAAAGCAGGAATAGCTTCTTTGATTTTACAGCAACAAAGATTATGCTCGCACCCAAATTTCATACTAGAGCCTCAAGTGACACTTTTAAAGAAAAATCCAAACCGTATAAAAGTGATATCGCAGCAGAAGCCACACACACATATCCACAAATGGAGGTCAGTTATTACGGTCAGTTACATACATGAATCATCCGTTGGATCAGATAACACAATTGAAAATCTATGGTATACAATTAAACCCTAAAATAAATGGGCAGATATCAAGCCTATATAAATCCGGGTATAGCTTTCTACATGGTCATGACTAAACTGTGCCGCCTCTCAAACCCTAACCCTCAAATCAAACAACCACTACTCCCACTTCCCATCATTCTCATCGCCGGCGGCGGCAAAAACAAATCATGGCTAAAGCGAGCGAGTGGTGGTTCAATAATCAGTAGCAGTTATTCTTGCAATATGATTTCTCCTCTCAAAATGTTTTTTTCAAACTTGAAAGTTGGTGTGGCTTCTTAGTAGACTAGGCTGGCGATTGATTTGCTCTGGCAAGTGACGAGAAGATCACTTTTGTTTAGATGTTTAATCATGTTTCTCTTCTAGATTACGGATATCAGCTGGATCTCAATTTTCTGTTGGAGTCCCTGATCCAATTCTCTTTGGAATGTCTTCACTAGAAGCGTAGGGAAAAGAAATTGGAAGAGAAATGAAAGGGGAACCAGAGTTAGTATTTATAGGAACATAGAAAAGTAAATTTGTAAGAGCATCACCATGCATATGAATAAAATTAAATTTTGATTTAAACAGTGTTCTTAATTTTCTATCTTGTTCATTCTTGTTTATTTGTGGAAATTTGGCTGATTTCTTTGGATAATATAAATTGAGTCTTAAATATGTTGTCGTCGCCAAATAATCTTGCACCGCTAGTAAATGAAGTGTCCTCAAGTTTGATGCAGAAGATCGATGATGGTTAATGGATGATTTCAATCTAAAACAATGTACTGCATTGAACAGATTAATAAAAGGGTCAGCTAGCTAGGAGTATAAAAGAAACAATTTAATTACAACCAAGAAATTTCAATGTATTTCTTTAAAGAAACAACTTAACGCACAACAAGAAGGTGCACCAAAAAGAAACAAAAAACACCAAAAAAACAGCCGAAATGGGAAGCCAAATGGTATCCAGATTTGGGGTTTAAGATGAATAGCCAATAATAGACTTAGCGCCAGTGGCCCTGCTCTTATGTCAATTCCTACCGCCTTCAAGTCCGTACAGTGACTACAGCGTCGGACAATTCCCCTGAACCGGATGGTTTTAATATAAAAAAGTTCAACAGCCGATGGTTGGGAAATTTGTTACTCAAATGGTTCAACATCTTTTCCGCGCTAGGCACATCCATAAGGAAACTAACACAACATTCCCTGCTCTTATTCCTAAGACTGATAATCCCACCACGCCTAATGACTTTAAGCTGATAAGTCTATCTAACACTCGTACAAGATCATTTCCAAAATTCTTGCAAATAAAATTAGGCCTCAATTCTCGAAAATGCCCCCCCCCCCCCAACCCCCAATCCGTCCTTTCATTTTGAACGATGTTTTGGGACCAGCCTTTTTTTTGCCTGGCATTTTTAGGGGTGACCCCAAAAAATTAGGGGCGACACTAAAAGACAAAAAAGGTCACCTAAATGTAAATAAAAGCTACCCCTTATCTTCGATTTTTTGAAATTGCCAATATGCCCTTATATAATCGGGAGCCTACACCATAATCGGTAGGTTAAATTGAAACTATACCTACCGATTATTGTGTAGATACTAAACTAATAATCCCTTTTATAATCGGTAGCTTATCCAACTTGTAAGACTATCGATTATAAGGAGCCCCATATTCAACCTTGGCCAAATTCCATAGGTTGTGAGGGGTGCAGAGCCAACCATTAACCACTTGGCTTGAGCTATGGATGTAGCCATAATCGGAAGCCGAATAGGTTACATACACTACCGATTATAAGTTGCCCCAAAATGAGTTTTTCTAAAATCCTTCACGTAAAGAATTTTGAAATTTACCATAATCGGTAGGGTATATAGTTATATAATTAACCCACCGATTATAACGAGCCCCAGATCCAACCTTTGCCATATTTCATAGGTTTTGAGTGTACACAGCCAGCCATAACCACTTGGTTCGTGTTTTGGATGCAGCGTTAATCGGGAGTTAAATATATTACCAAACCATCCGATTATGGGTTGCCCCAAAATGAGTTTTATCTAAAATCCTTCATGTAAGGGAATCTGAAATATACCATAATCGGTAGAGTTAACAACTTAACAACCTACCGGTTATAAGGAGCCCCGGATCGAACCATTGCCAAATTCCATAGGTTCTGAGTGTACAGAGCCAGGAATAACCATGTGATTCGTGGTTTGGATGTAGCCATAATCGTAAGCCAAATAGGTTCCACAACCTACCGATTATAGGTTGCCCCAAAATAAGTTTTTTCTAAAATCCTTCATGTGATGAATTTTGAAATCTACCATAATAGGTAGAGTTTATTACTTCTTACCGTCCGATTATAATCGGTATTCAAATGAAGTATTTTCACTTCCGATTATACAGTTGCCCCAAATTTTGTTTTTGCAGAAATCTCAATTTTTTCGAATTTGAGAACTATATTAATCGGTAGTTAATAAGACTTCCGATTATACTGATTGCCCCAAATTTTGTTTTGCGAAATGTCATTTTTTTCGAATTTGGGAACTAGAATAATCGGTAGTTAATATGACTTCCGATTATAAAGTTACCCAAAATTTCTTCCTCGACGAAATCACCAATTTTGGGAATTTAGGAGCTACTATAATCGGTAGTCTATTGAGGTTCTTGTTCCTTCCGATTGTTATAGAAGCAAGATACGTGTTTGTCACAAAATCGATATTAATCGGTAGTATAATATCGTTACTAAGTTTCCAATTTCTTTATAATAATCGGGCACAAAATAGCTTCCGATTATGTAAGGGCATTAACGTATTCTCCGCGTTTTTGGACATCCCTTAACGGTGTATATGGGTTGGGAATAAAAAAGCCGCCCTTAATTCTTTTGGGGTCGCCCCTAAAAATGCCAGGTTTTTTGGGGACCATTGTTTTATTTTGGGGTGTTGCGCAAACCCCTAATTCTTTCAGATCCGGCATTCAATAATCCGCAAGAGAAACGGTTACGATCTCATTTGCTAACTAGGCTTTGGAGCACAACAATGAAAATCATTCGATCAAGTTTGGCTGTGGGAGCGTGTAGAATTAACGAGGATTTCTAACCCTTTCTGTCACTATTTGTGGGACACTCGGTCATTCCCCTCCCTGCACCAGGAACGGAGCCATAGAAGTGCAAATATGATTATTCTTTGCCCTTCCTGCTTTCCATATTGGCTGGCTGCCTAAAATCTGTACTGATCCCCAAGGAAATATTTGATTCTACAACTGCTAACGCAAAAGCATGTACTGGTAGTACTGTATAGAAGATTTACACACTGCATAACATGTAACAATACCCGATAGCAAAAACAAGGAGTATGTGTATAACCAATCATTAATACTTCATTTAAGCATGAAATCTTAGTGCACAGAATCATGTAATTCAGGTTAACAATATTAGTTCAGCGATATATCCATCCGGAGACTTATAAATACATTTGTTCAATGTTCTATCACATATACCGATGCTAAAAACTATTTTGCGAGAAGGACGACCAGATAAGAAACAAAAGTATAAAATAGTTATCAAAAGCTTTTGGGAGGTCGGAGGAAACTATTATGGGAAGTTATGAAAAAAATTTAATGTTTGTATTCGTTAAGCTGAAAAATGCGAATGAAATGATTCTTCCGTCAAAAAAGTATTTAGTTGAGAGTATGAAAATAATAAAACTACTTTGTCACAAAAATTATTTATATGGTGGTTACTTAAAGAATTAGAGCATAATTTCCATTTGGTCGAAAAGTCACATATTAATATATTTATAAATCTTGGATCTTTTATTCATATATAACTACTTGCAACTTTGTTATTTGATCCCGGAATATTTCAAAACCAAAAAAAAAAAAAAAAATCTTTATTATCTGATTCCAAGATCCACCTTATTTATAATGTTACTATTGCTTTTTGACCTAATACACTAAATCTTTTAAGTATGCCAATGCCGATTTATTTCACGGGGCTGACTTATGGATCAATTGTATATATAACTGGCTTAGAGCTTCCAAATAGTTTGATAAGATCATTATAGTTGCCATTAACAACTCCAGTTTAGAGAGAGAATAAACTATTAAAAAGCAGTCAAACTGATTTGGATCCGGCTGTGTAGGGGTGCAAGTGCACACTCTTATACTAGGCTGGCAAGTGCCACTGATTTCATTTTCCCTCTACAAGTACTAGATATACCGATTCTTGGATAATAGTTTATGGAAAATTGGTAATAGCAAAATGGTGAATATTTGGGAGGAAAAATGAGTAAGAGAAGTAACATTAATCTTTTCATATCCAAGTTGCCCAACCAATCTGGTGTTGGTTAATCAACTACTCATTGATGCTCGTAACCGGGACACTAATAAATTAGAGGAATAGTATAATCAGGGGGAGCGAAATGCCATCTTAAAGCAACCATAGTGTCGTTGCCTAAAAAAAAAAAAAAAGGCGCAATCACGATTGGTCAAGTGTCGATATTGCCAAATTGCTAAATTGCTCTGCCAAATCTGGCAACTAAATTTGGCAATCCTCAAATATGGTGAGACGCACTTTTAAGCTGCGTGGGAACTTGTGTGAGAACTTGGACGTAATTATAACGCACTTTTAAGTAGCGTGTCATAGCATGTTATCTAAAATATGTAACGAGATTTGATTCGTTTGAACTTCAATCCCTAAGGAGAAATTTAATAATTCTGCAACTGATAATGCAAAGCATGTACTGTCAAGACGATTTACCCACTGTGTAGCATGTAAAAACAATCCCCAACAGCAAAAACAAGGAGAATGTACAAAAACAACCATAAATACTTCATTTGGGCATGAAACTTTAGTGAATAATAGAATTTACATTATGTAAATTAGATTAATAGTATTAGTTAAATGGGGATTTAGTTCTATATACTTGAATATACATTTTCCGGATGTTTCGTCACTCACATACACAAATGCTAAAACCTCTTTTGCGAGAAGGTATTGATAAGAAATTGAACACACAAAAATAGTTAAAAGCTGTTGAGAGGTTGGAGGAAACTATTATTGGAAGTTATGAAACGTTTTAAGTTTAACATCCATTAAGATGAATGCTGGTGAAGGAATATTACTTCCTTTGGTATTTAGTTGATAGTACGAAAAAGAAAAAAACTACCTTGTATAATTCAGAGGGGATTTCGAAATAAAATCAATGCAAAACTTACATATGAATGAAAAAGCACATATTAGATCTGCATTTATATTCGTTATTCTTGGATCTCTTATTCATACAAGTATATTACAAATTTGGTACTATGATTTTTACTTTATGTTAGAATTCGATTCCAAGATGCAACTTTACACTTAATCTGTAAGTCTGCCGATACCAATTTATTTCACGGACTGACTTATTGATCCATTGTATATCTCCCCTAGAACTTCCAAACAGTTTGACATCACTTAAATAAAAATAAAAATTAGAGAAGAATATTAATTACTCAAATAAAAAATAAAATTAAAGCACAACATTATACTTAAATAAAAAGAGTGAAACTAACCTTTTTAAAAATTCAAATCTAACTCTAGAGGTGTAAATTGGGTTGGGCCAGCACATCTATGGCACAACACGTTAAAATTTGAGCATAGCACGGGCACATCATGTTAGCTTAATGTGTTGTGTTGTGCCCGTCAAATAGGTACATCAGCACGGCACAACATGCGACACATGTAAGCACTCAACACAACACATCACAATACGCGAAGAAAGCACGTCATATCATGCATAAAATACTACACAATACATCACATTTAATGCATATTTCACAAAAACAATTATTTTAGTTGTTTTTTGACATTTTATTTTCGTTATTCTAATTTATTTATATAATAATGCATATACTAACTAAAATATCTAAAAAATATGTACTTTGGAGAATATAAAATAAGTGTGATAGCACAGAACAACACGACACAATGCGTATATTTTTCTGGCATAGTACAACACGACACAGCGCGTCTATTTTTCTAGCACAGCACAACACGACACGCGATTAAGCACAACACAACACAACACGTTTAAATCTCTGGCATAGCCCAGAACAACACACAACGTGATAAACACGTGACTTCGTGGGCTAGGCTATCCCGAGCAGGCACGTTTTACATCTTTATATATCTAACTCTAACCTCAATAACTTAAAACGAACAAGCTTTCAATTAAAATGGTACAAGTTTTGTTGTGATGAGGATGATGATTGGGAGGTTGATGTTATCCATTTTTTTAGTCAAAATATCTTTCTGTTTTAGATCAAAGTATAGTCTTGCATTGGAACCCAACTGTTAACTGTTGATGGTGGTTTTTAACTTAGGAGTAAAGTCGTAAAACCCTAGTCAGACAATGACGTCACAGAACTTGAGTAATAATGTCCAAACCAAGCACATTTATTGAACCCTTTAATTTGTCTGCGAGAAAATTACCAGGGTACCTTTTTTCTAATTAATTACTAATTAGGGTCTCGATAGGCCAAAACCCTAATTCCCACGCACCTTTGTGCCAATGGAAAACTGTGCCAAACACACCCACCGTGCCAAGGCATGCCATCCATGCTAGCCGCGCCATGTGCCAATGGCAAACCGTGCCAGCCACACCCACCGCGCCAAGGCATGCCAACCATGCTAGCCGCACTCTTATGCTAATGGAAAATCGTGCCAGCCACACCCACCGCGCCAAGGCATGCCAACTATGCTAGCCGCACCCTTCTGCCAATGGCAAAACGTGCCAGCCACACCCACCGCGCCAAGGCATGCCAACCATGCTAGCCGCACTCTTGTGCCAATGGAAAACCGTACCATCCACACCCACCACGCCAAGGCATGCCATCCATGCTAGCCGCGCCATGTGCCAACGGCATGCCAAACCCTTGGCCCCACATACCAAGCCAAACCGCACCTTGTCTTGGCCCTAGCCATGCTAGCCGCGCCATGTGCCAACGGCATACCAAAACCTTGGCCCCACCATGCCAAGTCGAACCACACCTTGCCTTGGCCCTAGCCATGCTAGACGCACCTAACAAACCCTTGGACCCACATGCCAAGCCAAACCGCACCTTTCCTTGGCCCTAGCCATGCTAGCCGCGCCATGTGCCAATGGCATGCCAAACCCTTGGACCCACCATGCCAAGACAAACCGCACCTTGCCTTGGCCCTATCTATGCTAGCCGCACCATGCGCCAACGGCATGCTAAGCCCTTTGCCCCACATGCCAAACACACCTAGCCGCGCCACCATGCTGGCCTTCAATACACGGCTACCAAAAACGAAGGCGTGAGACTATCAACGGTCCCCCTTCAATCCCAGAAGCAAATCCTAGCCATCCAAGGTTACCAGACGACGCATGGTAACCTTTAGCCCAAAAAAAAAACTAAGTTTGGCCTACCTAGCCGCGCCACCATGCTGGCCTTCCCTACGCGGCTACCAAAAACGAAGGCGTGCGACGATCAATGGCCCCCTTCAATCCCAGGAGCAAATCCTAGCCATCCAAGGTTACCAGACGACGCATGGTAACCTTTGGCACGAAAACCTAAGTTTGGCCACGCCAAACCATGCCATACCAACGGCATGCCAACCTAGCCGCGCCACCATGCTGGCCTCCCTACGCGGCTACCAAAAACGAAGGCGTGCGACGATCAACGGCCCCCTTCAATCCCATGAGCAAATCCTAGCCACCCAAGGTTACCAGACGACGCATGGTAACCTTTGGCCCGAAAACCTAAGTTTGGCCACGCCAAACCATGCCATGCCAACATATCCGCCCCACTATGCTGGCCTTCCCTACGCGGCTACCAAAATGAAAGCGTGCAACGATCAACAACTATCTTTCCTCCTGAGATGCAAAACCTCGACCGTCGAAGGTCACCAAGCTAGCAAGTCTCCCCAGTGCGACTTGCCAGGAAACAACAACATGCTACATGTTTTGCACAAAAATATTCGAGACATAAACACATATCACAAACTGGGGGATCCTCTTTGGGTATTGGTTTGGCGGTTTACAGCGCACGGCGTACACTTCGCCCGTCATAAGGAGGTGTCATAAAGGTGAGGCGGTTAGTAAATACGGGGAGTTAATGGTGAAACGTTCTTTTTATGGAACATCAATTCCATGCGTTAACGTTTTTATGGAACATCAATTCCATGCGTTAACGGTTTTATGGAACATCAATTCCATGTGTTAACGTTACCACCTCCTTCCATTTATTCACCCATTTTTCCATTCCTTAATGAGATCGGAGTACGTTTCACTTCGACTTGTATAAATAGGTCTTACCTATTTCCACCGAACAACAAGTTCAGTCAGGGAGCATACACCACTCAGAAAACGTTTGCTAACTTTCCCATCTGTTAGCTTCCCACTTTCGGATACAAATCGGAACATAACTACTCTTCCAGAATCAATCATTATGGTCTCATCACTTTCTTTGCTTCCCTCCCCAAAACCAACTCATTCTCCCCCACTTTGTGACCAAAGCAAGTCTGGAACTGCCATTTCTTGGTTTAGGACGGACTTGTACAGATTGATCTCTCAAATCTAAAGTATTCCCTTGAAGTACATTGTTTAGGGTTTAAATTCGTTTCTCACCCACACACACCCGAAATTACCAAAATCAGCAGAAACCATTTTCACCCACAAACAATTGGCGACCACAATGGGAGATTAATCTTTCGGTGTCCATTTTCGACCATCGATTTCATGCTTCGACCCATACATCAAGACAGTAGAAGCAGGCGATCCGCTCAGGGATCGACGACTCGGTTACCAGACAACCCGATTATCAGTCTTGACACGACAAGGGATGACTGGGGACTACATAGAGTTTAAAAGCGAACGATCCAACTAGTCTTGACGCGGAAATGGGCGACTGGGGACTTCCCAGAGGTTAAAAGCAAAACGATCCGCTCAGGTATCGACGAATCGATCATCAAGTGACTCAGGGATGACTAGGGCTTTCCACAATCGCTGTGTTTCCCACGAAAGTCGTACTTGCACCTGAATCATTAGCAGATCCAAAAAACTGAGAAAGTCTTGCCTAAAAAAAAATACATGGTTTACTATTCCAAGTTTTCACGGGAATGATAAACCGATAGCCATGTTATGCTTCATCCCATGTCATCTACCGACACCCAACGTTCATGTTTCCATATCTTCCATGGATGTTTGTGTTACTTACAATCATAACCAAAAACGGCATCATCCTAAAACAGTTCATCCAGAATAATAATCCAAAACCCTCATAGGTAACACTTGTCTATCAACCCAAAAATCCAGAAAATCAAAACCATAAGCCAGGCGTTCCATTTGCCTTTCAAAAAAAAAAAAAAAAATCTAAAAATAAGATATTCAAAAGACAGAAATGTATTCAAGGAAAGTTTTCCAACAGCGGCTTGTTCCTCTTAGCAAAGGCCTCCCTCGTGCTCTGGAGAGCCTCCCTTTTCAACTTCACCTTCCTGCACATTTTTTTGAATTCCGCTTCCTGCTTCTTCACCATGTCTGCGGAAGGACCTTTGACTATCTCGACCAGCAGCTTTTCGACCTCAGAGAAACCGCCAGCGAACCAAGGAGCATTGAACTCGAACTTTATGCACATATCGTGATGGAACCTCCAGCTTGAGATTACATCCCGAGAAACCGTGTGACCAGTCATGTTGCGCATGTCATCAATCGAAGACAAGGCTTCCTCCACACGCTTGACCCGCGCGTATCGGCTAGTAATTTTCTTGGTCGTGGCAATATGACCATAGCTTTCCCATATCTTGGTGTATAACGCCGCATTTTTAGCTGGTATGCTAAATCCCCCAATCAACACGTGACCCGAATAAGGAACCAAGTATGGAGGAACAAAGGTGGCGCCTGCGAATGCATCAGTAACTGGCAAAGGATTCCTAACAACAATTGCGCCAATATTCACATGAGAAATCCCCGTTGTCTGAGTCACAACGACGCTTCCATCTTGATCGACCACTGTTTCAAAGCCACCAGTTTTGGCTGACACGGCTGAAGACGAAGCCATGTCTCCACCAGCTTCCGTCTCAAGTTCATCTTCAGAACCAGCTTCCCTCTGTGATATCACGGCTTAGACACTCTTCAAAGAAAAAAAAAAGATAGAAGGAAGAAGAAGAAAATGGAGAAGACTCATTGATTCGCTTTCAGACCGACTGGAGGAAGATTCAACATTACGATCAGAAGTACTACTCTCGCCATCTCTGGACTCTGAGCTTTTATCCTTCTTGGGTTTTCCATCGTCGTGGACAAACTCAGCACCGCCACCCTCCATCTCGGGAAAGGTCATTTTCTGATAACTCGCAAGCTTGGTAAAGGCATTCACACTGCCGAGACCCTGGACGAGATGCAAAGGCGTATACTCAGAAAGGAAAACAAGGATATGCACGATCTAACAAAAGTCAAGAGGAAAATCATACGTATCCGCATATTGGAAGAACTAAAAGTCGGTAGAGCTGCGGAACCTGACTGGAAACCTCCATGAACGATTTTTAGACCTTCGCTCCTTCGCTTGGGGACTGTCCGCGTCCGGAACGACAGATTTTCTTTTGGCTAAAGAAGTATCCCTCAACAACGGATGCTTTGCTAAAATCGCGGCAGAGGGCCTACCACGGGTGTTTTCCACTACGAGCTTCACAAATTCCTGGATGAAAAGGAATTCATTCTGCCAGAACGTGTTGTACTTGGAAGTAGTCGAAGGATTTCGTTTCGAAAGCAAGAAAGGGAGACTTTTTCCCGGCACGAGAACACTAGCATCGAGGACGTCCGGAAGTGAGTCCTCTGGAGTTACCAGCTGACGAACGAGAAGGATCCCTTGGTCGAAACCCATATGTCGAGCTGCCCGATCGATATTGTAGGAGACTGCCTGACACGATCCTCGGAATAAAGATGGTATATAACCATACGTACAACTTCGCATGAATACAACTTCGCCGACGCCCAGGTTCTCTTCGTCATAAAGCAAAGACATGTTTGGAGTAGAAGAAAAAGTATTAACCTGGACTATGGATGTACACTCTGGGGCCAATGGACGAAAATTAACAGCGCACGAATTATCGAGGAAATCAGCCAGGTTTGAGCCAACTCTTGGACGCCTATTCGACCAGCGAAGTATTCTCGAGCCACCCCAAGGTGCGGGGGGTGAAGCCAATGGTTTAGGAGCGTATTTTTCAAAATGCTCCCATAGCCACGCCTTGAGAAAAGCAACGTGAACATACGAGTCCACTTTTATGTAACCATTTGAAGCGCGCATGTCCATAGGCAGATGATCCAAGTGCGTGTACCAAGAAACAAGACACCAATGGGGAGAGCGACTCCTTTCGCGAATCTTATAGCAAAATTGATGAGTTCCGGCCTTATCTACTTTTTACCAGAGCCATCATCGAAAACATCCCGGGACAACCAAAAAGCCAAGAATATCGTGGCATGGAGTGTACTATTCTTTTGATCCGGTGCTAGCTCATCGGGAAACCATTGAGACATCCACCAGATATAGAAACACTTCATCTCGTTCTTTTTCCGAACAAACCCTTTCGACTTCGCAGCCAGGGAAATACACATTTTTTCTTCATCATCTGACTGCTTGATGTTAAGGTTTCCTGTCATGGGAAGATTCAGCAGGATGGCCACAATTTCTAAGGATATAGTCATTTCTCCCAACCTGCATATGGCCGTGTGAGTATCCGGACACCACCTGGAGATGAAAGCAACCAAGCCCGAGATGTCTTTCCTAATTTGAAGTGATGCGAACGCATGACAAAGATCAATGATTTGCGCCTTGGTCAAACTATCTCTTACACAATCTTGACTTATCATAAATTGCATCCACTCATCAAAGGAACGCAATGGACTCACAGAGATTTTGAAATCAATAAGAGAGGCCGAATACTCTTTCCTCTGAAGACAAAACCGTATTACATTTCCGGGCGAAACCGACCTATCCCCTCCCTCACTCTCCGGACCGGTCAGAAGAATCGGCGCATGTTTAAGATAACTTCTCCTGGCAGAAACTATTGTGAAGAATTCATCAGCCACGTTTGGCTTGGAATTACCAACATCCTTTGTGACGGCAGAAACCGTTGACATCCATTATTATCGCTAAATCCACCTGTTTGAGGGTGAAAATGGTTTCTGCTGATTCGGTAATTTCGGTGTGTGGGTGAGAAACGGATTTAAACCCTAAATAATGTACTGCAAGGGAGTACTTTAGATTCGAGAGATCAATCTGTACAAGTCCGGCCTAAACCAAGAAATGTTCGTTCCAGACTTTCTTCGGTCACAAAGTGGAGGAGAATGGGTTGGTTTTAGGGAGGGAAGCAAGGAATGTGATGAGACCAGAATGGTTGATTCTGGAAGAGTAGTTGTGTTACGACTTGTATCAGAAAGTGGGAAGCTATCAGATGGGAAAGCTAGCAAACGTTTTCTGAGTGGTGTATGCTCTTGACTGAACTCGTTGTTCTGTGGAAATAGGTAAAACCTCTTTATACAAGTCGGAGTGAAATTTACTCCGGTCTCATTAAGGAATGGAAAAATGGGTGAATAAATGAGAGGAGGTAGTAACGTTAACGCATGGAATTGATATTCCATAAAACCGTTAACGCATGGAATTGATGTTCCATAAAAAGAACGTTTCACCATTAACTCCCTGTATTTACTAACCGCCTCATCCTTATGACACTTCCTTATGACGGGCGTAGTATACGCCGCGCGCTGTAAACCGCCAAACCAATACCCAAAGAGGATCCCACAGTTAGTGATATGTGTTGATGTCTCAAATGTTTTTGTGGAAAACATGTAGCATGTTGTTGTTGCCTGGCAAGTCGCACTGGGGAGACTTGCTACCTTGGTGACCTTCGACGGTCGAGATTTTGCATCTCAAGAGGAAAGATAGTCGTGGATCGTCGCACGCCTTCGTCTTTGGTAGTCGCGTAGGAAAGGCCAGCATGGTGGCGCGGATAGGTTGGCATGCCGTTGGCATGGCATGGTTTGCGTGGCCAAACTTAGGTTTTCGGGCCAATGGTTACCATGCGTCGTCTGGTAACTTTGGATGGCTAGGATTTGCTCCGGGGATTGAAGAGGGACCGTCGATTGTCGCACGCCTTTGTTTTTGATAGCCGCGTAGGGAAGGCCAGCATGGTGGCGCGACTAGGTTGGCATGCCGTTGGCATGGCATGGTTTGGCGTGGCCAAATTTAGGTTTTCGGGCAAAAGGTTACCATGCGTCGTCTGGTAACCTTGGATGGCTAGGATTTGCTCCTGGGATTGAAGGGGGACTGTTGATCATCGCACGCCTTCGTTTTTGATAGCCTCGTAGGGAAGGCCAGCATGGTGGCGCGACTAGGTTGGCATGCCGTTGGCATGGCATGGTTTAGCGTGGCCAAATTTTGGTTTTCGGGCCAATGGTTACCATGCGTCGCCGCCTGGTACCTTTGGATGTCTAAGATTTCCTCCTAGGATTGAAGCAGACCGTTGATCGTCGCACGCCTTCGTTTTTGATAGCCGCGTAGGGAAGGCCAGCATGGTGGCGCGACTAGGTTGGCATGCCGTTGGCATGGCATGGTTTAGCGTGGCCAAATTTAGGTTTTCGGGCCAAAGGTTACCATGCGTCGTCTGGTAACCTTGGATGGCTAGGATTTTCTCTTGGGATTGAAGGGGGACCGTTGATCATCGCACTCCTTCGTTTTTGATAGCCGCGTAGGGAAGGCCAGCATGGTGGCGCGACTAGGTTGGCATGCCGTTGGCATGGCATGGTTTAGCGTGGCCAAATTTAGGTTTTCGGGCCAATGGTTACCATGCGTCGTCTGGTAACTTTGGATGGCTAGGATTTCCTCCTGGGATTGAAAGGGAACCGTTGATCGTCGCACGACTTCGTTTTTGATAGCCGCGTAGGGAAGGCCAGCATGGTGGCGCGACTAGGTTGGCATGCCGTTGGCATGGCATGGTTTAGCGTGGCAAAATTTAGGTTTTCGGGCCAAAGGTTACCATGAGTCGTCTGGTAACCTTGGATGGCTAGGATTTGCTCTTGTGATTGAAGGGGGACCGTTGATCATCGCACGCCTTCGTTTTTGGTAGCCGCGTAGGTAAGGCCAGCATGGTGGCACGGCTAGGTTGGCATGCCGTTGGCATGGCATGGTTTGGCGTGGCCAAACTTAGGTTTTCGGACCAAAGGTTACCATGCGTCGTCTAGTAACCTTGGATGGATAGGATTTTCTCCTGGGATTGAAGGGGGACCGTTGATCGTCGCACTCCTTCGTTTTTGGTAGCCGCGTAGGAAAGGCCAGCATGGTGGCGCAGCTAGGTGTGTTTGGCATGTGGGGCCAAGGGCTTAGCATGTCGTTGGCGCATGGTGCGGCTAGCATGGCTAGGGCCAAGGTAATGTGTGGTTCGGCTTGGCATGGTGGGGGCCAAGGGTTTGGCATGTCATTGGCACATGGCGCGGCTAGCACGGCTAGGGCCAAGGAAAGGTGCGGTTTGGCTTGGCATGGTAGGGCCAAGGGTTTGGCATGGTGGGGCCAAGGGTTTGGCATGCCGTTGGCACATGGTGCGGCTAGCATGGCTAGGGACAAGGCAAGGTGCGGTTTGTCTTGGCATGGTGGGGCCAAGGGTTTGGCATGCCGTTAGCACTTGGCGCGGTTAGCATGGCTAGGGCCAAGGCAAGGTGCGGTTTGACTTGGCATGTGGGGCCAAGGGTTTGGTAGGTGTGGTTGGCATGGTTGGCATGCCTTGGCGCGGTAGGTGTGGCTAGGGACAAGGCAAGGTGCGGTTTAGCTTGGCATGTGGGGTGCGGCTAGCATTGTTGGCATGCCTTGGCGCGGTAGGTGTGGCTGGCATGGTTTTCCATGGGCATAGGGGTGCGTCTAGCATGGTTGGCATGCCTTGGCGCAGTAGGTGTGGCTGGCATGGTTTGCCATTGGCATATGGGTGCGGCTAGCATGGTTGGCATGCCTTGGCGCCAGTAGGTGTGGCTGGCATGGTTTGCCATTGGCACAGGGGTGCGGCTAGCATGGTTGGCATGCCTTGGCGCGGTAGGTGTGGCTGGCATGATTTGCCATTGGCACAGGGGTGCTGCTAGCATGGTTGGCATGCCTTGGCGCGATAGGTGTGGCTGGCATGATTTTCCATTGGCACAGGGGTGCGGCTAGCATGGTTGGCATGCCATGGCGCTGTAGGTGTGGCTGGCATGGTTTCCATTGGCACAGGGGTGCGGCTAGCATGGTTGGCATGCCTTGGCGCGGTAGGTGTGGTTGGCATGATTTTCCATTGGCACAGGGGTGCGGCTAGCATGGTTGGCATGCCTTGGCGCGGTAGGTATGGCTGGCATGATTTTCCATTGGCACAGGGGTGCGGCTAGCATGGTTGGCATTCCTTGGCACGGTAGTTGTTGCTGGCATGATTTGCCATTGGCACAGAGGTGCGGCTAGCATGGTTGGCATGCCTTGGCGCGGTAGGATGTGGCTGGCATGATGAGCTATTGGCACGAGCGGCGTGAGAATTAGGGCTTTGGCTTGTCGAAACTCTAATTAACATTAAAAAAAAAAGGTACCCTGGTGTTGATGGTGGATTTTAAACAAAGGGTAAAATCGTAAAACCCCAAATAACCTAATGTCACCGGTGACACATTTATTAGAATATTTAATGCATGTAGTCAGTAATTAATAGGGGGGTATTTTTTCAAATTAGGGTTACAACGAACAAAACCCTAATTCCCCTCTGTGCCAATGGCAAATCATGCCAGCCACACCTAGCCCAAGCTAGTCGCGCCATGCCAAACGCACTCTGCCTTGGCCCTAGCTATGCTAGTCACACCAAACGCGCCAAAGTATGCCAACCATGCTAGCCGCACCTCCGTGCCAATGGCAAATCATGCCACCACACCAAACGCGCCAAAGCATGCCAACCATGCTAGCCGCACCTCCGTGCCAATGGAAAATCATGTCAGCCACACCAAACGCGCCAAAGCATGCCAACCATGCTAGCCGCACCTCCGTGCCAATGGCAAATCATGCCAGCCACACCAAACGCGCCAAAGCATGCCAACCATGCTAGCCGCACCTCCATGCCAATGGAAAATCATGCCAGCCACACCTACCCAAGCTAGCCACACCTCTGTGCCAATGGAAAATCATGCCAGCCACACCAAACGCGCCAAAGCATGCCAACCATGCTTGCCGCACCTCCGTGCCAATGGCAAATCATGCCAGCCACACCTTGCCCAATCTAGCCGCGCCATGCCAAACACACTCTACCTTGGCCCTAGCTACGCTAGTCACGCCACGCCAAGCCAAACACCCTTATCTTGGCCCTAGCCGCGCCATGCCATAGTAGCGCCCGCACCTAGGCTTGCAAACCATGCAACCTAGGCCAAATTGGCCACGCACGCCATTGGCACATGCCAACACGCTCACTGGTAGCTTTTCTCACCAGGGCGTGGCCCAAATGGCCAAGCATGCCATTGGCACATGCCAACACGCTCGCTGGTAGCTTTTCCCACCAGGGCGTGGCCCTAATGGCCGAGCATGCCATTGGCACATGCCAACACGCTCGCGGGTAGCTTTTCTCACCGGGCGTGGCCCAAATGGCCGGGCATGCCATTGGCACATGCCAACACGCTCGCTGGTAGCTTTTCTCACCAGGGTGTGGCCCCAATGGCCGAGCATGCCATTGGCACATGCCAACACGCTCGCTGGTAGCTTTTCTCACCAGGGCGTGGCCCGAATGGCCGAGCATGCCATTGGCACATGCCAACACGCTCGCTGGTAGCTTTTCTCACCAGGGCGTGGCCCTAATGGCCGAAGCATGCCGTTGGCACATGCCAACACGCTCGCTGGTAGCTTTTCTCACCAGGGCGCGGCCTTAATGGCTGAGCCTGCCATTGGCACATGCCAACACGCTCGCTGGTAGCTTTTCCTACCAGGTCGTGACCCAAATTGGCCACACATGCCATTGGCACATGCCAACACGTTCGCTAGTAGCTTTTCCTACCAGGTCGTGACCAAATTGGCCACGCATGCCATTGGCACATGCCAACACGCTCGCTGGTAGCTTTTCCTACCAGGCCGTGACCCAAATTGGCCACGCATGCCATTGGCACATGCCAACACGCTCGCTGGTAGCTTTTCCTACCAGGTCGTGACCCAAATTCGCCACGCATGCCATTGGCACATGCCAACACGCAACGCTGGTAGCTTTTCTTACCAGGCCGTGACCCAAATTGGCCACGCATGCCATTGGCACATGCTAACACGCATCGCTGGTAGCTTTTCTTACTAGGCCATGGACCTAATGGCCGAGCATGCCATTGGCACATGCCAACATGCATCACTGGTAGCTTTTCTTACCAGGACGTAGCCCTAATGGCCATGCGTGCCATTGACACATGCCAAACACCCACGCTGGTAGCCTAACTTGCAAACCGAGCAACCTACCACCAAGGAATTCCGCACACGCCATTGGCACATGCCAAACACGCCACTAGCAGCTCTGGCATTGCCACTAACACTCCACGTACAACCTACCACCAAGGCATTCCGCACATGCCATTGGCACATGCCACACACGCCACTAGCAGCTCTGGCATTGCCACTTGCACTCAAGGTGTAACCCGCAGCAAAGGCATTCTGTACATGCCACACGCGCCACTAGCAGCGCCACTTGCACTCAAGGTACAACCAACACTCGAGACATCAACACAAACTGGGGGATGCTTTCCGGGGTCTTGGTTTGGCGGTCACAACATGCAGCGTACACTACTCTCACATTAAGAAGGCGTGAATAGGAATAAAGCGGTCAAATAAATGAGGAAATAATGGTGAAAACGTTTTCACCCATAAACACCATACGGTTACCACCTCCTCCCATTATTTCACCCTTTACTATCTTCCTTCATGAGGCCAGGGTACGTTTCAATCTCGACTTGTATAAATAGGTCTTACCTATTTCCACCGGACAACAAGTCTCGGCCAGAGAAAAATACAACACTCTCAGAAAAGGCAACTTTGCAAGCTCTCCAAAAAGCTTTCATATCTTGCAAGCTTCCTAAGATTTCACTTTCTGATACAAGTCGAGATACTACTCTCCCAGAACTATTCTGGTCTCAACACCTTTATTTGCTTCCCTCCCCAAATCAACCCTTCTCCTCCACTTTGTGACCGAATCAAGTCTGGAACGGCCATTTCTTGGTTTAGGCCGTACTTGTACAGATTGATCTCTCGAATCTATAAAGTGCTCACGTGCAACACATTTGTTTAGGGTTTAAACCAGTTTCTCACTCAATTACCGAGTTTACCAAAATCGGCGGAAACGATTTTTACCCATAAACACCTGGTAATTTTCTCGCAGTCAAATTAAAGGGTTCAATAAATACGCTTGGTGGAGATATTATTACTCAAGTTCTATGACGTCATTGCCTGACTAAGGTTTTACGATTTTAACCCTAAGCTAAAAACCACCATCAACACCACCAAACGACGATCCAGGTATTATAATTTGGTACGTATTTGGAGGATATCCTTGTTGAAAAGGTGTACCGTAAGGGACTTTACAAGTGTTTGGAAACTAATTTGCAAATGGAGTTTCTGCAAATTGGCTTGAAGATGGATTTTGAGAAGTTGGGGGATTGACTAGAAAATATATTTGGGGTATTACTAGGATATTGAATTGACAAAGGACACGCTTCGTGATCCATATCTCCATCTTCATCCTCACTACATTTCCAATATCTTTAAGAATCTCATATTCGTAATCGCGGGCGAAGGTTTTCTTGTATATATTGTAACATGCGGTTCTCGCCATTATATCCCACATCGAAGAAAGCGAACAATAAGATATACACAAATTAAATTATTTACAAACAAAAAATATAACAAGTGGTGCAAACATGATAAGATAACATACCAGTTATTAGAATCCGCATGGCCGGTTTATTTGCAGTGTGGCTTTCGCAACACATTCAGAAAATTTATCCATTTCTGCCTTGATTATGCTAAAGTTCGTTACTACGAATTATTTTTATAGTACGATTAACCACCACAAGCTTGTACAAATCTTTCAAGAAGTTTTTCATAAAATAGATTATTATCCGGAGTCCGGACAACTCCCTTCATTCTCTAAAGCACAAAACGTGGTAACAATATGCTTGTCATCCTGAATACTGTATCTCTTTTTCGGTTTAGATTTATCCGTATGAGATTGCGACATTGTTATCTACAAACAAAAGAGATGAACAAAAAAAACATTAAGAAACTATTAAAGTTAATAAGCTAATTTGAGAGATTTGAATGGAAGAATCAAGTTGTCAGAAGATGATTTGGAGTGATTTGAGAAGAAAAATAAGTTTGTATTTATAGACAATTTTGATTTTTTTTTTTTGAAAAAATAACCGTTGGGATCCGACAGTGGAGAAAAGCCGTTGAGGATGATGGTTACGATTGGGTGTTAGATGAGTGTAACAAAAAAATGTCAAAACAATATTATTTACCAAACGGGTACTCAGTTTTCGTGGATATTGATTATCTCTTCCAACTGAAAAACGGATGCTGAGTTTCCGTAAAATGAGAAGTCCAACAAAAATTGAGTTTTCGTGAGATTTTGCCTACGTACAAGGTATATCAGATCTGATCAACTTTAAAGTGTAGCTAAGAGATATCGCTGCATTAAAATGATACGAAAGATCATAATAGTTGGATTTCTTTACGAATAAACTATACAAATCGGAATCGCTCACCATTGTGTTTGGCCCAGGTACCAAGTCTTGATGACACCTTAAAAGAAAAACTTGAACCCTTCGGATCAAGTTATGTCACAGCCGTATATTACCACAAATGTTAGTCGTTAAATATGGTTCATGACGAGAACCTTGTGGCTAGCACAATGGATTCTCATCCGTCTCTCCATAGGAGAGACCCGGGATCGATTCCCGTTAAGCACATATAATGTGCAGCTGCAGGAGCAGTGGGGTTAAGGGATGGGGCAGTGGGGCCCGCGTAAAAAAATGGTTCATGAAACAGCCGTTAGATCAAATACAACATCTAAAATCAATGGTAAAAAGCTAAACCCTAAAACTAAAGGGCAGATATTTCAGGATTCTCACCTATATAAACCCGATCGAGTAAAGCTTTCGCCTAGGTCATGATTCAAAGCTGTGCCGCCTCCGTCTGTGTGGAGAAAGCTAACCCTCGAATCAATCAACAACAGTTCTCACTTACCCGATTCTGATCGACGGCAAGAAAATATCATGGCAGAAGAAAGTGGTGGGTGGTGGTTCAACAATAAGCAGATATTCTTGCACTATGATTTTTCCTCTCTTAATGTTAATTTAATATCTCATGGCTTCACCTAGTAAACTAGTTTGGTCTCTGATTTGATCTATTCTAGTGAAGAGGAGGCTTTGACGAATAAGCATTTCTCTTTTCCTTTAGGATTTTTCCTTAGGGATATCAGCTGGATCTGATTTTAGAACATTCACCCATTTAATGTTCAAGCCGATTATCATTCAATTCATTATCCTGACCCATTTTCTGCTTTGAATTTGTAAGAACACCACAATATAAATAAAATCAAATTTACATTATAAAAAACTGTCTTCTTTATTTATATCTTGCAATCTTGTTTAGATAACTTAAAAGGAAGTGTGCACTCATCTCCAACCATCACCATGGGCCAACTGAAAATTGCTGAAAACCATTTGCTTCGCGCTTCAGTTTTGATTCAAACTACCTCTTGAGTCAATAAATTAGACCACCACTAGACTCGGCTTATGCGACTTGCTCTTCGGCGGCAAAGGATATGAAAACGTCTATTGGGGTATAAATAAGCCGATACGAGAAAACGGTTTTTTAAAGTGATAGGGAAAAAACGTTACAATGACGCGTATCCGATACGTATCCTCTGCAAAGTGAAGATAAGCCCAACTCTTCTTCTTCCTCAGTCCTCACATCACTCACTCACTCGCTCTCTGTCTCCAAAAAATTCAAAAAAATGCCCGCCATTTTTGTTTCTCAATCGATTCTTATCTCATCTCCATCAACAATAACTACTACTTCTTCTTCAAATAATCTTCAATTTTCCAGTCTTTGCAATTTCTCAAAATACCAATTTTATCCTCCTCCTCAAACAAGAAGTAGACTCCACCATCACAGAAGAATCCAATCAAAATCATCATCTGGAAGGATAGAATTAACTTCATCAGAAGAAGAATGGATTAAGAAACTACCAGATAAGAAGAAACCATTGTATTCTCATAGCTTACCTTGTATTGAAGCTTGGTTGAAGAAACTAGGGTTTTATCAGAGTAGAGAAGATAGAGCTCTTTGGTTTATTGAGAAGAATGGTGATTGGCATGCTCAGTTGTCTCTTGATGTTACTGATCTTTACATAAGGTTTGATTTCTAATTCATAATTTTTTTTAATAAATTTGATTTTTCTAGGGATTTTTGGTTTTTCATTTCAGTTTAGTTCTTGAAGGAATTTTCTAGGGTTTTCCACAATTTTCTGTTGTGGTCAAACTCAATTGACCTGGTCAGTATTCATTACTTTGAAGTGGGTTGTGTTGCATCTGGTTGATTTTAGTTTGAGATTATGATTGCAGGTATTTGAAAAGTGGACCTGGTAATTTGGAGAAAGATGTTGAGAGAAAATTCAGTTATGCCCTTAGTAGAGATGATATTGAGAATGCAATACTTGGAGGACCTTGAAAACCGAACGAATTGGAGCTTTGCCGCTTCGGATGGATGTTTGAGGTAGTTTCGAGCTATGTTTCTATTGTTACTTTTTAGTACATGCATTTTTTAATTGTGGAATGTATAGTGTTCAATTTTTGTTTCTGAGCATGAAACTTGTATCAATGCAATTATGAGTGATTCGATATAATTCAAAATGTGTTTCTTTCCGTTTGGTACAGCTTTTTCTTCCCTAAACCAAATATGTTTAGTTGTGATCAACAAATTTTGGTTCCAACTTATTTGGGTAGCTCGCCTCTTTACCAATTTCATGAGCTTTTCTGAAAGGGAATTTAAAGTCCATGGTTATAGACAATTTAGCAACAGGAAAAGAATAGGCTTACTATATGAACATGGACACTTTATGGTTTCGTGAAAAGTAGGCTTACACTTGAAATGCGTAGTTTTCAGACCTTGCAATTGAGCTGTTTGCTTAAGTCAAGTTTCTCAATGGCAAATAGTGTTAGAATTGAAAGGTGCTTTAACTGAGGTCATTACCATCACTGAGATCAAGCGCCTTTGTGCAGTCCATCACACTTAGTTGGTCTGTTTAGTATTCTAATTGTCAGGGCTCCGTGTGTGTGTGTGTTTGTACTAGGGTGTTCCATGTACTTAATATTTGTATCTAGGAGTCCTCTGGTCGTAGACGAAACAGAACCAACAGAATACTTGCCTGGAGCATGTGTTAATATGGTTTTCCTTCAATTTTGTGAGTTCTTCTTCAGTTCTTTGTTTTGGTGGCATCCGCATCTGCCTTAGCCTTTCCATCTAGTAATTACATAGCAATTTTACATCTGTTTCTCATTTTTGGACCTTAAAAAGGAAATTCACATTTGCAGTTAACTTTCTCTGCCATCAGTGGATGTTATAGGTAGTTTCAAAATACTCTTCCTGTTACGTCAAGTGGCCTTAAAAGTAGGTTGTGTAGTGCACTGAAATTGTTTGTATCAATATGTTTTTCTTCATGTAATTAAAATGATCTTTATTATGATGAGAAGAAGGAAAAATAGAAAATTCGATAAGAAGTATGAACTGCAACTACAACAACACAAGCTTAAGAAAAACCTTGCATTGGGAAGGCAAAATCACGAAAACAGAGCCTAAAAACAGAGGATTTAATGATGCCACCCACCCGAGAATAGGACTGAAAATTGATGTTCCTGTCTAAATCATTGAAGCAGGAAAAATAGGTACAATTTTGTTAAAAATCTTAAAATACTTAATTAAATTGAGTCCGGAAAATTATATCCGTCTTGCAAGGGTAGAAAAGTTTATTCGTAAACTGGAGATGTTGCAGTGTAGCTTCAGCTTGAATTTGCAGAATGAACGTGAGACCAATATTCTTTGACGAGCTTCGCAAAGAGAGATCCTTCCCTCTCCATCAACTTCATGGGTTCATCATACTCCATTAGTTTTCCGTCACTGAGAGCAAGCACCATGGTGCAGTCCATCACAGTTGGTATTCTGTGAGCTACTGTTATCACTGTGCACTCTGCAAATTCCACCCTGATTGTTTTCTGAAGAATTGCGTCAGTTGTATTGTCAATTGATGCTGTGGCTTCATCCAGCACTAGTATTCTACTTCTCCTCAGCAGAGCACGGCCTAAGCAGAACAATTGTCTCTGGCCCATGCTCCAGTTTGATCCGTCGTCCGCAACTGCATTAGTGACTTGAACTTAGTGAATGCGCCTAAAATATACCCGACCAACAGAGAAATGAAATCTTACCTAGAGAATCAAGTCCCTCTCCTTTCTCTCGTACAGATTCTTGAAGCTGGCATTTTCGCAGGACCTCCCAGATTTCTGAGTCAGTGTGTTCTGACAGAGGGTCCAAATTGTATCTGACTGTCCCATTAAAGAGAGTTGGATCTTGAGGAATGATCCCTAAGCGTGATCTTAGATCATGAAGTCCAATTTTTGAAATGTCGACACCATCTATGATGATTTTTCCACTTACTGGCTCTACCAAACGGAATAGTGCACTGATCAGAGTTGTTTTTCCGCTGCCTGTTCTACCCACTATCCCGATTTTGTGCCCTCCGTCAAATGTGCAACTGATTCCACGTAAAACAAGTGGCGTATCGAGCCTGTACCGAACCTGCTTCAAACAAATTTCATTAGTACATTCAAATCTTCACCAACCATGAAGCTGCAGAATTTAGCACCAGATTAGGTTACCTTTAAATCAAGGATCTCTACTCTTCCCTTATCTGGCCAACTTGGTTGCTGTCGATTTGATTCTATTACTTGTGGTGCTTCGCTAGGAACGTGCATGTACTGACTTACCCTCTCTACTGAAATGATGTAATTTCCTACTGTGCACTGGTTTTGAACAGACTGCACAAGAGCTATGTTCAATGACAGACCATAAGATAGCGCCATTCCAATAAATCCTGCATCAAACAATTGTTAATCAAACTGCTGACGGAACTCTTAAATTTCCTCGCAAAATAAAGTTGTTCTTCTCTTGAAAAATGGCTTAATGCACCTACCAGAACCAAAAGTCCCTGGAGGAAGCAGGACCATCATAAGTCCAGAGGAGGAAAGAACAATGGCACTCAGCGTCTCTAAACGTTGAATCAACCACTCGTTCGCAGAGAAAATGTGAAAGTAAGGACTTGCATTTTTGTCAATGAGATCAAGATTTTTAGCGAAGAATCTTTCTTCCTCCCCGAATGCTCTGATTGTCATTGCTCCGGCTATGGATTCAGCAAGATGATTTGCTATCACAGATTTTGTTGTTCCGTTGATTCGCATAAACTCTTTAGCAGAAGCAAAGTAGTATTTCTGAAAACACATCCCACCAAAGTTAATGCTAGCTTCCAGGTACTGAAAACCTTAAAAAAAATAACAATGTGTCTTACCTGTAAGTGTATCACCATTACTACCATGGGAATCGAGAGTGCCAGTACTTGCCATGTAACAAAAGCAAGTACTCCAAGAATAGAGTATGTGTTTATGGCAGTACTGACAGAGAATATCAATGCAAATGGAATGTCAAGGTCGATGATACTCAAATCAGAAGAGACCTGTGGAAGAAACATAGAAACAGTACCCACACTTAGCTCTCGAACAAATTCCTCAGTTAATGCTGTAACTTCTGTCAGCTATGCTTACCCGGCTTAAGATCCTTCCGAAAGGTGTAGAGTCGTAGAATGATATTGGTGCATGGAAAAGGGACTTCAGAAGCTGAGAGAATAAAGCTTGTGTTGACTGCATACCCAAAGAAACTGTACAAAGACTCCTCACAAGTATGAACAGGGTTGACGTAAATCCGATAATCAAGTACACTACGATCAATCTTGCTTTGCTGACTTGAGCATTGTCGACATTAGCAGCCATCCAAGAGTTTTGCAATATTTGCCCGATTACTGTCGTGAGGTGAGAAAAAATTCCTAAGCCAAAGTAAAAGTAACCTTTGTTCTGATTCAGATACTGTATATATGGTTTCAAACCGGTGTCTCCGCTTTCTCGCTCTTCTTTCTTAGTTAGTTGATCTCCCACTGGCTCTATAAACTGCTTCTTGTTTTTGCTTACTGCAATTTCCTTAATAGGTATAATGGGAGATGCAACTTCAGTGGGCCGACTTTCAGTACCGGCTGTATCTCTGTGCGCATTGACAAGGTCAGAAAATTCTTTGCTAGAACTCAACAGCGCATGATATGGAGCAGCATGTAGGATTTCCCCATCCGACATTAACTGTCAATAAAAGTTAGAACAAGAAGTAAGCTCGAGCAGAATGGCGATTTTGGATGATTTGAATTGGAGACTAACCAGTATAGAATCAAATTCAGGAAGGAAATCGACTTGATGAGTGACTAGTAAGACTGTCTTCCCTGAAAGAGCTCCCATTACATATTCCTGGGTACACAACAATACAAGTTAGTTTTCATTTTCAGGGTTCAGGGTTCAGGAGAAGAGAAATGCAATCTCACATTGAATAGGCTTGTAGCAGTGTGGGCATCAACTGCACTGAATGGATCATCCAAAAGATATATATCCGCATTTTGATAGAGGGCACGAGCAAGCTGAATTCGCTGCTTCTGACCACCACTGAGATTAATTCCTCTTTCTCCTATTTCAGTGAGATCACCAAAAGGTAACATTTCAAGGTCCTTTGACAGTGAACATTTTTCAAGTGTTTCTTGGTATCTTTGTCTATCCATGTTGCATCCAAATAGAATATTATCCTGTATACTTCCCGACTGAATCCATGCCGTTTGAGAAACATACGCAATCTTCCCAGAAACTTCAATCTGCAAATAGTCATGTAAACAGAACTGAGATCCTGTTGTCAGATATGAAATAATATTAGAATCATTTTGTAATGGGTTTGTAATTTCACCTGTCCTTCGACATACGGAACTTCTCCAAGAACTGCTGCTAAGAGGGTAGATTTACCTGCACCAACCTCTCCACATATAGCCACCTTCTCACCAGGTTGAACCACCAGGTTTATACCTCTTAGGCTCGGTTTCGGTGCATTCTCTTCCCATGAAAGATTGCCTGACATTATCGAAATACTAGGCTTATTATGTTCCTCTGAAATTTTCTTGTCACTGACATTTTCATTCTCCAACTCTGGCGCGCCAAGAAACTTCACAATTCTAGAGAATGCAACATTTGCATCGATGACAATTCCGATAACATCAGGGATTGCTTTAATAGGTTCTTGCACGATACGGAAAGTTGATACAAAAGTGAAAACATTGCTAGCATGAAGAGGAACACCAAGAAAGTAACATGTTCCAAAAGTTGCAGCAGAGACCAGTACCGGAGCTGACCAGAAGAGAAAGCTACTGTATGCTTTTTGCAGCTGCACAATTGACAACCACTTGTATTCCTCTTTTCTTAGTCTTTCTATGACATTTTTGAATTGCATCTCCCACGCGTAAAGTTTCAGTACTTTCATGCTAACAAGAGCTTCAGACATAGCCTTTAACCGTTTATCCTGTGCACCCATGAGTTTACCCTTGAACTTATGTTGTAGCTTCGCTAACGGAGTATTGCAGAGCACCGTAAGTACTATTACGATCATAGTAGCAACCGTTGCAGGTCCTACAGCACGGATGAGAATCACAAGAGCAACAATTATCTGAAGACCTGTTGTCCATGTTTGATGTAGATAAAACGGGAATTCGCCTACTCTGTAAGCATCCACGGTGACATAGTTCATTATTTCACCAGCTGAATGAATCTTCTTTGAAGCATTAGAAAGTCTCAATTGCTTCCTGTAAATAGCTGCAGAGAGTACTGACCGTACTTGAATACCCATAAGCCTGCTGCGAAAATACCACTGCCTCTGTGACAGGGATTCTAAGCATTTCGCAAACAACAATGTTATAGCCAAGACGTAACCTTCGTGTTTGAATGATTCTCTTCCTTCGCCAACCTCAATAAATGCACTAATAAGCAGTGGACCAACAGAAAGAGTAAGAGTCTTGATCATAGCAAAAACACCTGAAATCAGAATATCCTTCCAGAAGCAATTAACGATAGCTCGCAAGACCGAA
Organism: Papaver armeniacum; assembly: GCA_023531295.1. Taxonomy (NCBI): domain Eukaryota; kingdom Viridiplantae; phylum Streptophyta; class Magnoliopsida; order Ranunculales; family Papaveraceae; genus Papaver; species Papaver armeniacum. The sequence continues at coordinate 571,013 of JAJJWW010000381.1, forward strand.
GGCGGACTAGAAGGATCGATTTGCTTTAGCTTCTTCATTTCCTCGATGAATAACAAATAAGAGGTTTCAGCTTGATCAACCTTCCGCAACCTGGGTATATCATCATCCTTGAGAGTGTGTTTCTTCCCTTTTTTCATCAATGGGTTCAACCACCAGAACGAAGCTTTACTAAACAACCCGGCTTTCGCAAAAGGGGTTTCAGTACTCTTACTACTAGGTTCAGCATTCAGAAGAGAATAACCAGCTACATCATTGTGGTGTTCACCTGTTTTTAGCTTATATGTACATAACAGCAACACGATTGCTCCTGGCAGAGACAGAACATCTAAAATAGTCTTACCCGAAACTCGGTTATCGTCAATAGCGTCAACAACAGACAATGCACATAAGATTCCTGCAAACAGGCATGTAGCTATAGCACAAAGCCACATGATCTTTTTCTGGAGAATTTTGCCATTAAGACCGACAGTTAAACCAAGACACAACCATGTGAAACCCTGAAGTAATAACACCAGCCACCGATGTACTGGTAAAACACTCTGGTCTTGTAGAATCCAAACTCCTAACCCGACGTATACCAATCCCAAACTACCATTGAAAATGGCAGAGACCAGCCCGAAAGCCGAAAAACGATTAGCATTCTGAACTGGCCTTGATGAGGAGGGCTTGCAAAGAAAGCTTAGCATGAACATGAGTATTAGTAGTATATTGACGAAAATGACAATGGCGTTGTTGGCGCATGTATCAGGAGAGTAAATAGCATGGATTCCAGAAGCACATGGCTTTCCATGACCACTTGAACAATGATCAAATTCTCCACAAAACAGTGACCAAAAATCCTTCATAACTGGTGTAGCTTTAGGTCCCAAATTGACTTTGTGCAAGTTGTACAAAAAAAAACACAACCCTGTAAATAATAATTTGAGTGAGCATTTCCATTAGAAAGTGTACGTATTTCGACGAATACAAGAAGTTTTTAGCTGCCTGTGCATTAGCAAGGTTATTAATAGGAGGTCCCAATTTATTGGGGGTGCACCAAATTTTATACACGACAAAATATTCTTTGCCTTTGGAAAAATACACCCCCAAATAAATTGGTATTACTTCTAGTAGTCATGCCCCTTCGATATTACCAACTACTAATAAACATGTGGTGTGGCTATCGTACACGTGAAATAATTGTGAAGCATCTAACATGTCACTCTGTGTTCCCTGTACCGTACTTTTGTAGGCCGTTTCGTAACTAGGTTTGTGTGCCGCAGGCCCACCGTTATATGACTTCAAGACGGGAGAAGTTATCGGAGTGATTCCGTGTAACGGTGATTTTAGACCACACAAAAACTGTTTACACATAAAACAGATGATCCCATTTATATGATTTGGTGTGTATAGACGGTTTTTGTGTCGTCTAAAACCACAATTCACATTCAAACTTTTTGGTTTATCGGAATATAATTATCACATTCAAAGCTTTATTATGATACATGGTTTCATAATTTAAGTTGCAAATGACATTGACGGTGAATTCAAATTTCCAAGTTAAAGGTTGCAGTTCTTCTACCAAAATTTCATGCCAAGTTTTCCAAGAAAATATCCATTTCGGTACTTTATTTTAAAAAGATTACTTCGAAAAAATTCGAAGTTTCTCATAGAAATACCTGAAACCATAGTTAAAACCATTCCTCACAAAAAATATTATTATTTTGGGTATTACAATATGTATGTAAAATTCATCATTTCCAGAAAAAAAAAAGAATTTTTATTAGCCTAATTCCGGAAAATACAGTTTTCGGTTGGTTACACAGCCTATTAGGAATCACTTTTCTTTTTTCTCCTTTCTTTTTAAGAGACATAATCTATAAATGTCATCATAATTTTTTTGCACAGCTCAAAATTACAATATTTTAAAAGCTTTAGGTGTTTTGATAAATCACAAAACAGTTAGGCTTCTATATAAAATCTATGCCATGCAAATGTTGACCTTACAAGAACAACATTTTGGCTGGTCAAATTATATTGACCATATTCAAAACAAAATTTCCCTTCCCTATTAGCTAAATTTAGCTCTGTTGAATCTCGTTTACTAAAGAACAGTACTTTCAACAATGAAAACTACTAGTCTACAAACTAACTCAAAGAGTTTTTTTTTGAAGAACTCTAACAGTACGTAATAGAAGTAAACAAAACTAAAAACATATTAATAACAAAATCTAAACTTCAAAAAATAGAGATTATCAACAAACTAGTTTGAGAAAGTTTGACAAACTACTACTAGCTAATAATTATGCAAGAGTAAATGAGGACAAAGATTACCTCAAGTTTTTGACCTTAATCAAGCTTCAAAGTAGAACTGTGATTCTCGAGTTGATTAAGAAGAAAATCCCTTGAGAGAAGATAAAATGAAGCTTTCATTCACATTTTCAGTTTCAGTTCAAAGAGGAAGTGGAAGATGAAGAAGCACATATAAACACTAAATATCTTGTCTCCACAATAACCGGAAACTAGAGCTGGTTTTGTTTGGTTTGGTTATCACTCTCCACTTTCTCTACTTATCATATTTATAAGCGCAGGGACATGATATTTTAACCCCAAAAAAAAATTACTCTAAGTTTTTCACATTGTGTTGTAAACTTTACATAACTATAACTATTAATATCAGTTATTTATTCCTTCTTTTCTTAAAACGGGACAAAAAAAACTCTAATATTAAACTTTCTTGGACCTAAACACAATTATAGTCACAAAGTTGGAACTCAATGTCAAAATTTCCTTCTATAATGATCACAAAGTTGGAACCCAAGTCAAAATTTCCTTCTATAATGGTCACAAAGTTGGAACCCAAATCAAAAACAAACTTCTTTGTAACATGTCACTAAATGCTTTTTGGGTGTCTTCTTTTGGTTTGACAAATAATGCAGTGTTAAACTTGATTGGGATTCATGAGATCAAATCTTAAAACTTCAATCATTATGAATTAAAGTTTAAAAGACGTCGAAAATGAATTACTAACCCAAACGAAACTAATGACAACAAACTAATTAAATAATCAATTGCCGACGCAAATCTCTAACCATATAAATTTGGTAATTCTTGACGGAGGAAAAAACTTTTTGCTGATAATCATCTAAAACTATTCTTCTTTCAAAATTTTCACTTTCAATCACTGATATTATTACAATGTTTTTTTCCAGATACATTCACTGAATTTACTCATAACGTGTTTCACGAAGTTGTTATTTTGGAATTTGGGACTCAAACGAAGACAATCAAGGGAGATCATTTTTAAACAAGATTTGAAGATATTGTTCCAGTGATCTTTTCTCTCATACTCTCGGATTCACTGCTGATACTAGTAAGTTTTCGTGTAAAACGTGATTCAGAATTGGTGGCTAGTAGAATTCGAGAATCAAAAGGACAACCAACAGCGCATACCCTCGTGAGTAGTAATGTAGTATGTTGTTTTTTGTTACACACTTACACCTATAACACGAGGCAAACTTACTTTCTTGAAGATGTTTTATGTTTGAGACTTATCCAAGGAAACGTGCAACATGCATTGGAATTTTCATGCAAATTAAGGCAAAGAAAAAAGACCAAAATTTTCATCTTTGTCCGTGAAAAGTCTTAAAACATTAATTGCTAAACTATGTTTAAGAAAAAAAAAACTTATGGTTCCGGGATAAAATTCAGCGGTGTTATTGGTAGTTTTGTAAAAAAATATAAAATCTCTCAAATATATTGGAACCAGAAAAAAGAAGCCCATAAACCCGTCTAAATGGAACCAAGGAGTGTCTTTTTCTTTGTTCTTTTTGAGTATAAAAAAAATACACGTGAAATTAAAATATATTGCTACAAGAGATTACCATATTTCAACGGGAATTACCAATCCAGTGTATTCGGTGGTGAAGAATGTTTTGTTTGATGTGGATTTGTTAATACCTCATGAAATATGGTAACATCGTGTAGTTGTTACGTGTTCATCATTGCAAAGGGAGACGATCATCATTTTGCTTCACATCATATCTTTTTTGAGAACACAAAATTGGTTAAAAAGACCAAATTCAACAATTCCTGGGTGAAAAGGACATTTAGATTTTGATACTGTTTAAATGAACAAAAATGTAAAAATAGCCTCGATGTAAACAGTTTCATCGTACCCATTTTTCAAATACTTTTTCTTTTTTTTAATTTACATCACGATGCATCCAGTTTCAACCTTGCTATTTTTGAAGTTTAAGTCATGATGAATCCAGTTTCATCCTTGCTATTTTTTTGGTGTCCATTTCACCCATACTAATTTTTACTCGTCTATTTGGACCATGTTTTAAAAATATTTGGACAAATGACCCATTTTCCGTTTTGAGAAATTGTACTGTTTGTGCCTTCTTTTCTGCAAAGGCTTTTTTCATCTCTTGTCTTGTTTTGAGTCATTTTCTTATGTTGTGAAAGGTCATGACTATTGGCTAAAGAAACCGACCGTCTTGGAAACTTCCTGCGGAGGTTTCAAATCAATGTTTGAAAAAGAAGGTTGTGGGTGGAATTGCATTTATCCTGAATCCTGAAAGTGAATGCTGTGGAGGAAATTGACCAAAGATTTTTTCGAGCCATCTTACAAACCATGTGTGTTTAACAGAGACCGCACGTTCTTAGCCGGACTGTACCCTACGTCCAAGCTTCTGACAAAAGCTCATTCATTATGCGCAATTTCCAGGCAGGTTCCTAGCTCCCTGACAATGCTGTTGATATGCCTTGAAATTTAATCCGTCGATGGAACACATGTACCTGCATTCCCATGCTGTCGTTGTTGTGCTTTATATATTTTCCTTTCGGAGTTGGACCGACTTATATGATATCTAAGCATTTTGCAAAAGGTAGATCTTGCTTAACAAAGACATACGAAGCTGCAATGTATATCTGTTGCAAAAGACAATGAATACGATTTTGTACGGATGGCAATCATCAGTCATGGGACTGATACAATCTTTGAGTAGAAGCCAAAACCTACATGCAAGAAAACCCGACTCATAAATGAAAAGTGTCCATATGCTTCTTCCACGAAATTTCCTTCTTAGTAACGCATGCACATCTCACGAATATATTCTGCATTAAAATCCTATCTAATATATTTTGTGGCGGGTAGGAGTAGTAATGTACCATAATCATTTTTGTTTTTTTCTCGGCAAAGAAAGAAGTTATATCGAAGGAATGAAAGAATACAAAACCACTAGCCTACAAGGCCGGAAGGGGAAGCGGAAATCCAAACAAAGAAAAAGAAGCAAAAAACAAAGGAAACAACCCAAAAAGAAAAGACCGCAAACATAAAAAACCCCAGAAGCAAAAGTTAAATTAGTGGAGATTTGAAAAGAATTGTTCCCATCCCACTATTACATTAGAAGTATTAATCCCTTTTAACAGTCTAGACCTTTGGACCAGTTGAAAACATCAATTTTTATTTCACGAATAACTTCATGCAATTTGAAGATTTTCCCTAAAAAGGCAATAGCATTGCGAGCTTTCCATAAACCCCAGGGGATGGCCTCCGGGAGACGTTTCCAAAGTTGAAAACCTTGAGCAGAAAGTGGAGAACATTTCCAACCCACAACTACCTCCCTAACTGAATTTAGAGTAACATTAGGATTTCCCACAGCATTAATGAAATAATTCCAAACACGAGTAGATGAAGGACATTGAACTAAAAGGTGATCTTCAGTTTCTTCGCTATTTCCACGGAGATAACATAGATTAGGAGTGTCCAGGACAGAATTCCTCTTGTGAAGATTACTCAAGGTTCGTAATATATTTAAACACGCTTGCCAAAGAAAAAAGCCAACCCTATGAGGCCAAGCTCTCGACCAGAATTTATAACTCTGAAAAAGAGGGACAGGAACAGTACCTTGGCATTGATTTGGATATGCAGCCTTTACAGAAAATATGCCTTTCTTATCGCCAAGCCAAATAAGCTGGTCTTCCTAATCAGGAAACAACACAATAGAATCAAGTAATGGAATGACAATAGAAAGCTCATATATATATATATATATATATATGTGCATCATACAAACTTCTCCTATGGTAGATACCTAAATCCCAATTTAAACCATCATTCCCAGGCTGGTGAGCTTCTAGAATAGATTTATTCTTAGTTTTGAAAGATCGTACAAGCCAGGACAAAGAGTAGATAGAGGGCCCTGAGTACACTATTTATCTTCCCACAAACTGATTCTATCACCTTTACCTATCTTGAACTGACAAAGTTTAAAGAACTCCTCCGTTGTTGAGTAAATATTCTTCCAAAGGCTGACGCCATGACTTCTCTTAGGCTTACAAGTTCTCCACCCTAAATCATCCACACCGTGCTTATCCTTTACAACCCTCGACCAGAGAGCTTTTGGTTCATTACCAAGTCTCCACACCCATTTTTGAAGAAGAGAGAGGTTCATAAGTTTTAATCTTCTAATCCCAAGACCACCAAATTTAAGAGGCTTACTAACATTTTTCCAACCTACCCAATGGTGTTTCTTAGTTTCATTAGATTCGTCCCACAAATAATTTCTAATCACTTTTTCAATCTGTTAATCACCTTAGATGGAGCCATGAACAAAGAGAAATAATAAATCGGAATACTTTTAAGAACACTTTTGATAAGAGTTAGCTTACCATCTCTTGTGAGAGTTTTTCGCTTCCATGAGGCAAGTCTGGATTTACACAATTCAATGATTCTGTCTCATTTAGCAGTTGAGTTTGTTTTATCCCCCAAAGGCATGCCAGGATACTGAGTAGGAAAACTATCACAAGAACAATCCAGCCAAACCCTCAAGATCCTGAACATTACCAACACCAAAAAAATTGCATTTAGAGAAGTTGGTTTTAAGGCCTGAAATGCACTGGAACCAAAGAAGAATATATTTCAAATTCATAACTTGCTTTATACTATCATCTAGAAACACTAAAATGTCGTCAGCAAATTGGAGGTGGCTGACTTTAATAGCATTCACAGAAGAAGAAGAAAGAAAACCCCCTAGCAAACCTTCCATTTCAGCTTTAACAAACATCATAGTTAGAATTTCAGAAACGAGAAGAAATAGGAACGGCAATAATGGGTCACCCTGGCGTAAGCCTTTCTTAGAAGTAAATTTGCCGAAGGCTGAGCCATTAATAGGTACAGAAAAAGGAACCTTAGAAATGCAACCATATATCCATTTCTGCCGTATATTACCAAAACCTATTTTTTTTGAAGAATTTCCATTAGAAATGACCATTTAACGTTATCAAAAGCCTTTTCTAAGTCTATTTTACGAACAACACCAGGGATGCCAATTTTAAGTCTAGAATCAAGACATTCATTAGCAACTAAAATGCTATCTAAGATCTGCCTACTTTTCACAAAAGCTGACCGCTGAATTGAGACAAGTTTAGGAAGCATTACCTTTAATCTTTCGGCTAAAGTTTAGGTACCATACTATCATTTGAATGACTCACTTGGTGAGATGCATGGTTTCCACGTCAAAAAGTTTTTGTTAGCCTCAGGAACGGACCCGAGATCATCTATAATGGGTGGGGATAGTTAATCAAGAAAGGCGACATTTAGTACGTAACCTTGTTTCGGTGAACATAATTCATCGTACGTACACATGACATCGGTATTCACTTTGGAACAGAGTACCTCCGATATTATTCTAAACACTTGTTTTTCTGGCTATATTAAGTCGTCTTACTTACGCTAGGCAAAAACCCTAGTACTCTGTTAGGAAAACGTCAAGCCAAACAATGCATGTAGTGGCAATGGATTATAAACGTACTAGTACTCACGCAAGAAATGAAAGGGAAGACTAGCTTGCTAATACCTAACTTCCAACTACCACCATCATAATGGTGATTAATTGCAGGCATTTGAATCTACGGTGCCAAGTTATGGTCCAAGTATCAGTGAACTCGTACAGTACGTTGTGATAGTAAGATGTGGTGTTCAAAGACCGGAAGACCCTACTGCGATAGTGCACGCTTAAATGTTACTGAACGCAATTATAAACATTTTCTACATATTGATCAAAAAAAAAAAAAAAAAATTCTACACTACTAATTAGTTGAACGCAATTATCAGTACTTTTGCAGTTAGGTTTACGAATAAGTATCAAAACATTTGTAGACCTCAGGATACGAATTCTGTGAAGTAAAATCCATCATTGTGGCACAATGTTTGCCCTTGAGACAAATTTGCTTGGTGTCCATCAAATCTGCAGTTGCCTATAATCTTCATTTATGACCAAATAATTGAACGATTTTGGGGAAATTCCTGTTTTTAAGGGACCACTCCCCCGATTTTTGTTTGGTTATTCCTTCTAAATTGTTACCTATATTACCGTTAGTTAATTAAAAGCCTTCCTTCTAAATTGTTTTTGAGCCATTGATCTAAGCACGTGCCCAACACTCTTGTAGTTCAAGAAAAAACTAGACTGCACGTGCCCAACACTCTTGTAGTTAAAAGACAAAAACTAGAAAACTAATTCGAAGGTAAAAACAAAAAGTAAAATAGAAAACAAAAAAAAAAACAAAAAGATTTGATGTAAAGACGAATTATATTAACTAGCAAATATAATACATGAGGTTTACAATGTCATTTTTATCGAACACATTAGATATAGTACTAGAAACCTTAATTCTTTGTTGAATCTTCGTTGATAAGTGCTGAAGTCTCTTTATCCTTGCTTCTTTTGCCACTGTGTCCACTGCCAAATTGAATTTTCGGTTTGTGTTCATTACCTGAGCCTGAGGAAGTTCTCATAAAAGATGTCTTTATTGCTTGCACGGTGTTTTCAACTGTCCAGAAAGGACTTGTGTTGTCCTTGTTGATGCAGTCTGCCAAAACTCTACAATCATATTATTAGTGTAATTTGGAGAGAACATTTTCTTTTAGCCATGTGAGTGCTTTTTGTAAAGCTTTAGCTTCCACATGAAAAGCTGAAGTGGCTGTTTCTGAACCCGCTGAGACATGCATAAAGGACTGAAAGTCTACTGAATAGACTATGTGGGCGTATCCCATTGAAAAGTCCTCTTCCTTGTAAGAAGCATCTGTAAATATTATCCAATCGGATTCTATGTTTGACCACTTGGAATTGATGATCGTTAACTGGTTATTATCCAAATCTTTTATTTTATGATTTTGAGGAATGGACTGCAAGAAATTATTAATTTGATCAATTAACTGCCTTGGATTTGGGATTATCTTTTCAAAAACCACCGAGCATATGTACTTCCAAATGAACCATGATATGATAGCTATTTTCCCCTTCAAATTATCCATATCAGGATTTGTGATCCACTTTTTAACCCATGTTGTGATAGAGTCTGTGTTATCTAAAATAATCAAGTGACCCAAGGAGTATCTAAACCAAATAGCTCTTGTAAATGGGCAAGATACAAAAAGGTGTTTTTCGGTTTCTTGAGTCTGAGGTTTGCATAACATGCATTGTTGATCAATTTCTGGATTGTGTGCTCCTAATCTTGAAGATGTGGGTAAAGCTTTCCCAGTTAAATTCCACACAAAAAGTTTATGAGTAAATTATCCTCTTCTTGAATTTGATCAGCTGAAAAATTGTAAATGTTTTTAGCTGAGAAGACTCCTGATTGGTGGTGTAACCATTTGATTTTGTCTTCCTCTTGTTTATTTGGAGATATCGCTTGGATTTTATTTCTCACTTCCGGATTAAAGTAACTGTTCAGGTTTTCTTGGTCCCATGTATTATCTTCATTAATAAGCTCTTGGACTGTTGCTGGTGCTGTTTCCTGAGAGTCCTGGGGTTGAGATGGTATATCCAATTTTGGAATCAATCTATCTTCCCAGATTTTAACTGAGTTTCTATTTTTCACTTGCCAGATAAAATTTCCCTTTACTAAATCTAGGCCTTTTCGGATGCTTGTCCAAATCCATGATAAGTTGGAACTTTTAGAAGCTTCTAGAGGATGGGAATTTGGGAAGTATTTTGCCTTGATAATTTTTGCCCATAGTTGATCTTTTTCTATTATTAATCTGCCGGCTAATTGGTAAGAAGAGCTATATTAAATAGATGAAGATTCTTTATACCTAATCCCCCTTGAGCAATGAGATGGCAAATGTACTTCTAGGCTCTAATGAATCCTCCTTGTCTTTTTTGACCCTCTTTATTCCACCAGAAATTTCTTTGAATACGATCCAATTGATTCAGGGTTTCTTTCGGAAGTGCAAGCACCTGCATCTGGTACGTCGGGAAAGCTTGAAGTATAGATTTAATTAGAACGGTTCCTCCTTCTTGAGATAGGATTTTTGATTTCCAGCCTTGCAGAGTAGAGTAATATTTTTGAAGAAGCGGTTCGAAGTTAGCTTTCCTATTCTTATCAAAGAAAAGTAGTGAGCCAAGGTTTCTGTCTTTTTTCGTCATCAGGGGAACTTTAAGGATCTTAGCTATGATTTTTCCATGTTTAGGATGAATTTTTGGTCCGAAATAGACACTGGATTTTTGTAAGTTTATCATTTGGCATGTTTTATCTCCGAAAAGGGATAGGATTTCCAGAAGATTTTTTGATTCCCCCATATCAGCTTTTGTAAAAAGAAAGCAATCATCTGCGAAGAAGAGGTGGGATATATTTGGAGCATTTTTATTTATTTGGAAACCGGAGATTTTTTTCTATGATATTGCATTATCAAGAAGCCTGGAAAGAATTTCCATGCAAATCAGAAACAGATAAGGCGAGAGTTGGTCTCCTTGTCTTAATCCTCTTGAGGTATTAAATTTGGACCCAGGTGAACCGTTTAGGAGGATTGGGTAAGAAGTGGTGGATATGCATTGTAAAATAAGATCAGTCCACCTTTCATCAAATCCAAAGCTAAGTACAGCCTTTTCAATAAAATTCCACCCCATTCTATCAAAAGCTTTAGAAAGATCCAATTTCAAGGCTAGAGATCCTTTGGTTTTCTTCGAGGTTTTCATAGAATGGATAATCTCATGAGCTATAATTATATTGTCGGTGATTTGTCTTCCCGTGAGGAAAGCCGATTGATTGGGAGATATTGTTGAGAATGGGATTTAATCTATTAGCTAGAATTTTTGAAATAAGTTTGTATATGGTGTTGCTTAGACTTATTGGTCTAAAATCAGCCGGAGTTTGTGGGGTTGAGATCTTTGGGATAAGGGTAATGAAAGAATAATTTAAATCCTCGTCGAGAATACCCGTTTTAATGAAATCCTGCACTTTGTTTACGATATCCGGCCCAAATACTTCCCAATTAGCCTTGAAAAATCCCGGTTGAAATCCATCTGGTCCCGGTGAGCCCCATTGATTCATATTGGAAAGAGTGAGCCAGATTTCATTTTTTGAAGGGTTTTTTAGTAATGAAAGATTTTCTTCTTCAGAAACGCACAGCTTTATGAAACTGGACAAGTCAAAACTATAATGGTTTATCTGAGATGTTCCGATATGAGTAAAGTGGTTTGTCAGGAGAGAGTAGATTTGATCTATGTCCGAGAGCCAAAGCCCAGAAGGTTCTCTAAGGGTATTGATGGAATTGATTCTTTTCCTATTGGAGGTGGTGGCATGGAAGTATTTTGTATTTCTGTCATGTTCTCTAAAAAATTTATCTCTAGACAGTTGATGGTAATAATCATTTTTAATCTCGTACCATTTTCCTAACTCCGCTTGAAGGTTTTTTAGCCTGTCTATGTCCTTGGCGATATTTCCGGTTTTATGAATGCTCTCAATTTTATTATTTAAGAGCTTGATATTTTTATGTACATTGCTGAAGACGTCTGTATTCCACTGGGAAAGATCTGAAGATAGGAGTTGAAGTTTTAGGGAGAAGTTTTCATTTGTTGTGAAATTGGAGTGAAGATCCCAAGAAGCTTTTACTACCTCGTGTAATTGTGAGTGAGATAGCCAAGATCTGATACATCTAAATGGTTTTTGGAGTTTTATTTTTTCGGGTTTGGTATCTAATAAAATGGGAGTGTGATCTGATCCAACTCTAGGTAAATGAGATACTTTAGTGTCCTGGAATACCTGGGCCCAGCGAAAAGAGGTCAAATCTCTATCAATTCTTTCGCAAATGCTTGCTTGTCCTTTTCTGTTATTTGACCATCTTGCAATCCAATTGTGTTTACTATCTGGATGATTGTATTCTTGCTGCTGGAACTGTCCTTGTTCCCCCCTTGTTTTTCCTTCGGATCCAAAATGATGTTTAGATCACCAATCAAGGCCCAAGGCTTATTCGCTTGTTGGGCCAGACCTGAGATATAATTCCATTGTTCAATTTTTTCATCAGAGTCAATTTCACCATAAACGCAAGTGAGTAAATATTTTTCTTCGCCTATAGTTACTTCTAATGACAAACATTGTATTGTGCTGATATTAATTTCATATCTATGTTGCTGTACCAGTCAATTGCTAACCCTTTCGCTAATCCCACGGATGGAATAATAAACCAGTCATGAAACTTGGACTTTTTAAACAAAATATCCATTCGAGACAATGGCTCTTTTGTCTCAGCTAGGAAAACAATGTCAGGGTTGTAGAATTGGCAAAGGTAGTTGCCAGTTTCCGGTGTAATCCAAATCCAAGTTGGATGGCTTCTGTGAAGAACTAGTACTACCCAATAAACCAACCTCCATGTTCAAAGAGTAACCAGGTCTATCTCTTTTGTGTACCACCTTCCACATGTAAGAATCTTTGTTATCACAACCAGTAGTAGTATAAGTAGTTGCATTTGTAAAAGGAGTACCAATAACAGGAAGTATAGTACTCTCACTTTGATGCTGAGTCTCTCTAGTACTGCCTTGGCTAGCATGATCAACTTCAAACTGCTTTAGATATTCAGAACAAGTGATCTCAGAAGCAGCTTGATCTTCCTCAGAGTCAACTAAACTGTTTTCATCAAAACCCATCATGTCATAAAGCATGACTCTTTGTCTTGGTTGCTGTCAAAAATCTCTTGCTCCATTTGATGTTCATCAATGTTCTGCATAGCAGCCATTACATCATCTGCTTCAGCTTGTTTCTCTTCAATTTGTTGTTGGTAAGCTACAAATTGTTGACAGTTATCCATTTTATGACCAATCACCTTGCAGAATCCACAATAATTATTGGGAAAGTGGTAGAATTGGAATGAGACTTCATTGTTGTATCCCATCTCATTTTCAGCGTATACACTGAAGGTGAGTCTCTGTCTGAATCTAATGCTAGCTCTAATAGTAATAGAGTAGCCCCCATTTGCTTTTCTCACTGGATAAGAGAATGAAAGAATTTATCCCATGCATGAAATGTATCTTCTTAAGTTCTCACTAGACACCCGTGCTTGGGTTAGATTGTGCACTGTAATGAAAAACTTTTCTTCAGTTGGAATCCAATTTACCACTCTCTCTGTCTTATCCCACTTCTTGATGCAGAAAAGATCACCATAAACTACTCTTGTAGTCACTACTAAGACTTTATGCATTTCTTCCTCTCTCTCAAACCTAACCAGAAACATTAGTTCACTAAAAGAGATTTGACAGAAAGACCTCCTTGAATCTTCCACTGAAATAAGAGTGCATTTCTGACATCCCAGCTGTTCCTTTCAACTGGTTCAGCAAAGACTCCTAACAAGCAGCTTGTCCAAAGTTTTTCATTATTCATGAACTTTGGTGGTATTATGTCTTCTAAAGCAAACTGCTTACCATTACTCAGATTCATAGAGGCTTGTAACATATTGGTTAAATTGGAAACATCACCATGCCAAACAGCTTGCATGGTGATACTGAAACTCAGCTGGGAAGCTACTTCAAGGGGTTATGAAAATTGAGATAAGGGGAAGAAGATTATAAGGTAATCATAGAGAAGAAAGCATAACAGGGTTTTGGAATACATCTTGGTAAGGTGATTATATAGTGGAAATTAGGGTTTGAGAAAGATTAAAAAATTGCATCATTGATTGAATAGGTATGATAATTTCAGAGAAGCTAATCTAACAACGATTGGGTAGAAATTAGGTTATTAATCGATATCAACCAGGTGTAATTGGAGAACTCGGGAATTGAAACAGATATCAATTTAGGGTTAAATTGAAAAAGATTTCTATAAATCCGGCAGAACAGAGGGAAGATATAGCATGAATTCAGACTGATGAATTGAGGGATAATCATGATCATTAAGAAACCTGGAAATTTTAGAAGCAAAAAATAAGAAAGTAGATGTAAGTTTAAAAAGGTGTACTTAGTGAAGGGTAATTTAGTCATTTCCAAATATTAAGACATCAAATGGTGGATAGAATAATCATTCAAGTGTCCCCTTAAAAATGGACCGGTACGAAAAAGAATCGTTCTAAAAATTGTCTCCAGGGTCCAAAGCTTTTTAATTGCCACGAAATTTTACCATATGACTCAAATTTATTGTGCCATCTTAATGGCTCAAATCTGCTTGTGTCTCAAAGTTAGTGTGAGCAGCAAGTGAAATTCGTGACTTTGGTGTCAACCGCATCCATCCCATCTAGACGGTGGGTGCTAAATTTCATCCACGACCAATACGTAACCTTTGGATTTGACATCCTTGGCTGGACAAACTGGACATGGTTTCAACTTGTGGGATCTTTTTTCCGTTTTTTGTAACTAGTAAAGGAAAATAGGTAAAGAAACCGGAAATTATCCTTTGGTCTATTAATAGTCGACCCGAGACCACAGTAACTTGGTCCACTGACAAAACATCGGATCCATATTTATTTGAAAATATTAAATGGACAAAAATACTATTGCGTACTGTTTCATCATTAATTTAGTTAGGTTAATTTATGTAAGTGATTTATTTCTCTAATTGCTTGGGTTCATCTTCTCCGACGAATTCTAAACTTCTTATTGGTCTTGTGGTAGGAGTTCATTCTATTTGATGAACTATTAGAAATTGGTAATGCTTTTGTAGAATTGAGTTCATTCTATTTGATGGAACCCTGAAATTCATATGTTAAACCTCAATATGTTTAATGAAACTAAGAACTTTATAGTACATAATTGCAGTACAACTTTCTATTTAAAATAAAAGAAATAAAGATTCACATAAAGAAATGAACTACATATTAACAAAGCTGCACTAGAGTTCATTTTTAAAAATGACGCACAAAAAAAAATTCATTATTATGAACAACAAACAGAGTTCATGTTTCAAATGAATATCTAATCAAAAACAAAGTTCATTCAAAATGAACATACAACAAAATTTCATAAATTTAACGGAAGTTCATTTGAAATCAAAGAACCAAAACCAGATCGGAGAACAAAATCAAATATAACCATGAAATAAACACCTACTGCAAAAATCAAAAAAATAAAAGATGATTTACAAGGATTAATGAAACTCACCGGAAAATCAAAACAACCTCTGTAAATCAAATCTTCATAATCTTCGAACTAATCTTCGTAATCTTTGAATCAATATTCGAATCTTCGTTCTCATTCTTCAAATCTTTAAATCATCGTAATCTTCAAACCTTCTTTTCTGAAAATTAATTTTCGTTATCAACCTTCATCTCCCTTAACAGCAGCAAAGAAGAAACCTAGTGGAGATCAGAAAGAAAATAAATTTGAAAATAATTTCATTCTCTACCACTATATATATATATATGGATACAAAGGGTATTATAGGAAATGATTTTCGAGGATAATGTCTACCCTAGGATCAAACAGTAATTTTCAGACCAACGGGTAACAAAAATATAAAAGAAAATGACCAACGAGAAAGTTGACCTTGTCAACCGGTCCAAACTCACTTATATATTCTAGTATTAGGACTATTTGGTGATGTAGCTTCATATCTTCAAAGGTGTATCAGTTCAATAAACAGGCACCCACTTCTTTGGAGTGTTGCAGCCCCTTCTTCACCGGGTGCCCACATAGTGAGCGTCTCTAACATAACTGGCTGCCCGTAAAGGTATGGCTGACAAATGGTGCAGTACGATGTACTCTATAATTATTATTTATTTATTTATTTATTTATTTTGACGATGAAGAAAGAATCAATTAAACAGAGAAGAGAAGTGAAGAATATACAAAATTCTCAGCTTATAATTATAAGGAGTAAGAAGAAAGAGAAAATTACATGTTTTGTATGAAAATAAGATCTCAATTATGTAAGATAATACTAGAGGATCTTAGAGCATCTCCAACAGTGGGTGTAAAAAATCCTACGTGGAAGTCTAATTAAGATTTTTATTTAGAAGATTATACACTTATAGTAAATAGAGAAAATGGGTCATTTGTCCAAAAAAATTTAAAACACGGTTCAAATGGACGAGTAAAAAAATGTACGGGTGAAATAGCCAAAAAAAATAGCAAGGATGAAACTGGATTCATCCTGGCTTATGCTTAAAAAATAGCAAGGATGAAACTGGATGCATCCTGTGTAAAATAAAAATAAGAAAAAAATATTTGAAAATGGAAAGGATGAAACTGGTTACATCCTGCCTATTTTTAAATTTTTGTCCATTTAAACAGTATCTTTTTAATTTTTGGCTATTTAAACAGTATCAAAACCTAAGTGTCTTTTTCACCCAGGAATTGTTGATTTTGGTCTTTTTGACCAATTTTGTGTAGTAAATATAGGACCCACAGTTAAAAAACTATCTCCAATAGTGAAGAGTTTAATCTTCACAAAATTGGTTAAAAAGACCAAAATCAATAATTCTTGGGTGAAAAGGATATTTAGATTTTGAACCCACAATTGGGGGATATCAAAACTAATTGGGGGATATAGCTACAGGACAAAAACAGTGTCCCAATAGCAATTTTGGGTGACCCCCTATGTAATTATTTTTTTAATTCCTAATCTAGCCCTCACTAATCCTAATTAGTGATTAATTTTAATTAGTAAAATCTTAAGTATTGGGGGATATATTAGTTTGATTTTTTTATTTTAATTTGTGTGAGTGAGGAGTAGAAGGAGAGGAAAAAAATTTGAGTGGAATTTGTTTTTTTGAAAATGGAAGATGATTGTGATAAGAGAATTGCAAATTTGAATCTTTAGCTCAACTACAACAATCATATCTTCAATCTTGGTGTATGATAACAACTCACAATTGGAGTTATATGATGAACCAACACCTTTGAATCATGATTTTCGTGACCATGAAGTGTTTTGTGAAGAACCAACTCAAGAAAGTAAACATGTTCAACATACAAGCAACCCCAACACACACGTAATGCTTCAAAGAGGTCGAAAATTTGATTTTTTTTTCGAAACCGCCATTTCTCGTCTCGAAAAAGCTTAATCTTAGGCATGCTCGTTGTATGAATACTATGCCGGAACCTCTATAACCGGCATTGTATTCATACAACTTTGTATCTTAGGGACAAAATATCCACAACCTGTTCAAGAACATCTAGGCGTGGTATTCAAACCAAGATTGCATGCTAGGTTTTCATCACATATTTAAGAGTATTTGGAAATTTGGAATCTAGGCATGGACGTTAGCAAACACCACCATGCCGGTACATGTCGGTTTCTATACGTAAAACCAAATAATGTAAATCGATTGTTCAAGCATAGAAATTTCTATGCCAGGACGAGGTACCAATGGTGTTTCGAGCATTCCGTATATGCTAGGTATGTGTACCGATATTTTAAAACCGATCTCTACTATTAGGAACATAAAAGTACAAACCAAAAAGACATGTTGTTGCGATCCTGGTTTCTTCGCATGTCGACATTGTTTACTCAACGTATGCGCCTTACTCTTTTCGGACCTGTGGGTTTCGTCAATATTTTTTTTGTTGTATAATTTAATGGACATTGTAATATGAGTGTTAAATTAAGTTATTACCTTAATGAAAATAGAAGTCTCAAAAGTTATTCAGTAGTTGACAAAGACATAGCTTCTCATGAAAAGAGAAGTCTCAAAATTGGAATAAGGATATTCAAGTCTGAACAATAAAAGCGATGGGCCAGTTAACTGGAAAGCCAAGTGCGTAATAAGAAGGTTACTTTGGGTATTCTATAGTTAAAAGGTTAAGGAGAGAGTTAAATTAAGTTATTACCTTTGCAAGTGATCACGTTTCCTCTTGTTTCATTTGGATTGAAGGAGCCATTGCCGTTGCCATCTAAGCTGCCCATTACTCTCTCTGTCTCCCAACTTCTATGAATTTCTCGCCTTTCCTCTGTTACACTTCGTTCTGGATACACCTAGCTGATTTTATATGTCAAATGAAGTCTGGGGAAGTCAGACGTGGAAGTTGATGGCCATGATGGCGTATCGACACTAAATTATGAAAGGCGTATCGATACTAAATTATAAAGAGCTGATGGCCATGATGGCGATTACATAGAGTTGGTGCTGATACTGATTCCATGAGCTTAACTAAGTCGCACACTAAATCTCGGAATGACAACACCGAAAGAATAGCTGAGACCAGAACTGAAAAGAATATAAGTTTATCAAAGTTATGGTATAGGCATGGAAACTTAAATGTCGAGGATGCGGTATATGATACCGGCATGGAAATTTAAATGTCGAGGATGCGGTATATGATACCGGCATGGAAACTTATATGTCGAGGATGCCGGTTTTTGTCACATATTTATGAGTATTTGGAAATTTGGAATACCGGCATGGACGTTAGCAAACACCACCATGCCGGTACATGTCATTTTCTATACAGGAACCAAATAATGTAAACCGATTGTTCCTAGGATAGAAATTTATATCCGGGACGCGATACTGGCAGTGTTTTGAGCATTCCGTATATGTCGGTATGTGTATTTAGGAACATTGTAAGAATTTTGGAATCTATTTTTTTCTTTCTAAGCTTGATCCATTCCTTTGTTTTATAATTACACATTCCAATTAAGACCATATTTTTCTTCTTTTTTCTGTAGTGGTAGCTGGTGTAGAGAGGTTTGCCTTCAAAGGTGTTGCTTCAATCTTGTAACGTATCCGACGGAGGTGTTGAAGATGAGCAATTCAACAGCGGCAAGAACAGTCAACAGTTGGGCTGGAATTTCTTTCTTGTTACCATTGTTTGGAGCATTTCTTGCAGACTCGTGTTTGGATAGATATTCTACCATTCTTTCCTCTTCTATTGTTTATGTTGTTGTAAGTATTTAGTTGCCGCGTTCAACACCTTGTATAATTTTGAAAAAGCTTATTTTATATATATATTTTTTTTTGGCTAATCATTGTATTAATTTAGGGACTGGTGGCATTGACATTAACAACGCTTGTACGGGAATGGACGGCTAAGAGCACCGAGGACCATGAAAAGACTAGTGCAAGTACTCCATGGTTTTCTTTTCCTCTGTTCTTGTCTCTATTTTTAATCGCTTCTTTGGCTTTTGACCTATAACATAAGCAAACAAAACAAACATAAGAAAAGTCATGGCAGTTTAGGAACCGGCATGGAAACTCTTAAACAAACCAATGCCGGTAACATGTTCCGGCATAAAACTTTAAATATCGAGCATGCCGGTATCGTAGTAATCTAAGCATCCTATGGAACCTAAATAGTGTGCCGGTATTGAGCACAATTTCAGTGATGTTCTGTATGTTTTAAGTGTACTACCGGCATTTTTGAATTGAACTAATGCATGCCGGTTTTTTTAAGTACCGGCATTCACGAAACCTAGATACAATGCCGGTACAAAAAATTGTTCTGTGTGTTTTTAGTTGACTACCGGAATAGTCTTCAACCCAATTTGTATGCCCGTCTTGCAAATTCACTATCGTAAATTGAAACCGGCGTGGTATTCATCCCAAATGCTATGCCTGGGTACCTAAACCCGCATGGTATTCAAACCTAGATCCTATCTTAGGTACTCTCTCAGTAACTTCGACAGTTTCAGCTATTGTTGGCGATTCTAACCTAAACCCATGGCTACAAATCGATTAAAACAATCATAAATGAGTTCAAAAATCACTTACCTTCTCAGAGAAGCCATGACTGCGAGTGGTTGATCATCCGAGCTCGCTGATGCATCCTCTTCTAGTTATTGAGCAATGTTCTCGATTCTTTGTTCATGTGTTTGTTGAGCTGGTTCTCGGTTTTGCTTTCGATTTGGTTCTTCGAGGCATGAACGATGAGGAAGAAGATGGAGATTTTTTTTTTTGATCATCAAATCCGGAATTGGGGGATATATGAATTTGGTTATTTGATTTTATGTTTTAGGGGAAAGGGCATAACAGTCTTTTCATAATGTTTTTAATTAATCTAAGGGTGTTTTAGTATTTTCGCCCCCAAAAACACCCCTTAACAGCCACCTTTGGTTGGGAGAAGTAATTCATATCCCCCAATTAGTTTTCATATCCCCCAATTACGCGTTCTAGATTTTGATACTGTTTAAATGGACAAAAATATAAAAATAGTCAAGATGTAACCAGTTTCATCCTACCCATTTTCAAATTCTTTTTTCTTATTTTTAATTTACATCAGGATGAAACTGGATTCATCCTCGCTTTTTCACCCATAATAATTTTTACTCGTCCATTTGAATCATGTTTTAATTTTTTTTGGACAAATGACCATTTTCCGTTTAATCTTTAGGATATTTAATATGATAAAATCTTAACCGTTTATTTTTACTTTAACTAATTTCTAAAAAAAAAAAAATAATAACGTGAAGGTGCAAGTGAAGGTGTAAATAAGACTTTCTTTAACACCTTCATATTTATTTTCGCATCCCTCCTAATTTGTAGGATCCAACTATTGGAGATAGACTTATGTTTTTTTTTTTTTTTGAGATAAAAAGGATATATATTGAAGAGAAAAAATGTACATGATATTTACAGGAAGTAGTTAATACTTCAAACAAAAACTCAAAAACGGTGGAGAACTATCTCATCAACATAATTTCTTCCCAGTGAAACAAAATTTGATTCATAGAGAAACTCCTAAAAATATTGGTGTTAGAGCTCCATAAGTAAATGTCTTGTTGCACAGCCACAATCAACTCCTCTTTGGATTTAGCCCTTCCACCATGAAATCTGTTATTCCTTTCCAACCACAACTCCCAGCACACTGCGAAAGGAATTAAGTGCCAAACTATCTTTAATTTCTTCGGAACTCCCTGCAGCTTCCAGCTCTGCAAGCAACTCGTTAAATCAGCCTGCATAACCCACTTCACCTGAACAGCATTGGTGAAAAAATCCCAGACAAACTTCGCCCAGCTGCAATGCAAGAAAAGGTGATCTTGCGTTTCAACCTGACTATCGCAATAAAGACACAACAAAGAGCTCACCGTCACACCCCTGTGCTGTAACATCCACCTTGTTGGAGCAGCTTTATGCATAGCAGCCCAAATAAGAAACATCACCTTCGGAGGAGCATATCTACTAACTGCAACATCCGCCAACTCCCAATCCTCCTCTGAATCATTCAGCTTGTTGTATAAAACCTTCGTTGTGTACTCTCCCTCGATATTATCATCCTCACCCAGACTTAAATTAACGTTTCTTAAGTCATGTCTGATCTCCAAGAGGTCTATACGTTCAGCAGCGTTAAGTTCTCTTACAAACTCAAAATTCCAAACCCTAGACCTCATATTTGCCACCGTTTCAAACTTTTGTTTGCTTAACCTGTAAAGCCTAGGGTATTTATCCTTGAACGCCCTTTTTTCATTCCACCAGTCATGCCAAAATCTGATACCCTTCCCATTCTTAACTTGTATCGAAACCACCTCATGAAAATCTACATTGGCTGTAAGGATTCCGTACCAAAGACTACGACCTCTTGGAGATGCTCTTACTGCTGCTCAGCTTAAAAATAGAGGGGAACAAGCTTTATAGGGGCTGAGTGCCAACACATGCATCAGACCAGAATGAAACTGAATTTCTATTTTGAACAACTAATGAAGCAAAAGGATCTGCAGTTTTGGCCATAGCCTTCCAACAAGAGGTTCCATATGGACCTTTGACTCTATCCGGCACCCACATAAAATTTGACTAATCATGCTTTTCAGAAATTATAGAGTACCATAATGAATCCTTTTGCAGCCCAAATCTCCAACTCCATTTGGCGATCAAGAAAAGGTTAAACTGTGGCAAAATTCTTAACACCTAGTCCCCCATTTTCAACAGGTGTACTTAGAGGTGTAAATTGGGATGGGCCAGCACGTTTATGGCACAGCACAGCACGTTAAAATTCGAGCACAGCACGGCACACCACGTGACCGGCCCAAAGACGGGCATGCAGCCCGTTTGTTTAATGTCTTTGTCTTTGTGCTGCACAAAATAGGCACACGGCCCAGCACAGCACGCGAAGAAAGCACGCCACGTCATGCGTAAAATACTACACAATACATCGCATTAGATGCATATTTCACAAAAAAAAATCATTGTTTTAGCCAATTTCTGACATTTTATCTTCGGTATGCTAATTTATTTCTATAATAATACATGTACTAACTAAAATATCTCAAAAATATTTATTTTGGAGAACATAAAATAAGTGTGCTAGCACAAGACAAAGACACGGCACAACATGTTTATTTTTCTCGACACAAAGACAAGACAAAGACGTCGAATCTCCCAAGACACCAAACCCAACACGCTAAGCACGTGACTTCGTGGGCTGGGTTGTGCCGGGCCGGCACTTTTTACACCTCTAGGTGTACTCTATAAACCTGTTAACAGTGAATCTGTAGAGTGACTATGAGACCAGTATTCCTTGACAAGTTTTGGGTAAACCTTGCAGCAGTTTTTATTATATCCAGATATCTAGCTTCTTACTCGTCATATGATCCATAAAAATGACACTCAACGACCTAAAATATAAACCATCTGGGTTAGCCCAGTTGGCCAGAAGCCTTACTCTCAAGGAGGAGGTCAGGAGTTCGAGTCTCCGCTCAAACATTAGAGTACTCATGTAATTATACTAACTTTAATATGGGGTTCAGGGGGCCGAGTTTGCCCAGTGGGGAGTAAGCCGGTGGCTACGCTGCCAGGAGGCAAGACGGTTTGTCATGAGGCGGGGTCCGAAATTTTTCTAAGAGCTTCTCCAATAGCATGTGTGTGGAAATAAATGTCAAAATCCACCTATGATACACATCCATTTTTTCTAAAATCATTCTCCAACCCCCCTGATGTCTTAAACCAATGTATAGATGACTTTGGGTAGACATTGTCAAGGTGAATGTCTAGTTTTAGACATTCCCCTTGACATTATCTACCATCCTAGTCAGCTTTTACTTAATTGAATTGACTTTAATATATTAACTAAATATTTTAACTCTAATAAAATCTTAATTATGGAAAACAAATAAATTTATACTAATTAAAAGAAGATGTTACATGCAATACTGTTGGAGTTTGATTTTTTTTCTCTCCCTAATTTTAAGGAAAAATAGATTAAGGATGTCTTATTTGTGTTGCCACATAGGAAGCACACACAATGACCATTGGAGAAGCTGCAAGTGACCTAAATTTTACCATGTGAATTAAATTTGTTGCGTAAAGCCGTTACCCCAAATCTGAATTGCGACTCAAAATTAAAATATATCACGGGACTCAAAATTCACCTTGTGGCTTAAAAAATTCCCCATGACCAAAATTAGGTAGATTAATTTATTACCAGTGCTTCAAAATCTTTAACCTCAAAATCACTGAGGGATACACGTTTTTCTATGTTTTTCATACTTAAGAAAGTTGCATTCCTTCCTCAAACTAGTCCAGATTGTAGCTATTGCTGTTATAGGTGCAGATAGTAGTTAAAATTACCACTTGCTAGAATTCCACTGGAACCACCAGAAGTCATAGGTACATGCATATGCTAACACTTACTATCTAGACAAGTGAAAATAACTTGGGAGTAATTAATTGAACGGAGTTAATAAACATCACGAAAACATCAATCTCCGTATACTCCTCCAATACTAGCATCCAGCCCCAGTAATTTTCTGAAATACTTCATAATGGTTTATGTGAGATCCACCTCTCAAACATGGCGTAGCATTCATCAGGATTGTACCCTGTAGCATCATGGCCAGCACCCTTAAAGAGGTAAAGGATACAGAATGTTAGGCTTTGTATCTTTATTAATTAATTGCTCGATAAGTTGAATTACCTTAACGGATGCATATGTCAAGCCATTAGAGTAGGTCCTTGTGTATCTGCAAATTAAACAAGAAAGAAAAAGACATTATTGTAAGCAAAATCAGTACTTTTAACCTTAAGGATGAGCAATCACATCATTACTAAACATACCCTGCGATTTGTCCATTCACAAACCACGGACGCCATTCATCTACTATAGACAAGTTGCCGAGTGATCGTATCCATGATTCTGTAGATATATGCGGCACCTCCATATCGTGATCACCACTGCATTAATTATGAAGATTAAAAAGATTAATTGTGTTCAATTAGTTACATTCCTTGCTGCTTGTTGATGTTGTGGACTTTGCATGCAAGCGTCTAAAAGGGAAATCCTGGAAGAAATCCTCACCTGTAGATAAGACTTCTGTAACCCTTGGTGCTAATGTTGTTATGATATCCTACGCTGCTTTTAACATCCACATGATACTCAATGCCCCAATTGCATCTAATCCATTTACCGACCGTTCCCTGTTGTTATAAGTTCATACATACAGTATATATATATTAGCAACCATTTCAAACCGTCAAGGTCTGAACTATAAATGCATATACCTCTCTGACATGGAGAGCTTTACGAACTGCAACATCGTTTGCCCAATGTTCCGACAATTCTGATAACTACATATTCATAAGGTTATAACATCTATTGGTATTAAGAAAAGATGGACTGTTTATGCAAGTGCAGGGAGGGACAAAAGGAGCACTTACCCGCCAACAGCTATAATGAAATTGTTCGTCAGAAAGAACTTTGCTTATTTTCTTAAGCGATCGCCGTTGGCTATATTTTAGTGTCTCTTTGGGTTTGCGGGAAGTAGTAAGAGTACCCTCAGTGCAAAGGGGTTCCAGTACATGCGACGGATTTATTCCTGAGATTAACTAGAGAATGCATGACAATGATAATTAAATTCCACACTAACGACTGAAATCCAAAACACCTGAATGAGGGAAGAAAATCAACTTACATCTTCGTAGACATGGCGATCGTGCGAACAATTTTCATTTGAGAGATCAAAATTTAGAAAATTTCCATTACAGTTTACCCTCATAGACTGTGTTGGCAAGAGAAAAGATAAATAACCCATAAATACACATTTGAGATTGATGAAGCTTGTACTAAGCATTTATGCTCACCTGGTAGAGTTCATACGATACAAGTCCCATGTTATGTGCAAATTCAACTGTTGAATTTGATTCCATTTCCGGGTAAGTAACTGGATTGCCCAACGAATATCCCTAAATCATTATCAATTCCAAAGACAAATTAAATAACTTTGGCCTTTTATTAGTGAAGTTCTAATACAAAATAAATAAATTTAAAACCTTGAAGTTGAGGAATTGGCGCGTTGATCCATCTTCAATATCTGCAATGGTTTATAGTGAATATAAAAGCAAGTCCCTTAGAACATTTACTGCCCGGTTATCGTACTATTTAATTAATAGTAATCAGTTACCTCTAATTATATCTTGAACTACGTTTGGGACAATCATGCCGGAGTATGAATTACCAGCAACGTAAAGTGGGTTAGATTGGAATTCCGGATTTTGAATCAACCACTGCCAATAAACCAAACATCCACAAGTAATATTAGAAACAGTGCAAAAATATGCAGCCAAGCCAAGACACGCCAGAACAGGTCCGATCATGAGAACTACCATGCATGGGACCGTCCGGACACCCTTACGAAATTGGTAAATCTATCTATTTATCTATTTATATTATATTAAGGGAACACCCCTTAGCACTATTCAGCTACAGTAAAATGAAGCTGCACATTTTGAAATGCCAAACTTGCCCAAATATATCATGTAAACTAAATTAGGCTAAAAAGGTAAACATAGAAAGAAAAAAAAAAACAAATTGGCCGAGAATAAAGATCACGGAGAGTAGATTAGGTGTTTAAGGGTCCCATGAGAGGGTAAAAGGAATGCCAGTAAAACTAGTTATTACTATACATAAAGGGAACTCCCTTTGCTACAGTACGTGAACAGTGATTGAAGCTGTAAAATTTAAAAACACAATTCTATCCCTAAGTTTATAGCTTTATAAAAAATGTTTTAAAAATAAAATGAGGCTAAAACGGTAAAAGTAAAAAACAAATAAATAGAGCGGGTCACACTGAGACTGAGGGGGTGTTGATTTGAACTTTTATGCGTGGGTACAAGGGGTAAGCACGTGCATAGCACGTGCAGTATACTAGTGAAATAAAAACCAACCCACCTTTATAAGAAATTCGTAGGTGTTTGTAGCTGATTCACTGTCGCTCATAATTGAATCATGTGAGGACTTTGAATATGAGAATCCACTGTGCACCGGCTGATCCAAGAAGATAATGTTGGCAAGCTAAAATTTGATTTTCAATATACACTACTGTTAGCGTTGAGAAGAATTAAGCTGTACAGTCTACAGATGAACATAAAAAAAAAAATTTGATATGTACATATATTATATACCTTTGTCCATGCGTTTGGATTCAGTGTCAGTGTGGGTAAGCTTCCACTGATGATGTTTTCCCCATGGGTCATGTATACAGGACCTAAAACATTAGGATGGGTCATGGGTATAAGAATTAAATCTCTTGGGGGCTAGTTTGAAGAGGCTATGCAGTTTACAGTAAAAATATTAACCTATTTCGAAAACCACCGCGCTCAAAGCAGAGCAACGAGGACCACCAGCGAGCCATAAAATAAGAGGATCTTCTTTAGGATTTCCTTCCGACTTGAAAAAGTAGTAAAACAGTTGATAACTGTCGCCGGACATTGATGATTCACTACCACCGACACCTATATACCTGCAATATATACATCATTGACCACCGGAGTTAAAATGGTCGCCTAATTAATTAGTTATAGACGTGACAAAATGAAAAGTAAGAAATGCAAATGAAGTTGTATTATTTATACAGACCCGGTTTCTAAATGGAAAGGAAGAGGTTGAAATGGTAATCCAGGAAGATAAGTGACCAGTTTACCACTTGATGAGACTGCCTGTAATTCTGGTAGTAGTAGCGTTAATACTAAGCAAATTATGAACAGCTGGACAGTAGTAAAGTGCTTAGTTAGTTTCTTTGTGTTCTTGCTGTAAGTTGTTGCCATTGCTGCGTGATGGATCAAGTGCGTGTACGTGCTGCCGCAAAGCATACCCAAAAATTGCTGCCCCCCGCTTTCATAAAAACAACTACGGTCAGGAGTATAAGCCTGCAAATGCAGTCAGGAGTATAAGCTTGTTGCCCTTCCTTTTTATCCTAATACTTCTACTTAAACAAGATTCAGACCTTGCCTTAACTTCTTTGCCCTTCCTTTTATCTTCTTTGCCTTATCTTCCTTTTATCCTAACAATGGTTCTTTATGAACCGAGAATTCCAAATACGTTAAAAACCGCCTCTCACGAATTTTTTTTTTTTTTTGTGGGTGCCAATAGGCCCGTGCCCTCGGAAGATGTGCAGGGATAGGTTTTGTGTGTGGTGGTTTTGAGCTTATTTTTTCAGCTCGTCAAGGATTTTTGTTATCCTGATACTTCCTTATCTCAAGATATTTCTTTTTTTGGTTGCCCTCATGCACTACCCAAAAGTCAATTTGCTGACTTTGCCTCTTTTATATAAGAAATAAAAAATTCCAAATTAAAGACAAGTGAAGTTCATTATTTTATATTATATATATAATAATTTTGTTTGATGTGATATGACAACAAAGTTTCATCCATTTAGCCCAATGGGGAAAAGAACAATGTAACTCAAAACGGCCTAGTCTACACCACCTGTTTGGCTCATGCCTGTCCTATGTACCGACTTCACGAGGGGACCAATTGATGTTCTGTAATTTGGTTGTTCATAACCTTTACTTAAAAAAAAAAAAAAAAAGAAAAAAATATTATCAAATTCGACAATCAAGATTTTACGAATGTCCGCATTAGACAAGTTTTAAAACTCATGATGTTTCACCAGCTAGAAATGCTAGGTTTACCGGGAAAAGTCACCATTTTGCGTGGTCTTTTCCCCCAAATTCAACAAACGCCCAACCCTTTCGTTAAAGGTTATTTGGAATCAATACAGGGACGCCAAATGGTGTCCCAAAAAACCAAAAAGCTTCAATTGATTGGGCGTAAAGATAAATATTCTCACAAAATGCCTAGAGATACCGAATCAGTTGGCTTAAATGACAATTCATTGGTTGTTTTGACCAGTTGACCAGGTTATATATATATATATATAATCATTAAATTCTTGCTATTTTTTGAATAGGTAAGAGATTGGCTTCAGAATATGGCACATTTTTCTGGGTACCTTGTGCTGTTCACGTATTGGACTTGATGTTGGAAGATATGGAAGAATTCATTTTTGTTAAAGCTGTGATCGGAGAAGCAAGACAAATTAGAAAATTTATTTACAATCATGGTTGGGTTCTTCTTGATAGATTTCGAGAACATTCTACAGGACGCAATCTATTGCGCCCTGGCTTAATAAGGTTTTCAACGAATTTTATTGCAATCAAAATCATCATTGATCAACGTAATGCTATCGAGAGCCTATTTCTGGACAAAGAATTTCTGAAATCGGATGGGGCAAAGACTAAACAAGCTAGACAAGTGAAGAATATTATTTCAAATGAGATGTTCTGGACGACGTGTCAAAATGCATGCATAATGGTTGGTCCTTTATTGAAAATGATTCGTTTCTTGGACTCAGACAAACCCACCATGGGTTATTTGTTCCATGCATTTGCTACATGTGTGGAAGCTATACAAATGGGTTTGGGATCAAATCGAAATGCTTCTATCGTGGGTGTAATAAAGAAATGATGGAAAAGTCATTTGAGTTCTCCTCTTCATGCTGCAGCGTATTTTCTCAATCCTTATTACATCTTTAAGCAACTAATCTCATCAATAATGAAATTTTTGAGCCCCAAATTTGTCTTACTGAAGTTATATCAGAAATGGTTAGTGTCCCGCAAGAACAAGCAAAATGCATGCTAGAGGTACAAAATTACTAATACTATCTCCAAATATGTTTAATTAAGTAATTTAAATTTCTAGTAACAATTGTACTTTTCTTTGTAGGCGGGAAGAATGTGAATGATTGAAGGTCAATTTGCATCACCTTTAGCACGTATTGCAGCTCAACGTGGTGATCCTGTAAGTTGGTGGTTATCTTATGGTGCTGAGTATCCATCCCTCCATAAGATTCCAGTAAAGATATTAAGTCAAACAAATACATCGTCTGGATCAGAGAGGAATTGGAGTGTGTTTGAAAGAATCCACACCAAACTACGCAATCGTTTACTTTCATCGAGAATAAATGATCTGGTCTATATGTCCAGTACAATTTGCAGTTGGAGCAACAAAGAATTAAAGGTAAAGCAAGGTAACATAACATTGATGTTCACGACGTTCATAGTCTACTGAGGGATGACAATATACTTGACTGGATAGCGGGGGAAGACGAAACACCGGTTTTACCTCAAGAAGAACAATTAATGGTTAAATATGCTAGAAGAGGAAGCCGTTAATAATTCAGAGCATGTCCCTCTACCATACAACTGGCATGATCCTGAAGTTCAAATCCCATACGAAAGGTTATCAGTGGGTGACTTTGTTTATGACTTTGGTAATCTTTCATTTGGAGACAATACACAAGGTTATGATAATGCGAATCCAACATATGATTCTCGTTACACTTCCGATCGCTCTGACCATAGTGTTCAACATATGAACGAAGGATATAATTCTAATGTTGATAACAATAATGAAGTAGGTAACAATGATGATGAAAATGAAGGAGGTTATGTAATGGAAAACTCTAGCATTTGGGAAAACTAATGCTAATATGGTCTAGTAAAAATGCCTTCTAGTCATCCATTCAGAATAAAAGATCTACTTAAGCCTGAAAACCATCTTCTTTGAAGTCTTCCCAAACGTGTTATTTTGTTTTAGTGGTTGTTTGTTTGTCTTGCTCTTCGTTGATCTCACCCTACCCTGCTGCTCCATTCTTCCTCCCTCTAAGTGGCATACACAATGGAAATACTATAATTGTTAGAGTTCTTAAGAATTACGATATTAAGGCTTTCTTTTTTAGCTTATCATGAGAATTAGTTTCAAAAAGTTGTAATAATACTTGCATTATGTGGTGTATACTAATTATGTTTTTAATCTTTGTCAGTTTAAGCAGTAGGGATACAATTTTGAAAAGAAGTTTATCACTGTTACCGATAAGTTTAACCCATGGTGGAAGTGGATGAAAGGGGTGGTAAAGAAATCTAATGGAAAGCTAGGTAAGCATGAGATCCTCCTAGCCTCAACTGATGCTCATTATTTCAGGACACGAGGATTACTAGCAGTTAGTTTCTCTCCACTGATCAACACTCCCACTCTGCTTCATGACCATAATGAGGTAAATATCTTAAAAAGAAAAGTCTGAATTTATTGGATCCAAAACTAATTAGAGAAATTAGACACATATTGTTGGGGGTAATTAATGTGTACAAATTTGTACACATGTTAATTATTTAGGTGGACATAGTTATACACATGATTCTTAATGTGTACATAATTGTACACATGTTGTCAATGTGCATGTAATTGTAAACCAGTTGATCAGTTTGACAAATATTTCCTTAGATGAGTATTTGCTAATATGTAGTTTTGTTTCTATAGAAGCTCCTATTGTGATCTGCCTTTGTAAGGTGGACATTTTAATCGTTTAAGAATTTAGAGAAAAAATGCACTTGTAATTTCCTTGTAGAGACTTGAACTACACTCTTCTTACTGTTGCATCTGGATATAATGAGCCCCTATATAGTCCTAAATAATGATTCTAGAAAGAAGTCAATTTCATAGTTGACACAATAGAGTTATGAAGCTAGATTCGTGCACGTGGGGAGAAATTCACCTCTCTTCCAAAGCCTATTTATATGGATTTTCATGAAGAAACTCCTTATTTTTTGTCTTGATTTTTAATGTGTACATAATTGTACACACGTTGATTTTTCGTGTGTACATAGTTGTACACATGTTTTCTTAATGTGTACATAATTGTACACATGTTAATTTTCAGTGCGCACATAGTTGTACATCTCATGATGCATTCTTTTGAAGCGTCATTTGTTAGTTATATAACCCAAGAGTGTAATACGAAAGTTGACTGTACAACATAGGCATGTGAATCATTTAATTTCTTATGTGTGTTGTTGTATTGATCGGAATGCAGATATCAAGGCCAGAGTACAATCAAATTCTTGTGAAGATGCCTGGGGTTGTGACTTCTGAGGAAATTAGGTAAAAACATCCATATTAAAAGTTTTTCATTCATGTGCAAATATATGACATTTTAATATGCATTTATGTACCAGCTACACGCGGTGTACATAGAAGTGCACTTTTTTTTGTCCTTGTTATAAGAGGTGTATATGCTTGTACACCACTTATATGACTTCTTGTATATTCCACATGGACTTTTTTAGTTTTGTATATGAAAAACTTGGCCTTCCTCTGTGATGAAATGGGTACCATAACGATCTTTATGACTTCTTGCAGATATATTTCCTCATGTTATTGTATGCTTGCATTAATTAACTGGGATAAATAAGGGTAGATTCATTTATTCATTTGTCTTCTTTTGTTTTTCCAGAAATGGCCGAGAACAAAGGTCATGACTACTCATCTGGATGGTGAGAATTCTTTTTTGGGTTCCACAATTGGAAGCTGAGACGCAAAACGAAACATTTTTAAAAAGGTATTACTTAAGAATTTCCACCCTTCTATTTGTTTCTTTTATTTTGCATATCCTGGTTATTCTATTTGTTTTTTGATAAGTATATAATTATATAAAAGCAATCCAGATTCCTGCACCTTTAGTATTATCGCGTTCCTATTTTACTCAAGCTAGAAGCTCTCAATGTGTGCTGTGATGTGTACATAGTTGTACACATGCTGAAGATTAATGTGTACATAATTATACACCTGTTTGTTGGTGCGATTTCTAGGTGCTGATCGGCAATTCAGGAATAAGCTTTGGTTAATGTTTAATCCTTCTACTGGTAATTATTACTCGTATACTTTTT
Organism: Papaver armeniacum; assembly: GCA_023531295.1. Taxonomy (NCBI): domain Eukaryota; kingdom Viridiplantae; phylum Streptophyta; class Magnoliopsida; order Ranunculales; family Papaveraceae; genus Papaver; species Papaver armeniacum. The sequence continues at coordinate 603,135 of JAJJWW010000381.1, forward strand.
TTTTTCCAAATTTCAATTCGGCATGAAAATTTGATAATGGTAGACAGTAATTTATATTAACAGGTGAAACACTATCGTTGGATCGCAATTCAAGATTTGTTATGAGGTCAGTACCATCTTGGCTTTTGTTCTTTTTCATTCACTTTGTCTTAGCTCTGGATAACTGAACTTGAGTACTTTTTATACATATATGGTGCAAAGAAATATTTTTCCACTAAACTCTCTACTTGCAACTCCTGTTGAGAAATTTCATGTGAAATTACTTAGATTAACTGCTTGTTTAGGATATGCCCAATTTTGTGTTTTTTTTTCCTTTCTTTTTGTTGTAGACTTTTTATGTGTAGACGATTCTAGTTGTTTATGTGTATAAACTTCTGCATTTTGTTCCTTCTCATGAATATACGACATGTTTTGTGTATGCGGATGTTAGATTTTCTAGATTTTGTACATGTGTACATGTTGTACACTACTGTCCTATCTCATTAATATATGGCATATTTTATGGGTATGGATGTTGGATTTTCATGATTTTTGTAGATGTGTACATGGTGGTACACCACCATGTGTACTATTTGTACACCTATAATATAAGTGTACATTGTCGTACATATATGATAAAAATTACATGTGTACATAGTATCCCATTTTAGGACTCTAAATCAAGTATAATTTAGTGAAAAATCTTTTTTCACATAGTATAAACACATACCAAGTGCAGTAGTAAGTTAAACTAAAACCCAAAGTCGTTGAGGAACTAGATCTGATTCACATAATATAAACACAGGCTTGCTAATGTATCAATCCAGCCAAATAATCATATCTACTGTAGCTTTATAAATGTTGCTTCTATTTGACCACAGGAACTTCCATCAATGGATGCAACCCAAATTGGCAACAACCTCTCGAATATCGGTCAGATATACAACAGAAAAGATCATTCAATAAAAGTATTGGTAAGCATATATTCTTAAAAGTACGTAAGAATTAATAGGTATATTTTCTTGTACACCAGTTATATGGGTGCATATAAAAGTGCACCATTTTTTGTGCTTTTATATGGGTGAGTGCACCTTTTTTTTTGAGCTGCAGATGGCTACGAAGCAATTGCAAGTGATGCTATGGGAAATTTGGAAGAATGGGTTTTCTTTTATATTGCAGTACAAAGAATGATGCAGCTGAGTAACTGGTACTATTGAGATGGTAAAACTCTGAAGTGGTGATCTGGTGAATAATTATGAAATGCCGATGGAATTGCAAAGATGAAATCTGAAATGTGTGATGTTGGTGGTACTGAGGAGAAGGAATTTATGTTGTTGTAGAGAAGTGCAGCTATGATTGGAAAGCTACAGAAACGGATAAAAAATTTGAGTTGAATGGTTGAGGTGCTGTAGTTGTTTGCAGCAGCATGATTAAGAGTGGTTGAGCATTGGAGCTGGTGTTAGTAATGAGTTTGGGTTGTAAACAGGTTATATTTTTGTAGATGTGTACATGTTTGTACACCAATGTAAACTAAGTTTTTTAAACAAGCTTGGTAAAGGGGTGGCATGAAATGGTAGATGGCGGCAATCTAATAAGACAAAAAAGGTCATTACAAGGAAACTCAAGTGCCCCTTATCAATGAAAATCTGGAAATGACTAATTAGCCCTTATTGTTAATAATCAAGATTAGTAATGATAATCAAGTTTAGTGTTGATAATTAATTTTCACTTACTATAACTCTAAAATCAGATTTTTAGAGTTATAAAAAAAAAAAAATTAGAGGAGAAGAAAAAGAAAACTTATGTGATATTTGTGAAACCCTAGATTTTGATTCATTCAACTAAAATGAGTGATTCTAGTGACCCGATATACTTCTAAATTAGTTCCAATTAGCTTTTTCTCGCTCAAAATTATCTAAATTACAGAACAAAATCAAAACTTTTGAATTTTCAGAAGAACTTACGGTTGCAATTTTGCTTGTTACCAACCATAACTCTTAGTTACGGTTGGTAACTAAATGCTCGATACCAACCGTAACTCAGTTACGGTTGGTAATTAAATGCTCGAAACCAACCGTAACTGAAGAAAATTCTTAGATATAAGAACATACGGTTGGTAATTGAACTATTACCAACCGTATGTTCTTCAAATCTCCAGTTACGGTTCGTAATTGAGTTATTACCAACTGTAACTCACATAAACCCAAAAATTTCAATTTCAATTTTCATACAAAACCCTAATTTTTGATACAAAATTAACTTAAATCCAACACGATAAACTAAACCCTAACTGGGTGTTTCCAAACATTTTTCAAATCGCCGATTAATCGAAGACGATGAAATTTTCGGTTTTAATGGAGGTTAGGGTTGATGGAGGAGAAGAGAAGATGAAGAAGAAGAAGAAGATGAAAAAAAAAACTGATTTGATTTTTTCCGTTTCATTAGGTTTAAAAAAAATTGATTTGATTTTGGTTAATTTAAGGTGAAAGGGTAATCTAGTCAATCTACACCCCCTATAGGACACCCCCTAACCAATAAGAAGGACATTGCTATCACACCTGCCGCCCCTCTACCATTTCATGCCGCCCCTTTACCAAGCTTGTTTTTAAAAAATAAGAATTATATAGTCATATGGGTACTCTTTTTGTAGCTCTCGGAAAAAGCTTTCCGAATATATAAAATTTGTGAATTTTGGACAAACGGTTCCATAGATAAATTGATTTTTTTTTTTTATATTATTTAAAACTGCTAACATCATCATGAGTCATTTTGGACTAAACCGCAAATATTTGGAGTAAATTGTAAACCCGAAGGTTATTTGTGTACTTTCCATAAAAAATGACTAATTTGTACCTAGTTAAATAGTATATTGTAAACCAGAAGGGTTTGGACTAAATTGTATATTTGAATGGGATTTTGGACTAAACTATAATTTTCCTGCTTGATTCAACTTTTAACCACAACAGAGGAAAATCACCTGAAATCATATTATTATATTATTATTAAATTAATTAATTAATGGCTTAAAATTTGCTCAAGGACTTGAAAACCACCGTGAGACCAGGTGACCCAAAATTTTGCTTGTGACCTAAATCTTAGGTCTCAATCAAAAAATGACCCTGTGATCCAAAAATCTATCATTGTTACTAGATTTTTGTTACCCAAATGTTAAAATTTACGGCAGTAAAAATAGGAGAGTGGTATTTCTATTAGTGTAATGATTGAGCTCTATTTAGGTACTAGAAAGAAGACACAATTTTTAGAGACCGTTCACTAATATCTTTGACACGAAGGTGTACAGCGTCAGCTCCATAAAAAAGCACCCACTATTGCAGCCCTTGTTCTTAATAGTGGCGGCTGTCTAGCATAACTGCCCCTATAATGGCTGCCTGTAAAGGTATGACCGACAAATGGTGCACTAACGATATACTCTCCATAGACCTGTTAACAGTTTCTTTAGTGGCAATTACATATGAACCGTTCCAGACCATGGTTCTGACGGATACGTTACTTCAGGTAGAATCTGCAGAGTGACTATGAGACCAGTATTCTTTTACAAGTTTCGCAAACAGAGATCCTTCTCTGTTCATCAATTTCATAGGCTCATCGTATTCCATTATTTTTCCTGACAAACAAGATGAATGTATCGTCAGTTTAAATGAAAATGCATAGGACTTATAAATCTACAGAACACTGGAAAGTTTTTGGAAGGTCAATAATAGTGTTATATAAGGTTATAAGAGGCATCATAAAGCTTACCATCACTGAGGGCAAGCACCATTGTGCAGTCCATCACGGTTGGAATTCTGTGAGCCACTGTGATCACAGTGCAGTCAGCAAATTCAACCCTTATCGTCTTCTGTAGAATAGAGTCAGTTGCATTGTCAATTGATGCAGTGGCTTCATCCAGCACTAGAATTCGGCATCTCCTCAACAGCGCACGACCTAAACAGAACAGTTGGCGTTGCCCCATGCTCCAATTCGATCCATCGTCTGCGACTGCAATATCAAACTGACATTAATGACTAGGACCTCTAAGACAATGGAACGACATCCAATAACCTGAAAGAATACCTGGTGAATCAAGTCCATCTCCTTTCTCTCGTACTGCTTCTTCAAGCTGGCACTTTCCGAGAACCTTATATACATGAAAAATCATTCTTATTAGTACGAAAAATGATTATTTGATTTTGTTCACCTGTTTCATGTCAGCAAAAATTATACCTCCCAAATTTCCTGGTCAGAATGTTGAGACAGGGGATCCAAATTGTATCTCACAGTACCATTAAAGAGAATAGGATCCTGAGGTATGATTCCCAACCGCGATCTCAGATCATGAAGTCCAATGGTAGAGATGTCAATGCTATCTATGACCACTTGCCCCCCTACTGGCTCTACCAAACGGAAAAGTGCACCTATCATAGTTGTCTTCCCACTGCCGGTCCTGCCAACAATCCCAATCTTGTGCCCTCCTTCAAATGTGCAACTGATTCCTTGAAGAACAAGGGGAGTATTGGGGCGATATCTGACCTGCTTGAGACCAATCCGCATTAATCTTTGAATTGAACACGAAATTAAAAAATGCAAATATTTCACAAAGGTTACCTTTAACTCAACAATCTCAACTCTGCCAACAGAGGGCCAACTAGGTAAGGGTCGCTTCGCTTCAATGAATTTTGGGGCTTCACTGGGAATGTGCAAATATTGATTCAGTCTTTCAACAGAAATGATATGATTTGCTAATGTACACTGGTACTGGATGGAGATAACGAGGGAAATGTTCAGAGAAAGACCATATGACAATGCCATTCCAACAAATCCTACAGTAGAGATTAGTTATCATGTAATGATTCAGTATCCAGGCATGCGGTGGAACTTACAAAACATAAGTGATACAGATGTTGCAACTGGCAAGCAGCACCTACCAGAACTAAATGTTCCCTGAGGAAGCAAAACCATCACAAGTGCTGATGTGGAAAGGACAACAGCACTTAGTATTTCCAAACGTTGGATCAACCACTCGTTTGCCGAGAAAATGTGAAAAAATGGACTTGAATTTTTGTCTATGAGGTCCAGATTCTCAGCAAAGAATCTATCTTCCTCCTCAAATGCTCTGATTGTCATTGTCCCAGCAATGGATTCAGCGAGATGGTTTGCTATCATAGATTTAGTTGTTCCATTGATTCGCATGAACTCTTTTGCAGAAGCGAAGTAGTATTTCTAAGGGAGAAAGAAAATTCCACAAAGTTAAAAATATACCTAAAGAGGCCATTGAAAATTCACAAGCAAGCCTGGTTCAATACCTGTAAGCAGATTGCCATTATTATCATGGGTACGGAGACAAATAACACTGGCCAAGTAATAACGGCTAATACCCCAAGATTAGCATATGCACCCATAGCCACAACGACAGAGAGCATTATGCTGAATGGAATATCAAGGTCTACAATACTCAAATCAGAAGAGACCTACATAAGAAACATGGAATTAAGGTTTGACACATACATATTAATAAATAAATAAAATCTGGTTTTAATGCTCTTACCCGACTCAGTATCCTGCCCAAAGGTGTGGAGTCATAGAAAGACATTGGCGCATTGAAAAGAGAGTTCAATAGCTGGCAAAATAAGGACTTCGATGATTGGAGACCCATACCAACTGTAGCAATCATTCTAACGAGTACAAGAAATATTGTGCCACAACCAATAACTAAGTAAACTACAATAAGTCGTAATTTAGTGACTTGAGGGTTCTCAACATTCGCAGCCATCCAAGAGTTCTGTAGTACTTGTAAACCCACAAAAATGATGTGGAAGAGAATTGATAGAGAGAAGTAGATGAAGCCTTTGTTCTGATTCAGATACTGCAGGTATGGTTTTAGACCGGTGTCTCCAGATTCCCTCTCTTCAAGCTTAATCAACTGATGACCAACTGATTTCAACTGTTTCTCACCATAAGTTTTAGAAATTTCTTTTGAAGAGGTTCCATAACTCTGATATGAGGATACTCCTGAAAAACTTTCAGAACCAGCAGTATCTTTGTGTGCATTTACAAGTTCATAAAACTCTTGACAAGATGCCAGCAACACATGATACGGAGCGGCACGTAAGATTTTCCCATCTGACATCAGCTGCAACGGAAACCACATTGTTTCATGGTTAAGTTCAGATATCCTAGAAGGCTAGAAGTTATTCATAGATCAGCAAGTTTCAAGTAGGTCTTGCATCATCTATTATGTTACCAAAATGGAGCATAATGATTTAAGTGGTCATAAGGATTAGAAATGCAATCTCACCAAAATAGAATCAAATTTGGGAAGAAAGTCGACTTGATGTGTCACAAGTAAGACTGTCTTTGCTGATAGAGCTCCCATTACATACTCCTGCACAACCAAACTAATTGAATAAACTTTAGACAGAAAGAATTTTCAATTAGAAAAAGAAGAGAATAATTTTAAGGACGTGTCACGAACTGACGTTAAATAGGTTTGTAGCAGTGTGAGCATCAACTGCGCTAAATGGATCATCCATCAAGTATATATCAGCATCCTGATAGAGAGCACGAGCAAGTTGAATGCGCTGCTTCTGACCACCACTCAGATTAACTCCTCTTTCTCCAATTTCAGTCAGATCCCCGAAAGGAAGCATTTCAAGGTCCTTTAGAAGTGAGCACTTCTCTAATGTTTCTTGGTACCTTATTCTGTCCATGTTGCATCCGAAAAGAATATTATCTTGTATGGTTCCAGTTTGAATCCATGCCATCTGTGAAACATACGCAATCTTACCACAAATTTGAACCTGCGGAGAGGAGAAAATCAACAACATTAATTATTTATGAATATTCAAAAATAAAGTTATTCCGTAGATGAACATGGCAACCTAAGCAATGATACACAAAAAAGGTACTGCTATATATAAGAACTAACCGTTCCCTCAGTGTTCAGAACTTCTCCAAGAATTGCTGCTAACATAGTTGATTTTCCTGCACCAACCTCACCACAGACAGCAACCTTCTCGCCAGGTTTAACCTCCAGGTTTATACTGCTAAGTGTAGGCTTTAACGGATTTTCTTCCCATGAAAAGTTGCCCAATTTGATAGAAATTGCCGGCCTAAGTTGGTCTCCATTATCCTTTTGCTTAGAAATCCCAGTCTGTAGCTCCTGTGCCCCAAGAAACCTTGTGATCCGTGCTAACGCAACTTTTGCTTGAATAACCACACCAATAACCTCAGGAATTGCTCGAACAGGTTCCTGAACAAGACGTAAAGTTGCTAGAAAAGTAAAAGCATTACTAGCATAAAGCGGAACACCAAGAAAGTAACATGCCCCAAAAGTAGCTGCCGAAACCAATACTGGGGATGACCAAAGGAGAATTGCATTGTAAGCTCTCCGCAGCTGCACTGCAGACAACCACTTAAGTTCTTCTTCTCGCAATCTTTCAATCACACTCTTGAAATGTGTCTCCCAAGCATACAACTTCAAAATCTTCATGTTCACAAGGGCTTCTGACATAGCCTTTAGTCTCTCATCCTGTGCAACCATAAGGTTGGACTGGAATTTATGTTGTAGTTTAGCCACGGGAGTATTGCATACCACATTTAATACTATTACAACCAATGCTGCAACTGTAGCAAGCCCCACAGTATGAAAAAGAATGACTAGTGCAATGCAAAGTTGCAGAATTGTTGTCCATGTCTGGTGAAACCAATAAGGGAATTCACCAATCCTATAAGCGTCTACAGTAACATAGTTTGTTATCTCGCCAGCAGAATGCACCATCCTAGCAGAATTAGAAAGCCTCAATTGCTTTTTATAGATGGCTGCCGAGAGAATTGATCTGATTTTTATGCCTATTAATCTACTACGGAAGTACCATTGCCTTTGCGCCAACGACTCAAAGAATTTTGTGAAGAATAATGAAACAACCAATACATACCCTTCATATTTAAAAGTTTGTTTCTCTTCGGTAACCTTGATGAAGGCATTAAGAAGAAGAGGACCAGCAGACATAGTGAGTATCTTGAGCAATGCGAAAAATCCAGATATTAATATCTCCTTCCAGTAACAAAAAACCAGTATCCATAAAATTGATGGTGGTTCAGGTGCATCAGTTTGCTTCTGCGAACGTAGTCGGTCCATAAACAACATATAACAACCCTTTGCTCGATCTACCTTCCGCAACTGCGGTATATCTGCATCATTAAGGGTTTTATCCTTACCACTCTTCATCAAGGGGTTCAACCACCAAAATGTCATTTTACTAAGAAATCCTGCCTTCGCGAAAGGAGTTTCACTTCCCACTTCTGCTTCAATATGTCCATTAGATCCACCATTCAAAGGTGCATAAAGAGAATTTCTGTCCCCAGTTTCACTTGTATCTTCTGAATGGTTTCCCTTCGAAGTGCATAATAAAAGAAGCACTGCTCCAGGAAGTAATAGTACGTCTAGAACAATGTTAACTGAAACCATTTTGTCGACCACAATGACCAACACTGCCGAAAAACAAAGAAGTCCTGCAATCAAGCAAGTAACTACAGAACAAAGCCTCAACACCCCTTTCCCAAGTATACCGATCCAACACAACCATTATAAACAGCAGAAACAATCTCCAAGGAAGTATACCCACGCAAAGCATTATTAACCGTCTTCGCAGAAGAAGGCTTTGAAATAACAGCAGTTGACAATAACACAAATAGTAGCAGGACATCTAAGCAAACGAGAACGCCATTATGTGCACAAGAAGAAGGCAGTAGGAATTCAAAAAAACCACATGTTGCTGCACCGTTACAATCAGAATCTCCGCAAAAAAATGTCCAGAGATTCTCCATGATTATGTTTACAAAGTCTGCTTCTGTTTATCAATGAAAGCACTATGTTACTTGAGAATTTCATATACCACTAACCAAAATAAGTAACCAATCAAACACACCCAAAGCACAATTCTTAAACATGATTTACTAAAAACCCATGTAATTGACAATTGAAGAAGCCAAAATCATGTAAAATCCATAAATTCAGAGAAATGAAAACAAAAACGTACCACAGAATTCCGAGAAGCATTACTCGGAGAAATGGGATTATGAATAGCCAGTTACTTTGGATACCAAGGAGGAGGTTGACTTAGAAGTGAACCCCATACATACCACTAGATTCTCTTCTCGGCGAACCTAGAATAATTTCAGCCATAAGAAAATAAGCATGATTCTTGTTCTTTTGGTGCCATGCTAATCATATTTCGTCACTGCTCGCGTAATTACAATCATCATTGTATAAAGAGAAATGAATGCATGACTCACCATAAAATCCAAGGAAAGTACTGCAGAAATCTCAAAACTCCCTGTGTCTCTATCTTTAGGGTCGGCCACACACTAGATTCTCCTCCAAAAACTAACATAATTTTCATTCAATTGTTTCATTATTAGATTGAAAGGGAGCATGCTTCTTGACTTTTATTGACTCGTCGCCGTCTGGATAATCTAATAAAAAAAAAAAAAAAAAAAAAACCTAATTCAATATTCACATTATTACTCTAATTTTCCAAATCCTAATAATCAATACTTGGATTTTTGGGGGGTTTTACCAGATTTTGTCTGGTGATTAGTTCAGCATCTATTTATTTATTTTTTACTAATAATCAATACTTGATTAATTCATTTTTACTGATCAACACCACAATCAAAATAATGAAAAAACACATTTTAATGGCCGGACAACCGGTATTTTGTTTAGTTAGTGATTACTTACTTGGTATGCTGGCCGTATAATCCCAGAGCTCACATCAACTAGTGACATTGCTGATTTATTTATTTTTTTGCCTCCTCCTACTCCGTTGTGGAGTTTTATTTTGTTTTTTGATATTGTCGGTGTTAGGCGTCTTCTCTTCGCCGGTTTGAGGGTTTGGGTTTAAGGAAACGATAGTTCCAAGGCAAGTGATGATGGGTATGGCGGTAGGAATCGGTAGAGGGGCGGCAACCTAATAAGACAAAAAAAGGTCATTAGAAGTAAATTCAAGTGCCCCTTATTAAAAAAAAAAATGGAAATGACCAATTAACCCTTATTATTAATAATCAAGATTAGTGTTTGATAATCAATTTTCACTTATAATAACTCTAAAATTAGATTTTTAGAGTTATAAAAAAAATAAAAAATTATGTGATATTTGTGAAACCCTAGATTTTGATTCACTCAACCAAAATGAGTGATTCAAGTGGCAAATTAGAGGTGAGTGATCAAAATTAGTTCCCATTAGCTTTATGTTGATCAAAATTATCTAAAGTATGTAAAAAGATCAAATTTTTAAAATTTTCTGAAGAACATACGGTTGGAAATAAGCTAGTTACCAACCGTAACCGGGTTCAATTTGGGGAAAAACCCAATCGTAATACCGATTACTGGTTCTTTAGAAAATCTTGGATATGAACCGTAATTAGTTACGGTTCATAAAAAAGGAATCGAAACCAACCGTAACTAAACTACGGTTGGTAAGTCATCTATAGTTTCGAACCGTACATCACTACTTCAAAAATTCTTAACATTCAGGATGATATACGGTTGGTAACTTTCATTAAGTTACCAACCGAACCTAGGTGCGGTTGGTAACTAAGGTTTCGTACCAACCGTACCTAAACCTAATTCTCAATTTTTTAAGGTACGGTTCGTATTTGAACTATTACCAACCGTATGTTCTTCAAAATATCCGATTCTGGTTGGTAATTGAGTTATTACCAACCGTAACTCGCATAAACCCGTAAATTTCAATTTCAATTTTCATACAAAACCCTAATTTTTGATACAAAATTAACTTAAATTCAACACGATAAACTAAACCCTAACTGGGTTTTTCCAAACATTTTTCAAATCGCCGATTAATCGAAGACGATGAAATTTTCGGTTTTAATGGAGGTTAGGATTGATGGAGGAGAAGAGAAGATGAAGAAGAAGATGAAAAAAAACTTGATTTGATTTTTTTTTGATTCATTAGGTTAAAAAAAATTGATTTGATTTTGGTTGATTTAAGGTGAAAGGGTAATCTAGTCAATCTACATCCCTATAGGACACCCCCTAACCAATAAGAGGGACATTGCTATCACACTTGCCGCCCCTCTACCAATTCATGCCGCCCCTTTACCAAGCTTGTTTAAATGAGAGTGTTTGGATATGGGAAGTACAAATATTTTCGTTTTTTGGTTGTCAAATTCCAAAACAATAACTTCTAGAAGTCTAAAGGTCAACACTTTGTGAAGCAAAATAGGTTTGTTTCTTACTTTGGTTTCTGAAAAAACAGAAATCAGAAGTAGATTTGCATCCAGACGATCAATGTAAAGAAGAATATTTTACCCTACAAAAAGTTTATACTCGATCTAACTTTTATTTTGCAGATATCGGTCAAAAGTTTATATCCGGTCTAACTTTTATTTTTAAAACTTTGAAGCAGAAAAAATATGGATCTGGGTGTTGGAATATATTTACCTTATACACCATTGAGGTGACCGTGAAGACCGTGCATATGAAGAAGAGGTCAAGTGACCGTGCCTAAAGTGAAGATAACGTTCGAGAATATCTAGACAATAACGTGTAATTAATTTTCTAGATATTGTTACCTAGTCAAACAAAATATTGGGATATTATATTATCTCATAGGTTTAGTTAACTCTATAAATAAGAGTTCCAATGCAAATGTAAAATCATTTCAGTTTCTACTGATGATCAATATCATTCACCCTACGGGGTTTGTCAGTGGATGTAGGCGTTAGTGCCGAACCACTTTAATCTTGTGTTCTTTGATTTTATTTTCTCTAATCGATGATCCGTCTCAATGATACCCATAATTTATTACTGGGTGGGTGCGTAGACAAAGAGGCTATAAGAGCAACTGCAGTGGTGCGACCATAACCAAAGAGCAAAGAGCAAAAAAAAAAACTAAAATTTGGGTTTAGTCCGTGTTGTAACGCAGTGGAGGGAGACTAAAATTTGGTCAGGCGCAACTTTGAGTTACACCCCAATCAGGCACAATTCCAAATCTCGTCCCATTTCTTTTTTTTTTTTTTATTATTGTTGGCGCGCAACTCAAAGTTGCGCCCAATTTTTCTTTTTCTTTTTTTATTATTGTTGGGGCGCAACTCAAAGTTGCGCCCAATTTTTTTTGTTTTTTTTTTATTATTGTTGGGGCGCAACTCAAAGTTGCGCCCCATTATTATTATTTTTTTTTTTAATTGTTGGGGCGCAATTTTGAGTTACGCCCCAATCAGGCGTGATCCAATGATTGCGTCCCTTTTTTTATTTTTGTTTTTTTTTAATTCGGGTGCGCAACTTTAATTTACGCCCGACTAAAGACCAGACTAAAGACTAAATATGATCTGGGTTTTGGTTATAGTCCGGTCTTTGGTCTTTAGTCCGTCTCCACTGCGTCTGTTTTTTACCAAAAAATTTGGTTATACTTCACGACTGTGGATGCTCTAAGCTACTACTTGTACTTCAGGTGGACCAAAAGGCGTCACTAAAATGTAGAGATGGGGACCACCTAAATAGCTATGCACCAATACTTGTCTCATGTCATTCTCTACATTTGGGTGATGGATATTTTTCTTGTTGGGTTTACTTTTGGTGTTTTCGAAATAAAAATGCTAGCCTTACGGTTTTTATTATTAAGCGCGCATATTAGCGATGATTGTTTGGGCAATTATTATTGGTCTCACATTGTGTGCGTTATTTGATATCCTACAACTATAAGTGTTTGGGCAATTCTATCCTTGTATGCCGGTTTTCGAGATTAATTTGGCCAAATGGATTCACTAATAATCCGTTTGGTTCTCAAATTGAATATTATAAGAATACCTAAAGAAAAAGGAAATACCGGGTGGCATATCTAACGGAAAAATAAATTCCAGGGGTGAAATTCTAGGGGCTCTTTCAGGACTTTTATATTGTTTTCACACTCAGCAGATGTGGATGCTCTTACACTTCTACTTTAATTTGCTGTCATGGAACGGATGGCATCTTTTTCGAAGCTGCTACACTTTCCCCACCCCGTTCCCCCATTCCTTTCCCCACCCCCTTCCCCCGTACCTTTCCCCATTCCTTTCCACCATTAAGTGGCACCATCTAGACCTTTGATTTCATCATCTTTTGATCCCTATGGAGAAGCAAAGGATCACATTATTATTGGCTTTGGCAAATGCCCACATGACAGTAAGTGAGATAAGAGAGCGGTGGAAGGGAGTGGGGTCATCTAGCATTTTCTATCTTTTTCTAATGCAAATTATTATCTCTTTTTTAGAGAAGTACTTGTACTCTATTGCGTGTGCATAGTGCATTTCCTTTCTCTTGTCATGTTTCAGTCACTTTACTATATGAAAGGTCAGTTCACGAAAGCAAAAGAGTACTTTTTCTCTTGTGGAGGAGATTAACCAAAGATTTTCGAATCAACAAACCATGTTCCTGTATGTACGCGTTGTCTATTTTCCTTATGGAGTTGGACGGGCGGACCTATCTATATTACAGATCTTGCAAATCAGATGACATGTAGATGCATCAATTGTTGCAACAGTCCTTCTGGACTGACCGCGTTCCTGAACAACGCAAAAACAAGATTCTCTTTTTCTCTCACGGTTTTTTTTGTGGGTCCCGGTGGGCCCGCGCAGGACAGCAGGGGTCCCACTTTTTGCGTTGGGTTTGTGTTTAGTTGTTTTTGTGTGGTTTCAATTCTCGGTTCACCAAGAATTTTTGTTGTTGCAATTGAAAATTAGCTGTCTAGCAATAGTTGTTGAGTTTACTCAGATGGAACGTAAATTTCAAGGTTGGAAAAGTAAAGTCCTATGTCGGACTAATAAATGATCTTAAATAAGTCAGTCCCAACTAGTATGTGAACATTTTAGATTGGATGTTTTATCTTACCAAAAAAAAGTTTCTAATAAAATTAACGCCATCCAAAAAGATTTATGTTAGGGATTTAAACATAATGCTAAAGGTTATTACCCAAAGGCTTGGCCAAGTCTGTGTAGACCCATGATCAACGGAGGGTTAAATTGAGAGATGCGCATAAATTTTATTTGGCTTTAATAGCAAAGGTAGCCTGGAGACTGTTAAAAGAGCCCAATTCTCTCGGGGCTAAAGCTCTTAATCCTAAGTATTTCGGAAATTAAGGCTGTCAATGGAGATCCGATATCCGATAGTCGTTTCCGAATATTCGTATTCCGATAGGTTAATTTCCGACATAATGGTTATCGGATTTCGGAACCGAAATGTTTATCGACACTTCTTGTGTTCTCGTAATGGAAAGCTAAGGCAGGTTTAAGTTACGATAATATTTGATACCGGTAGGTTTTATTCAAAACATTTTTTTAGTCATGATCTATAACCGTTCATCTGTTAATCAATGCTCAAGATTGAAGAGCTGAAAGTAAGAAGAAAAAAAGTGTGACCTTTCCGTTAATTACAAAGCATCTGTGTGAGAGAACCCTATTTCATCTTTTTGACCGTCTCTATCAAAAAACCGTTTTTTTTTTATTGTTTTATGAAGATTGTGGGAATTTGTCCTATTGAAAATTTACTAGATATCAAGTTGGAACCAACTTCAAAGATGAATTTTTATTTGGGAATCATGTTTTGAAAGGTGGGTTGAAAAGGATTACTGGAAATATTGTTGCTTGTGATGGTGTTGGTGATTTTTCAATTCTTTAGAGTTTGGGATATCAAGATTGTAGGAAGGTAGATCTTATGGTATTGTTATTCTATCGTCTGAATTATTACTATTTATTTATCTTTTGGGAGTTTTGTGTTTGAGAACTGTAATCAGTTGGGTTTGAGGTCTCCCAATTAATGTAAACAATGATTTTTTTTCTTCAATTTGATGATATTAGAAGATTGTAATCAGTTGGGAAATTTGGGTAAATCGTGAATTTGAATTAGCAGAGTAGCAGAGTTAGGTTTACTGGTTGGCTGAGCTTTTGGAAAAATAACGACACTTATTGGAAAATTATCCGATTTCCGATAACTCCAACGTAATGGAATCGGGATTGATTTCAGGTTTCTGTCGGAATTTATCGGATATTTGATATCTGATTACTCTTATCGTAACGGAAGCGGCTGAGCCACTATCCATTTATAAAAGTGTCGTTGACAACCCTATCAGAAATAAATTTCCCCTTAGAGCTAAACCTTTATATAGATGTTCTTGGACTTGGAGATGGTTTTGCAATCTTTTGCAAAAGCTTGAACTTAATGGCTCAAAATAGCATTTGGGAAGCAGGAAAAGGTATTAGTATAAACATATAGGAGGACAACTAGATACCTGGTCTAGCAAGTAATCAGATGAATTTCAAAACCATCAGTAACAATGCCTTATCTCTGGTAGCAGTTTTAATGTATTCGTCTGCTAAAAAATTGAATAAAACTCTGATTTCCTCCTGTTCTCCGAACAATACAGCTAAAAATATGTCAAATAAACCTTTTCTTGGATAGATCAAATAATCAAATAATCTCAAAGAAGATGACATGAGATGGAAACTAACAAAGACATGAAATTTTACGGTAAAATCAATGTATAATAAACTAAGTGATAATAATATAAGCTCTTATAATCTTGACTTAGACGACAACTTATGGAAATCAGTATGAAATTTAAGAGTAACACTGGCCTAGAATTAATTTTTTTTCTTGTGGAAATGTTTACACAATGCCATGTCTACAAATTCAAAACTAAAAGGCATAATTAGAGATATCAACCCAAAATGTACCTTTTATGGTGATCAGGAAGAGACTATTGAACATCTTTTGTTATACTGTCCTTTTGGAAAGGATGTTTGGGAACTGGGACGTCCAAATCCCGTTTATATTAACATCTGTAAAGATTGGTTTCAAACACCAAATACAGTGATATCCTTAGATATAGCGGCTACAAAAATATGGTTTGCTTGGAAAGCAAGATGCAATAAAGCTTTCCAAGGAAACACTCCCTCAACTACTAGCAAAAGAAATCCAAAGACATGTAGACTTCTGGATAAGGAAAGAGAGACCTACCAGTAACTTAAATGTGAAGAAAAATAAGAAAAAGAACATCCCATGGACACTCTCAAATAGAAACAATTTTTTTTATAAATATGGATGCTACTTGGGTATCCGAATCTATTCTATCTAGTTTTGCTTTAATCTTAAGAGGTGATACGTGAGCATTTGTGGGAGCAAGAGCAGGACCATCTTCATGTTCATATCCACAAGAGGCAGAAGCTGTAGGACTATAGGTAGCAGTAAGAGTGAGGGGAAATGACTTTCAGATTTCAGCATCGAAAGTAACCGTGAAGCTTTAATTAATCAAAAGTTTAAATTGGTTAACAAACATCTCTTGGACCAGCAAGGCTATTTTAGAGGAAGCAGAAAGAAAAGTCTCTAATTGTCTGTACTTTCTAGGGTTTTCATTTTGTTCCTAGAACAGGACACGTGGTAGCGGTCACCTTAGCTAAAGAAGCAAAAAAAATTCTTGGCAATGATGATTAGAGTGTATTAAACTCAAACTTCATGTATTAAACTTAAACTTCAAGTAGGTAAATTAAATATCGGGGGCATGAATACCTCGATATTAGATGGCTTTATTTCCGATGTAATCTCGGCTGTGACATCTTCTTAGCTATTTTTAATGAAATCTTACTTAAGAAAAAAAGAAAAAAAACACTAGCTGTCTCTTCTAAACCCACTGGAATGGATATACTAAAATTAATTGGGGCTAGCTAGGTACTAAAAAAGAGTAGGGTCATTGGAAAGTAAAATCCAAAACCCCTTGGGCATGTTCTTATGGCATATATCAAATTTTTTATCCAGCATGCCATGTATTTCCCCACTACGAGGAAGTCGTCACGATATTCATCTTTGGAAGATGATGACTAAAAGTACACAATGAAAGTCTGCAATTTCACAATTTCGATTATTTTTACCTAATTTGAAATTCAAACAACAATAAAAAAATAAAATACTATATTGACTTTATGTCATCACTTACTTTCTCAACTCTCGCCATTTCTTCGGTTTCTTCATTCTCAAGGGTTCCTTCCTTGACTGTTTTTTTCTTCGTTTTTATTGTCGCATTGAGTTTCCATTTGAAGGGTCATCATGATTGGGTTTTCTAGTAGTTTTTTTGACATGAATTTGCATGTTTGAAAATTAACTGACGATGAACTTTATGAATCCACAATTCTTTTTCGTTTGAAAACGACGAAAGGGGGTGAAGATGCTGTTATGTCCAGGAGTAGGAGGCTAGGAGAAAAAGGATACGAAAATGAAAAATGTTCTTAGAAGTACTAAGAGTAGTTCCTTAACTTTTGTACAATTTAGACACCACTTATTGTACCTTCTAAGTCCACTTAGATTTCTGTAGCCCAAGTTAATTTAGGTATTCCAAATTACGACCCAAACACTAATTAACTCTTTAGGTATTATCAAGTGGCTCGTTTTTATAATGCGGTAAAATTATGAAAACAAGGTGTCCTTTTAATTCGTTATGAGGGAGTATTATTTAAAATTCAGATGGAAAGAGACTAAGCATATAGTAGCATCTTGCACCAGCAACCGTCTCAAATCCTTCACAACGGAGTATTTGAGACCCACCTCTCAAACATGGCATAGCATTCTCCTGGCTTGTACCCTGCAGCTTCATGGCCACCTCCCTAAAACGGGTAAAAGAAAAGAGAAGCTTAGGATTTGTACCCTATTATCGCACGGCTAGGATGCTTAATTGTGGCTATAGCTAGGTTTAATTACCTTAACAGTTGCATATGTTAAGCCATTAGAGTAGGCCCTTGTGTATCTACAGATTAATACAAGAGAAAAAAAGAAAGACACCACCGTTAAACAAATTAAACCGGTAATAATGAGTCAGTGACCCTGCGAATGATTCCATAAGCAATTATCATTATTAAACATACGTACCCTGCGATTTGTCCACTAAAATACCACGGACGCCATTCATCGATTACAGACAAGTTGGCGAGTGATCGTATCCATGATTCCGTAGATATATGTGACACCTTCATATCATGATCACCACTGCGTGTTGAAGATTAAAAAGATTGTGCTAAGTTATGCAAAATATTTTGCTTGCCTTTGCTAGCTGAATCTAAAAAGTGCAATCCTGAAAGAGATCATCACCTGTAGATAAGATGTCTATAACCTTTGGTGCTAATATTGCGATGATATGGTATGCTGCTTTTAACATTCATTTCATATGGTAAGCCCCTTTGGTTACATCTGATCCAATTTTCGACTGTTCCCTGTTATCATTAGTTCATCTAATTAGAAAAATTTCATAACTCATTCGCGGCCTTGAAATAAAACCGTCAAGGTCGGACTATACACGCATATATATACCTCCCTGACATGGAGAGCTTTACGAACCGCAGCATCATTTGCCCAATATTCCGACATTAGTGATAACTGCATAATTTATAACATGGTGTTAGATCTTTTAATAAAAAGCGGTGGTGCTATTTAGTTCCCTATTCTCCACCTTCCTACTCTGCTCCCTCTAATCTAAACCCCACATCTGGGAAATGGTGAACCCCACTTATACCTGAATGTGATTGGAGGGAGCAGAGTAGGGAGGTGGAGAATAGGGAGGTGAATAGCATTAAAGGACAAATTAAAGGAGTGATTACCCGCCAACAACTATAATAAGGAAGAACACGCTCCTCGGATAAACCTTCTCCAGTTCTCTGAAGTGATCGCCTGTGTTCCCTATATTTTTTCGTCTCTTTGGGTTTCGGAGAAGAAGTAAGAGTACTATCACTATTGCAAAGGGGTTCCAATACTGACGACAGATTTATACCTGCCGTCAACTAGAGAATGCATGCACAGTCATAATTAAATTCCACACAGAAGTTTGAAATCCGAAACAGCTGAAATGCTTGTACTAGTACAAATAACAGAATAGGGAAAGAAACTCAACTTACATCTTCGAAGACTTTGCGATAAGGCAAACAATTAACATTTGTGAGATCAAAATTTAGAAATTTCCCATTACAGTTTTCCTTCATAGACTGTTAGGGAAGAGAAAAGATAGAGCATCCGTAAATAAACAATATGAGAATGGATGAAAAAAATTTATGCTCCTAAGCATTATGCTTACCTGGTAGAGTTCATACGATACAAGCCCCAAATGATATGCATATTCAACTCTTGCATTTAATTCCATTTCGATGTAAGTAACCGGATTCCCCAGTGAATATCCCTAATCAAGGAAGGTACATCATCAATTGCAGAGACAGTTGATATTAAGATATATACTAGTTATTACTAATTGGTTTCGACCCCATGGAATTTTCAAAGTCTTTCAAACAACACTAAAGTTCTAAGAACTGCTTGGTTTCCATCATAGCCTCTCTTATTATTTTCTAAATTTGTACCAAGTCTACGTAGAATAGAAATTGTGAATATATACAATTTAAATTCAGAACCTTGAAGTTGAGGAACGGGTACTTTCCATCTTCCATATCTGCAACGTGTATATTGAAAAACAAGTTATAGAACCGTATTAAGTTTGTATCTACCAAGTTAACATAGTAGTAAATTTTTTATCACCTCTAATCAAATCTTGAACTAAGTTTGGGACTATGATGCCGGAATAGGAATCACCAGCAACATAAAGTGGGTTAGATTGGAATTCTGGATTTCGAATCAACCACTGCGAATAAACCAAACACATGCAAACAATAATATTAGTTTGGACGATTACGACACGACAATTTCCATTGGTGACAGAAATTTGTACTGGGAATAGTGATAACCCCCCCACCTTTATAAGGAATTCGTGTGTGTTATTAGCTGATACAGTGTCGGTCATTATTGGATCATTTGACGATTTTGAATATGAGAATCCACTGTGCACTGGCTGATCCAAGAAGATAATGTTGGCAGTCTAAAAGTAAACAGTGTTAGCGCTGTTGATGATTCGGGAAGTGGTACTACAGATTAATATTAATTAATAATTAGATACTCAAAACACTGAATTAGTAAACATAATACCTTTGTCCATGAGTTTGGATTCAATGTCAGTTTGGGTAAGCTGCCATTGATGTATTCCACTTTGGCCATGGATATAGGACCTATATATAGACAGATAGATATTCATATTATTATGTACTCCCTCCGTTCTTAAATAATAGGCTGGTTTCTATAAATAAATATTTCAAAAAAATATGCTGGTTTCCTAATTGGGAAAGTCAAATGTAACTTTAATTTTCCTAATTCACTTTTCTCTTAACTTCTTTCATGATGAGTGTTATTGGACCATTTCACTTTACTTACTTTTCTTGACGAGTGTCATGGGGACCATTTCACTTCACTTTTATCGACAAGTATCATGCGACCACTTATGATGATTGGCTTCTCTTAATTTCCTTAATTTTCTCAAAAAACAAAACCATCCTATTAAAAAAGAACGGACGGAGTAAAACAGTTCCAATTGTGCACTGGCAAATCCTGTTTTGGTGAATTTAGCTAGATCGCTAAGGTATTCTTTCGAGTTATAGAAATTTAGATGTTTATAGTTATAATATGAAGAGAAAAAGCTATGTACATACTGACTGGACAACGCCATATACTGACCTACTTCCAGCGCCAAACCACTGAATCCAGAGCAACGAGGACCACCGGTGAGCCATAAAACAAGAGGATCTTCTTTAGGATTTCTTTCTGACTGGACAAAGTAGTAAAACAGTTGATAATTTTCACTATCACCAACACCTATATACCTGCAATATGGGTTGATGGATCACCGGAGTTAATATCATCGTCCCATTTATAGACATGATCACAGGATTAAAAAAGAGAAGAATTGAATAATGAAGTTATATATACAGACCCGGTTTCTAAATGGAAAGGAAGAGGTTGAACTGCTAATCCTGGAAGATAAGGAACCGCTTTACCACTTGAGACTGCCTCAAATTCCGGGAGCCGTGGGAATAGGTGGAATATTAAGCAGATGATGAACAACTTGTAAGCTGCCATTGCTGGGAAATTATGAAATATGTACATTTCAAATGGGAGGAGTTGTTGCGGAAATAGGCTGCATCATATAACCTTATAGGTAACGGAAAATGAGTTATTTGTCCAAAAAAAATTTAAAACATGGTCTAAATGGACGAATAAAAATTATTATGGGTGAATTGGACAAAAAAAAATAGAAACGATGAAACTGGATTCATCCGGGCTTAAACTTAAAAAATAGCGAGGATGAAACGGATGCATCTTGATGTAAATTAAAAAAAAGAAAAAGTATTTGAAAAAATGGGTAGGATGAAACTTGTTACATCCGGGATATTTTTATATTTTTGTCCATTTAAACAGTATCAAAATCTAAATGTCTTTTTCACCCATAAATTATCAAGCTTGGTAAAGGGGCGGCAAGAATTGGTAGAGGGGCGGCAACCTAATAAGACAAAAAAGGTCATTACAAGTAAATTCAAGTACCCCTTATCAATAAAAATATGGAAATGACTAATTAACCCTTATTGTTAATAATCAAGATTAGTAATGATAATCAAGATTAGTGTTGATAATTAATTTTCACTTATTATAACTCTAACATCAGATTTTTAGAGTTATAAAAAAAAAAATTTAGAGGAGGAAAAAAAGAAAACTTATGTGATATTTGTGAAATCCTAGATTTTGATTCCCTCAACCAAAATGAGTGATTCCAGTGACCCGGTATACTTCTAAATTGTTCCCATTAGCTTTTTCTCGCTCAAAATTATCTAAAGTACATAACAAAATCAAAACTTTTGAATTTTCAAAAGAACTTACGGTTGCAATTTTGCTTGTAACCAACCGTAACTCTTAGTTACGGTTCGTAAGTTATCGAATACCAACCGTAACTGGTTAAATTTGGGGAAGATCCAATCGTAAAACCAGTTACGGTTGGTAACTAAATGCTCGATACCAACTGTAACTTAGTTACGGTTGGTAATTAAATGCTCGAAACCAACCGTAACTGAACAAAATTCTTAGATTAAGAACATACGGTTGGTAATAGAACTATTACCAACCGTATGTTCTTCAAAATCTCCAGTTACGGTTCGTAATTGAGTTATTACCAACCGAAACTCACATAAACCCGGAAATTTCAATTTCAATTTTCATACAAAACCCTAATTTTTGATACAAAATTAACTTAAATCCAACACGATAAACTAAACCCTAACTGGGTTTTTCCAAACATTTTTCAAATCGCCGATTAATCGAAGACGATGAAATTTTTGGTTTTAATGGAGGTTAGGATTGATGGAGAGAAGAGAAGATGAAAAAAAATACTAATTTGATTTTTTCTGATTCATTAGGTTTTAAAAAAAAATGATTTGATTTTGGTTAATTTAAAATGAAAGGGGTAATCTAGTCAATCTACACCCCCTATAGGACACCCCCTAACTAATAAGAGGGACATTGCTATCACACTTGCCGCCCTTCTACCAATTTTTGCCGCCCCTTTACCAAGATTGTAAATTATTGATTTTGATCTTTTTATCCAAGTTTGTGTAAAGGTAAACTCAAGAGGGTTCTCGTGGCTGTGCTCGAGGAGAATCTTACGTAAATCTCATAATGGCAGAAAGAAACCTAACACAGTACATCGATCGTTTAATACAAGACAAGACATTTCAGTGTATATACAGTACATCTCTTTTTTGTTAATTGTTTGATCATCGTACCCGCATTCCCGTGCTGTCGTTTTTCTGTACCATTTGCATGACCCACTCACTAGTCACTTGTTAGGTCGGCTTGGACATCAAAAGTTGTCCTTAACATTTGGAGAATTTTTTTTTTTTTTTTTTTAAACGATTTGTATTTTGCGGATCGAAGACGAGGCGGTTTCTTCCCCACGTGTCGACTACACGAGTGGAAGAAGGGGCATAAATGTAGGTGTGAGTAATCCACAGGGACAGGTGGAGCCATCCCAGTCGAGGGCGCACCGAGGAAAGCGAAGTACTAAAAGCACCGAATCACCCCACCAGATCTGGGCACGAGAAAAGAGGAATGAAGACAGGTCGAGAGATTGATGCAAAGTGGGAGAAAAAGTTCTGATGTGACGACCCTCGGGTTCGAGGACAATTAATGCTCTGACAAAGTAGGTGAAGAGATAAGGAAAACTCGTTCAAAGTAGAACTCGGCCAGGAATCTAAAAGGCGACGTCGATCAACACCACCTAACAAGCAACATCGGATGAAGTTACCACTCGGCCAGATGCTTCGACTCGGGCAGAAGGGAAGATCGGATGAAGCATCGAGTAGACACCCGAGGAGAGCATCAAGGAAGTCAGATTAGGCCCAACTACTTGTAATATCGTTGTATCACCATTTTATAACTATAAATATGAATCATGTAGAGAGCTAGAGAGGTAAGTGAGAAGTGAGGAAAGAGAGCATACCAAGAGTATAGAGAGAAAATACACAACTTGTAGTCGTGAGTCAAGTAATAAGATCATCCTTTCACCCCGTGGACGTAGGTAATCATGCCGAACCACGTATATCTTGTGTTCTCTACCTCTCTTCTTTGTTTGACTTCTTTATGCATGTTCTGTGATCCTTTGGATGTGGATGTAGGATTTTCTACATCTACATTCTGGCGCCGACTAAGGGGACCGTATAACATCTTCGGATACCTTGAAATCGGTTACCAAAAGAGGAAAATCCAAGCTCCTAAGCCACCTTGTGTGCTAGTTGACGCTAAGAGAGAAACTCTTTTGGTTCTTTATCCTTGTTTTCCTGGCAAAACCTTGCAGAGTTCGGCATAAGTTCGCCTTGTGTTCTTGCTCTTTATCTTTGTTTTCTTAGCAAAACCTTATCGATTTTGATGTGAGTTCGCTTTGTGTTCTTGTTTATTATCTTTGTCTTCTTAGTAAAACATGTCTTTCGTCTAAACAAAGTCGTCAAGACTATTTCATTAAGTTAAACTGTTTGCTTAAGATACCTCAGTGAGTCGTTGGAAGATCCGTGAGCTCCCAAAATAACATCTTTCGATGTTGGTAGAAGCTAGAAGGAAACCCCATCTCGCCGGGATTTATCGTTTCAAACCTTGTCAAAAGAGAGATTCAATAGCTCCTATCAACACCTATTGAGGATAGTTGATGCTAGATGAAAGACTCTAACGGTCGTAACGCGCAGGTTGCTAGATCTATCATTTAAAGATCACCTCCATGATTTAAGCATAGATATCATTACATTTGTCTTCGTTTACTCGCTCTGACGTTCAAACCCTTCTTTTTAACAAATTAAGCAAAGCACAATAATGGTGGAAGCAAGACTAGCTCAGAATCGTTGAGTCTAGTTTTCGGAAACCATGGATGGAAGGATTATAGTGAGCGGTTCGCTAGCCGATTCTCATTTTAATCCTACGCTAGAAGCCTTACAGTATCAGTAAAAAATTGTAGAAATCCCATGATTCATTTCTATAGTAAGGCCAGCAGCACAGCAGCCGTTGAGGGTTGTCATTACTGTCCATCGTCGTCAAGAAAGAGATCTTCCGTTTTAATGTACGGGTAATCAATGACTTCTGGCATAGGGAATGTTAGGAAAAATAATGATTAATGCATAGGGAAAGTACCGAAAGCGATTTGTCGAGACAGCTTTTCAAAGATTGTCCTTTACGGCCAAAACAACTCGACTGCTGAGACCGACACGCTAGCGCAAATGGAAGTGTACTATAAGAACTTTTCCCGCCTTGCACTGCTGAGCTGCTGTACTTTATCCTTAACCTTTTCGAAAGTAGTTCGAAGTAAGTGCTGTGTCTTTTGCTGACGTAGGTACGAATAGGCAGGCTAGCCGAGGAACGAGGACGATATCGAAGGTAATGGCGAGTACCTCCAAGAAGAGCAGGATCCTGAGGAACCGAGTCACAGCGGGATCTAGTGTGCAAGAAGGACTCACGGATTCTCAACACGAAGATCATCGGCCAAATAACCAGGGCGAGACTCAGGCATTGATCAAAGGCATGACTACTGTCGACGAGGAGGTCGACTTGGGCCGAGACGACGATCTACCACCCGGGATGCTGAGGATTAATCCGGGCCAGTCAGGGAGAGGGAATGAAGACAGCATGGAAGACGGAAAAACCGCATCGGATACCGAGGATGAAGAGGAAGTGCAGACGATACAGGAGGAATGAGGGAGAGAAATACGACCGACAGAACACCAGCTGGAGCTAGAGGGCGAGAGACTTAGGCGAGTACACTTGGCAAGGGGCGACCACAATCGGGATATCCCCCCGACAGCGGCCGCCCATCCCGTAGCTCCAATCGTCCCCCCTGTCGTTCTCTCGACGAGACCCCCCCACTGCACCCCCTAATATAACATGACCACAACTGAATGGCCACTCTAGCCACGAAAGCACTGACCCGATGTTACTCGCAATACTGGCAAGCCAAAGGAGGCAAGAGGACCTATTGAGGGAACTTCAAAGGAGAAACCTGGCCTTAGAACATGAAAACTACCAACTCCGTAACATGAGGACTGGGTCGAGAGGACCATCGAGCCGAGGTGCTTCTAGCAACCACACTCCGCCGAGGAATACCCCACCCCACTACCCAAGCCGAGAATGCATTCCCGATCCTAACCGGCCGAGAGGAGGGTATGGGCCAGCCGAAGATTCTTCGACCGAGGAAGAAGTAACCAGTGAGGGCATGGACGCGACAACCAAACATAAGATCGAACAACTCGAGCAAATGGTCAAAAAACTGACAGGGAACAGTGAGGACGACAAGCTAGCAGAAGTAATCAGTGAAGCCCAGAAGACGCCGTTTACTAAGGAATTAGATCGAACTCCATTCCCGCCCAAGTGCACGTTACCAGTCTTCCCATCTAGGTTTGACGGCATGGGCGATGCGGGAGAGCACATCAAAATATACGGAATGTCCTTGTTGCAATGGAAGAACTATGATGTGGTCATGTGCAAATTTTTCCCGGCAAGTTTGGAGGGCGAGGCAAAGAGTTGGTTCTACCCCCTGCCCGATGAATCCGTTGGAAGCTATGCAGCCCTGGTGGAAACCTTCCTCGAGACCTACATGCACAACAAAGATAGCCCGCCCGAGTCAATAAGCTGTTCACACTTGCCCGGAGATTCAGGGAACCGCTACGCTCTCTAACGGACAGATAGAGAAAGTTGTGTACGGACATTGGAAAGGTACCGGTCGACCAGCAGATATTCGGCTTCGAGAATTCATTAGGGAAATCAGATCCCATCTGGGTAGCAATGTACACGGAGAAGCCTAAGACGCTAAGAGAGATCCGGAAAATGTAAGAGCACTACATCGCCCTAGAGGAGATTCCGGAAGGAGCACAAGACAAAGGACTACAAGATACGAGCGCCACGGTAGAGGCGACCCCGCGAGAAGCCATGAAGCGATCCGAGAAAAGGCCGAGCACGCTGCATCATGGGGAGAGCAAGAAGGTTTGGGTTGAGAAAGGAAAGAAGCCCCGCCACGAACCTAGATCATACACCCCGCTAAATGCACCACTAGAAGAGATATTCAAAGAAGTCGAGAAGAGGAACGATATCCGATACCCAAAGACTCGGGGAATTCAGTTCGATGAAACAAGGAACCACCCAGAGTTCTGCCATTACCACCAGTTTCGAGGCCATTCAACTAATGATTGTAGGGAAGTGAAAGACATCGTCCATCACCTAATCCGACATGGATATTTATGGAACTTCGTCAAGACATCGCCGACACCTAACACTGCTTATCCCGACGTCCCGGTGCATCAAATAAGAATCAATCGTGGCACCCAGTTCGCCTGCAACACCATATCGCACTCGTCCACTCAAGGATACGACTTGGGAACTGGTATCACCTCGAGAATCCATAAAAGGGATCGATCGGGCAAAGAGATCCTCAGTGTGGCCAAGACCCTGCCCATGGAACCATGGATGATGCAGCCGATCACCTTATCGGCGAAAGATGTCCCGTTGAATGGCCAGGCCCACGGGGATCCCTTAGTCATAACTCTGCTGATTGAGGAATGGGGCGTCCACAGAATATTAGTGGACAGCGGCAGCTCAGTCGAAGTCCTGTTCTATGACACTTTCAAGAGGATGGAATTGTCCGATGACATCCCGATCCCGTCAACCTATCGAATTTACGGCTTCAACGGCACGGTGACCGTACCGAATGGAGAAGTCACCCTCCGAGTCTCGGACGGAGAGGGATTCCTTGACACACTCACCACCTTCTGCGTGGTTGATGTTGTGTCTCCATACGAAGCGATTCTGGGTCGGCCCTGGCTTGCGGGAATTAAGGGAGTCGCCTCGGCCTATCATCAAAGATTGCGGTTCCTGTCGTATCGAGGAGTGGTGGAGGTGTTAGGCGACCCCCAGGCGGCAAGGCAGTGCGTGCAGATAGACGTCCAGCAGAATGAGGAGAGGCGGTCAAGGAAACGTCAAGAAAAGAAGAAGTCTAAGGAAATAGAAACGGGAGAGGAGCTGGAAAGGGTAATGTCACAAGCCATCGCTACCTATGAAGCCGGGGAGAAAGAGACCTTATAGCAATCACAGGAGCCGATAACAGTCGACGAACCAAAACAAAATTTATCGGCCCTAGAACCAACCCGACAAGTCAATCTGGGCACCGAGGAGGAGCCAAGATTAGTGAGAATAGGGTCTCTCTTAACAGACGAACAATCTCAGCAGTTGATAACTCTTCTGAAGGAGAACATGGATATATATGCTTGGCAAATGCACGACATGAAAGGAATTGACCCGGAAGTATGCTCGCACCACTTACGGATAGACCCCAAGTTCAAACCTATCAGACAATAGATGAGAAGAATCGCACCCGAGTTACAACCGGCGGTGGAGGCCGAGCTGAAGAAGTTGTACGCAGCAGGAATCATTCGAAAGGCCCAATACCCACAATGGATATCTAATATGGTGATAGTCCCCAAAAGGAACGGGGGCGTTCGAATCTGCATCGACTATAGTGATCTAAACAAGGCATGCCCTAAGGACAGCTTCCCTCTCCCCAGCATCGATCAGCTAGTGGAATCCATTGTCGGGTATAAGGCGATAACTATCATGGACGGATATTCAGGGTATAACCAAATACCTCTGGCCCCCGAAGATCAAGAGCATACATCCTTCTTCACACCAAGAGGATTGTGTTGTTACACCAAAATGCCATTTGGATTGAGAAATGCCAGCGATACCTATCATAGGTTGGTAGAGGACATGTTTGAAGATAGAATACACGACACCATTGAGGTATATGTGGACGATATGCTGGTCAAGAGCAAGGTGGCCAACAACCACATCGACGACCTCCGAGGCATATTTCAAACCATGAGGAGGTACAAGATAAGGGTAAATCCGGCCAAGTGCACCTTTTGGGTCACCTCGAGCAAGTTTTTAGGATACATAATCACCGACAAAGGAATTGAGGCCGACCCAGATAAAGTCAGAGCCGTCGTCGAGATGCCATCGCCTGTAATGATTAAAGACGTGCAACGACTAAATGGGAACTGGCGGCCTTAGGGCGATTCATTTCTCGGTCGTCCGACAAGTGCAAGGACTTCTTCGGAACGTTACGAAAAGGAGAGAAGTTTAAATGGACCGAGGAGTGTGAAAAAGCGTTTCAAAAAATCAAGCAACATCTCGCGAGTCTACCGGTGTTATAGAGACCTGAGCCCGAGGACGTGCTAACATTATATCTTGGGGCAACCAGTCACGCCATCAGCGCCGTTCTTGTCAAGAACGCGGGAGGAGAAGAAAAGACGGTGTATTTCATCAACAAGACCATGAATCCAGCCGAGAGGAACTACACCAGGATTGAGCAACTAATATTAGCACTGGTATTTGCAACACAAAAGCTTCAGACGTATTTCCAAACCCACAAGATTCGGGTGCTTACAAAGTCCCCCATAGAGTCAGTACTCGACAATGCAGCCAGGTCGGGACGGATCTCCAAGTGGAGCGCGCAAATAAAGCAGTTCGACATCGTTTATGAAATGAGAACAGCGGTAAAAGCACAGGCAGTGGCCGACTTCCTGACAGATTTCCCCCTCAGTGACGAAGACGAAGTAGAAGACATACCCGGAATGGAGGAAGACCAAGAGGATCCGTCCGACCTGCTCGATCCATGCAGCCCAACGCGATGGGAGGTTTTCGTGGATGGGTCATCCAATAAATACGGATCGGGTTTAGGATTGGTCTTCACGACGCAAAAAGGGGAAAAAGATGGTCCACTCCTTCAGGCTTGAGTTAAAAGCAACTAACAATGTCACGGAATACGAGGCGGTAGTACATGCTTTGTTTCTTGATAGTGGAAATGGGAATCCAAGAAGTACGGCTTACAAGCGACTCACAGCTAGTTGTCCGACAAATCAGCGGGCAATACGCCATACATGACCCTCTTCTACAGAAATACTGGGAGCTCGTCCAATTCTACATCGGTCAGATACCGAGCATCAAGTTCGAGCATATCTCGTAGAAAGGACAATCGCCACTCGGACGCCCGGCGTATATTGCTTCTATCCGTGAGATTCAAGCGTCGAAGGCATCAGAGTTATGATAGTCTTAATGCCATCAGTACCCGAGACCGTGGATATCGGCGCACATGTCGCGGCGACCACCACTGATCAATATCAGGCCGATGATTGGAGGAAACCAATTCACGAATACCTCGAAACAGGAAAGTTGCCCAAGGGGCGACCCGAGATCAACAAGATCAAAAGCAAAGCAGCTACGTACGAACTTCGAGATGGCACCCTATACAGAAAGTCATACCTGGGACCATTACTGAGATGCCTGAGTAAAGAAGAAGGGCATACGATCCTCAACGAATTGCACTATGGGGTCATGGAAATCGGCATTTCAGCCGAAGTTTAGCGGCACGAGCTAAGACCATGGGATACTTCTGGCCGTACATGAATGAGGACGCAAGGCATATGGCCCTCATCTGCGACGAATGCCAAAAATTTGGAAAAAAGATACACGCACCAGCAGTGACATTAAACTCCGTTATCAGCCCTTGGCCTTTTGCTAAATGGGGGATCGATATTGTAGGACCATTGCACGTCGGATCGGGGCAGAGGAAGTACTTAATCGTAGCCACCGACTACTTCGCTAAGTGGGTTGAGGCCACCCCACTAAAACACATACGGGATAAAGATGTTTTCCGATTCATCTGGGAACACATCATATGTCGCTTTGGAGTACCGGCAGCAATCGTCTCTGACAATGGGAAACAGTTACAGGGCAAGAACATCGGCCTGCTATTCAACACCTACAATATCTGAAAGAGCAAGTCTACACCCCTATACCCCCAAAGCAATGGGCAGGCTGAGATCACAAACAAGACTATCGCCGATAACATGAAGAAGAAGCTCGATGGGGAATATGGAGAATGGTGCGAAGAACTCTATAACGTTTTGTGGGCATATAGGACAACCCGCAGAGAGGCAACCGGACTATCGCCTTTCATGTTAACATACGGGACCGAAGCCACAGAGGCGATGATACCCACCACAAGAACCGAAGCATGGAGGCGAAACATCTCAGCAGATCTTATCCTGGATAAACTCGACGATCTAGAAGAAACAAGAGAGATGGCCTTGCAGAAAATGGAAAATTATCAACGAAGAATCCAGCGAGAATACAACAAACGGGTTCGACCCAGAGAATTTCAACCAGGACAGTTAGTACTAAAGCATCTACCCAGTTATGAACGTGATATGAGGAGGACCCTACACCATTGTTGAAAAGGTTGGTGAAGGGGCGTACAAGATATTAAAACCGGACGGAACACCTGAGCCACGACCGTGGAATGCTACGCGACTAAAGCTATATCATCCATGAAACCATGTATGATATCTTGCCATTTATTTCCGTAAAAGGCCACGTGGGGTTGGAAATATGACAAGTGCGTCTAAATGGTCGTTTCGAACCCGGGGCGATGGCATTGTGCAAGTGCCGGGGCGACTTACACTAAGACGGGCTATTCGAACTCGGGGAGATGGCAGTGTGCAAGTGCCGAGGTAGTCCTAGGGCCCTGGTAGTTGGAAACCAGTGGCCGATTGTCGAGGCATGAGTACTCCACAATCGAGCAGTCAACATTGCTCCCCTCGCAAGTGGCCGAAATCACTTTCCCAAGAAAGTTAATCGATAACTTCTTGGGATATCGATCCCGTAGAAATTAGGAAAGACCAACTGCCCTTCCACTAGATCTCGAAAGACGGTGATGAGATACCTCAATCGGGACATGACATTGGGCCCAATGATCCTCCTTGTTGAGCGTGTTCGACAGAAACGGCATTTATGATTAACCTACCTATTCATGCAGGCATACGTAACAAGGTCGCAAAAATAAACCACTCATCGTCAACTTAACATAAAATAAGAACAGTAACATGCATAATAGCGTCGGTAGCAAGAAACACAACCAAATCGGCGACGCAGCACCCCATTAAAAGTTTACGAGAAATTAAAGGTGTTCGAGCGAATTACAACCCAAGGGAAAGGGTAAGAAAGCGACGCAGCGCTGCAAAAAACATGTTCACTCCTTAGAAGGAACGAGCCCGGAATCGCCTTCTTAGCAGCAGCGTCAGCCCGCTTCTTATCCAGCACAGCCTTCACACCGGCTTTAACCTTCGAGACGAGCTCATCATTAAACTTCGCCTTTTCGGCAGTAAGGTTTTGCGCCAGCTGCATCGAGGCCGCTTCGGCAGTGGCCACCCGCTCGAGCAACTCAGCCTCCCTCCCTTTTAATCGGGCATTCTCTTCTTCCAACGATGCCGCCTTCTTCTGCTCGGCTACCAAAACAACAAGGACGGTCAGTCACACAATAACAGCACTAAGGCAACAACACGGAAAGCACAATACGAGGCACACCACCTTCCAGCAAAGGAGCAACTACTCTAATGGTCTCTTCAGACTCAGACAGGCTACACTCGAGAGAAGACATCTTAGAAGAAAGTTCTAAATATCGCTGTTCGTTAAACTCATTAGTGGGGCAGTACTTCTTGTGATCACTCCATTCGGCCCTCTGTCGGGAATGGGCTATTTGCAAACCTGATAATTGAGAGCGAACCCACTCCAACTCCTCAGAAACCTTTTTGGACTCGTTAAGCTTCTCAAGGGCTTCTCGGCTACACTTCTCGGCAGCATCCCTCTCCCTCAAGATCCGAAGACGATCTGCATGCAAATCTCGAACCTGAAGTCTCAACCGACCACATTGACTCTCTAAGTTGTCAGCCAACAATGTTTTATCGGCGGATATAACTTGGAACTGAGCTAAGTTCGCCCTAAGATTATCAATTTCCTCGGGGACATACTCAAAAGTCTCGAACTGATGCAGTCTGGACAGAAGATCCTCAATATCGGTCTCTAAACGATCGATCTTAGCATCCTTGTTAACTATTCTCTGTTGCAAGTTCAAAACATGATCCCGTTCTATATTCACTTCCCTTTTCAACAAACGACACCTTGTGGAAGCGTCGGCCTCCGCACTAGAAGATTCGGCTAGGCAGGGAGTACTAAGCTCAGGATATTGGCACTACAAGATCAATCATAACTAATCGAAAGTAAAATAAATACCTTGGGTCTCGGCCAACTCCTTCTCCAACTTCCGAGATCGTTCGCGTTCTTGCTGTAACAAGAGACGAAGACCCTCCCTCTCGGCGACCTCCCTGCGCTGGATGGCAGCATTCAGCAACGAGCGGTTGATATCCTACAAACATCATCATGGTCAGCACATACCGCGAAACACGAGGGTGTCATCCGAACAACTCAACTCACTAGCAGATCAAAGGTACTTTTTAGACCAGCTTCATACAATGAAACAACATTGATCTTCTCCTCATCGGACAGAGAGGAAAAATCTGGAGAAATAAGGGCCCCCAGAGAGTTGCACATAGGGCCCGAGACGGTGAAGGAGGTACTGCTGTCCGAATTAGGAATCGCGGGAGAAAGAGACTCCGGCAATCCACCTCCGACAGCAACATTCCATACATCACGATTGCTCACAAGGTTTCCACTACCACCCGACTTATCCGCTTATCCCGACTCCTCTTCATTGCCGAGGGTATCATCTTCCTCATCAAAAAGACCATCATCATCATCACCATCGGATAAGAGGTACACAACGCCATCGGCGAGAACAATCCCTTCATTAGTCATCTCCCGGGGTACAGACTCCTCCGGGGCAGGTACATCATCCTTAAGTTCCTTACCCCTCCCTTTGGGCTTTCCACCTACAAGGGTAGACGAAACATCAGAAGGCTTCTGAGGCAACTTCCTCAGGAAATGTGATAAAGGCAGCCGATCATCGGGATCCTCACCGTCCCTCGCCGAAGCACCACCAGCCTTGTCAACCCTCAGCTTCTGTGCATGAGCCGATGTCAGAACCATACAAGGCAACAAATAGGGGCACGTACATGTACGTCAAATAAAAAAAAATGAGTATATTTGTTACCTTCCCTGTCTCCTCCTCGGCTCCTGCAATTATATCTCTCTTCCGATGAACAAGAGACTCAGTAGGAACACCCTAGGACTTAGTCTGAAAAACACCAAAACTAAAACATCACCCCACGAGTCGCCCGAGCCAATCAATCAAGCTAGAAAGACAGGGAAATACACTTACCCGATCGATATTGACTACCCAGAAAGGATAAAATTCGGCCGGATGAGGAAATTTGCCACTCAGAAGAGGACCGGAAATAGCCAATGGAACTCGATCCCAAGCCGTGTCATTAGTATGACGGGCATGCTTGTTGGAACTCTTTCCCTCGGGATCCTCATCCAATAGAAGTCTCTTGACACCTTCGGGAAGAGTCTTATGGCGATGAGGGCTGGCAGCAAACCCGGCAAGATCGCCATTAGTAGTGGTCCCGCTCCGATAATTATCAGCGAAACTGGCAGGAGTATAGTCACTCGCCTGGGAAGGATCGTAGGTAGACCAAGTAGTAGGAGCACACTCGCCTCGGCTACGCCTCTCCCACTCGGACAGAATACGGAAAGTGTTGACATTCCACTGAGCCAAGGCGCGACACGTGCGAATCTTAGAAAGGGCCTCGTACCAGAACGGGCGGCTAGGATCATACAGAGGGAAACACAGGCCGAGCTCTAGCTGGCCCCTGGTGACAATGGTCGCCTCGTCCGAATGGGGAAATCTCAAAACATCATCTTTTTTCAGAACACCCTTTTGGCCTGACAAGAGCCTGATGTCATATCCATGGAGGTCGAACTCATCTTTTAACTGTTGAACGAATTGCTCATCCGACAAGTCCTTAGCAGTTATCTTGTCATCCCTACAACAAAACGAAGAAGGATTATCAGGAAAGATAGAATCTAGAGCACGATAATCATACTTGGAAGGACTCTCTATGGCAAACAGGGAATCAAGTGATACGCCGTCTTCATCAGAAAAAACATAACTCACGCACCTTTTTTCCGTCATCGAAGGAGTTGAAGACGCCATGAAGTTGGTAGAAGAAACGACAGAAGGAGCAAAAGCACAGCCGGAATCGGAAGTTGCAGCGGTAGAAGGAGCAGGAAAGATACGGGATAATGGAGAAGGGAGGAAGGAAACCCGTGGAGAAGATAATTAATGGCAGGGGAAAGAAGGCAAATGAGAATGGAGAGAGAAGAGAAAACAAATTGGCAAAGGAGAGTGTAAGGAAAATAAGGTTTAAGGGACGAGCTTATAACCCTCACCTGTGGTAACCGACGAGGAAGGTAAACCGGTTGTAGCAACTGAAGAAGGTGGGGAACAGCATGGCGCGAAACCCGGCATGACCGAAGACGTGGGAAGACGAGGCGGTTTCTTCCCCACGTGTCGACTACACGAGTGGAAGAAGGGGCATAAATGTAGGTGTGAGTAATCCACAGGGACAGGTGGAGCCATCCCAGTCGAGGGCGCACCGAGGAAAGCGAAGTACTAAAAGCACCGAATCACCCCACTAGATCTGGGCATGAGAAAAGAGGAATGAAGACAGGTCGAGAGATCGATGCAAAGGGGGAGAAAAAGTTCTGATGTGACGACCCTCGGGTTCGAGGACAATTAATGCTCTGACAAAGTAGGTGAAGAGATAAGGAAAACTCGGTCAAAGTAGAACTCGGCCAGGAATCTAAAAGGCGACGTCGATCAACACCACCTAACAAGCAACATCGGATGAAGTTACCACTCGGCCAGATGCTTCGACTCGGGCAGAAGGGAAGATCGGATGAAGCATCGAGTAGACACCCGAGGAGAGCATCAAGGAAGCTGTATTAGGCCCAACACTGTAATATCGTTGTATCACCATTTTATAACTATAAATATGAATTATGTAGAGAGCTAGAGAGGTAAGTGAGAAGTGAGGAAAGAGAGCATACCAAGAGTATAGAGAGAAAATACACAACTTGTAGTCGTGAGTCAAGTAATAAGATCATCCTTTCACCCCGTGGACATAGGTAATCATGCCGAACCACGTATATCTTGTGTTCTTCTACCTCTCTTCTTTGTTTGACTTCTTTATGCATGTTCTGTGATCCTTTGGATGTGGATGTAGGATTTTCTACATCTACACGGGTAAAATATGTTCTTGGCCGGCACTTGATCTGAGATATATTCCCCCAAAGTTTCTGATTTTTTTATAATCTTATATTTGACATTAATGGTTAGGTAGGTAGCTTGTTTCCCTCACCGACTGTTCTATCTATTGTCCACATTGTAGGGCTAACCTCTATGAGTATGGTTGTGGTTAATGGTGGGGCGCGTCGCGCCTTTTAATTTTGAGCAAACCCGAAAGATCTTCTGCGCAACTGGTGGGTGCAAATAATTCTTTTAATAAATTTTTTTTATTGTACACTAGGTATCACGCCGGCCTGCGGCCGGCGCTCAACCTCTCGTCGATCTTCGATAAGTTGTTAATGGCTTATATAGCTAAAAATATAATATAATCCAACGAAAAAATAATGATATAGAGCTTTACTTAAAGAATCAATATCTAAAGTTTATATTAATTAAAGATTTAATACCTAAACAATAATAGAATTGAACTTTAACTGAAAATACGAAGATAAATCTCTCAACTTTTTTAGAGTTTTGTTTATTGTTCATTTGTTTGGTCGGTCGATCAGTATCTTCCCATGCAATTTTAGTTTATGGTCATAGTAGACGGTCTCAATATTTAGTTGGTCGTGTCATACTATAGTGTCCTAGTTAGTCGGGTCACAGTAGCGTTTTTAATTAATTGGACCATAGTAGTTGGATAGGGGACCAGGGCATATCCAACTAAGAGAAATTTAAAGGAAGGTGTAGTGCCCAAATATTTAGTTTGTCGTGTCATACTATAGTGTGCTAGTTAATCGGGTCACAATAGCGTTTTTAATTAGTTGGACTATAGTAGATAGGGGGCGGGGCCTATGGCCCCTGCGGTGGAGAAAATTTAAAGGCAGATGTAGTGCGCATATTTAAATTAGTGTTAGTTGGTCTTGTCTATAATAGTCGATTTACGATTTATATATTCTTAGTAGAAAAATATAATATGGAGATTTACTTAAGGAATCAATCAGTCTGTGGCCATAGCAGAACGACCTCAATATTAAATTGGTTGTGTCATATTATAGTGTGTTAGTTAGTCGGGTCAAAGTAGCGTGTTTAATTAGTTGGATCATAGTTGCCGGAAGGGGCCGGGGCCTCAGAAATTTTAAAGGCAGATGTAGTGCGCATATTTAAATTAGTGTGTTAGTTTGTCTTGTCTATAATAGTCGAGAGCGTATATAGTTAGTCTGGAGCATATTTATATTAATTAGTCGGTC
Source organism: Papaver armeniacum (assembly GCA_023531295.1). Taxonomy (NCBI): domain Eukaryota; kingdom Viridiplantae; phylum Streptophyta; class Magnoliopsida; order Ranunculales; family Papaveraceae; genus Papaver; species Papaver armeniacum. The sequence continues at coordinate 639,874 of JAJJWW010000381.1, forward strand.
CCAATATTTCGTTGGCCGTATCGTTTAGTCGGACAGTATTATAGGCGGTGGAGAAAATTTAAAGGCTGGTGTAGTGCCCAAAATTTAGTTGGTCGTATCATATTATAGTGCGTCAGTTAGTCGGGTCACAATAGCGTTTTTAATTAGACGGTCAACGATGGATCCAGGTACCAACCCTTAATATTTAAAATATTGGGTACCAAAGTAATGTGTTGGACATTTGCCGGGTACCAAACATTAAATATCCCAAGAAAAAATGGTCTGAAATTTTGAGTTAATTAAACTATGGTAATCAAGCACAGTTAAGTTAGTTAGTTGCATAAATGAGCCAAATTAATATTATCCACCATTTCCCTTTTCGATCTCTTGCCGACTTTTAACAGCCTCGCTAGTCAAGATTTGAGTTACCAATTTACACCTTAACTCCTATAATAACCATCTTATAAAGATAAAAAACTTGCACAAAGCAGTGGGTTCCTAGGTAGTAGTATCAAGATGATGTTGTTGATTTGTATCAAGACAAAATAGTTTTGTGCCAAATATGCTCATACGTTTTAATATCTACTGCCAAAACTACTATTACCATATATTGCAAGGACACTTCTGATTCATTTTTGAGAAGACTTGATTAGCCATATCAACATCATCACATGTGGAATTCATTTTGATTGTTGTAGTTCTTACCCATATCCTTCCTGGCTCCTACATAAAACCACCTTTCATAGAAAAAAATTGCGCTATAAACCAAATATACTCAACACTCAACACATTTAACCAAGTATATAAATATAGTCATTTAATTTTTGTTATGTGTTACATAAGACCAAATGCATGTATACAAAGGCATTTACTGCCTGCATGCAGAACCAACATAGTACATGTTGTGGGGAAAAAAATGCAGATCTTGATATTAGAACAAAAGACTAACCGTTTGATTAAATTTGACGATTCCCCTCATTTTTTAGCAAATTCTTGAGTTGTCTTTTTAGCAGCAGCTTCTTGTCTTGTTCTCTCTCCATTCCATGCAAAATCTAGAAGCAAGAGCAAGCTCCGGATCTAAGTTTGGATCGACACCAAAATCATAACCACTGCCACCAGATGCCACTGCTGCCGCAAAACCACTCCCACCTCTTTTCGTATCCCCGGGGAATATGGTTGTGCTGCAACCTAAACATGAAACGTTAGTTTAAACGATGCAGAATAGGAATCAGAAATCCGCATAAGAACTTATGGGAGTTACCCGATGAAGACTTCAGAGAGAACATGAAGACCGGCAGAAACACAAACAATGTGATTACTATCACTGCTATTGTAGCAAACAGAGGTTCAAGTTTTTTTGTCTTTTTATCACCTTCTTCCCCAAAATTAACATTGTCAAGGGCAACACTGCTCTTCCAGTAAATTTTTTATCATATCTTACTGCACGGCAGCATATATAAACATTATAAATATAAGTGCGAAAGTTAGTGAAACTGCAAAACATAGGCTAGAGAATAAGTGAATATCATCCTGAGAGGCCAAAACCAAGTGATTTATTGACGCCCAGAACCCATACACAGTTTTTTGATATAGATCAATGAAAAAATTACACAAACACACCTTTACACGACAACGTTCCGAACACAGCATCACCACCATAATCAAAACACAAATCTATGCAAGGGCTGCTATAAATTAGCTGCATCCATATGGCTATCTAAAACCAGCATATCCCAGCATTTACATAGCCCTGAAGGACATAATGATGTAGTATAAACAAAAGTACTATAACACATTATCACTCAAAAATTTCAAGTGCGCACACTCAACATATTTCCAGAAGCTTTAAACATCAAGGAGAGCTAAGAAAACATACCAGATTTTGGATTATTATTTTCTTCTGTTGGATGTAGGTTGTTTATCTTATACATAATATGTATTGTGCATTCTGCAAAGTCAACATCAATTACCTTAATCTGGCCATTACCAGAACTAATTGCAAAAAACAAAAATCGAAAAATTGCCAGAAATCCAAAATGAGTTTATGTGGAACACACTTGGGACACCGAAACCTAAAGGGTTGGCAAGCAGGCCAGTGCGTCTAAAGACGAATAACCGACCTTGTGTAGCTTACTGGTATAGGTTGAGCATGGATTGGTATATGCACTGATTTAAAGGAGGAAACCTATGCCACTTGGGCCTTATAAAACAACAAATATCTACCATATCAGATGTATCTTAATAGTCAATCCCCAAGCATTGAAATATTCTAATAATTAGCATGTTTTCCTTGCCATACTTGATGCACAGAAGTGAGTATATCATGGAGTAATACATATATGTGTTATGGAATTACCATTTCGAGAACTTTAACGAATTCTTGAGTATGATCCCAGAGTGAATCTTTGACGCATGAAAGGTCGAATTATTTTGCAGTTTTAGCATACTGAACTTGGATTTTGTTAACCTAAGCATTCGAGAAAAATTATCAGCTGCAAAGGATTTAGATGCATATGGGAAAATGACATATGCGAACAACAGACCCTAATGGGAAATATTTTAGGCTTTTTACATAAGAAAAAACGCTTACCTTATACTTCAATCTGTGTCTAGAGCATCATTACTTAAAAGGCTTGATGATTTACATTGAATACGTTGGATTACAACATCATTATGAAATAGGGCATCATCAATTTCCATGTTCTCATCTTCTGTAAGATAACCTCAATCTGATATGTGATCCAAGACCTGACCATCCAAGCCAACAAAACAGCAGGAGCACAGTGAGCATTCTTACTATTTGCTAACTTAAAGTGGGTTAGTGTTGATATACCTAATCACCGACACTTCTCTAGTAGCAAAGATTAGGCATATTAACACAAACCCAGTTTAGTTAATAGCGATTGTAATTTTTATGAAACAACCGCTGGCATAGCTTCCATCTTGTAATTTTCATGAAACAGGAGGGAAAAAAATTATAGTCATTCTCAAGTGATGTGGTGGATAGTCAATGTTTAGTAACCCATATCCCTTGGAGTTGTACCATCAGTAACATAAAACAAAACCCAATCATACTTATAAATATTCAAAATTCATAATAAAAATTCCAGATTTAAAATCCTCAAATTAAAGCCTGACCTTATTATCAAAATCTGGAGCAAAAGCAAAGAGGATAGAAAGAAACCCAATTGTTGGCCAAGAGGTTCGGACAACTTATCATGTTAAACCCTTGGATATCCTTTTCAACCAAAATAATTAACATGTCTTGATATTCCAACAGTACACTTACTAAATCAAAAACCCTTAAGAAGCATTAAATATTTCTAACTACCTTGTTAATCCAAACTTGTCCAGAACCACTTCACACTGAAGAACCAAACAATTTACAGCCCTAAAATTAAATTAATTTTCCCTTTGAATCTAATCTAGTTGTATATATACATGTGAGCTATGCCTTCTATGTTGTCTCTATTACCGTTAGTAATGTGGACGGACCCATTTTGAGCTGATTTTTTTTTTGATATTCACACTTTTCTGCAATTTGAAGAACCAAGGTTCAACACACCGTTAAAAGTTTCAAGCTTTAATAGCATTCATGGAGTAGAAAACATTTTACAAAATAAGGTGATAAGGGCTTAGCACATCTTTTCCTACAGACTACTAATATTACTTCTCATGACCCATGGCAGCTCAAACGATTGACTATTGACACCCTAGATGGCAACAATTATATCATACCATATCTTATTCGGTCCATCCTATTAAAACATGTCTTTCCATCCTCATAAAGATCATATCATATCCATGTTAATGGTGCCATGACATCCAGCTGCGTTACTCATCACCACCTACATCCTGGTAATCTGCAATAAGCCGTTATAGGTAAGAATTTATGGATCAAATGTATCAGACCTTCACATTAATCCAAAAACTGCTTGAGTTTATTAGATACAATATTGAGCAAAACAGAAGAAAAATTCCTAGGTCTAGAGTTCTCAGAAAAGTGTAAGGTTAGATATCAATCAACCGGGGGCATTGATCACAACATACGATGAGAAAGAAAGAGATCAGAAGTTCAACTCTAAACCAACAAATTCAATGGAATTACTGTAAACCCATTCAAGCAATATTCATGAATCTAAAACATTATAAACAAAGCCCCAAATTTGACATGTAAGAACCCTAATTTCTGTGTAAACCAAAATTTCAATTCAAATAAGAATTTAAGCTCAACCCATTCGACAAAGAAGAATATTACCTGTTGGAGAAGAAATCCCATTATTCCGCTTAATTAATTCTGTATACAGCTTAATTAATTCGATCATCTTGTTATGCCATCCTCCCATAGTCCCATCTAGTTGTAATCGTCTCTTGTTCAGAATCTTGGTTCCCATATACCCTATGTTGTGAAAGGCGAGCGCCTTTGGAGCTTAAGCACCAAAGGCGCTCTAAGCGCTGGACCAGCGCCTAGGCAAAAAAGGCGCCTAGGCGCCAAATTATGCTTGTCATTGTTTTTTTGTAATTTTCGGGCGCTCGCCTGGGGCGCCTTAGGCGCCCTAGGCGCTAGGCGCTGGGCTTGGCGCCTCGCCTTGCCCAACGCCTTTTACAACATAGCATGTACCTATATTATCAATGGAGCAAGTCTTCTCTTCGCTTCGATACAATATAGGCAAGAGTCTTGTTTATGGTAAACTTTGGATTGGGTTTTTACGGCCGTCCAATGGAAAACTCCATCCGGAGCTTCCCGACCTTCGGATCAGGGTCCCCATTAAACGATGTCCGTCTGATAGCCCTGGCTATCATGGACACAAACCTCATACCTTTTTATAACTATGATTTTAATTAAATTATTATTTTTTTTTTGGAGGATAATATACGTATTTTTTAACAAATACAATATCCTTTTGTCCCTAGGTGTAAAAGTACATTTCGTTGCACCTAATTAACCATTTGTACACCATGAGAGAATCCCTGGAGGATCACCGAGTGAGACAGTGGTGGTCCCCACTGCAGCCTTTACCCTCCTAATCATTCCCATTCTCAGCCGCTGGATCCTCTCACGAGATATTTCGCGGTACAAAATGGCGGTTAGTGTAGCATTGTTCCTAATTAACAATTAGGCGTGTCAGACTTGATTAGAGTTCATGTTCAAGTGCTCGAACCACAACTTGAAATAAGAGATTTATCCAAGCTTCGTGATCATTCAACTTTCAAAAATTCTTTATGGACAACAAAAAAAAGACTCTAAAACAATCACTCACATGTTTTCTTGTTTGTTGGGTCCCATGGTATTCATCAAGGGACCCACTGTTCCCAATCGGTTCATCATCACTCTCCATTGGGGTATATTATTTAAGGGTTGTTTTTTGTGTTGTATGTCTAGAACCATTGTTCAACTTTAACATTCAAGTTGGAAACTGTCGCCAAATGTGCTAATTCAAGTTATGGTTCAAGCATTCGTTTGAACGGGTAGGCGCAACTAACCTTATAATGAGTACGGGAATTGCTATATGACCAGCGCAATACCAGCTGAATAATAGCGGATCTTGCGTGTCAAACTGATTTGGAAGAAAGAGATACATACAGTTTTAACCACGTCATCCAGGAAAAAGAAGAAAGATCGAAATAAATCTCAACCATAAGATTAGAGCTTCTCCAATGGTTGTTGTGTGTAATTCCTAGGGTGCAATATATTTAGACATTTTCATTCCAATTTTTCCTTAAGTTTAGGTAAAAAAAAGAATTCATCTCGAATGGTGTTGCTTGTGATCCTTTTTTCATTAAATGTAAATTTTATTTTTAGTAATTTAAATATTTAATTGGAACTAAAAATGATTATTTTGTATATTGGAATTAATTTTAATGAAGCAAAAGCTTACTAGGATAGTTTGACATTGTCAAGGTGAATGTCAAGTTTTAGACATTCACCTTGACAATGTCTAACAAAAACTAAGCCATGTCAGCTTCACATGAAAGGGTTGGAAGAAAAATGAATGTCTATCCTATGTGGATTTAAACATTTATCTTCACATACGTTCCATTGGAGAAGCTCTTAGGTAGACTTTTTTTTATGGTAATCAGATACACAAACGGTTAACCTACTTCCGTATTATCTTCCCTTTACTTCTCTACACTTGCCCTGTTAATATAATCACCACCAAAGAAGCATCATGCATGATCAATATTAATCGTCGTACATAGCAGTATATGGTTCTGTTCATTTTATTTTATTTTCAAAACATGAAACACATTGCACACACCAGGAAGAAATGGAAATTGGAATTTATTACGCGTTGAGATTAACATTACAACCAGTACCAATACCATACGAAATAATCAAAGAAGTTTAAATAGTATGTCTTCAAAGTCTCTCTTCGGAATGATGCTGGTTTATGTGGAGCATCCATCAAGCTAAGTGCGCGCTGCCTGCGCGCAGGTGCCGAATTCACCATTACTCTTTGCTCGATACTTGGATAGGCACCATTGCTCAAAATGAGGGACCAGAAATTACATACCAAAGCAAGCAATGCGGAACAAGATCAAAAACTTGAAAAGAAAAAGGTTTTATTAAATAACTTAGTAGGAAAAAAGAAGTTTTTTATTTAAAAACTTGGAAACCTAAACTGGTTTCATTGAAAAAAATACTTGGAAAAAAGAACAGTTTTCTTGGGACATTTTTTTTATCACAAGCCAGGAACATAGTGTGGGAATTGCTGACTGAAGTAATTCGAAACAACACAAGAGTTTAGAAGCTCAACATTTTTCATGCCCCGGGGTGTTTTGTACTGGCTAGCTGATGAACCTTGGATTACTGCATAATCCATCAATTTATCGAAAGTTCCTGTCTCCACTATCTTTATCTCTAGAGGATCAATTGATTTATCTAATGTACGATGCAGTTTGTACTCAGAGCTTAATGATTCTTCAATTTTGAAGCAGCATTCTTCAAACAAGGACCTAGGAATTATAACCGCATTACTATTAACGTTATGGTGGTGATGTTGAAGCTCCCAGTAGATGACGTAGTGGCCATGATTGCTAGTGCTTGTTGTATCTGCATAACTGGTGTAATCAACTAAGGATATTTCGAACTTGGACTTGAGATGTTTTATTGCATTTTGAACCGCATTGTCAAGCTCCAATTCGGTTGTCTTCTCACTATCAATGCCCAGAAGTATTTTCTTTCGGCATATGAATTGGAACTGTGGAGCTGTGTTTTTGAACCCAACGACTCTTAGAACGTCTCCGATCCCATACCGATAGAGTCCTGCATACAAATTCATAATATATTTCTGCAATTACAATTATTAAATCATTTGTGAAATATAAGCAAGACACTGTATTTACCAGAATAGGTGGTGACAAAAACTTCGTATTCAAGTCCGAGCTCAACGTTGGCAAGTTCAACTAGTTTTTGCGCATCACGTTGCTCCTGCTGGTTGCTTATCTTCTGTTGATCCTCGTCAAGTATTGGCAAGAACTCGAAATAGGCCATGTTAGGGAGAAAGGTATAAGAAACTTCATTTGGTTTGCAAAAAGGGTTGAGGTTTATACCTAGGAAGCATTCTGCACATATATACCTTGCAGAAACCAATGGGAGCTCATTACTGTAAAAGTCAATGGAAGGTATATGCTGAGACATAGACCCTGTTGTGATAGTATCTGTTGGAACATATAATTTGTAATAGTCTTGAATGTTCCAAACAAGTGTAGAAAAATGTAGAAGAAAAGTACTCTAGAATATACTAGAGTTAGAGTTGCCAAAGTCAGTTAAGACTTGGCTAGAATTCGTTAGGAAAAGTAAGGTCAAATGAATGTTCTAGATAAGAAAAATCTAGAGAACTAGAGAACATACGGTTGTACAAGAAAGTGTACTTGGGGATATGTTGTAAAGAACATTCTAGATAAGAAAACTCTAGATTAAACTAGAGTATCCAATAACGTTTATGTAAGCCTATAAATAGGCAAGTCATGTATCATTTGTAAGCAAGCAAGAATCAATCAATACAACTAGAAACCTCAATTTACAAAGTCCTTGCTTCCACCTTCGCTATTAGAGTTCTAGGAGCTCTATACGAGCAACACCACTATGCTCGTATATCTCCCAAAATATCATTCGATCTTAAAATCATTTCAATTTCTAACATGGTATCAGAGCTAATTTCAATTTTCAACATGGTATCAGAGCCCCGAAACATTTCAATTTCTAACATGGTATCAGAGCGGGTTCGATCCAAATGGGCGTTAAAGTTTCCGCTACGAGCTGAAGGTGATAATTCCGCACAAATGAAGTTCAAAGAAGATGATAAGACGCAAGGTACGTCTCAACTATCCAAGTTTCCTACTTGTTTTACAACCCCTAATAGAATCTAGTTATCACCCAATTCTAAGTTTAGAAAATTATGAAAAAAAAATAAAAATAAAAATAAAAAAAAAATTAAAACCTCAAAATGAAAATGTCTCCATAAATTATAAGAAGAAATGTAAGAAAACCAAGTGAGCATAAGAGCAAGTCAAGTGACTGCCTTATAAGAGTGATAGCCCAAGAGCTACACCAAAATTTCCTGTAAAATTGTTGTTCAAGTGAAATCTCCTTCCTCCGTTAAAAATAAAAAAATTCCATCCTCGCAAAGAGATGCACCAAAGAGTGCACTTTCTAAAAAAGATTTGAGGGAAAAGAGCATCAAGAATGCCTCCTCAAATGACAACGATGGCAAATAACCATCTTGTACAAAATTTCTACTCACAAAGTTGAGTGGGCGGAACCTCTGAACCTGCGATGGTCAAGTTTCGTGAAGGGCGAGGAATATCAACAGAAGGCAAAGCCTCTGTATATAAGACGGTCAAGTTCGGTCTAAACCGTGAAGGAAAAGAAGAGTACCGGCACAAGGCACAACCCCTGAATCTACAACGATCGGGATGCGAAGATGCCAAGGAGTTAAGGAAGATCCAAGGCATGAAATATGGAGACAATGTTAGAAGACAAGAGCTGTCAGATGCGAAAATCGCCAGCACGAGCATAAACGAGCTAAGGGCGAGACGAGATTGGGTGAAGATTTAAATTAAAGACCATTACAAATTAAGAGGGGGTGTTGGAACATATAATTTGTAATAGTCTTGAATGTTCCAAACAAGTGTAGAAAAATGTAGAAGAAAAGTACTCTAGAATATACTAGAGTTAGAGTTGCCAAAGTCAGTTAAGACTTGGCTAGAATTCGTTAGGAAAAGTAAGGTCAAATGAATGTTCTAGATAAGAAAAATCTAGAGAACTAGAGAACATACGGTTGTACAAGAAAGTGTACTTGGGGATATGTTGTAAAGAACATTCTAGATAAGAAAACTCTAGATTAAACTAGAGTATCCAATAACGTTTATGTAAGCCTATAAATAGGCAAGTCATGTATCATTTGTAAGCAAGCAAGAATCAATCAATACAACTAGAAACCTCAATTTACAAAGTCCTTGCTTCCACCTTCGCTATTAGAGTTCTAGGAGCTCTATACGAGCAACACCACTATGCTCGTATATCTCCCAAAATATCATTCGATCTTAAAATCATTTCAATTTCTAACATGGTATCAGAGCTAATTTCAATTTTCAACATGGTATCAGAGCCCCGAAACATTTCAATTTCTAACAGCATCAATGTACTTAGCATTAGGCCATAACCTAGCTATAATACCTTTCCATGACTCATCTCTCTTGCACTCAATCTCGATAAAATCAGCTAGTTCAGGATCGGGTTTAACTAGTACTTTCTTGACAGCTTCTCGTACTGATACATCTTTGATAATATGGGTATTAATAGTTCCTGTTCGGATGTCATTACAAAGTAGAGACCAGTGTTTTTGAATGAAAAGTATAATCCTAAGTAACCCGTAAATGAAAACAGATCCAATCCGGACAACTTGTTTGCTTTGATAGAGACCACAGAGACACTGAGCATACGTACTCTGGTCAAAATCAACGCAAAGGATGGTTTCATTAGGACTAGTATAATCTTCGAAAGGATCGTAAGATCTATTCTGAAATTGTGAACTCTGAAGAGTACGGCTAAAACCTGAGTTTAATGGTAGTCCTCCAGGAGTAAAAGCATTCTCTTTTGAAAACATAAAAACCATAGCTTTTCCTTTATCCATGCCAGTTATGTACTTGTTCACCACTGGCATTACAAGACATCTACCAAGCCAATAACGTTCCATCTCTTCCTCTATACGTGGAAATATTTTCCTTTCGCCACCCGAAGTTCCCGAGCTGCAACAGAAGACAAAATTTCACCTTATTGGATACAGAATCATAAATAAGAGTGCTAGAAATGGGAGATAAATAAGAGTGCTAGAAATGACCTGAAGGCGAAATTCGTAACGGGACGGCCACACAGGATTGGTGAAGCATCACCGTTAGCGATACGTTCTATATAAGGTTTAAGATCATCGTAAGTGGCAGTGGGGATGACATTCCTGTAGGTTTCAGGATCTGTATGACCATTTAAACCGTGTTTCTGTAAGTACTCGACATGCGAACTGATTGACAGAATCTCATAGAGGACTCGTTTTTGAACTTCGTCTGTGTTTGTTGTAACCTCTTCGATGAATTCAAGTGCTTTCTTGTGCTTGGCCGCAATAATATCATCGGCAACAATATCCATATCGGTGTTGGTTTTGATTCTGGTGACTGAAACTATTGGAAACCGGAGATGTAGTTTCCGGTGAGGGCAATGTGATTTAGCTCAATCTTTTTGTTCTGCTGATATATAGTATATAATGGGTTACTCCACCAGCTTCGTTCAAAACAAATATATAAAACAATAAATTTGGAGTTGGTGACTATTATTATAATAATAAACATTAAATAAATCAAGCACATGCCTCTCGAATACACCATAGCTTGATTCACTTTGATTCGAAATCTGTCTCCTGATCTTAGTTAGCAATTCGGGGTACGGATAGTAGTTCGGGACGGCATACGTACGGGAATTATACGGATTCAGATAGGTCGGATTCGGTCAAAAATCCGGTCAACGGTTCGTTGTTCGGACAGTAGTTCGAAACGGCATACGTACGTGCATATTCGTTTTATAAATGTGAGTTCGGCACTTAAAATTCGGCTTACATATATGATATTATGACATTATTACGAGACTAATTTTATTTATATATGATTTATAAGATGGAAAAAACATTTTTCCATGGATTGGATATATGTCACAACACAGAGAAATAGTCGTCAATGTCGAGGGATGTATACCCCAACGACTCTATAAAGTCGTCAATGTATTGACACCAAAAATGACGACTCAAACCTGCAATTTTTCCAGGTTATGAAAAATCATCAGGGTAATATGATATACCCTGACGACTCTTAGCTTGGGTCACAAAGAGTCGTTATTTTGTGTGTCTATACCAAGACGACTCTGAAAATTTTTGGGATAAAGAGGCTGTTTGTTTTTCACCTGGGGTCGTTGACCTTTAAAAAAGGGTCGTCCATATAGGATCGTAATAGGTTTCTATATTATGTTAACGACTCTAATCTAGGGTAAAAAATATGAAAACCAGAAATATAGTCGTTATCTTGATCATCATATACCCTAACGATTTCTTATGGTCTCTACATGCATATGAAAAATCGTTAGGGTTTAGGCTTGTCGAATTGACGACCCTTTTACTGTAACTGAAATTTTTGGGTGAAGATTTTTTTTTTCTTGGAGTCATTAATGGAGGAGAAGAGAAGAGTCGAGGGGGTGAGAGGGGAGGGAGTGATCTTTTTGTTTAGAACTAGAAATGAATTGGGACTTAAAGATTAAGGGCTAATAAGTTTTTAAGATTTATTTTTAGTGAAGGGTAAAATTGTATTTTCAAAATCGATTTAATACGCCCCTAAAAAATTTGGGGTGCAAATAAAATGTCAAAGCCCCGATTAATATTCATGTCCCTCAATCAAACGAGGTCGAAAAAGTGCCTTTCCCTAAAAATTGGCCTCGTGACTAAAAATTTTAAGCGTGATCCAAAAATTTCACAAGTGTGACCCAAAATTTATCAAGTGCTACTACAAATTCCACATCAAGTGTGACACAATTTTTTTTATGTACCCACGCTATGCCATTATAAAATCAGCGTGGACTAAATTTGTTTAATGACCAAAAATATAATTCAAAATCAGTATGGTGGCTCTAGATCTTAATCGCCACCCAAAATCTCTCATACGCTACCTCAAATCTTATTCATAATTAAATGAATACAGTAGAACCTCTCTATATTAATACTCTTGAGAATCCACAAAATTATTGGTATAGGGAGGTTATTAATATAGAGAGGTACCTATAGAAAATGTAATAATTTAAGTTCAATGTGTGTGCAATGTATTTGTACTTGTATTTAGATGATGTACATACATTTTTATAGTTTCAATATACAAGTGCATGTATATATCTTTTTTTTTTAGTTCCAAGAAGCTTGCAAGCTTTAAACATACTCGACGAGTTGGAAATATTTTGGCTTCAACAAGAAGGTGTCTATGTTGATGAGATATTACGCATCCGCAAATTAAAAGATGCATTAGTAATCCAAAAAATTATGTATTTTTCTCAAACAACTATAGATAAGTATTTTGTTTAATCATAAATTTAATGTAACTAAATATATATATTTTAACATAATATTGATTATTACTATTTGGAGGTAAATTCTTTAAGGCGGAACTTGAAAAAATCATTAATATTAATCCGGAGAGGTTATTACGATTTCTCACTGGCTCAAGTGGGGACCATAAATTTTTATTAATATGTAGAGGTTATTAATATATGGAGTATCTTTTCTTTTTTTCCTGATATCATGTAACATTTTATTTCATGGAATAATAGAGGTTACATGGACGTTTACAAGATAATCAAGAACATCGTAAAAGGAGAAAATTAAAATCCAAATACAAGCAAATAGAAAGATCGAGCGATGAACTGCAATAATATCCAATTTCCGCGAAGGTGACTATTTCTAGGAATTTTGATTGGTATGTGGTTTGTTATTTTGGATTATTCAAGAAAATCAATGATTCAATTTGGCGGCGCTGCGATTTCACCTTCAATCCAAGAGATTCAGGGCATCCGGGTTCGTCTCAAACAATGGTTATAGCAAATTACTTCTCAATTTCAGAAACATGTCTTTTTGAAGAAGACAACTATCTTAAATGGTCGGATTTTTTTCCGGTTTAATATATGGAGTATCAATATACAAAGATTCTACCGTACCTTGTTAGACTCAGTTCCGAACACGATGATAGGTGTCTAAAACACCTTGATATTTATCTATTGTTTATGCTTTCTTTGTTATGTTTTCTTGTAAATTATGTATCTTTTATTTGATTTTGAGTTTTAGGTACTTTGGAGCAAAAGAAGAGGAAACGTCGCTTAAAAGGGGCTAAAGTGTCATTTCATGTGCAAATACTGTTGAAGGCGACTTATTTCTCATTATTTACTTCTTTTCTATCTGAAAGGCATGTCGGCTTTAGTGATGCGATTATGTTTGAAAAGCATGTTACAGCCTTAGTGATGTATAAAAATTGAAGAAAAGAAGTGAATATGAGAAGTAAGAGATGGTTGCTCGAGAAACTACTAAAAGCACCCAGAAAAGTGTTAAAGGCACCCCCAGAAATGTCCCGGAAGAGTTGATAAATTCACCCAGGAGTTTTTCACTATATACAGCCCAAAAATCATCTTTGTACCCCACAAATTGCTATTTGCAACCCTAAGATTTGCTAAACGTAGCCCAAATTGCTAAAGGGACACTGCTGCTGGATAAGGGGAAAGTCATCTTCTCCATTTGAATTTTGAATTTTGGCGGGAAAAGAGGACCATAATTAGGGTTGAAGATTTGATGGCGTTCTGCTGAGATTAAATCGCTGGAATTGAATGGGTTTTTTCTAAGGTCTAAACAGGGCTGGTAATGGTCTTTGTTTGGACCAGAATTGACTAGGAAATCCGCAAAAGGTGAATCAGTGCTCGCGTATTTTGGCGGGAAAATATTGTTCTTCACGGCAAAATTAAGGCTCGAGTTCTAAAGGTGTTTCAATGAGATTCAATGACTTAAATCAAATGGGTTTGTTCATAGGACCTAAACAGAGATGGTATGGGTCTTTATTTCGATCATAAGTGGCTGTAAAATCGATTTGGAGAATGAATAGGTTCTCGAGTTTATCTTCATGCGGAAACTCTGTTAAAAAAATGGGACGAGTTCAACTGAGACTATACCACTGGATTTGGTTTATTTGGGCCTGTTTTACCAAAACAGGACGGGTATATGGGTTTTAAACAAAGAAAGGTCAAGTTTACATATTTATCTCACGTAAACAAGGATACAGAGTATCACGGGTTCTTGGTGGTATTTTTGGAAGAGTTAAACACGGGAATATGGTTGATTACCTTATTCAGAGGTAGTTGATGTGTTTTGAGAGATAAAAAGGGATCGAATCAGGGAAGGTAGAGGAAGAATCCCGTAACTTGGAAAGAAAATCCGGTGACTTTCGGAGGAGGAAAGAAAGCAAGAGATTATCGGGATTTATGAGGCTGTTGCGTATATAAAGGGGTGTTGGGAGCTGTAGACACTAGTGGAAATTGAGGTTTCTAGGACCCACATCCGAGACCCTCAGTGACGGTAGTTGGACCCTTGACCAAACATAGCGGTCTCTGATATGATAAAAAAATGGAAAAATTCCGAGATGAGTAATAGCGGTCTCTGAATAATTACTATTTTACCCTAAATCTGCTGCCGATCCCGCGACCCATAAAAACCGATTCACATATGATAATATTTTATTACTTGATCGAGGATATAAATACCTCTTTCTCTCTCTCCCATTTCTCATCTCACTTTCTCTTTCTTCTTATGCTCTCTCGGTCTCCTCCTCCTGCGCCTCTCTTATCCATCTTCTTCATCCTCACCACCAAATCGAAACTGAAAAAAAAAAAACCCATAAGAAATCAATTAAATCATTGCTCTTAAACCCAACCCGTTTCACCATCTTCTTCATCTCTTACAAAAAAAAAATCATCGAATTCTCCAATAAAACCTGGAACCACAGACGTAAGCAAATATGAAGAAAACCATTGTTCTTGAACCATCTTCTTCTTTTCATCTTTGCGTTAAGGTTGTAACTAACCGATCTACTTTTATTTTGTTCGGTGGGTTTCGTTTTGTACAACTTTTATTCAGATTTGAAATGCAATTAGGGTTTCTATTTGGGGGTACTGTTAGGGTTTCTGTAAATTGTGTTTTTAGAACAATCATGTCTATTTTCTTTGGCAATCGCTCTCTTTCTTCTTCTAATTGTTGTTTTTTATTTCAATTTTTAGTTATAAAGATGGAAGAATAATCCTGTTAAAAATGGGTGAGTTTTGTTGTTGAATCAACATATTTGGTAATGTTAGTTTGTTCATTTTATGATTATTTCTGTCTTGTTACTTATAATTTTGATTTCAATGGTTTGATTTTGATTTATTTTGGGGGTTTTCATGAAATTGAAATTTAACTTATTTTGGTTTCTGTAGGAAAGTACAAGTCTCCTGAACAAATTATGCACCAGCTCACTATGATGTGATAAACAAAATGGTTCACATAGCATGCAACTTTACTGACTATGTTGAAGAGATCTGATATTTGTTTTTATCTTTTCTTCTCCTTTAATTTTAGGGGTTTTCTTGAATTGATGGTGATTCTGCATTAAGTTGTTTGTTATTATTGTGATGGTGCTTGTCCAAACGACTATGTTTGTCTGATGAATTAACTCTTTTGTGAAGTTCGGTTTTGTAAGTGATAAGTGATAAGGTTCTCAAAATTGCAGCTGTAAGGATTTATAATTGAAGTACTTAGTTTGGGTTTGCATATATCGATATAGTAATAAGGAAGTGCTTTTGAGAACCATGCTTCACCTCTCAATTCCGTCACCATTGTTTTTATTATGAATCATGTATTTTTGAATCTAATAATCGGTTGTGATTTTGTTGCGGTGGTGTAAGGTTCTCACGGATCTTATGTTCGTCTTTGGAAAAGTGAGGAGAAACTCCAAAGGTAACTATATAAGATATGGATATTGTTGCTATCTCTGGTGGCTACACCTTGGTAAGATGTTTTCACATTCAGTTTTTTTTATCCTTTTTACTGTGGACTTTAAACTGTCTGATTGATATTGCTTAGTGGTGAATATAACCAAGAGTCGATTATTTCGCTTTTTTCTGGTTGCATCACAACGAAATGATATGTTGAATTTTTGTATCACATCTAAGATATTTACTTACTGCGTGTTGTTCAAATTTATCAGGGATCGTGCCACAAAGAACCCTATGGATTTGAGGGGCCCTGGAAAACCAACCCCCTAGTATTCGATAACTCTTGCTTCAAGTGAGACTACTCTGTACACTTCAGATTTTGTCTATATTTTAAGAAATACTTGTGTTCTATGTTAAGTTTAATATGTAAGGTAGTAGGATATATTGGTTACCAATACTAAAGTTGGTTTGTATAATTTTTATTTGACTTCTCTGTAGAGAGCTTCTAAATGGGGAGAATGAAGGCTTAATCCAACTCTGAACTGATAAGACACGCTTGACTGATCCTGTTCTTGGTCCCCTTATTGACAAATATGCAGAGGTTTGTATTATGTCATAATCCAGTAGCATCCATCACCATATTTCCAAAAAATGATTATGGATAATGAATTTATTATAAATCCATAATTTAGAAAACATTTCAGTTAAATTATGTTGATATTATGTTGTGTAATGGTTTAATTGCTGGTCTGATATGTATCTTTCTATGATGTTATCACATCCATGAGACATATCACATTGGTTTTAAATGCTTGCTTATTTGGTTGCAGTATTTAACCAATTAAACATGTCTGTTGAAAACCAGGTAGCAGCAAAGAAGCAAAATCCAACAATATTTCTGAAGGCTTGGGAGTTTCTAGAAGTCAAACCTGAGTATGCTCTACATATTGGGGATGATCGTAGGAATGATATTTGGAGTGCTAGAGATGCAGGTTGTGATGCTTCACTGTGGGGAAGTGATGTTAGCTCTTTTAAGGAGGTAAGAACCCTTTGTTTCCCTCAGCTATATGTAGATTGCTCTAATGGTTACAAAACATCTGACTTAATAAAGAACTAGCTAATTTATCAGTGATGAAACAATGACATGCCCACCTGGGCAGTAGCAGAAGTAACAGTACATGGAATGTGTGTTACTTCAAATAAGCCCCACGTAATCTACTGTAGATTAAGAAGAAGATGTCACTTAGGAAGGTTGTTGATGATACCCAATTAAGACTTTTCCTTATAGTGGCATTAGGAGTGTGATCTTTGTCTCTTTCAAACCATGTTTCTGACATATATCATCTCTATCAAGCATTCAATTAGACTGGATAAACTATTATCTTCAAATTTCTTTAGATGTTACTGTGAATCTTTGTTTCAATCTTAATGGTATTTTATTTCTAGTTGTTCACTAGGATCTGGAGTTGATTCGTTCAGAATGAGTTCTTCATTATTTTAGGGGTTCTCTTAGTAAGTTCTTAATCTGTTCTCGTTTCTTTAATTTAGGGCCTGGATTGAATTTAATCTTCTATTGTGTATGTTTATGTTGACAGATCCACTCCACTCATTGCAGCCAATAACTAGTTTGCAGCCTTTTGACAAAAGTGAATCGGTTCCCATTATGGTCAAACTGAAAGTACTTCACTTTTTCTAACTCATTTGATGGGGTTTCTTATCATTTCGTTGTAGTACATACTTAGTGGAGTTTCTTCTTTCTTACACTTTTATCTTTCCAATTTGTAGGCGAAAGCTTACCACCCTGTTCAATCGCAAAACATGGAGCTTGAAACGAATAGGTATGTTCGAGTTACATATTTCATACCCTTTGGCCGTTATCTACTAAATTAGTAAATTACCTAGTTGGTTGGTGCTAAATGCAGTATGAAGTCTACAATGTCGAAAATGCAATCTCATCTGCTATAGGTACAGTGAGTGATAAAGAGGATGATAATATGTCAAGAACTAAGAATTCCCTGTAAATGCTCTAAGTTCTGGTCTCTTTTCTGGAATGTGTTGCTATAGGTATTTAGATGAAGTATGAAGTCTGCAATGTTAATAAATGACTTCTCATTAGCTATTGTTACAATTAGTGAAAGATGGATGAAAATATGGCGAGAACTAAGAATCCCTTGTCAATGCTCTAGTTCTGGTCACCGCTTGGAAGTATTAATTGTGAAATATGTTGCTGCAGAAATATGATGTATGCACGGTGTCTTCAACATGATGTCATATTTTTGTTTGAACCACTTACAATCTTTAATATGTATGCTGGTATTTTCATTCGTTTCATGGATGTTTGACTTCTATCAGTTACATAAATTCAGGCTATATAAATTGATTGTATATATATGGAAATTGACTAGTCGATATTATGATTCAGATCAGGGATGAGTTCGACGTCATCATTGTTTTCCACAAGAACAAATGACCTGACAGTGTTTAGGTTCCCTTTCTTTTAAAACTGAAGGATGTAGTGGCAAAATGCATGTGTTAAACTACTGAATTAGTTTCTCAGTCTCTTAAAAGAGAATCTATGTGATTTTAGGTCTGCTAAATCGTTCTTGTTCAGTAGAATGAGGATTTATTTTGACCCCCTAATGCTTTAAGGCTTTCACTAATGCATTTCCATCATTCCAGACATTGTAATGCACTCAACTACCAAATTTATATTTAGGCACGCAGATGTCATGGCAGGAGTCCTTGCTGTCTCGGGAGAAAGCTATGGGTAGAATGTTCATTTACCCTGTTTTAAGTAATGTCGTAGACTTCTTATTATTACTCTGTCAAGCATGTCCAGGATCAGAAGGCTGAAAATTAGTGTTTCTTTTCGTCTGCAGGTCTTAAATATCTCTGGATAGCTTTCACCCACCTCGTTGTAAGCTTTTTAAACCTCAAATGCACATTTTATGTTAACTACTCAGTATGCGTACAAGTCCATTTATACTCTTGATGGGAAAAATAGCCAGTACACACGAGTTGCTTGTATCAAGCACCTTGTATCTATATTATTATGTAGTTATAGTAAACATATGTTCGAAGTGCCTTGTGAGTAAACATGTATTGTGTTGTTGTTGATTTGCACGTTCTTTGTCGTATGTGAACCAGGGACACAACACATGGATGCTCTAGTTGATATCATTTATGAAGTATTGGCTAAGTTCGTCGTCATCGGAGGAGCTTATCGTACATGTATTGTCTTGAGCCAGAATTTCATCTTTTTTGTGTAATTTAAACCCAATGGATAAAATGAATGAATGGATGTGGAGTTCTCAAGTTTGAGTTTAAATTTGGGTTTCATTTGAGTTTAATTCGAGTTCCATTTGACTTGACTTTGTTTGAGTTCCATTTGACTTGACTTTTCCTTGACTTATATTTGACTTGACTTGACTTTGATGCGGTGAGTTATTTGCATTTAGCCATTCGGGCATTTTCAAATCTGAATCAATATTTTTTTTTTATATTATAATTTAAATCTGAGACTCACGGCTTAGGGTCTGTACCTCGTTACCATTAAAATCAGTCGTTATTTTAAGACACACGGCTAAGGGTCGTACAAAACAGCTACGCTTTATCAGAGACCCCAACAAAGACGGTTAAAACTAGTCGTAGAACTCGTATATATGACTTGTCCTGACGGTCGCGGAACTTTTGTTTTCCACTAGTGAGAGGGACGACGGATACCTTGGAGAAGAAATATAGAGCTAGGAATCAAAAAAATCACAAATCACAGAAAGTTACCTGCTGCTGCAAAACTCAAGAACACGAATAACAACAACTGTAAAAAGCGGTCGCAGAAGCAGTCTTAGATACAACGACAAAGAGGATTCTTCAAACAGTAGAAAAACAAGGACCCTCAGACACGGTTGTTTATTACTAAGCTGCTCAACTCAGTGCTAAACTCCTTTAGCGACTGGAAATCATTGTAAGCTTATTTATATTTTTTTTCAATACAATGATTAATGAAATTTTCTTCAATTTTGGTTCTATGAGTAGCTAAATCTATTTTCTAGGGTTTTGGAGGAAACTATTTTTGATGGGTAATATTTAATAATTAATTTCTTTGGCATATTTACTCCAAAATTGTGTTTTAATTTGTCTAAAAATTCTCTCTTCTTTACATGCTTCGTAAAAACTGTTTTGGGTAGTTTCTACCGTTCTTTTATAAGCGAAGGAGGATTAGGCCTTAGAATAGCGACGAAAGTCATAAAAAAAAAGAGCATGTAGTGTTATATCTTCCAAAGCATGAGATTGAGTTCGAAAATTGTTTTGAGTAAAATATGAGTAATTTGTCAAAGTTTTAATTATTGAGTTTACCATCATTAGAAGTAGTGGAATACAAAGCTCTAGAATCATCTCTCCTTGGTAATAGAAATCAAATTTTAATAGTTTGTCTTAATATTTTTCTTTATTAATTTGAAATCAAATCTTTAAAAGAGTCCGAGCAACGAATCTTTCTTACCACTTGTAAAAACTACATCACACGATAATAATGATATATTGTAAAAATTGCTTTAGAAATAGAGGATGAAAACACAATAAAAGATGTTGTACTTCCGACTTTAAGGCTAGATCCAAACGATTTCTTTTATAAAATTATTTCGACCTTTTCAATCAAATTGGCATAATTACAACGGATGTGTGAAATAATATTTCCAGGATACACTTAAGCCATATAACAAGGTAATTGGATCCATGATTTGTGTCCCTTGATCCAACCAAGAACACACAATAAGAAAATTTCTAGTGATGCTTGGATCGAGAAAAACAAAATTTTTGATTGAATGGAAGAATATCTTCACTACTTGTAGGAGGATTCACATTTATTGGAGATAGCTCTTCATCTCCAACAGACACCTCCAAGGGGCATTAATAGTGGCTTATGGGAAGAGATGTGAACATAATGGAACATGTTTATCATTTTCCCCCTAATTTTAAAAATCAAAAAATGAAGTAAAAAAGTTTCAAAATAAAAATGACTACATCATTCAGTGACTGCCTATGTACCCGAGTGGGATCAAACCAATGTATTCTAAGCTAAGTTGAAACAAAACATCACCGTAGAAATCGATACATAAACAATACACCTTATTGAGGTTATGTGTCGGTAAAACCTGTCTTGAACAAGTACCTCTTACAAAACATTCGGAATCTCCAAACAAATCTCCATACAAATCGATTGGGGATACTTAAACTAATTGGGGGATATAAATTACTTCCCCCAACTGATAGTGTCGGCTAAGGGGTGTTTTTTTTGGGGGGGGGGCGAAAATACTCTTCCCCCAAAATAAAAATCTAAAAACTTAAAATCAAAAACAAAATCATATCCCACATTTCCCCACTCCCTTTCAAGTTCTAAATTTTCCCACACCCTTTCAAATTCTCTTCTCCTTCTCTGCCGGCTCCTCACTTTGAAAACGATTTTTTTTTCATCATTCGGAAACGATGAAGACCATGCCGGTAGTGATGAAGACCATGCCGAAGTGATGAGGACCTGCAGGAAGTGATGAAGACATGCCGGTAGTGATAAGGACCACGTCGGAAATATTTTTTTTTACATCACCGGAAGTGATGAAGACTATGCCGGAATTGATGAAGACCATGCCGGAAAATGGTGCCGGCATTCTTGGTAACTTTCAATTGTCGTAATTTAATGCCGGCATGCTCGATAGAAACATATCAATGGCGGTAGTCATGTGAAAAAACAATCAATTTTCTGGATACTTTACGTCACGTGCCGGCAAAGGAATTTAAGCAACATACTATGTCGTTAGCAGTACCGGCATGCTCGAGAATTAACTGACTGTGCCGGCAGTGGACTGATTAAAACCAGAAAATTTCCAACAAATATCGGCATGGTTTTTTCGGTTGAATACAATGTCGACTTGCCATTCAAAATGGGGGATATTGTTGGCCGACATGGACGTAGTATGAATACAATGCCGGGAATGCTGCTGCCAGCATTGTATTCTTACTACGTCCATGACGTCACCGAGCTATTTCAGCTGCAACAACGGTGGATTCAAAGAAAAAAAAAAAAATCAAATTTTCAACACATTGGCACCTTCACCTGAGTATTGGGAGTGCTTGTACAATCATCCTCCAAAAAAATTTCCCTTTCAATTTTTTTTCCTCTTTCTACTCTCACCTCACTCACCCAAATACAAATAAAAATACACACTAATCATTTATCAAATAGTCTTATGAATTTACTAATTATAATTAAGCACTAAGCAAGATTAATGAGGGGTAGATTAGGTATTAATTAAAATACTTAGATAGGGGTGACCTTGATTTGATATTTAAATCCAATTTTTATCCTTTTCCTATATCCCCAGTTAGTTTAAGTATCCCAGTTCCCGTGTTCATTTTAAAGTGTTTTGTAACTTAGCACATTAATGACCATGTACATATCTTGGATTCATGAGTTTCCTTGGAGAATTTTCTTCTTCTCTATAGGTGTTACCGGGATACTCCCTGAACCCCTCAGTCGTAGCGGTAAGCATATTCTAAAATATCCAACATGATTCTTGATCCATAAATTGGGATACCATCAAAACGTAGGTGTTTATATTTAAGTCCTGTTAGAACCACCGGTTCATTGAAGGCGATACCAAATGAGATTGCATTTCCTATTGGCTTCAGAAAAAACAAAAAAACAAATGAGATTTTGTTCTCTCAGGATTTAACATCGGGTCTATCATGGACCAGTTCGATCCAAATCCAATACCCGAAACGTACCGTATCACGCCAATATCATTTATGAATTCTGTCAGTGATACAGACTTAGATTCGGATCTTCTTTTATAGTATCGTATCCTATCATCTCGTGAATCTCAATGCTTGTACATTAATAGTTATAGTTATTATTAATTGTCTATAAAAAAAAATAGTTATTGTAAGTAATTAAAGAAAAAACAGAATACGATCTACTCAAAAATTAAGATCTTGATGCAAGGGAGGATTCTGGGATCATTTATTGGGACAATGAGCCACGAGTTTGTGTCCCCTTGAAGTTGGTTGATTTATTTATGATATCTTCTACCGTATTACCGTTACAAATTTTGCTTATCATAATGTACAGCGAACCAATCAACCGAAAAAAATAATCAATGACCTTTTGGATATTTGATCACACGACTGACCTGAGTTTGAAATTATTATTTGTGACACGAGACGAAAAATAATGCATTTAGATTGGACTGTTAGATCGGCCAAAAAGTGTTGCAAATCATGAAAAAAGTGTGGGAAAAAAGTTAACACTCAATCTGGCTACTTTTTTCTCCTAGCATTTGCTCGCAGTCCAATATAAGCGAGACTGAAACACTGAATAGTGCGGCGCTCAAAAAGTGACACAAACGCTAGACTATTCAGCGTTATGCGAATATTCCAGAGAATAATGCCGAATTGTTAGGCGCTAGGCTGGACGCTATTCCATTCGGCGTTCGACTGCGACGCTGCTCCATCCAGCGCTTGACCCTTTTTTTTAACTAACGACTATTTTTTCAAGAATTCCATTTCTACATGTTTGGCAATTTGTTTCAATCGTATTTTGTTTCAAAATTTGGAAATTTATCAAAGTAAATGTAAACGTTTGAGAATTTGTAATCTTCCATTACATTGCAAAACAAAGTTACAATGTTTTTTGAAGAAACTAAAAAGTACATTGAAATTAAAATCCTACTTCTAAATAACTTAAAACATAAAAAACTACATTGAAATTGAAATCCTACTTCTAAATAACTTAAAACATTAAAAAGTACATTGAAATTGAAATCCTACTTCTAAATAACTTAAATTATCACTTTAGTTTAGGGGATAGGGTCCAAACCATAACGGGCTAAAATCTCGTTCTTCCATATTTTGTAGATGGGTCTCTCACATTCTCGTAATTCATCCAAGGGTTGTCGTAGGATCTTCATTTCCGATTCTCTTTGTTGCGTTTGTGCCAAGATTGAAGAGATTTCCATGTTCTTCCTTAGATACTCTTCCTCTTTTTCATTTTTGGCCTCTCTTTGTGCTTGTGCGTTTTCAAGAAGTTCGATGAGTTTATCCATTTTTTCATCTGAATTCTGCGATGCTTTAGCCTCACGAGCCTTTTTGTTTGCTTGATCTCTACCTTCACCTCTAACATCATCGGTTTTTTCGAAATAGCGTCTTCTCTTTGATATGTCCGAGGTTTCAGAATTATGAGTAGATGAAGTTCTACCAAACCTTGCCATATTTTGCAAATCTTCATCCATATTATCATCTTCATTTTCTTGAGTAGCTTGAGTTTGTTGACTAGGTTGAGTGGAAGTACCGACTCCATCATCATTATTCACCGCCGGGTTGTAATCGGGTTGATAAGTCTTCAGGATCTGGAAAACCGATTCGTACCTCCAAAGTTTTCCAGTCGATGCTTCATAATTCTGTTTTTTCACGATGATATTTGGGAAAAAATAAAAGGAAAAATTTAGATAAAGAAAGAAAGAGAACAAAATGGAAGAAAGAAAACATTAAAAAAAATTGAGGTACTTACATAATCCGCCTCGGTCTTCCCCGTAGGTTTGTTTCGGAAGTAGGGCCTAACAAATGGAATATATTTCCTCACTTCGATTCTT
Source organism: Papaver armeniacum (assembly GCA_023531295.1). Lineage (NCBI taxonomy): Eukaryota > Viridiplantae > Streptophyta > Magnoliopsida > Ranunculales > Papaveraceae > Papaver > Papaver armeniacum. The sequence continues at coordinate 664,531 of JAJJWW010000381.1, forward strand.
ATTGTGTTGCACTTTGTTCGCAATGCTTTTTTTTCTCTTTCGACACCATTGGGACCTTTTCTTTTATTGTACTCTTCAATAATCTTACTCCAAAATATATTGCACCTTTTTTTCTTTCCATGAATTGGATCGTTGCTTTCTATGACCCAACCATAAATTAGTGCCTCTTCTTCTATTGTACTAAAGTGTGCCATAATTTTGTATGAACAAAACTATGTGAAAAAGAGGAAAAAAATCAATGAAGAAGATGATCAATTTATTTTGGTGTGAGGGATGAAGGAGAAGTAGTCCTCTATTTATAGGGAAGCTTTAAAAAAATAGTTGTTGTGGTTTTAAACGGCTATTTAATCTGAGTCGTTGAAAATGGAACGGTCATCTTGATCTGATGGCTGAGATTCCAAAGCGTCGTTTGGTTCGGCGTCGTAGCGCCGAATGGTAGGGAGCTGCATTTCCTGTCGTTGAATCTTCAACGGTCACTTTTGATCTCGCGGCTGTTATGCCAAACGCCATTTGGTTTGGCATTGGACGCCCATTGGTGCGGCGCTCCGGAAAACGGCTACATTTTCATCCCAAACTCACATCACTTCATATCTCTATATAAACTCACATCACTTCATATCTCTATATAAACTCACATCATGATGGTAATCGTGAGGATGCTATGACTTTATATGAAACGGATCATAAATGCCATTCATTCATAACATCTCTTTGGAGATACTTGGTTATGAAGCATATGCATGAAGAAGTATGGAATATCACCAAAGAAGTATTATGAAGACGTATGCATATGAAGTTCTAGTTAAATATGTAATGTAATTGTAAACGTACTTAAGTGATAAAAAGAGAATTATGAAGTTTACAAGAACTAATTAAAATGTCTACTTATTAATGAAAGCGTGCTTGATTAAAATAAAGGGGTATTGTGGCTCCATTCTCATAAAATGTCTACTTATATGAAATTTACTCTCCATTCTCATAAAATGCACCATCTCCTTGAGGGTCATATGGTCTTCATCGGTATTGATTTCGTCTGTACCCTCATCAACTTCAGGTAAGGCATCATCCATACCTATGTTTGGAATATCACCATCTCTCAAACCTTCTCCGTGTCGGTTCCATATGTGTGTAGTGAGTTCCAAGCGAAGTTGTCCCAAAATCGCAGGGTTGTACAATACATGAGGAGCTAGCCTTACATTTCCTTGAATTGGCGGTTGAGGTTCATCTCCCGTGATCCTCCCCCAATCCGCATTGCGATATTCCATATCAACACACATGTTGTGCATTATAAAGCACCCCCTAATAATTGCCTTCATGTACGATTTTTTATAATAACGACAAGGTTTCAATATAATGCCAAACTTACCTTTAAGACCACCAAATGCACGTTCTATGTCCTTCCTTTTTGTTTCTTGGTATTGATTGAAAAGAGCTTCTTTAATGTTTGAAGCGGGTTTGTATGCTTGCACGATGTAACCATACATGGGATATGCACCATCTCCTAGGTAGTACCCATGCTCGTAATTCATTCCATTGATTTGATAATGACAAGGAGGTGCTACACCAAGAAGTTGTCTATCGAACAAACCCGAAGCATGCAAGACATTAAGATCATTGTTCTGCCCACCCAACCCAAAATAGGAATGCCATATCCATCTATCATATGTAGCTACCGACTGCAAAACAACTGAAGGATATGGCTTATAGCCGCTGTGGGAACCTGCTTGATCCATTGGACATGCTCTCCATGCCCAGTGAAAACAATCGACACTACCAAGCATACCAGGAAATCCCCGAGCTTCATTTTCTGCTGAAATCCTTTCCGTATCTTGAGCGGTAGGTTGACGCATGTATCGACCATTATAAATCCAAATAATTGCATCCATAAACTTCATAGCATAATAGTAGATAATGGTGGCTCCCATTTGTGTGTAATCATCTAAGGAATCCGGTACAATGCCTTTGGCAAAATGTTTCATGAAGGCAATCATTTTCATATATGGACTATAACCAGGAATACCGCAAGCATCCGTTTTTTGGCGAAAATCATGGTCATAATCACAAACTTGCTCTAAAATTCTCAAAAAAAGTGGACGAGGCAAAGCAAACCGACCTTTGAACTTCTTTGGCCCATACATACATTTGAAGTTGAAGTATTGATGCATCATACGAGCATCTGCATCTACACATTTTCTGTGCACTGTCTGACGGGTCTTGACTTCATTTGGGACGGGATGATGCATTCCCCGCCTCCTCTGAGTCTCCAAAAGTGTATCCACTGCTATAACATTCGTCTCAATATCATCTTCATCATCCGGAAGGCCAAACAAAATTCTTCTCAAAGCTCCCTGCATAATGTACCTAATACAACAAATAAATAAAGTATTAACACTACATAAAAATGAAAAAACTTAAAAACACTCCATAATAAATCATAGCACTCCATAAACAACAAATAAACAAAATATAACACCCATAAACAACAAATAAACAAAATATAACACTCCATAAAAATAAAAAAACTTAAAAACACTCCATAAAAATAAATCATAACACTCCATAAACAACAAATAAACAAAATATAACACTCCATAAAAATAAAAAAACTTAAAAACACTCCAGAAAAATAAATCATAACACTCCATAAACAATAAATAAACAAAATATAACAGTCCATAAAAATAAAAAAACTTAAACAATAAATAAACAAAATATAACAGTCCAGAAAAATAAATAAACAAAATATAACACTCCATACAAATAAATAGTACTTAAAAGTATAACACTCCATATGGTTTCATAAGAAATTATGGGGTTGTTGGCTGAACTGAGTATCATAAACAATGTTAGGCTCGCTTTCCCCCAACAACGCATCGGTAAATTCATTTCCTCCTTGTTGATATTGTGCATTTCCTTGTTGTGATGTAGTAGCTCCATCTTCGACCCTAGGAGTGTAAAATCCTTGACCCGTAGCCCATTCATATGAACCACCTAATGTGAGGTCTTGTGATGTAAAAGCTTCATTTGGATTGTTTGGAGCATGGATAGATGGTACGAAAGAAGATGTAGATCTACCAGATGAGGAACATGAAGTTGTAACCAATTTGTACGACTCTTCCCATGCGGCTTGACGAGATCCAAGCTGGTATGAACATGATTTTTCTATAAACCTAAAGCAATCTTCCTACAAGTATATAAATTAGAGAATTTAGTCGAATATTCAAGAAACTTAAAATGAAAATGAGTACAAAATGTAAATGTACTTACCATTGTCAAATTCATATTCCGAAAGTTATAAGGACAAGGAACCCTTGGAACTGGTATTTGACGTTCTACGCCGGCTTCATTGGAAAATGGTAAAGTGAATTCTATCTCCGGCAGTTGTGCTGGGGGCTCATTCTGTGTGTGATAGGTATATGTCTGCGACATCATGTCAGGAGGAGGGTGACTAGGAAACAAGCTGCAAGGAACAGCTGAGCTACCCACTGCTATCTCATCGATGTTCTGTGCATGGTATGACTCAGTGACATAAGGTCCAACACTATTCTTCGTCCACTAAGTGTTATATTGATCCTCTGTGACTGTATAATAGTCATTGACCTCTACTACAATATCATCTTCATCAATTGTTTCCAAATTCGGAGGATTTGCCGGGACTACAATCTCACCTGTAATCTGCCTCGGGAATCTCTCCGCCAAGTAACAACTAACTCTTGTGCGCTTTTCAAAGTGAAAAAAAAGAACTCTCTTTTTGGATACCTCTAGTGCATACTCATATTGGTCTCCCGCAGCATACCGACTCTATGCCCATAGTTGCCAAATACATGATTCCCTTGTTCTAGTGTCAATCTGTATTCTTGCGCTTTTGACTGAGTGTTTCATAGTATCCTTTTGGCCTTCTCGATGTCCTCTCTTCCTTGATGCAATCATAATTTTCATGAAGAGACAAATCTTTGGTAAAACATCATAATGACGAGAAGGTGAGTGACAAAGCAAGGGTTGCATGTTGCGAAAGTAGTAATAGTACCAATACTCAAGTACCACAACCATGCCAACTAAATTTGTACCCCTGGTTGACCAATCGTCGAGATATTTATAGGTATTACCTAACGAATCTAGACCCCAATCATACTCCCCAACTCTATTCAAGTCATCCAATAAAAAAACCCAACGTTTATCTATTTTTCCAGTAGAATGCGCTAGAAGAAAATGACCAAAACACCACATAAAGAATGCTCGTGTTAATGTCACTGCACATTCAATATTATTCTGGCCTTTTCTACTTTCAATGTAGTTTTTCAAGACAATTAAGGAAAATGTATTAGTCTTAGAGTCCCATGTACCATGATTTTTGATATCCGAAAAATATAAATCATCCAAAGCAGGATATGTTAGATCACTACCCAATCATGCGGCATAACTACATCGGTCGTTTACTAGGGTCACCAGTGGGAATTCCCGTTAACATGTACCAATCTAAAGGAAGGATGCCAATCTCAAACTTCCGAAAATGAAAGCTCTTGGTACTTTTCCACCATCTCTCAGCTATGGCTTCAACTAAGGCTCTATCCCCATTGGCGAAATCAAACTCAAAAACAGAGGAAAAGCCACAATTATCACAAAATTGTTGTGCTACCGGATTATCTTGCACTACAATATTACAATACTTTTCAATATCTTTGAAACTACCTCTAAAGCTTACTTTGCGAGGGTCTTTCGTAACATCATGACATACATGTCTATCACATTTCCATGATGAAACTATATCCAACCCATCTAGCATTTCATCCATACTACATGAAAAAAATATCATTATCATTGTCATTCATTTTCATCCATACAAACTAAATGATCATTATCAATTCATCCATACAAACTAAATTATCATTATTATTCATTTTCATCCATACAAACTAAATTATCATTATCAGTTCATCATACAAATAATCAAATTATCAACAATTTTATTTTTTGTTCATCACAAATAATCAAATTAAACCCTAACAATTCTAAAAATCAATTTCAATCACATATCATTTAAATCAGGTAAACATATCATCTAAATCATGCATTATATCAACTATCAATCATCAATTTCATCAAATTTTCATCATAATCAAAAATCAAGAAAAAAAAAACCTAAAATTTTAAATCCTCACCTCAATCAATTTCGTGGACGGAATTGAATGAAAATACTCTCAAACGATCAAGAAATTGATGGAGTACAAACCCACTGAAGGAATTGAGAAATAAACATCTAGAATCACTGATCTACGAAATCCATTTGCGGGTGTGTTTGAGAAGGAAAATGAAATGGGAAGAACTGAGGAAGAAGGAGATTCTGCGCTAGAGAAAAACCGATTATCACTATGGGAAAAATATACATCTACAACTGGAGATTTACAACACTTTTCTAAACATCGTAGAAAGTCCTATGTTTTACAACTGGTTTCAAAGGAAGAGTTTTCGTATATCATCACTGCCAACCCTTAGGAAACAAGGGGTTGCGCTAAGAAAACAAACGACAACTCTTTAAGCAAAACAGTGGTGACGACATTTAGCTATAACAACTCTGTTCCATATATGTAGTGACTTAGCCTATCACAATTCTGACAAGTGTTGTTGAAGAACACAAAAATATGATAATGAACAAAATGTTAGAGGGGAGATTCGAACATGAACCTACTGCATGGAAGTCTAGCTCATCAACCACCCTTTCAGTTCACAAGTTTCAGTTTTTTTTTTTTAAATAGAAACCTACAATAACACTTATAAGTGTTGTTGAAGTAAAAATATATAATTTTGGAAAAAATGAGGTTATAGGGGAGATTCGAACATGAATCTACTGCATGAATGTCTAGCTCATCAACCATCCTTACCGTTCACAAGTTTTGGCTTTTTTTTTTCTTTTTTTAATAAAAATGTATAACAACACTTATAAGTGTTGTTGAAGTAAAAATATAGAACATTAGAAGAAATGAGGATGGGGAGATTTGATCCTCAACCTCTTGTATGGAAGTCTACACCACTAACCATACCTACACTATTACATGTTCTCATCAAGTTTGTGGTTCTTTAATACACTAACTTTATGACAACCCTTCATAAGAGTTGTAAAACAAAATGTAATGCTCAAAAATAATGCTCGTGTGATCGAGCCGCAAACAACACGAAGCCTTCTCTCGTAAACAATCACATACACGCCTTCTCCGTAAATAATTACATACATTTTTCACTATTTGTAATATTTACTTTACTCACGGAGATAAGGGTACTGCGGTAATTTTCACAATCTCCATAATATTTATTACCTTTATTTCTAGTAAGGGTAATATGGTGATTTTAACAATTTATAATATTTAGTTTACTTATTTTCCGATAAGCCCGGTCGGGTCATTTTCATAGTCTTCATAATATTTATTGCATTAATTTCCAAGAAGGGTAATATGGTCATTTTCACAAGCAGTAGTATTTACTTTACTTTTTTTCGATAAGGGTAGTCGGGTCACTTTCACAATCTCCATAATATTTATTGCACAAATTTCCATGAAGGGTAATATGATCATTTTCACTATCTGTAATATTTACTTTACTTATTTCAGATAAGGATAGTTTAGTAATTTTCACAATCTCCGTAATATTTATTACCTTTATTTCTAGTAAGGGTAATATGGTCATTTTAACTCTGGTAATCTTCGAACCTGGTATGCATACATTTATCCAGAAATAGGGTTTGTTTAAGGTTTCGTAGAATATCTAGAAGAAATCTTACCTGTAAATGGGTGGATTCGTCGTTCTTAGCAAATTTCTGAATTAGAGTAGTCAACTCGCGGCCAGGTTTCGATCTCGGATCCTAGTACGCAAACAATATGCAGAAATAGGGTTTTTTTAAGGTTTCGTAGAATATCTCGAAGGAATCTTACTCGTAAATGGATGAATTCGCTGTTCTTACCAAGTTTCGACTTAGAGTAGTCAACTCACGGCCGTGTTTCGATCTCGGATCCCGGTACGCATACAATATGCAGAAATAGGGTTTGTTTAAGGTTTCATAGAATATCTCGAAGGAATCTTACCTGTAAATGTATGGATTCGTCATTCTTACCAAGTTTCTGACTTAGAGTAGTCCACTCGCGGCCAGGTTTCAATCTCGGATCCTGGTACGCATACAATATGTAGAAATAAGGTTTGTTTAAGGTTTCGTAGAATTTACGAAGGAATCTTAAGTGTAAATGGATGGATTTGTCGTTCTTACCAAGTTTCTGACTTAGAGTAGTCAACTCGCGGCCAGGTTTCGATTTAAGAGCCTGGTATGCATACATTTATGCAGAAATAGGGTTTGTTTAAGGTTTCGTAGAATATCTAAAAGAAATCCTACCTGTAAATGGATGGATTCGTCGTTCTTACCAAATTTCTGAATTAGAGTAGTCAACTCACGACCAGGTTTCGATCTCGGATCCTAGTATGCATACAATATGCAGAAATAGGGTTTTTTTAAGGTTTCGTAGAATACATCGAAGGAATCTTACCTGTAAATGGATGAATTCGTCGTTAATTATTACCAAGTTTTTGACTTAGAGTATTCAACTCACGGCCAAGTTTCGATCTCGGATCCTAGTAGGCATACAATATGCATAAATATGGTTTTTTTAAGGTTTCGTAGAATATATCGAAGGAATCTTACCTGTAAATGGATGGTTTCTTCGTTCTTACCAAGTTTCTGACTTAGAGTAGTTAACTCGCGGCCAGATTTCGATATCGGAGCCTGGTATGCATAGAATATGCATAAATAAGGTTTGTTTAAGGTTTCGTAGAATATCTCGAAGGAATCTTACCTGTAAATGGATGGATTCGTCGTTCTTACCAAGTTTCTGACTTAGAATAGACAACTCGCGGCCAGGTTTCGATCTCAGAGCATTGTATACATAGAATATGCATAAATAAGGTTGTTTAAGGTTTCGTAGAATATACCGAAGAAATCTTACCTGTAAATGGATGGATTCGTCATTTTTACTATGTTTTTGACTTAGAGTAGTCAACTTGCGGCCAGGTTTCGATCTTGGAGCCCGGTATGCATAAAATATACAGAAATAAGGTTTGTTTAAGGTTTCGTAGAATATTTCGAAGGAATCTTACCTGTAAATGAATGGTTTCTTCGTTCTTACCAAGTTTCTGACTTAGAGTAGTCAACTCGCGGCCAGGTTTCGATTTAAGAGCCTGGTATGCATACATTTATGCAGAAATAGGGTATGTTTAAGGTTGCATAGAATATCTAGAAGAAATCTTACCTGTAAATGGATGGATTCGTCGTTACCAAATTTCTGAATTAGAGTAGTCAACTCGCGGCCAGGTTTCGATCTCAGATCCTAGTACACATACAATATGCAGAAATAGGGTTTTTTTAAGGTTCCGTAGAATATCTCGAAGGAATCTTACCTGTAAATGGATGAATTCGTCGTTCTTACCAAGTTTCTGACTTAGAGTAGTCAACTCACGGCCAGGTTTCGATCTCGGATCCTAGTACGCATACAATATGCAGAAATAGGGTTTTTTTAAGGTTTCGTAGAATATGTCGAAGGAATCTTACCTGTAAATGGATGGTGTCTTCGTTCTTACCAAGTTTCTGACTTAGAGTAGTCAACTCGCGGTCAGGTTTCGATCTCGGAGCCTGGTAGGCATACATATATCCATAAATAGGGTTTTTTAAAGGTTTCGTAGAATATCTCGAAGGAATCTTACCTGTAAATGGATGGATTAGTCATTCTTACCATGTTTTTAACTAAGAGTAGTCAACTCGCGGCCAGGTTTCGATCTCCGATGCTTGTACGCATACAATATGCATAAATAGGGTTTTTTTAAGGTTTCGTAGAATATCTCGAAGGAATCTTACCTGTAAATGGATGAATTCGTCGTTCTTACCAAGTTTCTGACTTAGACTAGTCAACTCGCGGCCAGGTTTCGATCTCTGAGCCTGATTTGCATACAATATGCAGAAATAGTTTTTTTTTTAAGTTTTTGTAGAATATTTCGAAGGAATCTTAGCTGTAAATGGATGGTTTATTCGTTCTTACCAAGTTTCTGACTTATAGTAGTCAACTCGCGGCCAGGTTTCTTGGTTCATAGTTTGTATGTTGTTATACCACATTTGAAGTTCGAATCGACACTAAGCTTCATATTAATCAATTTCAATGATGTATCAAATATGTTGTTATACCACATTTGAAGTTCGAATCGACACTAAGCTTCATATTCATCAATTTTGATGATGTATCATGCCAAGTTTGAAGTCAGAACCCTCTCAGAGCTTCGTGGTTCATAGATTATATGCCATTATACCAAGTTTGAAGTTCGAATCGACATCGAGCTTCATATTTATCGATTTTGATGATGTATCCAGCTAAATCGGAAGTTACTTCATGACCTGTATGACTAGTCGAAATTACTTCATGACCTATTGTTTATGGGTAAAAATCGTTTCTGCCGATTTCGGTAAATTCGGTAGGTGAGTGAGAAACTGGTTCAAACCCTAAACAAATGTGCAGCACGTGAGCACTTTATAGATTCGAGAGATCAATCTGTACAAGTCCGGGCCCTAAACCAAGAAATGGCCGTTCCGGACTTTTGCTTTCCGGTCACAAAGTGGAGGAGAAGGGTTGATTTGGGGAGGGAAGCAAAGAAATATGTTGAGACCAGAATAGTTCTGGGAGAGTAGTATCTCGACTTGTATCAGAAAGTAAAAGCTTGGGAAGCTTGCAAGAGATGAAAGCTTTTTTGGGAGGGCTTGCAAAGTTGCCTTTCTGAGAGTGTAGTATTTTTCTCTGACCGAGACTTGTTGTGCGGTGGAAATAGGTAAGACCTATTTATACAAGTCGAGATTTGAAACGTACCCTGACCTCATGAAGGAAGAGAGTAAAGGGTGAAATAACGGGAGGAGGTGGTAACCGCATGGTGTTAATGGGTGAAAACGTTTTCACCATTATTTTCGCTTTTATTTGACCGCTTTATTCCTTTTCACGCTTTCTTAATGTGAGCGTAGTGTACGCTGCATGCTGTGACCGCCAAACCAAAACCCTAGAAAGCATCCCCCAGTTTGTGTTGATGTCTCGAGTGTTGGTTGCATCTTGCGTGCAAGTGGTGCTGCTAGGGACGCATGTGGCATGTGCCAATGGCATGTGCGGAATGCCTTCGTTGCGAGTTGCACCTCGAGCGTAAGTGGTAATGCCAGAGCTGCTAGTGGCGTGTGTGGCATGTGCCAACGGCATGTGCGAAATGCCTTGGTGGTAGGTTGCACGGTTTGCAAGTTAGGCTACCAACGTGTGTGTTTGGCATGTGCCAATGGCATGTGCGGAATGCCTTGGTGGTAGGTTGCACGGTTTGCAAGTTAGGATACCAGCGTGTGTGTTTGGCATGTGTCAATGGCATGTGCGGAATGCCTTGGTGGTAGGTTGCACGGTTTGCAAGTTAGGCTACCAGCGTGTGTGTTTGGCATGTGCCAATGGCATGTACGGCCATGTTGACCTAGTTGCAAGTCTTGCAAGCCTAAAGGCGCTATATTTGGCGTGGGCCAAAGGCATAGCGGCTTGGAAATATGGCTGCGATACGTGTTGGCATGTGCCAATGGCACGTACGGCCATATTGACCTAGTTGCAAGTCTTGCAAGCTTAGGGCGCTATATTTGGCGTGGGTCAAAGGCATAGCGGCTTGAAATATGGCTGCGATACGTGTTGGCATCGCCAATGGCACGTACGGCCATGTTGACCTAGTTCAAGTCTTGAAAGCCTAGGGCGCTATATTTGGCGTGGGCCAAAGGCATAGCGGCTTGGAAATATGGCTGCGATACGTGTTGGCATGTGCCAATGGCACGTACGGCCATGTTGACCTAGTTGCAAGTCTTGCAAGCCTATGGCGTTATATTTGGCGTGGGCCGAGGCATAGCGGCTTGGAAATATGGCTGCGATACGTGTTGGCATGTGCCAATGGCACGTACGGCCATGTTGACCTAGTTGCAAGTCTTGCAAGCCTAGGGCGCTATATTTGGCGTGGGCCGAGGCATAGCGGCTTGGAAATATGGCTGCGATACGTGTTGGTATGTGCCAATGGCACGTACGGCCATGTTGACCTAGTTGCAAGTCTTGCAAGCCTAGGGCGCTATATTTGGCGTGGGCCAAAGGCATAGCGGCTTGGAAATATGGCTGCGATACGTGTTGGCATGTGCCAATGGCACGTACGGCCATGTTGACCTAGTTGCAAGTCTTGCAAGCCTAGGGTGCTATATTTGGCGTGGGCCAAAGGCATAGCGGCTTGGAAATATGGCTGCGATACGTGTTGGCATGTGCCAATGGCACGTACGGCCATGTTGACCTAGTTGCAAGTCTTGCAAGCCTAGGGCGCTATATTTGGCGTGGGCCAAAGGCATAGCGGCTTGGAAATATGGCTGCGATACGTGTTGGCATGTGCCAATGGAACGTACGGCCATGTTGACCTAGTTGCAAGTCTTGCAAGCCTAGGCGCTATATTTGGCGTGGGCCAAAGGCATAGCGGCTTGGAAATATGGCTGCGATACGTGTTGGCATGTGCCAATGGCACGTACGGCCATGTTGACCTAGTTGCAAGTCTTGCAAGCCTAGGGCGCTATATTTGGCGTGGGCCAAAGGCATAGCGGCTTGGAAATATGGCATTGTTGCCATGGTGCGCGATATGCGGCTTGGTTTGGCATTGTTGCCATGGTGCGCAGATATGCGGCTTGGTTTGGCATTGTTGCCATGGTGCGCGGGTGCGGCTTGGTTTGGCATTGTTGCCATGGTGCGCAGATATGCGGATTGGTCACATGAAGATGCGGCTTGGTTTGGCATTGTTTCCATGGTGCGCGTGGTGCGGCTTGGTTTGGCATTGTTGCCATGGTGCGTGATATGCGGCTTGGTTTGGCATTGTTGCCATGGTGCGCAGTATGCGGCTTGGTTTGGCATTGTTGCCATGGTGCGCGAAGATGCGGCTTGGTTTGGCATTGTTGCCGTGGTGCGCAGTGGTGCGGATTGGTTTGGCATTGTTGCCATGGTGCATGAGTATGTGGTTTGGTTTGGCATTGTTGCCATGGTGCGCGAGGGTGCGGCTTGGTTTGGCATTGTTGCCATGGTGCGCGGTGCGGCTTGGTTTGGCATTGTTGCCATGGTGCGCAGATATGCGGCTTGGTTTGGCATTGTTGCCATGGTGCGCGAGGTGCGGCTTGGTTTGGCATTGTTGCCATGGTGCGCGAGTATGCGGCTTGGTTTGGCATTTGTTGCCATGGTGCGCAAAGATGCGGCTTGGTTTTGGAATTAGGGTTACGTGTTGAAAACCCTAATGGTATTTTGAAAAATACCCCTATTAATTGTTTACACTTGAGTTAAATGCTCTTAGTTAATGTGTTGCGGGTAACACTAGGTCATGGGGTTTTACGATTTTACCCCTTGTCTAAAAACCACCATCAACATTAAGTCCACTGCTTAGCTCGGAACAGGGGCTTTGTTGCGAGGTAAGCATAAGATGGTGACAAACTATAATCAGCAAACCGTAAAGAAAATTGAAGGAGGCTTGTCTGACCTTTTATAAATAGGATTTGGAATCCTTGCCTCTGGTAGTTTTGCACAAATCGGGAGGCTGGCACAATTGGTGGGGCCGGTGCAGCTTGGGCGACGTTGGGAAGTTGGCGTGAGTTGGGAAATTGAGTGTGCTAGCTGGTGGGACCAGCGCAAGGTAGGGAAGCTGTGCGTGCTTGCTGACGTGACTTGATGGGATCGGTGTGAACAAGGAGGGAGTAGGTGTTTCTACAGATAACAAAGTTTCCTTATTTTGCGTTTCCTTCACGCGCGGCTTTGATTAAGGCATCGTTCATGCCAAAAAATCTGGAAGCGTTATGTCCCACATTGCTTCCTTTCCTTTTTAAAGGTTCTCAGTATTCAAACCCAACGCAACCGCATCACCTCCTCGTTTGAGAAAAGGTTCTTCTTGTTGAATTTCTCTCGGTATGTTTTCTTCTTCTTTGGCGTGACTGTCGTACACTTTACCGCCGCTTGTTGTATAAATGGAAAATTTCCCTTTTGTGCGAGAGATATCCTGTTGGAGCATGCGTCACTTGTTATCGACGAGGATGACCTAGTCGTTCCCCTTCCTTCGAATCCGTCCTTGTTGACTCCGTGCAGACTTGGAGGACGCCGATTTAGGGCTCTATCTTACGAAATGGGATGCAGCGAGAAGTCCCCGGTCACTTCTTGGTTTGATATGATGGAATGGATGAATACGTGAATGTAACCTTCCGTACTCTTCCGGATGTGACACCGGGATGCTCGAAATTACATGATGACATATTCGAATAGTGCAGCTCGGGATCCTCCGCGGCCTCGTAAAGTGTTGAAGGCGTCTTCTAGACGAGAGAGGTGATGATGTTCTTCTTTTGCACCCTTGAAAAGTAGAGGACCTTGTTGTGGGTACGGATTTTTGGTGGACTGTTCTTCGTAGCTTTGACAGTGAAGGGATCCCGTGTATATCTTCCGTTCTCAAGTATGGTTTACGTGTTTCCATCTTTGTAGTAATTGCTGCTGCGGTGAAGCTCTGGCTGGTATCAACGAATGAGGGGCAACAATTCTTGGTAGGAGATGTAATCAGGAGAAACTACATTGTCGTGGTAACAAAGTAGGTTGGCTTATATTCTATGGGCTTCCGTGGAAGTAAATGGATTGGCTGGATGCGTAAGCGAGCAAACTGTCCATGATTACGAGTTTTGGCGAGATGGATTAAAAGGTGTCCATGACTACGAAGATTGGCTGGCTGTGGCTATGTTCCTTGATATGGGGAGTGTGGCGGCACGACCCTTTGGTGAAGGAGTGGAGTTGAAGCGAACGTTGAACGCTAGCCATTGGAGAACGTTTATGCGTAGTTACTTATGGAGAGAACGTTGAAATGACATCTTGCAACTCTCAGAGCCTTGACGGCTACCATTTTGAAGTCGGAGGCTGCGTCACGTTCTGTCAAACTCGACATCCCTCAAGAGAACAGAGGTTAGGAGTCCCCCATTACATCTGTCGATCGTGCTTTCTAAGAGAGGTTGGGGTTTGGGAACGGCTTCCTGGCCGGAAATGCTTGCTTTCCGATGTAGTGCGGTTGAGGGTGCAAATATGCCTTGACGCTACGCCTCGGAGAAATATAGAATCTCACATAACTGTTTCATCATAGACTGTACGACTTTGTAGGCGAAGTTCCCATTATGCGGGTCCTAATGGAAGAAAGGTCTCCATGAACTCAGGAGAGTTGTTGATTTCCTTTGCTTTCGATTTTGGAGAAGTCTTTCCTGATCTTCACGTGTGACGAAATTGGATCGCTTATCCCCTTATACTGGCGTTCAAGAGCAACGCGAGCCTCTTTATCTATAAACGCGCGTCTTGCTGAAGTATCTTTTGTCTTTTCATCAAATCAACAGTGCTAAAGGAGGTCGACTTCTTAGGATCTTCCAAAGTATCTTGCCCCGATGGTGGAGTAGCGTCTCCGGTGACGGTTGGAGCTTCCATGCTTGAAGAACCGTTGGGGTGGAGGAAGTGGCTCAGTTACGGTGATCGTAAGTGTATCGTGCGAGAGATGACACGGTTTTGATCACGAAGTGCTGGAGATATGGCGCCATTTGAAGGGCGAGGATGGTCCGGAAGGGCGCAAGATGTTAGAGCCGGAAGGATGCAAACTGTTAGCACAAAGTGTGGTGCGTGGCTGGCATGCGCGTGTGGCATGTGTGCCTGGTAAGCGCGTCTGGAAAGCACGTCTGGCAAGCGCTTCTGGCAAGCGCTGGCATGCGCGTCTGGCAAGCGCATCAGGTAAGCGCATCCGGGAAACGTGTCTGGTAGGCGTTGGATCGTCTTGGAATGGGCGTTGACTTGGTGTGGACGCTGGTTAGGCATGGACGCTGGCTTGGATTTCGGTATGGTGTGGACCATTGGCTTGGCACGGTGCTGGCTAAGTATGATGCGTTGTACACCAGAATCTGGGAGAAGTACAAACGTATGGCCACAACCAAGAAGGTCACTAGTCGATTTGCGCTGGTTAAGCGTGTGGAAGAGGCTTTATATTCCATCGAGGACATGCGTGAGGTGACTGGTCACACCGTTTCTGAAGACGTTATTGCCGATCGGGAGCACCAACGCGACGTGTGCGTAAAAGGAGTTCAACACTTCGTGGTTTGTCGAAGGCCTTGCTGAGATCCAAAGTTGAAAGATGCAGCAATCGAAAGCCTTTCCGCCGAGGAGATTGCACGACAGGAGGTAGAACTCGAAAAGCTTTCCAAGATGTTGACTATGAAGAGAGCGGCTCTTGAAGATGCGAAGTTGACTTTCTCCAAAAAGAGCAGACTTCTATTGGATGATTTTCCTTGAACGTTTCTCCGTTAAACTTTCATTTAGTTTTTTTTTTTTTGAAAGACATATTGGATGTCCGGTTCAAAACTTGACCTTTGATAGACAGACTTGGTAGCTTTTTAGGTATTGGATTATTTTAGGATGAATGGTTTTGATAATATGACTCGATTATGTTTTGGGAAAGGAATATTGCTTTTATGAAAGTGTGTGCTAGCAATAGACACAAGACTCGGTAGTATGACGGTTTTACTAAGGACCTAAAAATAGATTGCATATCTTGTGCGGTCTAAATTTACTCACTTTATAGGTTTTGTGAACACGCCCTCTCCGTGTAAAGGCGGCCTTCCGGTAGCATCGCCAGTTAGTCCCCAATTGATGGTAGCGTATAGAGCGAGTCTCCAGCTTTCTAGTGTAGTTTTAACAACTGATAACCGGGTTGTCTGGCAGTTGAGTCGGACTGAGTCACAAGTCCCCAATTCTTTGGTAGCATCTTTAACGAGTCCCTCGTTTTCAAGTGTAGTTTTCAGCGGTAACCGGGTTGTCCGGTAGTTGCGTCCGATTGAGTCGCCTTCCCCTGCCATCTTGATATCTCGGGTCGAAGAACGAGATCGACAGACCGACATTGTAGCCGATAGATCAATCCTCCCGCTGTGGTCGCCAATTGTTTATGGGTAAAATCGTTTCTCGCCGATTTCGGTAAATTAGGTGAGTGAGAAACTTGGTTCAAACCTAAACAAATATGCCGCACGTGAGCACTTTATAGATTCGAGAGATCAATCTGCATACAAGTCCGGCCTAAACCAAGAAATGGCCGTTCAGACTTGCTTCGGTCACGAAGTGGAGGAGAAGGGTTGATTTGGGGAGGAAGCAAAGAAAGGTGTTGAGACCAGAATAGTTCCGGGAGAGTAGTATCTCGACTTGTATCGAAAGTAAAAGCTTGGGAAGCTTGCAAGAGATGAAAGCTTTTTTGGGAGGGCTTGCAAATTTGCCTTTACGAGAGTGTAGTATTTTTCTCCCTGACCGAGACTTGTTGTCTGGTGGAAATAGGTAAGACCTATTTATACAAGTCGAGATTTAAAACGTACCCTGAACTCATGAAGGAAGAGAGTAAAGGGTGAAATAATGGGAGGAGGTGGTAACCGCATGGTGTTAATGGGTGAAAACGTTTTCACCATTATTTCCTCTTTTATTTGACCGCTTTATTCCTTTTCACGCTTTCTTAATGTGAGCGTAGTGTACGCCGCATCTCGTGACCGCCAAACCAAAACCCCGTAAAGCATCCCCCAGTTTGTGTTGATATCTCGAGTGTTGGTTGCATCTTGCGTGCAAGTGGTGCTGCTAGGGACGCATGTGGCATGTGCCAATGGCATGTGCGGAATGCCTTCGTTGCGAGTTGCACCTCGAGAGTAAGTGGTAATGACAGAGCTACTAGTGGCGTGTGTGGCATGTGCCAACGGCATGTGCGAAATGCCTTGGTGGTAGGTTGCACGGTTTGCAAGTTAGGGTACCAGCGTGTGTGTTTGGCATGTGCGGAATGCCTTGGTGGTAGGTTGCACGGTTTGCAAGTTAGGCTACCAGCGTGTGTGTTTGGCATGTGCGGAATGCCTTGGTGGTAGGTTGCACGGTTTGCAAGTTAGGCTACCAGCGTGTGTGTTTGGCATGTGCCAATGGCATGTACGGCCATGTTGACCTAGTTGCAAGTCTTGCAAGCCTAGGGCGCAATATTTGGCGTGGGCCAAAGGCATAGCGGCTTGGAAATATGGCCTGCGATACGTGTTGGCATGTGCCAATGGCACGTACGGCCATGTTGACCTAGTTGCAAGTCTTGCAAGCTTAGGGCGCTATATTTGGCGTGGGTCAAAGGCATAGCGTCTTGGAAATATGGCCTGCGATACGTGTTGGCATGTGCCAATGGCACGTACGGCCATGTTGACCTAGTTGCAAGTCTTGCAAGCCTAGGGCGCTATATTTGGCGTGGGCCAAAGGCATAGCGGCTTGGAAATATGGCTGCGATACGTGTTGGCATGTGCCAATGGCACGTACGGCCATGTTGATCTAGTTGCAAGTCTTGCAAGCCTAGGGCGCTATATTTGGCGTGGGCCGAGGCATAGCGGCTTGGAAATATGGCTGCGATACGTGTTGGCATGTGCCAATGGCACGTACGGCCATGTTGACCTAGTTGCAAGTCTTGCAAGCCTAGGGCGCTATATTTGGCGTGGGCCGAGGCATAGCGGCTTGGAAATATGGCTGCGATACGTGTTGGTATGTGCCAATGGCACGTACGGCCATGTTGACCTAGTTGCAAGTCTTGCAAGCCTAGGGCGCTATATTTGGCGTGGACCAAAGGCATAGCGGCTTAGAAATATGGCCTGCGATACGTGTTGGCATGTGCCAATGGCACGTACGGCCATGTTGACCTAGTTGCAAGTCTTGCAAGCCTAGGGCGCTATATTTGGCGTGGGCCAAAGGCATAGCGGCTTGGAAATATGGCCTGAGATACGTGTTGGCATGTGCCAATGGCACGTACGGCCATGTTGACCTAGTTGCAAGTCTTGCAAGCCTAGGGCGCTATATTTGGCGTGGGCCAGAGGCATAGCAACTTGGAAATATGGCCTGCGATACGTGTTGGCATGTGCCAATGGCACGTACAGCCATGTTGACCTAGTTGCAAGTCTTGCAAGCCTAGGGCGCTATATTTGGCGTGGGCCAGAGGCATAGCGGCTTGGAAATATGGCCTGCGATACGTGTTGGTATGTGCCAATGGCACGTACGGCCATGTTGACCTAGTTGCAAGTCTTGCAAGCCTAGGGCTCTATATTTGGCGTGGACCAAAGGCATAACAGCTTGGAAATATGGCCTGCGATACGTGTTGGCATGTGCCAATGGCACGTACGGCCATGTTGACCTAGTTGCAAGTCTTGCAAGCCTAGGGCGCTATATTTGGCGTGGGCCAAAGGCATAGCGGCTTGGAAATATGGCTGCGATACGTGTTGGCATGTGCCAATGGCACGTACGGCCATGTTGACCTAGTTGCAAGTCTTGCAAGCCTAGGGCGCTATATTTGGCGTGGGCCAAAGGCATAGCGGCTTGGAAATATGGCCTGCGATACGTGTTGGCATGTGCCAATGGCACGTACGGCCATGTTGACCTAGGTGCAAGTCTTGCAAGCCTAGGGCGCTATATTTGGCGTGGGCCAAAGGCATAGCGGCTTGGAAATATGGCCTGCGATACGTGTTGGCATGTGCCAATGGCACGTACGGCCATGTTGACCTAGTTGCAAGTCTTGCAAGCCTAGGGCGCTATATTTGGCGTGGGCCAAAGGCATAGCGGCTTGGAAATATGGCATTGTTGCCATGGTGCGCAGTATGCGGCTTGGTTTGGCATTGTTGCCATGGTGCGCAGTATGCGGCTTGGTTTGTCATTGTTGCCATGGTGCGCAAGGTGCGGCTTGGTTTGGCATTGTTGCCATGGTGCGCAGTATGCGGCTTGGTTTGGCATTGTTGCCATGGTGCGCATGGTGCGGCTTGGTTTGGCATTGTTGCCATGGTGCGCAGTATGCGGCTTGGTTTGGCATTGTTGCCATGGTGCGCAGTATGCGGCTTGGTTTGGCATTGTTGCCATGGTGCGCAAATATGCGGCTTGGTTTGGCATTGTTGCCATGCCGTGGTGCGTGATATGCGGCTTGGTTTGGCATTGTTGCCGTGGTGCGCAGTGGTGCGGCTTGGTTTGGCATTGTTGCCATGGTGCGATGCGGCTTGGTTTGGCATTGTTTCCATGGTGCGCGGGTGCGGCTTGGTTTGGCATTGTTGCCATGGTGCGCGATATGCGGCTTGGTTTGGCATTGTTGCCATGGTGCGCGAGTATGCGGCTTGGTTTGGCATTGTTGCGATGGTGCGCAGGGTGCGGCTTGGTTTGGCATTGTTGCCATGGTGCGCAGTATGCTGCTTGGTTTGGCACTGTTGCCATGGTGCGCACTATGCGGCTTGGTTTTGGAATTAGGGTTCTGTGTTGAAAACCCTAATCTGGTATTTTGAAAAAATACCCCTATTAATTGTTTACACTTGATTTAAATGCTCTTAGTTAATGTGTTGCGGGTAACACTAGGTCATGGGGTTTTACGATTTTACCCCTTGTCTAAAAACCACCATCAACACCTATGTAACTAGTCGAAATTCAAACTAGAAGCACAAAGAGAAAGCACAAAAGCACAAAGAAACACACCAATTATCGAATTCATTTTTCATTTTCCCGATTCATTCTTATGTATTTTTTGGATTTTTTTATATCAGAATGTTGATAACAATGTCCTAAATTTATTAATATTTTTTTTGGATTTTTTTTCGTGTTGAATGTTGATAACAAAACCGGATACATGAGTTCGTATTAACACAAAGAGAAACACAGTTACTTCTCAATCCGTATGAGCATTCCAAATACAATATCAACCGTTCAAGATCTTTTTCTTGATCCGTATGAGTGGATCAAACGAAATTTGGTCCGTCGATCATTTTAATTTTCATTCTTGGTTGTATCCGTCAACCACTCGAACTCTAATTCCCATCTGGTTCTCTCTTTCTTTCTTCCTTTCCTCCGAAAAATACCATCGGCGCTACATCTCCACCGCTGCTCTTTTCTCTATCCATCTTCTTCATCTCCATTTCTTGATTGAATCGACCCATCTTAATTATCAGCTGCAATTTTTGGTGAAAATCATCACAACCTCAGTCACAGAAACTCATCAATCAAATACCTCAGATCCACCTTCTACAAACCCTAAATCAAACGAAACCCAATTTCAATTCGTAATATGCTACTGATTGCTTCTTGATATTCATAAAGAGAGACAGAGAGATTAAGAAATCATGGTTTTGGTAGATAGATGAAAAATTAGGGTTTTAAAATCTTTGACAAAAATCAGGTGAAGGTTATGCTGCATCAAATCAGAATTAAAGGGTTAGGTTCTGTAGGAGGTGTAGTACATGGGTTCAGATTTGGGGTCTGTTAATTTCTATCAAGAACAGAAAATCAAGGGTTTGTTCTGTAAGAAGAGAGGAAAAATTCGATTGATATTTCTGATAAGCATAGAGTGAGAGGGATTTGATTCTATTGATGGGGAATCAACAATTATGAAGATTATTCTGCCAATTTTAGTGTTATGAAGAAATTAGGGTTCAGTCGAGGAGAATGATGTCGTCTGATCATTGAATCTACAGGGAAGAAGAATTAGAAACTAGGGTTTGTCTTGAATTGGTTGTTGATAGAGATGAATCCCGCACTTCTTAGCACACTCGAGGCAAGAGTATGCAAACAATCCATTTTCCCTTTGGGTTTGGTATTTGTTGAAGAAATCAGAGTTTGTTGTTGATTTGAGAAACATTACTTTCCCTTATAGGAAATCTCACTCTGCAATTCGCTTTCTCAGATGATGTCAACACTAATGTTGATAAAGCAGAAAGGTCTGAAACTCATTCAAATCTTTGCAATCTCATTTTAGGGTTTTTTAGATTGATTTTCAGCTTGTTATCTGAAAAATGTTCATAAAACCGAGAGAAAAAAGGCTTGATCATTCACAAAATGTATTTTTACTTGATTCAATTAGTTTTACTAATGAATTTACTTTGTATGATGCAGATTGGTTAAGGATGATCACAAAAAGGGAGCAAACATTATTCTTATCCAGGTAATTTTGTTATTATCTCAATCCTCAATAAATTTGGCCGTGAAAGAGTATTTATTAGTTATATTTGTTTTAACCGATGTGAATTGTGATTCATGGCAAAGAAATTATTAGTGTTTATATTGGAGGATGGAAGTGATAGTCTAATTCAGACTACCTTGAGATTTTAGAAATAATCTTTAAAAAGTTGCAAAGAGGAGAACTGGGGAAGGGTTCCAGTTGTTATGTGTTTTTCTTACTAAAAATGAATTTTGTGGAACCATGAATCACATCACCCTTTACAACCCTTGTCAACCATTGTAGAAAAGCTTGGACTTTCTACAATACCCCCGTTCCACAATGCATGAAATGGAGTTGTCGTAGGGGTACTACAACTCTTATCTAGTGTCGTCGATGATGATTTTTCCCGTAGTGTATGGGATGCCGAACAGTTCAGCGTTTTCAACCTAGCTGACCAAGTCAAACGCTGTTCGGTTCAGCATTCACCAGGACGTTGTCCTATTCAGCGTTAGACGCTGTACTGTTCAGCGTTTCGCTGCTATATTCGCCATGTCATAGGGGTTAGTAGGTTGCCCAAGCTGACGTGGATGGCCAATCTAGCAGCTAGATATCTAGCCCATAGGACTTAGCGTTAAGGAATCGATTAGCTACCTAGTCTCGCCTACGTCTAGGGGTTGAAATAGTATACATAGATGTGGATGTACATATCAAGAAATTTTATTCATATTATAAACTAAAAATCCGACACTTAATTTAGCCAAACCAATACAGATAATAAATTAGATAAACAATGTAACGGGTACGTTGATAACAATCAACTTGACTGGTTTCCGTTTTGAATCCTCATGAAGTCTAGGCTAGTGGTCTTCCCATTAAGTTTTTGAGAAAAGAAGTTTTGATAGTATTTCTTCACCGTCTCTCTTCGGAATAATGCTGGTTTATGTGGAGGATCAATCAAGCTAAGTGCAGGCCCAAATTCTGCATCTGGATTGAATGAATGGAATGTGGCAATTGAAAGTCTCTCTGTTGTTGGATTCACCATTGCTCTGTGCTCGATACTTGGATAGGCACCATTGCTCAATATCTGCCAAACCAGTACGTACTACTGTTAGACTAATGCATGATTCTTTGTCAGGTTAATGCAATATAAAAAGGTGGGAATTGTGTAAAGAAAGCATACAAAATTGTGTTACCTCAATCATGTCTCCGATATTGACTACAAGTGCTCCAGGGATGGGTTTTACAGGAATCCATTTTCCATCTTTACGAATCTGAAGGCCTTCAGTTTCATTGAGCTGAAGGACAAACGTCAAAGCACCAGCATCTGAATGTGGTGATAAACCTATGACCTGCTCTGACTTAGGACAAGGAGGATAGTAATTCATTTTCATTCTTTGCAAACAATCACTGAATAACTCCTCCATCTCATTGGGATCCATCTTTAGAGCTTTAGCCATTTTCCTTAGCAGAATCATGTTCAGGTTCTTTAATCCCAAAGAGTAAGCTTCCAACGCCTCCCTGCATAAAGACATATAGATCACTTAAGATTAATAGAGAATTTAATCACCTTCCTTGAACATGACACGAGTATGCGCATACACCTTTGCAGCTGATATATCTCAACCCCGAATCATTGCAACAGGCGAAAGTGTATACGTAGGAATCTATATGTGCATATGTACCTTAATTGTAATGGTATCCTGGCAAATAATTGAGGCTTTCTCATTTTGATTGGTAGAGCTGTTATGTAGAACATGTCTAACCAATCAAGTTTCTGTTCATCTGAAACAACAAACTGTTGCCCAAATCCCTCCATATCTCCTGGTTCCTGCCATATCTTCTTTTTCTCTTCCAATGGAAGTTCAAACAAGTTGTGTATTTCCGACTTTAATTTGTCAATCACTAGAGAGCTAATTCCATGGTTTACCACCTAGAGACATAACGATACATTTATTTGAGAAAATCATGCATATATATCATACGTTGCTAGTTCTGGTTCTTGTACATAAATCCGTGAAACAATAAAATGAAAATGGACCTAATATCAAAGCCGACATCTCAATTGTCAGTCAAGTACATGGAAACAAAACTGGAAATGCCGGAACTCAAAAGCCAGTCATAATCTTCTAATACATATTCTAAGCCCATATTTTTAATTTAGTTTTTTCTGACAATTACATCATTAGTATTTCATTTCCACTGAAAAAACTTTTACATGATTTTCAAGAAAAATAATTATATCATGAACATGAAATAAATACAAAGGAAAAACAATTATATCATAAACATGAAACAAATACAAACGAAGTAACAAAACTTGAATAAATCACGAAAAGAAAAAAAATAAAAAAATCTACAATACCGGTCTCTCCAGACCTGGAACGTTCAATGTAGCCTTCTATAACCCCAGTCAATGTAGCCATTGTAGTACAGTGGTAAACTCACTGGATGATGATACTAGTGACCTGAGTTCCAAACTCGCTAGCATCAAATTCTTTACCAATCACCAAGTGGTTTAGTGGTTGGCATGCTCCCTCCCACTGCGGAGGTAGGGGTTCGAACTTCGAACCCTGTAATTGCCAAAATCCACTCCAAATTAAGGAGTTTGGATGTAGTCTAGGGACCACTAGTCTAGGGTATCAAAAATAAAAAAAAAACAAATTCTTTACCAATCAAATTTTTTTTTTTACCCCAGTCAAACTACACTTGACCAACCGGTCAAACTACACTTCGAACAATGTTGACATTTTTTAAGACTGTACTAAGATCAAAGTCAACGTCTATCGAATCAAGCCAAATCGAAATCAAGAAAAGTTTTCTCCTAAATTCTTCGAATCCCTTAATCAAGACTTTAATGATCGATCTTATTTATCGAACCCATTTTCTAATACTTTTCACAAATCAATCACTCCTTATCATGAGCACAATACCAGATTGTTGTAAAATTATCCAGAGATCCAATAACATCAAGATCTATCAGCAAAGTTGCTGCATACATACCTGAAAGAAACCCCAGTGCTGGCAAGCAGAATCAAGTTTCTCCAATTCAGAATCTGCCGATACGGATTCACCAGAGAGTAGGCCGCCTTCTACGTCGATAACAGGTATATCGTACTTAGCTGCCGCCGAGTCATAATCATCACTGTGACTATGATCTTCTTCATGATCGAGACAGGTAGTACGGATGTATCGATTTGGGATTTCAGTGATGTTTTCTTTAACCAATTCACGAACCAAAGGCACGACTATAGGTGATGAACTCATTATCTGATGATAATTAAGATGTGACTAGTAGCAGAGCTTTTTATTTATTTTGGTCAATAAAGATATGAAATGTAGTGTGCTGTCCAAACATACGCAAGGAGAAAACACTATATATGAATTATAACACGTGACGTGCAACAAACCTTCTTCTAACAAAAATTGGTGCCACTATCCAGCCAAGAAGGATTTCAAGAAATCGCCCAAAGCCAAAAAAACAGTCAGTCCAAAATGGCGAAGAAAAATCGTCCCAAATGACGAAAAAATATGCCAAAAGACATCAAAATATTAGAAAACATATTTTATTAACTAAAATTTAAACAGAAAAAGTAATCTTGCTCAGATCTGGTCCAGAAAGGACCAAATCTGAGCAAAAGGTTGATGAAGGCTAGAGTTTTTTTTTTTTTTTTTTTATAGTTCTAATACAATACAAGTAGCATTTTACACTGGTTTCGCCGAGACAAGAATTCTAAGGCTTCCCTTGATCGCAACTAACCTTCTTATAAGCAACTGCTAATTCGAATTGTACTCCCTCTCTTCGTGATAAGTTCGTAATAAGAAGAAGAACGGTTTAGTTTTCCTACGAAATTTTATCACACGTGACGTGCAACAAACCTTCTAGGTGCTTGGAAGGTAAATGCAACATATAAGTTTTATGTTTCTAAAATAATTTGGTTGCACCGCAAATGCAGTATCAAATATTTTACTCTTTTATACCGATAAGAATTGAAAAAATTGGTGATTTAAATGTTCGCCCACAAAAATACCGATAAGAATTGACAGAATTGATGATTTAAATGTTCACCCACAAAAATTAGGAAAACAATTAGATTAAAGTAAAGATTAGTTAGGAATTATCTTAGACCAGTAGGTGATCCAAAATGTGATTTAAAGATCGATCTTTACAAGGCTTATGACATTGTTAGATGGAATGTTAATTTAGCTTCATCGAAGAAATTTGGTTTTCCTCCTTTGTTTATTCAGTGGGTTTAGCTGTGTATTTCTACTCGTAAGTTCTCTATAATGGTTATGGATCGTCAGTGCTAAGGCGGTTCCTATGAGGTCGCTAACCCACCCATTTGCCATGCCAGCTGGCCTGGCAAACTGGCTGCGCCACTACGAGAAAAAAGATAAGCGGTCGAGTTTCCACCTAGCGGTGTAGTCTCGACCGCTAGCGGTCTCTTAAAGATCTCCTGGTCTAGTTTACACCGCCAGCGATTTAATCCCGACCGTCCACGGTCGGTGCTCTACCGCCTATAAATAACCCTCTTCCCTTCAGTTTTCATTCACACACAAAAAAAATCTTCTTTATCTAGAGAGCAAACCAGAGGGATTTTTTTTAAAATGAGCAGTTCCAAAAAAAATAAATAGACAAAGGATAAGAAACATGAAAGAAAAAGGAAAATCTGTTGCAGATAGTGGTATAGTATGGGTTCAGGATAAATAGCACGAGTTCGCTAATGTTAGGCAACTAGTTGGATCTGGTGTAATATCTACGCATTTATGTAACCATTCCGAGCGAGTTCTGTTACCTAAAGTAAGAGGTGGGTGGTCTAAGCTAACTGAAGTGTTTGGGTTACTCCCCGAAGTTGTTCAAGCATCCTTGAGAAGATATCCTTGGCAGCGTTTATATTTCATGAAAGGCAAAAACCACATGACTCAAATTGTGCGAGTTATTTATGAACGTTGGTGGAACACTTCAAATATGTTCTTTTTCAAAGATTTTGAGTGTGGTAAGTTCTATTTTTTCCATTCAATAGTTTAAATTTTAGTTGAGAAAGAAATTTTAATTTTTAGAGATTCAATTTTTTAGTTTAATACAAATTTTAGTTCCACATACAAACTTTAATTTTATGACCATGTTGTTTTTTGGGTTCACACCGTTAGACTTGTATATGTTGACTGGAATAAAATGTGAGGGTGAAATACTACAATATAACCAATTAAAGTGTATATCAGAAGGAAGATGGAAACAATTACTCCCTTTGTACTCAAATGATACTGTAGGAAAGCCAGAATCCAGACAGTTACACTTATTTGGATTAAGAGTGTCTGGGTTGAAGGCTTTTTTTAGCCGTTACCATGCCAAGGAGATACACAGAGCTGAAGATTATCCTGAGCTTGAACGTATCTTTGTATTATGGATGTTAGGCCAAGTTTTTTTCCCCAATGCTAGCACATAGTCATTAATTGGTTTTCTGGAATCTTTAGAAGATTTAAATAAAACGCCAAATTATGATTGGGGTTCTGCAATTTTAGCTGAGGTATACATTTGTCTCAGTAATTTCTCAATTAAGAAGACAGAAAGCTTAAATGCATTTTGGGTCGTATTGGAGGTAAGAACTATTTATTAGATTTATTATCGAGTTGTCAAACTAGTGGTGATGGTACTAACACATCAATTTTTGTCAATGTTATTTTTCAGTATTGGTGGTATACTTACTTTACGGTCGGCGAACCTGATTTTCACTATAAATGATTAATTTTCCAGTCGTGTACAAGTAAAAAGCTGATAATTGGATTTGTCAGATTAATGATGGTCAAAATATTGTTGCTATGTGATGGTTATTTTCAATGATGTTGTAGTAATAAGGGTTGTCGTTCACTCGGACTTGAAGAGATTGATTTTAAGAATTAATAAAAGAAAATATATACAAAATGTGTCACGGGATGAAGAGTTTCTTTGGGACTCCGGATTTTACTGACTTTCATATTCAAGTGGTTCAGAAATTAATCCTAGGCAATTATAGCTCAAAATAAAAGAAACACTAACTCTATTCTTTGTCAAAGTATATTTCATAAAACATTATCTGTAAGTCGTAAGCATGACGCATCAAAAGTAATTTAAACTAAGCATGCGACATCAGACAAAATAACAAATAATTAATAGAAATCATAAATCATTAATAATCGGTGCAAAAAGTAATTAAGGAATTAATTTAATCGGTGCAAAAAGATCGATCTTTACAAGGCTTATGACATTGTTAGATGGAATGTTAATTTAGCTTCATCGAAGAAATTCGGTTTTCCTCCTTTGTTTATTCAGTAGGTTCAGCTGTGTATTTCTACTCGTAAGTTCTCTATAATGGTTATGGATCTTCAGTGCTAAGGCCGGTTCCTATGGGGTGGCTAACCCACCCATTTTCCTTGCCAGATGGCCTGGCAAACTGGCTGCGTCACTATGGGAAAAAAGATAAGCGGTCGAGTTTCCACCTAGCGGTGTAGTCTCGACCGCTAGCGTTCTCTTAAAGACCTCCCGGTCTAGTTTACACCGCCAGCGATTTAATCTCGACCATCCACGGTCGGTGCTCTACCGCCTATAAATAACCCTCTTCCCTTCAGTTTTCATTCATAAAAAAAAAAAATCTTCTTTATCTAGAGAGCAAACCAGGGGGATTTTTTTAAAAAATGAGCAGTTCCAAAAAAAATAGACAAAGGATAAGAAACATGAAAGAAAAAGGAAAATCTGTTGCAGATAGTGGTATCGTATTGGTTCAGGATAAATAGCACGAGTTCGCTAATGTTAGGCAACTAGTTGGATCTGGTGTAATATCTACGCATTTATGTAACCATTCCGAGCGAGTTCTGTTACCTAAAGTAAGAGGTGGGTGGTCTGAGCTAACTGAAGTGTTTGGGTTACTCCCCGAAGCTGTTCAAGCATCCTTGAGAAGATATCCTTGGCAGCGTTTATATTTCATGAAAGGCAAAACCCACATGACTCAAATTGTGCGAGTTATTTTTGAATGTTGGTGGAACACTTCAAATATGTTCTTTTTCAAGGATTTCGAGTGTGGTAAGTTCTATTTTTTCCATTCAATAGTTTAAATTTTAGTTAAGAAACAAATTTTAATTTTTAGAGATTCAATTTTTTAGTTTAATACAAATTTTAGTTCCACATACAAACTTTAATTTTATGACCATGTTGTTTTTAGGTTTCACACCGTTAGACTTGTATATGTTGACTGGAATAAAATGTGAGGGTGAAATAGATAATATAACCAATTAAAGTGGATATCAGAAGGAAGATGGAAACAATTACTCCCCTTGTACTCAAATGATACTGAAGGAAAGCTAGAATCCAGACAGTTACACTCATTTGGATTAAGAGTGTCTGGGTCGAAGGCTTTTTTGAGCCGTTACCATGCCAAGGAGATACACAGAGCTGAAGATTATCCCGAGCTTGAACGTATCTTTGTATTATGGATGTTAGGCCAAGTTTTTTTTCCCAATGCTAGCACAATGCCATTAATTGGTTTTTTGGAATCTTTAGAAGATTTAAATAAAACGCCAAATTATGATTGGGGTTATGCAATTTTAGCTGAGCTATACATTTGTCTCGGTGATTGCTCAATTAAGAAGACAGAAAGCTTAAATGCATTTTGGGTCGTATTGGAGGTAAGAACTATTTATTAGATTTATTATCGAGTTGTCAAACTAGTGGTGAATGTACTAACACATCAATTTTCGTCAATGTTATTTTTCGGTATTGGTGGTATACTTACTTTATGGTCGGCGAACCTGATCTTCACGATAAACGATTAATTTTTCCAGTCGTGTACAAGTACAAAGCTGATAATTGGATTGGCCAGATTAATGATGGTCAAAATATTGCTGCTATGCAAAGGATGCAACAAGTGTGCAGAACTAGTATCAACATTAAGGCAATGTCGTATACCATAATTGATGAGTTCCATGAACCAGCGGCACAACACATGCTTTAGTTAAGCCTTAAGCGACATGTGATTTACAGTCCGGTTAGAGGTCAGGGTATTTGGTACTACGGAGAAAGACATCTGTTTCAGCTACAAGGGAGAAAGGTAAAAGCAATCAACCCATTTCCAACTTCAATGCTACACCAAAAATGGAGTTTTGCAACAACCTCCCGCTGTTGCGAATCGGGTTAGCAAAAGCAAAGAGTTGTTGCTACAGGGAGCGACTCGAATTTTCGCAACGGACATGTAGCTGTTGCTAATTTCGAGTCGCAACTATTTTCGAAACAGTTACCAGCCGTTGCGAATCCAAATTTTAGCAACAGCTTGATGGCAGTTGCTAAATTTATACTAATGGTTGTGAATTCTTGAGTAGCTCTCAAAGTCGCGGTAAAAAATTTAGCAACATATTTTGGTTGTTGCGAAATTTCTGACGATTCGAATTTCTTTGACTAAGTCAAAGAAGACCGACTTCCATTTTTTGGTACAGATTTAGCAACAGGTTATAGCTGTTGCTAATGTTATGCAACAATAAAAAAAAAGTAGGTCTTTGTTGACCTGGTAAAAAATCCCCCACCCAACTGGCCCCCCTTCTGTGTTGCTTGTAGCCAATTCGCTTACCCAACAACCTTGCTTTCTAGTAACTTAGTATAAATTTGGGAACTTGTCCTTGAGCACCTCATCGCCTAGCCATCTATCCACCCAGAAACGAGTTTTTCTCCTGTTTCCAACCTTATGCTGAATTCCAAGTTTGAATTTATCACTTCTAATACAGATCCCTCTCCACAACCCCATGCCATACGGTTGCTTAGTTTGCTTAGCATCCCAACCATTACTGTCACACCCATACTTATCCTCCATAATTCTTCTCCACGGCACCTCCGGCTCTGTTGAGAATCTCCACAACCACTTGCACAGTAGAGCATCATTCATTACTAATATAACTTTTATGCCCAACCATCCCTTTTGTTGATTGTGACAAAACTTTGTGCCACGCCACCAGTGCCATTCTGTTCCTCCCATAGTTTGTTCCGCAAAGAAAAGTTCTCATTGCTCTTTCGATCTTCTTTGCTACATGAGGTGGTATTGTGAAAGCAGACTGATAAGAACCCATGGGTAGAACTTATCCCAAAAACCGTTTTATGAGTTAAGGGTGCCCATGAGATCTTTAAACACCCCACTTAACCTTAGATTAGGTGATGTGGGACTAAGGACCTTATCATTCCACCACACTTCCAAACCAACGTCCATGTTGGCTAGACAATATGCCCATACACAACACCACTCTATCGACACTGACCCGATGGCTTAACCCACCTACCAGTATTCAATGGGTAGATACTATGCCCATACATAGTATACAATGTCTTAGCCCACCTACCACCTACCTTAATCTATCATATAGGGATGCCTTCGGTGGAGGGGGTTTGGGTCATGATGGTTGGCTCTGATACCACTAATAAGAACCCATGGGTAGAACTTATCCCAAAAACCGGTCTATGAGTTAAGGGTGCCCATGAGCCCTTTAAACACCCCACTTAACCTTGGATTAGGTGATGTGGGTCTAAGGAACTTATCACAAACATCAAGTATACTGTGAGCGAACACAGAACACTCTTAATAAGAACCAATCTCCCCCCATATGAGAGGTACCTTCTTTTCCAGCCTGCTAATCTTTTCTCTACACTCTCAACCACTGAGTCCCAAATCTTCTTGCACCTATATTGAGCCACTGCTATCATTCCCAAATACTTGAAAGGTAAGTCTTTAAGTGTACAGCCGAGAAGATCTTCCATAACCTCATCTTGTGTCGTAATTCCAATACTAATTGTTTTGCTTTTCGTTAGATTTATACTTAATCCCGACACTAACTCAAAACATGTTAAAATTTCCCTAATGTTATGTAAACTCTAGTTCTTGTCTTCGCTAAAGAATAAAGTGTCATCAGCAAAGAGCAAGTACGATACGGTAGGTCCATCAAAAGTTACCTTAAAACCAGATAAAATTACATTTTCTTCAGCTTTAGCGATCATCCGACAGAAATCTTCCATAACCATGGTAAATAAAAAAGGATACAAGGGGTCACCTTGCCTGAGATCCCTAGAACTCCTAAAATTAGCACCCGGTAAGCCATTGACCAAAATGGAGAAGTGTGCATGTGAAATGCAAGATCGAATCCAGTTCCTCCAAGTGAAACCAAATCCCGTTCTCTCCATTACCTTAAGTAGAAAGTTCCAATTCACCTTATCGTACGCTTTCTCCACATCCAGCTTCAATATCCATCCAGCTTCTTTCTGTTTCACCATGGTGTCCATACACTCATTAGCGAGTAAGATGCTATCTGTAATTTGTCTCCAGGCTATGAAGGCACTTTGGGTATCCGAGATCAGTCTAGGAAGAACTTGTTCTAGTCTCATGGCCAGCGTCTTAGTAATGATTTTATACGAGGTGTTAATCAAACTAATAGGTATAAAATCCTTAACCACCTCAACTGTTTCCTTTTTTGGTATTAGTGTAATAAAGGTGTTGTTGATTCTCCAATCCAAAGACCCTGTTAACTCGAAATGCTTCACCACCTTCATAAAACTTCTCCTAAAATCATCCAGTATCTGGTGAAAACCTCTATTGGGTACCCGTCAGGCCCCGGGGCCTTGTTTTTCTCCATTTCCTTAATGGTTCTCAATATTTCTTCCTCCGTAATATGAGCTTCCAATCTGACATTGTCTTCCAGTGAAATTGATGAAAATTGAACATCCTCCATGAATGGTCTTTGTTGAATATTTCCTTTGTATAGCCAGGTATAGTAATCATCAACGTGGTCCTTGATCACGGTACTATTGTTAAGTGCGTATTTTGCATATATTTAATGTCGAATCCATGCCAGTAATTGCTATATATTCTTGCGAATTATTGTATATTACTCTTGTTTTCTCTTATTTATGTTTTGCTAGGTGAATCATCCAAAAGAAATGAATTTGCACTTAATTGTGCAATAAAAGAAGTTAGATATAAATGGAAAAGGGCCAAAGACCAAGTGGAACTCGTTCAAATATAGGAAATCTTGCTATCATCTCGAAAAGGATGAAAAGACGTAGCCAACGGCGAAAGAATGATGTCAATCCGACGTCGTATGAAGATTCTATAAGCATTTAAAGTTAGTCGAAAAGTAGAGACGCACAGAATTTATAAAGGCACCCATATTATTGATCAGGGCAACTATCATCTTCTTCATCATGTCTTCACGTGACTAGCAGGCGATTCTTTATGTTCAGGACCAACAACAAGGGTTCAGTTGTGGGTCGAGGTTAGCCAGGGTAATGGGTTTATTAAGTATCATGATGATGGTGTCGAGATTGGCAGTGAATACTGAGATGCTGCTGTAGAAGACAGGTAAGAGATGGCAGTGACTGAATAATGCCGAGAATAGTCGTGATAGAAAAGATCAAGGCATTGTTGCCATTGATCTGATAGCAGAGGTAGTACGTAGCCAAGTTCGAGCTGTTGATGGTTTTTGCCATGGTTACAGCTGGAAGTGACGAGAAGAGGCTCGAATGGCAGTGTGATGGATAGGGCTGCCCATGGTTCGGTTTTCTACCCAGACCGAACTGGTCCAAACCGACGAAAAAACCCAGAAAACCAGAGACCGAAAGATCCAAAAACCAAGAATCCCAAAAACCGAGAAAACCGATTCTAGGTGGTTGGTTTTGGTTTGATGTCACAAAAGAACCAAAAATCCAAAAAAAACAAACTAAAGAAAAAACCGAGAGTTAGAACCAAAAAAACCGACAAAAATCATAATAATATGTACCAAACTTTCCATCACAGTATAATATATTTACATTTCAATGAGTATATCCATAAATAAAGAAAATAATATTAAAATTGTATTTAATATTGAATTATATATGTATAATATGTATGATTTTAATGAGTATCCCATAAATAAATAAATAAATAAATTATAACTCAAAATATATTTAATTCTGATGATTTGCTTTACAAATTATTGAAAGTCTATTAAAAACACCAAAAAAACCCAAAAAAACCAAAAAATCCGGTGGGACGGTTCTGGATTCGAATATTCTAAACCGAACATGGTTTGGTTTGGTTTTTGGTTTCTTATAAGTGAAATTGGTTTGGTCCTTGGGTTTGGCAGAAAACCAAACCAAACCGAACCATGGGCAACCCTAGTGATGGACGTCGATGGCTGATTGCAGTTAGGAGTTCAACCCGAGATTAGCAGAGAATGAAGAGGTTTGCTGCCATTAATGAAGTTGGATGTCAATGGAAGAACTCGAGCTCAGTGCTGGGATTTAAAAGCAGTCGATGAGCTGTGAACAGAGTTCATGAGTCTGTGGTGGTATGATTGCTGGCGACTGTCGAGAAGTAATGGAGAAGAAAGAACAAAGAAAAGAGCTTGATGGAGTTATGGACAGAGCTTTACCGTGGTTAAATGGTTGCTGCTATTATCGGCAGTAAATGATGGAACATGAAGGGAATGGAGCTGCAAACTGAGTCCGGTTACTGCCAATAAAGAGAGACGAACATGGGTTACGAACTGAGAAGTATGGATAGTCTGAGCTCGAGTTTACAAATCAAAACAGAGACTCTATGAGTCTGTGACCATTGGTTGTATACGATGATGGAGCTCAAAAATGACCTATGGTGAGAATGGCGATATATGTTGATGCTGGTGATCGGAAACTAAACTGTGGTGAGACAAGAGGAAAGTGAGGTGATCCCACTGGATAAGAAGAGAAGCTGATGGTGATGCTCGTAAGTATGATGAATAACTAGCCAATGACGATGGAGTTTAAGCAGAGTTTGTTGAGTTGCTGCTGGTGATTTTTTATTCTCAGACAGATAATGGTTTGTCAAGCTTTGCTGTGAGTTAATGGCAGCAATGGCGAAAGTGGAGTCTCGGATGATTGATGGCAGTTACGTGCAGAGAGTTTGCTGGGAGATGGAATATGTTTGGAAACTCAGGGAAGGAATGGAGCTGCTCGCGCTTGAGAATCCAGAAGAATATAAAACTCACGAAACAGCGAATGTCCGTGATTGATGTTGGCTGGAAAACAAAATCCAGGGAAAATTATTTTTCTCGGATACAAGTCTATCCGAAGGAGATTATGAGATAAATTGCCTTGTCAGTTCCACGGAACTGATAGGCAAACTGCAGACTTTTCAGCTTGGGTCGTGACTTGCTTTTGGAAGTTGGGAGTTTTGGCAATTGCTTTGGCACGGGATTTGATGCACAGGACTTTCTCTATTGGAGACATATAAAAGAAGACTTCTTAACCTAAATATGATATCATATATCTCAACATCTCATAATACACTATTGTTCTTCATTAATATTTTAGGGTTTACCCCTTTAGGGGGAAATCGGGAAACGGTGTAAACATGAGAGGCTAAACTTTTGTTGATTGAGGATGAATTCAATGTTCTAGCGTGAAGCTCTATTACTATACAAGTTTTTTCGGATTTTTAATCACATCATCGTTTGTTTTCACTATTTGATCTTTATGAGTAATTATTGGATTGATTTGGAGTGCACGCTAGATTGATTTAGTAATTGTTCTATTGCTAGTATTGAGTTAGGAGATAAGTAATCGTTGAATAATTCATACACAAGTAGAAATCGCGAGACCTTGCAGAGGGATTCCGTGGAGCAATTGCGGGTGAATACAACACCAGCAAGTGAACCTTGAGCTAAGAATTTAACTACTGGGATCAACCTAATTTACAAAGCCTAATAAGCATTCGATCGGATTACACCTTGAGTGAGCTACTACTTGGTAGTTCTGTTGGATAGAATCTGATATTGGAGAGCTTCCGTATCTGTGGTAAAAGGAGTTTCGAAGATATCACTGAGCTAGCTGCTTTCCTACGGTTGGTGATGAATGGTTCTAACGAAGATAGATAAGTATACTAATCCAGTTATCGCTTGGTAACGGCGAAGGATTCCTTGATCATATCTTCCTCCATTTCCCCTCGATTACCAAGCAATTGATGAAATTCTGCCTTCTCCTATGATTTGCACATTGCCCTCATCCACCCACTTGTCTTTCGCCTTACTTATCAGCCGCAAAGCCTCCAGTCTATCCCATTTTTTAAACTCACTTTTAAGGTTGATTCTATCGAGTCTGTCCTCTAGTGTCGCTTCACGAGCTTCATCTTTCTGATCAATAGCATGAATATTGACCAAAATGTCATCCATTACTCTCTTTGTACTGTCAAACTGGGCCCAATTCCAAGTCTTCAAATCTCCTTTGAGCATTTGTAACTTCTTCCAAAAGATATAACCAGGATTTCCAGAAGCTTCTTAACCTTCCCACCACCCCTTGATCAAGTCGTAAAGTGAGCTGTCTTCCATCCACATAATCTCAAACTTATAAGGTAAATGACTACTAGTAATCCCATGAGTATTAAGAATCAATAGGTAATGGTTGGAAGTAGGTCTAGGTCTTGCGCTTTGTGTGGTGTTAGGAAACATCTCCTCCCATTTGCTGTTAACTAACATACGATCAAGTCTGGATCCTCTTGAAAGTTCGACCAAGTGTTATGAGCACCATACAATGGAAGGTCAAACAGCTCACAGTCCGAAATGAAATTTGAAAATTCAGCCATACCTCTTTAGCGGTAATGTCTCTGTTCTTCTCCTCGACATAGAGAATTGTGTTAAAATCTCCCACAACACATCCCGGTAAATCCCAGACTCCCAAAACACCAATGTGCTGCTGTTTTTGTTGGTAGTTGCATCATTATCTCGCAATCACTGATTTCATCTGTTTAGCATGATAGAAAAAGAAGCGACGATTTCGTGTTCGTGGTGGTTGTAAGAGGTTTGAAATTAGTACGACGCCGACGGCGTGAAGTTCGGCCGAAGTTGGGGTTTGAAATTTGGGTTGAGCCGTTGAGGTTTCTAGTGTTCTTTTACCCTAAAATAGGCTTGTGTGTGTGTGGGGGGGGGGGGGGTGGGGGTGGGGGGTGGGGGTGGGGGGTTTATAGTGTTCTCGCCTCTCACACCTACAAGTGAATTGCATCTTTACATTTACTCGAGGCATTTTCCTACTCAAAATTGGTGTAAGTACGTGAAAAGATTTAATTTTTTAAGTTTTTTAGACGTGTTTACAGTTGGGGTTTTCCCTACGTATCCAACCGTAAAACAACCAGTATTAAGGGCATTTACCTAAAACTATGACTGAAATGTGCATTTTTTCCAAAAGTGTTGACCAATTTGAAAATTCTTCTAAAAGTGTGACCATGACCGGTCAACCGACATATATGCCCTAGTCTTTTACGGAAATACCGGATTTTGTCCTCACATGTGTACATATTGACAACATATGTGTACACATCGGGTAAGGATGTGTAGACACCCCTTCATGAATGTGTACATATACACACAATGATACCCCACCATATTTTAACCGATGTGTAGATATTATATGTAGACATCCAGAATCTAGGCATAATCATATGTGGACATCCATGTTTCGAAGTCTAGACATCGGACACTATTCATACAATATGTGGACATCAGCTATAAAATGTGGACATCAGCTATAAATATGTGGACATCAGGCTATAAATATGTAGACATCGGGCTATAAAGGGTACCTTGGGTATTAGGTAAAGTCAGTCACACTTTTGGAAGATATTGGGGATCAGTCACACTTTTGGAAGAAATGCACATTTCAGTCACAATTTTGTGTATTTCCTCCAGTATTAACAGGGTAAAATTGGGAAAACCAATCGCAACTCATTTACTGCTAGGTTTTTCTAACCACAAACCCCAATCGGTTAGTTTCATAAACCGTAGATGAGTTTGTATTATCGTCGATTCTTTGGTGTTCTTGTTTATTGCTTTTGTGTCTTTTTTGGCTGCCGGTTGACAAGGAAAATCATATTATCTTCAATTCTTAATTTGTACTTCTACCAAATGCAATCCATTTGTGCTTTAAACTGTTAATCAGAGTGATTACTCATATTTTAGACTTGAGAAACAATTCATTCTTTCGTAAAACGAACATAAAGTACCGGTAACTTTAGAATATTTCTCTAATTTAACGTAGAAGAGAAATAGATGTTCATATCATATGCGTTTGCACATTTCTTTAATAAATTATAGTCTTTTCGATCAAACAAATGCATTTTCACATTTCCAGAAATTTTATTCACGGATGAAACATTACATTCAGTACGAAAAGA
This sequence comes from Papaver armeniacum, assembly GCA_023531295.1. Classification (NCBI taxonomy): domain Eukaryota; kingdom Viridiplantae; phylum Streptophyta; class Magnoliopsida; order Ranunculales; family Papaveraceae; genus Papaver; species Papaver armeniacum. The sequence continues at coordinate 701,763 of JAJJWW010000381.1, forward strand.
AGTTTTGATAATAATTCTTCAAAACATTGAAACTGGGAAATTGGCAATTCAAAGCCTCTCTATTCTTGGATTCACCATTACACTGTGCTCGATGCTTGCATAGGCACCATTTTTCGGAATTATGGAAACCAAAAAATGCATACCAATGCAAGCAATGAGAAACAAGATAAAAAAAAAACTTGTAAAAGATATAGGTTTTATTGAAAACGATCAAATACTTGAAAGAAGATTTTTCTTTTTTTAGCACAACCCAGGAGCATAGTGTGGGAATCCCTGACTGAAGTAATTCGAAACAACACAAGAGTTTAGAAGCTCTACATTTTTCAGGCACCGTGGCGTTTTGTAATGGCTAACCGACGTACCTTGGCTAGCTGCATAATCCATCAATTTATCAAAAGTACCTGTCTCGACTATTTTTATCTCCAGTGGATCAATTGATTTGTCTATTGTACGATGTATCTTGTATACAAAGCTTAATGACTCTTCAATTTTTAAGCAGCATTCTTCCAACACCGACCTAGGAATAGTAACTGCATTACTATTCACGTTAGAGTCGTGACGTTGAAGCTCCAAGTAGATGACATAGTGCCCAGGATTGCTAGTACTTGTTGTATCGGCATAACTGGTGTAATCAACAAGGGATGTATTATACTTCGACACGAGATGTTTCATTGCATTTTGAACTGCATTCTGAAGCTCCAGTTCATTCGTCTTCTCACAATCAATGCTCAGAAGTATTTTCTTTCGGCATATGAATTGGAATTGTGGAGCAGTGTTTTTGAATCCGACGACTCTTAGTACGTCTCCAATTCCATACCGGTAAAGTCCTGCCACAAATTGATGATATTTCCGAAATTAAATATTTGAATCATTCGTTAAATTAATGAAATGAAATATAAGCAACGCACATAATTACCAGCATAGGTGGTGACGAATACTTCGTATTCATGTCCGAGCTTAACCTCGGCTAATTCAACTAGTTCATGTTGCTCCTGCTGGTTGTTATTCTTTTCTTCATTCTCTTTTAGTATTGGCAAGAACTCAAAATAGGCTATGTTAGGGATAAGGGTATAAGCAATTTCATTTGGTTTGCAGAGAGGGTCGAGGTTTATACCAAAAAAGGTTTCTGAACATGCATACCAAGTGGAAACAAATGGGAGCCCGTTACTGTAAAAGTCCATGGAAGGTATATACTGAGACATAGACCCTGTTATGATAGCATCAATGTACTTAGCATTAGGCCATAACCTAGATATTATACCTTTCCATGACGCATCTCTCTTGCACTCAGTCTCGATAAAATCAGCAAGTTCAGGATCGGGTTTAACTAGTATTTTCTTGACCGCTTCACGTACTGATACATCTGTGATTATCTCGGTATTAATAGTTCCTGTTCGGATGTCATTACAAAGTAGAGACCAGTGTTTTTGGATAAAAAGTATAATCCTGACTAACACGGTTACGAAAGCAGATCCAACTCGGACAACTAGTTTGCTTTGATAGAGTCCACAAAGGCACTGAGAATAGGTACTCTGGTTAAAATCTTGGCAGAGAATGGTTTCAACGGGACTAGTATAATCTTCGAATGGATCGTAAGGTCTATTCTTAAATTGTGGACTCCGGTAAGCACGTGACAATGCTGAAGAGACTGGTAATCCTCCAGGAGTATAAGCGATCTCCCTTGAGAACATAAAAAGCATAGCTTTTCCTTTATCAATACCTCTTATGTGCTGGTTCACCACCGGCATTACAAGACAGGGAATAAACGATAAACGTTCCAGATCTTCTTTTATGCATGGAAATATCTGCCTTTCGCCACCTGAAGTTCCAGAGCTGAAAAAAAAAAAACCAAAATTTCACCTAGACGCAAACCAGCCATTGATCAAGGAACCAAACACGAAACTGGTGACTCAACGGAAGTCAACCAAGGTTGAAGATCCAAACGAACCAATTTAATTTGCAAGATGCAAAAAAAAAAAAATGGGAGAAAACTAAGAGTGCTGGAACTGACCTGACAAGGAAATCTGTTACTCGACGGCCACACAAGATTGGTGAAGTATCACCATTAGCTATACGTTCTATATAAGGTTTAAGATCTTCGTAAGTGGCGGTAGGAATGACATTCTTGTAGGTTTCCCGATCCGTACGACCATTTAAACCGTATCGCTGTAAGTACTCGACGTGTGAGTTGACAGACAATATTTCAGAAAGGACTTGTTTCTGAACTTTGTCTGCGTCTGTTGTAACCTCTTCGATGAATTCGAGTGCTTTCTTGTGCTTGGTCGCAATAATATCATCGGCAACAATACTCATATTGTTGTTAGTTTTGTTTCCGGTGAAGAAATTGTTGGAGACGGGATTGTTATTCAGTGATGTTGATGATTGAATATAACATAGCACTACACGAGAATCATTCGAAAATTAGAATAATATATTTGGAGTTGGTGACCAGCTAGTGCTGATAAGATCCGAAGAAAGAACCACATGATCTTGTATATATATATATATATAAGTTGCAGTTTCGTGTGATGCAAACTGTTGATCCAGATTGTACCATTGTAACGCAGAATCTACCTCAAAATTTGTCAACACAGCCCAAAAACTTACCTCGTTATCTCGTTAGAAAAAAGAAAAACAAATAAAAATTCTACTACTCCCTCCGTTCCGATTTACTTGACGTTGTAGAGTTTTTCACGGAGATTAAGAAATATCAAAGAAAATAATTTCTTTCCATATCAACCCATATTAATACCTATTTAAAAATTTAAACCTCATAATTTTTAGTTTCTAAATTCAAGTATAAATTATGAATCCCCATATAATTTTACTTGGGATCACCAAATATCCCAAGATGATAAAGAATAGATTTAAATTTTAAATTAAATTAATTATCTCTCATTGATTACAAAATAAATGAATGTTATGTTGTGATTCCAAAGCAGGGGTAAATCTGTGAGAATGTGGAGAAAATAACTAAACCTTCATCTATTTTGGAACACAAAAAAAACCTAGCATTTTTAGGGGCGACCCCAAACGAATTAGGGGCGACACAAAAGACAAAAAAGGATGAAAATACTTGTATGCCCCTTCATGAGAGAATGAACACCAAACTGATTATCAATGTAGTCGTTTATTTGCTTCCGCGTGTGCTCTCCTCTCTCTTGCTCGATCCTACACTTATCAGCCTCAAAGCCTCCAGTCTAGCCCATTTTTTAAACTCACTTTTAAGGTTGATTCTATCGAGTCTGTCCTGTAGTGTCGCTTCACGAGCTTCATCTTTCTGATCAATAACATGAATATTGACCAAAATGTCATCCATTACTCTCTTTGTACTGTCAAACTGGGCCCAATTCCAAGTCTTCAAATCTCCTTTGAGCATTTGTAACTTTTTCCAAAAGATATAACCAGGATTTCCAGAAGCTTCATAACCTTCCCACCACCCCTTGATCAAGTCGTAAAGTGAGCTGTCTTCCATCCACATAATCTCAAAATTGCATCTTTACATTTACTGGAGGCTTTTTACTACTCAAAATTGGTGAAAGTACATTAAAAGATTTAATTTTTTTAAGTTTTTTGGACGGTTGGGGTTTTCCCTACGTATCCAACCGTAAAACAACCAATATTAACAGGGTAAAATTGGGGAAAACCAATCGCAACTCATTTACTGCTAGGTTTTTCTAACCCCAAACCCCAATTGGTTGGTTTCAAAAACCGAAGATGAGTTTGTATTATCGTCGATTCTTTCGTGTTCTTGTTTATTGCTTTTGTGTCTTTTTTGACAGCCGGTTGACAAGGAAAATTATATTATCTTCAATTCTTAATTTTTACTTCATGAGGAAAATTATATTATCCTCATGAAGTCTAGGCTAGTGGTCTTCCCATTAAGTTTTTGAGAAAAGAAGTTTTGATAGTATTTCTTCACCGTCTCTCTTCGAAATAATGCTGGTTTATGTGGAGGATCAATCAAGCTAAGTGCAGGCCCAAATTCTGCATCTGGGTTGACTGAATGGAATGTGGCAATTGAAAGTCTCTCTGTTGTTGGATTTACCATTGCTCTGTGCTCGATACTTGGATAGGCACCATTGCTCAATATCTGCCAAACCAGTACGTACTACTGTTAGACTAATGCATGATTCTTTGTCAGGTTAATGCAATAAAAAGGTGGGAATTGTGTAAAGAAAGCATACAAAATTGTGTTACCTCAATCATGTCTCCGATATTGACTACAAGTGCTCCAGGGATGGGTTTTACAGGAATCCATTTTCCATCTTTACGAATTTGAAGGCCTTCAGTTTCATTGAGCTGAAGGACAAACGTCAAAGCACCAGCATCTGAATGTGGTGATAAACCTATGACCTGCTCTGACTTAGGACAAGGAGGATAGTAATTCATTTTCATTCTTTGCAAACAATCACTGAATAACTCTTCCATCTCATTGGGATCCATCTTTAGAGCTTTAGCCATTTTTCTTAGCAGAATCATGTTCAGGTTCTTTAATCCCAAAGAGTAAGCTTCCAACGCCTCCCTGCATAAAGACATATAGATCACTTAAGATTAATAGAGAATTTAATCACCTTCCTTGAACATGACACGAGTATGCGCATACACCTTTGCAGCTGATATATCTCAGCCCCGAACCATTGCAAAAGGGGAAAGTGTATACGAAGGAATCTATATGTGCATATGTACCTTAATTGTAATGGTATCCCGGCAAATAATTGAGGCTTTCTCATTTTAGTCGGTAGAGCTGTTATGTAGAACATGTCTAACCAATCAAGTTTCTGTTCATCTGAAACAACAAACTGTTGCCCAAATCCCTCCATATCTCCTGGTTCCTGCCATATCTTCTTTTTCTCTTCCAATGGAAGTTCAAACAAGTTGTGTATTTCCGACTTTAATTTGTCAATCACTAGAGAGCTAATTCCATGGTTTACCACCTAGAGACATAACGATACATTTATTTGATAAAATCATGCATATCATATGTTGCTAGTTCCAGTTCTTGTATATAAACCATGAAACAATAAAATGAAAATGGACGTCATATCAAAGTCAACATGTCAATTGCTAGTCAAGTACCTGGAAACAAAGCTGGAAATGCTGGAATTCAAAAGCCCGTCATAATCTAATACATATTCTAAACCCATATTTTTTATTTAGTTTTTTTATAATAATCACATTATTAGTATTTCATTTCCACTAAGAAAAACTATGATTTTCAGGATAAACAAGTACTCCCTCCGTTCCATTTTAGATGATGTTTTACTGTTATTTTTTTTTGTTCCAAAATACTTCAAAGTTTTCATATTTTTCCACAAAACTACCAATAACACCCTTATTTTTTTTTTTTGAAACTATAATTTTTTTTAATGCACTTATAGCACTAAATGTTTGAAGACTTTTTTGGAACTATAATTTTTTTTTAATGCACTTATAGAGATGGAAAATATTCATATCTCTCCATTTCTTAATCTACGTGAAAATTTCAAAATCATCGTCTAAAGTGAAACTAGAGGGAGTATATCAAAAACATGAAACAAATACGAACAAAGTAATATCTAGCGCTGTTTCACGAAAACACGCTAAATACTTGGACAAATGCATTTCACATGGTCATGGTTTGGGTGTCCTAGCTTTCTCCACTTTAGGGGAACTTGGTGATGATACTTTATGTTTTTTCAAGCGTCTGAAGAATTGTATAGTTGGCAAAGACGCTATTAGGGGTTTTGGTAGCTTTATTTTTCATAAATTAGGCATTGCTATCCAAAAAGCTGTTGGAGCCCAGCTTGTTTCTAGGTTACCAGCCAAAAGCTTTGTTTGAGACATTTTTTATATTTAAATGAACATTAATTTATCAACAAAGTAATAAAACCTAAAATAAATAAATAAACCTAAATAAATCACGACCAGAAAACACGATCTACAATACCGGTCTCTCCAGACCTGCAACGTTCAATGTAGCCTTCTATTACCCCAGTCAAACTATACTTGACTAACCGGTCAAATTACGCTTTGAACAATGTTGACATATTTTAAGACTGTACTAAGATCAAAGTCAACGTCTAAAATCAAGAAAAGTTTTCTCCTGAATTCTTCGATTCCCTTAATCGAGACCGTAATGATTGATCTGATTTATCGAACTCATTTTCTAATACTTTTCTCAACTGAATCACTCCCTATCATGAGCACAATGTACGATTTACTATACTAGATGGTTGTGTAATTGTCCTTAGATCCAATACCCTCCTACATATCTAAAATTGAAGTTTAACATCAAGATCTATCAGCAAAAAAGTTGGGTACATACCTGAAAGAAACCCCAGTCTTGACAAGCAGAATGAAGTTTTTCTAATTCAGGATCTGCCGATTCTGATTCACCAGAGAGTAGGCCACCTTCTACGTTGACAACAGGTATATCGTACTTTGCAGCCGTCGAGTCATCATCACTGTGGCTGTGATGATCTTGACCATGATCGAGACAGGTAGTACGGATGTATCGATTTGGGATTTCAGTGATGTTTTCTTTAACCAATTCACGAACCAAAGGCACGACTATAGGTGATGAACTCATTATCTGATGATAATTAAGATGTGACTAGTAGCAGAGCTTTTTTTTTTTTTTTTTTTTTTGGTCAATAAAGATATGAAATGTAGTGTGCTGTCCAAACATACGCAAGGAGACACTAGTGGAAAATGCAAGTTAAACCACTGGCAAGACAAGAGGTAATATCATCAAAAACGACTGTGTTTATCAGTTGGAATATTGGAGTGGTTTTTTCCAAAACGACTGTGTCTCACAGAAGTTGATATCTTTAAAAATACGACTTCCGCTAACAGTCAATTGATAACACTGACATTCACAGTGGTTTCTAAAGTTTTAAATTAGAAAATATAAATGTTAATTGCCCGTTTTGAGAAGTAGTTTATATGGGCTGAATACTTTTTAAAAGTATGATTCGTCTGAATCCCAATCGACTAAACTTTCATCCTGCGGGCTCGAAATTTGAAATTCATTAAAATTTATAAAAAATCGATTCCCAACTTATTTTCGGCGGCATAAAATTCTCTAAACTGAACTTTAATAGATGCTCATTTGATAACAAAACATTCACCATTCAATCCAAATTCAAAATATGTTTACAACAGTGACTCGATTTACATTAATCGAGCTGACAGTTAGGTCAAAAACCACAAAAGGTTTTACACAGGTACTGAATTCACACCATATTCTAAGTTATAATTATACTTGAGCATTCTGAGTTCACACCATTCAAAGATCAGAGCTCATCAACTGTAGACGAGTTCAAAAAAATATGGTGGGCAAAGGCAGCTACAAAAGAACCAGATGAATGCCGTATTACACCACCCGCTCCTGCAAAAAAGAGAGTAAAACGATGAAGCTCCATCACAGTTCAACTTATTGAAAGGAAAAGGACATTTCCAGTTTAAGTGAGCAACAATCTTTAGGTTAACATTCTTGAGTTTCTGTTTTTCAACCAAAAACCAGTATTCTTAAGCCTGATTGTAAGCTAAATCAACAACCTGGTCAGCACTAAAAACATAATTCCCAAAAAGGTGATTATTTCTAGCTATCCATATATTCCAAAGAATATAAGGATAAAAAGAAGACCACGACGTACCATTACAAGTATAAGTGTTGCAAGCATTCAAGCATATAGAAGACAAAAATAAGAAAAATTCAAGCATTCAGTCGAGAGATATTACCTGATCTCCATCCACTACTCGTCGTCATCTAAAGATGTTGAAGAAAGAAGGTTGATTCATGGATGCAACAAACACATATGGATCTTCATAAGCATTCACCTTTAGGCCGGATCTCTTGGGAGATTCTAATACAAGATTCCAATGCTTTCTAGTCTCATCAGCGCAATAAAAGACTTGGGCAGCTTGAGAAGCATGGATGAAGGGTTCATCAACTTCTTTAGAGCTTCTCTTAAACTTTTCGAAGTTGACGAACCTCGAGTTTGTCTCTGCATCCACATATGATCCGGTTGTTTTGTCTTCGACCGGACCCGATCCACGAGAAAAACAACTTCGTGAAATCTTCATAATCGAGTTCAAGTATCTTTTTCACAATTCCAAAGTAAGAAGTATCATCGCCCACCAAGTTGGTATCTTTGGCACTTGCTCTAAAGCTGGTGAAGGCATCCATGGTCACTCCACTGTTTTGTGTAGTCATATACTGCTCTGCCTCTGCTGTATAAAACAGATAACCATTCACCGAATACGCTCTATAGGAAACTGTCTTGAAGGAAGGACCAAGTACGAGCCTATGAAAATCTGTCATGGGAGTGCCTAGAAGTTGATCTCTTAACCAGGGAATGTAATCCTGACGCTTGCTCCTTGATCTTCGGTTAAAAGTATTACTGTATGCCTTGTATTTCCTGTGAAACAATAAAGACAATGGTACATGACAGGGTTACTTCACACGATACAGATTATATGGTCAAAATGGTGTAAAGAAACTGTTCAGAGACAAAGTTAAGGATTCTACTTACTCTTCCCATTCAGTATTTTCATCTGCATGTCTCAATACCCAAAGACGAACTTGTTGATGCTGTAAGGAAGTTAACTGGTATGGTTTTCCTTGTGAATTAGGCGGTTCTGGACCTTCGTAAACCTCACCGTGCAATGCTATCTTTCCATGACACTTATAAGACTTTTGCTTACCCTCAGGAATGAACTCCATCCAATGGCGCGCTCCTTCATCGACCTCATATTGTGCAGTTATAGACCCTTTAATATAGTTTTTGTTCCGACCATAAACCTTGTAGGTTCTCATCATCCTGCACATGCAATTAGTAACACAATTATATATGTAAGGTATACATAAGTTCATAAAGTAATAAAAAAAACTGGAAGGATCAACAATTAAAGAAGTATACCTCTCAAAAGGGTACATCCACCTAAATTGAACTGGTCCCAATGTTAGTGCCTCTTCGGCCAAATGTACGACAAGATGAGTCATCGTAACAAAAAAAAGCCGGTGGGAAGTACATCTCAAACACACATAAAGACTCCACAACACGTTCGTGCATTAGACGAAGTGCTTCACGATCAATAACCTTAGAACAAAGAACTTTGAAAAACAATGACAATTGACGTATTGCCTCACGCAAAAGCTTATGATCTTTGAAACAGTACATTAGAAAAATTGGCATCAAACCCTGCATAAGCATGTGGTAGTCGTGGGACTTCAAACACTTAAATTGTAACTCTTTCATATCCACTTTCTTTTTCCAGTTTCCACTATAACCAATAGGAACTTTCAGTTTGCTAAAAGTTTTACAAATTAGTTCTCTTTCATTCTTAAGCAAGCAATAAGGAGCTGGGGGGCGTTCTACTTTACCATTTGTTTCCGTCAACCACAAGTCAGGTTTTAAGTTCAGCAGTTCCAAATCCTTGCGCGCTGGATCCCCATCCTTAGACTTATCCTTGTGGTTCATGAAAGTCCCAAACATGTTATCAGCAAAGTTCTTTTCTACATGCATCACATCCACATTATGACGAAGTTGCAGAAACTAAAGTAAAGATTAACTAAGTTAGCAAAACTTTTATAAATAACAAGAACATATTGATTAAAGTTAGCAAATGCCTAAAAATCACCACATATTCACTTACCTTCCAATATGGCAGATTGTATAGAATTGATCTCTTCGAATACGGAGAATCAACTAGTGACCGCTTTACCATCTTCCCGAATTCCTTGTTTGTTGTTGCTGTCCTATCAAACAATTCAACGCCACTCAAACGAATTGGTGCACCCCTATCTTCCTTAAATCCATTGAACTTGTCGGTTTCACGTCTGTAAGGGTGAGACCGATCTCTTAAAAATCTTCTATGACCCATGTATGCAAACTTATTACCCCATTTCAGCCTCAGAGCCTCAGTATCTTCACCACATGCCGGACAACCAAATTTTCCAGATGTTCGCAGACCAGACATATACGCATAAGCCGGATAGTCATGTATACACCACATTAAAATTGCTTTCATTGTAAAGGAATTCTTTGTGTGCGCATCATACGTCAGCTTTCCTTTTAACCATAACTCAATTAACTCATCAATTAAGGGCTGCAAATAAACATCAATGTTTCCATTGGGACCACTTGGACCAGGAATAAGTAGTGCTAACAGTGTAAAATCTTTTGACGTGCATACTGATGGGGGAAGGTTAAAAGGAAAAACCATGACGGGCCAAGTGCGTGTGTAGTCATCATTCCAAAGGGATTAAAACCATCGGTGGCTAGTCCTAGACGCACATTAAGTTTCTCAGCGAGCAAACTCAGGCCACTTCCTATCAATTGACTTCCAAGAAGAAGAATCCACGAGGATGTCGCATGTGTGTAATAATTTCTTCAACATTAGAGTGATAGTACATCCGCTCAAAGAATCCACGGAGTACCATACCAACGTTGTAACCTTTCAAAGAATTGGGAAAAACCTTAGTTTCTTCACTGGCACTTTTCTAGCATTTGGATCACTCCTTCGGGAGGTACTTGCCATCTACTTGCATGACATTTAGGACACTCATCATAATCAGCATACTCCTTTCGATAAAGTATGCAATCATTAGAGCAAGCATGGATAATCTCGACCGGCAAGTTAAATGGCTTGAGCATACCCTTAGCTTTAGCACATGTAGATGGTAACGTGTTCCCTTCCGGTAAAATAGTTTTCATAAATTTTAATAATTCTGTAAAAAAAACATTGGAACACTGATACCTTGCTTTCAAACTAAGAAGCTCAATCACTGTCGACAGTTTTGTATGTTCACCACCACAATCTAGATACAGGGGTTGTAATGCATCCAACATCCTCTTTCTGAAATCGGCATCAACACCATCTTCAATACTAGCACCAGCACCACCTTCTACATTAGCACCAGAACCATCTTCAACATTAGCATCCGAACCATCTTCATTAACATTACCATTTTCATGGTTACCAAGCTCAGTGCGACCTAGTGTGTCTAAGAACAAGTCAACCATTCTCGGAAAAGAAGCTTCATTCACAACATTATTAGTGGGTAACGCAGGAGCTCTAACAGTGGAATTATTCTCACGAGGTTTCTCACCATGATGGATCCACGTTCGGTATGTCACATCGAACCCATGATTAAGAATATCCCCATGTATTTCATCAAGAGTTTTTGGACGACTATTATAATTCTGACATTTCATGCAAGGACAATGAAATTGATTTATATCTTCCCCAAGACTGTCAGCTGTAAATTGAATGAAACATTTAACACCTTCAATAAACCTGGGTGAACCCTTACGTGCAGTGAGCCATTCTTTACAAGGAGGATTTATACGACGTCCTGACATCTACAAATAAATGACAAAAGCAATCAGTACTATTACTGTAATTGAGCAACATAGTAAGAAAAAAACATAAAGCAGAACCCAGTGACATATACAAATACAAATTCTAGTCAGATTATTTAATTTGAAAGAACCCCCAAATTTAAGAAACATAAAATCAGTTCAAAAGCCTAATTAACTCAGAATTTAGCTAGGGTTTCCAACTGAAATCAAGTAAGAATTAGAAATCTATTTTCACCTATTGGAGTAGTTTTAACCCATAAACAATGTTAGACTTGGATACAGAGAAGCAGATCTAAATCATCCTAAGAATTCCGCTCATATTATCCTAGCCATGAACTGGCAAAGAGAAGAGAAGTAAAGAACAATTTTAATTTGACAGAACCCCCAAATTTAAGAAACATAAAATCAGTTCAAATACCTAATTAACTCAGAATTTATATAGGGTTTCCAATTGAATCAGAAATCAATTAAGCTATAACTAATTACAAAGTTGAACTAAGTACATGCCCTAATAAATTTGAACTCAAGTACATACCCTAAAGTAAGAGCCGGAGATTTGAGATCTGATATTGTGCTTAGAGTTGTTGAGACTTCATAAATCCTCTGAAATCAGAACCTGACTAGTAAATGCGCAACCCTAATAAATTTCTCTCAAGTAGGTTTCGTTGATTATCTTCAAAATTTGAGAGAGAATGAGAAGAACATGTTTCTTAGATGAGAATGAGAGAGAAAGACGAGATAAGGTTTTGATTTTCTTTAGAGTTTTGTTTCAAAACCTGACTATAATAGTCTAACTTGAGTCAGATGACTCAGAGATCACCGACTGGCTGAATCTCCTTTCCAAGTGGGATGATATCGATTGTAATCGAAATTGGCCAGACCTAATCGTAAATCGAAATTGGCCAACACCTTAAGAATGATTTATAATGTCCAACTATAGTAAAAAGTCTCACTTTAAGTTTGAGAATTTTCTATATATAAAGCTCATTGAAATTGAAATTTATAATGTCCAACTACAGTCGGTCTATCTGATACTCAAATAGCTTGAGATCAATGGACATACTACAAATACTGGGATCTGTAATCTATAAAGCCAAACTAAGATACAAACTGCAACTACTAGATTTCATTAATTTATAAACAAAGAGCAATCGAAATTGATATACAAATGCATTTGTAATCTACAAGTCAAACTTAAATACAAACTGCAACTGCTGGATTTTCAATAATCTATAATTTGAAAACAGCAACTAAAACTACAAGCACATTTACAGAAGTTCCTGACATTGAACAAGTTATAAGTGACCATGAGAATATTTCATTAGATAAGCAGCGCTATAAAAACTGCTGAAGCTACATAACAAACCATTAAACTTGCAAATTATCCGATAATTAAGATTGAGTTTTGAATTTCTTCTTTACAAAAAAAGAGAAGACACTCAAACCACAAGTTAGATCCCAAAATACACCATATCAACTGTCCCAAAATACTTACACCCATATATTTGAATTTCTTCTTTACAAAAGAAGAGAAGAGACTCAAACCACAAGTTAGATCCCAAAATACACCATATCAACTGTCCCAAAATACTTACACCCATATCCATATATTTCTTCAAGATAGTTACATGTTCCCCATATACTTCACAACATCCCTTTGTATACCCAAAAAGTCCCAAAAAGCTCCAAAATATTCACTTCAACTACCAGAAACCTTCAACTTCAAAATTCTGCATCAAGTACTACTGGCCAAGGTCCAACAGAGTGCTTGGGCCACAAAATCTTGTCACCATGTTTCACACTAGAAAGAGTTCCTTCTCCAACGCAGAGCGGCTCAGTGTGTATCACTACTTCATCAATGAGGACGAGAAAATAAAAATCATCATTTTCATCAGCATTCCTATCAATACGTCCGAATGCAACTGCACCCTTGCGCATATTCCTTAATACAACATACTGCACTCTTTGACCATCCACATTCATTGGCTATAAACAGGAAAACATCCAATAATAAGAAACAATCCAAACTTATTGTTCTAATCTAACCATTGTTTTCCGGTGCTAACTAAAGGTGCTAAGAATATATGACCTGAGTATTATTAGCATTGTTGGTGCCAGGGTTGACACTTAAGGCTCTTAGCTCCTCAACAGTCTCCTCAAGATTACGGACACGATTTTCTACAGCAGCAGTCTTCAATTTCTCCTTACGCAACAGCTCTCTACTAACTGCAGATGCACGTAACTCAGTCTTTGAGACCCCACCTCCAAAGCCTCGAACAACACCCCTTCCATCACGGCCAAGTACCTATCATCCGATATATAAAATTAGTTAGTAACAATTTTATTAAACAATACAACAATAAAAATATATCTCCAAAACAGCAATATATAATCAGCTCAACCCACCTCCGCAACTGCATCCTTATCTAGATCAGTCTCGCCTCTAAACTTATCTGTTTCATTCAACTCCCTCACCTTTTGCTGCATAATATAGGCAACATTATGCATAAGAAGATAACAAATAGTGGAACTAGTTAATCCAATTTATTCATTGAACATAGAACTTACGACATAATCTCTTGATGTTACTTCATAAGATAGGGGATCGAACTGTAGACGGTCCTCTTCAGACATTTCTTGGTACACATGTGTAGCCAGGTACAGTCAACCCTTAATACCTTACCATAGGACTTGCTTGTTCCATTTCATGTCGGCGTTGTGCAATACCACGCCTTAAGACCTTGTGCGACTTTTAGCTTTGACCTTGCTATCTTCATTTTTTCCCTAACCTCCTTATCTTCGCCTTTACTCACAATATCAACAAAGGCATCCCAGTCCTCTTTCTTCAAATTTTTGGGTATCCTTTTTCTCATTTCAGCAACACTAGAACAGTCATCACATATCGCCCTTAGTTTAGTCTTGGCATTCTTCCATGACAGATTTGCCATTTTCAAAGCTTTGGCCTTGAGATATTCAGGAACCATGTATGCATTGGAGAGACTCCTCCAGATTTCTTCCTTTAATGGCAGAGGAACTTGCTTCCAACTTTTAATAGATGGTGGGACGAGATTTCTGGTTATTTTCCCAAGCTTGGTGGCATACGTCTTTTTGGTAGGTCCTATAGGTTGGCCTACGTCATTAAAATCAATTGCGTACGCCGATCACCTATCTGAGAACAATACAAAATCATTAAAATTTCTAAGAAAACTTGAAGTAAGTAACATATTTAGGGAAGTAAGATAAAACAGCTACATTACCAATCGTGCTTTCTTCACTAATTTCAGGTTCACTATCACTATTTGACTGACATAGAGCCTCATTCCACGGCTCTGAACCTCCACTTGGAGAATGTTCACCCTCAGATGATGGATGAGACCTAGACCCTCCACTTGAAATTGGAATTCTTCCATTAGTAGATGGAGACCTTCGTGTATCAACCAAAGGAGTCCAGGTAGGTTCATTTGCGGTAGGAGTTCCAGACCGACGAGATATGCTGCTGCTACTTCTAGGTCCCCTAGCCATATTATCTGATCAAAAAACCCATAATAAGCAACAATACAAAAACTGCAGCAGTGGTACTCAATATCAACATACAACACCTACATGTATACGAGATTAATATCTAACCATATACATCTTATTGGGAAGTCCCTAATTATGCAGCAAAACAATATAAATTGAAGTGCCTGCTCATGACGCTGCACCATAAAAGGCTCATAGATTCAAGCGTAAAAATTTATATAAATAAAATTCAGCAACCTAATCTCCTAAAGCTTCTTGTCAAAGACCAGTTATTTGTTAGCAAACAACAATCAAGGTATTGAATACCATGCTATAAGACTATCAACACGAGGTGTATGCTCACAACACTGCACCACATTATCATTATCCAAAAAAAACTAATCTTAAAAAATAAATTTGATTAATTGTGCCATGATGCAACAGTGAACATAATCATTTAAAACTCGCACAACTAAAATCCTAATAGGCAGTCTCTTAAGCACTGAACTAGAGAGATAAGTCACCCTATTTATATTTACCCTGGAAATCAAAAGCCACAGTAGCTTAAAAATAGATCCAAATGTAAGACCATTTAACAGGTTCGAAGTACATCATAAACCATGGAATTAAACAATCTCCACATTCAACTTGCAATAACCTCCTTGTCCAATCCCAGTACACACCAGGATGAAATTTTTTGGCGCCTAAGTTGCAGATTACCCAAAAAAAAAAACAAAAAACCTAGAAACCGAAAGCACTGCAGATTCAAAACCTCAAGATACAATGTGAACAATAAGATAACCTGATCCACAATTGTTATGAGCTCTCAAATTATGCAACTCAAACATGAAAAAAATGACATGTACATCTAAACAATGCAACAATGGTTCAAAGCAACTTATCAAAAGCATATTAAGTACAAAACTAAACTCCAGACAATCAATTCTTACACATCTGCAAATAATATTTCTATCTCTGCAACTAAATCATGATAGAATGAAGAAGAACATCAATTAAATCAATTCATGCTATACAAACACAATTACATAACTTGAACACAACTACCTCAAAGTAGAACATGAGTTTTCGTCACAAAATCAAAAGCCAATTGTAAGAACATGAAAAATATCCTAATTCAACTGTAAGAACATCATGAAAACACACTAAACACGAATCAAAGTAAAGTATGAAAAACTATTCAAGATTCTGAAACCATAGAAAATATTAAAACAAATATTAGAAAGAGATGTTATACCTGAAGATCTTTGAGAAATTACTGCACCTGAAGGTCTTCTACATAATATTAAAAAGAAAGGAACTTCAATTAAAACCCTAACAGAGAAATTGAAAAAATAAACTGGACAATCTATAACGAAATTAACCTATAACAAATTCAAATAGAATCAAAGTGGTGGAGTTGTTATACCTGAAGATTAGTCTGCACCTGAAGGACTTCTATATTCAAAAAAAAAAACACAAAAATTAAATTCAAACCCTAACATCAAAGAAATTGAAAACAAAACAAAAAAATTGACTTTCTAAAACCATAAAATTACCTGATGAAAATGGAAATCGAAAATAGGGTTTTGAAGAATAGGGATTTTGAAGATACAAAGAGAAATAGGGATTGAGAAAAGGGGTTTATAGATACAGAACAGAAATGGGGTTTTGAGAACAAGGGTTTACGGATATAGAAGAGAAATAGGGTTTTGAATCACTAGTTAGTCAGGGATTTTTTTCAATTTGAAATCATTTTTCTGGCTTCGATTTTTCTTCTTGTCTCTGAGTTTTCTTTCCTGTGTAAGAACAAGTGAGAGAAACGCAAAAGAGAAAGCTGAGAGAGAGATATAAAGAGTCGATAGAAACGAGGATTCTAATCTGTCACCGTTGATCCGTTTAGGCTCATCATCTAACCATTGCTTCTGGCGCGAAAAATCCCGCCAAAAACATGCATCATAGAATCTTCTTTTCCTCACAGTCGTTTTACAACTCAGATAAATCCTACCAGAGACCACCAAAAATTCGCCCCTATAAAACAACTGATATCGCAACAAGTTATTTTTATTTTTATTTTTTTTTATAAAACAACTGTGAATGACAGCATGGATAAGTACTTCAGCCCAACAACAGTTGTTTTTGAAAAGCCCAGGAAGTGGTAAAAAACCAATTATCCACTAGTGAGAAAACACTATATATGAATTATAACACGTGACGTGCAACAAACCTTCTTCTAACAAAAATTGGTGCCACTATCCAGCCAAAAAAATTTCGAAGGAATCCCCCGCAAAGCGAAGAAACAATTAATCGTCTAAAATGACGAAGAAAAATCGTCCCAAATGACAAAAAAAATATGCCAAAAAACATCCAAACATTATAAAACATATTTTATTTAACTAAAACTTAAAAAAAAGTAATTTTGCTCAGATCTGGTCCAGAAAGGACCAAATTGATGAAGGCTAGAGTTTTTTTTTTTTTTTTTTATAGTTCTAATACAATACAAGTAGCGTTTTACACTGGTTTCGCCGAGACAAGAATTCTAAGGCAATGCCGTATACAATAATTAATGAGTTCTATGAACCAGCGGCACAAGACATGCTTCTGTTAAGCCTTAAGCGACATGTGATTTACAGTCCAGTTAGTGGTCAGGGTATTTGGTACTACGGAGAAAGACATCTGTTTCAGCTACAAGGGAGAAAGGTAAAAGCAATCAACCCGTTTCCAATTTCAATACTACACCAAAAATGGAGTTTTACAACAGCCTCTCGCTGTTGCGAATCGGGTTCGCAAAAGCAAAGAGCCGTTGCTACAAGGGGCGACTCGAATTTTCGCAACGGACATGTAGCTATTGCTAATTTTGAGTCGTAACTGTTTTCGCAACAGTTACCAGCCGTTGCGAATCCAAATTTTAGCAACAACTTGATGGCAGTTGCTAAATTTTTACTAATGGTTGCGAATTCTTGACTAGGTCAACGGAATTAACTCTCAAAGTCACGGTAAAAAATTTAACAACAGATTTTGGCTGTTGCGAAATTTCACAGCAGTTGCGAAATTCTTTGACTAAGTCAAAGAAAAACCTACTTCCATTTTTTGGTACAGATTTAGCAACAGGTTGTAGCTGTTACTAATGTTTTGCAACAGTAAAAAAAAGTAGGTATTTGTTAACCTGGTAAAAAATCCCCCACCCAACTGGCCCCCCTTCTGTGTTGCTTGTAGCCAATTCGCTTACCCAGCAACCTTGCTTTCTAGTAACTTCGTATAAATTTGGGAACTTGTCCTTGAGCACCTCATCGCCTAGCCATCTATCTACCCAGAAACGAGTTTTTCTCCTGTTTCCAACCTTATCCTGAATTCCAAGTTTGAATTTATCACTTCTATTACAGATCCCTCTCCACAACCCCATGCCATACGGTTTCTTAGTTTGCTTAGCATCCTAACCATTACTGTCACACCCATACTTATCCTCCATAATTCTTCTCCTCAGCGCCTCCGTCTCAGTTAAGAATCTCCACAACCACTTGCACAGTAAAGCATCATTCATTACTGATATAACTTTTATGCCCAACCATCCCTCTTGTTGATTGTGACAAACTTTGTGCCACGCCACCAGTGCCATTCTATTCCTCCCATAGTTTGTTCCGCAAAGAAAAGTTCTCATCGCTCTTTCGATCTTCTTTGCTACAGGAGGTGGTATTGTGAAAGCTGACTGATAAGAACCCATCGGTAAAACTTATCCCAAAAATCGGTCTATGAGTTAAGGGTGCCCATGAGACCTTTAAACACCCCACTTAACCTTGGATTAGGTGATGTGGGACTAAGGACCTTATCATTCCACCACGCTTCCAAACCAACGTCCACGTTGGCTAGACACTATGCCCATACACAACACCACTCTGTCGAAACTGACCCGATGGCTTAACCCACCTACAAATATTCAATGGGTAGACACTATGTCCATACATAGTGTACGATGTCTTAACCCACCTATCACACACCTTTATCTAGCCTATAGGGATGCCTTCGGTGGAGGGGGCTTGGGTCATGATGGTTGGCTCTGATACCACTGATAATAACCCATGTGTAGAACTTATCCCAAAAACTGGTCTATGAGTTAAGGGTGCCCATGAGCCTTTAAACACCCCACTTAACCTTGGATTAGGTGATGTGGGACTAAGGACCTTATCAAAGACATCAAGTAGACTGTGAGTGAACATAAAACACTCTAATAAGAACCAATCTCCCCCCATATGAGAGGTACCTTCTTTTCCAGCCTGCTAATCTTTTATCTACACTCTCAACCACTGAGTCCCAAATCTTCTTGCACCTATATTGAGCCCCTGTAGGCATTCCCAAATACTTGAAAGGTAAGTCTTCAAGTGTACAACCGAGAAGATATTCCACAACCTCATCTTGTGTCGTAAATCCAATACTAATTGTTGTGCTTTTCGTTAGATTTATACTTAATCCCGACACTAACTCAAAACAGGTTAAAATTGCCCTAATGGTATGTAAACTGGTTCTTGTCTTCGCTTAAGAGTAAAGTGTCATTATCAAAGAGCAAGTGCGATACGGTGGGTCCATCAAGAGTTACCTTAAAACCAGATAAAATTACGTTTTCTTCAGCTTTAGCGATCATCCAACATAAACCTTCCATAACCATGGTAAATAAAAAAGGAGAAAAGGGGTCACCTTGCCTGAGACCCCTAGAACTCCTAAAATTAGCACCCGGTAAGCCATTGACCAAAACGGAGAAGTGTGCATATGAAATGCAAGATCGAATCCAGTTCCTCCTAGTGAAACCAAGTCCCATCCTTTCCATTACCTTAAGTAGAAAGTTCCAATTCACCATATCGTACGCTTTCTCCACATCCCCAATACCTATCCGCCTTCTTTTGCTTTCACCACGGTGTCCATACACTCATTAGCAAGTAAGATGCTATCTGTAATTTGTCTCCCGGCTATGAAGGCACTTTGGGTATCCGAGATCGATCTAGGAAGAACTTGTTTCGATATCGTGGCCGGCGTCTTAGCAATGATTTTATACGAGGTGTTAATCAAACTAATAGGTCTAAAATCCTTAACCACCTCAACTGTTTCCTTTTTTGGTATTAGTGTAATAAAGGTGTTGTTGATTCTCCAATCCAAAGACCCTGTTAACTCGAAACGCTTCACCACCTTCATAAAATCTTCTCCTAAAATCTTCCAGTATCTGGTGAAAACCTCTATTGGGTACCTGTCAGGTCCTAAGGCCTTGTTTTGCTCCATTTCCTTAATGGTTCTCAATATTTCTTCCTCCGTAATATATGCTTCCAATCTGACATTGTCTGCCAATAAAATTGATGAAAATTGAACATCCTCCATGAATGGTCTTTGTTAAATATTTTCTTTGTATAGCCAGGTATAGTAATCATCAATGTGGTCCTTAATCACGGTACTCTTCTTCTATTTCCCCCTCAATTACCAAGCAACTGATGAAATTCTGCCTTCTCCTATGATTTGCACATCTATGAAAATAACCCGTATTGTTGCTGCCCTCATCTACCCACTTGTATTTCTCCTTACTTATCAGCCTCAAAGCCTCCAGTCTAGCCAATTTTTTAAACTCACTTTTAAGGTTGATTCTATCGAGTCTGTCCTCTAGTGTCACTTCACGAGCTTCATCTTTCTGATCAATAGCATGAATATTGACCAAAATGTCATCCATTACTCTCTTTGTACTGTCAAAATGGGTCCAATTCCATGTCTTCAAATCTCCTTTGAGCATTTGTATTTTCTTCCAAAAGATATAACCAGGATTTCCAGAAGCTTCATAACCTTACCACCACCCCTTGATCAAGTCGTAAAGTGAAATTTGTCTTCCATCCACATAATCTCAAACTTATAAGGTAAATGACTATTAGTAATCCCATGAGTATTAAGAATCAGTGGGTAATGGTTGGAAGTAGGTCTAGGTATTGCGCTTTGTGTGGTGTTAGGAAACATCTCCTCCCATTTGCTGTTAACTAACATACGATCAAGTCTACAGAAAATTGGATCCTCTTGAAAGTTCGACCAAGTGTTATGAGCACCTTACAATGGAAGGTCAAACAGCTCATAGTCCGAAATTAAATTTGAAAATTCAGCCATACCTTTTTAGCGGTACTGTCTCTGTTCTTCTCCTCGACATAGCGAATTGTGTTAAAATCTCCTACAAAACAGCCCGGTAAATCCCAGACTCCCTAAACACCAATGTGCTGCTGTTTTTGTTGGTAGTTGCATCATTATCTCGCAATCACTGATTTCATCTGTTTAGCATGATGGAAAAAGTGGCGACGATTTCGTGTTGGTGGTGGTTGTAATAGGTTTGAAATTAGTACGAAGCCGACGACGTGAAGTTCGGCCAAAGTTGGGGTTTGAAATTTTGGTTGAGCCGTTGAGGTTTCTAGTGTTCTTTTACCCTAAAGTTGGCTTTACGGTGGTTTTCCATGTATTAGGTCGTATTTGAGCTCTCGCCTCTCACACCTATAAGTGAATTGCATCTTTACATTTACTCGAGGCTTTTTACTACTCAAAATTGGTGAAAGTAGTTAAAATATTTAATATTTTAAGTTTTTTAGACGTGTTTACGGTTGGGGTTTTCCCTACGTATCCAACCGTAAAACACCAATATTAACAGGGTAAAATTGGGGAAAACCAATCGCAACTCATTTACTGCTAGGTTTTTCTAACCAAAAACCCCAATTGGTTGGTTTCATAAACCGAAGATGAGTTTGTACTATCGTCGATTCTTTCGTATTCTTGTTTATTGCTTTTGTGTCTTTTTGGCAGCCGGTTGACAAGGAAAATTATATTCTCTTCAATTCTTAATTTTTACTTCTACCAAATGCAATCCATTTGTTCTTTAAACTGTTAATCCGAGTGATTACTCATATTTTAGACTTGAGAAACAATTCATTCTTTCGTAAAACGAACATAATGTACCGGTAACTTTAGAATATTTCTCTAATTTAACGTAGAAGAGAAATAGATGTTCATATCTTTTTTTTGATCAGAAGAGAAGACTTTAGTAGAATGAAGAATTTACAGGGTTAACTACCATTGGTAGCAAAAAAAGAAAACAAACACGAATAAATTATAAGAAAATAGCTTCCCAAGTGTTAACGAGGGTGCTTGCAAAGTTCAGGTGGACACGTCTCCCAGCAGCTGCCGCCTAACTAAGAAGCAAAGATTTTGCGTCTACTACTAGATCAAAATCAGTCTTGAAAGTATAATCTTTTTCGAAAGTTCTGCAATTATGTTCACGCCAAATCACCCAAACAATGACTGCTGGAATCATCTCCCAAATGAAGTTTCCTGAGCTCGAGAAGAAATTATTGTCCCAGCCCTGAGCTATAGCTTCAAATGAACTTGGAAAAACCCAAGCGAAGTCATCTCTTGGGGTTAAAGATTGCCATAGCTTCGTAGTGACTTTACAGTGGATGAAAAGGTGCTCTTGAGTTTCTTCTGAGTTCCCACACATGATACAAGAGTTGTATATATCCACTCCTTTGTGATTCAAATTGTCTGTGGTGTTTATTTTTCCATGAACCACGCACCAAACTAAGAAGTTTACCTTTGGAGGAATTGCAGATTTCCATATAAAAGGGGAAGGAAAATGATCTAAGCCCTTAGAATCTACCAGCTTTGAATACAGAGATTTGACACTAAAAATACCTGCAGTATTGAGAGACTATCTTCTAGTGTCAGGAAGAACATCCAGCTGAGGTGGAGAGTCGCCAATGAGCAAAATAATTGAAGCAAACTCCTGTGCTTCATTATCAGTCAAGCACCTTTTGAATTCAAGTTTCCAGCTATCTTCAAAAGTAACCATGTCAGCCATCTTTGTGTACTTGTCTCTGCAGATTCTATAAATATATGGGAATGCAATTGAAAGAGAATTATTGCCAATCCAGTGATCATGCCAAAATGAAATCTTCCTTCCTGAGTGAATGATAATCTTTAAATGCACTGAAATGAGTTCATTTGTGTCTGCAATTGCTCTCCAGCAAAAAACTCCATAAGAAGAGTTAAATTTTCCAGGAACCCAAACCGAAAAGTCATTACCATATTTGTCAGAAATGATTATGCGCCATAACCTATTTCTTTCAACGTCATACCTTCAACACCATTTAGATAGCATAGTAAGATTCATTAATTTCAGGTCACAAACACCAAGACCACCTCTTGAAATAGGAGCTAGAACCAAATCCCATAAGACCAGGTGTGAAATTTTCGATCCAGTATCATGATCCCAAAGGAAATTCCGCATCTTCCTATTAAGGATTTTTAGCACAGAGGCTGGAGCTTTGAACAAGGAGAAGTAGTAAATTGGTAGTGAGGTTAAAATACACTTAAGCAGAGTTAACTTACCACCTTTCGAAATCTTACAACGCTTCCAAGTAGATAACCTAGCTTCAAACTTCTCAATGATTATATCCCAGATGTGCTTTGAATTAGCCTTAGCACCAAGTGGCATACCGAGATAAATAAAAGGATGAATATCAGTAGCACACCCAAACTTAGTTTCCCAAGCATTAAGTTCTGGAACTTCTCCAATGGCAATCAGTCTTGTCTTTGAAGTGTTTACTTTGAGACCTGCAATGTATTCAAAGCAATTTAGAGCAGAGAAAATGTTGTGTAGCTCATCTTTGCTGTGATCAATGAAAAAAATTGTATCATCTGCATAGTGTAGGTGATTCACAACAATACTGGTAGGAGAGACAGAGAAGCCACTAAAAGGATTCAGATTAGCAGCCCTGTCCATGTACCTTGAAAACCCTTCCATGGCTATATTGAACAATAGAGGAGAAACCAGACATCCTTGCCTAACTCCTCTTGAGCTCTTGAGGTAGCCAAAAGCACTCCCATTTATAAGAACTGAGAAGGATGAAGTAGAATAGCAAAACTTGAGCCAATTACACCATTTTCTACCAAAACACATCTTGGACAAAACAAACTCAAGATATTTCCAATTAATTCTATCAAAAGATTTTTTTAGATCAATTTTGCAAACAATTCCAGACTTTTTTGATCTAAGTCTAGAGTCCACTAGCTCATTGGCAATAAGGGTTCCATCTATGATCTGTCTTCCTTCAATGTAAGCACATTGAACTGGAGATATCAACTTATCCATCACAAGTTTTAGTCTAGAAGCAAGCACCTTAGCAATGATTTTATAGACACTAGTTAACAAGGGTCTACAATCCTTTATAGTTTCAGTAAGTTCTTTTTTTGGAACTAAAGTGATAAAGGTGGAGTTATGTTTAGAATCAATATTACCAGTACTGCAAAATTCAGCAACTGTATCCATTATGTCTCTTTTGAGGAAGATCCGGCACTTTAGAAAGAACATAATAGGGAAACCATCTGGACCTGGTGCTTTGTCATGTCCAATCTCCTTGATAGCATTACTAACTTCTTCTTCTGTAAAGTTTTCCTCCAAGATATTTGAGTCTACTTGATTGATACTTTCAAACTCAATGTCCACTAGTTCTGGCCTAATAAGTTCCTCCGCTGTAAACAAAGTTTCATAATAATCTATAATATGCTCCTTAAGTTTATCTCTATCTTCAGTTAACTCACCATTGACATAAAGTTGCCTGATCCTGTTTGCTCTTCTCCTTGCTGAGGCTTGACTAATGAAGAAAGTAGTATTTTTGTCACCTTCTTGCAACCATTTTGTATTTGACTTGATCTTCCAATAAATCTCTTCCATCTTGGTAATCTTCTAAAATTCAGTTTTCAGCTTGATCTTTTCATTCACCATAGTTTCAGTATGTTATCCTCTGCATAACCATCAATGTCTTGAATTTTCTCAAGGATTAAATTGAGCTTTGAGTTTTTGATACCAAACACCTCCTTGTTCCATATCTTCAATTTCTTTTTAAGATCTTTCAACTTGAGCCATAGAATTGTGCTAGCTGTATCTGCAAAACAGAAAGATTGCCACCATCCCTCTAATAAAGTAATAAAACCATTCTCCAAGAACCACATAACTTCAAACCTAAAAGGATTAGGACCCCAATAAGGATCAGAAATGTCTAGGAGAAGAGGAATATGGTCTGAGGTAGGCCTGGCTTTAGCAAGTTGAGAGGCAAAATGAAAATGAGCTTCAAAAGAAGGGGAGAGTAGGAATCTGTCTATTCTTGACATGACAGGATTAAATTGTCCAATGTACCAAGTGTAACTAGCATCTTTCATAGGGAGATCAATGAGATCATGTGTGTAGATGAAGTCAGCAAAATCCCTCATTCTCATAGTGATTTTATTGCAGCCTTTCTTTTCATCATACTTGAGAATGACATTGAAGTCACCTCCAAGACACCATGGCAGGTCCCATAATCTTGAAGCATTATCAAGCTCCATCCAAAAATCATCTCTCTCTGTAGGCTTGTTAGGTACATAAACATTTGTTAGAACCCATTTAAAGTTGTCAGCTTTGTTGATACAAGAGATGGAAAGAGTATAATCTCTCACAAGAGAATCTGTAACTCCACAAAATCCTTATCCCATAATGTTATCATTCCACCAGAACTCCCAAAAGATTGCTGATATGTCCATCCCAAATTTTGATAACCACAAATTTGCTTTATGTCAAAGAGAACAATTAAGCATTTTTGTTTCTTGTAGAATGACAATAGGAGCCCTTATGAGATTGAGCATTTTTTTTAAACACACTTCTTCTATCACTGGAATTGATGCCTCTAACATTCCAAGTAAGTATTTTCAGACTCATTGATAAACCTTTGTATCCCTTGGTTTAGCCGTTCTTCTTGTTCTTGGTTGAGAGGTGTCCAAATCTGTTGCCACCACCCCTAGCCTTTTACATTATGATTTCATTCTCTTTGGTATTACAAGCATTTTACCATCTTCATCATTACTTGAGCTTGCATCATCTGAAGTTGATAACTCAAAACCCGGAGGATAGATGAATGAATCTGATATATCAGAACTATACAACTCATCTGCTTGTACCATAAAAGTGACAGCTAGCCCTTCTGCATCCATGAGAGGAATAGCGCTTGTTTAGGTTCATGAATAGTGACAACATCAGTACCATCCAAATTAATCAGACTTTGCACAGCATAATCTTCTTCAGGAAAAATCTTCAAAGTAAGAACATGTATAGGTTTGAGGATAGGACCTGTACCCGTAACTTTTATGGTTAAGTGATTTAAAGAATGGTTTGGCATAGACAAGAAATCAATTCCATATTGAAAAGTCGAGTCACCTCAGTAATGACCCATGCAGGTATGTGGATGCGTTTGATGACTTGGTTATGTTTTGATATGAGAGAGAGATTAAATTCAGACGTGGATGGCTTGAAGGTAGGTTCAGTAATATGGAATCTAGTAATGGATGGTGGAGGTGCATGGTTTATGGTTTGGAAGAGAGAAGAATTATGGCATTTGTTCTGGGAGAGATGTGGTGATGAATTGCAGAACTTAGAAGTTTCAGATGCAACATCTTGTACCGTAAAATCTTCCATAGAGATCTTGAAAGCAGGCTGGCAGTCGGTGGCCACATCGACATCCATGTCATCTAAAGTATTCTCTAGCTCAGTGGCAGCTAAAACTGTATTCAAGTTGTCTACAGATTTTTGGATACGTTTCCAAACTTGCTTCGGCATGTACTTTTTCTTTTTTGATTTCTTTGACCCATGATGACCCGTTTTTCTGGTAAAAGTTTTAAGCTTTTCTACTGGTGCAGTAAATGCTAGCTGACTTGGCGTGGAAGTTACCTTCTTATCCGTTGAATATTTTGAAGATCGAGAAATATACGCAGGAAGAAATTTCCTCTTCTTCATTCTACTTTCTTCCAGAAAAACAGGCACAATATATGCCTTGCTTAGAGTAGGATTTGAATACAGATCCATATTTACCGGAGGTAAAACTAGGAAGTTCTGGTCAATCCTTGGAGATTTCCCTGTCACTGCAATGTGAGCCACGAACTTTTGCCTACCTGAAAAAATATTGATCACCCTTGGAATGCCATTGATGCCTTTTCTGTTTCGAATCTTCATATGTATAGCACGTAAGTCTTCCAATCTCAATGTGGCTGGATCAATAAGTAACACAATTCCACAGAGTTTACCAATAGCATGAAAGACTTCTGATGACCAAAATTGATAAGGAACACCAAAGACTTCAATGTGAAATTCCTGAGAATCCTGATGATTCAGGCTCCAAATTTTTTCATGCCATCTGAATACCGAATAAGTGACATTACATGCCTCAAATTTGAATTCTAAATTTTCTTTAGAGATCTCTGTGTCTAGTTTACTAAAAATGTCTAGTTTTTTAAAAATTCCCCAAAAGGTATAATGTGTGCACATTATAGGTATGGATTATCAAGTAATGGGTACACATTCAAACATTTTTGGTAATTTATAACATTTTTTGGGAATAACTAAAGAAGACTAGACACCTTTGGAAATTTCCTCGCTCTCTATGTCTGCATGAAATAAGGCTTGGAAGGAATTGATAGGGAAGATTTGAAACTCAGAAACAATCTGTAGCTCAAAGAATAAGGCTATGCCGATTTGATTCCATGAGTGAACCCTATGTGGTGAGGAGATGATAAAAGCATCATTCCATCCTCCCAATATGGATAGATTGATTTTTGGAATCGACATTCGCAGGTGCAGCAAGTTTATTGCAGGGAAAAGGATTCAGAGCATGTTTGTAGAAAGTTGGCTTGATAGGAATAGGATTACTAGATTTTGGCTGATGAGAGACGATTTGAGCATAGGAAGTTGTGGGGTGAAGGTGGGATTGAGGTCTAGAAGGCTGAAAAGACAGGGGATTGAACGGTTTAGAAATTGAGCATGAGAAGTTAAGGATGGAATCAATAGCCTCTGCAACAACAAACCAACCAGTGTAACAATTACCGGATGGAACAAAAAAGGAAATAGGATCATCTTTCTGATTTGGTTTAGCTAGGATGATGTGTAAATAAAATCCTTGAGCATTAGATTGTTTTGTAGCGCAAAACCAAATTTTATTATCATCAAACTTCCACAAATTTCTTCCTGCATCACCATTTTTGGCTGCTTCAAAGAACATAGATTTTAGATCTATAGCTAGGGAATGGCTGAACACACCTTTTGTTCAGCCATGATTGTAGAATTCTGTTAAGGTAATGGAAGATGAAGGTATGGATTTGCTACAAGAAAATCTAAGGAATTTTTTCTCAATTTGCACATAACGGTGCTCAGAAGACATGGTAGAAGTAAGGATGGAAAAACTTGGAAGGAAGGAAAGGAAAACTACAAGGAATGAAGTCTAGGAATCTATTGGAGAGAACTAGGATCTAGAATCAATCTAGGTTGAAGAAATGTTGGAGATGGAGATGGAGAACGGTAGAGGACAGAGAACATGGTTTTGTTCCTTGCATATAGCATTCTTGACTTAACAGAAATTGATGTTCATATCATATGCGTTTGCACATTTTTTTAATAAATTATAGTCTTTTCGATCAAAGAAATACATTTGCACATTTCCAGAAATTTTATTCACGGATGAAACATTGTTACATTCAGTACGAAAAGAAGTTTTGATAATAATTCTTCAAAACATTGCAGCTGGGAAATTGGCAATTCAATGCCTCTCTATTCTTGGATTCACCATTACACTGTGCTCGATGCTTGCCTTGGATAGGCACCATTTTTCGGAATTATGGAAACCAAAAAATGCATACCAATGCAAGCAATGAGAAACAAGATAAAAAAAAAAAACTTGTAAAAGAAATAGGTTTTATTGAAAACGATCGAATACTTGAAAGAAGAAAAATCCTTGGATTTTTTTTTTTAGCACAACCCAGGAGCATAGTGTGGGAATCCCCTGATCAAGTAATTCAAACAACACAAGAGTTTAGAAGCTCTACATTTTTCAGGCACCGTGGCGTTTTGTAATGGCTAACCGACGTACCTTGGCTAGCCGCATAATCCATCAATTTGTCAAAAGTACTGTCTCGACTATTTTTATCTCCAGAGGATCAATTGATTTGTCTATTGTACGATGTATCTTGTATACAAAGCTTAACGACTCTTCAATTTTTAAGCAAGCATTCTTCCAACACCGACGTAGGAATAGTAATCGCATTACTATTAACGTTACAAATCGTGACGTTGAAGCTCAAGTAGATGACATAGTGCCTGAGATTGCTAGTACTTGTTGTATCGGCATAACTGGTGTAATCAACAAGGGATGTATTAAACTTCGACACGAGATGTTTCATTGCATTTTGAACCGCATTGTGAAGCTCCAATTCACTCGTCTTCTCACAATCAATGCTCAGAAGTATTTTCTTTCGTCTTATGAATTGGAATTGTGGAGCAGTGTTTTTGAATCCGACGACTCTTTGTACGTCTCCAATTCCATACCGGTAAAGTCCTGCAATCAAAATTGTTGATATTTTGATTGTAACGATAATTCGGGAGATGGGTTGTTTGTAAGAGGAAGAGGAAACCAAAAGGGTGGATTTGATAGAAGTAGATCAAAGTCAAGGTCTAAATCTAAATCCGGTAAATTCTATTGCTTTCATTGTAAGGAACAAGGGCATTTCAAGAAGGATTGTCCAAAAAGGAAGAACGTTGAGAAGAATACAAACCAAGGCACCGCGGCAAATGTTGAAGTAGAAAGTGATGATGGAACGGTTCTCACGGTTTATATCGAAAGCTCGGAGAATGGGTGGATTCTTGATTCGGGGTGTACATTTCACATGTGTCCTCATAGGGAGTGGTTTACTACTTATCAAGCTAGAGAAGGTGGTAAAGTTCTTATGGGTAACAATGTTACTTGTAAAGTGGTGGGTGTAGGTACAATTCAAATTAAGATGTATGACGGTATAGTGAGGACTTTAACTAAGGTTAGGCATGTTAGGACTTGAGAAGAAATACGATTTCTTTGGGTACACTTGATTCAAATGGCTGCAAGTATCAAGGTGAAGGTGGAGTTATTCGTGTCTCAAGGGGAAGTCTTACAATTATGAAGGGCAAGAGGATTAATCGTCTTTATACGCTGCAAGGTACTACTGTGACAGGTGATGTAGCCGTATGTTCTTCAATTTCTGAAGATGATACTACCAAGCCGTGGCATATGCGGTTAGGGCATATGAGCGAGAGAGGGGGTTATCTGTTTTGAGCAAGCGGGATTGCTTTGTGGTCATAAAAATGTAAGCTTGATTTACGTGAACATTGTGTATTTGGGAAACAATGTAGAGTTAAGTTTAGTACAGCTATTCATAACACCATGGGTATTTTGGATTATATTCACTCTGATCTTTGGGGTCCTTCTCGAGTTGAGTCGCATGGTGGTGGTATATATATGTTGACATTCATTGATGATTTCTCAAGAAAATTATGGGTATTCATACTTAAACACAAAGATGAAACTTTTGTCAAGTTCAAGCAATGGAAGACTATGGTTGAGAAGCGAACCGGAAGACAAATCAAGTGCTTGAGGACATACAATGGTTTGGAATTTTGTGGGGGTGAGTTCAATGATTTCTGCAAGGAGCAAGGGATTGTGAGACACCGCACAGTCAGAAAAACACCACAGCAAAATGGTGTTGCAGAAAGGATGAACAGAACCATAATGGAGAAGGCAAGATGCATGCTCTCCAATGCCGGGTTACCAAAGCAGTTTTGGGCAGAAGCAGCAAACACATCAGCTTATTTAGTGAACAGATCTCCATCGACTGCCATTGAGTGTAAGACTCCAAATGAAGTTTGGACAAGTTCACATGCTAACTATGAAGACTTGAAGATATTTGGATGTCCAGCCTATGCTCATGTGAATGAGGGGAAGCTAGAGCCTAGAGCAAAGAAGTGTATATTTCTTGGGTATGCAAAGGGTGTGAAAGGCTATAGGTTATGGTGTCCGGAGGAGAGATCAAACAAGTTTCTTATCAGTAGAGATGTGAAATTTGATGAGAAATCGATGTTGAAGCAAAAGAATGAATAACTAGATGGAAGAGTTGAAGAGGGTGTCAGTGACAAGGTGGAGCTTGGTGACCATGTGGAACTTGAGATGCAAGTTCAAGGAAACAATGAGACTATTATTTCTGATGATGATCAAGATATTGTGCAAGAACCTGCCCAGGAAGATGAAGCACAAGATCATGAGTACAATCTTGTTAGAGACAGAGTGAGGAGGGAAATCAGACCACCTCAGAGATATGGCCATGCTGATTTGGTTGCGTATGCACTTGCAGTGGGTGAGAGCATTAATAGGGATGATCCAAGAACCTATGAAGAAGCAATCAGTGGTGAAGAATCAGCAGAATGGGGAGCTTCTGCAATTGAAGAAATTGAGTCTCTTGACAAGAATGGCACTTGGGAGATAGTTGCAAGACCTAAGGGACAGAAGATTGTTGGAAGCAAATGGGTTTTCAAGAAGAAATAAGGTACTTCAGATGGTGAAGGAACAAGGTACAAGGCAAGGCTTGTGGCAAAGGGGTTTACACAAAGAGAAGGCATTGACTACAATGAGGTATTTTCTCATGTTGTTAAACATAGTTCTATTAGAACATTGCTTGCTATAGTTGCTTTGAAAGATCTAGAATTTGAACAACTAGATGTTAAGACAGCTTTCCTTCATGGTGATTTGGAAGAGCGTATTTATATGCAACAACCAAAAGGGTTTGAAGTTCCTGGAAAAGAAGACCATGTATGCTTGTTGAAGAAATCTTTGTATGGGTTGAAGCAATCTCTAAGGCAGTGGTATAAACATTTTGATACGTTTATGTTGACAAATGGCTATGGTAGGAGTAAGTATGATAGTTGTGTATATCACAGGAAACTCCAAGATGGTTCATTTGTGTATTTGCTTTTGTATGTTGATGATATGTTGATCGCTTGCAAAGACATGTCGTCGAGATACGAAGTTGAAAGTGCGATTGAGTAGTGAGTTTGAGATGAAGGATTTGGGTGCAGCAAAGAAGATATTGGGCATGGAGATTCATAGAAACCGAGCAGAAGGCAAGTTATATTTGTCTCAGAAGGCTTACATCGAGAAGGTGTTGGAACGGTTTGGTATGAAAGATGCAAAACCAGTAAGTACTCCTTTGGCAGCTCATTTTAGACTCTCTAGAAGGCAATCACCTCAAACTGCAGATGAGGCGGATTACATGTCTCGAGTTCCATATGCAAGTGCAGTTGGTAGCATCATGTATGCTATAGTTTGTACTAGGCCGGATATCGCACAAGCTGTGAGTGTGGTAAGTAGATACATGGGAAATCCCGGGGAAGGCTCATTGGCAAGTCAGAAAGTATTTTTTGAGATATCTTAGGGGCAGTACAGATGTTGGTTTAGTGTTTGATAAACACTATGGTGATTCAACAAATGTTGTGGGTTATGTTGATTCTGATTATGCAGGTGATCTTGATAGAAGAATTTCATTGACAGGTTATACTTTTACATTGTGTGGTACTACTATCAGTTGGAGGTCGGTTTTGCAAAGCACAGTTGCATTGTCTACAACTGAGGCAGAGTACATGGCAGCCGCAAAAGCAGTGAAGGAAGGTATATGGTTGATGGGTTTGGTTGGTGATCCGGGTTTCAAGCAAGAGAGTGCAACTACTGTTCAGTGATGTCAAAGTGCCATTCACTTGTCCAAGAACCATATGTATCATGAGAGAACGAAGCACATCGATGTCGTATCATTTTATCAAGGATGCGCTTGAGGAAGGGAAGATAGCGATGCTAAAGGTTCCTAAAGCGAGATAACCCCTGCAGATATGTTGACAAAGCCGATTTCCGAGTATCAAGTTCAAGCACCGCTTGACTTGGTTGGTGTCAACAGTGTTGAGAGCCCTTGAGGGGGCTGAGCGAAGACGATGATAATGATTGGTTATGGTATTCAAGTCAAGGTGGATATTTGTTGGAGTTGTGCCTTGAATACGGTTTGTATTCGATTGGGCTTGTCCCAATAGCCTGACCCGTTTGCCCATTTAGCTTTAGAGCCCTAAAGGCATCAGGAGATAAAAGAGAAAGTTATTCTCTTTTGTTGGTAAGAGAACTTATGTATTAGAGGAAGAGAGTGTGAGGCAACCAAAAAGGGGGCTAGGGTTCTTGAGAGGGGTTGATTCAATACCTTGTAATCTTGTTGGATACATAGTGAAATCGTTATCGTTGTCTTCCAAAGTGGATGTAGATCATCTTGATCGAACCACTATAATTCCTTGTGTTGTGTGTGTGTGCTTGATTTACTTTTGATTTCATTTCTATTTCATTTCTTGATTGATTGTGCTTGGAATAGCCATTTGTTACAACAACAACCAATATTAACAGGGTAAAATCGGGGAAAACTCATTTACTGCTAGGTTTTTCTAACCACAAACCCCAATCGGTTGGTTTCATAAACCGAAGATGAGTTTGTATTATCGTCGATTCTTTCGTGTTCTTGTTTATTGCTTTTGTGTCTTTTTTGGCAGACGGTTGACAAGGAAAATTATATTATCTTCAATTCTTAATTTTTACTTCTACCAAATGTTAATCCGAGTGATTACTCATATTTTAGACTTGAGAAACAATTCATTCTTTCGTAAAACGAACATAAAGTACCGGTAACTTTAGAATATTTCTCTAATTTAACGTAGAAGAGAAATAGATGTTCATATCATATGCATTTGCACATTTCTTTAATAAATTATAGTCTTTTCGATCAAACAAATGCACTTGCACATTTCCAAAAATTTTATTCACGGATGAAACATTACATTCAAGATTTAAAAGAAGTTTTGATAATAATTCTTCAAAACATTGCAATCGGGCAACTCAAAGCCTCTCTATTCTTGGATTCACCATTACACTGTGCTCGATGCTTGCATAGGCACCATTTTTCGGAATTATGGAAACCAAAAAATGCATACCAATGAGAAACAAGATAAAAAAAACTTGTAAAAGAAGTTTAGCACAACCCAGGAGCATAGTGTGGGAATCCCTGACTGAAGTAATTCGAAACAACACAAGAGTTTAGAAGCACGACATTTTTCAGGCACCGTGGCGTTTTGTAATGGCTAACTATAACAGTGCTGTCAAGTGGCCAAGTGATGATGCACAAGGATGGTGCATCACCAGTGGATTGGCCAAAGTGTCAGAGGTGCAAGTACGAAGCCATAATGGTGCAACTAGGCCATAATGGTGCAACGAGGCCATAATAGCGGTATTCAAAGACAAGTGCACATCCGAGTTGCAAAGAAGAGGATGGCATGTGCCAAACTGGGTTTGGACATGGCCAAGGATGCGAGATTAGCATCACGAGATGCCAAAAGAGTTTGGCATGTTATCTGTATGCATGAGGCATGCAGGTATGCAAGCAAGACTTGCATTAGCACACTTGCATCATTGGCAGAATGATGCACAGCCGTGATGGCGCAATATTTGGTCGGGCAAATGCGTGATCGAGCAACAAGGCAAGATGACATGTGCGGGGCACATGGCCTTGACGGTTTAGAGTTGGTTACACGAGAGTGGGTTTACTTTATGCTTTCTAACTGATGGGAAGGACCTGTTTGGCTGAGCGAACGGTTTGGCAAAGGTTAGCTTAGTTAGCTAACTACCACATGTAAAGTGAAACTATAACCGCTGCGATTAGTTGTACATAGCTTTTTGTAAGGCTATATAAGCCCGATCTTGTGAAGGGATTGGGTAATCCGAACAAGAAGAGTGTGTAACCCTAAGTGTGCAATAAATAAAAAAAAAAGGCTAAGGCCTGATTTAAAGAAAAGTTCTGTTGGTGCATATTTCCCTTTGGTTTGGCTTAATTGTTTATGCATCAAGCGGAGTGTGTGCATCTGGTTGAAGGCTTGGAAGATTTGTGAGCAGAACCTCTGTTTAGTATGGGCTGAATAGAGAGTTAGTCAAGAAGTTGAAGTATTGGCTAAGTGCGAGTTGGCTGAGATTGTGCCGTGGAGCATAATTGCCATTGTCAAGTTGGTGTTGCATTTGGGAAGTGCGAACCTGTGACAATTCGGGTATCAGAGCCCTGGTTAAGGGTCTCTCTCTGTTCACGTTTGAATCATAAGGCTGATTGAAGTTGCTGTTGTTCTATGTTTGGCTGTAAATTGTATTTGAAGTGAAGGATCCACACAGAAAGTACAAGGAATGCAAAGGATGGGGCGAAGATCAGACCAAAGAGTTGCATTAAAGGTATGCGAGTCGTTAATTCAAGAGTCTACAAGCGATAATCATGCACGAAGGATGTCCTCAGAACAACTTGATGAGGGTGAAACGAGTTGTTCTACATATCAGAACTGCACCAAGGGTACCGGAGACGCTGCAAGTGTTGATGAGAAACAACACGATGCTGGGAAGGCTCAGCATGATGTTGGTAGCGACCAACATCGCAACATCAGTCATTTGCTAGGGAGCAAAGCACACACAGAGAAGAAAATGTCTTTCGGATCGATGTACATTGATGTGAAGATCAATGGAGAATGGGTATTAGCGATGGCTGATACTGGTGCTACGAAGTCTTTCATTCATCCAAACGTTGCCATGGCATTGAACTTAATAGTTACTAGCGCGGCTAGCACCATCAAAGCTGTTAACGCAGAACCACAAGCCAGTCGAGGGAAAGTTCGCAATGCAGATGTGCAAGTTGGAGAATGGAAAGGAAAACTAGATTTGCTAGTTATGGTCATGGATGATTTTGACCTGATTTTGGGCATGGATTTCTTTGCGCGGCGAAGGCGTCGCCATTACCTCATAGAAATGGGATATTGATACAAAGACCCTCAATACCCATGTTTTGTCTCTATGGTGAGGCAAAGTGAACCAGACAAGACACTTAAGCCATGTTTGTCTCATGGTTCGGGTGAACGATGGTATGCGCCAAGGCTTGGCTACTTTCCTATGCGTGTTTGTAGAGATCAAACCAGAAAGGTAGTAGAAGTAGAGGATGGAATAGCTGAGGTCTTAGAAGAGTTTGCAGACACAATGCCTGCAGAACTGCCTAAGACGCTACCACCGCGGCGTAGGATCGATCATATGATAGAGCTGGTGCCAGGGGCGAGGCCGCCCGCACAAGCGCCATATCGTATGTCACCGCTAGAACTTGAGGAGATGCGCAAGCAGATTTCTGAGTTGTTGGAGGCAGGATACATACAACCGTCTAAAGCTCCATTTGGTGCTCCGGTTCTGTTCCAAAAGAAGCAAGATGGCTCGCTTCGTATGTGTGTTGATTATAGGGCTTTGAACAAACTAACTGTGAAGAACAAGTACCCAATTCCGCTAGTGGCAGACTTGTTTGATCGGTTGGCCAAAGCTAAATTCTTCACCAAATTGGATTGGCGCTGAGTTATTACCAAGTGCGCATAGCGTATAAGGCGATGAACCAAAGACTCGCAATGGTAACAAGGTATGGCTCTTTTGAATACCGTGTTATGCCATTCGGCTTGACGAATGCTCCAAAGAACATTTTGCAACCTCGATGAATGATGTGTTTGCCGAGTACATTGATCGTTTGTGGTAGTATACTTGGATGACATAGTCATATACACAGTGAGACTTTGGAAGAACATGCGATGCAT
Source organism: Papaver armeniacum (assembly GCA_023531295.1). Classification (NCBI taxonomy): domain Eukaryota; kingdom Viridiplantae; phylum Streptophyta; class Magnoliopsida; order Ranunculales; family Papaveraceae; genus Papaver; species Papaver armeniacum. The sequence continues at coordinate 738,165 of JAJJWW010000381.1, forward strand.
CTTCGCAAAGTGTTTGCAAAGCTTAGAGAAGCAAGTTTGTATGTGAAGAAGGAAAAGTGTGAGTTTGCCCAGACCACAATTACTTTCCTTGGCCATGTGATATCGCATGGGTGCGTGCATATGGACCGAAAAGGTAGAGGCCATTTTGGATTGGCTTAACCTAAGAAGCTGGAGAGCTTCGATCTTTCTTGGGTTTAGCTAACTATTACCGGCGATTCATAGTTGGCTATTCAAAGAAAGTGGCCCCATTGACAGATTTGTTGAGGAAGGACAAATCTTGGGCATGGACTGATGAGTGTCAGCGGTCATTCGACGCATTGAAGGAAGCGGTCTCGGCAACCAGTTCTTCGCTTGCCTAGCTTCGATGTACCATTTGAAGTGCACACCGATGCTTCAGCACAGGGCTCTAGGGGAGTCTTAGTGCAAGATGGCCATCCAGGTGGCTTACGAGAGTCGTAAGCTTAATGATGCTTGAAGGGAGATACACTGCATGAGAAAGAGATGTTGGCAAAGTGATACATTGCCCGAGAACGTGGCGCCATTATTTGTTGGGAACTTATTTCATCATAAGGACGGATAATGTGGCCATTACGTTCTTTAACAAACAGAAGAAACTTTCGCCAAAGCAAGCGAGGTGGCTTGACTTTTTGAGCGAGTTCGAATACAAGTTCGAGCACAAGCCGTGAAGGCTTAATTCGTGCGGATGCGTTAAGCGTAAAGTTGGTGGCAGAATATGTTATAAGATCGACCACGATTGAGGCGAGTTGTTGCCTCGAATCAAAGAAGAGACGAAGAATGATCAGCATGTGTGCGCTACCGACTAAACAGATCCGTGATGGGATCGTTCGTCGATTTTGGCTAGATGATGGAGTCATTTATGCCAAGGGAGGAAAAATTTATGTACCTAATTCGGGTGGCTTGAGAAGGGAACTCTTGCGAGAGACGCATGATTCCATTTGGGCTGGTCATCCGTGCATGGAACGGACGCATGCTTTGATAGCTCGTTCCCTACTCGGCCTAAGATGGAAGAAGATGTTGAATTGTATGTGAAGACATGCTTGGTGTGTCAACCGGATAAGACGGAAAGGAGAAACGTAACAGATTGCTACAACCTTTGCCGATTCCGGACAAGCCATGGCAAAGTGCTTGTCGATGGACTTTATTAACGGGTTGCCAAAGGTGCAAGGCTTTAGCTCGATAATGGTCGTCGTTGATCGCTTTCAAGTATGCTACATTCATTCCCCGCCCCCATTCTTGCAATGCACGTTGCGCCGGAGCTGTTTCTTCAAGAATGTAGTGAAGTATTGGGGAATTCCTCAAGATATTGTGAGTGATAGGGACTCACGGTTTACAGGCAGATTTTGGACTGCCTTGTTTGGAATGCTTGGTTCCGAACTAAAGTTTTCTACTAGCAATCACCCCCAAACTGATGGTCAACGGGAGCGGATAAATGCATTGCTAGAAGAGTATTTGCGTCATTATGTGACTGCGAGTCAGGGAAATTGGGTGGCGTTGATGGATACGGCCCAATTTTGTTACAATTTGCACAAGAGTTCAGCTACGGAGCTGAGTCCTTTTGAGTTAGCTACAGGCCAGCAGCCATTAACCCCTCATGAGGTGCCAAAGGCTAAGAAGCAAGGTTCCTGCCCAGCAGCTTATCGTTATGCAAGGTCAAAAACAGAGATGACTGAGCAAGCGCGTGATAGTTTATCAAAGGCGCAAAGACGAATGAAGAAGTATGCTGATTTGCATCGCAGAGATGTAGAGTTTGAGGTGGAAGACATGGTGTTGCTAAAGCTAACGCCCCAGATTTGGAAGAAGATTTTTAGCAAGACAGTGCATAGAGGCCTAATTCCAAGATATGATGGTCCCTTCAAAGTGATTAAAAGAGTTGGTAAGGTGGCTTACAGACTTGAGTTGTAGGACGGTGTTGAAAGTGCATCCCACTTTTCATGTCGGCTTTTTGAAGAAATACCATCCCGATTTCTTTGGACACTTCGAGACAACAGCGAAGCGTGCACCACCAAGAATCGGATCACAATTCGATAAGCAAGTTGAGGCAATACTTGATGATCGAGTTATGGGGCAAAGCAAGAAGAATAGGAGAACTTATTTTCTAATTAAGTGGCAAGGGTTGCCAGACTCCGAGGCTTCTTGGGAGAAGGATACTACATTGTGGCAATTTGAAGAACAAATTCAAAGCTTACCTACGGCAAAAGGAATCGACAAGGGCGTCGAGTTCAGCTGGTGGGGAGGTCTATAATAAGAGTCTTTGTCAAGTGGCCAAGTGATGATGCACAAGGATGGTGCATCACCAGTGGATTGGCCAAAGTGTCAGAGGTGCAAGTACGAAGCCATAATGGTGCAACTAGGCCATAATGGTGCAACGAGGCCATAATAGCGGTATTCAGTACAAGTGCACATCTGAGTTGCAGCAAGAGGATGGCATGTGCCAAACTGGGTTTGGACATGGCCAAGGATGCGAGATTAGCATCACGAGATGCCAAAAGAGTTTGGCATGTTATCTGTATGCATGAGGCATGCGGTGTATGCAAGCAAGACTTGCATTAGCACACTTGCATCATTGGCAGAATGATGCACAGCCGTGATGGCGCAATATTTGGCTGGCAAATGCGTGATCAGGCAACAAGGCAAGATGACATGTGCGGGGCACATGGCCTTGACGGTTTAGAGTTGGTTACACGAGAGTGGGTTTACTTTATGCTTTCTAACCGATGGGAAGGACTGTTTGGTGAGCGAACGGTTTGGCAAAGGTTAGCTTAGTTAGCTAATCGCCACATGTAAAGTGAAACTGTAACTGCTTGCAGTTAGTTGTACATAGCTTTTTGTAAGGCTATATAAGCCTGATCTTGTGAAGGGATTGGGTAATCCGGAACAAGAAGAGTGTGTAACCCTAAGTGTGCAATAAATAAAAAAAAGGCTAAGGCCTGATTTAAAGAAAAGTTCTGTTGGTGCATATTTCCCTTTGGTTTGGCTTAATTGTTTATGCATCAAGCGGAGTGTGTGCATCTGGTTGAAGGCTTGGAAGATTTGTGAGCGTTAACCTCTCGTTTAGTATGGGCTGAATAGAGAGTTAGTCAAGAAGTTGAAGTATTGGCTAAGTGCGAGTTGGCTGAGATTGTGCTGTGGAGCATAATTGCCATTGTCAAGTTGGTGTTGCATTTGGGAAGTGCGAACCTGTGACACTAACCGACGTACCTTGGCTAGCTGCATAATCCATCAATTTATCAAAAGTACCTGTCTCGACTATTTTTATCTCCAGAGGATCAATTGATTTGTCTATTGTACGATGTATCTTGTATACAAAGCTTAATGACTCTTCAATTATTAAGCAGCATTCTTCGAACACCGACCTAGGAATAGTAACTGCATTACTATTAACGTTAGAGTCGTGACGTTGAAGCTCCAAGTAGATGACATAGTGCCCAGGATTGCTAGTACTTGTTGTATCGGCATAACTGGTGTAATCAACAAGGGATACATTGAAGTTCAACACGAGATGTTTCATTGCATTTTGAACTGCATTCTGAAGCTCCAGTTCATTCGTCTTCTCACAATCAATGCTCAGAAGTACTTTCTTTCGGCTTATGAACTGGAATTGTGGAGCAGTGTTTTTGAATCCGACGACTCTTAGTACGTCTCCAATTCCATACCGGTAAAGTCCTGCAATCAAATTGTTGATATTTCCGCAATTAAATTTGAATCATTCGTTAAATTAATGAAATGAAATATAAGCAACGCACATAAAATTACCAGCATAGGTGGTGACGAATACTTCGTATTCATGTCCGAGCTTAACGTTGGCTAATTCAACTAGTTCATGTGCATCATGTTGCTCCTGCTGGTTGTTGTTCTTTTGTTCATTCTCTTTTAGTATTGGCAAGAACTCAAAATAGGCTACGTTAGGGAAAAAGGTATAAGCAATTTCATTTGGTTTGCAGAGAGGGTCGAGGTTTATACCAAAAAAGGTTTCTGAACATGCATACCAAGTGGAAACAAATGGGAGCCCGTTACTGTAAAAGTCCATGGAAGGTATATACTGAGACATAGACCCTGTTATGATAGCATCAATGTACTTAGCATTAGGCCATAACCTAGATATTATACCTTTCCATGACGCATCTCTTTTACACTCGATCTCAATAAAATCAGCAAGTTCAGGATCGGGTTTTACAAGTATTTTCTTGACAGCTTCACGTACTGATACATCTGTGATAATCTGGGTATTAATAGTTCCTGTTCGGATGTCATTACAAAGTAGAGACCAGTGTTTTTTAATGAAAAGTATAATCCTGACTAACACGGTTATGAAAGCAGATCCAACTCGGACAACTAGTTTGCTTTGATAGAGTCCACAAAGGCACTGAGAATAGGTACTCTGGTTAAAATCTTGGCAGAGAATGGTTTCAACGGGACTAGTATAATCTTCGAATGGATCGTAAGGTCTATTCTTAAATTGTGGACTCCGGTAAGCACGTGACAATGCTGAAGAGACTGGTAATCCTCCAGGAGTATAAGCGATCTCCCTTGAGAACATAAAAATCATAGCGGTGTAGTCACGACCGCTAGCGGTCTCTTGTCTAGTTTACACCGCCGGCGATTTAATCTCGACCGTCCACGGTCGGTGCTCTACCGCCTATAAATAACCCTCTTCCCTTCAGTTTTCATTCAAAAAAAAAAAAATCTTCTTTATCTAGAGAGCAAACCAGAGGGATTTTTTTTTTAAAATGAGCAGTTCCAAAAAAAATAGACAAAGGATAACAAACATGAAAGAAAAAGGAAAATTTGTTGCAGATAGTGGTATCGTATGGGTTCAGGATAAAGAGCATGAGTTCGCTAATGTTAGGCAACTAGTTGGATCTGGTGTAACATCTACGCATTTATGTAACCATTCCGAGCGAGTTCTGTTACCTAAAGTAAGAGGTGGGTGGTCTGAGCTAACTGAAGTGTTTGGGTTACTCCCCGAAGCTTTTCAAGCATCCTTGAGAAGATATCCTTGACAGCGTTTATATTTCATGAAAGGCAAAAACCACATGACTCAAATTGTGCTAGTTATTTATGAACGTTGGTGGAACACTTCAAATACGTTCTTTTTCAAGGATTTCGAGTGTGGTAAGTTCTATTTTTTCCATTCAATAGTTTAAATTTTAGTTGAGAAACAAATTTTAATTTTTAGAGATACAATTTTTTAGTTTAATACAAATTTTAGTTCCACATACAAACTTTAATTTTATGACCATGTTGTTTTTAAGGTTCACACCGTTAGACTTGTATATGTTGACTGGAATAAAATGTGAGGCTGAAATAGTACAATATAACCAATTAAAGTGGATATCATAAGGGATATGGAAACAATTACTCCCCTTGTACTCAGATGATACTGAAGGAAAGCCAGAATCCAGACAGTTACACTCATTTGGATTAAGAGTATCTGGGTTGAAGGATTTTTTGAGACGTTAACATGCCAAGGAGATACATAGAGCTGAGTCAAAGAAGACCGATTTTGTCTGTTGCGAAATTTCACAGCAGTTGCGAAATTCTTTGACTAAGTCAAAGAAGACCGACTTCCATTTTTTGGTACAGATTTAACAACAGGTTGTAGCTGTTGGTAATGTTTTGTAACAGTAAAAAAAAAGTAGCTCTTTGTTGACCTGGTAAAAAATCCCCCACCCAACTGGTCCCCCTTATGTGTTGATTGAAGCCAATTCGTTTACCCAGCAACCTTGCTTTCTAGTAACTTCGTATAAATTTGGGAACTTATCCTTGAGCACCTCATCGCCTAGCCATCTATCCACCTAGAAACGAGTTTTCTCCTGTTTCCAACCTTATGCTGAATTCCAAGTTTGAATGTATCACTTCTATTACAGATCCCTCTCCACAACCCCATGCCATACGGTTGCTTAGTTTGCTTAGCATCCCAACCATTACTGTCACACCCATACTTATCCTCCATAATTCTTCTCCATAGCGCCTCCGGCTCAGTTGATAATATCCACAACCACTTGCACAGTAGAGCATCATTCATTACTGATATAACTTTTATGCCCAACCATCCCTCTTGTTCAATGTGACAAACTTTGTGCCACGCCACCAGTGCCGTTCTATTCCTCCCATAGTTTGTTCCGCAAAGAAAAGTTTTCATTGGTCTTTCGATCTTCTTTGCTACATGAGGTGGTATTGTGAAAGCAGACTGATAAGAACCCATGGGTAGAACTTATCCCAAAAACCGGTCTATGAGTTAAGGGTGCCCATGAGACCTTTAAACACCCCACTTAACCTTGGATTAGGTGATGTGGGACTAAGGACCTTATCATTCCACCATGCTTCTAAACCAACATCCACGTTGTCTAGACACTATGCCTATACACAACACCACTCTGTCGACACTGACCCGATGGCTTAACCCACCTACCAGTATTCAATGGGTAGACACTATGCCCATACATAGTGTACGATGGCTTAACCCACCTACCACCCACCTTAATCTAGCCTATAGGGCTGCCTTCGGTGGAGGGGGCTTGGGTCATGATGGTTGGATCTGATACCACTGATAAGAACCCATGGGTAGAACTTATCCCAAAAAACGGTCTATGAGTTAAGGGTGCCCATGAGCCCTTTAAACCCCCACTTAACCTTGGATTAGGTGATGTGGGACTAAGGACCTTATCACAGACATCAAGTGTACTGTGAGTGAACACAGAACACTCTTAATAAGAATCAACCAAGTGTTATGAGCCCCATACAATGGAAGCCCGTTACTGTAAAAGTCCATGGAAGGTATATACTGAGACATAGACCCTGTTATGATAGCGTCAATGTACTTAGCATTAGGCCATAACCTAGATATTATACCTTTCCATGACACATCTCTTTTACACTCGATCTCAATAAAATCAGCAAGTTCAGGATCGGGTTTTACTAGTATTTTCTTGACCGCTTCACGTACTGATACATCTGTGATAATCTCGGTATCAATAGTTCCTGTTCGGATGTCATTACAAAGTAGAGACCAATGTTTTTGAATAAAAAGTATAATCCTGACTAACACGGTTATGAAAGCAGATCCAACTCGGACAACTAGTTTGCTTTGATAGAGTCCACAAAGGCACTGAGAATAGGTACTCTGGTTAAAATCTTGGCAGAGAATGGTTTCAACGGGACTAGTATAATCTTCGAATGGATCGTAAGGTCTATTCTTAAATTGTGGACTCCGGTAAGCACGTGACAATGCTGAAGAGACTGGTAATCCTCCAGGAGTATAAGCAATCTCCCTTGAGAACATAAAAAGCATAGCTTTTCCTTTATCAATACCTGTTATGTACTGGTTCACCACCGGCATTACAAGACAGGGAATAAACGATAAACGTTCCAGATCTTCTTTTATACATGGAAATATCTTCCTTTCGCCACCTGAAGTTCCGGAGCTGAAAAAAAAACCAAAATTTCACTTCGGAAAAAGAAACGAATACTTAACTCGATTGGGTAAAAGAACAGAAACACTAATTCACAGTCACAAATATTTGAAGCTACAAGTTCCAAAACATTTGATCAGCTTTACGTGTGTCCCAGTGGTAATCAAATTTGGGTTGTAGGTTTTATGAGCCAGCCATTGATCAAGGAACCAAACACGAAACTGGTGACTCAACGGAAGTCAACCAGCGTTTTAGATCCAAACAAACCAATTTCATTTGCAAGATGCAAAAAAAAAAAAAAAAATTAAAAAAATGGGAGAAAACTAAGAGTACTGGAACTGACCTGACAAGGAAATCTGTTACTCGACGGCCACACAAGATTGGTGAAGTATCACCATTAGCTATACGTTCTATATAAGGTTAAGATCTTCGTAAGTGGCGGTAGGAATGAGATTCTTGTAGGTTTCCCGATCCGTACGACCATTTAAACCGTATCGCTGTAAGTACTCGACGTGTGAATTGATAGACAATATTTCAGAAAGGACTTGTTTCTGAACTTTGTCTGCGTCTGTTGTAACCTCTTCGATGAATTCGAGTGCTTTCTTGTGCTTGGTCGCAATAATATCATCGGCAACAATACTCATATTGTTGTTAGTTTTGTTTCCGGTGAAAAAATTGTTGGAAACGGGGGTATGTAGTTTTTGGAGGCGGGATTGTTATTCAGTGATGTTGATGATCATAGCACTACACGAGAATCATTCGAAAATTAGAATAATATATTTGGAGTTGGTGACCAGCTAGTGCTGATAAGATCCGAAGAAAGAACCACATGACATGATCTTGTATATATATATATATATATAAGTTGCAGTTTCGTGTGATGCAAACTGTTGATCCAGATTGTACCATTGTAACGCAGAATCTACCTCAAAATTTGTCAACACAGCCCAAAAACTTACCTCGTTATCTCGTTAGAAAAAAGAAAAACAAATAAAAAATCTACTAATATATAAGTGGGTACAGTTGTCCCCAGTTGCATCTAGGTGGTTTTCCAGAGGGAAATACAGTCTCCGGCTCTTTCCTTGGCGCTAAGGGTATCTAAATAATGCTCCCGCTTGGCTGTTCGTTGAAATTGCAGCATACATCATAGTTTAATGCAAAGAACTCTAGTCGATAATCGATTGAGTTGGAGATGAGTCAGATGACCCTTTCCTCGTTTTATGTATACTCATTAATTCGGTCTTGCTTCGCACGTTTTTTTTTTTTTTTTTTTTTTTGCTTTTGAAAGAATTTAACAAACACATCGGACTAAGTTAAACAAGATTATCACAGCATTACCATTATATTCGGATGGTCTCCAACTTAATAAGAGACTCGATTTGTGCCCGTTCTACGCACAGGGTAATTTTTTTCTTTTAATTTGGTGCGCTTGGGGTTTCACCCCGTCTTGTGGCGATGCATTTTTGATTTGGTGTGCGCGGAGCTTTGTCCCGCCGCGAGGCGATGCATCTTTGATTTAGTGTGCGAGGGATTTCACCCTGCCCAGTAGCGATGTATTTTTGATTTGGTGTGGTAGGGCAAATACATTAAATAGGTGGAGAATATGTGCAGATTTTATTTATTTTTTCCTTTTATTTTCGCAGAAAATATGTGCTTGATACTCGATTTCCAAATTGAATTTAGACTTCCATAAAATTCAAAACACGGTAAGTTGGATTTTCCTTTTGAGTTTGTAATTTTTAAACCTAAATATTGTCAAGTCATGAATTCCAAATTGAATTTGATTTCTTTTTTATTTGTCTTTTTCCTATTCTTTTTAAACCAACTAGATTTGTGCCCGTTCTACACACCGGATATATATTTTTCTTTTAATTCAGTGTGTGCGGGGCTTCGTCCCGCCCCGTGGAAATGCATTTTTTATTTGGTGTGCGTTGGGGGCTTCGTCCCGCCACGTGGCGATGCATTTTTGATTTGGCTTCGCCCCGCCCCGTGGCGATGTATTCTTGATTTGGTGTGGCGGGGCAAATACATTAAATAACTAGAGAATATGTTCAGATTAATTTTTGTTTTCTTTTAACTTGGTGTGCGGGGCTTCGCCACCCTGTGGCAATGCATTTTTCATTTGGTGTGCGCCGGGCTTCGCCCTGCCCCGTGGTCATGAAATTTTGATTTAGTGTGGCGAGGCAAATACATTATATGGAGAATATGTGCAAATTTTATTTATTTTTTTCTTTTTACTTGGTGTCCGTAGGGCTTCGCCTCGCCCGTGCCAATGAATTTTTGATTTGGTGTGCGCGGGGCATCGCCCCCCACCCCCACCCCATCCCGTGGTGATGCAATTTTGATTTAGTGTAGCGGGGAAAATATATTAAATAGGTAGAGAATGTGTGCATATTTTATCACTACGGGAAAATTAGTAATCTACAACTGTAGATTGACAACTCGTAAATTAAAGGTTGTAAAAGATAGCATGTTTTACAACTTTTTCCAATGAAAAAGTTGTCAAAGTAAAAACTGTCCAACTCTTAGGTCCAAAGAGGTCCAAAGAGTAGTGACAAGAATTAAAAACCACAACTTTTGTTTGAAAAGGGTTGCAGAGAGAAGTGACCACCTTTAGATTTTACAACTCATATCTTAAAGGTAGTGAATAACTATATAACAACACGCATAAGGGTTGTTGAAGATATAAAAAAAATTGATTTTGAAAAATGTTCTTTGAGAGATTCGAACCCAAGCCTAATGTGTGTTAGCACAAGTCATCAACCATCCTTCCGGTTTCTCAATATTGGTAGATTTGTGCTTTTTTTTCCGATCAATATTCACAACCTTTACAAGGGTTGTAAAATGAAAAAATTGACTTTGAAATTTTTTTTTTGAGGCTAAGGTGAATCGAACCTGAACCTCCTATGCCTAAGACTTGGATTCCAACCATCCTTCCACATTTACATATCTGCTTATAATTTACGTTTATATTTATAAAAAAATGTTAAGGAAAAAAATGGACGGTTATGATGGGAAATGGAAAAGATAAGAAAAAAAGGATAAATAGACCTTCTACAACCCTTTTAAGAGTCGTCGTAGAGGTATAAAAACTTCACTAAATTTTTCTCACTTCGCAAAAAATTCCAACTCGGTGCTAAATTTTTCTCACTTCGCTAAATTTTATTCAATTCGGCAAAAAACTTCTCACTTCTGCTAAATTTTTTTGTCAACGCTATTGACAACCTTTATAAGAGTTGTCGTAGAGGTATAAACACTTCTGCTATATTCTTCTCACTTTTGCTAATCTACAAACTTTTAGACTTATAGTAGTCCGCTCCTGGCCAGGTTTCAATCTCGGAGCCAATTTCTTTCTCAAAGTTTCCGACTTATAGTAGTCCACTCCCAGCTAGGTTTCGATCTCGGAGTCATGGTATGCATATAATATGCCAGAATAGGGTTTGTTTAAGGTTTCAGGGAATATTCCAAGGAATCTTATCAGTAAATGGATGGATTCATCGTTCTTACGAAGTTTCCGACTTATAGTAGTCCACTCACGGCCGGTTTCGATCTCGGAGGCGGTGGTTTGCATACAATATGCCATAATAGGGTTTGTTTAATGTTTATGGGAATATTCCAAAGGAATCTTACCTCGTAAATGGATTGATTCATCGTTCTTACGAAGTTTTCAACTTATAGTAGTTCACTCACGGCCAAGTTTCGATCTCGGAGCTAGGGTATGCATATAATATGCCATAATATGGTTTGTTTAAGGTTTCAGGGAATATTCCGAAGGAATATTATATGTAAATGGATGGATTCATCGTTCTTACGAAGTTTCCGACTAATAGTAGTCCACTAACGGGCGGGTTCCGATCTCGAAGCGAGTTTGCATAAAATATGCCGAATAGGGTTTGTTTAAGGTTTCAGGGAATATTCCGAAGGAATCTTATCTGTAAATGGATGGATTCATCGTTCTTACGAAGTTTACGACTTATAGTAGTCCACTCACGGTCAGGTTTCGATCTCGGAGGCAGGGTTTGCATAATGCCATAATAGGGTTTGTTTAATGTTTAGGGGAATATTCCAAAGGAATCTTACCTGTAAATGGATGTATTCATCGTTCTTACGAAGTTTCCGACTTATAGTAGTCCACCCACGGACAGGTTTCGATCTCGGAGCCAGGGTTTGCATAATGCCATAATAGGGTTTGTTTAATGTTTAGGGGAATATTCCAAAGGAATCTTACCTGTAAATGGATGGATTCATCGTTCTTACGAAGTTTACGACTTATAGTAGTCCACTCACGGTCAGGTTTCGATCTCGGAGGCAGGGTTTGCATACAATATGCCATAATAGGGTTTGTTTAATGTTTAGGGGAATATTCCAAAGGAATATTACCTGTAAATGGATGGATTCATCGTTCTTACGAAGTTTCCGACTTATAGTAGTCCACTCACGGACAAGTTTCGATCTCGGAGTCAGGGTATGCATATAATATGCCAGAATAGGGTTTGTTTAATGTTTCAGGAATATTCCGAAGGAATCTTACATGTAAATGGATGGATTCATCGTTCTTACGAAGTTTCCGACTTATATTAGTCCACTCACGACAAAGTTTCGATCTCAGAGCTAGGGTATGCATATAATATGCTTAATATGGTTTGTTTAAGGTTTTGTGGAATATTCCGAAGGAATCTTATCTCTAAATGGATGGATTCAATGTTCTTACGAAGTTTTCAACTTATAGTAGTTCACTCACGGCCGTGAGTTTCGATCTCTGAGCGTGGTTTGCATACAATATGCCATAATAGGGTTTGTTTAATGTTTAGGGAATATTCCAAAGGAATCTTACCCGTAAATGGATGGATTCATCGTTCTTACGAAGTTTCCGACTTATAGTAGTCCACTCACGGACGTGTTTCGATCTCTGAGCTGGTTTTGCATACAATATGCCATAATAGGGTTTGTTTAATGTTTAGGGAATATTCCAAAGGAATCTTACCCTGTAAATGGATTGATTCATCGTTCTTACGAAGTTTCCGACTTATATTAGTCCACTCACGACCAAGTTTCGATCTTAGAGCTAGGGTATGCATATAATATGCCAGAATATGGTTTGTTTAAGGTTTCGGGGAATATTCCGAATGAATCTTATCTGTAAATGGATGGATTCATCGTTCTTACGAAGTTTCCGTCTTATAGTAGTCCACTCACGGCCAAGTTTCGATCTCGGAGCTAGGGTATGCATATAATATGCCATAATATGGTTTGTTTAAGGTTTTAGGGAATATTCCGAAGGAATATTATCTGTAAATGGATGGATTCATCGTAAATTAAAAGTTGAACCCTCTCGAGCTTCTTGGTTCATAGTTTATTTGTCGTTATACCACATTTGAAGTTGGAATCAACACCGAGCTTCATATTTATCGATTTCCATGATATATCCTGCTAAGTTTGAAGGTTGAACCCTCTCTGAGCTTCTTGGTTCATAGTTTGTTTGTCGTTATGCCACATTTGAAGTTGGAATCAATACTGAGCTTCATATTTATCGATTTTAGCTCATACTTATCGATTTCGATGATGTATCATGCTAAGTTTGAAGTCAGAACTATCCCGGAGCTTCTTGGTTCACAGTTTGTATGCCGTTATACGATATTTGAAGTTCGAATCAACACTGAGCTTCATATTTATTGATTTCGATGATGTATGCTGCTAAGTTTGAAGTCAAACCCTCTCGGAGCTTCTTGGTTCACAGTTTCTATGCCCTTATACCATATTTGAAGTTCATATCAACACTGAGCTTCATATTTATCGTTTTCGATGATGTATCATGCTAAGTTTGAAGTCAGAACTCTCCCGAGCTTCTCGGTTCACGCTTGTATGTCGTTATACCATATCGAAGTTCGAATCAACACTGAGCTTCATATTTATCGATTTCGATGATGTATCATGCTACTTCATGACCTGTATAACTTGTCAAAATTACTTCATGACCTATGCGATTAGTCGAAATTCAAACCGGAAGCATAAAGAGAAAGCACAAAGAAACACACCAATTATCGAATTCATTTTTCATTTTCCCGATTCATTCTTATACAGTTTTTGGATTTTTTTATATCAGAATGTCGATAACAATGTCCTAAATTTATTAATATTTTTCTTGGATTTTTTTTCATGTCGAAGGTTGATAATTAAACCGAAAACATGAGTTCGTGTTAACACAAAGAAAACACACTTACCTTGATCCGTATGACACTCTTAAGTTAAATCTATACCGTCCATAAATTTTTGATAATCCGTATGACCACATCCTACCACATCTTATCCGTTAAAATTCTTTTACATAAATTTTTTTTTTTCTCTCACTTACCTTCACTCACGTTTCTTTCTCTCGTCTCTCATCTTTCCATCCCTTAGAAAAAAAAAAACCTCACTTAAATGAAATCGAACCAATTTTTTCAACAAAATTTCAGTAAAACTATAATTTGTTCTTCAGTTTTCTAATATAATGTTTGGGTTTCAAGGTTCACCATGAACGGGTGTAGCTAGGATTTTGAAACCCTTGTTTCTTCCAACAAACCCTAATTCACTGATTTCCCAAATCCTTGATTATCTTTTCGATTTCATATTGAATCCTCACAAACCCTAGTTTTAGTTCAAGTAGAAACCCTTAATTTCATCGTTGATTTCTCTATTTTACTTCATCTTGAACTCATCCCCTAAACCGTAACTTCTACAGAGATGGGTTCACTAGATTTTAGGGGTTTGAGAAGATTGAACTGATGAGAAATCAATATCTGATGTTGGTGGTTATTATGACGAAGTTGTGTGGTTTCAGATCTACATATTGAAGACCCCGAGGAAGTTGTGGATGAGGAAGAAGAAATGGAGAAAGATGCTGCAGTCCCCGTGGAGAATCTGCAAAGGAAGATTTTAAAGTATAAGAAACGGAAAGAAAATTATGATTGCAAGTTAATTGGTGAACATTTTCCTGTTAATGAAGCAAGAGAAAGATGGTCGGACCGATTTGACGCATCAAAGGTTGTGATTCTGATTGTTTACTGGTTTTTGATTGTTTATTGTTTATTGATTTTGCATTTTTTTTTTACATGTTTGAATTGTTTATTCATTTTGTAATTTCTATTTTGGGAAATTTTTTTACATGTTTTGATTGATTGATTGATTTTTTGTGTAATTGTAGGCAAGGGATGCTGGTGCAGCTTTCTTGCAAGTGAGATGGTTAAATTAAGACTACCGGAGCTGTTGGTACCGAAGGTGATTATTTCTCAAATAATTTTATTTGAATTGGAAGAATTTGCTTGCCTGCATAATACTTAGCCAAACATATGTATGTGGAATTTAAAGATGCTAATGGGTCTAATGATTAGATTGTGATTTTACTTGGAAAGAAAAGTTTTAGCATTGCAGATTCCAGCCGGTCACGGGAATTGGTTAAACTTTTCTAGTGTAGTCTATCTATAGAGGACGAAACTGGAGGAAATGTTTCTGTTTTGCACTGTAATTGTTCCCAGTTTGGCAGGGTTTGTTAGGAGGAGAGGATAAGTCATTTCCAAGTTATATCCCTAATTTGAGCTTGAACAGCTGTGTTAGGTGGCACACAGAATTCGCATAAGAACCGTGAAAGAGTTAAGAATAAAATGTATGATTATGAACTGGGAGCATCAAATGAAGAATGATGTGTCAAAGATTACACCGTTTTGTGTGAAATGTATGCACTAATCACGCAAGTGGTTGATAGAGCTTACAAAAACACAACCCATTATCACGTGAATAGTATACATCCATCCATCCATCAGCTATGTTAATGGGTGAGCTTACATGGATGTGTCTAAACAAATACATCACAAAAGTACCTCTGAAGCCACTCCTTTTACGTTTTTTTCTTGTTTCTGTCGTCTGAACTATACATTGATGTGTCTAAACCTTTATTCTGCAGGTTCACAATGCCCTTGGTGTTAGCTACATCCGTGATGAGAAGCTCGAGAAGGGAATCAATTAATTTGAAAGAATTTGAAAGACTTGAAAGCTTCCCTCAAGGCTTTTGAATAAGTTTTACTTTTCAATCCTAACAACAAATTGGCACTGCCTAGGAGAGATGCTTTGAAGGAACGCGTGCAAATGTACAAGGAAACTCCTATGAAATCATCTAAAAAGAAGTAAATATTTGTGTGCGAAGAAGCCGAGAAATCTCTGCCGCCATGGAATGTAAATTTCTTCGCTCAAAAGCAACTACATCAAGGTAATCTGGACTCCTATCTTGTTGTGAACTGAAAATATGGTACTTATTGATTGGTTTCTCGATCTTATGTTTGACAATTGGTTTCTTTTCAGGTTAAGTATATGAAATGATACCAAGATATTTTCAAATTTTGGAGACGATTCCGAGGATGATAGCAATATGGAAGTAGAAACTGTTACTAGTCGCCGAAGTGCTTCTCAGTTCAATAACAAATCTTGGGCAGCAAGGTCAGTTACTACAGTTCTTGAGCAGACTTCGTACTGTCACTTTATGAGATGAATATTTCTAGTCGGTTAATAGAATGTGGAGTTGTCTGTTTCTTATATAGTTCATCCTGTAGTGAGATTATTAAATGGTTGACGTTCATGAGAATGATAAACTGAGGCTCTAGATCATGAACCAAGATAGGCCTATGAACTCGTTTCATTATTTTTAACCTATCATCTGAAGATCTGTCTAGTACATCTTGTACAAGTCTGCTCTCAATAGTGATGGTAAAAGTCTGTACCATCCTGGTTTTAGGTCTATCTTGGGTCATGATTTTTTCCATAACTTTCTAGGCAGTATTTGGTTACAAGATGCCCAATGTCTTTCTAGGCAGTATTTGGTTACAAGATGACCAATGTAATAATCCTCACTTATCATATTGCAGATATCCTGGCTTCAGCAGCATGATATTATTTTTATGATGGCGCGCTTCTTGTACATTTAGATCAGGAGCAGTTGAACAAATTTTGACTCATGCCCGAAAGCTCCAAGTATGGAGATGAAACTCTTTGAGCATTATGAGAATATATGTGGTGATTAACAACATTGAAAAGAATCTAGTGTATTTGGTGAATGATTACATTGTAAATTGTTGATGAATGTATTATAGTTTTGTTGTTGATGAATCAAGTGTTTGAATGCTGTCACATTTTATGATTTTAATGGTTTACATTTGAATGAATGCTGGTATATTTTGAATGTTGTGACCAATTTCATTTTTTTTTCACAAATGGAAAATAACCACAACTGCGATTTAAGGTTGTCAAAAAATGACATACAACTCAAACCAAAGTTGTCAAAGAGATGACATACAACTCTAACCATTGTTGTCAACGAAATGACTTATAACTCAAATCAAAGTTGTCAAATAAGTGACATACAACTCAAACCATTGTTGTCAAAGAACTGACATACAACTCTAACCGTAGTTGTCAAATAATTTCTACAACCCCAACAAGTGTAGTGTATGAGTTATTTTCACAACCCAGGTATGAGTTGTGTTAGGCATTAAGAGGAAATTTCGAAAGACATTCACAACTGAAAAAAACGTTGTATACAATGGAACGACAACCGTGTCTACGACTATTATTGACGAGTTGCAAAGAATTGAAGACTTTCTACAACCCCCCCCTTGTGCAACCTATAGATAAACGTCGTCTTATATTGTACGACAACTGTTTTCCGGGGTAGTTAATCGATGTTTTTCCCGTAGTGTATTTATTTTTCCTTTTAACTTGGTGTGCGCAGGGATTCGCCCTGCCCGGTGGCAATGCATTTTTGATCTGGTGTGCGCTTGACTTCGTCCCGCCCCGTGGCGATGCATTTTTGATTTGGAGTGCGCGAGGCTTCGCCACGCCCCGTGGGGCAAATATATTAAATAGGTGGAGAATATGTACAATTTTTTTTTTCCTTTTAACTTGGTGTGTGTGCGGGGCTCGCCCTGCACTGTGGCAATGGATTTTTGATTTTGTGTGCGCGGGGCTTCGCCCCGCCCCGTGGTGTTGCAATTTTGATTTTGTGTGGCGAGGAAAATACATTAAATAGGTAGAGAATGTGCGCATATTTTATTTATTTGTTCTTTTTATTTTTGCCGAAATTATGTGGATTTTTTCCCTTTATGTATTAATTTGGAAAAAAAGTTTTAATATTTATTTTTTTCTTTTATTTTTGTAGAAAATATGTGGATTTTTTCTCCTTTATATATTAATTTGGATCAAAGAGTCATAATATAGTAGTTACTCGATTTCCAAATTGAATTTGTACTTACATAAAATTCCAAACACGGGAAGTTAGGTTTTCCTTTTTAAGTTTGTAATTTTTAAACCAATCATACGTTGCCAAGTGTCCTCACATAAATATTGAATTTGGTTTCTTTTTTTTAATCTTTTTCCTATTCTTTTTAAACCAACAATATGTTGCCAAGTGTCCTCACCAAAACGCTCGTTTCACCAAACTTAAAAAAGGCCTATTTCGGCCAATAGGAAGCGAGGGTTTCCTCACCGTTCAACGTGGGAGTTTTATTTGTCTAGGCCTTTAATTCTTTAGATTATACGTTTCCAAGTGTCTTTACCAAAACTCTCGTTTCACCAAACTCAAAAAAGGCCTAATTCGGCCAATAGGAAGCGAGGGTTTCTTCACCTTTCAATGTGCAGAATCAAGAAATTAGTTTGTGAAGGGGATTTGAGAATTACCAGAAACAAATGGAATCAGAATTATGATCTGTGTATTATTGTAGCATTTAACCTGGGTTTTAGGAATTCAAAATTTCAAGAAATCAAGGAATGTCAGTGGCTTCCTCCAGATTTTGGTTTCACAATGTTCTGCTGTGATGGATCTTCTATAGGAAATCCTGGTGCTGCAGGATTTGAAGTGGTTGTAAGAGATCACTAATGTCATGTGCTTGGTACTCTCACAGGTGGTATAGGGATTGCTTCTAACTACATAGCAGAAGTTTATGCAATTGTCTGTGCAATGGAATTGGAAATACAGTGGTTCAAAGAAAAAATAAACTTGTCTCAGACACTCAAATTGTGGTAAACCAATTTTCTAATGGTCATGTGCCATGGTTTCTCAGAAGTAGATGGAAGCAGGCAGTGAGTAAAATCTCCCAAATCATATATAAGCATTATTATAGGGAGGTTAATTTTTCAGCAGATTCTATTGCAAAGAAAGGTACAACCTTGGCTCCAGGTGAAAGACAACTCTATGCAGGAAGACCTTCATCTCTAAGGAGAGTTGAAATGCCAAATGTGAAATACTACAGATGCTGTTAGAGTTGTAAATGGGCTTATGGAACATGCCTTATTTTGCTTTCTTTTATTTTTCAGTATTGTCAAAAATCTAAAACTCTTGATGTAACTCCTTTTGATTATTAATGAAATGAATGTGATTCAGAAAAAAAAATGTGGGAGCTTTTTTTCCTAGCATTTTTAGGGGCGACCCCAAACGAATTAGGGGCGACACAAAAGACAAAATAGGATGAAAATACTTGTATGCCCCTTCATAATCGGTAGTTTAGTTATCTACCGACTGCAAAATCTCATTTTTGGGACAACTCTATATTCGGTAGTTATATGAACTATTTTGACTACCGATTATAGGCTCAACCAAATTAGAAAAATAGAGGATTTTTTGCAAAATCTCACTTTGGGGCAACTTTATATTCAGTAGTTATATGAACTATCTTGACTACCGATTATGGTAGGATTTCGGCAGAAAGGTCCACTGTATAATCGGAAGTCAGGATACCTTCATTTACTACCGATTATAGGCTCAACCAATGCAGTTGAAAATTCTCGGTGCGGGCATGGACGTGGTATGAATACAATGCCGGTACGCTATACATGGGGTCTGGGGGGTCCGAGAAAATTGAATTTCAGTCCGTTTTGAATTTTTTTCTTGTTTTCATTCCACTGCCGGGACAATCATTTAATTCTCGAGAATAATTGAATCGGGAGTCAAGATAACTTTATTTACTACCGATTATAGGATTTTTGCAAAATCTCATTTTAGGGCTACTCTACATTCAGTAGTTATATGAACTATTTGGACTACCGATTATGATAGGAATTCAGCAAAAAGACCTAATGTATAATCAGAAGTCATAATAACTCTTCCTTTCTTACCGATTATAGGCTCAACCAAAATTTAAAAACAACAAGATTTTTTGCAAAATCTCATTTTGGGGCTACTCTATATTCGATAGTTATATGAACTATCTTGACTACCTATTATGGTAGGATATTTGCAAAGAGAGCCACTGTATAATCGGAAGTCAGGATAACTTCAATTACTACCGATTATAGGCTCAACCAAAATTCAAAAAAAGAGGATTTTTTGCAAAATCTCATTTCGGGGCTACTCTATATTCGGTAGTTATATGAACTATCTTGACTACCGATTATGGTAGGATATTTGCAAAGAGAGCCACTGTATAATCGGAAGTCATGATAACTCTTCCTTTCTTACCGATTATAGGCTCAACCAAAATTCAAAAAAAGAGGATTTTTGCAAAATCTCATTTTGGGGCTACTCTATATTCGGTAGTTATATGAACTATCTTGACTACCGATTATGGTAGGATATTTGCCAAAGGTCTACTTTAATCGGAAGTCAAGATAACTTTATTTACTACCGATTATAGGATAATCAAAATTCAAAAGATAGAGGATTTTATTTTGGAGATACTTTATATTCAGAGCTATATAAACTAAATTGACTCCCGATTGTTGATTAACTACCGATTGTATAGTTATCTACCGATTATAAAGGGTAGTTTGGCCATTAAAAAACGGGATTATGGATTAACCTTCCGATTATGACATATTTTGTCCTTTTGTGTCGCCCCTAATTCGTTTGGGGTTGTCCCTAAAAGTGCAAGGCTTTAAGTCTTTAGATTTGTTTGCATTATATTTGTTTTTAAAAATTTGGGGTTTTTGTATTAATTTTGTTTAAGATAGAGTTTTAATGGATCCCAACATTTGAATGGGGTTTTTGTACCACAAGTTTGGTCACCTTGGGTTTTTATGACTAGTCTGTTTTTTTTTTTTTTTTTTTTTTTTTTTTTTTTTTCTGCTGCCAACGTATGATATACGCATGGAATGATAGGGCAACTATTTATTTCCACCTTGGTCTCATTTGATTGAAAAAACTTTAACTGACATCAAAAGAGTACCCATTTGGGTTAAGATTTTTGGAATCCCTCTGCATATGTGGGATAACGATGGTCTAAGCCTAATCTCTAGTTTTCTTGGCAAACCCCTGCTAGCTGATAAATGCACTATCAAGAAATCCAGATTGGCATATGCTAGGATTTGCGTAGAAATAGATACAGAATTTTCTTACCCAGAAAGCATTCCATTATTGGTGTACATATTGGTGATCCAATGTAATTCCCATGAAAAAGTAGGTCTGTTTGTTGTTATGAATAATCGATTTATGCATGTTTTGTAGCGGCGTACATATTGGTGTACCTATGGAATCCCATGAAAAAATAGGTATGTATGCGGTTATGAATGATCGATTTTATGCATGTTTTGTAGTTGTGTACATATTGGTGCACTTGTGTAGTTCCCATGAAAAAATAGGTTTGTATGCGGTTATGAATGATCGATTTTATGCATATATTGTAGGGGTGTACATATTGGTGCACCTGTATAGTTCCCATGAAAAAATAGGTTTGTGCGTGGTTATGAATGATTGTTTTTATGCATGTTTTGTAGGGGTGTACATATTAATGTACTTGTGTCTTTTTCATGAAAAAATAGATTTGTGCGTGTGTTTATGGGTAAAAATCGTTTCTGCTGATTTCGGTAACTTCGGTAGGTGAGTGAGAAACTGGTTCAAACCCTAAACAAATGTGCTGCACATGAGCACTTTATAGATTTGAGAGATCAATCTGTACAAGTCCGGCCTAAACCAAGAAATGGCCGTTCCAGACTTGCTTCGGTCACAAAGTGGAGGAGAAGGGTTGATTTGGGGAGGGAAGCAAAGAAAGGTGTTGAGGAGAGTAGTATCTCGACTTGTATCAGAAAGTGAAAGCTTAGGAAGCTTGCAAGAGATGAAAGCTTTTGGGAGAGCTTGCAAAGTTGCCTTTCTGAGAGTGTAGTATTTTTCTCCTGACCGAGACTTGTTCTCTGGTGGAAATAGGTAAGACCTATTTATACAAATCGAGATTAAAACGTACCCTGGCCTCATGAAGGGAGAGAGTAAATGGTGAAATAATGGGAGGAGGTGGTAACCGCATGGTTTAATGGGTGAAAACGTTTTTCACCATTATTTCCTCTTTTATTTGACCGCTTTATTCCTTTTCACGCTTTCTTAATGTGAGCGTAGTATACGCTGCATGATGTGACCGCCAAACCAAAACCCTAAAGAAGCATCCCCCAGTTTGTGTTGATGTCTCGAGTGTTGGTTGCATCTTGAGTGCAAGTGGCGCTGCTAGTGGCGCGTGTGGCATGTGCCAATGGCATGTGCGGAATGCCTTGGTGGTAGGTTGCACGGTTTGCAAGTTAGGCTACCAGCGTGTGTGTTTGGCATGTGCCAATGGCATGTGCGGAATGCCTTGGTGGTAGGTTGCATGGTTTGCAAGTTTAGGTTACCAGCGTGTGTGTTTGGCATGTGCCAATTGCATGTGCGGAATGCCTTGGTGGTAGGTCGCACGGTTTGCAAGTTAGGCTACCTGCGTGTGTGTTTGTCATGTGCCAATGGCATGTACGGAATGTTGACCTAGTTGCAAGTCTTGCAAGCCTAGGGCGCTATATTTGGCGTGGGCCAAAGGCATAGCGGCTTGGAAATATGGCTTGCGACACGTGTTGGCATGTGCCAATGGCACGTGCAGCCATGTAGACCTAGTTGCAAGTCTTGCAAGCCTAGGGCGCTATATTTGGCGTGGGCCAAAGGCATAGCGGCTTGGAAATTTGGCATTGTTGCCACGGTGCGCAGGGTGCGGCTTGGTTTGGAATTGTTTCCATGGTGCGCAGGGTGCGGCTTGGTTTGGCATTGTTGCCATGGTGCGCAGTATGCGGCTTGGTTTGGCATTGTTGCCATGGTGCGCAGTATACGGCTTGGTTTGGCATTGTTGCCATGGTGCGCAGTGGTGCGGCTTGGTTTGGCATTGTTGCCATGGTGCGCAGTGGTGCGGCTTGGTTTGGCATTGTTGCCATGGTGCGCAGAGATGCGGCTTGGTTTGGCATTGTTGCCATGGTGCGCAAAGATGCGGCTTGGTTTGGCATTGTTGCCATGGTGCGCAGGTGCGGCTTGGTTTGGCATTGTTGCCATGGTGCGCAGGGTGCGGCTTGGTTTGGCATTGTTGCCATGGTGCGCAGTATGCGGCTTGGTTTGGCATTGTTCCCATGGTGCGCAGGGTGCGGCTTGGTTTGGCATTGTTGCCATGGTGCGCAGGGTGCGGCTTGGTTTGGCATTGTTGCCATGGTGCGCGATATGCGGCTTGGTTTGGCATTGTTGCCATGGTGCGCAGTGGTGCGGCTTGGTTTGGCATTGTTGCCATGGTGCGCAGATATGCGGCTTGGTTTGGAATTAGGGTTACGTGTTGAAAACCCTAACCGGTATTTTGAAAAAATACCCCTATTAATTATTTACACCGAAAGTTAAATGCTCTTAGTTAATGTGTTGCGGGTAACACTAGGTCATGGGGTTTACGATTTTACCCTTGTCTAAAAACCACCATCAACATTAAGTCCCGCTTAGCTCGGAACAGGGGCTTTGTTGCGAGGTAAGCATAAGATGGTGACAAACTATTAACAAAGAAAACGTAAGGAAAATTGAAGGAGGCTTGTCTGACCTTTTATAAATATGATTTGGAATCCTTGCCTCTGGTAGTTTTGCACAAATCGGGAGGCTGGCACAATTGGTGGGGCCGGTGCAGCTTGGGCGACGTTGGGAAGTTGGCGTGAGTTGGGAAACTGAGTGTGCTAGCTGGTGGGACCGGCGCAAAGTGTAGAAACCGTGCGTGCTTGCAGGCGTGACTTGGGCGGCTATTGGGAGGTCGGCGCAATTGGTGGGGCCGGTCCATCTTGGAAACCATGCTTGCAGGCGTGACTTGGGCGACATTGGGCAGTCGCACCCTTTGTGGGCCCGTTTCTTACACGCGTGATTTTGGTAAAAGGGAAATCCTTCCCTATTTCAAAGTCTTTACGCCTATATATATATAAAGCCCTTTCTCCCCATCCTGCGCTTTATTCTTTCCTCTTTTCATACTAGCGGCAAAGAGAAACCGGCTTCGTGTATGTCTTCGAGTACTTTTTTCTCTCTTTTTTTTTCTTTTCACGTAGTGTAAACCTTAAGAGTAGGCGTTTCCACAATCCTTGCGTATGATTTCTTGGCGTGCCTCTTGTAGAAAATATTGTATGTATGCAACCAAGGGAAGTACTGCATATATTGTTTGAACCCGTAGGAAATATTGCATATATGAATTTTCGGTCCCGAAAGAAATATTTGAACCCCGAAGAAAATCTTCGCGTGTGTATTTTGAACCCGTAGAGGATGCTCCGTATATAATTCTGAACCCGAAGAATGATACCGTAGGCGTATTTAAGCCCGTACGAAACACTGCATGTGTATTTCGAACCCGTAGAGAACCCTGTATGAATCCCGAAGAAGAATACTGTGTATACGCTTCATATGACTTCGAACCCGCAGGAAATATTGTATATATGATTTTTGCTTCTTGAAAGAAGTACCACACGCGCAGTTTTTGAACCAATAGAAAATGCTCCATATATATTTTTGAACCCGAAGAAGGATACTGTAGACACACTTGTACCCGTATAGAATGCCGCGTATATAGTCTCGAACCCGAAGAAAATACTGCGTATATAGTCTTGAACTCGAATAAAAATACGTCCTCCTTCCCCTTTCTCTTTTTTTGTTGTTGTTGGGTACGATTATGTGTCAGGGAGATAACTCCGCCTTTCTCCGTTTGTTTTGTGCAGATATCTTATTACCAAATTGTTATGAAGGAATTCGATAAGATGTTACCTGAACCAAATTTCACTTCGTCGAAGGATGCTCATAATTCCAAGCCGAACATAGATGATGAATTCTTCACTAGAGCCCTCGCCCCCGCTCGGAAGAATCACCCAGGTTTCGTGCCAATTTTGCTAACCGGTGGTGAGGATGACGGAAAACACGTTCGGTTCGCCCTGAGAGCACCATTCGGTTCTGTCTTCATAAAGGGGTATATTCCTCTTCCAACATTGACTTCGTGGATGTGTCAAAGTCCATTGCGTTCTTTTGACAGATGGGTTGAGTTCATGGTGAACAAGGAGCGTATAAATAACAACTTGACTCGAGCGCAGGTCATTGATGCTGTCAAGACTGCAGTAAATCTCCAGATTATGAAGGACATCTGTAACACCCCGTGTTTTTAGCATGGCGCATGTTAAAGGATGCGCCATTTGCTTGTGATGAAGCTTCATCCAAAGCTTCCTTTGCATGGTGAGATGCATTTGGCCCTGGGCCATATATGGTGCCAAGTAAGGCACATCGCATATGCATATTGGCTAAGGCCAATATGGCATTGGTTGGAAGCTACATTGGCCAAGAGCCATTATTGCATCAAATGATGCATTAGGTCAGTTGGGTAGATGACCTTGGAAGTGGACGGCCAACATGGCCGGGTATCGGGTTGGAAGAGTACGGCCAACATGGCCGGACATCGGGTTGGCAGTGGACGGCCAACATGGCCGGACATCGGGTTGGAAGAGGACGGCCAACATGGCCGGACATCGGGTTGGAAGAGGACGGCCAACATGGCCGGACATCGGGTTGGCAGTGGACGGCCAACATGGCCGGACATTGGGTTGGCAGAGGACGGCCAACATGGCCGGTTATTCAGGAAAATACATGGCAACGGCCATGAATAGTAAACGGGGAGTTGATGAAATATTTTTGGTCCCCCAAATTGAGTTCTAAAAATGTCAAATTAACATATATAGGGAAGGGTAGTTAGTTGAAGGTGCATATGCGGACTATGTACCAAGTAAGCTTCATAGCTTAGCCGGAAGAGTATAAATGATGCCAAAGGCTCATTTATAGTTGCGTAGCCTCTCAAAGAGGGCATTTGATGCTTAGGCATCGTTATGCCATATTGCGGACCAAACATGCATCACTTGGATGCATTTCGACGAAACGGCTTATACGGACTAGGCCATTTTCATTATTACTTGGCCACGGCCATGCAAACGAGTTGGATTAAGTTACTGTCCCTTCGAGGATGAACTACGGTTTGTGCTTGATCCCTTTAGAGTAGGGAAGGGTACGTAGGCAGCCGCAATGAGTTGCAGCATTGCCGGTCCAGCACGTTGTCGCTCATATCATCTAATTTTGAGATGATTGCGGCACTTTGGCCTCTCATATCATCTGGCTCAGCAGCTTGACGCAAGAGATGATTGTGGCCATACTTGATGAGGCTTAGTTGCATGCCAGCAAGTGGATGCTCATACTACCTATCAAGCTACAAAGAGCAAGCTATAGCCTATCCGGGAGGCGAAAACCCGAATGTCGTAATTTGGCTCAATAGGAGTCCATATTTTATGGGAAACAGCCCAAAGATCAAGACATGTTTATCTATAGATCCACATGGTCACCAGATTTAGCCAAATTCCATCGTTTAGGGCCTCAAAAGGCCGTTTTTGCCGTATTAAGCAAGTTTTTGCTTTCCTTAATAAACCCTTTTGCGGAACAAGGGTAAGTTGGAACGGTGTGGAAGCTAAGTTAGATGCATCATGCCCCACGAGCATGCTTACGAGGGCAATTGAACGTGCATTTGCCTAGCTTTGAGGCCCGGATCGTAGCTTCATCATCATGGCGCACCGGGGAGATTACTGCCTGCGGGGCAACGCGCCAAAGGCGTAATTTTCCGGTCCGTCACGAATGGTATCAGAGCCGATTCCGAGAAAACTCTAGGGACTTGTGCGGAGTGGACTCATTGGCGAGTACTTTCCGTAACGGAAAACTTAAAGTTGGAGAGTAGGCCAACACGTGCGGGAAAGAGTTTGTAACTCGCTGGGCCGGTTACTTTGCAAATCGAGTTGAGCTTGTATAAGCACCGTGAGTTTGCCGGGCCTCCGTGGCACCCCGCTTACGAGCATCAGGAAGACCGTCCGAGACGGTGGGTAGACAATGGGACCGATCATCCCCACACGTTGGCACCGGCCAAGGGTGTGCGTTGTCGTGCCCGGCTAGCATCCCACTTACGAGTGGCAACCCAGTAAATCCGTCGGGGACGGTGGCTTGCATCCAACCGCACCGGCATTAGAGATTGGTCCTCACAGTGTTGCGTTGAGTTTTGCCTTGTCATTTCGATGACATCTTTCAACTTGCGAACCTTAGGGATTCCTGGGTGGTAGTATGGGATGCTATCTAGGATACCTTGTCGAGATATCCTCTTGGCACTGGCCAATTGCGATTCTTGTTTTTGTTGGGGGCACTTTTTGGATTCTTGGGCAGGTGGTATGGGACATGTGCTCAGAAGGTCTAAATTGTTGTTCATGACAACTTGAAGAAACCCGTGATTTCTGAGCTTCTGGTATGGGACTTTTGCTCAGGAAATCCAACTCGAAGAGATTGTCCACAATAGCTTTGGTTTTGAATTTCTGGGACGAAATTCTTTGAAGGGTGTGATAATGTAACACCCGTGTTTTAGCATGGCGCATGCTAAAGGATGCGCCATTTGCTTGTGATGAAGCTTCATCCAAAGCTTCCTTTGCATGGTGAGATGCATTTGGCCCTGGGCCATATATGGTGCCAAGTAAGGCACATCGCATATGCATATTGGCTAAGGCCAATATGGCATTGGTTGGAAGCTACATTGGCCAAGAGCCATTATTGCATCAAATGATGCATTAGGTCAGTTGGGTAGATGACCTTGGAAGTGGACGGCCAACATGGCCGGACATCTGGTTGGAAGAGTACGGCCAACATGGCCGGACATCGGGTTGGAAGAGGACGGCCAACATGGCCGGACATCGGGTTGGAAGAGGACGGCCAACATGGCCGGATATCGGGTTGGCAGTGGACGGCCAACATGGCCGGACATTGGGTTGGCAGAGTACGGCCAACATGGCCGGATATCGGGAAAATACATGGCAACGGCCATGAATAGTAAACGGGGAGTTGATGAAATATTTTTGGTCCCCCAAATTGAGTTCTAAAAATGTCAAATTAACATATATAGGGAAGGGTAGTTAGTTGAAGGTGCATATGCGGACTATGTACCAAGTAAGCTTCATAGCTTAGCCGGAAGAGTATAAATGATGCCTAAGGCTCATTTATAGTTGCGTAGCCTCTCAAAGAGGGCATTTGATGCTTAGGCATCGTTATGCCATATTGCGGACCAAACATGCATCACTTGGATGCATTTCGACTTAAACAGCTTATACGGACTAGGCCATTTTCATTATTACTTGGCCACGGCCATGCAAACGAGTTGGATTAAGTTACTGTCCCTTCGTGGATGAACTACGGTCTGTGCTTGATCCCTTTAGAGTAGGGAAGGGTACGTAGGCAGCCGCAATGAGTTGCAGCATTGCCGGTCCAGCACGTTGTCGCTCATATCATCTAATTTTGAGATGATTGCGGCACTTTGGCCTCTCATATCATCGGCTCGGGCAGCTTGACGCAAGAGATGATTGTGGCCATACTTGATGAGGCTTAGTTGCATGCCAGCAAGTGGATGCTCATACTACCTATCAAGCTACAAAGAGCAAGCTATAGCCTATCTGGAGGCGAAAAACCCGAATGTCGTAATTTAGCTCAAGAGGAGTCCATTTTGATGGGAAACGGCCCAAAGATCAAGACATGTCGATCTATAGATCCACATGGTCACCAGGATTTAGCCAAATTCCATCGTTTAGGGCCTCAAAAGGCCGTTTTGCCGTATTAAGCAAGTTTTTGCTTTCCTTAATAAACCCTTTTTGCGGAACAAGGGTAAGTTGGAACGGTGTGGAAGCTAAGTTAGATGCATCATGCTCCACGAGCATGCTTGCAAGGGCAATTGAACGTGCATTTGCCTAGCTTTGAGGCCCGGATCGTAGCTTCATCATCATGGCGCACCGGGGAGATTACTGCCTGCGGGGCAACGCGCCAAAGGTGTAATTTTCCGGTCCGTCACAACATCCCAGGCTTGGTTGCTTTCATCTCCAGATGGTGTTCGGACACCCATACAATCATATGTAGATGGGGTGAGATAACTTTCTCCTTGGAGAGTGTGGCTCTCTTCTTTGAATCTTCCCAGAATCGGGAATCTTAGAATCCAATTATCTGAAAGTGAGGTGAAGATGCGGGATGACCTGGCCGCTAAGTTGGGGGATTTTGCTCGGAAAGACTCCATTGCGAAGTCAAAGGATTCTGCCCGGAAAGAGGATGAAAGGTGCCCTTACGGTTGGTGGATATCTCAATGGTTTCCGGACGAGTTGGAGCCTGAACAGAGAAAACCGGTGATCTTCATGTCGCAAAGCATTTTTGGCTCTCTGGTTGTCCAGAGACATTTTTGATGACGGTGATCCGGCAAGAAAGGAATAAGACCGAGCTGTTAGAGATTGCTGTGAAGTTGGCAAAGGGTGAAGTTCTTCCCATTGGCAAGCTGTTCCTTGGTTCCCTGTATGTGCATCTGGATCACCTAGTTGCGAACATTCAAGTTTCGAATGGTTTCATAAAAGTGGATTCATATGTGCACGTTGCTTTTCTGCAAGTCTGGCTATGGGAGCACTTCGAGAAGTATGCTCCGAAAACGCTGCCTTCGCTTCCCGTGAGTTGGTGGGGCTCTCGAATTCTTCGATGGGTGAACAGGCGTCCAAGAGTTGGCGTGAGCTTGGTTAGTTTTCTTGATAAGTTGCATGAAATCAATTTTCGTCCATGGGGGGCGGTCCATAAGTCGGTGACTCAAATTGACACCTTTTCTTCTGCCCCGCTCACGTCTTTGTCTTCTGATGACGATTTGAGTGTTGGTGAAAACCTGTTCATTCAGAGCTGCTCTCCAGGTTATATACCGTCTTTCTTCGTGGGGTCTTTCCAGATAGCTGCTTATAATATTGACTGTGCCGCTCGTCACATGGGTTTCGATCAAGGGGTGCCTCTTGTTTACCGGCCGGTGATCCCTAAGGATTCATTGCGTGTCGCCCTCGACGCTTGATGCCCTTGAGTCGGGTATCCGTCTTCCCTTCTTTCAAATGGGAAGAGTAACTTCGACGACCTTCGGCTATAATGAGTTTTGGTGCGACGAGTTTATTATGATCCGAGATTTTGTGAATAACGTGGTGGAAAACGTTCGTTGCAAACCTTCCCCAGCAGTTTTGAAGAAGTATCCAATGTTGAGGGATCCCAAGCGAAAGTTGCCTAGCAATTCGGAAAGTCCCTAGGCCAAAGAACGGAGAACGAAGAATCGTGCTGGCGGGTTCCGGACGGTTTCGCAAGATCCTCCCACGGATCTTGTGTATTTCAGTTCTTCCAATAACCAGATATGTGTCGCCTCTTCATTGGCTTGTCTCAAAACACGTGAATTTCGGCTGAGAACATGTGTCTTGTTTCCTTCAGGGCTTCGGTAGTGTTAATGCTTTCGCTGCCCTTGCACGTTGCCGAGAGACAGCAGTTTCTTCAAGGAATTCCGGCGGCACTACTCATAGCGGTGATGAGTCGAGAAAGAAGAAAGTTCAACAAGTGAGAGTGATTCCTATGGCAGCACTGGTTCTTCTTCGGGAAGTGGTTTGGTGAGTTTCGTGCTTCTTTTCTTTCTTCTTCTTCTGTTTCTTCTTCTGAAAAAATGTCTAACTAAAGTTTGCAGGAGGAATCCGGTTCGGAGGACGATTCTGGGGTGGAGTCACACGAAAACTTGCCTTTGGTGACCACCGCCGGTGACTTGGAGATGGGAGTCAGCCAATTTGCCGGGGACAGACGTGGTTCAAA
Source organism: Papaver armeniacum (assembly GCA_023531295.1). Taxonomy (NCBI): domain Eukaryota; kingdom Viridiplantae; phylum Streptophyta; class Magnoliopsida; order Ranunculales; family Papaveraceae; genus Papaver; species Papaver armeniacum. Next base: position 768,531 of record JAJJWW010000381.1, read on the forward strand.
CGGTGGATGATTTCTCGATGGTTGTTGCCGTAGACATGGAAGAAGACCCTTTTCGAGTCGTGAGGCCACTTGCAGGGCGCCATTTTGATCCCTCGTACTTGGTTCCTTATCCGAGGTCATGTGTTGGTTGGCGGCTTTAGCGTCTCTGGCTAAGCATGAGGCGTTGTACACCAGAACTGGGAGAAGCACGGACATATGGCTACAACCAAGAAAGTCACTAGTCGATTTGCGCTGGTTAAGCGTGTGGAAGAGGCTTTATCTTCCATCGAGGATATGCGTGAGGTGACTGGTCACACCGTTTTCGAAGACATTATTGCCGACTGGGAGCACCATCACGACGTGTGCGTAGAAAAGGAGTTCAACACTTCGTGGTTTGTCGAAGGCCTTGCTGAGATCCAAAAGTTGAAAGATGCAGCAATCAAAAGCCTTTCCGCCGAGGAGATTGCCCGACAGGAGATGGAACTCGAAAAGCTTTCCAAGATGTTGACTATGAAGAGATCGGCTCTTGAAGACGCAAAGTTGACTTTCTCCAAGAAGAGCAGACTTCTGTTGGACGATTTTCCTTGAACGTTTCTCTGTCAAACTTTCATTTAGATTTTTTTTTTTTTTTTTTTTTGAAAGACATATTGGATGTCTGGTTCAAAACTTGACCTTTGATAGACAGGTGGTAGCTTTTTAGGGTCTTGGATTATTTTTGGATGAATGGTTTTGATAATATGACTCGATTATGTTTTGGTAAAAGAATATTGCTTTTATGAAAGTGTGTGCTAGCAATAGGCACAAGACTCAAAAGAGTATGACGGTTTTACTAAGAACCTAAAAATAGATTGTATATCTTGCCCAGTCTGAATTTACTCACTTCATAAGTTTTGCGAACACGCCCCTCTCCATATAAAAGGCGGGTTTGATGGAGGTTTTGCTGGTAGCATCGCCAGCAAGTCCCCAATCGTTGGTAGAATCTTCGGCGATTGAGTAATATCATCTTTCAGCAAGTCCCCAGTTTTCTTGTGTAGTTTTCACAATTAGTAACCGGGTCGTCTGGTAGTTGAGTCGGATTGAGTCGCCTTCCCCTACCATCTTGACATCCGGGTCGAAGAACGAGATCGACAATCCGATATTGTAGCCGATAGATCAATCCTCCCGCTTGTGGTCGCCAATTGTTTATGGGTAAAAATCGTTTCGCCGATTTCGGTAATTTTGTGAGGTGAGTGAGAAACCGGTTCAAACCCTAAACAAATGTGCCGCACATGAGCACTTTATAGATTCGAGAGATCAATCGTACAAGTCCGGCCTAAACCAAGAAATGGCCGTTCCAGACTTGCTTCGGTCACAAAGTGGAGGAGAAGGGTTGATTTGGTGAGGAAAGCAAAGAAAGTTGTTGAGGAGAGTAGTATCTCGACTTGTATCAGAAAGTGAAAGCTTAGGAAGCTTGCAAGAGATGAAAGCTTTTGGAAGAGCTTGCAAAGTTGCCTTTCCGAGAGTGTAGTATTTTCTCCGACCGAGACTTGTTCTCTGGTGGAAATAGGTAAGACCTATTTATACAAATCGAGATTGAAATGTACCCTGGCCTCATGAAGGAAGAGAGTAAAGGGTGAAATAATGGGAGGAGGTGGTAACCGCATGGTTTAATGGGTGAAAACGTTTTTCACCATTATTTCCTCTTTTATTTGACCGCTTTATTCCTTTTCACGCTTTCTTAATGTGAGCGTAGTGTACGTCGCATGTTTGTGACCGCCAAACCAAAACCCTAAAGAAGCATCCCCAGTTTGTGTTGATGTCTCGAGTGTTGGTTGCATCTTGAGTGCAAGTGGCGCTGCTAGTGGCGCGTGTGGCATGTGCCAATGGCATGTGCGGAATGCCTTGGTGGTAGGTTGCACGGTTTGCAAGTTAGGCTACCAGCGTGTGTGTTTGGCATATGCCAATGGCATGTGCGGAATGCCTTGGTGGTAGGTTGCACGGTTTGCAAGTTTAGGTTACCAGCGTGTGTGTTTGGCATGTGCGGAATTCCTTGGTGGTAGGTCGCACGGTTTGCAAGTTAGGCTACCAGCGTGTGTGTTTGGCATGTGCCAATGGCATGTGCGGAATGTTGACCTAGTTGAAAGTCTTGCGAGCCTAGGGCGCTATATTTGGCTTGGGCCAAAGGCATAGCGGCTTGGAAATATGGCTTCTGACACGTGTTGGCATGTGCCAATGGCACGTGCGGCCATGTTGACCTAGTTGCAAGTATTGCAAGCCTAGGGCGCTATATTTGGCGTGGGCCAAAGGCATAGCGGCTTGGAAATATGGCTCGCGACACGTGTTGGCATGTGCCAATGGCACGTGCGGCCATGTAGACCTAGTTGCAAGTCTTGCAAGCCTAGGGCGCTATATTTGGCGTGGGCCAAAGGCATAGCGGCTTGGAAATATGGCTTGCGACACGTGTTGGCATGTGCCAATGGCACGTGCGGCCATGTAGACCTAGTTGCAAGTCTTGCAAGCCTAGGGCGCTATATTTGGCGTGGGCCAAAGGCATAGCGGCTTGGAAATATGGCTTGCGACACGTGTTGGCATGTGCCAATGGCACGTGCGGCCATGTTGACCTAGTTATAAGTCTTGCAAGCCTAGGGCGCTATATTTGGCATGGGCCAAAGGCATAGCGGCTTGGAAATATGGCTTGCGACATGTGTTGGCATGTGCCAATGGCACGTGCGGCCATGTAGACCTAGTTGCAAGTCTTGCAAGCCTAGGGCGCTATATTTGGCGTGGGCCAAAGGCATAGCGGCTTGGAAATATGGCTTGCGACACGTGTTGGCATGTGCCAATGGCACGTGCGGCCATGTAGACCTAGTTGCAAGTCTTGCAAGCCTAGGGCGCTATATTTGGCGTGGGCCAAAGGCATAGCGGCTTGGAAATATGGCTTGCGACACGTGTTGGCATGTGACAATGGCACGTGCGGCCATGTAGACCTAGTTGCAAGTCTTGCAAGCCTAGGGCGCTATATTTGGCGTGGGCCAAAGGCATAGCGGCTTGGAAATTTGGCATTGTTGCCACGGTGCGCAGGGTGCGGCTTGGTTTGGCATTGTTGCCATGGTGCGCAGGGTGCGGCTTGGTTTGGCATTGTTGCCATGGTGCGCAGTATGCGGCTTGGATTTGCATTGTTGCCATGGTGCGCAGTATGCGGCTTGGTTTGGCATTGTTTCCATGGTGCGCAGTATGCGGCTTGGTTTGGCATTGTTGCCATGGTGCGCAGGGTGCGGCTTGGTTTGGCATTGTTGCCATGGTGCGCAGTATGCGGCTTGGTTTGGCATTGTTGCCATGGTGCGCATGGTGCGGCTTGGTTTGGCATTGTTTCCATGGTGCGCAGGGTGCGGCTTGGTTTGGCATTGTTGCCATGGTGCGCAGTATGCGGCTTGGTTTGGCATTGTTGCCATGGTGCGCAGTATGCGGCTTGGTTTGGCATTGTTGCCATGGTGCGCGAGGTGCGGCTTGGTTTGGCATTGTTGCCATGGTGCGCAGGGTGCGGCTTGGTTTGGCATTGTTGCCATGGTGCGCAGCATGCGGCTTGGTTTGGCATTGTTGCCATGGTGCACGTGGTGCGGCTTGGTTTGGCATTGTTGCCATGGTGCGCAGCATGCGGCTTGGTTTGGAATTAGGGTTCTGTGTTGAAAACCCTAACGGGTATTTTGAAAAAATACCCCTATTAATTATTTACACCTGAGTTAAATGCTCTTAGTTAATGTGTTGCGGGTAACACTAGGTCATGGGGTTTTACGATTTTACCCCTTGTCTAAAAACCACCATCAACAGCGTGGTTATGAAAATTTGGTTTTATCTATGTTTTGCAGGGGTGTACGTATTGGTGTACCGGTGTAATTCCCATGAAAAAGCAAGTCTTAGTGTAGGTATGAGTGACTTATTTCATGCATGTTTTGAATATGTGTACATATATAGTTGTATACAATTGTTCCGCCTCATGAATATATATTTTATGTTTTGTGAGTATTGAAGTTGGATTTTCTGGATTTTTGCAGATGTACATGGTTGTACATCATTGTCCCGTCTCATGAATATATTGAATGTTTTGTGAGTATATATAAATGTTGGATTTTATGGATTTTTGCAGATGTGTATATAGTTGTACACCAGCATATACTAAAAAAGAAATTTGAAAATTATATAATCATATGGGTTTTGTAAGTAACCCGTTATAGGGGCTGAAGAAACCATTAGAGGGGCTAAAACCATGATAATAATGTCTAGTTGGTTGGTTATAGGGGGACCTTTCATCAATTAAACCTAAAAAATAAAAAAATTCTTTACTTTTAATCATCAACAACAACCAAAAACCAATCATCATCAACAACAATTCAACAATCAATCATCATCAACAACAATTCAGCAATAACCCAAAGTCAATCATCATCAACAACAATTCAAAATCATCATCAATAACCCTTTCATCTATCAAACCTAAAGAAAAAAAAAAACTTATTCTCTAATTCTAATCAACGACCCAAAATCAATTTATTGCAAATAAGAGTGAAGTATGTTATTTTTCTCAATCAAACTCGAAAAAAACGATTTTAGAACCAGTTACGGTTGGCTTTTTCGTTTCAGAAGCCAACCGTAACTCGGTACAGTTGGCTTTAGGTTTTCAAGCCAACCGTAACTAGTTACGATTGGCTATTTGGTTTTTAGAAGCCAACCGTAACTAGATACAGTTGGATTTAGTGAGTTACGGTTGGTTTCGAAAAACCAAATATATCAGTTACGGTTGGATTTAATTAATGAGTTACGGTTGGTTTCGAAAAAGAAAAAAACATGAGTTACGATTGGATGTAATGAGTTATGGTTGGCTTTAGTGTTTTACGGTAGGCTTCGGGGAAAGAAAAAAAAACTGTACCTTTTTACGGTTTTGATAAGGGGCTTTTTGAATTATTTACTAGTGACCCTATTTTGTCTTATTATAGCAGCCCCTATAACAGATTACTTTTGTAAACCTCAGAAAGAGCAATCCGAATATATATGTAGTTTGCGAATTTTAGACCAACTGTTTGAAAGATAAATTGTTTTTTTTTTTATATATATTATTTAAAATTGCTGACATCATCACGAGTCAGTTTGGACTAAATTGTAAATCAGGAGTGTTATTTATGTATTTTCCATATTTGAAATAACTTTTGGACTAAATTATACCTAGTGAATTCGGGATGAACTAATCCGAACTTTTCCGCGTGTTTTTGGACGTTCCCATACCAGTATGTTAATTCTTAACTGCTCCCATATTCTTACTCCTACCATAAGCGTTCCGCTTGTGCTCCGAACTTCAAATCGAGGTGATACTCATATTGTAGAGATAAAGAAGCTTTCTTATTAATTTGTACTTGTGTTTACCAAGGCAAAAACAATCCGTTCTTACCGTAAAATGAACACTAAAGCCTAGTAATTTGTTGTACAAACGAGCTTGACACTGAAAGTGAAAATACATGTGCATCTGGGTTGCACGGACGCGGACGCGTAGACGCGGACACGACACGACGCTGACGCGGACACTATAAAATTTTCAAAAAATTAGGACGCGGACACGTATATACATATTTTATTTATATATTATTTATATATATAATCATGTATTTATACAGCAAAGTCAAGTATTTCGGCCCTAAAAATTAGAAAATGATGTTATATATGTATAAATTTCAAAAGAAAAGAAGATATCGTTTTTTTATACACGCCGAATGTCAAATAATCAGTCACTATTAAACACATAGCACAATCAAAATGCATTCTTAGATCAACACATGTTCAACTAAGGGTATACGTGATGTCATTTCCAATTACAAAATCCGAATAAAGACCTAAATTATTGATCGAAATGTTTGTCTTTCTTCATTTGGTTAATAATAGTAAAAATAAAGGAAAAAGTTTATATAAAAAAAAAAGCGTCGGACACGCGTTATCGGTGCGTCCAAACCAGACGCGCAAATTGGTGCGTCGGACGCGGACACGGCTCAAGAAATGGAGCGTCCGTGCAACCCAGATGTGCATGCATACGAGTATTTCTAGAAATTTTATTCATGGATTAAACATACGTTATGGTTACAATCAATTGGACTGATCTCCTTGCCCATTATCAAATCCTCATGAAATCCAAGTTATTAGCCTTCCCATTAAGTTTTTGAGCAAAGAAGTTTTGATAGTATTTCTGCACAGTCTCTGTTCGGAATAATGCTGGTTTACATGGTGGATCGATCAAGCTAAGTGCTGGGCCAAATTCTGCATCTGAATTGATTGAGTGGAATGTAGCAATTGACAGCCTCTCTATTGTTGGATTCACCATTACCCTGTGCTCAATACTTGGATATTCACCATTGCTCAGAATCTGCCAAACCAGTACAACTGTTAGCACTTTCAAATATCTACGTAATAATGCATAATTTTTTCATGTCAGGTTAATACAATAAACGATGGAAAATGTGGAAAGAAATTGGTAAATATGCTGTGTTACCTCAATCATGTCTCCGATATTGACAACAAGTGCACCAGGGATGGGTTTTACAGAAACCCATTTTCCATATTTACGAATCTGAAGGCCTTCTGTTTCGTTTAACTGAAGTACAATCGTCAAAGCAGCAGCATCTGAGTGTGGTGATAAACCTATGACCTGCTGTGGCTTAGGACAAGGAGGATAGTAATTTATTCTCATTCTTTGTGAGCAATCGTTGAATAAGTCTTCCATCTCATCAGAATTCATCTTTAGAGCTTTAGCCATTTTTCCCAGCAGACTCATGGTCAGATTTTTTAATCCCAGGGAGTAAGCTTCCAACGCCTCCCTGCATAAACAAAATTAAATCATCTAAGATTGAGGGAGAAGTACACAACTTTTTCAAACATAACACGAGTACGCCTTTGCAAAAAGGCGAAAGTGCGATTACGGAGGAACTTATGTGTGTATACCTTAGTAGTAGTGATATCCCGGCGAATAATTGAGGCTTTCTCATGTTAATTGGTAGAGCTGTAATGTAAAACATGTCTGACCAATCAAGACTCTGGTGATCGGAGACCACAAAGTGTTGCCCAAATCCTTCCATGTTTCCCGGTTGCTGCCATATCTTCTTTTTCTCCTCCAATGGAAGTTCAAACAAGTTGCGTATTTCCAACTTCAATTTTTCAATCACCAGAGAGCTAATTCCATGGTTTACCACCTAGAGGTCACAGAACAAAGCTTAATATGAGAAGATCATGTATGTTGCTAACTTGTGCACAATATATCAAAAAAAAAAAAAAAAAAATCAAAATGGATGTATCATCAAAGTTAACTACTGGTCAGTTCTCGGTAAAGTACCTAAAAACAAAACTGGACATGATCAATTGCTGGAACTCAAAATCCAGTCATACTGTCGTAGTATAGTGCATGTCGTGAATAGTTGGTTAATTTCCTCAGATTCAACAGTACCTTAGATCTAAAATTGAAGTTTTTGTAATAGCAAAAGCTTTGGGAAAGTTGGTACCTGAAAGAAGCCCCAGTGCTGGCAAGCAGAATGAAGTTTCTCTAATTCGGAATCTGCAGATTCTGATTCTCCAGAAAGTAGGCTTTCTAAGTCGATAACAGGTATATTGTTTTTAGCAGAGGAGTCGACACTGTGATGATACTCATGATCAAGATTACTAGTACCACGGATGTATCGATCTGGGATTTCAGTGATCTTTTCTTTAACCAACATCATGAACCGAAGGCACGTTGACTATAGGTGAACTTCCGGAGCTCATTATTCTGTCCGTCAACGATCGGTTAATCACTTCAGGCTTTCAAAATATGAATCTGATTCTGGCAAGTTTATGTTTTGCTTGCATAAACTAAGATGGGGCTGTTGGCACTTGACCTGAGATATATTCCTCCAAATAAGTCTTTTGTTTTGATAAGCATCTCCAGTGGTAGGAGGACACGTTGTACACAGGTAAGGAAGAGGTATTGTAATTTATGACTTTGGAAATTAATTAAGGTTATTCTATTAAATTTGGAAAAGAAAGAATCAAACAAACATGCAACTGTCAAAGACTGCATATTTATTTTGCAATTTGGTATATTGTATATATAACCTCCAGCCTCCACAAAGACGACATCGACATCATAACAACCGAGTTAACGAATAATATTAGACCAACTTTAGTTACCAAGAAAAAAAAAAAAAAGGGAAAAAAGAACTAAGAATCAAGAAAATTTATTCAATTATAATATAGCCGAGTAATTTTGTTTTCACCATGAAATTACAGTGAGGTGTGTTAGCATTGTGGCCGGTTTTATCAGTCTTATTTACAAGTCTAATGTTACATTTCGCAGAAATTAAATCAGGGTTGAATGGTTTTGGTCCAGAAAATTGTTAGGTGTTCCAAATTAGCATATACCTCTGCACGTTGGAACCACTTAATTTCTAAATATTTCAACAAACATGTCTTTAACCAAAAGCCAAAATTGTTATACCTGGCTGAAACAATGTTTCCACTTAACTAGATCGATCACATACAGTGTTGGCTTAACATTGGCTCGTTTACATTTACACGCGAAACGAGGTTTTGGCTTTTCATTGAAATGGCAGCATAGTTTACAGCCTGGTGTAATTTTGAGTTGGAGTAGACCGTTCACCCATCATTATATGTAAGGCTAAGTCCTATGGGCTAGATTGGACCGCTAGATTGGCCAAAAAGTTTTGCAAATCATGAAAAAAGTGTGGGAAAAAAGTTAACACTCAATCTGGCTACTTCTCTCTCCTAGCAGTTGCTCGCAGTCGCATTATCGGCGAGATTAAAACGCTGAATGGTTCGGCGCTCAAAAAGTAGTCCAAATGCTGAACCATTGCGCGCTAGATAAATGTTTTTGGTAAAAAGAGAAAGAGAGAGAGAGAGGAGGACGTGTGAGAGGGAGAGAGAGAGAGAGGGAGAGAGAAGAAGGAGAGGGAGGAAAAGAAGGAGAGAGAGGAAAAGAAGGAGAGAGAAGAAAAAGAGGGAGGAAAAGAAGGAGAGAGAGGAAAAAAAGGAGATAGAGAGAGGGGTAGAGAGAAGAAAAGAAGGAGAGAGAGAGAGGGGTAGAGAGAAGAAAAAGAGGAGGAAAAGAAGGAGAGAGAAGAAAAAAAAAAAGAGAAACGCCGAACGGTTAGGCGTTTAAAGCTGAATGATTAGGTGTTTCGCTGCTAGATTGACCATCGCATAAGGATTAAGAGGTTGCCCTATCTGACGTGTCTAGTAGATAGATATCTAGCCCATAGGACTAAGCCTAATGGGCGGACTATTTGTTGGGAATTGTGGGATACCAATTCATGCCTCAAAGTGCGGCCAAGTAATGATAGTAAGCTTTTGCATTTGAGTCCCAATTTCTACAACTTTTTATTCATGGGTTAAACTTAACATAGCCAAACCAATACAGAAAAAGATTGTAACCAGTGCCGATACCAATACCCTGAAAACAATCAACTGGAGTGATCAATCCTCATGAAATCTAGGTTATTGGTCTTCCCATTAAGTTTTTGAGCAAAGAAGTTTTGATAGTATTTCTCCACAGTCTCTCTTCGGAATAAAGCTGGTTTACATGGAGGATTGAGCAAGCTAAGAGCTGGACCAAATTCTGCATCTGGATTAATTGAATGGAATGTGGCAATTGAAAGCCTCTCTATTGTTGGATTCACCATTACTCTGTGCTCGATACTTGGATAGACACCATTGCTCAGAATCTGCCAAACAAGTACTACTATTAGCTCTTTCAAATATTTGAATCCTAGCATATTTTGTTGTCAGGTTAATGCAATAAAAGGTGAAGAAATTTGTAACAGTATTGTGTTACCTCAATCATGTCTCCAATATTGACTACAAGTGCACCAGGGATGGGTTTTACAGGAATCCATTTTCCATCTTTACGAATCTGAAGGCCTTCTGTTTCGTTAAGCTGAAGGACAATCGACAAAGCAGCAGCATCTGAATGAGGTGACATACCTAAGACCTGCTGTGACTTAGGACAAGGAGGATAGTAACTCAGTTTCATTCTCTGCGAACAATCATTAAATAACTCCTCCATCTCTTCAGAATCCATCTTTAAAGCTTTAGCCATTTTTCCTAGTAGAATCATGTTCAGGTTTTTTAACCCCAAGGAGTAAGCTTCCAACGCCTCCCTGCATAGATCACTTAAGGTTAACGGAGAAGCACATACCTTCAAACATGGCACGAGTGTCCTTCGCGAAAAGTGAAAACTGTGATTATTGAGGAATTTATGTACATGTGTATACCTTAGTAATAGAGGTATCCCGGCAAATAAATGAGGCTTTCTCAATTTAGTTGGTAAGGATGTTATGTAAAACATGTCTGACCAATCAAGTTTCTGGTCATCTGAAACCACGAAGTGTTGCCCAAATCCCTCCGTATTTCCTGGTTCCTGACATAGCTTGCTTTTCTCCTCTACTGGAAGTTCAAAGAAATTCTGTATTTCCGACTTTAGTTTCTCAGTGACGAAAGAGCTAATTCCATGGTTTACCACCTAGAGACAGAAAAAAAAACATAATTTGAGAAAATCATTCATATGTTGCCAGTACTTGTCAACAAGGTAAATTAACTGTCAAGTACCTAAAAATAAGACTGGGTACATGACCAAGTGGCAGAACACAAAAGCCAGGCTTAGTTTAGTATATGTGGCATGTACTTAGTTGTATGTTCTTAAGACTTGCCTGAAAGAAGCCCCAGTGCTGGCAAGCAGAATGAAGATTCTTCAATTCAGAATCTGCTAATACTGATTCTCCAGACAGTAGGCCTTCTACGTCGATAACAGGTATATTGTACTTTGCTGTGGAGTCGTCAGTGTGATCAAGATCACTAGTACGGATGTATCGATCAGGGATTTCAGTGATCTCTTCTTTGACCAACTCATACACCGAAGGCACGACTATAGGGGGACTTCCACAGCTCATCGTATCAATTAATGACTTCCGGGCGTTTGAAATTATTTATCTGACTCTGGTAATTATATGGTTTGTTTGCATAACCAAACCATGGCTACTTATAAACTAAGTAAGATAGGGTTGTTGGCACTTGACCTGAGATATATTTATTCTCCCAAGTCTTTCTGTTTTAATATGGAAAATGTAATAATAATTTATATTACACGCATTAATGGTCATTTAATATTGCAATTTGGTATAATTTATATACATACTTAACCTCCACGCATCAGCGAAGGCAACATATATATATATATATTCTATCTGCTAGATGATATTGATCGGTTCAGCGTGACAGTGAAGGAAAACCTAATCAGTTCAATTATTAGTGCTCCAATTATATGTTCTCTACCTAACGAATATTGATAATTTTACGACTTTGATTCGTTTGTTTTTGGACTGGCCTTAAGGTAAATTATGCCCTGTCCGGCCGGAAATACACAAATTAATAAAAATTCTCTTGCAAACAGAAAACCAGCCTCAAGTTGGATCATGAACTTCGTATCATGAAATAGTACGTGAATGACGACATTATTAACAGATCTCCCTCTCTATTATTTTGTAAATGTAACTAATATTCTTACTGATATCACTAGCTTTCATCAAACCTCCTACATCCACCAGATATGAACAGCCAACTCGATTTTCAAGTTGTTTCTTAACAACAATATACCTATTGCTTTAGCTATTTCATCAAACCTCTTCCATTCACCAGCTATGAACAACTTGATTGTCAAATTGTTTCTTAGGCTTAGTCCTATGGGCTAGATATCTAGCTGCTAGATTGGCCATCCACGTCAGATAGGGCAACCTCCTAACCCCTATGAGATGATCAATCTAGCAGCGAAACGCCTAACCATTCGGCGTTACTCTTTTTTTTTTTTCCTTCTCTCTCCTTCTTTTCCTCCCTCTTTTTATTCTCTCTCTCCTTCTTTTACTCTTTCACACGTCCCTCTTTCTCTCTCTCTCTCTCTCTCTCTCTCTCCCCCTGTCTCTCTCATACGTCCCTCTCCATCACACGTCCCTCTCTCTCTTTCTCCCTCTCTCTCTCTCACTTTCTTTTTTTAATAAAAACATTTATCTAGCGCCGAATGGTTCAGCGTTTGGACTACTTTTTGAGCGCCGCACTATTCGGCGTTTCAATCTCGCCGATAGTGCGACTGCGAGCAAATGCTAGGAGAGAAAAATAGCCAGATTGAGTGTTAACTTTTTTCTCACACTTTTTTCATGATTTGCAACACTTTTTGGCCAATCTAGCAGTCCAATCTATCCCATAGGACTTAGGCTTAGTTAACAACAATATGGTATCACATGAGCATTTATCTGTCGGGTTCGCTAGGTTGGCGCTTCGGACCCCCATGCATAAACTATTTTTTGTTGCCGTCTGTTGTTCCCTTATTCAATGATTGTCAACAAATTAAAACAACTCATCAATTTATTGAAAGATCCTTGTTAAGTCGACTCCTAGGGATTGGCAAATCAAAGATTTGCTAATTTTGATGCCACTATGGGATGGGAAAATGGGTAATTGTGTGGGTTTGTTCATTGCAGCGTAAGAAGAACGCGCGTCTATAATCTTGGGCCGCGCGACTGGAGAAGAATTGTCAGTAACCGCGCGGCTCATCTTTAGCCGTTGGCGATTTTTCTCCAGCTGCCCGTAACAAGATGGGCCGCTCAACGATACACCCAAGGGCTCTTTTTAAATTGGGAAAATAAGGCTAAGGCCCCACCCATGGATAACCCATAATATGAGGCCCTTAGTTAAAAGAGTTTTAAAACCAGACCTCTAATTAAAAATAAATTTTAGTAGAGGTCAAAATGACCAAATTAACCTTGACTATATAAGTATCTGACCTAGGTTTTTTCTTACACAAACATTTTTTTTTTTCATTTTAGGAGAGAGAAAACAAATCTCACCTGTGAAAACTGCAGATCGAAAACTCAAATTTCAGAGAAATTTCTTTTGCAGATCGAACAAAAGAAAACCAAAAACAGGTAGGTTTTTGATCAATCTTCTTCATGTTTAATGTTTTTTTCTTCTTCGTGTTTAATATTTTCGATGAATTTGATCTGTTTGCATCTGTTTTCGATCTGTTTTTTTGATACAGTAGTTTTTTTATCTGTTTGGTGAGAAAGAAGAATAAGACGAAGAGAGGTTTGCATCTGTTTTCGATCTTCTCCTTTTCCTCTCTGGTTTTAGGGATTAGGTTTTCTTGGAATTGGTTGGAAATTGATGTTTTCGGTTCATCTGTATCATCTCAATCTCATGCTTAGGGGATTAGGACTACTGAAAATTGATGTTTTCTTACCGTTTAAACTGCAGATTCAGGTTCAATTGAAAGTCGTATGAACAACTAATTTGATTTTCTTACTGTTTAAACTGCAGATTCAGGTTCAATTCACATTTTGTGAACTAAAATGGTGCAAGGAAGAAAGAATCCTCCTGAAGAAGATCCTACATTAACAGGTATTAATCTTTTAATCGTTTGTGATGATATAATGTTAGTGTTCTTTTGTGATATTTGCTTCCGAGTTTTGCTTGTGATGATGTCATGAACTAAATTTGATCTCATGCTATGCTTGTAACATGTGTAACTGACGTCTACACATCCAATTTGCATGTGTAACTTGCGTCTACACATCCAATTTGCATGTGTAACTTTCCTCTACACATCCAATTAGCATGTGTAACTTCCGTCTACACATCCAGTTAGCATGTGTAACTCGAAGTTACACATTCATACAATCAGATGAATATGAATTTCTCTTACAAAGTTGTATTGAAATTCCTTGATCTGTAGGTTATACTCATAAAACTGTGCTTGTACTTATATTATTCAGATTACATATGCATGATATTGAGAGTAGGTATATATGATCTTGGATGGCACCAAAATTATGTAGCTGACATGATATTGATGTAGTGGTTGATAAGTTTTATATTAATTAGCTTGCATTTCTGGTTATGGCACTCTTCTTACATTGGTGATGGTGGTTACAGGAGTATTGATTGTGCCGGTGGTAGTGGTGGTAGAATATCTAGTGAAAGTGAGATTTGAGTGAAATCAATTATTGAAAGCGAAGAACGAAGATCAACATTGACTGATCCGCCTATAAAATTTGATTTAAGAGTAATGTTTGTGTTTTTTTTTTTTATTTTTTGTCTACATTAAGTGATTATCTTGTCTACATTGAATATTATGCTTAAATTTGTATTTATTATTAATGATCTTGTTCAATTAAGTGCAATTTTTTTTTAGATATTGGTTGTCTTTGTCTGTAACTATAATTTTGTTACTCTTTTATGTGTTGATGCACAACATGCATAACTTTGTTCTACACATCCAATTAGCATGTGTAACTTTCGTCTACACATCCACTTAGCATGTGTAACTTGTATCTACACACCCAGTAAGCATGTGTAACTTGCATATACACATCCAATTAGCATGTGTAACTTGTATCTACACACCCAGTAAGCATGTGTAACTTGCATATACACATCCAAACAGCATGTGTAACTTGCATTTACACATCCATATAGCTTATGTACTTGATTCAGGGATTTTCCAAGTCTAAGTTTGTTTAATTAGCATGCGTAATACAAATACACATCCAATCAGCAAGTGTGACCTTCATCTACACATCCATATAGCTTGTGTATTTTATTCAGGGTTTTACATCACTGAGTTTATTTTTTTCCAATTAGCATGTGTAACTTTCGTCTACACATCCAATTAACATGTGTAACTTGTGTCTACACACCCAGTAAGCATGTGTAACTTGCATCTACACATCCAATTAGCATGTGTATCTCGCAGTTACACATAAATATAGCTTGTTCCATTCGAACTGTTTTTTTCTTATTCATTACAACTCTCATTTTTAAGTCTTTCACAAAAATAACAATCAGAATATTCTCAAGTACAAATTGTATGAACAAAAATTTGAATTTGGGTCACAAATCCAATTACTCGTTCTTGTTATTAAAGAAAAAACAAATTAATGCAAAAAAAAAAAAATGAGCAAAAAAGACTTGTGATGCCTGTAGAACAAAAGTGAAGATCAGCTGCATCTTTAAACCCTAGTAGATTTATTGGAAGTTTCCATGTTCCAAACCAATATTGGAAGTTTCCATGTCCCATGTTCCTGTTTATAGGTGAAAATCGTTTCCGCCGATTTCGGTAAATTCGGTAGGTGAGTGAGAAACTGGTTTAAACCCTAAACAAATGTGCTGCACGTGAGAACTTTATAGATTCGAGAGATCAATCTGTACAAGTTCGGTCTAAACCAAGAAATGGCCATTCCAGACTTGCTTCGGTCACAAAGTGGAGGAGAAGGGTTGATTTGGGGAGGGAAGCAAAGAAAGGTGTTGAGACCAGAACACTGCGGGAGAGTAGTGTCTCGACTTGTATCAGAAAGTGAAAGCTTAGGAACCTTGCAAGAGATGAAAGCTTTTTGGAGATCTTGCAAAGTTGCCTTTTCTGAGAGTGTTGTATTTTTCTCCGACCGAGACTCGTTGTCGGTGGAAATAGGTAAGACCTATTTATACAATTCGAGATTGAAACGTACTCGGCCTCATGAAGGAAGAGAGTAAAGGGAGAAATAATGGGAGGAGGTGGTAACCGCAAGGTGTTTATGGGTAAAAACATTTTCACCATTATTTCCTCATTTATTTGACCACTTTATTCCTATTCACGCTTTCTTAATGTGAGCGTAGTGTACGCTGCAAGCTGTGACCACCAAACCAAGACCCTGGAAAGCATCCCCCAGTTTGTGTTGATGTCTTGAGTGTTGGTTGCACCTTGAGTGCAAGTAGCGCTGCTAGGGGCGCGTGTGGCATGTGCCAATGGCATGTGCGGAATGCCTTTGTTGCGGGTTGCAACTTGAGTGTAAGTGGAAATGCCAGAGCTGCTAGTGGCGTGTGTGGCATGTGCCAATGGCATGTGCGGAATGCCTTGGTGGTAGGTTGTGCGTTGAGTGTTAGTGGCAATGCCAGAGCTGCTAGTGGCGTGTTTGGCATGTGCCAATGGCGTGTGCGGAATGCCTTGGTGGTAGGTTGCACGGTTTGCAAGTTAGGCTACCAGCGTGGGTTTTGGCATGTGTCAATGGCACGTACGGCCAAATTGGCCTAGGTTGCACGGCTTGCAAGTTAGGCTACCAGCGTGCGTGTTTGGCATGTGTCAATAGCACGCATGGCCATTAGGGCTACGTCCTGGTAAGAAAAGCTACCAGCGATGCATGTTGGCATGTGCCAATGGCATGCGTGGCCAATTTGGGTCACGACCTGGTAGGAAAAGCTACCAGCGAGCGTGTTGGCATGTGCCAATGGCATGCGTGGCCAATTTGGGTCACGACCTAGTAGGAAAAGCTACCAGCGAGCGTGTTGGCATGTGCCAATGGCATGTGTGGCCAATTTGGGCCACGCCCTGGTAGGAAAAGCTACCAGCGAGCGTGTTGGCATGTGCCAATGGCATGCGTGACCAATTTGGGTCACGGCCTGGTAGGAAAAGCTACCAGCGATGCGTGTTGGCATGTGCCAATGGCATGCGTGGCCAATTTGGGTCACGACCTGGTAGGAAAAGCTACCAGCGAGCGTGTTGGCATGTGCCAATGGCATGCTCGGCTATTAGGGCCACGCCCTGGAGAGAAAACCTACCAGCGAGCGTGTTGGCATGTGCCAATGGCATGCTCGGCCATTAGGGCCACACCCCGGTGAGAAAAGCTAACAGCGAGCGTGTTGGCATGTGCCAATGGCATGCGTGGCCAATTTGGCCTAGGTTGCACGGTTTGCAAGCCTAGGTGCGGGCGCTACTTTGGCATGGCGCGGCTAGGGCCAAGGTAAGGGTGTTTGGCTTGGCGTGGCGTGACCAACGTAGCTAGGGCCAATGCAGAGTGTGTTTGGCATGGCGCGGCTAGCTTGGGCAAGGTATGGCTGGCATGATTTGCCGTTGGCACGGAGGTGCGGCTAGCATGGTTGGCATGCTTTGGCGCGTTTGGTGTGGATGGCATGATTTGCCATTGGCACAAAGGTGCGGCTATCATGGTTGACATGCTTCGACGCGTTTGGTATGGCTGACATGATTTGCCATTGGCATAGAGGTGCGGCTAGCTTAGGCTAGGTGTGGCTGGCATGATTTGCCATTGGTACGGAGGTGCGGCTAGCATGGTTGGCATGCTTTGGCGCGTTTGGTGTGGCTGGCATGATTTTCCATTGGAACAGAGGTGCGGCTAGCATGGTTGGCATGCTTCGGCGCATTTGGTATGGCTGGCATGATTTGTCATTGGCATAGAGGTGCGGCTAGCTTAGGCTAGGTGTGGCTGGCATGATTTGCCATTGGCAGGGAGGTGCGGCTAGCATGGTTGGCATGCTTTGGCGTGCTTGGTGTGACTAGCATAGCTAGGTCCAAGGCAGAGTGCGTTTGGCATGGCGCGGCTAGCTTGGGCTAGGTGTGGCTGGCATGATTTGCCATTGGCACAGAGGGGAATTAGGGTTTTGTTCGTTGTAACCCTAATTTGAAAAAATACCCCCTATTAATTACTGACTACATGCATTAAATGTTCTAATAAATGTGTCATCGGTGACATTAGGTTATTTTGGGTTTTACGATTTTACCCTTTGTTCAAAATCCACCATCAACATTAAGTCCCCTGCTTAGCTCGGAACAGGAGCTTTGTTGCGAGGTACGCATAAGATGGTGACAAAATATCAACAACAAATCGTAAAGAGAATTGAAGAGGCTTGTCTGACCTTTTTATAAATAGGATTTGGAATCCTTGCCTCTGGAAGTTTTGCGCAAATCGGGAGGCTGGCACAATTGGGAAGTCAGCGTCATTGAGAGGTAGGAAGTTGGGCGGCATTGAGAAGTTGACACGAGTTGGGAAACTGAGCGTGCTAGCTGGCGGGACCGGCGCAAAGTGGGAAGCTAATCGCGCTAGCTGGCGGGACCGGCGCATGGTGTGGAAGCTGAGCGTGCTAGCTGGCGGGACCGGCGCAAAGTGGGAAGCTGATCGTGCTAGCTGGCGTGACTTGGGCGGCGTTGGGAAGTTGGGCGCAATTGGTGGGACCGGTGCAACTTGGGCGACGTTGGGAAGTTGGGCGCAATTGGTGGGACCGGTGCTACTTGGGCAACGTTGGGAAGTTGGGCGCCCTTGTGGGCCCGTTCTAGGATTTTTGGTATAGGGAAATCCTTCCCTATCTCAGGATCTCCACGCCCATATATATAAAATCCCTTTCTCTCATCTTTGTTCTTTCATCTTTTCATACTAGCGGCAGAGTCATAAAGAAAAACCGGTTTCGTGTATGTCTTCCAAGACTTCTCTTGTTTCCCTTTTCATGTATGTGCAAACCCTAAAAGTAGGCGTTTTTATAATCCTTGCAATGATATTGCGCATATGATTTCTTGGCGTGCCTCTTGTAGAAAATATTGTATATATGCACCCAAGGGAAATAATGTATATATGATTCGAACCCGTAGAAAAACGCTCCATATATAATTTTGAACCCGAAGAAGTATACCATAGACGCATCCGAGCCCGTAGAAAATACTGCGTATATAGTCTTGAACCTGAAGAAGGATACTGCAGACGCACTTGAGCCCGTATAAAATACTGCGTATATAATTTTTGAACCCTGAAGAAGATACTGCGTGTGCATTTTCGAACCCATAGAGAATACGGTATATGTGCTTCATATGACTTCGAACTCATAGGAAATATTACATATATGAATTTCGGACTTGAAGAAAATACTGCGCGGGCAGTTTTTGAACCCGTAGAAAAATGCTCCATATATAATTTTGAACCTGAAGAAGGATACCATAGACGCATTCGATTCGTAGAAAATATCGCGTATATAATTTTGAACCCTGAAGAAAATATTGCGTGTGCAGTTTTGAACCCGTAGAGAATACACCCTCTTTTTTTTTTCTTTTTAGGTTTTCCTTTTGTTGGGTGCGGTTATGTGTCAGGGAGATAATTTCGTCTTTCTCCGTGTGCAGATATCTGGTTACTAAGTTGTTATGAAGAAATCCGATAAGATGTTACCTGAACAAACACTAGTGGAAAACAACAATTCCGCGACCGCCAAGACACGTCATATATACAAGTTAAACGACCTGTTATGGGGTTCTCTGAATGGGTCGTTAATAAAGCGTCGTTTTTTTATACGACCCTAAGCCGTGGGTCTCTGAATAACGACCGATTTTAAGGGTACAGAGGTACAGACCCTCAGCCCGTGGGTCTCAGATTTAAATTATAATATAAAAAAATATATCGATTCAGATTTGCTAAAATGGATGAATCTGAAATAATCCGTCTGCATCAAAGTCGAGTCAGATTGAATTAAAGTCAAGTCATAGTCAAGTCAAATGGAACTATTCAAAGTCAAGTCAAATGGAACCCAAACGGAAATTCAAATTTAAACTCAAACTTGAGAATTCCACGCTCATTCATATATTTCCATTGGGTTTAAAATTACACAAAAAAGATAAAATTCTGAGGTTTGTTAAAGAACAGGTGCAAACCCGCAAAAAGATAATTTGTCCAATGCTTAACTCACCTGCAACAAAAAAGTTTCAATATCAGTTAACTAAAATAAACTTGGACAGTATGATAAAGTTTTAATAATAACACAATGAACCACTCATCATCATTCACTTAGTTCTTAAACAAAGAATGGAAATTGGGAAATTGTATATTTGGAGTGTGATCTCACCTGTTGTATATGTTTTCCTCTACTGATCACAAAGTCATTTATTGAATCTTCCCACCAAGGCAATAAGCAGTGTAAAAAACCAATCTGAATTAGAAAATGAACAATAAAATTGTTAGTCTTAATACCTTTCTATGAGAAACTCCTAGGAAATAACGTAGTTAAGCGAATCCCACATGTTTTATATTTCTTGATGAGACCATATTGATTGTGATTTATTTCCAATGGGATTTTCAGGGAATGCTAAGATTAACAATAGAAAGAACAGATACATTGGCGAATTACCTAGAAAATATGCAACGAGGAAGACGAGGATAGAACCGATGAGACAACTCTTTCTTCCATCCACTGCACTGCTTCAGTAACTGTAATTTTTGATACGCTGTGTAGTTCATCCTGAATAAACAAGGTGCATATCAAGGCTCAGAGGCTCCTGGTTAAAGAACAAACTTTGTAAGGATAAAGTATACCAGCGAAAAACTTTAAATGCAAATATAAAACTATCTTACTCCAAGTACAAACTAAATGTAGTGTTACAAGTGCTATTATCTTTATAATGTAAGATTATAAGTGAGCTCATTTATTACTATCTACCTTCATATTTTACAGATCAAAAATAACTTGTATGCTTTCACTCACAAGCAGCATACCAACATAAGGTCTTAGTAATTCAAACCATATGGGGGTATAAGTAAAGTAAAGGAATGATTATTTTTCAAATAAGCGACATCTTATAGTTTAATCATCTCAGCTCTATAGTTGCGGATCATACCCAGGCGAGCAGCACAAGCATTTTCAGTATTCCCACCTCCTTGTATTCTCCTTGATGTTAACTACACAATTCAGGTGCAAGGTTCTGATAAGGAGACAAAAATAAAAGTAACTAAACCATTTGGAGGAATCCAATTCCTTTATAGTTCACTAACCTGTCATGTAATAAGAACTTGTCTGCAGTTCTCATTATATTCTCCTCATATTGCAGCTCTCCTTGTATACTCATTGATGCCAACTGCTCAATTCAGGTGCAAGGTTTTGACAAGTAGAAAATAATAAAAAGTAACTTGTGCTTACTTTAAAATTGCAGCAGTATTAAAGAAACATGTAACTTATAGCACCTGTTCAAAAACCCAGAAACTTCAATAATTTCACATATGCAGTTTTACGAAGTTTGATGTCAATACACAAATCTTTACTGTGTGTTGTGATAGCCGGGCTCACATATATATAGATGTTCAAACCACAACCTTAACACAGCTAACAAAATCCCATAAGAAATGCTCTTCTAGTACACAAAACATATACTATATTCTAAGCACGTAAATCCCCTTGTAACAAAATCAAAATAAACTCGCATAACAATAATAAACATTTGTTAGCTTAAGCCAAACGATTGTAGCAATGGATTAGTGATTCTAAAAGTACGTCGATCCGAAGAAATTATCAAATTCCCTATCCTTACTTTCACTTCACTACTATTTTCTTTTTAGACAATCATCTACATAAAACTTCTAAAAGCTAAATAATTTATACAAATTGCAATTCCCCACATATACTAGTGGCATTCATGAAATTCAAAACTACATAACAGGTCCATGCTCTTACCTCATGTCGAAAATAGAAAAATAAAAAGCATTTATTTCCTCCTAAAATGCACATGGCCTCCAACCAGTAGCTAACTTAATCCAATATCAACAAGGGATTATGATTGAGTTATTCATCAAAATAAAACAAGAAAGGAAAGTAAGGTGTTAACAACAAATTCTACAAACATTGAGATAAAGGAACTAAGGTCATAATGATCATTTCTGCAAGCACCTTGAGCTCCTTAGTGAAAACAAGCACTCAAAATTGCATTTCTCATTTTTAGCATCACGCGTACTCATTGTTACCACCGAACATATATTAAATTACGTGCACAAACCAACTCTGAAACAAATCAATAATTGATTCTTTAGTTTTCAAATCCGACAAAACCTTGTAACAATTCAATCTTAACATACATTATACGGAATATGTATTCAACCCCAAAGTTAAGCACAGACTATACTAGTATGCTGACATCAAAATTAATATATTCTTTCAAAGCATGGAATGTTAAGTTGCAAAGATGAATCAATAGATTTTAAAAAGTATCGAAAGAAGCAAAAGAATCAAATTTGGCGATACTGATGTACATGTACTTATTTGAAATCATAACCAATAGCCTGAGGAAAGTTTGCAAAACTGCACTTACTCTACTCTAGCCTTAAGCTGCAAACAAAATCCCAACTACAGGAATTAATATTTTGGAAGCAAATCCAAAATATTGAATAACAGTAAGTGAACTTTTCCAACACACACTTTCACAGTTTTAAAAAATTGAATAACCGAAATCTATTGAAAAAGAGAAATCGGATCAAAACACACAAACCTTGGTTTTCTGAGAGTGTCATTGTAATATGATGACAATTATAAGCCTTGAATATGACTTTGGATTATCTATTCTGATGGTGTAGGATACCCTGTAACCAAAAAAAAAAAAAAAAAAAAAAAAAAACAGGACATCCATCAAATATTAAAAAAAATCATAAGCAATCATCTAACCAGTAATACCAATATGGAATCATGAAATTTATACCATTCTATGATGGGGTTAAATCCTTCTTTTGCGAAGTTCTGGAAAGACTCGACCAAAAAAAAAAGGAATTGTTAGCTAGGATTAAAGATCAAAGTAAAATTAAACTTATATTCAGAATTAGAGTTAGGGGTTTTGATTCTTACACTAGGAGAAGAGATCTTCTACCCCTGGATTAGCTCTCTTGCAAGGAAAAATAGAAAAAGGAAACACCTAACTGCAAAAACGATAGAACATCAAAAGAAATTAAAACATTTACAATACTAAAAATTATCAATTTATGAAACAATAACAAGATTGATATTACCCTACTGATTTCAGGTGTAAAATAACTAGATCTAGTGTTACAGATTTTCCTCTTGATTTATTCTGATACATGGGTTTTGATTTTGAGATATGGGTTAGGATAAATCTTTGATTTCTACAGTAACTTTGAATTTGTGAAGTGAGAAACGATGCAGATTTGTATTTTTGGGTTCTTGTGGGTTTCGCTGATTTTGAGGAAACGAATTAAATCAGTGGAGAAGATGAAGAAGAAGATGGTGTTGTGGTGATGAAAGTAGGGGATAGAGATTCCGTTGTCTGTGGTGGTGAATGGTGATGGAAGTGGTGAGGTGAGCGGAGAGAGAGGAGATGGGTTCTGTGGTGTAAGTGGAGAAGATAGAAAAATGGATAGGTTTTTGAGGTTTTAATAGAGATATGGGATATCTTAATCCCAACCGTTAGATCAATTTTAGTTTCAATCCCCAGACTATGATCAGTGGTCGCTGAATCAGTGGTTCTATGGGGATAAGATGGTAAATAATTTTTTCTATTCAGAGACGGTTTATAAGTCTCTCGGATATTTTCCATTTTTTAATCATATCAGAGACCGTTTCGTTTGGTCAACGGTCTGACTACAGTCAACGAGCGTCTCTGATGTGGGTTGCTAAACACCCATTTTCCACTAGTGAAAATTTCTCTTCATCGAAGGATGTTCATAGTTCCAAACCAAACACGGATGATGAATTCTTTGCTAGACCCCTCGCCCCTGCTCGGAAGAATCACCCAGGTTTCGTGCCAATTTTGTTAACCGGTGGTGAAGATGAAAAGAAGACACGTTCGGTTCGCCCAGATAACACCATACGGTTCTGTCTTCATAAAGGGGTATATTTTTCTTCCAACATTGATTTCAGGATGTGTCAAAGCCCATTGCGTTCTTTTGATAGATGGGTTGAGTTCATGGTGAGTAGGAGAACATAAATACCAACTTGACTCGAGCGCAGATTATTGATGCTTGTCGTAGCTTCAAAAGTAAATCTCCCATTAGGAAGGATATCCCGGGCTTGGTTGATTTCATCTCCGGATGGTGTTCGGACACCCATACGATCATATATAAATGGGGTGAAATAACTTTCTCCTTGGAGAGTGTGGCTCTCTTGTTGAATCTTCCAGAACCGGGAATCTTAATATCCGATTGTCTCAAGGTGAGGAGAAGATGCGGGAAGACCTTGCCGCTAAGTTGGGAGATTACGCTCGAAAAGACTCCACTGCTAAGTCGAAGGATTCTGTCCCTAAAGAGGATGAAAGGGGCTTTTACAGCTGGTGGATATCTCAATGGTTTTGACGAGCCGGAACCTAAATGAAAAGCTGTGATCTTCATGTTGCAGCATTTTTGGCTCTCTCGGTTGTCTAGAGACATTTTTGATGACGGCCGGCAAGAAGGAAATAAGACCAGAGTTGCTAGTGATTGCTGTGAAGTTAGCAAAAGGTGAAGTTCTTCCCATTGGCAAGTTATTCCTTGGTTCCCTGTATGTTCATCTGGATCACCTAGTTGCGAACATGCGAGTTTCGAATGGTTTCATGAAAGTGGATTCATATGTTCACGTTACTTTTCTGCAAGCCTAGCTATGGGAGCACTTTGAGAAGTATGCTCTGAAACCGTTGTCTTCGATTCCCGCGAGTTGGGGCGGCTCCCGAATTCTTCGATGGGTGAACAAGCGTCCAAGAGTTGGCATGAGCTTGGTTAGTCTTCTCGATAAGTCGCATGAAATCAGTTTTCGCCCATGGGAGCCGGTCCATAGGTCGGTAACTCAAATTGACACCTTTGTTTCTGCTCCGATCATGTCTTTATCTTCTGACGACAGCTTGAGTGTTGGTGAAAACTTGTTTATTCAAAGTCGCATGTCCGGCTATATGCCGTCTTTCTTCATGGGGTCTTTCCGAATAGTTGCTTACAATATTGACCGTACTGCTCGTCACATGGGTTTCGATCAAGGGGTGCCTCTTGCTTAACAACTGGTGGTTCCTAAGGATTCATTGCATGCCGCCCTCAATGCCGTGCCCTTGAGCTGGTATCCGCCTTCCCTTCTTTGAGACGGAAGAGTAACTTTGACGACTTTTGGCTATAATGAGTTCGGCACGATGAGTTCACTATGATCCAAGATTTCGTAAATAACGTGGTGGAGAATGTTCGTTGTAAACCTTCCCAGCCAGTTTTGAAGAA
Source organism: Papaver armeniacum (assembly GCA_023531295.1). NCBI lineage: Eukaryota > Viridiplantae > Streptophyta > Magnoliopsida > Ranunculales > Papaveraceae > Papaver > Papaver armeniacum. The sequence goes on from JAJJWW010000381.1 coordinate 793,301, forward strand.
GTATCCAATGTTGAGAGATCCCAGCGAAAGTTGTCGGCAACTCCGGAAAGTCCCTGAAGCAAAGGAAAGAAGAACGAAGAATCGTCTTTCAAGGGTTCCGGCGGTTTCAAAAGATCCTCCCGCAGCTCTCGTGTCTTTCAGTTCTTCCAATAACCAGTATGTGTCGCCTCCTTGTTGGTTTGTCTCAAAACACGTGAATTCTCGCCAAAAACATGTGTCTTGTTTCTTTCTGTGGCTTCGGTAGTGTTAATGCCTTTCGCCGCCCTTGCACGTTGCCAGAGACGGCAATTTCTTCGAAAAATTCCGCGGCACCGAGCCTCCTCATATCGGTGATGAGTCGAGAAAGAAGAAAATTCGACAAGTGAGAGTGATTCTCCGGCAAAGACCGGTTCTTTTTCGGGAAGTGGTTCGGTGAGTTTCGCGCTTCTTTTTTCTTTCTTCTTTCGTTTCTTCTTTTGAAAAATGTCTAACTCAAGTTCGCAGGAGGAATCCGGTTCGGAGGACGATTCTGGGGTGGAGCTACACGAAAACTTGCCTTTGGTGACCACCGCCGGTGACTTGGAGATGGGAGTTAGCCAATTGCCGGGCACAGATGTGGTTCAAACGGTGGATGATTCTCTGATGGTTGCTGTCGTAGACATGGAAGAAGACCCTTTGCGAGTCGTGAGGCCAGTTGCAGGCGCCAGTTCCAGGTCATGTGCTGGTTGGCGGTTTCAGCGTGCTGGCTAAGTATGAGGCGTTGTACACCAGAATCTTGGAGAAGTACGGACATATGGCCACAACCAAAAAGGTCACTAGTCGATGTGCGATGGTCAAGCGTGTGGAAGAGGCTTTATCTTCCATCGAGGATATGCGTGAGGTGACTGGCCACACTGTTTCTGAAGACGTTATTGCCGACTGGGAGAACCATCACGACGTGTGCGTAGAAAAGGAGTTCAACGCTTCGTGGTTTGTCGAAGGCCTTGCTGAGATCCAGAAGTCTAAAGATGCAGCAATCGAAAGCCTTTCTGCAGAGGAGATTACACGACAGGAGGTAGAACTCGAAAAGCTTTCCAAGATGTTAACTATGAAGAGAGCGGCTCTTGAAGATGCAAAGTTGACTTTCTCTAAGAAGAGCAGACCTCTGTTGGATGATTTTCCTTGAATGTTTCTCTGTTAAACTTTCATTTAGGTTTTTCTTCTTTTTTTTTTTTTTTAGACAACATACTGGATGTATGGTTCAAAGTTCGACCGGTTTTGATAGACAGCTGGTAGCTTTTGAGGATATTGGATTATTTCTGGGATGAATGGTTTTGATAATATAACTCTGATTATGTTTTGTGAAAGGAATATTGCTTTTATGAAAGTGTGTGCTAGCAATAGGCACAAGACGCAGAGTATGACGATTTTATTAAGAACTAAAAAAAACAGATTGTATATCTCGCCTACCTAAATTTACTCACTTCATAGGTTTTTGCGAACACGCCCCTCTCCATGGAAAAGGCGGCTTTGCTGGTAGCATCGCTAGCAAGTCCCCAATCGCTGGTAGCATCTTCAGCGAGTCCCCAGTTTTCTGGTGTAGTTTTCAACTGGTAACCGGGTTGTCCGGGCGCTTGAGTCGGATTGAGTCGCAAGTCCCCAATCGCTGGTAGCATCTTCAAACGAGTCCCAGTTTTCTGGTGTAGTTTTTACAACCGGTAACCGGTTGTCTCGGCAGTTGAGTCGGATTGAGTCGCCTTCCCTACCATCTTGACATCCGGGTCGAAGAACGAGATCGATGGTCGACATTGTAGCCGATAGATCAATCCTCCCGCCGTGGTCGCCAATTGTTTATAGGTGAAAATCGTTTCCGCCGATTTCGGTAAATTCGGTAGGTGAGTGAGAAACTGGTTTAAACCCTAAACAAATGTCTTGCACGTGAGGACTTTATAGATTCGAGAGATCAATCTGTACAAGTCCGGCCTAAAACCAAGAAATGGCCGTTCCGGACTTGCTTCTATCACAAAGTGGAGGAGAAGGGTTGATTTGGGAGGGAAGCAAAGCAAGGTGTTGAGACCGAGAATAACCTGGGAGAGTAGTGTCTCGACTTGTATCAGAAAGTGAAAGCTTAGGAACCTTGCAAGAGATGAAAGCTTTTTAGAGAGCTTGCAAAGTTGCCTTTTCTGAGAGTGTTGCATTTTTCTCATGACCGAGACCTGTTGTCTGGTGGAAATAGGTAAGACCTATTTATACAAGTCTAGATTGAAACATACCCTGGCCTCATGAAGGAAGAGAGTAAAGGGAGAAATAATGGGAGGAGGTGGTAACCGCAAGGTGTTTATGGGTGAAAACGTTTTCACCATTATTTCCTCATTTATTTGACCGCTTTATTCCTATTCACGCTTTCTTAATGTGAGCGTAGTGTACGTTGCAAGATGTGACCGCCAAACCAAGACCCCGGGAAAGCATCCCCATTTGTGTTGATGTCTCGAGTGTTGGTTGCACCTTGAGTGCAAGTGGCGCTGCTAGGGGCGCATGTGGCATGTGCCAATGGCATGTGCGAAATGCCTTTGTTGCGGGTTGCACCTTGAGTGCAAGTGGCAATGCCAGAGCTGCTAGTGGCGTGTGTGGCATGTGCTAATGGCATGTGCGGAATGCCTTTGTGGTAGGTTGTGCGTTGAGTGTTAGTGGCAATGCCAGAGCTGCTAGTGGCGTGTTTGGCATGTGCCAATGGCGTGTGCGGAATGCCTTGGTGGTAGGTTGCACGGTTTGCAAGTTAGGCTACCAGCGTGGGTTTTGGCATGTGTCAATGGCACGTACGGCCAAATTGGCCTAGGTTGCACGGCTTGCAAGTTAGGCTACCAGCGTGCGTGTTTGGCATGTGTCAATGGCACGCATGGCCATTAGGGCTACGTCCTGGTAAGAAAAGCTACCAGCGATGCATGTTGGCATGTGCGAATGGCATGCCTGGCCAATTTGGGTCACGACCTGGTAGGAAAAGCTACCAACGAGCGTGTTGGCATGTGCCAATGGCATGCGTGGCCAATTTGGGTCACGACCTGGTAGGAAAAGCTACCAGCGAGCGTGTTGGCATGTGCCAATGGCATGTGTGGCCAATTTGGGCCACGCCCTGGTAGGAAAAGCTACCACCGAGCGTGTTGGCATGTGCCAATGGCATGCGTGGCCAATTTGGGTCACGGCCTGGTAGGAAAAGCTACCAGCGATGCGTGTTGGCATGTGCCAATGACATGCGTACAATTTGGGTCACGACGGGTAGGAAAATCTACCCGAGCGTGTTGGCATGTGCCAATGGCATGCTTGGCCATTAGGGCCACGCCCGGTGAGAAAAGCTACCGGCGAGCGTGTTGGCATGTGCCAATGGCATGCTCGGCCATTAGGGCCACGCCCAGTGAGAAAAGCTACCAGCGAGCGTGTTGGCATGTGCCAATGGCATGCGTGGCCAATTTGGCCTAGGTTGCACGGTTTGCAAGCCTAGGTGCGGGTGCTACTTTGGCATGGAGCGGCTAGGGCCAAGGTAAGGGTGTTTGGCTTGGCGTGGCGTGACCAGCGTAGCTAGGGCCAAGGCAGAGTGTGTTTGGCATGGCGCGGCTAGCTTGGGCAAGGTGTGGCTGGCATGATTTTCCATTGGCACGGAGGTGCGGCTAGCATGGTTGGCATGCTTTGGCGCGTTTGGTGTGGCTGGCATGATTTGCCATTGGCACAGAGGTGCGGCTAGCATGGTTGGCATGCTTCGGCACGTTTGGTATGGCTGGCATGATTTGCCATTGGCATAGAGGTGCGGCTAGCTTAGGCTAGGTGTGGATGGCATGATTTGTTATTGGCACGGAGGTGCGGCTAGCATGGTTGCATGCTTTGGCGCGTTTGGTGTGGCTGGCATGATTTTCCATTGGCACAGAGGTGCGGCTAGCATGGTTGGCATGCTTCGGCGCGTTTGGTATGGCTGGCATGATTTGCCATTGGCATAGAGGTGCGGCTAGCTTAGGCTAGGTGTGGCTGGCATGATTTGCCATTGGCACGGAGGTGCGGCTATCATGGTTGGCATTCTTTCGCGCGTTTGGTGTGACTAGCATAGTTAGGGCCAAGGCAGAGTGCGTTTGGCATGGCGCGGCTAGCTTGGGATAGGTGTGGCTGGCATGATTTGCCATTGGCACGCAGGGGAATTAGGGTTTTGTTCGTTGTATCCCTAATTTGAAGAAATACCCCCTATTAATTACTGACTACATGCATTAAATGTCCTAATAAATGTGTCATCGGTGACATTAGGTTATTTGGGGTTTTACGATTTTACCCTTTGTTCAAAATTCACCATCAACAGTTCCATGCAACTCACAGCAGCCATGACAACCTGAAAAATACAAACATACAATAAAAATATCAAAAATCAAACGAACGCAACTCACTCGGGGGCTTTGCCCCCACGTGAAAAATATATCCTATGGAACAAGCTAAACATAAAATGAGCCATCAACTAGATACAATGTGTCTTAAAGATACAAATGCTACAATTGTTTAAAAATACACATGCAACAGGATATATACATGTGTAACTTGCTAAAAATACAATAGGATAAATATGTGTAACCTCAAGTTACACATACTGTAAAACAAAAAACATCATGTCTACATCATCAATTTGAAGTTGTTCTTCTGAAACAACATTGTTTCTTCATCCTCTTCTCAGTATCAAACAAAAAAACTCACAACAAATTCACAAAAAAACAAAAAACAACAGAAAAATACAAATTCCATGCTAAAAATACAATAGGATACATATGTGTAACCTCAAGTTACACATACTGTAAAACAAAAAACAGCATGTCTACATAATCAATTTGAAGTTGTTCTTCTGAAACAACATTGTTTCTTCATCCTCTTCTCAGTATCAAACAAAAAAACTCACAACAAATTCAAAAAAAAAAAAAAAAAAAAAAAAAACAACAGAAAAATACAAATTTCATGCTAAAAATACAATAGGATATATATATGTGTAACCTCAAGTTACACATACTGTAAAACAAAAAACAGCATGTCTACATCATCAATTTGAAGTTTTTCTTCTGAAACAACATTGTTTATTCATCCTCTTCTCAGTATCAAACAAAAAACTCACAACAAATTCACAAAAAACAAAAAACAACAGAAAAATACAAATTCCATGCTAAAAATACAACATGATATATATGTGTAACCTCAGGTTACACATATTGTAACAAAAAACAGCGCATGTCTACATCAATTTGAAGTTGTTCTTCTGAAACAAAATTGTTTCTTCATCCTCCTCTCAGTATCAACAAAATATAAACAACAAATTCACAACAAATTCTCGGATCGGACATGCAAGCACAACAAATAATCGGAAAAAAAAATTGAAAAAAGTTTTGAAATCAAACCAAAATAAGATTCGTACCTAGATTTGTTGTTTTCCTTCTTCTGAAACAATGTTATTTCTCATCTTGTTCTCAGTATCAACCAAATAATGTTCTCAGTCTCAACCAAATCAAAAAAATAAAATAACGAAATAAGAAAGATCCAAATCAGAAAAATCAAAATCAATAGAATTCAAGACTAGATCGAAAACACACCTATGTTGATTTCTCTATTCCAACCTGTCTTCTTCCTCTTCTCAGACTCAACAAAATCCAAGCAACAACAAAAAAAAAAAAAAACGATAATCAATAGAAAATCGAATTAAAAAAATAGATTTGAAAAACTAGTGAATCAAACCTATTTTATGCAAACAGAAAATAAAAATTGATACAAACCTATATGTTGTTCTTCAATGCAGCGTCTTCCTCTCGTCGATTCGAAAACAACCGAATCAATTCAACGATTTTTCTCGAGAATAACGTGTTTTTTTCCTCTCGTCTTCAATACATCGAATCAAAAATCAACGCACCTGTTTGTTGTTCTTCAATGCAGCGATTTTGTGAAGAAACAATTCAAATTCGGAAGATTTGATATCATGAAGAGAAAATCGTCGGAGAGCAGAGAGATGAGAGAGTAAAAAAAAAAACCTGATTTGATTTTCTATTTTTGTTCCTGTATAAATCTACTATAAATAGTGGAGGTTATTTTTGGTACAGATTTATTAAAAAAATTGATGACGTCAGCAATCCGGAAAATTTAAAAACCTGGCCCCAAAAATAGAAGTTCTGGGCCTAGAAATATCAAAAACTAAAAGTATGGAGTTGATAGTGAAGGATCCATTTTTTGGGGTTTCTATATATTGAACCCATATAGAAGGGGGTTCTAGTATTTTTCACTTTTAAATTCCCTACGATTTTTCATTTTTTTCATTTATTTTCAACAACACCTTCTCCACATCATCCTGCGAGGAAATTTCCAAAGGTGTCTAGTTTTAATTAGTTATTCCCAAAAATGTTGTAAATTACCAAAAATGTTTGAATGTGTACCCATTGCTTGACATTGTGTACCCAATATGATGAATCCACACTTATAATGTACGCACATTATACTTTTTTTCGAATTTTTAAAAAACTAGATATTTTTTTAAATACTCCCTCTGTTTTTGCAAAAGTGATACTTTCATTTTTTCATTTTAGCCTAAAAATAGGCTAAATTGAAAAAGTGAAAGTATCTCTTTTCCAAAAACGGAGGGAGTAGCTTTCTGCGGGGTTCTAATTTCTTTGAAAATTTCCGAACCACCATTCCAAAATGGCAAGTTTCGTAACTTGGCAATCATCACAACCATGATCTACTAGATTTCATGCATGGTGTCAAGTTTATAATCGATGAAGATGAATCAGTTTGTATAAATTATGTACACTTTACAAAAAAATGCTATTGACGGTTGCAAGCAGCAAGGAAACTCGTTTTTTAACAGAACTTTTGAAAAAAAATTGTGAAGAAACCAGCAACATCAATGTTCGTGATGTGCTTGCATTGTAATGTTTTGCTGGTTTTTTAATCTGTTGAGGGGATCTTATTAATTTTTTGCGAATGATCAAATAGGCATCTAAGATTTGTCCCGTAAAAATTAGTGGTTTCCCACTAACAATGATAATAATAGTTAGCTCATTAATTAATCTAATTGATCAACCGACTATATATTTCCACCATTAAAATTACAGCGAGGTTTGTTATTGTTAATTATGAAGACTGCACCACCACGATGGAAACACTTTCTAAATAATTCTAAACAGGCTATCTTCATTAATTAACCTATCCCAATAATTATTTTTGTGTTTAGGGTACCAAGTCCATGCACTCCTATAAATAGGACATCGTCATACACAAAACTTTCATCATCCAGCTAAACTTGAGATATATTTCTTCATCACCATGGCAAGAACAAGTCTGATTTTCAGCTTAGCCTTCACCGGTTTGATTATGCTGTCTGTTTCACGTAAGTTGTCGAACATTTTTCCCCTGATTATATTTTATTTACCTCTGTTTCTCATTCTAGTTATTCTCTCCTTACAAAAATCACAAAATTGGTTAAAAAGACCAAAATCAACAAATTCTGGGTGAAAAAGACATCTAAATTTTGATACTGTTTAAATGGACAAAAATACAAATATAACCAGGATGTAACAGTTTCATCCTACCTATTTTCAAATATTTTTTCCTTTTTTAATTTACATCAGATTGCATCCGGTTTCATCCTTGCTATTTTTTAAGTTTAAGTCAGGATGAATCCAGTTTCATCCTTGCTATTTTTTTTTTGTCTATTTCACCCATATTAATTTTTACTCGTCCATTTGAACTAGGTTTTAAAAATATTTGGACAAATGACCCATTTTCCGCTTTATATATTTTTACAAGATGCCAAAACTCAGGGTATTAACTACTTGTTGCACAAAATATCACAGATACGGCGCTAGGGGTTTCAAAGCTTACTCAAATGTTACCGAAGGAGCCAATTGTATTGAACGCCCCAGGTGGATTAGCAACCCTGGTAAAAGATGGTAAAACAGAAACAAACTTACCGGACGGCAAGGTAAAAAGGGGTGGGATTGTAGGACTTACTGCAGTGAATGGGTTAGCCCGTGTGAATGATGGTGGGGGTGTAGGTGTGAACTTGAAGAAAGGTGAGATTACCCAGGGTCCAAAATATGAACATGTAGAAATCGCAAATGGAGTGGCGTCGGTGAAACGAAGCTCAGAAGCTAAGGTGGACTTAGAAAAAGGCCAGGTAACTACCGGTGCAAAAGCTGAAGGAGAAGTCTCCGGCGTGGCAAATGTGAATGCAGGTGCGTCAATTGGGGTAAATGTAAAGAATGGAAAGGTAACTAAGGATGTTTCTGGGGTGAAAAAGAGTAATGGAAATTATAAGTAGGATGCAGGCTGCAAAGGAAGCCAGGGTTTGTTAATTTGGATTCGCATGTACTCATTTTGGTTTCTTTCCTTCAAAATGTCTTTGATTTCACCAGTGATATGTAATTTGTTGTGGTTGTATGTTTTCGATTCATATAAAGGTAAAGTTTTTGTTTATTCAATGCTAATTCAAATGATAGTCTGTTATAGATGTCTATATGAACCTTACAGGTTAATATCAATAGCATATGAATTTACCTCAAAAAATTATTAAATAGTAGAGTTACTTGAAACTTTTGAGTCGACTCAGATATGTGCCCTCGGAATCATATGTATCAGCGGAGCCAAATCTTGAATCAAACATCAAAAAAAGAAAAAAAAAAATTGAAAAAAACTCATTATTTGTCATCATGTTCTTATATAGCTGAAAAGAGGTCTGCCAGTGCATGTCTGGTTTTTATATATTTTCGGACTAAATTCTTTCCTAGCAAAATAACATTTCCTTCATTTCATTTGTTTGCTTTACCCAAGGTGGCCTAAACTTACCCTGTGTTACCCAATGGTTTATGGATAAGCATCTCTAGTGTAGCAGGCCAAGGTATAGACTATGTGCATAGGGAGTGTGAGGCACCAAGGCATTATAATTTATAATAACTTTGGAAATTAATTAAGTTTATTAAATTAGGAAAATATAAGAATCAAACAAACATCATGCAACTGTCAAAAACTGCATATTTATTTTGCAATTTGATATATTGTTTATATTTAACCTCCAGCCTCCAGCAAAGACGACATCGACATGATAACAACTAATTTAATCAAATATATTACACCAAGTTTTTGGTTACCAAGAAGAAAAAAAAGGAAAAATAACGAAAAATGGGTCATTTGTCCAAATATTTTTAAAACATGGTTCAAATAGACGATTAAAAATCAGTATGGGTGAAATGGACAATAAAAAAATAGCAAGGATAAAACTGGATTCATCCTGACTTAAACTTAAAAAATTGTAAGGATGAAACTGGATGCATCCTGATGTTAATTAAAAATAAGAAAAAGTATTTGAAAATAGGTAGGATGAAACTGTTTACATCCTGACTTTTTTTTATATTTTTGTCCATTTAAACAGTGTCAAAATCTAAATATCCTTTTCACCCAGCAATTGTTGACTTTGGTCTTTTTAACCAATTTTATGAAAAAATAACTAAAAATACATGAATAAAATCTATTCAGTTATTGGTTCATTAATCCAATTGATTAGCCGAGTAGTTTTCTTTTCCACCATGAAATTACAGCGAGCGAGGTGTGTTAGCAGTGTGGCAGGTTTTATCACGTCTTATTTACAAGTAATGTTGAATTTCACAAACTTAAATCAGGGTTGAATGGTTTTGGTCCGAAAACCGTTAGGTCTTCCAAATTAGCATATACCTGTGCACGTTGGAAGCACTTTCTAAATAATTCACCAGACGATCTTAATTAATTCATACCAACAATAATTACTTTTCTGTTTAGGGTATATAAATCACTTCTACAAATAGGACATCATCATGCACAAAATTTTCCTCATCAACGAAAGTTTGAGATACATATAATCTCTGAAATTCGTATTTTCTTCATCATCATGGCTAGAACTCATCTGATTTTCAGCTTCGCCTTTGCTGGCTTTATTATGTTGTCTATATCACGTAAGTTGTCGAACATTTTTCACTGATTATATTTTTACCTCTTTTTCTCATTAATTCTTTCTATTCTCTGCATATCAATTACTGGTTGAACAAAATTTGACAGATATGGCGCTAGGGGTTTCAAATCTTACTCAAGTGATACCAAAGGTCGAGCCAGTTGTCTTGAAAGCCCCGGGTGGATTAGCAACCTTGGAAAAGAACGGTAAAGATCAATCAGACTTACCAAATGGTAAGTTTAACAGGGGTGGAACTGAAGGACTTACTGCAGTGAATGGGTTAGCCCGTGTAAATGATGGTGGGGTTCTAGTTGCGGACTTGAATAAAGGTGAGGTTACCCATGGTCCAGAATATGAACATGTAAAAATCGCAGATGGAGCGGTGTCTGATGATCGAATTTCCCATGTGGACTTAAAAAAAGGTCAGGTAACCACTGGTGAAAAAGCTAAGGTGAATTTCCCTGGTGTGGCAAATGTGAATACAGATACGTCGATTAGGGCGAATGTAAAGAATGAAAAGGTATCTAAGGATGTGCCTTCAGAGAAGAAGAGTAATGGAAACTACAAGTAGGATGCAGGCTGCAGGGACGGAGCCAGAAATCTTTTACAAGGGAGGCTAATATATAAAACATATATTTTAGGGGGCTTATTGAAAGATTTTCCTCCATGTAACAAATACATCAAGGGATATCTAATGAATTAACAAAAAAACATGGGCGGCGGGGGCCACCACTAGGATGCACATAGCTCCGTCCCTGCATGGTGCAACAGAGAGGCTAGCTAGAGTTTGTCAATTTTGATTTTCATGTACTCACTTGATTTCTTTTTTTCAAAATTTGTTTGATTTCACCATTAATGTGTCATGTTGTTGTGGTTGGCACATTTTGCATGTTTTTGATTTATCAAAAGTTAAGGTATTCGTTTATTCGGTGCAGGACCATCACTTAATTACCACCCACATCGTTTTGTTCTTGGTAAAAAATAACAAAATGTGGAAGACTAATATTGTCATTAAAATCCCGACTACCTTTGATATTCCTTAAAAAAATATAAAAACTGAAAATGACTCGGTTAGGATATACTTGTACTCCACTTACAAAATGTGTGATTATACCCGTATCGGTGTCCATGCACGTAATTTATGGTGGTTCACAAATTTTAATCCAAATTTCAAATTTGAGACAGATCATCGAAACAATGAATTCTCTCTTAAATATTATACCAAATGATGTAAATTACACTTTGATCTCCATTTTTCATTTTTGCCTATAATGAAAAAGTGATAGTATTTTTTTTTCTAAGATAATACTATTTTGAAAACTAGGGACGATCCTCTAATTATATCAGTAGTAGCTCTTTTTTAGAAACGGAGGAAGTATTATTTGTTTTTAACTTTAAACGTTCAGATGATAAAACGACTAGGAATAAGCTTAAAGGTTTATAAATAGACAAACAAGAGTTTGTTACAGGTTTCTTGTATGAACCTTAAATTGAGTTTGTTCTGCACATGGTCAATCAGTTGTGGCATCTGCTTCTTTGTTTTCTGTCGATTAGACGTGTGAGGTCAGATAGTCGAATCATGTCCGACCAACCCATCAGCAAAAAAAAAAAAAAAAAACCTACCCTCCCCATGATAAGATTAAAAGCTGCAGCTTTCCTTGAAGCCGTGTGCTAGAATATTTCCTAGTGGTGAACAAAACTTCGTGTAACCAAACAAACAGAGAGGACTCACATGGCCAAACATATTGTTTATTGAAATATACAAAACACAACTGTATAACGAGTCATATGTTATTCTAATCCAAAATACAGATTTGACTAAGTTTAACATTATTGTTATACCATGATCATAATCTATGTACTAAGAAAAAAATAGAATTTGCATTAAAAAGCCTAAATACTTGGTTAACTTTAAAAACAAAGAAAATCACTGAAAATGACTTGATACGCAGAGGTCCGCGTTTGTCAATCAATTTTACACTTTTGTCGATTAGACATGTAAGGTTACATAGTCAAATTATTTGTCTAATCAACCCATCAGCCGGAGCGTAATCTGGGAGGATATCTCCAAATTTCTCATAGTAATCTGGGTATAAGACCAAGAAAGTCTCCAGCTCAGGTCACAACTCAGATAGTTAGTTAGAAGTGTTACCTGTAATATTGAGACAGTTGTACTGTGACAGCTCACTATTATATGTATTTTCTCTTTTCACATGTTACTGATACTATAAGTATTACTCTCTCTCTGTAAATTCTTTAACAGATTCAATACAACAAACCACTATTCCAACATGGTATCAGATACCAAGAGTGGAATTTCAACTTCCAACAACAAAATCTGATTAAAATCGATCCTTATAACCTTGTTCTCTAGCAATCATGCCTAGAACCACCAACAATTCCTCTTCTTCCGCTGCAAATCAATCAAATTCACACAACAACAACAACACCAACACTATCATTCCTAACCTAAATTAGTCTTTTTTTCCACCTCTTACTGGTTCTCCATTGATGAATCAGTCACAACCACCATCAATTCACCACAACCACTACAATAGCAATCTCTTTTTGGTTGTCCACAACTTCCATTTCAGAACATCTCAAAACTTTGTTTCAACAAAACTTGATGGATCCAACTTTCTGGTTTGGAGAGATCAACTTTCGTCGATCTTGATTAGCACCAACTTATACGGTCTTGTAGATGGATCTATTCTTCAACCGCCTCAGTTTTTGATGCAGAACAATGTTCAAACGCTTAATCCGCAGTTTCTTAAATGGCGTTCAATGGATCATTTGTAAGTTCTTGCATAAATGCTATAGTTTTGCCTTCTCTTGCTTCTGAATTACTTGGAAAAGCTTCTGCTAAGGCAAACTGGGATCATGTTTCAAGAATCTTTACTCAGCAATTTTTTGCTAGAAAATCTCAGTTGAGATCTCAGCTTCATACAATCAAGAGAGGTAATAGCTCGATCTTTGAGTTTCTTCAACAAATCAAGTCAATTTCAGATTCCTTGGCTGAAATAGGTGAACCTGTTACTGATAAGGATTTAGTTATGTACACACTCTCTGGTTTGGGTAGAGAATTTGCTCATTTTTTTATTAATGTTCAAATTCGAGAAACACCTCTTGTTTTCTCTGAGCTTCGATCTAGACTCATCCATCATGAACAGTGGCTCAAAGATCAAGATCAAGAACCTTACTCTCCTCTAATTGTAGATCCAACTAATTAATTCTGCATTTTTTGTGCGTAAGTTTGCTAATTCTCAACATTCAAATGGAAGTTCTTCTTCCTCTCCTAGCAATTCACATACATTGTTGACTTACTGAGTTACTGGTAATTCATCTGTTATTCCTAGAAATGGTGGTTCCACATCTCAAAGAGGTGAATTCAATCCACATCAGAGAGTTGACTATTCAACTATTTTTTGCCAAATCTGTAACAAGTTGGGTCACTGTGCTAGTAGATGTAGATTCAGGTATTCTACAAGAAAAAAGCAATCTACTCCACCAGTTCAAAAAGCTTTTGCTGGAATGGAACTCTCAACACCAACCTTTAATCCATGGAATGTTGCTACACATACTTCATCATCTGGTGTTGGTGAGTGTTCTACTTCAAATGGACATTGGAGTTTAAATGATGCTAGTCCAGTGTGGATTCCTGACTCAGGTGCCACCAGTCATATGACAAATGACTCTTTCATTCTCACTGCTCAGGAGGAATTCACTGGTGAAGAGCAAGTTATAATTGGTGATGGTAAGTTACTACCAATTTCCTTAACTGGTTCTTCTACATTAGTTCCTACTACTAGCTCAAATTCTTTTGTGTTGGACAAGGTTCTATTTGTGCCAAGTATCAAGCATAATCTTCTTTCCATTGCAAAATTTACTGCTGATAATAAGTGCTCTTTTGAATTCTTTACTCGGGGCTATGAAATCAAGTCCATTCACAATAAGCAAGTTTTAGCCAGAGGAGTGGTAAAAAACAGTTTATATTCACTACAAGCATCAATAAGAAAGCTACTTCAGTCAGCTCACCATCTTGCTTTTACTTCTATTATGGAAATTCCAGACATCTGGCATCAAATGTGAGGCCATCCTGTTCTAAAAATTCTCAGGAAACTTGAAACATCTGCAATAATCAGACTCTCCAACAAGAATTTTGATTCTGTGTGTGCTTCATGTCAGATGGGAAAAATTGTATGTTTACCTTTTACAATTTCTAGCTCCAGTTCTAATAAACCATTGGCTTTGATCCATTGTGATATTTCGGGACTAGCTCCCATTCAGTATACTCTAGGATATAGGTATTACATTTTGTTTGTAGATGACTACATCAAGTTTACTTGGATTTATCCAATGAAATGTAAGTCTGATAGTCTGTCTTGTTTCAAAATTTTTAAGCAATCAATGGAAAAATTATTGGATTCAACAATTAAGGAGTTTCAAACTGATGGTGCTTATGAGTTGGTTAAGGGAGTTTTTTTAGATCTTTTCTTGACTCCAATGGTATTTCTGTGACAATTTGTTGTCCTATTATACATCAACAAAATGGAGCTGCAGAGAGAAAACACAGACATGTTACTGAAATGGGTAATACGTACATTATCTTTTAGAGCTTCTCTTCCAAAAAGATTTTGGTTTGATTCATTCTTAACAGCTTCTTATCTTATAAATAGGACTCCCACAAAGGTTGTAATTGCAGGAAATCCTACAATACACACCTCACAAGAATTCATAATATCTAACACATATTTAAAGTCAATAACCAATCTCTTTATTAATTGAGTTAGAAATTTTACAAGAAGGAAGTGAAATCAAGAATGTTATTGCTACTCTAGACTTTCTCTCTCCTCTAAAAATCTCTCTCTACTCTCTAAAAGGATCCCCCTTTTTCATAATCCTATTCAGCTCTTTATATAAGACATTTCATAATGGATGACAACTAAGTTATCCCTTATTTTCGGATCTGACTTGCGGCATTCTCGCAAGTGTACAAATGTAAAACCTCGCAACACTCCTAAACCTCGCTAAGTCTTCACGTCTTTCTCGTGTTCTGGCTGTCGTCATCCGTTGCGTCATTTATATTACTCGTCTGCGATATCTTCGCAATGTGTCGTTTATGGATTTCGCAAGGGCGTTGGTGTTGCGATATTCTGATCCTACAAAGTTCTTAGATTATAAATGTCCTTATGAAGTTTTATTTGGCAAGCTACCCAACTATGCTTTTCTGAAGATCTTTGGTTGTTTGTATTTTCCTAATATTGCACATACTAGAAATGACAAGTTGAGTCCAAAATCAACTCCTTGTGTATTTCTAGGATACAGTCCCTATCATAAAGGGTATAGATGCTATGATTCATACACTCATAAGGTTCATACAACTGTTCATGTCATCTTTAATGAACTTGTATTTCCATATCATACTTCTACTGTTCATGTGCACACTGAAGATGGTTTGATTAATAATTCTTCAACTGATATTTCTGCTTCTCCATCACCTGATACTTCTGGTTCACATACTTCTACTTTTGGTATTGTCATCACTGCTACTCCTCCAACTCAGGTATCCTCAGCATCCTTACCTTTGTTTGATGATATGCATGATTCTGGTACTACTTCCACTAGCATACATACTAGGTCTAAGTCTGGCATCAACAAGTCTAAGCCTATGGATTCAAATTTTGCTGCTCATAGTCATATTAAACACCCAATTCCTGTTGCCTTCAATGTTATTCTAGAATCTGTAAAAGAGCCTAAAACTTTTCAACAAGCTTCTAAGCTTCCACAATGGGTTCAGGCAATGAAGAATGAACACACTGCTTTATATGAGAATGGCACTTATGAGCATGTACCTTATGAACCTGGTATGAATGTACTTGGATGTAAGTGGGTCTATAAAAGCAAACTTAAAGCTGATGGTACTATAGAAAGATTTAAAGCAAGGTTAGTGGCAAAAGGATATCATCAAGTTGATGGAGTAGATTATGAAGAAACATTTAGTCCAGTGGTTAAAGCCACAACTATTAGATGTGTCTTAAGCCTTTCCTTACAACATAAATGGAGTATGAGACAATTAGATGTGTCAAATGCTTTCTTGCATGGCACTCTTACTGAAGATGTTTACATGGAACAACCTCCAGGGTTTTTGTCTTCTGAATTCCCTTCTCATGTTTTTCATTTAAAGAAATCCCTTTATAGGCTAAAGCAAGCTCCAAGGGCTTGGTTTGATAAATTCAGTGGTTTTCTTCTATCTTATGGTTTTACTCAATCAGTACGTGATCATTCCATGTTCTCTTCAGCAAGTCGGGTGTCAAAATGATTTTACTAATATATGTTGATGATATAATTCATGTGGGAAACTCTGACAATAATTTGACTTCATTTATTTCATCACTGAAGACTCAATTTTCTATGAAGGACTTAGGACCTATGTCATATTTTCTGGGTATTGAGGCTAAGTTAGATACTTCAGCAAATTCTTTACTGCTTACTCAAAGTAAATATTCTATTTAGTTGCTCAAGAAATTTGACATGTTGGAGTGTAAACCCTGTAAATCCCATGTTGCTCAAGGTAGAAGGGCCTTTTTATATGATGGGACTCTGCTTGAAAATCCTTCTTATTACAGAAGTCTTGTTGGTGCCAGTGGCGGAGCCAGAAAGTTTTGGTAGGGGGGACAAGTTAACATAGTAGAGGCACTTTGCACAATTGCGGCCAAAGGCCGAATTTTTTTTTTTTTTTGTTATTTTCTCAACAACAGTGAAAATTTGTTATACTCTCAAGGGAAAAGCACTTAATTTGGTGAATTCTTAAACTTACCAAGTCAATATACAATCAATTAATGTAATTGAAGCACATAATTAAGTTACCAATTGTAACTGCATAAGAAATAAGTGAATAACCTTTTCCGTTAGCTCCAATTAAGTAAATTATTATAATTATGGTGGATAAACTAATTAATTTTCCAATTTTAACCATAAATAGTTATCAATCTTAGTGATATAAACAGAATTTTCCTTTGTCTGCCGAAATTTTGGGGGGACAAATATTCAATTTCCCCAAATTATCTTTGTTAATTTGAAGTTTACCAAAAACTAGGGAGGACAACTGTCCTCCCTAGTCCTGGCGTAGCTCCGCCCCTGGTTGGTGCTCTACAGTATCTCACACTTACTAGACCTGATGTGAGTTTTGCTGTAAATATGTTGCTCAATTCATGCATCAGCTTACTAATGTTCATTTGCAACTTTCTAAGAGGATTTTGAGGTTTATCAAGGGTTCTTTGGGTACTGGTATTACACTTGTTGGAGGGGATTGCTCTACAATAACTGCCTTCACTGATAGTAATTGGGCAGGCTGACCAGATTCAAGAAAGTCTACTACTGGATGTTGTGTATTTCTTGGTCAAAATCTGGTTGCTTAGTCTTCAAAAAAACAACCTACTCAGTCCCACTCCTCAAATGAAGCTGAATATAAGGCATTATCTGTTCCTGCCTCTAAAATTAGGTGGATTTCCTATATTATGGATGAGTTAGGTGCTCCTATCAGATATATCCTTGCACTATGTTCTGTGACAATATAGGTGCAGGCTGTTTGGCTGCAAATCCAATTTGTCATGCCAGAAAAAAACATGTTGAGTTGGAGTATCACTCTGTCAGTAGTTTGGTTATGATTGGCTTTCTGGTAGTTAGATATGTCCCTTCCTTGCAGAATATTTCTGACGTATTCACAAAGGGATTATCTAAACAATTGTTCATCAGATTACAAGGAAAACTTTTACACTTTGACAGTGTTCAGTTTGAGGGGGCCTGTAAGACCAAGAAAGTCTCCAGCTCAGCATCCAGCTCAGGTCACAGCTCAGATAGTTAGTTAGAAGTGTTACCTGTAATATTGAGACAGTGACAACTCACTATTATCTGTATTTTCTCTTTTCACCTGTAACAGATACTATAAGTATCACTCTCTTTGTGTAAATTCTTTAACATATTGAATACAACGAACCACTGTTGCTACACTGGGTAAGATTAAAAGGTGCACCTTTCTCCAGGAAACTGTGCTAGAATTTTTCTTGATGTCCAAAAAACTTCATGTAATCAAACAAACTGAGGGATCTGCGATCAATCTTTCAGCTGCTGATTATAACCCCTTCGGAAAACTGGACAATTACGAGATGTGCAGCAACTTTGTCAAATGGTGGAGCTTGGAATCTTGGGTTAATAAATATAAGACTTAGCGGAAACAAAATAGTTGAAGTTTCTTATTTTATTTCTGTTATTGGGACTCAACTTGATCCTTGGACAAGACAGGTATCTTCACAATAAAGTCGACATACTCTTGGTTTAACCAAGATCATAAAATGTATATAATGGACACGCTGCATAAGAAAGGTACTCTTTTGGTCAATGGTTGTCTTCTTTGTTGTAATAAAACGGGAGTATATATAAGCCACTCACTTTCTTCTTCATTGCATGACCAATCTCTTCGGGCATTTGGCGCTCTTTCTCTGTTATACAAACTTAGAGAGGGTTATGGACAATTGCATTGGTTTAATCATCAAAGGGTGGAACATGGAGATGCAATAAATTTATCTGCAATGGACAAGTTTTGCGAAAAATTAATGTTCTCAGCTGTCATCACGTGGACAATGTGGACGCATAGTACTATAGCTATCCAACTAATACACATTTGACTTATAATTAACATCATTATCATACCATTACTATAATCTTAATTATTCCGATCGTCTCCACCAAATAAGGGATATGCCTGCATTATAGCCTCTCTATTTTCAGACGTTATACCCATGAACTAGGGCATATATCCTGCAGAAATGAGCAACCAGGAGTGGTTTCTCACTAATAAATACTCCCTCCGTTTCTGGAAAAGAGATACTTTTCACTTTTTCAATTTGGCATATTTTTAGGTTAAAATGAAAAAGTGAAAGTATCACTTTTCCAAAAACAGAGGGAGTATAATTATATGAGTCCTGCTGTCACGCGAGCGTCCGCGTGATAGTGAGAATGAAGGTAACTACCGTCGGATTTAGATCATCATCTACAGATCTAAATATTAATATTATTATATTATGTCTTCGATATATATTATTTGTGAGACATCCCTAAGGTTTATATTATTTTCAATGGAACCCTCCATTCTATGAAAAACCATTTGATCGGAAAAACAGAGGATCACTAGAACAGAAACATAGTACTCTGCTTTAGAGTCTTAGAATCTAAAGAGACCCATTATCTAGCCATGGCTCAATACTTAGATAAAAAATTTATGAGATCCTTGTAGCTTTTTGTAGATCTTCAGGTGGTAAATCATTAAAATATATACCACAATCTGGATTAAAAAAAAAATCATGAACCGTCACCTTTCTTTTTTCTTCAACTTCATCATCATCTAATTTGTCATCTTTGTCATTAAAAATATCACTTACATACTGCTGCTAGTAAATTCGAGAAACTCTTGGTAAGGGATTATTTAATCATTAATTTTTGATCTTCAAAGATACTTTTGTTATTATATGTGAACGTAAGTGATTCTAGAATAAAAATGGTTTGTTAATTAAGGACCGATGCTGGTTAGATCGGTAGAGGTATCAGAACAAGGGTTTTCTTAGATTAAGCAAAATTAGATGAAAACTTAGAGTGATTCAATCTGGTTAAGTCACCACATCACAATTTTTTCGTAACTTAGAAATGGTCAAAATCATCATTCAAGAAGAAAACAAGAAATGGTTAAAATCTAAATTAGGTCATTAAAGTTTCCATGTGCATGTTTTTTCAAAGAGATGATGAGTTAAAGAGGAAAAGAGTGATTACTGATAAGGGAGTCGAAGAATTAATCGTGGAGATAAAATATGTTTCAGGGACTGAATAATAAATATATAAAGTATATATGAGATTAAAAAATATCAAACAGAATAAAATAGCATTAATTTCGGATTTTTAGATACCAGATCTCCAAGATATCACATCTAACGTGTAGATGTGCGAGTTCATTTCTGCTGTCATGCGCGTGACAGCACGACTCATAATTATAAATGGTTCGTTTACCAAATTTATTAGCCGAGTTCCATTATGAAATTAGAACCAGGTGTGTTATCGTTGATTTTGAAGAGTGGCTGGTTCTATACCTTCTGCACGTTGGAAACCTAAACAACTTTAATTCATCCCAATAATTATTTTTATATTTACAAATCACTCCTATAAATAGGACATTGTCGTGCACAATACTTTCATCATCATCAAGCAATATTTGAGATATTTTTCTTCATCATCATGACTAGAAGAACAAGTCTGATTTTCAGCTTAGCTTTCGCCGGTTTGATTATGTTGTCTATTTCACGTAAGTTGTAGCACATTTCCCCCCCATATATGTGATTCTTTTTATTCTCTCCGTTGTAAATTCAAGTGATGTTTGCAGGCAGGTAAAAAATGTTAACATGTGATTTTTAGATTGATATTTTAGGGCAGAACATTTAGTTATTTTAATACATGAACAACACCTAAATTACCATTTAGATTGCTAAAGAGAGAGTATGTAGATTTTCCTTACTAGTAGTATTTTATTTATTTATTTACAATTTATTTGATAAAATTTGTGGGTATGAATTATTATTAATTATTGGCTTGAATGTTTTTCCACAGATATGGCGCTTGGGGTTGCAAAGCTTCCTCAAGTTTTAGGGCCAGTTGACGTGAAGGCCCCAGGTGAATTAGCATCCGTGGAAAGGAAGGGTCGAGATGAATCGAACTTAGACAATGGTGAGGTCAACAGAGGTGGGACTGTAGGAGTTACTGCAGTGAAAGGGTTAGTCGATGTGAAAGATGGTGGCGGTGTAGATGTGGACTCGATGAACGGTAAGGTTACCCAGGGTCCAAAATATGAACAAGTTGATATCGCAAACGGAGCAGTATCTGTGAAACGAAGCTCAGTAGTTACGGTGGACTTACAAAAAGGTCAGGTAACTACTGATGCAAAAACTGAAGCTAACGTACTCGGCGCGGTAAATGTGGATTTAGGTGTGACAGTAGGAAAGGTAACTAAGGACGTACCTGCAGTGAAAAAGAGTAGTGGAAACTACAAATAAGATGCAGGCTGCAGAGGAAGCATTTGTATTCATTTTCTTCAAAATTTGTTTTTGTAGCTGGCATGTTATGCAAGATTGTTACATATCATCACCCATATGCAGTCGACGACTTTTTAAAATTATTGAAATTCGACCACTAGAATGCTGTTCACCACTCCGCCTTCCTAGTTATTTTGTTTTGTTTTCGAAAGGACAAAAACATCAGCTAACTGGAGACTAGGTAATAAAACAAAATCGGATCATTAGGAAATTGAAACCAAAACCTCTTACCCATATATTTGTTACAATGATAAACCTGCCCCTGGCTATGTAAGACCACTAATCTTTTAAGGGGAGGGATCGGCTAACATGGTGAGTTTGACAGAGTTTGCCACAGCCCCTCCCGACCATTGAATGTTGCTATTTTTAACGGCTGAGATGTTTTCATAAAACACGCGGATCTATAAGATCCATGACCCGGATCCTAAATTTCTATTTTTCCGTTCAAACTCTCTCTCT
This sequence comes from Papaver armeniacum, assembly GCA_023531295.1. Lineage (NCBI taxonomy): Eukaryota > Viridiplantae > Streptophyta > Magnoliopsida > Ranunculales > Papaveraceae > Papaver > Papaver armeniacum. Next base: position 814,829 of record JAJJWW010000381.1, read on the forward strand.
CTTCGGCAACAGATTTCTTTCTTCTCCTTCGTTCTCTAGAATCTCTCCATAAGCTCTTTCACTGAGATGGAACAATAACAATTAAAAAAAAAAAAAAAAAAATCCTGCTATCAGTCGATGAGTTATTGGACTTGTTTTACTGAGAAATTTTTTGAATCTCGATAGTGATTAGGTAAGTCAAAACTTAACCATTTTATATCTAAGGTTTTGATAATTTGAAAGTTCAGTAAAAATATGATTCATTACCATTTATTTATTTTTGGTACAGAATGATTCATAACCATTAATTGGGCCGACCGAGTGAAGCGAGGGAGGACCTTTCTATGGCCATTTTTTTGTAAAATCTAACACCTTGTTTGTTTGCAGCTGACTCATCTGAGTCGTCTGGATCTGAGTAAAATCACCTGACTCATCTGGATCTGACTCACTAAGGCCTGACTTAGAAAATGTGTTTGTTTTGTGAGTCAGACCTAACTCAACTGACTGAATTTTTTGGGACAGAAAATACCTTTAGACCATAAGCTACCACTACCAATTTATTCAATAGACTCTTAACCATCTTTCTTTTTGATGTAATCAAACATATCAGACATCACCAAATAATAAATTGCAAAGTAAATTTCAAGTTTAAAATCCTAAAATCACAAAGAAACTTGCTATCCTCCAAAAAGTTGTAAGCAGGTAGTCCACGTTCTTTGGTGTTGGGACCCTTCCGAATCCTGCCTGAAATGTCGTATTGAGAAACATGGCATGGACAGAACAAACCACCAAAATACCCATGCATTAGGAAAAGGGATGCAACCAAGATGGGTACAGACACCAACAACAATAAGCCATTCTTGACTCTAATTGCATCGTCCTCTGGATCACATTGTCACAGTAGAGCCACCAGGATGCCTGATGAAAACTGCTTTCCCACGCCACTTGACAGCTCAATGCTAGACATGTCAATTTTGAGAGAGGCCGGGGCCAAGACATCCTTAATGGCATATATGCTCAAAACAAACTTGAGGACTAGAAAATAAATCAGGATGACGAACCAGGTCCAAGACATCCTTACTCGCAGAAATGCTCACCACAAAGTATCCGAAGAGAATCTGGGGTTTGTTCCTCCATACCAATGTTAGACCCTGGCACAATTAACAAACCCATTAGTCCAAACAAAAACTTGGCATAAAGTTGTAATCATTATCATTTATATATGTTTTATAGTGTATATCGACAAGAAAATATTCAATTGAAGATCGACAAATAACTTCAATACTAATTCATTCATTTATTAACTTCAATATTGATTCATGAGGAAGGATCCATGGACACTCTTGTATGGACAAGGTCGGACAAGATTTGCGCCATTTTCTCCACCAAACTCAAACGACAATGAATTCAAGTTTAATATTTTATTGATATGTTCCTATTATAAGACCTTACATTCCTACCAAAAATGATTGCAGTTCGAGATAGAAAACCTGGCCATCTACCGATCTTAATTTCAACTGTTAATTATGAACGGCTGTTATTCAAAGAGGTAGATAGTAGTTTTATACATCTCGAATTGTGCTCATTATTTGTAGGAATGTAGAGTCTTATAAGAAGAATATACCATCAAAATATTAGACTTAAATTCATTATTGTTTGGGTTTTGTGGAGAAAATGACGCAAATCTTGTCCGACCTTGTCCATCTAAGAGTGTCCGTGGATCCTTCTTGATTCATTTGTTCACAGTTTAAACTTCAACATTGAAATAAAAAACTAAATATAGTTTTAATCTAATAATAGCCATTGAAAGGATGTTCTGTCTGTCTCCTTTTATAGTGTGTCCAAAGTTCCCCAAAAATGACACAACTCATATAAATATGCTCGGTTAAGAAAGTATTCAGAACACTAACAAGATACCAAAGCATAATCAATACCTATTAGTCATAATTCCAGATTACAGTTAAGAAGGTATTCAAAACACTAACATGCTACCAAAGCATAATCAATACCTAATAGTTATAACAAGACGTCTTCAAGACCAGTTGGTGGTAAGGGTGAAAGCAATTGACTACATACTCTACAGCCTGTGTTCATCATCAGATCATCTTCTTAATACATTGTTATTTTTTCCGGGGAGTCTTTACACCACTTGTCTACTTGAATCAGGCTAGCATTTAGTACGTGCATTGTTCTAGTTTGGCACATGATGGTTTATAAATTCTAAAACTACTGATTGTATTTCAAAGAAAAGTTAGGCTAGCTAACTGTATACACTCCATTTTGAAAGAATTAAAACTCAGGCCAGTAGAAAATAAATTTACAATGCAAACTTAATTCCAAACAAAACAAATACAGTCTCTAACCTTGTCTAAGACAACAAAAATCCAATATTCCCAAGAATGAGGCGTCTCAGACATTCCCATGATTGATACATTCCTATGATTGGTAACAGAGACCAGTCATGTCGACTAAAGAATACACAACTCATATGATCCCAAATGAATTTTCCATAGGTACCTATGGAACAGTATACAGAATCACCTCTTGATTTTCTCTAAGTAATGTTAGGTATCAAACACATGATAGAGAGCCGTGCATTAAACATTTTATAATTTATCAATTTTTAGTACAATCCAAACAGGAAATGATCTGCACTATTGTCAATTACTAATTAATCAGTAGTTAAATAATTTGATGACATAATTTGTCTCTTTTCAATTGGTTTTATCTAGAAGAATATATCGTGGAATAAAAATCCATATGGAAAAAAATCTATATGAGAAGACATATTTTATCATGCTTACTTGTCTCCTTTGGAATTTTCACAAACACCCTCTAAAAGCTAAAAAAACATCCATCAAATAGTAAACCAGCAAAGCAAACCATCCTAGAAGAACAAATTAATCAAGTAGAGTATGAGCATTGGAAACCCCTGGCTCTAAAAGTAAACTTTAATCTTCACAAAACTTTAATCTTCTTCCCTCTTCCATATTTTCTTCCCACTTGAAGCCAATTAAGAACTCAAATCAGAATGTAGAAGAAAACCCATGTTCCTAATCACCAAAAAAACATATAAAAATGAAAAAAAAGATATGGATGCAGAATTAAGAAATCATCTGAAGAAGATGATTCTTCTAAAAGAAGCTTAGATGATTTGAAAGAGATGGAGAGATGGGTTGCGTTGAGAGTGTTAATTGAGATCATCAAGAGAAATTAGAGGATTTCTTGAGAGCGATTGAAGAAGTTATCAACTGAGAAAAGATCTAGGGTTTGGTTCCTCATCTCCCATCTCAGCTCTCGACGGAACAAACGAAGAAAATGAAAAAGAATAATATAAAGCGTCGAGGTCAACTTCGTCAATTCAAGCGAGTCAGAGTTTGAGCCATCGACTTAGGGGCATTTTCATGCCTGACTCTATTGGGCTCGAGTCAGAGGTCAAGTCCGACTCAGATGCCGAGTCAGGGGATGCAAAATTTACAAATCAAACAACCTAACTGCTGACTCGGTGCGAGTCATGGGTTGACTCAGACCCAGACACCGAGTCAGCTGCAAACAAACAAGGTGTAAGTGATCAATTGACACAAAAAGATTGGAAATGGTTAGGGCCAAAAAACCAAAAATGTCCCTCCCTTTTATTCCAATTACTATAACTCTTTGTGTATCCTATATTTTCAGGGGTATAATTGGAAAAGAAACTTTAATATAATAGATCTAAAAATCTTTGTCTTGGAATTTTACAAAATTTATCTCGTTGGAAAGGTTATAAAAAACTCTACGCAACAAGTACAAACAAAAATATCAAATTTAGAGTTTTTACGAAAAATTCGGAGGTATTTATCATTTTAGGCACAATTTTAGAAAATTAAATGTATATCCATTATGCAAACCACCACAAAAGATACATAATACTTTATGTAGCAAAATTTTGGTTTATTCATCAACTAATTTTCCGTTGCAGCTAATAAAACGATGTACTCCCTCCGTTTCAAGAAAATGATACTTTAATTTTAGGCACAATTCTCGAAAATTGAAAGCATAGACATTATGCAAACCACCACAAAGGATGCATAACACATCATGCAACCATATTTTGGTTTATGGATCGACTAATTTTCCGTTTCTCAAAAAATGATACTTTCATAACCCGTTTCAGGAAAAGTGATACTTTCGCCTCATTTCGGAAAAAGTGATACTTTCGCCCCGTTTCAGAAAAAGTATCACTTGTTAAGAACTTTTTTCCTAAAGGAAGTGCGAAGTGAGAGAAGGTATGAGGATCAGAGATTTATGAGTCGACTCAGTTAAAAAAATCGTTTTTTTTTTTGGGCTTTAGTAAAACCTTTTTCCTCTAGCTGATGATAGTGATTGGAGGGAGATAGTGGTACGTATACTACTAATTATCCTTATGTTTGTATATTTTTTTTGTTTTTAATTATCTACGAATAATTACACTACGTGTATTTGATATGAAAAAATAGATTGAATGAGTTAATTACGTGGTTGGTGACCTGCCCCATAGCATTAATTCAGTTGAGAAGATGACGGTCCCTGAACATACATTACTCCCGAATCGAGTTAAAGGAATAATAAACCCTTACAAAGGAGGTCTATATGCTCCAATGAGCATGTTTAATCAAAGAAAGGAAAAGGTGGTCAAGGTGGACGTGGTGAAGGTAAAAAAGGTGGACGTGGTCGAGGTACAAGTGATAAAAGTAACAAAGGTCCAAGTGGTCGAGGTGGACGTAGTGAAGGTAAAAAAAACTCTAGTTCAAGGTGGTGGCGGTATAGGTAAAAAGTCTAAAGTTGTATAGGAGAAAGAGGATGAGGATTCGGATGAGGAATCGCGATCGGTTTCGGGGTCTGGATCGGTCGAGGAATCCAGTGAATGATTAATTATGAATATAAGAACTGGACCTTCCCCATCGCAGTTTCAATTGTGTTGTCTGGACATTATGAAGATGATCTAGATAATTCTGACGATGATGTTATAATGAGAACTAAACAAATCTCAAATAGCTGACCAAGTAATGAAACGTGGCAATTTGACTCTCAAGGTTTGTGATAATCTTCTTTTAAAACAATATGAATTTCATCTTAGATACATGAGTATAATGGAAACTAAACATATTGCTATTGTAATTCTCATTTTTACCTTGCAGAACAATATAGATCAGAAAGTTCCAGTAAGACTCAACCGTGGAAAGGTCTACACATGATGGTTTTTACAATGTGAGTAATTACATGCAAATTTCGCTTTCATATGGTGCATATCCATTGCAAATTTCATTGTGCAATGGATAAATGTATTATAAATGATTTTGGTAGTTGTATTTTTTCAGGTTGTTGGGTCTTGGGCTGAAAAAGGTGTTTCTGTATATACAATCTTCAAGTACCGTCTCAAGCGCCTTGAAGGGTAGCCAATACTGACTGCCAACTAGGTATATGTCTTTGTCTTATATCAACATCCAAATTTAGTTGTGTAATTTTACTTAGGATTGTTTACTGACATTGTTTCTGTACACAGTATCTTTGTCTTAGTTACCAACATTCAAATTCAGTTGTGTAATTTTAGTTTCTAACCATGACTATGTACATACGACCGTTTACTGATATTATTCTCTATATAGGTTATGTTTACTATATCACAAGCTTCTAAATGCACATATGATATACGCAGGTATGTACTAGTAACCTTTGGACTTCAACAGTGATAGATTTGTAACTAACATGAGGCTTGCTGTTTCATAGGTTGGTCTGTAAAGTTATGCGTGGGGGGCCAAGAGAACATTCTGATTCCAGCACCCGATTTGGTCGAGATCCACATGTTGCTTCGACAGGTAATATCAAATGCTCAACCATCTTTGCATTTCTGTTTGTCTGTGGATGGCTATTGGAGTGTAATTATTATTTCTGTATGATATTGAATAAGTAAGCACTAGCTACTTCTAATTTTTAGATCATGGGTTTTGTTCTGTATGATATAGGTGTGACATATATCACCACTGCCCAAGCTACTGCAATCGTAAAGTTCCCTACAACTGCAAAGGAGATTAAGAGATTATGGTAAGCACATACCAAGAATTGAAGGATGCAACTGCAAAGCAGTTTGTATTGATTCAACGAAATGTGCCTGCGCAAAGATGGTGGTAGGTAAAACAGTTTCACTTTCTCCAAGCACATCTGAATTGCCATATGTTTGACATGGATATCAAACTCAAAAAAGACATTCTGAAGGTTAGGATTTTCATAGGTTCAAATTCAGAAACTTATGTTTATAACATTTGGGATTTTGCATAAGTTGTTTAATATTGTATGGGTTTATGGTTCATCTATCTACCTACTCTGTTGATGTACAAATCGTTCTTGATGGATTGTGATGATAAATAATTGTTCTTGATCGATTGTAACTCAGGAGCAGAAATCTACCGGAATTTGTGCCGGCGGTAACCTTGTTTTTAAACTGAAAATTATTTTGCAACGGATATAAACGTGTAAAATTATCCATTGCACAAATCACCTGAAATGAGCAACGAATAAAACGTTGACAGAAAATCAAAATCGGCCCCACAAAAGTGTTATTCTATAAAAATAATCGTTGCACAAATTAAACTATACGTTGCATAAATAATATTAACTGCAACGGTTGTGCAACGTTTATAAAAACGTTGTACAAATTAATTTGTGCAACTGATATGATGCGTTGCACATGTTACCAACTGTTATTTCCGTTGCACAAATTGTGCGCAACGTTTATAAACGCCAAAATATGACTGTTTTGGTGTAAGTATGTAATGGATTTTATTGTGGTCTAATTAATGAAAGAATGTATTCATGTTAATCATGTTGAAACTCTAAGTTTCTCAACTTTCATATTCATTTACGGACGGGATGACCCATTCGTAATACAGACTCAGGTGATTCTGGACCAAATAACGGCCAGAAGTTCTTCACTTCCCATCCATATGTCCATTTACGACTGGGAATTCCTCAGTTTCCAATCGTATTTACTTGTCCACGGCTGGTTCAACATATTATCCCAGCCGTAACACGTACAAAACTCATATGTTTCCCGAAATTTAAACGGATTTGAATCAATAAAATTGCTATTGGGAGTTGATTATAAGGTTTTCTTGAGTATTGTGATGAAGGGTTTCATCGTTTTTCTTCAAAGTTTTATCAAAAAAATTTCACAAAAATCATCCTTTTCCTTCTTCAAAATCCTGGAAAATCAAGTTTTGATTTTCAAAAGATTAATAATTTGATTAGTCTAATTCATTCACTAATACTGATTATGTAGCTTAACATTTTAATTAGAACTAATCAAATTGAGGGTAGATTAGGTATTACAAAAAATATTAGGATAAGGGGTTCCACGTATAACTATTTCATGACCCCCTATGCAGCCCGAAAAATTCAGCCATTTAAAGGATTCTAACTACCAGAGGTACCATTAGTGTTTTGAGGGGTATATAAAAGAACACCCTCTAAAAAATTTCAGTTCAGCTGCGGCCTACTCCCTTTCTGTAATCTTACGTTTCTGACCAACTACGCGCTCGTTTTCTGGTAGATAAAAAAGGGTGTTGACTTGACTTGACTTAGACTTTTGAAGTGGTATTTAAACATGAATTTGTCCAGGTAGGATTTACCCGTTTCAAATTTGAAACAAAAATTTCCACAACACCCTTTAAAATTGAAACGATCGTTCTTCATGAACATTGCTATTGATGAATTTAAATAAATCTTTGTTTTAATTTTTACATTCCCAAATTTCCGTTTCAAATATCTATTGGCTTTGGGAACAAAACAATGCCGTTTATCTGTTCGACAAAAGGTCAAAACCAAATGATACTGGTTATTCTTAAATTAGCTATACAAATTGGTCCCCAAGTTAGGGTCAATTACATGCAGCATCGGCTCAACTTACCACGATGGATATATATACACACTCCGGTTTCAACAATATGACTCATCGGAGTTGTGGGGTGTTCGAATGATTCATCACTACAAATTGGAAGAAAAAACAAGATTTCAACATCGATTTCGATCGAAATGCCAGCTTCGTACCCAGTTTATAGCATCCTTTAATGTGAGCGCTGGAGCGGTGATTAGTCAGCTCATGTTTATACATATGTAGCTCAAGTCTAAGAGGTATGTTGGTGCATGTCTGGTTTCTTATATTAAGTTAAATTGTTAAATATTTTGTCACTATTATTATTGTTATGAGGGTACAAGGTGCATTCCAATTAGTGAAATAATTTGTATCGAACTCTAAATGGTGATAGTGTAAGACTGAAATTAGCTGGAAACAGAAATATGTATGCTAGTTAACAAGTGATTGTTCTATAATGCTGGATATCCTTGTAGAAGTCCATTGAGAATAAGGGTACTAAGAAAATTCTTGAAACATTTTAGGAAAAGACAGATATAGCTGAAACATGGAGCCACTGATATAGGCAATCGTTTGTTGTCTCAGCTCTTTCAGCAAGTCCATTGTTTCTTATGGACGTCATTGACGTTCTGCAAATTAATCAATCTTTTAAACATGATGGGTTCTTACTAGTTAGATTCATTGTTTCCAGATTTGTTGTTTTGTATGTTTTGGCCAGCCGTCCACATCAAGAAAGAATATCATACTCGTACCACCCTGTAGATTCAATTTCTTTTATAGACCTTAAAACTAAAAGTCTTTTAGATTGCATTTTTTAAATTTTGCTGACAAATAATGACCTTGACATAATTTGTTTCATATTATGCATTACAATCAAAATATTTTAAGCACCGAAAAAGAAGAGAACAAGTATCAACCACTTAAGGAAATACTCTTAGAAACACTTTAAATGGTGAAATTGCACTTCAACTAGGTAAGCAAAAGTATGGATAACCATATTAAGAGTGAGACTCCTTTTGCAAAAGCTGGGTTTCTTAGTAAATTATCATTTTGGTGGATGAACCCGTTGATGAAAAAGGGTAAGAAAAAGGCACTCGAAGATGATGATATACCCATGTTGAGAAAGAAGGATAGAGCAGATACATGTTACTTAATGTTTATGGAACAGCTGAAGAAACAAAAGCAAACTATACCGTCAATTTTATGGGCAATCATTTTATGTTATTGGAAAGAGATCTTAATTTCTGGCTTCTTTGCTCTTTTCAACACAGTAACTCTTTCAGCAAGTCCATTATTTCTCGGTGCTTTCATTGACGTTGCAGAAGGTAAAGAATCCTTTAAACACGAAGGATATGTACTAGTTATACTACTGCTCTTCACAAAATTCATCGAGTCCCTATCACAGAGCAGTGTTTTAAAAAACGTTTTGAAGCGCGTATTGAAGCGCGCTTTTTAGCGCTTCACTAAAAAAAACGCTTCAATACTTCCGCATTAATACTAAGGTATATTTTCTAGAGAAGAAAAAGGTACATTCTAGAGAAAAAGCAGGAATTTAAATGCCAAAAACAAGTCCCAATATTTCCTTCTTAGATTTTCTAGAGAAAAAACAGGGATTTAATTCCAAAAACAAGTCTCTAAGATTTCCTTCTTAAGTTTTCTAGAGAATATACAGGGATTTAATTCTCTGTTTATACTTCCCAACGTTTCCTTCTTAGGTTTTAGTAGTAAATAACCCTAAAACCTACAACTCTATGCATATGCTGTATTTATTCCTTTTATCATGGATTATTAGATTGGTTTTTGGTTTTGTGTTGGTCAGTTTCACATAGATATCTATTAGTATTTTTTTTTTTAATTTTGTGAAGCTGCGCTTCAATAACGTATTGAAGCTACGCTTTACGCTTTACTAGGTTAGCGTATCGCTTCACATTAACGTATTTTAAAACACTGTCACAGAGGCAGTGGTACTTTCGATGTGGATTATTGGGAATTGAAGTTAGGTCTTTGCTCTCAGCAGCTATTTATAAGAAACAACTCCGAGTTTCTAGTGCGGCTAAGACGAAGCTTTCAGCTGGCGAAATAATCAACTATGTTACTGTAGATTGTTATCGAGTAGGGGACTTCCCTTTTTGGTTGCATCAAACATGGGCATCATGCCTTCAAGTATGTCTTGGATTAGCAATTCTTTTCCGTGCAGTTGGGATTGCATCGCTTGCAGCCTTTGTTGTTATAGTGCTCTCTGTGTTATGCAATACTCCCTTGGCGAAATTACAACATGAATTTCAGAGTAAGCTTGTAATAGCCCAAGATAAAAGGCTGAAGGCTATATCAGAAGCTATTCTCAACATAAAGGTTTTAAAGCTTTATGCTTGGGAGATGTATTTCAAATCCATTATAGATAGACTACGGAAAGAGGAGGTCAAGTTTTTGGAAGCTAATCAGCGAATGAAAGGATATAATACATATCTGTTTTGGATCTCACCTGTAATTGTTTCTGCTGCAACTTTTGTGACTTGTTACTTCACTAGGGTTCCTCTCAATCCTGGTAATGTCTTCACTTTTCTAGCAACACTGCGGGTCCTGCAGGAACCTGTCATGCGGACTCCAGATATTATTGCAATGACCATTCATGCAAAAGTTGCGTTCAGGCGGATTGTGATTTTTCTTGCTGCAGAGGAGTTAGAGTGTGAAAATATCAGGAAGATGGAATCTACAGAGCACCATAAGCACGCCATTTCTATCAGTTCGGGTAATTTTTCATGGGAAGGGAGTCCGTCAATGCTCACCTTAAAGAGTGTAAACCTTGAGGTTAAATCTGGTGAGAAAGTGGCTATCTGCGGAGAAGTTGGTGCAGGAAAATCAACCCTTTTAGCTGCAATTCTTGGAGAAGTTCCTAAGGTGGAAGGAATGGTTAGTTTTTAGCATTTACAAAAGTTATTTTTCTACTGGATGTCAATCCTTTGAGATTATGAGCATCCAAGAAATATCCTTATAATTAACATCTGTTTGTTAGACTAATTTTCCTTTACAAGTCTCTTGAGTATCTGGAAGTTTTTGAAATATCATGAGTTACCACATAGGAAGCATAGTTCAAATACATGCTGTATATATTCCAGATGGAGAACCCTTACATTGATTCGCACTTCAAAAACTTGATAGTTGTAAGATACTTATGACCCATGTTTTTTCAATTCTCCAGGTTCAAGCTTATGGAAAGATTGCGTATGTTTCTCAGATGGCATGGATTCAGTCAGGAAGTATACAAGATAATATTCTGTTTGGCTGCACCATGGATAAGCAAAAATATCAAGAAGCAATAGAAAAGTGTTCGCTGGTAAAAGACCTTCAAATGCTACCTTATGGTGATCTTACTGAAATAGGAGAAAGAGGAATTAATTTGAGTGGTGGTCAGAAGCAGCGCATTCAACTTGCTCGTGCATTGTATCAGGATGCTGATATATATCTTTTAGATGATCCATTTAGTGCAGTTGATGCTGATACTGCCGGTAACATATTCAATGTGAGCTCGCAATCTCTTCCTATGTGCAGTATCTTATATTTTTTATTTGTATCCTACTGAAGTCTTACTCTGTTTTATCAGGAATATATAATGGGAGCTCTATCAGGGAAGACGGTCTTACTTGTTACTCACCAAGTCGATTTCCTCCAATCATTTGATTCTATTTTGGTCAGTTTATACGTTGAATCCTTTCAAACTGCATAATTCTTTATTCTTAAGATTCATAAACTGCATCAAAATTTGCATACTAAAAGCAAGATGCACATATCTCTCAAATCTGTGTGAAGAATATTCATATTTAAACAGCACATCAGTGGAAAATTGCCTTTTCAGTTATCCTTTTTCAGAGTTGGTTAGTCACCATATTCTTTGCCGAAGGACAGGAGTAACTAGCTGTATACTATTTTAAGAGGAGTAATTTCCTATGGTACTCAACATTATTATCATTATAGGTTAACAAGTTATTTTTCCTCGTGACAGTTGATGGCAGATGGGGAAATCCAGCATGTGGCTCCATATCATCTGATGCTGTCTTCTAATCGAGCATTTCATGACCTTTTTAAAGCACACAAAGATACAGCTACTGCTGAAATTGGCACTTCTCCTGATAGATGTGGAATCTCTTCGGAGGATACACAGAAAATTTATTGCAGGGATCAATTGATTGGGTCAGTAGATCATCAGCTGATTGAACGAGAAGAGAGAGAAACTGGGGACACTGGGTGGAAGCCGTATCTACAATATTTGAATCAGAATAAAGGATTCTTTTACTTCTCTGTAGCTATTATATGTCAAATCATCTTTTTGGTTTTTCAAATACTACAGAACTATTGGATGGCTGCTAATGTTCAGAATCCTGCAGTCAGCAAATTGCGGCTGGTCCTGACGTTCGCTCTAATTGGATGTAGTTCTATATTCTTTACGCTGTTTCGGTCTCTTGCTACAGTTGCTTTAGGTATGAAGGCTTCAGAGTCAATATTTAATCAGTTATTGAGCTCTCTTTTCCATGCACCAACAACTTTCTTTGAATCTACTCCTTTGGGAAGGATACTAAGTCGGGTAGGAGGTCTCAAACCAAAAATGATTTTATCTTATTTTTAATGTATAATTGTGCAAGCTTAATCTTTCTATGTTTCTGATGTAGGTTTCCTCTGATTTGAGTATCGTAGACCTGGATCTCGCATCCAACCTTGTTAAGACTGTTATGGCTGCCATTATTACTTTATCCTATATTGGAGTTCTAGCTGTTATTACTTGGCAAGTTGTGTTTGTCTCCATACCTATGGTCTATATGGTGATTCTTGTACAGGTAAAATTGTCTTGTCACTGATCTTTGTGGTCATAGGAAGTTGAGGTATTATAAGGTAGTAGTTTCCTTTTATTCGATTTTTATTTTCCTTCTAGACAACTAACCTTGTCGAATATGTCCTTTTTAACCCATTAGAGGTACTACTCTGCTTCTGCAAATGAGCTCATGCGAATTAATGGAACATCCAAGTCTATGATAGCAAGTCATCTAGGAGAGTCTATAACAGGAGCAGTGACAATTAGGGCTTTTGGAGTTGAAGATCGATTCTTCACCGAAAATCTTAATCTTATCGACAGAAATGCCAGTTCTTCGTTTCACATCTTCTCTGCAAATGAGTGGTTGATCCAACGTTTGGAAACACTTTGTGCCATTATCCTTTGTTCCTCGGCCCTTGTGATGGTTTTGCTTCCTGCAAAAACTATTGGTTCTGGTAGGTCCATGTTTCCTTTACACCCAATTTTCGCAGATTCATCTCTAATGTCTTATGAATTCTTTTATTGCGTATCTTTCTTATGGCAGGATATATTGGGATGACACTGGCTTTTGGTCTTGCACTGAATATGCATCTTGTTTTTGCTGTTCAAGTTAAGTGCACACTAGCAAATGATATCATTTCTGTAGAAAGGCTGAACCAGTACATGCAAATTCCTAGTGAAGCCTCAGAAGTCATTGAAGAAAATCGACCCCTCCCTAGTTGGCCTGCTATAGGTAGAGTGGAGATCTGTGATTTGAAGGTACAAGCAAAACAATGTGATTGTTATGTTTAATTTGTAGAGTCATGTCTTTTGAAGATTCATTCGTATACTAAGAAATGAATTGTAAAGCAGATAAGGTATAGGCTCAATACTCCAATTGTTCTTCATGGGATAAGTTGCACATTTGAAGGAGGTCACAAGATTGGGATCGTTGGTAGAACTGGCAGCGGGAAGTCGACTCTAATTGGTGCTCTGTTTCGACTCGTTGAACCGATAGAGGGAAAAATCATTATTGATGGGGTTGACATCTCAACAATTGGGCTTCATGACCTAAGATCACGCTTAGGTATCATACCTCAGGATCCTACACTGTTCAACGGGACTGTCAGATACAATCTGGACCCCCTTTCCCAACATACAGACCATGAAATTTGGGAGGTACGTGTCGTTGCTGCTTATTCGATGAGTTTGGTTATTTCTATTGGAAAAGCTGTTCTGTATGCTGTTTATATCTAATGGGATCTTTCCATGCATATATGAAGGTTCTTGCAAAATGCCAGCTTAGGGAGACAGTACAAGAGAAAGAAGAAGGTCTAGATAGTTCAGGTAAATGCTGCAGTTTCACGAGCATAAAATTATTTTCTTTTCTCAGGACAATTCTTCTATTTTGCTTGGATTTATTTTAAAAATATTTTTAAATATTTTTTTAGTTCAACAAGATGGTGTGAACTGGAGCATGGGACAACGCCAGTTATTTTGCTTGGGGCGCGCATTGTTAAGGGGGAGCCAGATATTAGTGCTCGATGAAGCTACTGCTTCAATAGACAACACGACGGACGCCATTCTCCAACAAACCATTCGGACAGAATTCAAAAAATGCACAGTTATCACGGTAGCCCACAGAATACCTACCATTATGGACAGTTCAATGGTGCTTGTGCTTAGTGATGGTAAGTTCTATATAGCAAGTTCTATGATTCATTACTTGCTTACATGTTTTTCTTATATTCGTGGTGCTTTTAACTGATCAGTATACCGTGTTGTCCTACAGGAAAAATTATGGAGTACGATGAACCTAGGAAGCTGATGAAGATGGAAGGATCGTTATTTGGGCAACTTGTGAAAGAGTACTGGTCTCACATCCACTCTGCAGATTCAACATAATGTGTTTTTAACTAGTATAGCCAAATCTAAAAATGTTGCAAGTGTAGTAAGCTAATACCCCTGCTACTCTATCGCTTTTTTTATCGATAAATCTCTGAGAACTAGGCTCATACTCAATACTCATAGCCCCATGTAGGACTATTAGAGTGCAAGTGTCAGAGCCCAGGTAAGAGACAGGGAATTTGTGCTTATTCTGTAAGGTTTATTGAAATTAGGGCAAGGCCCAAAAAAAAGTAATCCATCCGTTTCTGGAAAAATCTCTCTTTTTTCAAGTGGAAATTTTATAAATATCCCTCCTTTTCATGGATTTCACAAATACCCTTATCCACAATAATTATACCCCTCATCTTCTAAAATGTTATCCATTTAATTTTGAATCATATAAATATCCTTTCAATATTAATAAAAATTTAGATGAAAGTCATTTCATTTCTTATCTCACATGTTGGAGGTGGTGATGGTGGTGATGCCGCGATGAAGGTGGTGGTGCCACCAGATTTGGGATCAACTTTTGTTGTTGATGCAGATTTTTGTGTCAACTTGGGTTGTTGACACGTAATCTTGACCTAACTAATTTCCGAGTTTTCAATTTTTGTAAAAACTTGGATTTGTTGACACTGAGATATGATATCAACTTCGGTTGTTGACACCAAAATTTGGTGTCAACTTTGGTTGTTGATACAAAAAAATGGATCAACTTCGATTGTTGATACAAAAATCTGGACCTAACTTATTTCTAAATTTTCAATTTTTTTTATCAACTTGGCGGCAACGATGGTGGATTTGGAGGAGATGGTGGTCGCAATTGCGGTGGCGGTGGTGATGATGAGTTGTGGTGGAGTTGTGATGGTGGAATGTTGGTGATGGTTGTGGAGTGGTGGTGGTGGAATGTTGGTGATGGTTGTTGTGGAGTGGTGGTGGTGGTGACTTGCCGTCGGTGGAGTTGGAGGCGGTGGTGGAGTGATTGAGAAAGAAAATTATTGCTTTTTGAAAAACAAAAAAAATAATTATGTGTAATAAATTACTAAAATAGTTTATTTTTAAGAGGATAAGCTTTATATATAAGAGGAGGGGTATATTTATAATGTGATAGGGGTATTTTTGAAGGGTTCCAAAATTAAGGGTATTTAATTAATATACCCTTTTTTCAATGGTTTTTCCTATTTCCTATCCCCATTTTGCTTATTTCCCATCCCCAATTTTCCTATGTACCACCCAAATAAATTTCCAAATATCCTAAAGTGGGAATTAAGTGTTTGGCCCTCCCCTCACTCTCTCTTACTCAAATGGTCTTTGGCTTAAAACTCAATTTTAAAAAAAATTAACCCATTTTATTGAAATGACCCTTAAAAAATAAGGAGGGCCATTTGGATAAAGATGTTTGATGATGTATCAAATGATAAACTATATCCTTTAAGGGTATAATCGTCATGACAACTTAAACATAACATGTCTCACAAATCATATGTAAGAATTCGACAAATTTTATATATTTTGAAAGCTTTTTGAAAGACCTACACAACGAGCGTAAATACAACTATCAAATTTTCATTTCATGAAATTTTTTATTCTCTAAATAATTTTTTAAATTTTCTTCATATTTTGTAGTGTGCAAACAATATGCACACTGACTGTATGTGCAGGAAATATACACACCGATTTTTGTACATAATTTTTTAAATTTTCTTCATATTTTATAGTGTGCAGGCAATATACACACTGATTTTTGTAAAGATTTTTTAAAATTTTCTTCATATTTTATAGTGTGCAGACAATATGCACACTGATTTTATGTGTAGGCAATATGCACACGGTTATTTTGTTAATCCTACTTTCTATAATATTACAGGGCCACTGGAATAATTTGCAAATTTCATTAAATAACCTTGGGGCCAAAAGAGTAAGACCCATAATTTTCAGGGTCATAAGAATAAATTTATCTATCCTAAATACCATTTTCCCATAATTATTGACTTTATTTTTTACACCCTACATATTTTCTGTCCACCCCACCCCGAAAACCCTAAATTAAAACACAAAACGCCTTTTCCACCACAACAACAACCATCTCTTTCTTTCCCAATAGACACCATCTTGATTTTTTTTTCCTTCTATACTATGACTAAAGAAGATGTTAGTAAGATGGTTAGGTGTTTCTTCGATTCAGGTTATCTTCTCAAGAAATTAAATAGTACTAGAGTTACTCTGGTTCCAAAGTCTACAACAGCTCACAAACCTGAAGATTATACGCCAATTGCTTTATGCAACACTGTTTATAAACTGATCTCTAAAATTATTGCTTTAAGGCTTAAAAAGCACATGTCTGACATCATTTCTCCTATCCTATGTAGTCGACCTATGTTCTGGTAGGTTGATCTACGAAAATATTTGTTTAGTTCAAGAATTGGTTAAAGCCATGAAGATAAAAGTGGAAGAACATGCCATCTAGCCCTTATAATGAATGCACAATTGGGGATACATATATTAACTGGGGGATAGAGGAAAAACACAAAAACATGATATAAGTAGTAAATCAGAGTCACCCCTTATCCATATAGTTTAATTAATTCCTAATCTACCCCTTACTAATCATGTTTAGTGGTTCAATATAATTAGGTAAGTTAATGGATTAGTTTGTTAGTCATTAGAATAAATCATTATCATCGAATTTGTTGACGCAACAACATTAAATCAAGATATTTATGATCATGAAGGTTTAGGTTAAGAACCAACACGGGAAAGTAAACAAGATGAATATACAAGTGCTCCAATTAGTCATATATATGTATTAATGTATTGAAATTTGATTATTTTTTTCATTGAACCGTCATTATTACGCCTGAGAAACCCAGTGCCGACATGGTAAAAGTATGAATACCATGCCGGCAAGGACCAAATCGGCATGGTATTCATACTTTCACCATGCCGATACACAATATCTCCCAATTTTGAAATTCTAAGTACACTTCCGGCACAGAAAGTTCATTATCGAGCATGCCGGTACTAGTGCCGGCATGGTCGATTCCCATGTGTACCGTGCCGGTTTGAGGACACAAAAACATACATAAAATCTGTCTGAAATAGGAAGTATCGGCATGGTATTCATCCTGAAAAACCATGCCGGCATTAGTATTGGCGTGGTATTCATCCTGAAAAACCATGCTGGCACCAGTATCGGCATGGTATTCATCCTAAAAACCATGTTGGCACAAAAAAACGTAGGGTGTTCATCATGAACACAAGCCAGGAGTGGATTAAAACTGAAACTGATTGGGTATCATGTACCTTCTCAATGAAGTCATTTCTTCTTTTTCTTCTTCTTGCTCAACAACAATTCAATTTAACATATCTTTAAGAACTTGTTAGGATTTGATTTTGATTTTTAGTTTTAAATTTTAATTTAGATGGAAGGGTATTTTAGTATTTCCGCCCCCAAAAAACATCCCTTAGCGGATACTATCGGATGGGGTTAGCAATTCATATCCCCCAATTAATATAAGTATCCCCCAGTTGTGCATTCCTTAAAATGGACATGGAAAAGGCATTTGACAGACTGGAATGATATTTTCTCATTGAAGTTCTAAAGAAGTTTGGTTTTAGTGAGAAGTTATGTCATCTAATACATCAGTGTATCAATACAACTGAAATTGAAATCTTGATAAATGGTTCTCCTTCTAAATCCTTCAAACCAACAAGAGGAATTAGGCAGGGAGATCCTATTTCTCCCTACCTCTTCATCTTAGTTATGGAAGCTTTTTCAAGACAACTGAATCACTATGAGATCAAAAACTAGTTAACAGGCATGAAAATTTCTAGATCAGCGCCAAAAATAAATTATCTCTTGTTTGTAGATGATTGTCTTCTTTTCTGCAAGGAAAAGCAAGTTCAAATTAGCAAACTACTACAAGTCATACAGGATTTCAGTCTCTGTTCAGGTCAGCTCATAAACTTTCATTAGTCAGCTGTTTACTTCTCAAAAAACATGAATCCAACAGCCTGTCAAATTATCAGTGGCACTTTACAAGTTAGCAAACTTGACATTAAAGATGAGAAGTATCTAGGTCTTCCTTTCTTTGTTGGAAGAAATAAAAAAATACCATTTTCTTCTCTTATAGATAAGATGGTTTTTAATTTTTCAAGATGGAGAAGCACAAATATGTCAGAAGCTGCAAAATCTATTATGGTAAGAAATGTTACCAATGCTATCCCAGTGCACAACATGATCTCTTTTAAGCTTCCGAGATGCTACTATCAAAGAATCGAACTCGGTTAAAAGAAAAGTTTTGGAGAAACAAAAAGACAAACAAAGGAAAACACTTCATGTCTTAGAGTGGTGGTGTCAATAGGCCAAAAGAAGAAGGTGGTATTGGTTTTAGGGACTTGGAGCTGTTCAACATAGCTTTATTAGCTAAATCTTCTTGGAGATTATGCATTGACAAAAATTCTATTCGTGCTAAGTCTTTACAGGCTAAATATTATCCAGATGGAGATGTATTTAATTCTCAAAGTTATAACAAATCCACTTGGTCATAGAGAAACATCAGCAGTGAGTTAGATTTTATTAAAAGATTCAGTTGTTGGAGTTTGGATAATGGTCAGCAGATATTAATTTGGAAGCACATATGGATATCTCAGTTGGATGGTCCTCCAATTCTAAAATGGATTTGCTCATCACCTCAACTATGTCTATGTTCATCAATTGTTCTCTCAAAGTTCGAGGTGGGATTATAATCGATATTTAGTCTTTTTGACTCGGTTCTGACAAGGTACATTCTCAATATATCTATTCATCTCGACCATGAAAATAGATTGATCGGACCCTTGAAAAATCGGGTTTGTTCTCAGTCAAGTTAGCTTATTGTAGGATGTTCGAAGAAAATAACTCTCACATCTTAGTAAGGCAATGTATACAAGAAACTCTGGAAATTGCCTATTCTTCCTAGAACCAATCAATCTCCGTACAAATGTGTTAAAAATATCCTTCCTACAAGAGATAAATTAACTCATGCCATTCAGTCGGGGATTTCATTTGTCCAATTTGCGCTCAATGTAATGAAACAACGACTCATTATATTCTAGAATGCGATACAACTAAAAGGGTTTGGTTTGATTCATTGGGTCTTCATATGCAAAATAGCATATCCTTACAGGATTCGGTCTGTAGTTTGCTGGAAAAACTTCTTACTAACCATTGTTAGAGCATTGCTCGGTCAAACTCGCATGCGTTGGTATCTCAAGCATGTTTGTCAATGTTAGTGATCAAAACTATAAGCCTTATTTGTAGATGTCTCGGACTAGGACATAGATAGTGTAGTTGAGCTTAAATCTCTCGACGTTCATCTCTTGAAGAAGAAGAACTACTAAGGGGACCTTGTGGAACTTCTTCGACAAAAGGTATGTGGAGACTTGAACTTATATATCACTTGGAAAGTCTATGTAAGGACCCTCAAGCTCGTCAACGCTATTTGACTGGTCTAGCGATGATCAAAAGACGTTTTAGCCGATAATAACTCGATTAGTTAACATGAACGTTAATTAATAGGAATTAATCTAACAACGATCTAGATACGAGACTACTATCATAGGTTAGAGCTCAGAAAGTTATGCGAGATGGACTACTCGAGCGTGTCATTCGAAGACCAGACGAAGAAGATATCATCAGATTTAACCGCTTGGCTTCCCTTATCTGTTTCTAGGGTGCCTTTAGTACTTTGGTCAGCCTTATCCCATTCTAACCGAGAAGATAAACTCAGTCTCTCGTATTCTTTCTCTTTCTTCTTCTTCGTTCTACTTCTCTGTTCTTCTTCTCTTTTCTCTGCAAATTCTCATCCCACCCGTATCAATCGATGGAGCAGAAATCTGAAGTTAGCAATTGAATCAGTGAAGGTCAGAAGACACGGAATTGTTGGTGAAGATCAATATGTAGTTGATTTAGGTTCAACATAAAAGGGGGTTTCAGAGATTTGAAATTAGGGTTACCGATTTGATTAACGTTTTAAAGGTTATGAGATGTGAATCGAGTTGCAGATAGATAAATAAGAAGAGGGTGGTTGTTGTGTTGCTGTGGTTGTGTTGTTTTGGTGATTGAATCAAGAGTTAGGGTTTCTCAAAGTTTGAATTAGGTTTCTGCATGTTGTATTGGAATTCGAATTGGTGAAAGATTGATAAGATTAGATAGAATTCTAAGGTGGGTTTGTGTTGTCTTAAGATGGCATGTCTAAGCAAGTCAAACAATAAAGGGGAGTTGATCTCAATTTGCTGGAATAAATCTATATTGAGGTAAATGTTTCTCTAAGTAAATCAGTATAGCATTCAGTTCTTTGTTGAGTATATATGTTGGATGTTAGAATTGAGGATTGAAGTGAATCTACTGTGGTTGTGGAGTTATAAGTCATTGGTGGTGATGTTGTTGAACTAATAGGAAGATTGTTGAGTTGCGGGTGGAATGACGTGGTAATGTTTTAGTTTTAGCTGTAATTGGTGGATGTTAGATTGATATGGCAGAAGTGTTATGAATCTGAGATGCTATGGTTAGACAGTATTTTGTGGGTATTGATGATGGGTGAATTGTACTTAAGGTTTAATTGTATGTAGTGAACTGGTGTTAAGATGTGTTACATGTATGTGAATAGTGGTGGTGTTATGTTGAGGTGCAGGGTATGATTGAAGTTCTAAAGGGTGGCTGGTTTAAGTGGTGCCATGGGTGTTGTCTAGATTGCAGCTGCAACTAAAAGGGGAAAACTGATGATAATAGATTGAGATTCAGCTGTGGTTGAGTTGAAGTTTATATAAGTGATTGTAATTGATAGTCTTATTGCAGTCTAGTGAGATTTAGTAACCTGGGATGATGATGTTGTGGCAGTAAAGTCACGATTGATGTGACTTAGAGAAGTTGAACTGAACTTGGGTATGCTTGTGATGTCTAGAGTACAAGTTGATTGTAATGTTGTTAGCAGTGACATTAGTAAAAGCCTGCAATGCAGATTAAGTTAAACTCAGTTTACTTTTGTAATTGAGTTGTGAAGTTTATTTGAATGATTGAATTTATATAATGAATAGATTATAGGTGAACTAGAGTTAGAATCACAGTTGTGTAAGATGTTTTGGCATGTGTTATGACATAGCCTTACCCTTAGTCATCCCAGTCAGCTGACTCAGTTAATCTGACTGAGTCACATGTGTACCTGACTTACCTTAATCAGTCTTAGTGACTGAGTTAACCCAGTCTTGAATCGGTTTGACCAAGTACTGACTCAGTGAACCTTGACTAAGTTAATTCCTTTGACCATTTGACCAGGACCTTGACTTGACTATGGAAGTTGACTGTTACTTGACCTTTGAACATCAGTTTGACCGTAAGTGACCGTTAGTTGACTTAGTGGGACTGGACCTTAGATTAAGGGGCCAGTTTAGTGGACTTGGGCTTAGACCTAGTATTCATATTTTGAATGTTTAGACCCTTATGGTCCGAATTAACCTTTGGCTTCTTCTACAAAGTTGTAGATGTTCATAAGACTTAGTTAATGGGCTTAGAACCATTAGTTAGACTTGTATGAGCCTTTTGGCTAATCTCTTAGAGTACTTGTGTGATTAACAGTTAGTTATTAACAACGATCGATTCAAAGGATGAACCAGTGGATCTCGAGGTAGGCGAGGCTTGTCATCAAAAGAAGTGGGAATCGATAACGAACTCTCTTGTATTCATTATTGTTTTACAAATCAATCTTGGATGATGATGTTGTGGCCGTAAAGTCACGATTGCTGTGACTTAGAGAAGTTGAACTGAACTTGGGTATGCTTGTGATGTTTAGAGCATAAGTTGATTGTAATGCTGTTAGCAGTGACATTAGTAAATGCCTGCAATGTAGATTAAGGTAAACTCAGTTTACTTTTGTAATTGAGTTGTGAAGTTTATTTGAATGATTGAATTAATGTAATGAATATATTGAAGGTGAACTAGAGTTAGAATCACAGTTGTGTAAGATGTTTTGGCATGTGTTATGACATAGCCTTACCCTTAGTCATCCCAGTCGGTGACTCGGTTAATCGTTCGAGTCACATGTGTACCGACTTACCATCGGTCTTAGTGACCGAGTTAACTTGATCTTGAATCGGTTTGACCAAATACCGACTCGGTGAACCTTGGTGAGTTATTTCGTTTGACCATTTGACCAGGACCTTGACTTGACTATGGTCGTTGACTGTTACTTGACCTTTGAACGTCAGTTTGACCGTAAGTGACCGTTAGTTGACTTAGTGGGACTAGGCCTTAGATTAAGGGGCCAGTTTAGTGGACTTGGGCTTAGACCTAGTATTCATATTTTGAATGTTTAGACCCTTATGGTCCGAATTAACCTTTGGCTTCTTCTACAAAGTTGTAGATGTTCATAAGACTTAGTTAATGGGCTTAGAGCCATTAGTTAGACTTGTATGAGCCTTGTATGAGCCTTTTGGCTAATCTCTTAGAGTACTTGTGTGATTAACAGTTAGTTATTAACAACGATCGATTCAAAGGATGAACCAGTGGATCATGGATCTCGAGGTAGGCGAGGCTTGTCATCAAAAGAAGTGGGAATCGATAACGAACTCTCTTGTATTCGTTATTGTTTTACAAATCAATCTTGGTGTTGTGAAATTCATGCATATCTTTGTGTGCTTTGTGTGGTATGAGGTGTGTGCCGACACAATATCAGTATTCTATGGCTAGGGAGATACACCGCAATATTACACGGTTAGGGTGATACACCGCAATATTATTCTTCCTTTATATATATATCAGTATTCTATGGCTAGGGAGATACACGCGCAAGATTACCTATTCGGTGTAGAATTGGCATCAATATTACTTTTCCCTTATGTGCGGCAACGCACATCTCATACATGGATGTTTACTGTTATTTATGAATGTCTATGAAGAAGTTTCTACTTTATGTTTCATTGTCTTTCCTTGTATTACCGACTTTCGATAAAACCTGCATTGTCTTTGAATCATATTAATGATTAGTTGAAAGCTAGTTGTTATTTATACTGGGCACCCCTTTTAGGGACAATGTGCTCACCCATTCCCACTTTCAGTTCAGAGACAGATCAGAGTTGCGCAGCAAATGCTTCGAGGAGTTTATTCTGTTTGCTAGATTACTTCGGCTATGTTTATTATGTTGTATATTATATTTTTAAACCAAATGGCTATTGTATATGTATCATTTGAGAGGAGTTCATGTATATATATTACTTAGCGGGGCTAGTTTTGGGTTAAGTTTTGTAGAAGATTTCTGAATTGAATGTTTAAGTAAATGATTTAGAATCTTAATGCCTCTTTATTTAGCTAATCTCTTGGATTAGTCAGCTGCTATCTTAGGGGGCGCTACAGTCTATTTTTACTATCTCCTATATTGAGACATAAGTCGTGTTACGATATAGTTTTCTCTATACACATTTGAGATTTCGAGCTGAGTATATCTCGCTTACATATTTCTCGAAATATGTGTTGGTAAGATTTCGCTTCGACCAAGTTCATCTTATATCATGAGAAAATTTCCGAGTAACATCTTATATGGTTTGTGTGATACAATCATTTGGTGTAAGACTTGAAAGGTTTCAATAATGATTATTTCAATATCTTGAAAATTGATTTAATGCTAATAGTGTGTGAAAACGGCTATTGACATTATAGAAGAATGTTTCAATGATTGAAATAAAGAGTTGATGATGTGACCATCTTTGGATATAAGCATATATAGTGTGTTCGCACATTAGTGTATAAGTCCATAAACCGTAAGTATGCGTACCTGTATACGGAATTGGTGAAGTAGACAGGTTAAGTATGCATACTCGTACGCATACTGGCGGAAGTTCTCAAACCGAGAATTTCTGCTGAGTTTGTTTTTGGAAAAACTCTTAACTAGTCACCTTAAGTATGCGTACACGTATGCATACTGGTGGAAGTTTTTGAACCGAAAATTTCTGCTGAGTTTGGAACTTTACAAACTCAAAAAACCGGTTGCTTAAGTACGCATACTTAAGCTGGTTTTGTCAAATCGGTCAAGATCATGAACTCAAATAATTAAATCATAAGGAATGCAATCTTTGAAAACCGTGGATATAATGTTCATGATTGATTCAAGTGAATCAAACCGAGTTGATTGCAATTGTATTTTCTAAACAATTGAACAACTCTTAACTAGTTTCATTTGAGTCATTTGAACTAGTAATGGTTAAGATAAATAAGGTTGATATGAGAGTAATCATATGGCTAACCTCGGTTAAATATTTGTGAACCAACCTAGTGTACATGTTAGGTACGGCTACATAAACCTAAATGAGGGTACGATTTGTGTCTAACAAGCTAAGTTCGATCTAACGGTTGAAAGATATTAGCAAGGTTGAATCAGGTTTTTCATCTAACGGTGAATATTGAATGCTTTGTTACCACGATAACTTGGATTGCAAACTTTGATTTGAAAACTATATTGGCTTGAGTGCAATTGAAATAATTGGCTCGAGATTTTATATCTCCGATAGGAAAGATAGAAAAGTAATCACAAACAAACTTCGTCTCATCGTTTGTGATTCCACAATAACTTGTTTCGCTAGTCGATTAAGTTTATTGTGAGGTGATTGATAATACTAGGCTGTTCTTCAGGAATATAACTCTGGTTTATCAATTGGTTCATATTCACCTTGATTTATCAAAAGACGGAACAAAAACTCTTGGGTACTGTGGGAGACAGATTTATTCATGTCATATAGACTTTTTTGTGTGAGACAGATTTGTCTATCAAGTCTTCGACTTTGGGTCATAGCAACTCTTATTTGTGGGTGAGATCAGCTAAGGGAAACAAGTGTGTAGTATCCTGCTGGGATCAGAGACGTAAGGAGCGTAGCTGTACCTTGAATCAGTGTGAGATTGATTAGGGTTCAACTACAGTCCAGTCCGAAGTTAATTGGTAGTAGGCTAGTGTCTGTAAAGGCTTAATACAGTGTGGTGTTCCATCCGGACTAGGTCCCGGGGTTTTTTTGCATTTGCGGTTTCCTCGTTAACAAAATTCTGACGTCTGTGTTATTTCTTTTCCGCATTGTATTTTGTTATATATTTGAAATATCACAGGTTGTGCGTTAAGATCAATCAATTAGAATATCCAACCTTTGGTTGTTGATTTACATTGATTGACACTTGAACATTGCTCTTTGGTACAGTTCAAGTAACTTCTCTTATATTCAATCAGGCTCGCAGATTTCTATTTGCTGATTGCTAATTGAATTAAGAGTTAGAGATATTAAAGTCTTTGATATACTTTAATCTAGATTGAGTCTAACTGTCTAGTTGATTCTCTAGAAAGTGTATTGGAGTAAGTCCTCTCGGATTGCCAAATGAATTGTTGGGTGTGGTTGTTAGACCCCCGTATTTTTAATTGGTATCAGAGCAGGCAAACACATTAAAGACCTCATTAGTCTGTGTTTGTAGCGATCTTATATGGACAAAGGTGCTATCTCTATAAACGTACCACCATTCTTCGATGGCTTTAATTACTTATGGTGGAAAATTGTTATGCGTGCATTTCTTCAAGCGCGTGATTTTTAATCATGGGTTTATGTAGTTAATGGCTATGATGCTCCCGTTGTGGCAGTAGGAAATGTAAACGTTCCTAAGAACATTAGTGAATACAATGCTGCCAAGATACTTGCTGCAAAGCAAAACTCCGACAGTTTGAATGCCATCATACATGTCATTACCACAGATCTTCAGCACCATGTGACTACGTGCACTCGGTCTAAAAATGCTTGGGTTATCTTAGAAACCGTATTCGAAGGTAATACCAGTGAAAATGAAGTTAGGCTTCAAAACCTTAATTCCGATTGGGAAAACCTTCGTATGGTAGATGAAGATTCATTTGATGAGTTTAATCACAAAGTGTCTGAAATTATTAATACATCTTTTGCATTGGGTAAGACTATTCCTGAAAAGGACATTGTGATGAAAATTCTCAGATCGTTGCCATCTAGATATGATTCTAAGAAGCATGCCATCGTTGAAGGAAATAACATTGATGCTCTCTCCAGAAACACGTTGGTTGGAAAGCTAAAGATCTTTGATCATGAGCACACATCCAAAATCGGAAAGGATGTTTCCTTCAAAGCACCAAAGAACACTAAATTACTTGACAAAAGTAAAAGTGTTTATGTCTCTGAGGATGATCTTTCTGAGACTGATTCATCAGATGAAGATCTTGAAAAATCAATCTCTATGATCAAAAGACAGTTTAGGGATCTTCTATTGAAGAGAAGTAAACGGTTTTCAAGAGACAAACCTAGGTCATCAGTTAAACCTCACAATCGCGTTCCTCCTAAAAACAGGGATGCTGACGAGGCTGATGACGAGGATATGCCACAATGCTTTAAGTGTAAAGGTTTTGGTCATTTTGAAAATGAGTGTACAAATCGTAGAAAATACACTGGAAACAAAGGTCTTGCTGCAACTCTTGATGAAATGTCTGATCACTATGATTCCAATGAAGACGAAAAATAAAGTGTTGCACTTCTTTGTAAAGATATCGATTTTGATAACTGTAGTAATACATACATCAATCTTGATATTCTTCCAAAAATAAACTCAACTTGGTCTGGAAGAAGAAATTAACCTTGTTGTTGGAAACCCTTTATCTGATTTTTCAGGTTCCACTCTGTGCCTAGCAGCTTGCACATCTCGGGAGGCTGAATCAGCGTATCTATCGACATGTTCTTATTGTTCACTCAAGGGTCATGAACTTTCAAAGTGTTTCAAGTATAAACACAAGATGAGACATGTCAATAGACTTCAACGAAGAGCAAATCGCCTAGCAAACAAGCTCAAACTTGTTCAAAAAACCGCTGAGGTATGTAAGATTTTATCCTCTTCAAAGAAGTTGGTTTCCAAAAATAGGTCAAGACCACTAGAGAAAAGAGTATGGTCTATACACTTTGATAGACAGAGGGATCTATGAATTCCTTTCAAAAGGATCATGGTGGACAAATTGTTGTTTACCACAGCATAACTTAATTGTGTTATTTTTGTGCATCTTGTATCATGTGCCTGATTAAAAGAGACAAGATCTTGCACACGTCAGGATTAAAAAGACAAAAAAAAAAAAAAAAAAAAAAAAACTTTTTTGTTTTGCTTTTCTTAGATTTGCTGTATGATTTGGAATTCTTTCATATCTAATTGATATTGGAAGGAACCTCCCTGTTTATCAAAAGAGGGTTATTCTCGACTATTCCACTCTCTTTAGAGTCGTGAATCGTGGGTGCGTGAATCTGTGTGGTTAAAAGGTTCCATAACCCTACATTCCTTTTTCCTTCTATGAAACTCTTTTCATCTTAAGACTGCATGTTGAGTTTATACTGTGATTTCTGTCACAAACCCATACACGTATGGAGACTCCAGGCATCATGTGTTCTGATGGAAAAGATGTTAATATGATTGTTAAGCCATCAATCATAAAGGAAAAAGAAAATTATCCGTTGCCTTCGACTTTGAAAAGAAAAAGAAGGAATGTGAGAAAGCCAAGAGTTGTTCCTTCAAATTCTCAGAAGTAATCTGATGTTCTTGAAGAGTTGAAGGAAGCAAGAAAGGAGATTAAGAAAATAAAGGCTTTTGTTATGAGAACTCTCGAAATTCAGAAGGCCTGGTTCGACATCATCAGCCTAGAAGGTTCGTTGGAATCGACTCATTTCTCCATGAACCCTATGTACCTATAGCTGTTGAAGACAAGGAGTTCGGGGACGATAAAGAATTCTTCAGAGGTCTCAATGTCTAGTAAATCTTATTTTTTTGTTTTTAGAAGAATAACTAGGGTTTGGAATAGCCGTTATTGTGAGTACACATATATAGCTATGTCCAACGATTTCCATCTTCATTGTTATTAGATTTATTTATTTAAATTCTAAAGTATTTTTTGGAAGATGATTTTTGCAATTTTAATCTTTATGATTTTATATATTACAAATTATTATGGGATACGTTGTTTACGTCCGTGAACCTGTGACTGTCCCATACTTGTTCAAAAGTTATCTCAATTAGGTCGATATGAATGTATTGATGGAAGATAGAATGAACTTTTGACATTACAAAAGTTAAAGCCTTTTTTGTCATGTTTTGATAAAAAGAAAGGATAAAACTTTTGTGTACAAGGATTAAGTCTATTATATGTCATTGTGCAAATAGTGATGGAAAATAGAATGAATCCTTGTCTATTCTGCAGTATTTGGTCGATCTCTGATCCACAATCTTTGTGCATATACTGTGTTGTTCCATAAGGTTTCTTATGTTGAGCACAATCGACTAAGTTTTTCATTCTATTATGATTAACTTAGTTGTTGCTCCGTGAGGTTCCCTATGTCGAACATGATCAACTAAATTAATCAGTCTCTTTTGGTTATTTTAGTTGTTGCTCCGTAAGTTCGCTTATGTCGAGCATGACCAATTAAATTGATCGCTTTATATGGTTAATTTGGTTGTGTATTTCAATTGAATTAATCATGGGTTCTCTTGTAATTAATTTGGTTGTTATTTATCGATTGAACTAACTATGGGTTATCTTGTGGTTATTTCAATTGAATATTTTTGGATACAAATTCATGTTTTCATATGATTTGTTTGTCCGAAAGAAATCCTTATTTTCTTGTGAAAGTAAGCTCGCCTTTGTTGTTCCTTCGGGGATGACATTTTATGGGGGATAGTTCTTTTGAACTTGTGCCACTAGTGGAAAACAGGCTATCTGGGGCACAAGGTAACGACACATATTAAATATCCAAAAACAAGGTCAAACCAAATGCGTCGTTGACTCAAGTCAAACTGTCGTTGTCGAATGACTTTAATTTACTTCTACAATGACACACTTGTTTGTGTTATTGACTAAGTCAAATATGTTGTTGTAGTTTGACTTTTGTTGACTTCTACAACGACACATACCGTAGTATTGTTTCTTTGATAGGTGTTTCCAACTGTGTGGCTATGATTTTTTCATCTTATGCATGGACGGCTGGAGAAGGAACACCTCCCATAATCCTTATCCTTATCCATAATAAAGCATAGAGAGAGAGAAACCTCATCCCTTAATCTCTCCGCCTTCACCACCTCTTATCTCTCTTTCTCTTTCTCGCCTCCTCCCTCTCTCTCTCAGAGGATAATTTATTTTTTTCAATCCATCTTAGTTTGTCTCAGATAAACAATTTTTCTCGTCTTCGTCTTCACCTCTACCTCCACCTCTTTATTTTTCAGTTTCTTCTCGGTAAAAAGAAAAATGAAAACTAGGGTTTCAGAAATCTCTTCATCAACACTTTAGTTCTATTTTTTTCTCCGATTCTGGAGCATCAACTTCAAATGGTGTAGAAGATATCAAATCTTGAGCATCGGGTACAAATCTTGTTCTAATTTTATTTTTATCAGATTTTCAATGTTGAAATTTAGGATTCCCTTGGTTCTGACTCTAAGGTTTTTCCTATATTTTTCTTGCGATTTCTTTCTTTTTGTGGGTACTCGAGGGATCGGATTAATGGAGGAACTAAGTAGATCAAGTGGATACCCTTTGCCTTCATCAAGATCAACAGGTAAATTTTGGGGTTTTCAATTATTTTTTCCATTATTTCCTTTTTGATTTCAAAGTAGAAATTAATATCCCTTTTGATTTGGTTTTTAGTTGGGTTTTATTGGTTTATATAGAAGTGTATGTTTTGAAGTCCTGTATACTAAAATCTTAATTTCTTGTTTATGTCTGGAAGTTTTCTTTTATTTATAGATTGGGTGTTGTTATTTGTGTTAATAATTAGGTTACACCTGTTGGAAGGAAAGTATTACCAAGATTACTCTTACACTTGATGATGGAACTGGTCGAATTGATTGCACGAGATGGTATAGGCTCTCTTCGAGGTTTTTGATTGTCTCGTAGAAGTGTATGTTTTGAGATTCGAACCTAAAATCTATTCCAGTTGTTTTGAATCAATAGTTGTGTTTTTGAATTCAGGGATTTTTATGAATGGTTTATAATGTATCTAGAAGAACAATTATGGACAAGAAAAATGAGAAATTGGACCTCCCGCACAGCAGTATACGAAATAGCAGCCATCTTCTTCGCTTCTGTTTTGTTGTTGCGTCGGTGGTAGTTTTGGTTCCCTGCCTCGGGCAATGGTGAACTCCTACTTTCTCCTTTCCTCTTTCACTTTTTATATGTTGTTTTATGCTTGATTTCACTATAATTGGATTGCATTTGTAATTGTTATGCCATGTATTAATGGTCGATTTAGGCCGTAGATGCCATCTTCTTGGACTCTCCTCGTGCATTTGTACGATTCCGGTAGTTTTATGAGTAGTTGTGTTAATGTCAACCCAAGTTCCCTTTTCTTGTTTCGTTGCATGTTGATGTGTAGAATTAAATACTATGGTCCGGCTTTGGGCATTTAGATGGTGTGTCGTATTCTCATGTTTCTATTGGTAATCTCCTAGTTAGTTTCCCGCTTATATTTATTCACATACTTTTTTTTTCTCTCTCGGCACTTATGATTATATTGGTTTGATGACTTTTTTATTTTTTTGCAGGTGCTTACAAGTACGTCCGAGTTATGGAGGAAGAAACAATCTGATGTGATAAAATTTTCCGAAACAGCGTTTACCGATATAGTGCAATTGGAAATGAATCTTCTCAACCTTCAGCAACTTGGTAAGCATATATATGGGCGAAACCACGAGTAGCATATAAATTCCCATGGTCTGTTGCTCTCTAATTTAGTTGATTAACTTAATTTTATTAATTTCTGCGGTTGAAATATTTACGTTGAAATGTTTACTATTGATGGTGTTAACAAGAATGGAGCTATTTTTTATTTACTAAAGCTAAGGTGAACTACCCCTCCTTCTCTCTCGCATTTTGCTGCCTTTTAGGCTTGTTAAAGTAACTATTTGAACCGAATATAGTTTTGGTGCATAAGTTCCTCGTTATAGCAGATGTGAACTTGATATGCACAAATTTTTGTACTTGACGTGCTTATGTATTGTTTCTATATATGTATGGCTTTAATTTCATGCCTGGGGGCACATCATAAACCTTGTCTTCACTTATTTTGGGGTACTAACATGTCTGAATGTTGGTGTTCATCCTTTAAACCCCTTGTAATCAAATTATTATGTGTACTCATTGATTTAATTCGCAAATTCATGGTTGGCTGTAGTGGTTAGTTTAGAAACGATATCTTCCAACCAATAGCTAGCCATTAAAGTACTTTATTTCTTTGATTATTTCTGCTAATTTAAGAATTTTTTTTTTATGTAAATCTTATGGAGGTTTATTGATTTTGTATGAGTGAATTATGGGTATTTTCTTGAGTCTTGTTATTTTTCGTGAATTTTTGCAGTCAGTTGTGGGTGGGTTGAGTCATTTTCACGAGATACATAAACTGATGCGAGTTGCATTGCTCTTTTATAGCAGGAATGGGAAAGGCCTAGACCCGCATGGAGACTGATATATTTCCACAGTTCAGCTCAATGAAAACACCATTTCCAAGCACCGTTGTTATCATATCCTCCGAGAAGAAAGAAAAAAGGAGGAAGATGAAGGTGAATCGTTCTTAATCTCTCATCAAGTTTCGATGTTTGCTTACTGTCCTTAGTGTTCTAGTTTCCAGTGGATCTATAAGTTTGTATACCTTTATATTAGTTGTATTGTATAGGTATTATTGAACCCTTGTAGATCGAATCATTAACATTGTTTTAGTTGTAACGCGCCACTTTTGTAAGTTTCCTCTCATCATAACAACTATTTGCCGATTAGTGATGCTATGAAGCACACAATAGCTGTACCTAAGCTAGCTCTCATCCACAACCTTAATCTTAAATGGTTGGATTATGAGAAAACCCTGAAGTGTAGTAGCTATAAGACATTGTAATGTTTAGTTATAAGTTTCTGGGTAATAGTGTTGGGTTGTCGACAAGGAGTTCATATAGATAATTTTTGAGTTGTCATTGTATCTCGTGGTGCTCTCATTCCATCTTAAACTATATACATTGCCTTTACTTATCCGAATGCTTAAATTATGATCCAAAGCATGTTAACCCGAGAGTTCATTACAAGGCAAGCAAGGGGATTTATATATCATGGTATGCTTTCTCTGTTTTCGTATCACCTAAGGTGTCTGACGATATTGTGATTGAATGATTCATGTACATGAAGGTTCATGACATTTGCATAAGTGAGTTAGTAAACTAATCTAAATTCAACATTAGTCTAGCTTTATTGTTGGGTAACAATCACTTCGTATGCTCCAACTAATTTTCTTTCTTTTATCATAGTTATACCGACGATAAGTTATGTTTTTGCCTCGCTATGGTTCTCCTCAGTTGGGTCAAGTTAGTACTTAAACCTTGATAGTATCTCGTGACACATAAATGCTTCATGTTTGTTGCAATTTATCTCAAAATCATTGTGGTTATTCAAGTTCTTCCATTATAATGATCCGATCTACTTGATATATTTTTTTTTTATGGCGTGGCGAGAATAAAGAAGTAACTGAAGCTATTCGGAAGGGTGTTGTTGCCTTTGACTGCAAGATGGATACAAGGTTGTCCTTAATGTTTTATTTATTTTCTTTTTTACAGTATGCATCTAAAGCATGTAAAAGAAACTGAGGTTAAGTATTGATCTTAGTATCCAAGATTACAAACTTGGAAATTAATAATTTTGGTGAAAATTGTAAATCAACTCCAGCTTTAAATACAATTTGTTTTGAAATAATTAATTCATTTTAGTTTCAGTCAGATGAAAACTGTACTCAGCCAGATCTGAATCAACTGAATCAACATTGGAATTCAGCTGAATTTCTAATTTTTTTTTATATTATGAAATTATATCTACGACGTTATCAAGCTGTCTTACCTAGCGACAATCAGAATGCATCGTAATTTTGAGTCAACTTGAAAGTGTCGTTCCAGAAAAAGACACTAAATCTACGGCACTTTCAGCGGCAACTACAAAGTGTCGTATAAGTGGCTAAAACGACACTTTCCGACTATCTTAAAACGGCTTTTTTCCACTAGTGTGCTTAATTGCCATATCTTTGTGGAGAGTGTAGCTGTGGAATTTTTAGGGGTTATCTTGTATCTTCATAACTCCTTGATGAATGCATTTAGCTTCGGCTTTATGATTGCATCTATTTTTTTTGGTATGTTAATACACCTTTTGGTCATGATGTATCTCCATGGAAATTTCATTAGGATCCCACTAATATTAGTACCTTTGCCAATTTTATTCACAAAAAGGGGGAGAATTAATGTGTAGTTCACACTAAAAATACATATGGTTTACGGATCATTATGTAAGGGGGAGTGGTTTTCATGTTGAGATATGTATTGACTAAGGGGGAGTGATGCATATCACCATAGTGTTATTGTCAAAGTTGTGATACAATTGAACTTTGATGTTGTGTAATAATACTATGACACTGTATAACAATGATTAAGAGCATTTTTTTTTCTCATGGTTATAGCTACGGATCTTCAACAACTGTGATGCTGAACTTACAACCTTTAGGATCATGGAGTACTTGGAAGTGACGAATATTTCGAGTCGCGTTGAAGATGCTAAGGAAATCAAGCATGTGGATAAGCATATTTTTTATCTTTTTTGTAATCCATATGTATTGATAGTTTTGTCCCTAAAATTGACAAAGGGGGAGATTGTTAGAGCATTGCTCGGTCAAACTCGCATCGTTGCTATCTCAAGCATGTTTGTCAATGTTAGTGATCAAAACTATAAGT
Source organism: Papaver armeniacum (assembly GCA_023531295.1). NCBI lineage: Eukaryota > Viridiplantae > Streptophyta > Magnoliopsida > Ranunculales > Papaveraceae > Papaver > Papaver armeniacum. Next base: position 849,161 of record JAJJWW010000381.1, read on the forward strand.
CTTGATTTCTATCCTATTTTTAGATGTCTCGGACTAGGACATAGATAGTTTAGTTGAGCTTAAATCTCTCGACGTTCATCTCTTGAAGACGAAGAACTACTAAGGGGATCTTGTGGAACTTCTTCGACAAAAGGTATGTGGACACTTGAACTTATATATCACTTGGAAATTCTATCTCTACTATCTCCTATATTGAGACATAAGTTGTGTTACGATATAGTTTTCTCTATACACATTTGAGATTTCAAGCTGAGTATATCTCGCTTACATATTTCTCAAAATATATGTTGGTAAGCTTTCGCTTCGACCAAGTTCATCTTATATCATGAGAAAATTGCCGAGTAACATCTTACATGGATTGTGTGATACAATCATTTGGTGTAAGACTTGAAAGGTTTCAATAATGATTATTTCAATATCTTGAAAATTGATTTGATGCTAATAGTGTGTGAAAACGGCTATTGACATTATAGAAGAATGTTTCAATGATTGAAATAAAGAGTTGATGATGTAACCATCTTTGGATATAAGAATATATAGTGTGTTCGCATATTAATGTATAAGTCCATAAACCGTAAGCCAAGAGTATGCATATGTGTGTATACGGAATTGGTGAAGGAGACAGGTTAAGTATGCGTACTTGTATGCATACTGGCGGAAGTTCTCAAACCGAGAATTTCTGCTGAGTTTGGTTTTGGCAAAACTCTTAACTAGTCACCTTAAGTATGCGTACATGTACGCATACTGGCGCAAGTTTTGAACCGAAAATTTCTGCTGAGTTTGGAAACTTTACAAACTCAAAAAACCGGTTGCTTAAGTACGCATACTTAAGCTGGTTACTTTGTCAAATCGGTCAAGTTCATGAACTTAAACATTTAAATCATAAGGAATGTAATGTTTGCAAACCGTGGCTATAATTTCATGATTGATTCAAGTGAATCAAACCTATTTAATTTCAATTGTGTTTTCTAGACAATTGAACAACTCTTAATTAGTTTCATTTGAGTCATTTGAACTAGTTATGGTTAAGATGAATAAGGTTGATATGAGAGTAATCATAAGGCTAACCTCGGTTAACTATTTGTGAACCAACCTGATGTACATTTTTAGGTACGGCTACATAAACCTAAATGAGGGTACATTTCATTTGTGTGTAACAAGTTAAGTTCGATCTAACGGTTGAAAGATATTAGCTTGGTTGAATCAGGTTTTTCATCTAACGGTGAATATTGAATGCTTTGTTACCAAGGTAACTTTGATTGCAAACCATGATTTGAAAACTATATAAAGGAGAACTCTAGCAACTGGGAAACCTAATCCCCACACCTCCTGTGTGTTACTAGTTGCATAAATAGAGTCAATTCTCCTTTAACCTTAGGTTTCTTCTCGAGACCCCGTAGGTTAACGACTTGAAGAATTCATTGGGATTGTGAAGCCAGACCCAACTATTATCATTGTAGTTGCGTGATCTGATCTTGTTGTTTCTATCGTGTTGTGTGAAATTGAAATAATTGGTTGGAGATTTTATATCTCCGATAGGCAAGATAGATAAGTAATCACAAAAAAACTTCGTCTCATCGTTTGTGATTCCACAATAACTTGTTTCGCTAGTCGATTAAGTTTATTGTGAGGTGATTGATAATAGTAGGTTGTTCATCGTGAATATTAGTCTGGTTTAACAATTGGTTCCTGTTCATCGTGAATATTAGACGGAACAAAAACTCATAGGTTTATCTGTGGGAGACAGATTTATCTATTATCGTAGACTTTTTTGTGTGATACAGATTTGTTTATTGAAGTCTTCGACTTTGGGTCATAGCAACTCTTAGTTGTGTGTGAGATCATTTAAGGGAATCAAGTGTGTAGTATTCTGCTGGGATCAGAGACGTAAGGAGCGTAAATGTACCTTGAATCAGTGTGAGATTGATTAGGGTTCAACTACAGTCCAGTCCGAAGTTAATTGGTAGTAGGATAGTGTCTGTAGCGGCTTAATACAGTGGTGTTCAATCTGGACTAGGTCTCGGGATTTTTTTGAATTTGCGGTTTCCTCAAAAAAAAAAATTCTGGTGTCTTTGTTATTTCTTTTTCGCATTATATTTTGTTATATAATTGAAATATCACAGGTTGTGCTTTAAGATCAATCAATTAGAATATCCAACCTTTGGTTGTTGATTTACATTGATTGACACTTGAAAATTGGTCTTTGGTACCGTTCAAGTAACTCCTCTTATATTCCATCAGGCTCGCAGATTTCTATTTTCTGATTGCGGATTGAATTAAGAGTTAGAGATTTTAAACTCTTTGATATACTTTAATCTAGATTGATTCTGACTGTCTAATTGATTATCTAGAAAGTGTATTGGAGTAAGTCCTCTCAGATTGCGAAACGAATTGTTGGGTGTGGTTGTTAGAACCCCGTATTTTCAACCATATTCAAGAAGATGGAATCTGCAGAATGATCATAGTGGCTTGGTGGATTTCGAATGAAAGATGTGACAAGGTCTTCAAGGGAAGTAACACATCTCCAGATAAAATTATTTACCGTGCCAGGAAAGAGCTAGCTGAATTTGAGAGGAACTACAATTCTTCAAGAAGTTTAATTAGTGTCCATTCTCGCATAGAATCTCATTGGTATTCGCCTTCAAGAGGGTTTTATAAAAATAACTGTGATGGTTCTTTCTTGTATGCAAACAATACTGGTGGCATTGGTTTAACAATTCGTAATTTTGCAGGTGATCACAGGGGGTCAAAATGCATCTACTTAGCAGATTCAACATGTCTAGATCAAGCAGAATGCAAAGGATTGTAGTTGAGCATTAGACTTCACGGAGTTCATCTATTGAAGACGAAAAACTACTAAGGGGAGCTTGTGGAACTTCATCAACAAAAGGTATGTGGATACTTGAACTCATCTATCACTCAAAAGTCTATCTACTCTATCTCCTATTTGAGACAAAATTCGTATAGCTATATAGACTTCATTTATACACATTTGATATTTCGAGCTGAGTTTAACTCACTTACATATTTCTCGAAATATGTGTTCGTAAGCTTTCGCTTTAACCAAGTTCATCTTATCCTCTTGACGAAAGTCAAAAGATGATCATATGAAAATCGCCTGGTAATATCTTACATGATTTGTGTGATACAGTCATTTGATGTAGACTTGGAATGTTTCGTATTGATTATTTCAATAACTTGAAAATCGCTTTGATGTTAATAGTTCGTGAAAATGCTATTGTCATCCTCTAAGTTTCAATGATTGAAATAGAGTTTATAACAATTGGATTTAAACATATTATGTGTACTTGCATATATGTAATCCATGTCCGGGAATCATGGTATGCATACCCGTATGCGTACATGATTTTGTGAAGTCCGGGAACCTAGTATGCAAACCTGTACGCGTACTGGCGTAAGGTTCAGGTCCGGATTTTTCTTCTATGTTCGGTTGGTACGCATACCAGTTCGCATACTGGTGTTGATGGTGGTTTTTAAACAAAGGGTAAAATCGTAAAACCCCAAATAACCTAATATCACCAGTGACACATTTATTAGGACAATTAATCCATGTAGTCATTAATTAATAGGGGGTATTTTTTCAAATTAGGGTTACAACGAACAAAACCCTAATTCCCCTCCGTGCCAATGGCAAATCATGCAAGCCACACCTAGCCCAAGCTAGCCGCACCTCTATGCCAATGGCAAAGCATGCCATCCATACCAAACGCGCCGAAGCATGCCAACCATGCTAACCGCACCTCTATGCCAATGGAAAATCATGCCAGCCATACCAAACGCGCCGAAGCATGCCAACCATGCTAACCGCACCTCTATGCCAATGGCAAATCATGCCAGCCATACCAAAACGCGCCGAAGCATGCCAACCATGCTAGCCGCACCTCCGTGCCAATGGCAAATCATGCCAGCCACGCTTAGCCCGAGCTATCCGCGCCATGCCAAACACACTCTGCCTTGGACCTAGCTACGCTGGTCACGCCACGCCAAGCCAAATACCCTTACAGCCACGCCATGCCAAAGTAGCGCCCGCACCTAGGCTTGGAAACCATGCAACCTAGGCCAAATTGTCCACGCATTCCGTTGGCACATGCCAACACGCTCGCTGGTAGCTTTTTCTACCAAGGCGCGACCTAAATTGGCCACGCATGCCATAGGCACATGCAACCACGCTCGCTGGTAGCTTTTTCTACCAGGGCGCGACCCAAATTGGCCACGCATGCCATTGGCACATGCAAACACGCTCTCTGGTAGTTTTTTCTACCAAGGCGCGACCCAAATTGGCCACGCATGTCATTGGCACATGCCAACACGCTCGCTGGTAGCCTTTTCTACCAATGCGCGACCCAAATTGGCCACGCATGCCATTGGCACATGCCAACACGCTCGCTGGTAGCTTTTTCTACCAAGGCGCGACCCAAATTGGCCACGCATGCCATTGGCACATGCCAACACGCTCGCTGGTAGCTTTTTCTACCAAGGCGCGACCCAAATTGGTCACGCATGCCATTGGCACATGCAAACACGCTCGCTGGTAGCTTTTTCTACCAGGGCGCGACCCAAATTGGCCACGCATGCCATTGGCACATGCCAACACGCTCGCTGGTAGCTTTTCCTACCAGGGCGCGACCCAAATTGGCCACGCATGCCATTGGCATATGCCAACATGCTCGCTGGTAGATTTTCTTACCAGGACACGACCCTAATGGCCGAGCATGCCATTGGCACATGCCAACACGCATCGCTGGTAGCTTTTTCTACCAAGGTGCGCCCTAATGGCCGAGCATGCCATTGGCAGATGCCAACACGCTCGCTGGTAGCTTTTCTAAACACGGGCCATGATTCAACTTGGCCACGCATGCCATTGGCACATGTAAAATACGCATGCTGGTAGCCCAACTTGCAAGCCGTGCAACCTAGGCCAACTTGTCCGTACGCGCCATTGGCACATGCCAAAACCCAAGCTGGTAGCCTAACTTGCAAACCGTGCAACCTACCGCCAAGGCATTCCGCACATGCCATTGGCACATGCCACACACGCCACTAGCAAATATATGCATTGTCACCTACACTCAACGTACAACCTACCACCAAGGCATTCCACACATGCCATTGGCACATGCCACACACGCCACTAGCAGCTCTGGCATTGCCACTTGCGCTCGAGGTGCAACTCGCAAGAAAGGCATTCCGCACATGCCACATGCGCCCCTAGCAGCACCACTTGCACTCAAGATGCAACCAACACTCGAGACATCAACACAACCGGGGATGCTTTCCGGGGTCTTGGTTTGGCGGTCACTGACTTGCGGCGTACACTACGCTCACATTAAGAAAGCGTGAATAGGAATAAAGCGGTCAAATAAATGAGGAAATAATGGTGAAAACGTTTTCACCCATTAACACCATGCGGTTACCACATCCTCCCATTATTTCACCCTTTACTCTCTTCCTTCATGAGGCCAGGGTACGTTTCAATCTCGACTTGTATAAATAGGTCTTACCTATTTCCACCAGACAACAAGTCTCGGTCAGGAGAAAAATACAATACTCTCAGAAAAGGCAACTTTGCAAGCTATCCAAAAATCTTTCATCTCTTGCAAGCTTCCTAAGCTTTCACTTTCTGATACAAGTCGAGACACTACTCTCCTGCACTATTCGGCCTCAACACCTTTCTTTGCTTCCCTCCACAAATCAACCCTTCTCCTCCACTTTGTGACCGAAGCAAGTCTGGAACGACCATTTCTTGGTTTAGGCCGGACTTGTACAGATTGATCTCTCGAATCTATAAAGTGCTCACGTGCAGCACATTTGTTTAGGGTTTAAACCAGTTTCTCACTCACCTACCGAATTTACCGAAATCGGCGGAAACGATTTTCACCTATAAACAATTGGCGACCACAGCGGGAGGATTGATCTATCGGTTGCAATACCAACTCCGACTCCTAATTTCATTTCCCGAACGTCAAATCCCAACATGGTGGAACTCAGGTCCGGAGCGGCTGCCGAGAACACCAGCACAGAACGCATCCCTGATGTTAGCGTCTCTCCCAATAACGTTGTTGCATCACCGGCTGACAACAACAACATTGAATGCACTCCCTCAAGTGTAACACCGCAAATCACCAGGGCCAGAGCCGCTGCCTCCTCTAGTGTCTCTGCACAACCCTCTAATCATGGCAACGAAAATATCTCTTCGGGTGTCACGCCACCAGTCACCAGGGCTAGAGCCGCCGCTACGACCCCAAATGCTTCGTCTAGCATGGCGCCTCCGACCACAACTAAGGTTCCAACTACCCCGCCGACGAGACGAGAGACCGGAGGGACCAGAGGAAGTCGTCCTTACGTCACCATCGTTGATTTGATGGAACGACAAGAGATGCTCGCCAGAGCCCAGACGGATATGGTTTCAACGCAGAAGGAGGTACTCATCTTTCTCAAGACCCTGACAGAACGGCTACCACGTGAGTCGCGTCCTCCAGAGCCATTTAGGAACGTCTCCAACAACCCCGACGCCAGCACCTCGGCGGAGCACGCCTCCACGGATGAGGAAACTCGCACTAGAATCCCTTTGGAAAGAAATCAGCCGCCCAACTTCGTCACGAGAGAAGATTTGGAACAACTCCTCCGCAACCGAATCAAGAATGATAAGTTGGACATGCATCATCACCAACCCCCTTACCCATCCGAAATGCAGAGAATCCCTCTCCCAAGGGGGTACTCTTCTCCTCAATTTACCATGTACGATGGTACCGGGAATGCATGTGAGCATGTCTCTCGTTTCCTGGAATCCCTAGGTGAACATGAATATAATCACGTTCTCCATTTAAGGGAATTCTCAAAATCACTTACTGGAAGGGCGTATACATGGTACAACAGCATCCCATCGAACAGCATTCCCAACTGGAGTAGCATGGTCACTGCGTTTTACAAGAAATATTTCTTCGTGTCTGAACAAGTTACTTTCTCAGACCTCGGAAGAATGTACCAGTGGGATAACGAACATCCGAATGATTTAGTCAAAGGTTCGGGGTTCAAGCACTCGATCGTCACGACCCAAACGTGACAGAGCAACAAAAATCAGTGAACGCATGCATCAATGGTATGGTTCCAATTTACCGCGCCCTGCTATAAAACTTGCGCTTCCAAACGTTCTCCGAACTCCATGAAGCCGCCAGACGATCTGCAACAACAGCACCAGCATTACTGGAAAGAGCTAGGCCAAATCGAGCTGAATACACGCGTGAAACTCGCGGGAGTAGACGCCTCATCGGCAAACAATTTAATGCCGGCTCATCCTTCGTGAACATAGTAAACGAAAGGGGAAAAAGGAAAGCCCAAACTACGAGCCACCAGCCAAAATGTGAAGCACCGGCGCAACGGGAACCCCCGCCACGAAAGACCGTCACTAAAACTCCCATGCAACATCATGAGACCGAAGGAAATACCTTTGATTTCCCGTTTCCCATCGAGGAGGTGATTGACCTCCTAGAAGCCTGGGTTCAAGATGATATTATCAGACTGCCACCCCTCAGACGTCTACCAACTGAGGCTGAGATGGAGAACCCCAAGTATTGCCACTACCACAGGTTCGTTCACCACCCGACCAGCGATTGCAACAGACTAAAGCATATTTTCAAAGAAAGGATAGAAGCGGGAGGACTCCAACCAGGAGATGATAGAGTGCATCGAGACCCTCTCCCAATAAGAAACTGCGGGTCCTCTGGGGACTCCGTGCACGAGACTGTACAATCCATGATGCAACATGTATGCGAAATTCTCTATCTTTCCAAGGTGCAGCGCCAAGATATTTTCGCATCTCTCAATCGTGTTGTATCCGGCAAACGACTTTTTCTCTCCTCGGAATCCACGCCAGGGGCCCAAGCTTTCCAAACAGGCAGAGCAAAAAAGGAGAACTGGGGACTGCTGACCACGTCCCGTTTAAGAGGTAACGAATTTGATGACACGCTCATCGACACGGCCTCTGACCACAATATCATTACTTTCAAGACACTAAAGGCAGCAGGATTTACAAAACAAGACGCTACCTATTCTCCGTCTGTGATTAAGAGCTGGAGAGGAGAAACTTTGAACGCGCATGGCTACATCAACCTAGAGATCAAGATGGGAGACGCTATAACGCATAGCAAGTTCCACATTTTCAAAGAACTAGATCATGACATGATATTGGGACGCTTATGGGTGCTCGACAACAAAGCGAAATTGGATGTACACCCTCTGCCGACGTCCATGCCCGAAGGAATTCCCAACAAATCATCCCACGGGTTATCGCATCAACGAGCTATTGAAGGAACCCAGGCATCCGGAGAGGACCCGTTGGCGCTATCTCATGATTTTCAAATGCAAGTAAGTCTGACCAAGCAACCTTTTCCGCAACCAGTCTTTCCTTCCCCATTCCGTCATGGGGACTCAGCGCGACATCGGCACAAACGCTGTCAAGAAATGTGAATGGGGAGCTGGACCATTAGAACACTTTGCAAGAAGCTTGGAAACTTCTATTGAAGCCAACAAAGTCAAGACTCAAACGGTTGCACGACGTCTGAACCCGTTTTCAATTGGAGATGTAGTGGTTAAGGAAAGCTCGTTTCAAGTTGGGAAGATGACAATAAAAATGGATTTGCCCAATGAAGGAGAAGACGAGCCGTATTTGGTTGCGGATACCCTTTTGGGAGGATATTGCAAGCTCATCAATGCAGACACACCTGAAGGCGTGATAATTCACTCGCGATGGCTCAAGGAATCCAATCCCTAAAATGCTGTACTTCCCAATCACTCCCCCTTTTAGTATTTCCTTTAACAATTCCTCTTAATAGTTGTAATTCCCCAAGATGAATACACCATTTGTAATTTTCCCTAGGGATTCCCTTTTTATCAAAAAAAAAAAAATACATCTCTTTCCAAGCGAATCCTCCAGATATCAGAGAAATACATCAGGTAAACCCAGAAAACCATTACAGAGCCATCATACCACAACCTCTTTCAAAAAATATATATGAAGCAAAATGTTGACTGATGAAGAAGAAGGAAAAGACGAGTTTACAAAAAAAAAGGGGACACCAGGGGAACTAAAGCAGCTAACAGAAATAACAAAAGGGAAGAACTAGCCCTCGAAGGACGGAGTACAAGTCCCCTCGGGTAAGACTATCTTCAAGCACTTCCCCCAGCAATCCCTCGAGCAACAAAGGTTCCATTCAACGGTGTTAGCAGCAGAAACCTCAACATCCCATCCCGAAACAGCCACAACGACAACAGTGTCCTCACCGACGACCGGTCCAGCATACGCCACCATGACCCCTCCGGTATCACCAACGACACCTTTGGCATCAACTTCAGAAGGTATCTCTTTTCTGTCATATGCTCCTTCGAAGGTTTTCTCAGCGACACTTCGGAGAAAGTTTTTTTGATTCATCCACATCAGAGTCAAGAATCATGGCGCTCTCCTCCAAGACCACCACACGTTCACTTTTCCGTCGTTTCAACCTAGAAACGGTCCGATCCGCCCCATACCCGGATCGAGGAAAGGCTTTGCCACACTGAAACCTCTCAACATGCCAAGGCTCTTCCTTGTTCTCTCTCCCCTCATCCATGCTCACTGAGCCCAAGAAAGTCCGAACATGCACTTGTTCTTTATGGGGATAGATGGAAGGGAGGTCCTTAATGATTTCACTAGCTTCGTGGAATGGAGATTCAATCCCAACCAATGCCTCCTCAAGAGAAGAAGATCTATCTCCGCCAAGTCTGAAGCCCTTCTCCGAAGAGTTAAAGGCGCAGCCATCCCTGGAGGGTCCCATCATACGCTGCAAAAAGATGGGGAAAATGATCCAGTTCCATCATATCTATACACATATAAAAAGAGGATAATACGAACGGAGAAGAAGAAGAAAACATACCGGTATGATATTCTTAGCCCGAATAACCCTAGTCGGGGTGCTTTTGCAAGAGTCAGACCTCGCGCCTTCACCTGGAGAATCTGGCTGGTTAGAAGGTGATTCGTCTCTGTGCGACATGACGAAGAGGGAAAAATTCAACAAGAAGAACCCTTTCTCAAACAAGGGAGATTATGCAATTACGTTGGGTATGAATACGGAAACTTAAAGAAGGAAAGGAAGTAATGATGGACGTAACGCTTCCAGATTTTTGGCATGGATGATGCCCTGGTTGAAGCCGCGCGTGAAGGAAGGCAAAATAAGGAAACTTTGCTATCTGTAAGAAACACTTACTCCCTCCTTGTTTTCACCGGCCCTATCAAGCTTGCGCCAGTCTCACCAAACTTCCCTACAACCTCCCAAGTCACGCCGGCTAGCACGCTCAGCTTCCCCATCTTACGCCGGTCCCGCCAGCAAGCACGTTCAGCTTCCCCACCTTGCGCCGGTCCCACCAGCTAGCACGCTTAGCTTCCCAACTCGCAACAACTTCTCAATGCCGCCCATCTTCCTGTCTCTCATGACACGAACTTCCCAATTGTGTCAGCCTCCCGATTTACGCAAAACCGCCAGAGGCAAGGATTCCAAATCCTATTTATAAAAAGGTCAGACGAGCCTCCCCAATTTTCTTTACGGTTTGCTGTTGATAGTTTGTCACCATCTTATGCTTACCTCGCAACAAAGCTCCTGTTCCGAGCTAAGCAGGGGACTTAATGTTAATGGTGGTTTTTAAACAAAGGGTAAAATCGTAAAACCCCAAATAACCTAATGTCACCAAAGTGACACATTTATTAGGACATTTAATGCATGTAGTCGTAATTAATAGGGGTATTTTTTTCAAATTAGGGTTACAACGAACAAAACCCTAATTCCCCTCCGTGCCAATGGCAAATCATGCCAGCCATACCTAGCCCAAGCTAGCCGCACCTCTATGCCAATAGCAAAGCATGCCAGTCATACAAAACGCGCCGAAGCATGCCAACCATGCTAACCGCACCTCTATGCCAATGGCAAATCATGACATCCATACCAAACGCGCCGAAGCATGCCAACCATGCTAACCGCACCTCTATGCCAATGGAAAATCATGCCAGCCATACCAAAACGCGCCGAAACATGCCAACCATTCTAGCCGCACCTCCGTGCCAATGGAAAATCATGCCAGCCACACTTAGCCCGAGCTAGCCGCGCCATGCCAAACACACTCTGCCTTGGCCCTAACTACGCTGGTCACGCCACGCCAAGCCAAATACCCTTACAGCCGCGCCATGCCAAAGTAGCGCCCGCACCTAGGCTTGCAAACCATGCAACCTAGGCCAAATTGGCCACGCATGCCATTGGCACATGCCAACACGCTCGCTGGTAGCTTTTTCTACCAAGACGCGACCCAAATTGGCTACGCATGCCATTGGCACATGCCAACACGCTCGCTGGTAGCTTTTTCTACCAGGGCGCGACCCAAATTGGCCACGCATGCCATTGGCACATGCCAACACGCTCGCTGGTAGTTTTTTCTGCCAAGGCGCGACCCAAATTGGCCACACATGTCATTGGCACATGCCAACACGCTCGCTGGTAGCCTTTTCTACCAAGGCGCGACCCAAATTGGCCACGCATGCCATTGGCACATGCCAACACACTCGCTGGTAGCTTTTTCTACCAAGGCGCGACCCAAATTGGCCACGCATGCCATTGGCGCATGCCAACATGCTCGCTGGTAGCTTTTTCTACCAAGGCGCGACCCAAATTGGCCACGCATGCCATTGGCACATGCTAACACGCTCGCTGGTAGCTTTTTCTACCAGGGCGCGACCCAAATTGGCCACGCATGCCATTGGCACATGCCATTGGCACATGCCAACACGCTCGCTGGTAGCTTTTCCTACCAGGGCGCGACCCAAATTGGCCACGCATGCCATTGGCACATGCCAACACGCTCGCTGGTAGCTTTTCTTACCAGGACACGGCCCTAATGGCCGAGCATGCCATTGGCACATGCCAACACGCATCGCTGGTAGCTTTTTCTACCAAGGCGCGCCCTAATGGCCGAGCATGCCATTGGCACATGCCAACACGCTCGCTGGTAGCTTTTTTAAACACGGGCCATGATTCAACTTGGCCACGCATGCCATTGGCACATGCAAAATACGCATGCTGGTAGCCCAACTTGCAAGCCGTGCAACCTAGGCCAACTTGGCCGTACGCGCCATTGGCACATGCCAAAACCTACGCTGGTAGCCTAACTTGCAAACCGTGCAACCTACCGCCAAGGCATTCCGCATATGCCATTGGCACATGCCACACACGCCACTAGCAAATCTATGTATTGCCACTTACACTCAACGTACAACCTACCACCAAGGCATTCCACACATGCCATTGGCACATGCCACACATGCCACTAGCAGCTCTGGCATTGCCACTTGCGCTCGAGGTGCAACTCGCAACAAAGGCATTCCGCACATGCCATTGGCACATGCCACCACTACACCATTTTTAGGAATTAGCAACGGAGCCTGGACGTTGCTGACCGGGGTTGCAACGGCAGGTTGACGTTTCAAAACATGGTGTTGCAGATTTTCGCAACGGCATAAGCTCCGTTGCGATTCTTGGTCAGCAACGGAGATTCGCAACGTACCGTGCCGTTGCGACTTTTTTTATTCGCAACCAAGGTCTGCCGTTGCTAAGCCGTTTCTAATTACAGGAATACCCTACCCGGAACTATGGTTCTGGTTCTAATTTATTGGTTCTGGTTCTAATTTAGCAACAGAACATCGACGTTGCTAAGCTTTTGCAACAGAAAAAAAAAGGTCAGGTCTTCATTGACCTGGTCAAAATCCATTCCCCCACATTTACCCCACTGCAGTTACCCAGTTCCCCATATTCAGTTTACTTAAGATTTCAAAACCAATATTAATAATTGTTCTTCATATTCTAGTACATAACACAAAGTCTTCACAACAGTGAGTGATCATGACAAAGAAGTGTTTAATTTGAAAAAATACTTGAGCTCTATATAATGTCTGCACATAGTCACCAAACTCACTTTGGTGGAAGTTACCGAAGATGGAGATGATGCCACAACTACTGACCGCTCGAGTTTTAGGACATCAAGGACCAATGTATCTGCATGCCCTGTAAAACAAGATTACAAATTCAAACTCTAAAACAAGTGGAAGCATATTATGGTAGCGACTAAGAGCCTAAGTCATCTTTATGTAAATCTTCACAAAAATGCTTAAAACATACTCATGCTTAAAACTAGTCCAAGCAGAAAAATGCAAATGCATTGGGAAGTGTTCAAGATATACTTTTTTTCTTGCTTCCCCCTCCGGCAATGTACCATTTATTCCCACATAAAATTCCACAGCTACCAGCTCTAGGTGATGGATGGAATCCACGAAGCTTAATTCTTGTCCATATCATCTGAGAAGAAAAATTGTAATAAATGAGTTTAATCTGGATAAATAAGATTCAACCTAGCATATATTAAGAAACCAATTGACTATGCACACTGGCCTCAATTAGTGTTGAAATTCAAATTCAAATAAAAAAGATGCTTAAATTTAAATACCGTTTCAAAATCAAGAGAGTACAAATCATTCAGAGTCCTTGATTTTGATGAACCTCAAAAAATGAAAAGGATTATGTCATCATAGAGAGCAGCCACATGATTGGATCTTGGAGATGGTCTACTCCCACTGTAGAAAAATACAAACATATCCACGTTTATAGAACCTTGGTAAAGTTGAGAACTGACTAATTCTTGTAACATTATGGGTAACTTAATAACATGGATAAGATCTAGAGTTGCTTGGCGGTCAGTAATTTTCCTGAGAAATTAGTAATGGGTTTTACAAGCTTAAACAAGCCTACCCAAACTTGTTTAAGACTAAAGGCTTGGTTGTTTACAGGCTCAAACAACTTACGTGTAGTGCAGAGGAAGCCACATCAAAGACTTAAGATCGAACATATGTATATCATTTAATTTTCTTCCTTTAGCATCTTCACCCCAAAGAGGATCAAAACTGAACCAGCTCTAGTTACACTGTGACCGCTGCGAGAAACCTGAAATGTGGTTTAATCAAACAATTCAAATAAAAGATTACAAAAGCAAGTATTGGAATATGTCTTAGATAATGTATCGCCAAGAATTTTGTAAGGATAAAAGTTTGAAACATTACCGGAACTTCCCCTCTGGCTTCCATAAGTGACCAACATTCTGTTTCTATATTAAATGCCCATACTGGAAAGCCAAGAAGACAACATTATATAAGTTGCAGCGCAAACATAATGACCCGGAGCTACAGAGATTAACAAACAGAAGAAACCCAAACCTGAAATCATGTCGCTTGCTGGGTCATTTTTACCTCCAACCGTTAGTGATTTTCCCCCCAAGGTACCTACTTGAGCCAAACAAAACGACAAAGTTTACAATGCATTTCCATAGCCTACTTTATTATTTTCTGACATTCAATGGACAGCTCATAACCTTTTCATGATGGTTTAAACAGTCAACACTGTACTTGTAGATTAGCAGCTGAAAATAATTTTGAAGCACGATAAGTTTGATTAGTTAGCATAACTTAGTAGGTGGTGCAGTTTAGAATTTTTTTACCATATGATGTCCCTTGCACGCAGGGATCTTCAACGGAAGACTATTTGGCAACAAGTAAAGTTTTGAAGATGCTTTGGTCCACGTAAACCTCTCAAATGCTTTGGTCCACGTAAAAAGTAAACTTCAAATCTATAGGAAGCAGTAGTAAATACTCTATGCAATTCGCACTACAAAATACATGGCACACACTCTCACACCCAATCTTGATGGAAGCAAATGCATTCTCAGAAACTTCAAATCAATTCCGACGAACAGTGGGACGTTCAGTTCCGCGACAAATAGTTTTTCAAGTCCAGCTATAATATAAGAAGACTAAGGTTTCAATAAAATCGCATCCATACCTTTAGGGAGCAAGGAGCAAAAAATACAAGAATATTTTCACCAAATTTTTTAGAACAACAAGACTATATTGATGAATTCCATGACGTTCTCATGTACGAATGGGGAAGATCTCAGATACCATTAGCTAACTAATTGGTGCAAAGGATATCTGTAAAAAAATTAAAGTTTGTGCGATTAACAAATTATGGGATACAATTGGTACTACTCTGAAAGTATACAGGGTAATTTCTCTATTTTAGAAGAACTAGGACATGCCAGAATATCATAATGAAATCAATATAGTATACCTAGTAGCAGCCAATGTAAAGAAGCAGAGCACTTACATCTATAAGGGGATGCCCCTGAAGAATTTTGTAATTAGTCAAAAGAAACACCAATGAAACCTTCGTATGCAGCAGACAAGGGTAGATGGAGAAATTCTCATACGTCTAAGAATTACAAGGCATAAAGTGGAAACAGATTGTGAAAAGATTCGAATGATGACTTGATGAGGGATACATACAGTACCACTAACACCTTCAGTCAGTAAGGTCTCCTCCCAAGAAATATTAGAAACTGCAAAATTCCAACGAAAAATTATTATTGGAATTCAAATCAACGAAATTAGTAAGTTTAGAGCATGAAAAACTGAGACTACATTTGGTTTTGTAGCTAGCAAACACTTGAACCACGAAATTAGTAAATTGCTGATGCAAGCGATGGAATCAGGTATTTTTGTAACTAATGAAGATGAAAGGTTAAGGTATCTCAGATGCTTTAACAACCCAATATTTTTAGGTAAGGCTTCAAACTCATTGCACCCGTAGAGATCCAATGTCTGCAAATTGGCGAGGTTAACGATAAAATCATCAAATGGATCTCCACAAGAAACACCAGCACATCCACATTTGATAGATCTCCACATGAAACACCAATAATGGACTCAATAATTTCTTTAAAGATCCTATAAACATCAAATTTGTCGGATATGCATACTTACATTTTTATTTCGAAGAGTGTTTCTATTGACTTGTCCTGGTATACCAACTTCTGAAGGAAACCATTTGACAGTCAGTATTTTTATGATGTCTAATACTGCATCCTCCCTGCCAATAAGTTCAAAATCATCTACAACTGATGTAGTTAGCCGGTTACATTGCTCTCTGAGTTGATCGACTTGAGAAGTACCACCACCAGTAGCATTCAACGTATACCTGACTTGATCATTGTAAATCTCATCTAAACTTCTTTTTGTGGCTCGGATTTTACCAGCAATCTTAACATGAAACATAAATGGACTAGAGGGTTCGCTAACAAAGTTGTGTACCTTGTGCTTGAGCTGATTGACCCTTTGGCGACGACACATGGTTTCATAGCAGAATTCATCGATAACATCATCAGCACCGTAAACAACGTCTTTGAGCTTTCTCAACTAAATTCTGATGGTATCATCAGTTATTTGTTTCTCCGCGACATCAGAAACCAAAGCTTGAATTAACTCCAAGCTTTTCCCAAGCTTCCTTAAGTCATCTTTAACATCCCATGCCTGACGAACTTGTTGATAAATCAGCGGGAGCAATTTATTCAAGATTTCAGTCACACCATTAACAAGAATCACTTCCAAAGGCACCACCAAGCCAATCATGAAGCTGGTTTAGAAAAGAAAACAAAGAAGACAATATGAGAGAAAAGACAACTGTAGTAGTCCATAATTGACTTGGACATGACCCAACTAAACCTATCTCCGTTAATAGGAAACATCTAAAAGAATTGGAAGCTAATTACTACTAGCATAGAATAATTACCAAATCTGGTTGAAACCAATACAATCCATCCAAATTAACTCCTTATAAATTAACTTCACAATCAGAATATTGCACCTTTTGACGAGGACATTGCATACCCATAACCGTACCCAAGAAACCACCTGCTCATCCCTATACAATAAGCAAAATGGAACTTTTTAACATCAGACAAAGGGAGCATGATTGTATCAGCCCATTTGATATCCCTTGTGCTAGTTTTTATGTCCTTCCCAATTTTTCACGTAAAAACCTATAAGCACCAGTTTATATTTCGAAGTTACAAGTACCTTTACTATAATGTTGAATCACTGAGGTCTCTAAATGGCTAATAGATAAAGATAAGCAAGGCAATTTTCCAATTTTAAATTTCTGCAATTTGACTATCAAGATAAAAAAAAGAACTGTGTAGGTTGATCACTAGCAGTTTTCAAAAATAGAAATTAAACCATAAACTGAAATAGATCAAAATACCTAAAACAACCTAACATAAACCAATATATCAAACCTTGACAAACCCTAAAATGTTCTTCAGTTTAGAAATTATACCTTCAATGTTCTTCAGTTCTTCAGATTTCTTTATTCAAAGTATTTCAATTTTTCAACCTTGACAAACGAAAAGATAAAATCATATTAGATTCACATATGAAACCCTAAAATTGATAAACTGAAATCAAAATCCCTGAAATCGAAAATAGCAGATTCAAAGATGAAACCCTATAATCGATAAACTAAAATGAAAAAAATTGATTCACAGCTGAAACCCTAGAAATCGAAATCTGTAGAATCGCAAAATCTCTAAACCCTATAAATATAAACTGAAACGAAACGATTATGTGAAGGAAAAATATGGAAGAAACTTAAAACCCGGTTGATTCCAGTGGTTTTAGATTGAAAGAAATGAAAGAGATGAAGTTCTTCATCTGCAGTTATGTGGAGAGATGAAGGCGGAGAAAATATGAGGAGGAAAAATCGATAAAGGCATGATATAAGATAGATATGGCTAAAGGGTGGAAAAAAGAAGAAGAAGGCTTGACCCAAGTTTGACTTGGGCGTAAAAATTAGTCCTAGTGTTCCCAACCACACGCGCATTTCGCATGCTTGAGAACCCAGCAGTTGCTATTCGCAACCTACATGTTGCGGTTGCAAAATTAGCAACGGCGACCGGCCGTTGCGAAAAATTCGCAACTGAAATTCGCAACCGAAAATTTGGAACGGCGCTAGTGCCGTTGCTAATCTGAGTTACTAATCTCTTAAAATGGTGTAGTGCACATACGCCCCTAGCAGCACCACTTGCACTCAAGATGCAACCAACACTCGAGACATCAACACAAACTGGGGGATGCTTTCCAGGGTCTTGGTTTGGCGGTCACAGCTTGCAGCGTACACTACGCTCACATTAAGAAAGCGTGAATAGGAATAAAGCGGTCAAATAAATGAGGAAATAATGGTGAAAACGTTTTCACCCATTAACACCATGTGGTTACCACCTCCTCCCATTATTTCACCCTTTACTCTCTTCCTTCATGAGGCCAGGGTACGTTTCAATCTCGACTTGTATAAATAGGTCTTACCTATTTCCACCAGACAACAAGTCTCGGTCGGGAGAAAAATACAATACTCTCAGAAAAGGCAACTTTACAAGCTATCCAAAAAGCTTTCATCTCTTGCAAGCTTCCTAAGCTTTCACTTTTTGATACAAGTCGAGACACTACTCTTCCAGAACTATTCTGGCCTCAACACCTTTCTTTGCTTCCCTCCCCAAATCAACCCTTCTCCTCCACTTTGTGACCGAAGCAAGTCTGGAACGGCCATTTCTTGGTTTAGGCCGGACTTGTACAGATTGATCTCTCGAATCTATAAAGTGCTCACGTGCAGCACATTTGTTTAGGGTTTAAACCGGTTTCTCACTCACCTACCGAATTTACCGAAATCGGCGGAAACGATTTTCACCTATAAACAACTGGCAAAACCCAAACTTGGTACAGCTACTTATGTACGCATACCTAAGTAGATGATGTTCTAAAATCGATTTGTTCATGATCTAATACATTTATATAATAAGGAATGCAATCTTTTGCTAAACGTGTCTATAATGTTCATTACTTGATTCATGTGAATCAAAATCGATTTCGCTTCAATTATGTCTTGTACATTTGTATGAGAATATAAACAATTGAACAACTCTAAGAACTAGTTTCATTTGAGTCATTTGAACTAGTTATATGGTTAATTTGAATAAGGTTGATATGAAAGTGTTCATATCGCTAACTTTAGTTAACTATGGTTGAGCCAACAAGGCGTAAACGTTTAGGTACGATTACTCAAACCTAAATGAAGGTACATTTCATTTGTGTGGAACAAGCTAAGTTCGATCTAACGGTTAAAAGATACTAGCTTGAGTCTAATCAGGTTTTCATTTAACGGTGAATATTGAATGCTTTGTTAACATGGTAATATTGAATGCAAACCCTGATTTGAAGACTATATAAATGAGAACTCTAGCAAGTGGGAAACCTAATCCCCACACCTCCTGTGTGATACTAGTTGTGACTAGAGTCGATTCTCCTTTAACCTTAGGTTTTTCACGAAACTCTGTAGGTTAACGATTGAAAGACTTCATTAGGATTGTGAAGCCAGACCCAACTATTTTATCTGTAGTTGTGTGATCCGATCTTGCATATTCTATCGTGATTGAGTATTATATTCTTGAAGATTGGCTCGAGATTTATTCTCCGATAGGCAAGATAAAAAGTAATCACAAACATCTTCGTCTCATCGTTTATCATTCCACAATATCTTGTTTCACTACCATACGATTGAGATTATTGTGAGGTGAATAATATTTCTAGGTTGTTCTTCGGGAATATAAGTCCGGTATATCAATTGGTTCCTGATCACCTTGATTTATCAAAAGACGGAACAAAACTCATAGGTTTATTTGTGGGAGTCAGATTTATCTATACAATAGACTTTTTTGTGTAAGACAGATTAGTTTATCAAGTCTTCGACTTTGGGTCGTAGCAACTCTTAGTTGTGGGTGAGATCATCTAAGGGAATCAAGTGCGTAGAGTCTCTTTGTGATTCGAGACGTCGGAGCGCGCAAGCGTACCTCGATCAATGTGAGATTTGTTAGGGCTCAACTACATTCCAGTCCAAAGTTAAATTGGAATAGGCTAGTGTCTGTAGCGCCTTAATATAATGTGGTGTTCAAATCTAGACTAGGTACCGGGGTTTTTCTGCATTTGAGGTTTTCTCGTTGACAAAATTTCTAGTGTTTGTTGAAAAAGCGGGGGTATAACAACCTCACCCAATATTTCGATTAGCAATCTGTATGGACTAACTCTAATATACTTTTAAGAGAATCAACTAGACAGTCAGACTCAATCTTAATAAAAAGTATATCAATGAGGTAATATCTCTATCTCTCGATTTGATCTTTACTCAAACAAATAGAAATCTGTGAGTCTTTATCAAATATAAGAGATATAAACTTGGATGGTACCAAAGATCAATATCTAAGGATCAATCAATTTCCAATAAAAAACCAAAGGTTGGATTCACAATTGATCGATACAACGCACAACCTGTGATATTTCAATTATATAACAAAATATAATGCGAAATAGAAGTAACACAGACACTAGAAGTTTTGTTAACGAGGAAACCGCAAATGAAGAAAAACCAAGAGGCCTAGTCCAAATTGAACACCACATTGTATTAAGCCGCTACAGACACTAGCCTACTACAAACTAACTTCAGTCTGGACTATAGTTGAACCCTAATCAATCTCACACTGATTCAAGGTACAGTTGCGCTCCTTACGTCTCTGATCCCAACAGGATACTACGCACTTTATTCCCTTAGATGATCTCACCCACAAATAAGAGTTGCTACGACCAAAAGTCGAAGACTTCAATAAACAAATCTGTATCACATAGAAAAGTCTACGATAATAGATAAATCTCTCTCCCACAGATAAACGTATGAGTTTTTGTTCCGTATTTTGATAAATTAAGGTGAACAGGAACTAATTGATAACCCGAACTTATATTCCCGAAGAACAACCTAGTATTATCAATCACCTCACAATAATCTAAATCGTATGGTAGCGAAACTAGATATTGCAGAATCATAAACGAAGAGAAGAAGATGTTTGTGATTTCTTTTTATCTTGCCCTATCGGAAATATAATCTCAAGTCAATTATTCAATTGAACTCGTACGATAGAAAATGGGAAGATTAGACCGCTCAACTACAAGAAAAGTAGTTTCATCTGGCTTCACAATCCCAATGAAGTCTTTCAGTCGTTAACCTACAGGGTCTCGAGAAGAAACCTAAGGTTAAAGGAGAATCGACTCTAGCAAAACCAACTAGTATCACACAGGAGGTGTGGTGATTAGTTTTTCCAGTTTCTAGAGTTCCCCTTATATAGTTTTCAAATCAGGGTTTGCAATCTAAGTTACCTTGTATTGATGGTGATTTTTAGTTCAGGGGTAAAATTGTAAAACCTCACATTTAATGTGCCGTCACTCTGCAAAGAAACAGATCCATGTAAAGTGATGAGTGTTCAACCAATCCACTGGCGTATTTATTGAGCAACTCAATATGTTCACATGAAATTTATCCAGACTGATGCATGTAAGGAACAATCCGCCATGGATTAGTAGGTGCAAAGTCATACCCAAAATCAGAAAGCAAAGAATAAAGGAGCCGCGGAGAAGGAGCAACAATGAGAGGAAGCGTGGCCATTCCATAGGCCATCCGGCTCCACTTGGCCACGCCCCATGCAACCCAACCGGCCCTTACTCTTTTGTCGACCAATCGAGTCGCTTTAAACCTGTCACACTCCCATGAGTTGCGGATGGGCCCATACTTGCCGGCCCTATTCCCCATCGACCAATCAGGTCGCTTTAAACCTACCACGCGCATCAAAAGTGTAGCCACACCCATGCTTGTCTGGCCCCCTATTTTTATTGACCAATCAGGGGTTTCTAAACCTGTCACAATATTAAAAGAGGTGGAATTGCGTCAAGTGGTCACCATGCCAAATTGGCTTCCCAAAGATTGTACAAACAACTTGGAACGTTTGGTAAATAATTTTAGTATGAGCTACATGCCAAAAATTTCGTATGGATGTCTAGCATAACATACTAAAAATTCAAATCAATCGGAGTAACGAGCTAAAAGATACAGCATAAAAGGCGATCTAGGTCATGGCTGAAAACTGACAAAATCCCTACTGAATTCTTCCTGAGTTTCACTGTCGGGCTGTTTTCACCTCCTAAACGAGCTCAAACCCTAAATATTCTCGCGTAGGGAGATAGGAAATTCTTTTCTGATCATAATGTAGGGGGGACCGTCAAAATACGACTTCATACGAGAATTCTACAACGATTTTAGTGAGGATCCCACATCTGAATTTTCTGATTACGAAATTTCATGAGTTAACACAAATTTATGTGAATCATCTCAGCCATCCAACTTAAATGGTTTATATTTAATTTGATCCAATCATCTCGGCCATCCACGACCACATACCGCATGCCGTATGCGCTAATTAGGGTTTCGGCATGCCAAACCCTAATTTAGGAAAAGTGGCTACGCCAACCAAGCCAAAACAATGTTCCACAGGGCATTGGGATTGATGTGGCCACTGAAACTGATGTTGCCACACCAAATTTGAGTCTAACACCAATGTGCCAAAATTTAGTGGCCATGGCTACGCCAGGCGCTGCTTGCACCATCGTGCCGCTGGCATGCACAAACTATGCCAGCCATTCCACCGTGCCACTGGCATGCACGAACTATGCCAGCCATGCCGCAGTACTACTGGCATGCACTAAAGGCGCCACTGTACCATTATCAGGCGCCAACAGAAGGTAGCCATAATCAACGACTACCCTTCCTCATGAGATGCAATCTCAGCCATCCAAGTTCGCCACCGAACTGACAGACTTGTGGCAGGTTTTAGGCGACCAGCCGCTTAAATCTAGTGGCCATGGCTACGACAGGCGCCACTTACACCACCGTGCCACTGGCATGCACGAGATATGCCAGTCATGCCGCAGTGCCACTGGCATACACAAAAAATGCCACTGTGCCATTACCAGGCGCCAATAGAAGGTAACAATAATCAACGACTACCCTTCCTCATGAGATGCAATCTCAGCCATCCAAGTTCGCCACCGAACTGACGGACTTGTGGAAAGTTTTAGGCGACCAGCCAAGACGAGCCTAATAGCATAACATGCTATTTCCTGCAAGCAAGACTCTTGATTTTGGCTTGCCACACGTAGCAAAGTGCTACATGTTTTCCATGAAAACACTCGAGAAATCAAACATGTCACAAACTGGGGGATACTCATTAGGGTATTGGTCTGGCGGTTTACAGTGTGCGGCGTTCAATACGCCCGTTATAAGAAAGTGTCATGAAGTGGAACGTTCAATGTTGGCAAGGACTAACGGGAGTAAACGGATCCACTTCCTTCATCATGGAAGCACGGTTTCTGACGGTTACACACTCTTCCATCACTCAATCGTTTCACTTCCTACGAGACCAGGGTACGTTTTATTATGACTTGTATAAATAGGTTTCACCTATTTCCACAAAAAAAAAAAAATTTGGTCGGCAACAACATAGTATCCAGAAATCGCCAAGAACTGATAGCTTTTTACTCTGCAAGCCAGTTCCACTTTCTGATACAAGTCATAAAACAAGCCACATATTCAGAATTAATCATTCTGGTCTCAACACTCTCTTCGCTTCCCTCCATAAGACCAACCCTTCTCCTTCACTTTGTGACCGAAGCAAGCCTGGAACGACCATTTCTTGGTTTAGGCCAGGATTGTACAGATTGATCTCTCGAATCAAAAGTACTCCCGTGCAGTGTATTGTTTAGGGTTTAGATTCGTTTCTCATCCACACACCCAAATTTACCAAAACCAGCAGAAACAGTTTTCACCCATAAACACCTTGGTAACAAAGCATTCAATATTCACTGTTAGATGAAAAACCTGATTCAACCAAGCTAATATCTTTCAACCATTAGATCGAAACTTATCTTTTCACACACAAATGAAATGTATTCATTTAGGTTTGAGTAAGCGTACCTAAACATGTACACTTAGTTGGTTCACAAATAGTTAACCAATGGTTAACCATATGAGCACTTTCATATTAACAGTATTCATCTTTCTCATAACTAGTTCAAATGACTCATAAGAACTAGTTCAAGAGTTGTTCAATTGCTTAGGTATTTATTCATAGACACAATTGAAGCAAAATCGGTTTGATCCACTTGAATAAATTCATGAACAATATAGCCACGGTTTGCAAAGATTGCATTCCTTATAATTTATTATTTTAAGCTCATGAACTACCGATTTGAGAAATAACCAGCTTGGGTACACGTACCTTAGCTACCAGATTTGAGTTTACAAACTCAGCAGAAATTTTCGGTATGAAAACTTCCGCAGGTACGCGTACTCAACCTGTCTCCTTAACCAATACTGCATGCACACATATGCATGCACTTGGTTTCCGGCACATGGGTTTATACACTAATGTGCGAACACACTAAATATGCTTATATCCATAGTTGGTAATCTCAACTCTACATTTCAATCATTGAAACATTCTTCTATAATGTTATAACAATCATTATTCACGACTATCGTCATCAAAGCTATTTTCAAGATTGAAACGTCATCATGACTTTCGTCACGGGATAAAGATGAAAATGGTTAAAGCAAAAGCTCACCAACACATATTTCGAGAAAAAGATAGGCGAGTAAACTCGACTCGAAATAGCAAATGTGTATGTATGAAAACTGTCATACTTATATGACTATTGTCTCAAGAGTATTAGATATAATAGACTTTTGAGTGACAGATAAGTTCAAGTCTCCATTTGTCGGATGAAGTTCCACTTTTTCCTCGAGTAGTTCTTCGTCTTCGTAAGATGATCGCCATGGAGTCTGGAGCTCAACTGCGCTTAACTATCCTAAACCGAGACTTAGTCATAAGTAAACTAGAAATCAAGACATATAGTTTTAATCACTAATATTGACAAACATGCTTGAGATAGCAAAGCATGCGAGTTCGACC
The DNA here is from genome assembly GCA_023531295.1 of Papaver armeniacum. NCBI lineage: Eukaryota > Viridiplantae > Streptophyta > Magnoliopsida > Ranunculales > Papaveraceae > Papaver > Papaver armeniacum. Next base: position 873,974 of record JAJJWW010000381.1, read on the forward strand.
GAGCAGTGCTCTAACAATCTCCCCCTTTGTCAATTTTAGTGACAAAACTATCAATACATATGGATTACAAAATAGATTAAACTTTGTAGCTTCTCGTCCACATGCTTGATCTCCTTGGTGCTTCAACATTACTCGAAAACTTCGTCTTTTCCAAGTACTTCCATGATTCCATAGATGTTTAATTCAGCATCATAGTTGTTGAAGTCCCGTAGCCATAACAATGAGAAAACAAAAGCTCTCGTGCATTTTTATACAGTGTCATATTATTATTACACAGCATCAAAGTTCTCATATCACAACGTAGACAACAATACTATGGTGATATGTATCACTCCCCCTTAGTCAATACTTCGTCTCAACACGAAAACCACTCCCCCTTACATAATGATCCGAAAACCATATGTATTTTTAGTGTGAACTACATATTAATTCTCCCCCCTTTCTGTGAATAAAATTGGCAAAGGTACGAAAACGAGATCCTAATAATATTTCCATGGAGACACTTCAAGACCAAAGAAAAGTACACATCAACTTTGTATATGCAATAATGCATTCATCACGGAGTTTATAAAGATACAAGATAACTCCTCAAATATTCCACAGCCGCACTCCCCATAAAGATATGGCAATTAAGCACAAGTTCAAAATAACTCTCCCCCATTTGATGTCATTCCCGAAAGAACAACAAGAGCGACCTTACTTTTACGAAAAAAGAAGGATTTCTTTGGACACTAAAAAACCACAAAATGATTTTGTATCCAAAATTCTCAATTAAACTAATCACAAGAGAACCCATGATTAATTTAATCGGAATACGTAACCAAAATAACCACAAACGAATCTATGATTAATCTAGTTGGAAATTCTCACACAAGAAGACTTATGGAGCCGCACAGTGTATATATATGGATCAGGGAAGATCAATATTACGGAATATACAAGGATTCATTCTATTTTCCATCACCATTTACACAATGACATTCAACAGACATAATCCTTGTAAACAAAAGATTTTAACCTATCCATCAATAAATTGACATAATAGTCTTAACTTTTGTTTGTCAAAAGTTCATCGATCTTGTATCAATACATTCATATCGACATATAAACGAGATAACTTTTGACATCGTATGGGACAATAATAGTTCACGGACGCAAACACACATATCCCATAACATATTGCAATATATAAAAGCATAAAGATTAATACTGCAAAAATCATCTTCCAAACCAACTTTTTAGAACTTAAACAAATAAACCTAAAAACATGAAGATGAAAACGTTGGACATAGATATGTGTACTCACAATAATGGCTATTCCAAACCCTAGTTATCCTTCTTAAACAAAAACAAGAATAAAAATTCTTTTAAGAAGTTTCCTAGATATTAAGATCTTTGAAAAATTCCTTGTCGTCCCCGAACTCCTGGTCGTCAACAACCATTGGAGCATATGGTTCATGGAGGAATGAGTCAATACCAATAAACCTTCTTGGCTGATGATGTCGAACCAGGGCCTTCTGAATTTCCAATGATCTTAAAACGCAAGCCTTTATTTGTTGAATCTCTTTTCTTACCAGCTTCAACTCTTCCAAAACATCAGAAAACTTCTGAGAGTTTGAAGGAATAGCTCTCGGCTTCCTCACATTCCTTCTTTTTATTTTTAAAGTTGGAGGCAATTGAGATTTCTCTTTTTCCTTAGTGATTGATGGCTTAACAATCATGTTGATATCTTTCCCATCAGAAGACATGATGCTTGGAGTATCCATGAAAGCACGATTTTGTGAGAGGAGTTCACAATCAAACCTCAACAAGCAGTCTTAAGATATAAAGAATATCGAGAGAAGGAACCTTTAAACAGGTTTGTGTACGCACAGCTCACAACCCTATAAAGAGTGGAATTGTCGCAAATAACCCTCTTTTTTCTGCAAAGAGGTCCTTTCCAATATCAAGAGTGATATGAAGGAAATCCAAAAACCAAACAACACAAAGCTAAAAAAACAAAAGAAAAACAATTTATCTTAAAGCCTGAGGTGTGCATGGTCTTGTCTCTTTTGAACAGGAACATGAGACAAGATGCACAAAGACAACACAATTAAGTTGTGCTGTGGTGAACAACAATCTGTCCATCATGACCCTTTTGGACGGAATTTATGGAACCCTGCCTTTACGTATGTTTAGACCATGTTTTCTTCTCTAATGACCTATATTTTTCTTTGGAAACTAATCTCTTCGAGGAAGATAAGATCTAACATACCTTATAGCTGTTTTCTCTGCTAGTTTAAGCTTGGTAGCTAGACGATCTGCTCTTCGTTGAAGTTTGTTGAAATATCTCATCTTGTGTTTGTATTTGAAACACTTTGAAAACTCATGACCTTTGAGAGAACAATAGGAGAATGTCAACGTATAAGATGGTTCAGGTGCCCGAGATGAGCAAGATGTTAGACACATAGTTGATCCTGAAACATTAAACATAGAGTTTCCAACAGAAGGGTCAATTGATTCTTCCATCTTGATTGGGCTCTCTTCTAAATGATTATCAAGATTGATGTATGTATTGATACAATTATCAAAATCAATATTTTCACATAGAAGAGCAAAAATTGATTTTTTGTCTTCATCAGAATCATAATTGTCAGACATCTCATCAAGTGTCGCAGCAAGACCTTTGTTCCCAGTGTATTTTCTACGATTTGGGCACTCGTTTGCAAAATGACCAAATCCCTTACACTTAAAGCACTGAGGCATATCCTCTTCATCAGTTTCATCTGTGTCCCTGTTTTTAGGAGGAATACGATTATGAGGTTTGACTGATGCTTTAGGCTTATCTCTGGAGAACCGTTTACTTCTCTTCAACAGAAGATCCCTAAACTGTCTTGTGATCATCGAGACTGGTTTGTCAAGATCTTCATTTGATGAGTCAGTCTTAGAGTAATCGTCTCCAGAGATATACACATTTTTACTTTTATCAAGTAATTTTGTGTCTTTTAGTGCTTTGAAAGCAACATCCTTAGATTTGGATGAATGCTCGTGATCAAAGATCTTAAGCTTCCCAACCAGCGTATTTCTGAAGAGATTATCAAGGTTATTTCCCTCAACGATGGCATGCTTCTTAGAGTCGTATGTAGATGGCAACGATCTGAGATTTTCACCACAATGTCCTTTTCAGGAATAGTCTTACCCAATGCAAAAGATGCATTAACAATTTCAGACACTTTGTGATCAAACTCATCAAATGAATCTCCATTTGCCATAGGAAGGTTTTTCCAATCAGAATTAAGGTTTGAAGCATAGCTTCCTTTTCACTGGTATTACCTTCGAATACAGTTTCTAAGATATCCCACGCATCTTTAGACCTAGTGCAATTTGACACATGGTGCTGAAGATTTGGGGTAACGATATGTATGATGGCATTCAAACCGTCGGAATTTTGCTTTGCAGCAAGTATCTCGGCAAGAATATATTCACCAATGTTTTTGGGAACGTTTACATTTCCTACTGCCACAACGGGAGCATCATAGCCATTAACTACATATACCCATGATTGAAAATCACGTGCTTGAAGAAAAGCTCGCATAACAATTTTCTACCATAAGTAATTTGAGTCATCGAAGACTGGTGGTACGTTAATAGAGATAACATCTCTGTCCATAAAGTCAGATCGCTACAAACACAGACTGATAAGGTCTTTAAACGTGTTTGCCTGCTCTGATACCAATTGAAAAAGCGGGGGTATAACAACCTCACCCAATATTTCGATTAGCAATCTGTATGGACTAACTCTAATATACTTTTAAGAGAATCAACTAGACAGTAAGACTCAATCATAATAAAAAGTATATCAAGGAGTTAATATCATTATCTCTTGATTTGACCTTTACTCAAACAAATAAAAATCTGTGAGTCTTTATCAAATACAATAGTTGGTAATCTCACCTCAACATTTCAATCATTGAAACAGTCTTCTATAATGTTATAACAACCGTTACTCACGACTATCGTCATCAAAGCTATTTTTCAAGATAGAAACGTCATCATGAATTTCGTCACGGGATAAAGATGAAAATGGTTAAAGCGAAAGCTCGCCAACACATATTTCGAGAAAAAGATAGGCGAGTAAACTCGGCTCGAAATAGCAAATGTATATGTATGAAAACTATCATACTTATATGACTATTGTCTCAAGAGTAGGAGATAGAATAGACTTTTGAGTGACAGATAAGTTCAAGTCTCCACATATCTTTTTGTCGGATGAAGTTCCAATTGTTCCTTGAGTAGTTCTTTGTCTTCGTAAGATGCTCGCCATGGAGTCTGGAGCTCAAATACACTTAACTATCCTAGACCGAGACTTAGTCATAAGTAAACTAGAAATCAAGACATATAGTTTTGATCACTAATATTGACAAACATGCTTGAGATAACAACGCATGCGAGTTCGACCGAGAAGTGCTCTAACATCTGTGTTATTTCTTTTCTGCATTATATTTTGTTATATAATAGAAGTATCATAGGTTGTGCGTAAGTTCAATCAATTTTGAATCCAACCTTTGGTTGTTGAGTAAATTGATTGACACTTGGGTATTGGTTTTTGATACCGTCCAAGTTGTTTCTTATATTAATCAGGCTCACGGATTTTCTATCTGTTTGATTTGATGATTACAATAAGAAACAGAGATATAACTCTTTGGTTATTTAAGTTTGTCACATGGAGGAGACAAAAGAGTAAAGCATAAAGGAGGAGACAAAAGAGAAAGAGAATCAGACATCCTTCTCATTCATTGTGTTTTCATTAAATATATGTAGGAAAGTAAGAGAGGATAGCTACTCCCATTAAATGTGTAGTTAGTGGAAGAGAAAATACAACCGGTTTTAAGCATGAAGGAGGCATGTGCATGCACTATGACACATGTAGGTAGTGATCATACACATGTCACTATAACACTCCCTCTTGGAATACCACCATTACAGACTCATTGCGTTGTCAAAACCTTGCCAGAAAAATTCTTCGAGGTAAAAACTGGTCGAAGGAGAAAGATAATATTTGAGCTTCTAGAATGGCGTCAACTTTCAAGACTTTTCATCTTTGTAGAACCGTGTCAGGAAAAACATTTGGTAGAAAAACCTGAACACATACAAAGATAAGAATAACCTCAACCGAGAAGTTATATTTCTGGTGATATTGTTGTTTCATTAAAAACTTTTCCGGATAATAAAACCCTGTGGGAAAAATAACCTCGGTGAAAGAAAAGAGTGCAACACACCTTTACGTCAACATCACATCGTTAGATCCCCCTGATATCGACATCTCCCCATGATTTGTATTATGGTATTATTGTTGTCTCGTTAAAAACCTTTCCGAGTAGTAAAACCCAGTGGGAAAAAGTGACCTTGGTGAAGGAAAAGAGTTCAACATATCATTAGATGCTCCCCATGATGCAGGACAATTTCTTTAGTCTAATACATTCATGGGAGTGGACAGTTCCTTTAGTCCTATGGGGTCATGGAAGTTCAGACAATCTCTTTAGTCCTATACTTCTCACATGTTTTTCAAACGTGGCCTTAGTAGTGACTTAGTAAATAGGTCTGCCACATTTTCGTCAGATTTTACTTTACTGGCTTGAAGACATTGTTGTTGCTGATTGTAAAAGAACTTTGGTGATATATGTTTCGTATTATCACCCTTGATATACCCTTGCTTCATCTGTTCGATGCAAGTTGCATTATCTTCGTAAATGCAAGTTGGCTCTTCAGTGGTAGAACTCAAACCACATGTCCCTCGAATATGTGTAATGATAGACCTTAACCATATACACTCACGAATCGCCTCATGTAGGGCAATGATCTCAGAGTGGTTCGTGGAGGTATCCACAAGGGTTTGCTTGGTCGATCTCCAGGATATCGTTGTATTCCCGATAGTGAACACATATCCAGTTAGTGATCGACCTTTGTATGGGTCTGAGAGGTACCCAACATCAACAAAACCAACCAAAACATTATTTAGGGTCTTGGTGTAAGGAGTCGCAATTACATTAGCATCTCTCCTTTCGTCTTCATAGGGATAAAAAAAAAACCAAGTCAATGGTTCCCTTTAGGTATCTAAAGATATTCTTTATACCATTCCAATGACGATGCGTTGGCACTGAGCTATATCTAGCTAACAAGTTCACTGAGAACGAGATATCTGGTCGAGTACATTGTGCTAATTACAATAATGCGCCTATTTCACTTAGGTAGGGATATTCAGCTCCCAATACATCTTCGCCATCTTCCTTTGGACGAAATGGGTCCTTATGTACATCTAAAGTTTGACCAACCATGGGAGTGCTAGCAGGGTGCATTTTTTCCATATTAAATTGCCTGAGTATCTTTTGGACATATGCAGACTGGTGGATTAATATTCCACAAGCTCGATGTTCTATTTCAAGTCCTAGACACATCCGAGTTTTCCTAAGATCTTTCATCTCAAATTCAGATTTCAAATAGCTTGCGGTTTCTCTTATTTCATCAAGAGTACCTACTATGTTCATGTCGTTGACATAGACAGATATAATTGCAAATCCGGAACTTGTTTTCTTTATAAACACGCAGGGGCAAAATTCATTATTTGTATATCCCTTCCCAATCAAATAATCACTTAAACGGGTATACCACATCCGCCCGGATTGCTTTAATCCGTAAAGTGAGTGTTTCAACTGTATTGCAAACGCACTCCGTTGTTTAGAGTTACTTGATTTGGGAAATGGAAGTCCATCTGGAACTTTCATGAATATCTCTGTATCAAGATCCCCATAGAGATATGCGGTAACCACATCCATAAGTTGTATTTCAAGTCCTTCTGAAACTACTAAGATAACTAAGTAACAAAACGTGATGAAGTCCATTACAGGAGAGTACGTTTCTTCGTAATCAATCCGAGGGCGTTGTGAGAAACCTTGCGCCACAAGGCGAGCCTTATATCTCAATACTTCGTTCTTCTCATTACGCTTTCTGATAAATACCCATTTATGTCCTACAGGATTTACACCTGGTGGGGTTAGCACTACCACACCAAATACCTGTCTTTTTTCCAGTGAATTTAATTCAACACGGATTGCATCTCTCCATTCAGGCCAATATGCTCTCTTTTGGCATTCTGCAATAGAGCGTGGTTCGATATCATCGTGCTCTATAATATCTCGAGCAAAAATATATGCGAATATATCATCAATATGCGTGGAGGATATTTCCATCAATACTATGAACTTTCACAATCCATAGAGATTTCTTTGTTCTCTGGAATCAATTCAAACTTCGGGGCGTCCCCAAGTAATGATTCATGGACATAACTGTAATCAGAGACAACCTCATGAGATGGATTATCTGTATTGATGATATATGAATCAGTTTGTGCCTTACTCTCCCTTTTCTTCCTTGGCTGAGTATCGATCGAACCAAGTGGTATCCCCTCTTCCTTTTGGGAGCCACGGCCTCAGCTACACTTCCACCAAGTGCATCCTTGGTACCTATATCTATTGTACCTTTTCCCTGGTCGGGAATTTCCAACCTTGCAGGCACGTTTGCAGCTGGTATATGTGATCTCGTCACTTTAGCAATATCAGTAAATGCATCAGGCATTGAAGTTACCATATTCTGAAGATCGACAATTCTTTTCACTTCACTTTCACATTGTGGAGTGCGGGGATCAAGATGAGACAACGTGGGAACACACCACGATAATTCCTGTCGTTCCCTTTGGAAGTCATTTTCCATACCTCCCTCTAACGACGGGAAGGTTGTCTCATCAAAGTGACAATCCTCAAATCTAGCGGTAAAGAGATCGCCTGTCAAAGGTTCTAAGTAGCGGATAATTGTTGGGGATTCATATCCAACGTAAATACCTAGTCGTCTTTGTGGACCCATCTTAGTACGCTGTGGGGGTATTGATGGTGGATTTTCGTTTAAGGTTAAATTTGTAAAAAACCAGAAAATCATGCGCTGACATCTTGTAAAAGATAAAGCCGTTTATAAGTGACGTATACTCCTCACTTAATTCACCAAGAATGGAGCATGTAGCAACAATCCCATTCTATGAATACACGAAATTCCTCCAGGTTGGAGCATGTAGCAACAATCCCTTCCTGTGAATTTCATATCAGCCTTGTATTTCCTGTACTCATTATCGGTGTGGCATGACGACTGAGTGTTACTCTTACAGAGTAACACGAACCTCCAAGCACTATAATGAATCATTATCAGTGTGGCATGACGACTGAGTGTTACTCTTACAGAGTAACACGAACCTCCAAACACTATAATGAAACCATGTACGAAATACCCGTATGGCTGATTCTCGGTGTGTTATACTAGCCCGAGCCCTCTCGGTGTGTTATACTAGCCCGATTGAGCCCCCTCGGTGTGTTATAGTAGCCCGATTGAGCATCCGGCACGACCATATCGGTCCGGATATGATCGATCGCAGATCATCCAACTCCACAAGCATGATTGGACGACCCCAGATCAATTCCATCACCCCCAAGCAGGTATGGAATACATACGGCCGACCCCGCATGGTCGACCATTGGCCTTTGCTTGCCAAGAAACCGTCCATACCAAGCATTATGTGCGGAAAACCCTAAATTAGGGTTTGCGGCATATTACATGTGCCGCAAAACGGTCTCAACCATCCATCTTCGTAGGAATAGATGGAGGGTGTAGATGTAGACTCAAAGGGCCCGGAGCATGTCGACACAATCACCATGTGACCGCCTACATACTCGACCAATCGGTCAAAACCAACCATGGTTGGTTACAACACGTTCGTTCGCCTGAAATAGCATGGTCGCGCGGCTTTGAAAGCCAAAATTAGGGTTCAAGCCATCACGCGCGTCCATCTTCTCCGGCACGAATGGAGGGTCACAGATTAGATTAAGCAGGTCCGATCATACCAGCATGACCACCGTGGGCCCATCTACCTCCTCATGCGGTCGGCCAAGGCATATCATGCCTGGCCAATCCAAAACGCCCGCTCAAACATGCGTGGTTACACCTCCCAAATTGCAAATCAATCTCGACCACTCAACTTCACCGGACGAATTGGGTGGCTTAGATCACGTTTTCATGGGACGGTGAGACATGGGCGTGAACATCAGCCTACCATCTTCACGCAAAACCAACCGGCCAAGACCGACCAAGCTAGGTCGTCTTGGAAAACGCGCCGGAAGAGAGTATGGCGTGCGGCTTCTTGCGGTATCAAACTCTTATCGCAAAATCGATCTCGACCACTCCTCTTTGACGGTCAAATTGAGTGGCCCGAGATCGCGCTTTCATGAGGGAACGGAATACGGCGCCTACACATCATCATGCCGTCAACACGCATGTATGGTCGGTCCTCTCCAAAATCCTTCCCATGCTTGGTTTCGACCAAGTCGAAGAGTGATGCTCGCGCACCTCTTTAAAAACCCTAATTTCATCAACGGTCGCGAGATGAGTGTCTCAAACATCATCTCATCCGTCCGACTTCACCGACTTGGTTATACAACCACAGTGGGGAGTTATTTGGTTAGTGAGGAGTCATTACCCATCACTTTACCACACCATAATGCGATACTGCATAAAATACACACGATACTTCACAAGTATCGACTTTCGAATAACGCAGAGTTATTCAACTCAGCGATTACATGCTATCTCTCGTGGATCCATGATCCACATTCCAGACATCAATCATGTCACAAGGCGGGGATACTTGCTCTGGGGTATTGGTATGGCGGTTTACAGCGTGCAGCGTGCAACGCGCCATCACAAGAACGTGTTAGGAAGTCATGGACGGTTAAACAGGAAAAGTGGGCAAGACTGGTCGTGTGTTACCGACACATAACTCCACTACTCCATCATTCCACTACCTCCACTTCCCACGATAAACGTGAATGAGGCTCAATGACTTGTATAAATAGGTTCTCCGCCCTATTTCCAACAACAAGGAATAACGGAGAACAACACAAGTTCAGACGAGACAGAAAATCAACACCCAGAGCCTCCTTACATTAACCGTAAGCCTGCTCACTTTTCTGTCACAAGTCATAAGCAAGCCAACACTTTCACAATCTCAACACCTTCTTCGCTTCCCTCCCTAAGATCAACCCCATCTCCTTCACTTTGTGACCAAAACAAGTCTGGAACGGCCATTTCTTGGTTTAGGCCGGACTTGCCTGGATTGATCTCTCGAATCTACAAGCACTCACCGCGCAGTGCATTTGTTGAAGGTTTAGATTCATTCCTCATCCACACCCCAAATTACCAAATTCTGCAGGAGTAGTTTTCACCCATCAACAATTGGCGACCACAGTGGGAGGTTGATCTATCGGTTACCAAAAATCGAATTCTCAATTCTTCGGTTTTCGTGTCACGATGTATCTTCACCCGGAGTCCGCAGGTGGTTCAGATATCATGGGAAGCATAGCTGGAATGTTGGAGGATGTCTTGGCGAATCAAGCCGGTATCACCAGAAGGCAGAGCGAGACATTTCGCCTTTTGAATGACATAGCAGCACAATTACGAGAAGGATGCATCCGCTCCGCAAGAAACGGTGAATCCTTAGCCAGGGATCACACCTTTACCAGTGGAGAAGCAAGAGGAGCACGTAATCGCAGACGAATCAGAAGAGATGGACAACATGGTCCAGACGAAGGAAGAGACTTGTCCGGAGTACTACAATGTCTGTCGGATAAAGAAAGGGAGCCTGCAGCCTATGGAGCCCTGCTAGAAGATTTGTATTTCAAAACTCTTATTGAAGCACGGAAGACTGTCCAATCCGCGTCGACTTTTCAACCGACTGGAGAAATGCTCGAGGAAGGAGAAATCAATCAGGAAATGCCTGAATACAGAGGATGGGAACGTTCAATTCGGTCACTCAGCAGTGACATTGCGACATCTTCCACATCCCTCTGCCTAGGCAAGCGATCCGCAGATGTGACGGCACTCGCAAATCCTCCAACTTCATCCCCTCCTCCACGCCAAAGCCACGGAGAGACATCACAACGCCCGCTAACGCAGGAAAAGCTAGACTCAAGGTACTTACATTTCCCCTTCCCAATGAAGAAGATTCTGGAGCTGCTGGAGACGTGGGTGCGAAATGGAGAGGTGGAGCTACCCCGGTATGGCGTCCGCCTCTGATCAAGAAGTAATGTACCCGAGGTACTGTCATTACCACCGGTTCCTTCATCACCCCACCGGTGAATGCAACGCTTTGAAGCGCATTGTTCGGGAGAAGCTCGGTTCGGAGAGATAGCTTGCGAGAGGATTTTCTTAGAGGGACTACTCCGGTTTGATATAAGTGAGGCTTCAAAAGGCAAGTAAGTTTTACTCAATAACTTTACAAGAAAGATAGTTTAGAATTCACTGGGGACTTAGCATCCCGCACGTGGAGAAAGAGGCTCAGGAATCAAACGCCATGTTTGTTTCCGTTCGTGCCTCTCTTTTACATAACATTTGCAATTTCATGCGACATGTGAAATCATTCATGACCAAGATGCAAATTTCATTTAACGTGATCCCTTTCAAAAAGGTTATCCACAAAACTATCTCGAAATAAACCAGTTCAATTACCTACTCAAAACCAGAAATCAAATTACGAAAGAAAATCCTCACTATCACTCAAAAAGAAAAGCATCTAAAAGAAAAGCAAGTATATAGCACGAATACTTCAGGGAAAGTCCTTCAGCAACAACTCATCCTTCTGGGCAAGGGCGGCTTTCATCCTTTGGAGCACGGCCTGCTTCAGCTCCAGTTCCTTAGACAACTTCTCAACCTCTTCTTCCTGACGAGCAACACAGTCCGCGGAAGGGACTTCATCCTGTAATTTCTGGAGCTCCTGAATCTTAGAGAAGCCTTTGAAGAACCAAGGAGCATTGAAGATGTATTGCGCAAACACGTCCCGATGACACCTCCAGTCTTCAACCATCTCCTCAGAAACTGTTCGACCAGTCGTCACGCTCATCCCTTGGATAGTAGATAAAGCTTCTTGGACGCGGTTAACCAACGCAAGACGGCTTTTGAGTTTCGTGGTGGTAGCAATGTGACCGTGCTTCTTCCATATCGCTGTGTACAACTCTTTGAACTGGACCGGCACGCTGAATCCACCAACCAACACATGACCTGGATAAGGGACAGTAAAAGGAGGATCGAACAAAGCCCCAGGCTGCATCACCGGCAATTCGGCGACCGCGGGAGTCTTGTCAGTTGCAGGAGGCCTTTAAGAAGAAGTCACCACAATGGCCATATGGTCCGGAACCTGTTCAGGATGGATTCCAAGGGGAGCCGTCTCAACTACAAAGCACAGACACCGTCTCTCTTGCATTCCTTAGGCATCTATTTCACTGGGTGCTGATTTCCATCACGACCCGTCGACAAGATCACTAAGGAAAGCGCCTTGTTCAACCGAGCTTGCATCATCTCTGTCATTGTCAGAAAAAGGAGCGGTTTCTCCAGACTTCTCAGCATGAAGGTCCGTACCGCCAGACTTCTCAGCATGAAGGTCAGTACCGCCAGACTTCTCAGCATGAAGGTCAGTACCGCCAGACTTCTCAGCATGAAGGCCAACATTGCCAGCCTTCTCATTTTGAATGCGCGCCAACCTTGTGAAGACATTCTCTTTCGAAATTCCCTAATTTCAAGCAAGAATCATTTTTAGAAAAATTTACACTGGAGAAATAAAAGAACCGGAAGAGATTTAAATACTGCATATTGGAGGAATTGAGAATTACCGGACCGCATGCTTGCCTCTTGAGTCTCTCTCCTACTTGGGGACTGCAACTCTCGGCTCGGTCCGTTTACCGGAAGTAGCTTCAACCGGAAATGCTTCGTCAAGGCGTCAGAAGATGGTTCGCTACGGAAATCTGTCACGACGCTTTCCGAAAATTTATGGAAAACCGACAGCTGTCTACTCCAAAATTCCTTATACTTATCGGTTACCACTGGGTTTCTCCCAATAGGCCGAAGGAAGGCTCACCCGGTATAAGAACACATTGGCGTTAAGAATTTGTGGAAGGAATTCTTTCGGAGCCCACGGTGGACGGATAAATGGGACACCCCGATCGAATCCCATTTGGCGAGCAGCCTGTCAATGTTGTACGGAGTCACGAGAAAATTCTCCGTCGAATAGAGACGGGACATATCCTGGAGTGCAGCTGCGCAGGTAAATAATTTCCCCAGATCTCATGGTCTTGACATCGGTGCGCAACACAACGCCAGGATCGTCAGCAAAGGTCTTTGGCTGAACGATGGAAGAGTGAATCGGCCCCCATGGACGAAAATCTACGGAAGAAATGTTGTCAAATACCTCCACAAGTTTCGCACCAGCTTTAGGGACGCTTCTTATTCCATCGGAGTATTCTCGAGCCGCCGTACAAGTTAACGAGTGAAGGTGCAGGAGTAGGAGCATAACTTCTGAAGTGTTCCCATAAGAGCGCCTGAAGAAAAGCGAAGTGAACGTGCGACTCCACCTTCTTGTACCCATTGGAAACATGCATATCCATTGCTAAAGCGTCCAGATGAGAATACAGCGATCCAAGGAACAATGCACCTAGAGGAAGAACTTCACCCTTCGCCAGCCTTATAGCAATCTTAACAAGGTCACTTCTAATGGTCTTCTTTCCGGAACCATCATCGAATACATCTCTGGATAACCATAAAGACAGGAACGCAATCACGCTGAGCTCATTTTCCAACTCTTGATTCAGCTCCGGGTCTGCAGGAGACCACTCCGACACCCACCAAGTATAAAAGCATCTCGCATCTTTTTTCTCCTCCTTGTCCAGACTCTCGAATCCCTCCGCCTTTTGAAGTATAGCATCATAGTTACTTTGTTCCGCATCAGAGAGCTCGTAAGAAAGACTTCAAGCAACAGCGGGTTCATTAATGCAGCTACACTCTCCAGGGTAATAGTCATTTCTCCCCATCTAGCTATGGCTGTGTGAGTAGAAATGCGCCACCGAGAAATGAAGGTAATCAAACCCGCCATGTCTTTCTTAATTTCAAGAGTGGCAGATGCCATGACCGCATTGAGAATTTGCGCTTTGGTCAAATTCTCCTTAATGCCCTTATTACTCAACATACGTCTCATCCATCCTTCATAAGAGCCCAGTGGAGTATGGCAAATCTTGAAGTCAATAGGAGAAGGCGGATATTCATTTCTCTGGAGACAAAACCTCATCACAAGTGCGGAAGAAGAGAATGGATCAGCATCCATATTTTCTGAATCGGAAAGCAAGACTATCTTATGAGAAGGATGTTTCCTAATATTTGGAAAAGACGAGGTGAACAACTCATCATTGATGTTCGGCATATCCTTGAAGCTGTCAACACTTCCTGACTTAGCACCAGCATTATCTTCAGAAGACATGTTGATAGGAGTTCTCTTCTTTCTACCGCAATGAGATAAAAGACAGGAGTTAGAACTTGTATGAAAGCACATGAGAAGTGTAATCACACACGGCAAGACACAACTCACGAGCGGAGCATGCAATAGCGGTCCGAACACCATTCAAGTCCGGCACAAAATTCATTTCGGTATTGATTTCAAGTCAGTACAAGTTTCAAGTTCGGTATAAATTTCAGTTAAGCATATGTGAATAAGACCCACGTTCCGGCATACACGGTGGGCCCGCATTCATTCATCCGCATGCATTATAACACGATTTTCTTTATTCATGGGAATCGTGTCTACGGGATTCAAGCCAAATGGTGGAAAAAGCTAAGCATGCACATGACTTACAAGAGGTATTTACCTAACAAACTAGGGTTTGACCGTTAAAAAAAAAAAAAAAAAAGAGCGGAACCTACCTTGGACGGCCGGACGGGAGCAACTCCGGCAAACAGACGGCGGCGGTTTCCGGCAACAATTCCGGCAGCGGCAACAGCAACGTTCGACGGCGGCAGCAAGGTTGCGGACGAGAGCAACAAATAAAATAAAATAAAAAAAAAATTCCGTGAGGAAAAGAAAGGAGTCTTGGTCTCTTTTATAGACAAAAAATTAGAAGAATCCCACTAGAAAAAGGATTCCTCTCTTATTTGGTTTCCTCTTTTGATTCAAATACCCAAAGAAAGAAACCGGCCCCACAAGAGGATTCCATACGGGCGTAACGGCGTGGAGAATTAGCGGTCGGCCAACACTCTTAGGGTAAACTCCTTTTATCCTGTCTTTCTCACGTATGTATGTCACCATCTCATGCCTACCACACAATAGTGTAACCATTATGTGCTAGGCAGGGGACTTAATGTTGATGGTGGATTTTCGTTTAAGGTTAAATTTGTAAAAAACCAGAAAATCATGCGCTGACATCTTGTAAAAGATAAAGCCGTTTATAAGTGACGGATACTCCTCACTTAATTCACCAAGAATGGAGCATGTAGCAACAATCCCATTCTGTGAATACACGAAATTCCTCCGAGGTTGGAGCATGTAGCAACAGTCCCATTCTGTGAATTTCATATCAGCCTTGTATTTCCTGTACTCATTATCAGTGTGGCATGACGACTGAGTGTTACTCTTACAGAGTAACACGAACCTCCAAGCACTATAATGAATCATTATCAGTGTGGCATGACGACTGAGTGTTACTCTTACAGAGTAACACGAACCTCCAAACACTATAATGAAACCATGTACGAAATACCCGTACAGGCTGATTCTCGGTGTGTTATACTAGCCCGAGCCCTCTCGGTGTGTTATACTAGCCCGATTGAGCCCCTCTCGGTGTGTTATACTAGCCCGATTGAGCATCCGGCATCGACCATATCGGTCGGATATGATCCGATCGCAGTCATCCAACTCCACAAGCATGATTGGACGACCCCAGATCAATTTCATCACCCCCAAGCAGGTATGGAATACACACGGCCGACCCCGCATGGTCGACCATTGGCCTTTGCTTGCCAAGAAACCGTCCATACCAAGCATTATGGGCGGAAAACCCTAAATTAGGGTTTGCGGCATATTACATGTCCGCAAAACGGTCTCAACCATCCATATTCGCAGGAATAGATGGAGGGTGTAGATGTAGACTCAAAGGGCCGGAGCATGTCGACACAATCACCATGTGACCGCCTACATACTCGACCAATCGGTCAAAACCAACCATGGTTGGTTACAACACGTTCGTTCGCCTGAAATAGCATGGTCGCGCGGCTTTGAAAGCCAAAATTAGGGTTCAAGCCATCACGCGCGTCCATCTTCTCCGGCACGAATGGAGGGTCCTGATTAGATTAAGCGGGTCCGATCATATCAGCATGACCACCGTGGGCCCATCTACCTCCTCATGTGGTCGGCCAAGGCATGTCATGCCTGGCCAATCCAAAACGCCCGCTCAAACATGCGTGGTTACACCTCCCAAATTGCAAATCGATCTCGACCACTCAACTTCACCGGACGGGTGGGTGGCTTAGATCACGTTTTCATGGGACGGTGAGACATGGGCGTGAACATCAGCCTACCATCTTCACGCAAAACCAACCGGCCAAGACCGACCAAGCTAGGTCGTCTTGGAAAACGCGCCGGAAGAGAGTATGGCGCGCGGCTTCTTGCGGTATCAAACTCTTATCGCAAAATCGATCTCGACCACTCCTATTTGACGGTCAAATTGAGTGGCCCAGATCGCGCTTTCATGAGGGAACGGAATACAGGCGCCTACACCATCATGCCGTCAACACGCATGTATGGTCGGTCCTCTCAAAATCCTTCCCATGCTTGGTTTCGACCAAGTCAAGAGTGATGCTCGCGCACCTCTTTAAAAACCCTAATTTCATCAACGGTCGCAGATGAGTGTCTCAAACATCATCTCATCCGTCCGACTTCACCAGCTTGGTTATACAACCCTGGTCAGGAGTTATTTGGTTAGTGAGGAGTCATTACCCATCACTTTACCACACCATAATGCAGTACCTGCATAAAATACACACGATACTTCACAAGTATCGACTTTCTGAATAACGCAGTTATTCAATTCAGCATTACATGCTATCTCTCGTGGATCCATGATCCACATTCCAGTTTATCAATCATGTCACAAAGGCGGGGATACTTACGGGGGTATTGGTCGGCGGTTTACGGCGTGCGGCGTGCAACGCGCCATCACAAGAACGTGTTAGGAAGTCATGGACGGTTAAACGGGAAAAGTGGGCAAGACCGGGTCGTGTGTTACCGACACATAACTCCACTACTCCATCATTCCACTACCTCCACTTCCCACGAGAAACGTGAATGAGGCTCAATGACTTGTATAAATAGGTTCTCCGCCCTATTTCCAACAACAAGGAATAACGGAGAACAACACAAGTTCAGACGAGACAGAAAATCAACACCCAGAGCCTCCTTACATTAACCGTAAGCCTGCTCACTTTTCTGTCACAAGTCATAAGCAAGCCAACACTTTCACAATCTCAACACCTTCTTCGCTTCCCTCCCTAAGATCAACCCCATCTCCTTCACTTTGTGACCGAAACAAGTCTGGAACGGCCATTTCTTGGTTTAGGCCGGACTTGCACAGATTGATCTCTCGAATCTACAAGCACTCACCGCGCAGTGCATTTGTTGAAGGTTTAGATTCATTCCTCATCCACACCCCAAATTACCAAATTCTGCAGGAGTAGTTTTCACCCATCAACAGGGGGCGTAATAGAAACGTATACGGCACAACCGGATATGCGTAAATGTGAAATATCAGGCTCATATCCAGTTACCAACTGGTACACGGAAAATGGTTGGCTAGCTGTGGGTCTAAAACGAATAAGTAATGATGCATGCAATATGGCGTACCCCAGGAAGTAATAGGAAGGTTGGAACGCATAACCAATGCCCTAGCTATCATCTGTAACCTTTTGATGGTAGCTTCTACGAGACCATTTTGAGTGGGTACATGGGGTATGGGATGCTCTACGTCAATTCCATTAGACATACAAAAATCATCAAATCCTTTAGATGTAAATTCTCCAGCATTATCAAGTATGGTAGACTTGATTGGATAATAAGGGTGGTGCGCCCTTAGTCGTATAATTTGTGCTAGGAGCTTCGCAAATACAACATTTCTTGTGGACAACAATGCAACGTGTGACCAACGGGTCGAAGCATCAACCAGAACCATAAAATACCTGAATGGTCCGCATTCTGGATGTATAGGACCACAAATATCACCTTGTATTCTTTGTAAAAATGGAATATTTTGTTTGGTATCTTTAATCATTGTGCCGTTTGGCAACAAGAATTGGGAAATACCTCGCCCAATGATACTTGTGATGATCCAATTATCGTAGTCACAGATGTATTATAAAGAGTAAAACTAACAAATAATTGTCTATTTCGTAGGATAGTGTGGGTGGTTGCACTATCATCTAGACATTCAATTTCTCCTTGAGACATTCCTACAAGTACATTAGGCAGGAAGGTTATAAAAATGAACAATTTATCTCATTTTCTTTAGAGAAATATGTTCCATTAGAATGGCGTCCTTTCCATTCTAATATACATGCTAAAACAATAGATTATCATAAACAAAGTAAAATTCTATTGAACATGATAGAAAACAAGTACTCATAGATAATCCACACACATAACATAAAGATGCTAAGAACATGTTTAGCAACAACAACACCTACTCAAACCATTAAACAAACGGTAGACTAAGAAAACATAAAGTACCTTAAAGCAACTAACAACCTATTAAAAAAACACGGTCTAGAAAGCCATGAAACAAGAAACTAAATGTTTAGGCCCTGGAAAAGTCAGGAACATCCATTGTTGGGGCAAAGTCCTCGTTTCTCAGGAAATATGAGATTGTGAGGTTAGCGTCAGGGGTAACAGTATTTTCTTTTGTATAGTTAGCCTCATGTTCGATAGCTTCCCGGTACTTTTTGTAGCTCACAGCTACATTGGCGCTAGCCTTGCAATGCTTGTACCAATGTTCGGTGAATCCACACTTAAAACAAGGTGCACTTCCATCTGCATCCTTTTTAGTGGCATGATTTGTAAGGGTTTTCTCGAACTTAGGATCACTACCACTATGGCCAGAAGTTCCTTCTCTATGCCAAACATTATAATGACCATTTCGCCCTCGACCTCGATTATGTCCCTTACGTCCTCTTCCACGAGAGGTGTTATGTCCACATGGATATGGATTATGAGCATGTGAATCAGAATGTCGAGCCCTCTTTACTTTGGGGCCCTTCGCTTTATTGACCTTGCCATGGTTAGCTTCGGGAACTTTCTTTTTCCCGACAGCTCTGGCATTATTGTTGACAAGAATCTCATTGTGCCTTTCGGCTACTTGCAGTAAGTTTATCAACCTACTGAATGTGGTGATTCTTTTGTTGTCAACCTCCAAACGATACTGGTTCGCTAGTATCATGGACGAGGTAGGAAAGGTCGGTAGTGTTTTACGAATCATCTCCTCATTAGTAAGTTTATTTCCACAAAAGCCCATACGTGCCTGAATTTGCAGTATGTCTTTTTGGAAATCATTCACTTTTACATAATCGAGAAAGCGGATTTCGTTCCACAAGACGTTCAATTGTGGTATTAAGGAATCATGAATGTTCCCAAAACGGCTATCGAGAGCATACCATAGCTCTTTTGGTGTCTTCAAATGATGATAACCCCAACGCAGGTTAGGATTGATATGCCTCTTGAGGAACATAAGAGCATTAGCTTTGTCTTTCTGAGTTGCCGGAGCAGCGTCGGCAGATGGCTAGATAGTGGAGGTGAAGTCCTTTGCCATGAAGGTGGTTTCCACATCAGCTACCCAACGGTGGTACTCAAGTCCTGCTGAGTCCAAAAGTTCGAACTCCGGTCAAATTGGGTCCATCTACATAGACAAAATAAAGGACATTAATATGGTGCTCAAATCCTTTTGAGTCCATAAACATGACACATTTCGATACCATTTCTTATGACCAAATTTCTTTATGGCCAAGATGAATATATATAAACCAAATTTCTTTATGGTTGTATATAGGTAATATGGATATGTCATAGTCCAATTTATGGTCACAACCCGTCAACAAAAATGACTAACCAAATTTCTTTATGGTTAACAAATTGATCAACCAAAAATAGGCTTGTTTGAAAGAAAAGAATAGAATAGAATACAAAAATATATATTATTTACATGCACATATTTCATAAGGATTCAAGTTGTTATTCAATATATATATATATAAGTGTGAAAAAAATATATATATTATTTTATGAGTTTAGTTGTAATCAGGACAATATTTAGTGGTAATAATTTGTAGTTCACTACTTTTTCTAACAAGTAGTATAAAAGCATAATAGAATAAGTTATGGAATCTCACTAAGAAGGGTAGTTTGATATAAAACCCTGAAATGAAGTCTGTTTGTATATTGAGATTCCATTCGTCGATTGTTAGTTGTAAACAGACTTCATTTCTAGAACATAACCATAATAGAATAAGTTATGGAATCTTTGCGCGTCGATCATGTTTTAAAAACCTGAAAAAAAACAGACTTCATTCCAGAAATGAAGTCCATATAAAACATATACAAACAGACTTCATTTCAGGAATGAAGTCCATATAAAAACCTGAAAAAAACAGACTTCATTCCAAAACTGAAGTCCATATAAAACATATACAAACAGACTTCATTTCTGGAATGAAGTCCATATAAAAACATGAAAAAGTCCATATAAAAAGCCTAAAAAAACAGACTTCATTTCTGGAATGAAGTCCATATAAAAACATCAACATCTTCATCTTCAAATGAAGTCTGTTTTTTTTCATTCTCGGAATGAACTACTATTATATTGAAAAAAAGTTTAAAAGCTCTGAAACATAGTGACAATTGTACTCGTTGGAAAGCTATCGTCGAGGGCTTTCCGAATATATAAAATTTATTAATTTTTGACATATATTTTGAGAGATATTTAATTTTTAAAATTTGAAATGTTAAGGTAAGAATGAGAGAGAAATTAATAGAGAAAATAAACAAGAGAGAAACCATTCACGTGAGAGGAAAAAATAAGAGAGAGAAGGGGTACTTTAGATATTTTAATAATTATGGACCAAATGAAAAAGGTGATTTCTGAAAGGACCAAATAGATATTTGACCACCTTGAAAAGGACCAAACCATATTTTTCTCTACTAAGACCCTCCTATCCATCAGTCTTCGGAATAGGAGTCTGTTAGATAAAAACAGTGTTGACTGGACTTGACTTTTGAAGTGGTATTTAAACAACACCTAGTCCTATCCCTAGTTAGCAATTCGCCGAATCATTCTCGAATGATTCGTGAATTTTAACGTACCAGTCGTTACCGAATCAATCGGGCGTTACAGAGAGATTCGAACTGCTACCATATTAATTATAACTCCTTGAACTTGCTCCCCTCCACTGAGCCAAGGCATTTTTGATGTTAGCGGTACATATATTTTTAATATATAGAATTTTTTTACACAAATCACACCCCAAGATATCTTCTTAGTATTATAAATTTTTTTTTTCATACTTTAATATACGCCGAATTTTGTATCCTGAATCCATGTCTCTAAAACGAATTATACACGTACGTATGCTGTTCCGAATTACTGCCGACTCACGAACCGTTAACCGGATTTTTGATCGAATCTGACTTCCGCAGATCCGAATAATACCCATACGTTTGCCATTCCGTACGTATGCCGAACTCCGACTTGCTAACTAGGGACTCCTACCAGCATTTAGCCGTATGTGCAAAAATTGAAACAAAAATTCCACCACACCCTTTAAAGAATTTTGGGAATGTAAAATTGAAATAAACATTCTTCATGAGCATTGCTATTGTTGTTGAATGTCTTTAAGGAAATTTTTTGTTTCGATTTTACATTCCCAAATTTCCTTCATCCATTTCTAAATATCTGTTGACTTTGGGAACAAAACAATGCCGTTTATGTGTTCGACAAAAGGTCTAAACCAAATCATATTGGTTATTCTTGAATCAGCTATTCAAACTGTTTCCCAAGTTAGGGTCTATCACATACAGCAATCCCTCAACTTACCACGATGGATATATATACACTCCGGTTTATGCAATATGAATCATCACAGTTGTGAGGTGTCACTACAAATTGGAAGAAAAGACAAGATTTCAACATTGATTTTGATCGAAATGCCAGATTCGTACACAGTTTACAGCATTCTTTAATGTGAACTCTGGAGCGGTGATTGGTCAGCTCATGTTCATACATATGTGGATCAAGTCTAAGAGGTATGTTAGTGCATGTCTGGCTTCTTATGTTATGTTAAATTGTTAAATGTTTTGTCATTATTCCCACCATGTGCATTCAATTATTGTTATGAGAGTACAAGGTGCATTCCAATTACTGAAATAATTTGTATCGAACTCTAAATGGTGATAGTGTAAGACTGAAATTAGCTAGAAACAGAAATATGGATGCTAGTTAACAAGTGATTGTTTTATCTAATGCTGGATATCCTAGTAGAAATCCATTGAGAATAAGGGCACAAAGAAAATTCTTGAAACATTTTAGGAAAGACAGATGTAGCTGAAAATGGAGAAACTAAAATTCAGAAGCAAAGCAAACCATCGATTTTACAGGCAATCGTTTGATGTGTCAGCTCTTTCAGCAAGTCCATTGTTTCTTAGGGACGTCATTGACGTTCTGCAAATTAATCAATCTTTTAAAACATGAGGGATTCTTACTAGTTAGATTCATTGTTTCCAGATTTGTTATTTACTTATTTTGTATGTTTTGGCCAGCCGTCGACATCAAGAAAGAATATCATACTAGTCCCACCCTGTAGATTCAATTTCTTTTATAGACCTTAAAACTAAAAGTCTTTTAGATTGCATTTTTTTTATTTTGCTGACAAATAATGACTTTGACATAATTTGTTTCATGTTATGCTTTATAATCAAAATGCACCGAAAAAGAAGAGAACAAATATCAATCACTTAAGGAAATGCTCATTGAAACACCTTAAAAGGTGAAAATTATACACTTCAACTAGGTAAGCAAAATATGGATAACCATATTAAGAGTGAGACTCCTTTTGCAAAAGCTGGGTTTCTTAGTAAATTATCATTTTGGTGGCTGAATCCGTTGATGAAAAAGGGTAAGAAAAAGGCACTCGAAGATGATGATATACCCATGTTAAGAAAGAAGGATAGAGCAGAAACATGTTACTTAATGTTTATGGAAGAGCTGAAGAAACAAAAGCAAACTGAACCGTCAATTTTATGGGCAATCATTTTATGTTATTGGAAAGAGATCTTAATTTCTGGCTTCTTTGCTCTTTTCAACACAATAACTCTTTCAGCAAGTCCATTGTTTCTTGGTGCTTTCATTGACGTTGCAGAAGGTGAAGAATCCTTTAAACATGAGGGGTATGTACTAGTTATACTACTGCTCTTCACAAAATTCACTGAGTCCCTTTCACAGAGACAGTGGTTTTTTCGATGTAGATCAATGGGAATTGAAGTTAGGTCTTTGCTCTCAGCAGCTATTTATAAAAAACAACTCAGGGTTTCTAGTGCTGCTAAGACAAAGCTTTCAGCTGGAGAAATAATCAACTACGTTACTGTAGATTGTTATCGAGTTGGGGAATTCCCTTTTTGGTTGCATCAAACATGGGCAGCATGCCTACAAATATGTCTTGGATTAGCAATTCTTTTCCGTGCAGTAGGGGTGGCATCGTTTGCAGCCTTAGTTGTTATAATTCTCTCTGTGATATGCAACACTCCCTTGGCTAAATTACAGCATAAATTTCAGAGTAAGCTTGTAATAGCACAAGATAAAAGGCTGAAGGCTATATCAGAAGCTATTCTCAACATAAAGATTTTAAAGCTATATGCTTGGGAGATGTATTTCAAATCTGTTATAGATAGACTAAGGGAAGAGGAGGTTAAGTTTTTGGAATCTGCTCAGCGAATGAAAGGATATAATACATTTCTCTTTTGGATCTCACCTATATTGGTTTCTTCTGCAACTTTTGTGACTTGTTACTTCACTAGGGTTCCTCTCAATCCTGGTAATGTCTTCACTTTTCTAGCAACACTGCGGGTCTTGCAGGAACCTGTCATGCTGACTCCAGATATTATTGCAATGACCATTCATGCAAAAGTTGCGTTCAAGCGGATTGCGATTTTTCTTGCTGCAGAGGAGTTAGACTGTGAAAAATTCAGGCACATGGAAAGTACAGAGCACCATAAGCACGCCATTTCTATCAGTTCAGGTAATTTTTCATGGGAAGGGAATCCGTCAGTACTCACCTTAAAGAGTGTAAACCTTGAGGTTAAATCTGGTGAGAAAGTGGCTATCTGTGGAGAAGTTGGTGCAGGTAAATCAACCCTTTTAGCTGCAATTCTTGGAGAAGTTCCTAAGGTGGATGGAACGGTGAGTTGTTATCTTTCACATAAGTTATTTGTTCTATTGGGATGTCAATATTTTTGAGATTTTGAGTATCCAAGAAAAATCCTTATAATTAACATCTGTTTGTTAGATTAATTTTCCTTTACAAGTCTCTTGAGTATCCAAGAAATATCATGAGTTACCACATAAGAAGCATAGCACTGATAAATTACATCCATTCTCACTTCAAATACTTGATTAGTAGTAAGATACTCATGACCCATGTTTTTTCATTTCGCCCTTTCATGTTACAGGTTCAAGCTTATGGAAAGATTGCGTATGTTTCCCAGATGGCATGGATTCAGTCAGGAAGTATACAGGATAATATTCTGTTTGGCTGCACCATGGATAAGCAAAAATATCAAGAAACAATAGAAAAGTGTTCACTGGTAAAAGACCTTGAAATGCTACCTTATGGTGATCTTACTGAAATAGGAGAAAGAGGAATTAATTTGAGTGGTGGTCAGAAGCAGCGCATTCAACTTGCTCGTGCATTGTATCAGGATGCTGATATGTATCTTTTAGATGATCCATTTAGTGCAGTTGATGCTGATACTGCCAGTAACATATTCAATGTGAGCTCGCAATTTCTTCCTACGTGCAGTGTCTTATGTTTTTTATTTGTATCCTACTGAAGTCTTACTCTGTTTTATCAGGAATACATAATGGGAGCTCTATCAGGGAAGACGGTCTTACTTGTTACTCACCAAGTCGATTTCCTACAAGCATTTGATTCTATTTTGGTTAGTTCATATATCCTTTCGAACCGCATAATTTTTTATTTTTAAATTTCATAAACTGCATCAAAATCATCCAACAATGGAAATGAAGATGCAAGAGTATAGTAACTTGTACTAAAAGCAGGATACAGATATTCTCTGTGAAGAATATTCATATTTAAACAGCACATCAATAGAAAATTGCCTTCTCAGTTACCTTTTGTCAAAGTTGGTTATTCACCATCTTATTTGCCGAAGGACAGTAGGACTGTAGGAGTAACTAGCTATATACTATTTTAAGAGGAGTAATTTCAGTTAGCCCACTAGCCTTCCAGTGGTACTCAATAGTATGATCATTATATGTTAAAAAGTTATTTTTCTTCGTGACAGTTGATGGCAGATGGGGAAATCCAGCATGTGGCTCCATATCATCTGATGCTGTCTTCTAATCGAGCATTTCATGACCTTTTTAAAGCACACAAAAATACAGCTACTGCCGAAATTGGTGCTTCTCCTGAGAAATCAGGAATCTTTTCGGAGGATAAACAGAAAATATATTGCAGGGATCAATTGATTGGATCAGTAGAGCATCAGCTGATCGAACAAGAAGAGAGAGAAACTGGGGACACTGGGTGGAAGCCGTATCTACAATATTTGAATCAGAACAAAGGATTCTTTTACTTCTCTGTAGCTGTTATAAGTCAAATCATCTTTTTGGCTTTTCAAATATTACAGAACTATTGGATGGCTGCTAATGTTCAGAACCCTGCGGTCAGCAAATTGCGTCTGGTCCTAACATACTCTCTAATTGGATGTAGTTCTATGTTCTTTACGCTCTTTCGGTCTCTTGCTACAGTTGCTTTAGGTATGAAGGCTTCAGAGTCAATTTTTGAACAGTTATTGAGCTCTCTTTTCCATGCACCGACGGCTTTCTATGAGTCTACTCCTTTGGGAAGGATACTAAGTCGGGTAGGAGACCCCAAAGTTAATAATGAATTTTTTTTTGTTGTTGTAGAATTGTGCAAGCTTAATCTTTCTCTATTTCTGATGTAGGTCTCATCAGATTTGAGTATTGTAGACCTAGATCTGGCATCCAATTTTGTTAAGGCTGTTATGGGTGCCATTACTACTGCAGTCTATCTTGGAGTTCTAGCTGTTATTACTTGGCAAGTTGTGTTTGTCACTGTACCAATGGTCTACATGGTGATTCTTGTACAGGTAAATATCCAACAATTGTCTTGTCATTAATCTTTTTGGTCATAAGAATTTGATTTTTTTGTCCTTTCTAGACAAGTAACCTGTGGAATTATGTCCTTAAACCCATTAGAGGTACTACTCTGCTTCTGCAAATGAGCTCATGCGAATTAATGGAACATCCAAGTCTATGATAGCAAGTCATCTAGGAGAGTCTATAACAGGAGCAGTGACAATTAGGGCTTTTGGAGTTGAAGATCGATTCTTCACCGAAAATCTTAATCTTATCGACAGAAATGCCAGTTCTTCGTTTCACATCTTCTCTGCAAATGAGTGGTTGATCCAACGTTTGGAAACACTTTGTGCCATTATCCTTTGTTCCTCGGCCCTTGTGATGGTTTTGCTTCCTGCAAAAACTATTGGTTCTGGTAGGTCCATGTTTCCTTTACACCCAATTTTCGCAGATTCATCTCTAATGTCTTATGAATTCTTTTATTGCGTATCTTTCTTATGGCAGGATATATTGGGATGACACTGGCTTTTGGTCTTGCACTGAATATGCATCTTGTTTTTGCTGTTCAAGTTAAGTGCACACTAGCAAATGATATCATTTCTGTAGAAAGGCTGAACCAGTACATGCAAATTCCTAGTGAAGCCTCAGAAGTCATTGAAGAAAATCGACCCCTCCCTAGTTGGCCTGCTATAGGTAGAGTGGAGATCCGTGATTTGAAGGTACAAGCAAAACAATGTGATAGTTATGTTTAATTTGCAATGTCATGTCTTTTGAAGATTCATTCGTATACTGAGAAATGAATTGTAAAGCAGATAAGGTATAGGCTCAATACTCCAATTGTTCTTCATGGGATAAGTTGCACATTTGAAGGAGGTCACAAGATTGGGATCGTTGGTAGAACTGGCAGCGGGAAGTCGACTCTAATTGGTGCTCTGTTTCGACTCGTTGAACCAATAGAGGGAAAAATCATTATTGATGGGGTTGACATCTCAACAATAGGGCTTCATGACCTAAGATCACGCTTAGGTATCATACCTCAGGATCCTACACTCTTCAACGGGACTGTCAGATACAATCTGGACCCCCTTTCCCAACATACAGACCATGAAATTTGGGAGGTATGTGTCGTTGCTGCTTATTCGATGAGTTTGGTTATTTCTATTGGAAAAGCTGTTCTGTATGCTATTTATATCTAATGGGGATCTTTCCATGCATATATGAAGGTTCTTGCAAAATGCCAGCTTAGGGAGACAGTACAAGAGAAAGAAGAGGGTCTAGATAGTTCAGGTAAATGCTGCAGTTTCACCAGCATAAAATTCTTTTGTTTTTTTCAGGACAATTCTTTTATTTTGCTTGGATTTATTTTGAAAATCGTTTGAAATATTTTTTTAGTTCAACAAGATGGTGTGAACTGGAGCATGGGACAGCGTCAGTTATTTTGCTTGGGGCGCGCATTGTTAAGGGGAAGCCAGATATTAGTGTTGGACGAAGCTACTGCTTCAATAGACAACACGACGGACGCCATTCTGCAACAAACCATAAGGACGGAATTCAAAAAATGCACAGTTATCACAGTAGCCCACAGGATACCCACCATTACGGACAGTTCAATGGTGCTTGTGCTTAGTGATGGTAAGTTCTATGATTCATTACTTTACATGTTTTTCTTATATTCACAGTGCTTTAAACTGATCAGTATAACCGTGTTGTCCTGCAGGGAAAATTATGGAGTACGATGAACCAATGAAGTTGATCAAAGAAGAAGGATCGTTGTTTGGACAACTTGTGAAAGAGTACTGGTCTCACATCCACTCTGCAGATTCAACATAATGTGTTTTTAACTAGTATAGCCAAATCTAAAAATGTTGCAAGTGTAGTAAGCTAATACGTACCCCTGCTACTCTATCGCATTTTTTTTTTTGTTTTGTTTGAAAACTTGTAGGACTACGAGAATGTAAGTGTCTGAGCCCAGGTAAGCGGCGGAAAAATTGTGCTTAACTGTAAGGTTTATTGAATCAATGTATTGAGATTTTAAGTATACGCAGGAAAGTTATGCGAGGCAGGTCACTTTTTTGTATTAGTGTATTGAATGAACTCTATTTAGATAAGAAGACCGGTGTACCAAAATCTATATAAGACAAAAATGCATTTTATATTTGTTATTCAGATCATACAAATAGGTTGTACTCTCATTTTTAACACAAATAAATTTTACCTATTCACTGTCCCATTTTGTCATATGGTAAAAAAAATTTTCTCCGTGAAACACGTGTAGAAGAAGAAGAAGAAGAAAAAAAAAAAAAAAAACGAGTTATGCATGAAGGAAGGTATGGGGTATACATTGTCTTGTAATACTTGGCGAGTTCATGAGCCACGTCGTTTATATATCGCTTGATGTTGTGCAAAATCTGAACAAATTATAACAACCACTTCATAATTCTGAAGTCTGATGAGTTGCAAATTTGGTAGCTGAAGTGATAAGGCAACACCTTGAATTTCTGCAACCAAATTTATTGGCTGGTGGTTCAGAAGAAGTTAATGCTGAATATAGAATGCAAAGAGTGTTCTTGTCACTATAATACACCATAAAAAAAGAAAACAATATGAATCGAAATCAGAATTAAAATGGAAAAATCTCTCTTACACAATGGAGTACAGACAAACTTGATTAAAAATCGAAAGTTAATGCTGAATATAGAATCCTACAACCACATCCCAATTTTCTAAATAAGACTTTAAGCGATCATCATAATAGAATTCTTTATTGATTATTAAGATTCCAATTGGTTACAAGATATTACAATGACCTAACTTGTTCTCCAAATAAAGTCTCTCTCTAAGTTTCTTGTCTAACACACACTAAAGATCCCTCTCCGGTGTGATAACTCTTTCCTCTTATATAGGGTTCTACAGAGTGGATGACAGCTAAGAGATCCACTATTTTCGGAATCACTGTGCGTTACATTCGCTCATATACATTTACTCATTCTCGCACAGTTTATACTTCGCATAGACCATCACACCATACTCGTGACTTTGCTGACATCATCCAGTGCGTCACCTTGATTATACTATGTGCGATAGTCTTCGCTTATATTAGATAATCTTCACTTCGCATACTCATTACTTGTGCGATATTCCATTCCTACAGGGATTTAGGTGGTCCTATTTCTTAAATGTGTAGTTTGTCACCTATAAATTCAGATCATATTCCTCACTCTCGATTCACAATCTTTTCAGAGACAAAAAAATAAAAAAAAAAAAGATCAATATGCCTATTGACGGTGCCTCAGCTTCTGGCCCTGTATGTGTTACAGGTGCTGGAGGTTTCATAGCTTCATGGTTGGTTAAATTTTTATTAGAAAAGGGTTACACTGTTAGAGGAACTGTCAGGAACCCAGATGATCCCAAGAACTCTCATTTAAGAGATCTAGAAAGTGCCAAAGATAGGTTGATACTGTGTAAAGCTGATCTTCTTGATTATGGTAGTCTTCTTGATGCCATTACTGGATGTCAAGGTGTTTTTCATACTGCTTCTCCTGTTACTGATGATCTAGTAAGTTTCTTTCTTAGCAATATCTATCGATCTTTCAGAGTTCAAGGTTCAAGGTTTTGTTAAATCTTCCGTTCTTACTTAATCGTATTTTGTTTTGTCATGCATGTTTATTTTCATTACAGGAACAAATGCTCGAGCCTGCAGTGAATGGAACGACCAATGTGATCAAAGCTGCAGCTGAATCAGGTGTTCGTCGTGTTGTATTCACATCTACTGTTGGAGCCGTTCATATGGATCCAAACAGAAGTCCAGATGTTGTTGTAGATGAGACATGCTGGAGTGATCTTGATTTCTGCAAGAATACCAAGGTTTGTTATGAAAAAATTATCCTTGAACCAGTTCATTTTGGTAACACAATCTCTATTAATTAAACCTGCGATTGTTTTATTGCAGAATTGGTACTGCTATGGAAAACCAGTGGCAGAAAAAGCAGCATGGGAAGTATCAAGAGAGAAAGGATTAGATTTAGTAGTAATAAATCCTGTCTTGGTGTTGGGTCCTCTTCTGCAACCAACAGTTAACGCAAGTACAGTTCACATAATGAAGTACTTAACTGGCTCAGCTATAACATATGCAAACTCCGTTCAAGGCTATGTTCATGTCAAAGATGTAGCCTTAGCTCATATTCTTGCTTACGAAACTCCATCTGCCTCTGGACGGTATTTATGTGCAGAAAGTGTGCTTCATCGTGGTGACATTGTGCAGATTCTCTCTAAGTTCTTCCCTGAATATCCAATTCCAAACAAGTAAGTCCATTTTAATCTGGCATTCGCATTTATTCAAGTAATTGCCAGTTTCTCCAAAAATGATGATTTTTTTTGGTGTATGTATGAGTTTCAGGTGTTCGGATCAAGTACGAGCAAGGGTTCAGCCATACAAATTCTCAAACAATAAGATCAAGGATTTAGGCATGGAGTTCACTCCAGTGAAACAATGCTTGTATGACACTGTCAAGAGTCTTCAAGAGAAAGGTCACCTTCCGATTCCTCCTCAACTGAAGAATTCTCCGAATTAACTCTTGATTGATGAGATGAAATTTTAATGGCAATTTTTTGAAAAAAAAATGAAATATAATATTTGAGCTGGATTGAAATTTGTATTCCAAGTTAAATTGGTTTGAATTTTATCATAGTTTTACAAAGCGCATATGTTACCTTATTTTACATCACTTCTAAATCTCATATTAGGTTTTACCTGAATTGAATCCGACTGAGTTTTGAGTTAGGGGGTACAGAAGTGGGGCAGATTAGGGTAAGGTAGCAGTGGAAGTCCCAATGAGTTTACTGGCAATTACATACACAGGCCGTTTCCCTGACCGAGATATGCTACTTGACTAAGCATCTGCAGAGTGAATGTGAGACCAGTATTCCTTGACAAGTTTCCCAAACAGCGATTCCTCTGTGTTCATCAATTTCATAGGCTCGTCATATTCCATTATTTTCCCTGACAAACAGGACGAACACATCATCAGTTTTAATGAAAATGCAGACTTCTAATCTGAAAGAACACTCTGGAAAGTTTTTCATAAGGTCAATTGGACGATAATAGTGTGATAGGTTAAAAGAAATTGCAAGCTTACCATCACTTAAAGCAAGCACCATTGTGCAGTCCATCACGGTTGGGATTCTGTGGGCAACTGTGATTACAGTGCAGTCCGCAAACTCAACCCTTATGGTCTTCTGTAGAATGGAGTCTGTCGCATTGTCAATTGATGCAGTAGCTTCATCCAACACTAAAATTCGGCATCTCCTCAACAGCGCACGACCTAAACAGAACAGTTGGCGTTGCCCCATTCTCCAGTTTGATCCATCGTCTGCGACTGTAAAATCAAACTGATACATTAATGACTAGAACATCTAAGACAATAGAACGACATTCAATAACTTGAAAGAGTACCTAATGAATCCAGTCCATTTCCTTTCTCTCGTACTGCTTCTTCAAGCTGACACTTTCCAAGAACCTTACAAGCATACATGAAAAAAGTCATTTTTGTTGGTGTGGTAAAAGGATTGTTTTCTTTTGTTCATGTCAGCAAAAATTGTACCTCCCAAATGTCCTGATCGGAGTGTTGAGACAGAGGATCCAAATTGTATCTAACAGTACCATTGAAGAGAATAGGTTCCTGAGGTATAATTCCTAACCGTGATCTCAGATCATGAAGTCCAATGGTAGAGATGTCAATGCTATCTATGACGACTTTCCCCTCTACTGGCTCTACCAATCGGAACAGAGCACCAATCATAGTTGTCTTCCCACTGCCGGTCCTCCCTACAATCCCAATTTTGTGTCCTCCTTCAAATGTGCAACTGATTCCTTGAAGAACAAGTGGAGTATCGGACCTATATCTGACCTGCTTGAGACCAATCCATTATAAGCATTGATTTTGAATTGAACATGACAATGCAAAAATGCAAATATTGAACATGACCTGCTTGAGACCAATGTTACCTTTAAGTCGTGGATCTCAACTCTGCCAATAGAGGGCCAACTAGGCAAGGGTCGGTTTGCTTCAATGACTTTTGGGGCTTCACTGGGAATGTTCAAATATTGATTTAGTCTTTCAACAGAAATAATATGATTTCCTAATGTGCACTGGTATTGAATAGAATATACGAGGGCCATGTTCAATGAAAGACCATATGACAATGCCATTCCAACAAATCCTGCAGTAAAGATTACTTGTCACATAACTGTTTATTTGAAATAAGAACTAATGAATACAGACGTTGTAACTTGTAAGTATCGAAAAGAGGAACCTACCAGAACTAAACGTTCCCGGAGGAAGCAAAACCATAACAAGTGCTGAGGTAGAAAGGACAACAGCACTTAGTATTTCCAAACGTTGGATCAACCACTCATTCGCTGAGAAAGTGTGAAAAAATGGACTTGAGTTTTGGTCAATGAGGTCAAGATTCTTAGAAAAGAATCTGTCTTCCTCCTCAAATGCTCTGATTGTCATCGCCCCTGCAATGGATTCGGCAAGATGGTTTGCTATCATAGATTTAGTTGTTCCATTGATTCGCATAAACTCTTTTGCAGAAGCGAAGTAGTATTTCTAAGGGACAAAGCATATTCCACAAAGTTAAAAAGTATATAATAAGAGGATGTTGACAATTAACAAGAAAGCCTGGTACAATACCTGTAAGCAGATTGCCATTAATATCATGGGTATGGAGACAAATAACACTGGCCAAGTAATAACGGCTAATACCCCGAGATTAGCATATGTACTCATGGTTGCAATGACAGAAAGTGTTAAGCTGAATGGAATATCAAGGTCTAGAAAACTCAAATCAGAAGATACCTACATCAGAAAAATGGACATAAGGTTTAATACATAAATATCAAAAAATAAATAAATTCTATTTAATTCTTGTTTTAATGCTCTTACCCGACTAAGTATCCTTCCCAAAGGTGTGGAGTCATAGAAAGACATCGGCGCATAAAAAAGAGAGTTCAATAGCTGGTAAAATAAAGACTTTGATGATTGAAGACCCATGGCAACTGTAGCAAGTAATCTGACAAGTAACAGTAATATCGTGCTACATCCAATAATTAAGTAAACCATAATCAGTCGCAATTCAGTGACTTGAGGATTTTGAACATTCGCAGCCATCCAAGAGTTCTGTAGCACTTGTGCACCCACAAACATGAGGTGAGCTAGAACTACTACAGAGAAGTAGATGAAGCCTTTGCTCTGATTAAGATACTGCAGGTATGGTTTTAGACCGGTGTCTCCAGATTCTCTCTCTTCGAGCTTAATCAACTGAAGCCCAACTGATTTCAACTGTTTCTCACTATAAGTTTTAGAAATTTCTTTTGAAGAAGTTCCATGACACTGAGAAGAGGATGCTTCTGAAAAACTATCGGAACCAGCTGTATCTTTGTGTGCATATACAAGTTCAGAAAACTCTTGACAAGAATCCATCAATACATGATAAGGAGCGGCACATAAGATTTGCCCATCAGACATCAGCTGTAAAGGAAACAAAATTGCTTCATAGATCAGCAAGTTCCAACAACATTCATTATTCAAGTTTTCGGCCGAATGGGCTATCCAACTGGTCTTGCATCATCTGTTATATATGTTATCGGAATTGAGAATAACGAATAAATAGTCGAAGGATCAGAAACGCAATCTAACCAAAATAGAGTCAAATTTGGAAAGAAAGTCGACTTGATGTGTCACAAGTAAGACTGTCTTTGCGGATAGAGCCCCCATTACATACTCCTGCACAACCAAACTAAGTGAATAAACTGTAAGAGAAGAGAAATTTCAGTAAGAAAAAGAGGAGAACTGTTTTGAGGAAGAATCACGAACTGACATTAAATAGGTTGGTAGCAGTGTGAGCATCAACTGCGCTAAATGGATCATCCATCAAGTATATATCAGCATCCTGATAGAGAGCACGAGCAAGTTGAATGCGCTGCTTCTGACCCCCACTCAGATTAACTCCTCTTTCTCCAATTTCAGTCAGATCCCCAAAAGGGAGCATTTCAAGGTCCTTTAGAAGTGAACACTTCCTCAACGTTTCATGGTATCTTATTCTGTCCATGTTGTGTCCGAAAAGAATATTATCTTGTATACTGCCAGTTTGAATCCATGCCGCCTGTGAAACATATGCAATCTTACCATAAGTTTGAACCTGTGAAGGGAAGAAAATGAACAACATTAGTTATCTATGAATATCCAACACTAATGTTAATCCATAGATAAACAATTAAACATGCAATCTAAGCAACCGATTACAGAAGAAGCATTGTTATATATAAGAACTAACCGTTCCCGCAGTGTTCAAAACTTCTCCAAGAATTGCAGCTAACATTGTTGATTTTCCTGCACCAACCTCACCACAGATAGCTACCTTCTCACCAGGTTTAACCTCTAATTTTATACTGCTTAGCGTAGGCTTTAATGGATTCTCATCCCATGAAAAGTTGCCCAATTCGATAGAAATGGCTAGCCAAAGTTGGTCTGTATTTTTCTTTTCCTTAGCAATCCCAGCCTGTAGCTCTGGTGCCGCAAGAAACCTTATGATCCGTGCTAACGCAACTTTTGCTTGAATAATTACGCCAATAATATCAGGTATTTCTTGAACAGGTTGCTGAACAAGCCGTAGAGTTGCTAGAAAAGTGAAGGCATTACTGGCATAAAGCGGAACACCAAGAAAGTAACATGCCCCAAAAGTAGCTGCCGAAACCAATACTGGGGATGACCAAAAGAGAATTGCATTGTAAGCCCTCCGCAGCTGCACTGCAGACAACCACTTAAATTCTTCTTCCCTCAATCTTTCAATAACACTCTTGAAATGTGTCTCCCAGGCATACAACTTCAAAATCTTAATGTTCACAAGGGCCTCTGATATAGCCTTTAATCTCTCATCCTGTGCAACCATGAGGTTAGTCTGGAATTTATGTTGTAGTTTAGCCACCGGAGTATTGCATAGCACGGTTAATACTATTACAACCAGTGCTGCAAGTGTAGCAAGCCCAACAGCATGAAAAAGAATGACTAGTGCAATGCAAAGTTGGAGAATTGTTGTCCATGTCTGATGAAACCAATAAGGGAATTCACCAATTCTATAAGCATCTACAGTGACATAGTTTGTTATCTCACCAGCCGAATGCACCAACTTTGCAGAATTACAAAGCCTCAATTGCTTTTTATAAATAGCTGCTGAGAGAATTGATCTGATTTGGATGCCTATTAATCTACTACGGAAGTACCATTGCCTTTGCGCCAACGACTCTAAGCATTTTGTGAAGAATAATGATACAACCAATACATACCCCTGATATTCAAAAGCTTGTTTCCCTTCAGCAATCTTAATGAAGGCATTAAGAAGCAGTGGACCTGCAGAGACCGTCAGTATCTTGAGTAATGCGAAAAACCCAGATATTAAAATCTCTTTCCAATAACACAAAACCATCGCCCACAAAATTGATGGTGGCTCAGATGCATTAGTTTGCTTCTGTGAATTTAGTTGGTCCATAAACAACAGGTAACAACTCTCTGCACGGTCTTCCTTCCGCAGCGGCGGTATATCTGCATCGTTAAGGGTTTTCTCCTTACCTCTCTTCATCAACGAATTTAACCACCAAAATGTCATTTTACTAAGAAATCCTGCTTTTGCGAAAGAAGTTTCTCTTCCCGTATCTGCTTCAACATGCTCATTTGATTCAGCATTCAAAGGTGCGTAAAGAGAATTTCTGTTGCCAGTTTCACTTGTACCTTCCGACATATTTCCCGTAAGAGTGCATAACAGCAGAAGGATTGCTCCGGGCAGTAAAAATACATCTACAACAGCGTTAACTGAAACCATTCTGTCGACCACGAGGACCCACAACGCCGAGAAACAAAGAAGTCCTGCAATCAAGCATGTAACCACAGAACAAAGCTTCAACATCATTTTCGCAAATTTTTCTCCCCTAAGACTAACAGTCAAACTTAAAATCAACCATGTGAATCCCTGAGACAAGACTACAACCCACCGATGCAAAGGCAAAACACCCGTCTGTTTACTAATCAAACAGTCTTCAAGAATCCAAATCCCCAAAGCCAAGTATACCAATCCCAAAAAACAATTATAAACAGCAGAAACAATCTCCAAAGAAGTACACCCACGGAAAGCATTATGAACTGTTCTCGCAGAGGGCTTCAAAATAACAGCTAATAATAACACGAATAGCAGCAGGGCATCTAAACAAATGACAATGCCATTATGTATACAAGAGTAAGGGTATGTAAACAATAAAAATCCAAAACCACACGTTCCTCCATTATATGAACAATCAGAATCTCCACAAAATGAAGTCCAGAGATTCTCCATCATATTTACAAATTGTGCTTCTGTTTGCAAGGAAAGAACTATATTAATATAGCATATTATATCCTCTAGTCTAGACGAAGGAAAAAAATATTTAGAAACAAATATGACAAATTAGAAATAATGCAGAGCAATTACAGAGAATCCTGATTCGAACAATTTACTGAAAACATATCAATAATTTCAACATTAAGAAGCCAAAATCTTGTACAACGCAAGCACTGAAGAGGAATGGAAAACTCACCACAGAATCCAGAGAAATTCCTTTGTGTCTGTAACTTTGAGGTTTAGCCAAAAATGGGTTGACTTAACCCCACACTACAAAAACACCTACTATTGTATTGTACTAAGTTTGATTGACTTTGGAAACATAAGCATTTTTATGTCGTCATTGCTCCCTGCCGCCTAATGATGTAATCCTGTTTTGACAACTGCGACTTACTTGGTCAGATGTGGATGCAAATGATATGTCGTCATTGCCTAATATCCTCAACCCCGATTTGATAATCTAAGACTAGCCACGTCGCTTTTCTGTCTGCACCCCTCCGAAATGATGGCCGGTCACCGACATATAAACAAATTGATCTCCTGCTTGCAAACCAACAGAATACATCCAAATGATAGTTAAATAAAACATGCAATCTTTAATACTTTCTAAGACTTAACTACCCCCTGTAATTTCCACTATTAAGAACAGAAAGCCACCACCATCCATTCTTTAATTACTGCATATTATCCACTTCAAATCAACTCTTCTTTACATGTTCCTATATCTACTCTCCTTGCTCTAAAGATCCAAATCCTGTACAAGCTGATAACATACCAGCTACAATAACAAATTTATCCAACTCAAGTTTCTCTAACTGCATCCTTTCAAACAATTGAAAAAAACTTCATGATTTAAACATACCTTGCACAATCATAGAGCATTCCAAGAAGCAGAATTCCATTCTGGAATCGATATAAGAACACTTCATAAGCATAATCTACAAACCCCAGTAAGCACTAAGCGAAGTCTTTGTTCACTCATTTTATCAAACACCCATCCTGCATTTTCATCCAAACACTCAGATAACCAAAACAGAAGTTATCTTCTTCTTCTTCTTCAAATCCAAACTTCAAAACATGATATCATGTATCTGCCTCCTTGACTTCGTAATTTGATTTCCACATCTGATTTTTGCCTTTCTGTTCAGTTTAACACCTAGATCGAATAAATGAAACCAAAATCCCCAAATTTGCTTTTTCTTCCCAAAGAGCATTAAAGATAAGACCGAGGTCCTGGTAAGGGTAGAAACATCTTTTAACCCACATTTGGATAGATTATGTGTCTTTAGGGCCGAATATTCCAAATATTTATCCGACCTTCTAGTTTTTTGAGAATTTACGCGTGTCCGTTACCATAACCGTTTTTTCCAAAAAACTCTCCGCAAACAAATCTTCCTAAATCTTTGATTCTCCAAAATTGTATTCCAAATCTGTTGGATATTATCTGAATTATTCAGATTTCCAATCAGGTTTGGATACAAAGTAAATATTTCTATTAGTAGTTTTTTTAAATAAAACATCGCTATTTTATGCGATTTTTAGGTTTTTCCTGTTTCAATTTCATTATTGCTCTCATGGTGTTCTCAAACCCATCAGAGATTTCTCATAGCCTTATAGGCGTTTCAAACGATTGTTACAATTGTTTTAAGTACATCAAGGACGATTTCTTCCGGCATGACGTGATTCTACATTCTCTTGAAGATCCATGGCTACTGATTTGATTGTGATAATGGTGTTTTGTGCTTATTACTCCCTTATGGGACAATTCCATCTTAATGAAGAAGACAACGATGAAGAAAACAAATTCTTCAAATCCAAATGGCAGAATTTTAATTCAAATGCCATCCCTCAAGTATCATCAATTTCTGTTTTGAAATTCATGTATTTAGTACATTTGTATTACAATTTAGTTACTATTGTGATACAAAAAATCTGTATTTTATTATGTTTTTCAATGATGTATCTTAATATGATGTATACGATCTTTCTATATCAATGAAATTGAGAGGATCACCTCTTTCCTTCAAAAAAAAAAAAAAATATACGAGTAATTCGTGTCGGTGTTACCCGAACAAATATATGAGTACCGTCGAGCCTAGTTAGCCATTCGGAATTCGGCACACGTATGGAACATCAAGCGTACGCTTATTTTTCGGATTTGTAAAAATCAAATTCAGTCAAAAATCTGGTCAATGGTTCGTAATTCAGTAATAATTCAGAATGACATACGTACATGTATAATTTGTTTTACTAGTGTGAGTTCGCATAAAAAATTCGTCGCATATTAAATAATCCAAAATATGTTTTCAATGGTGAACGGGACAATTTGCGATTGAAATTAATTTATACACGTGACAATAACACAACCAAGCAACTAGCTTGGTGGTTCACTTGCATGTCAAGGGATCCCCAGGACACGGTTGCAATCGGACGGCCAAATAATTCGTTGGTAAAAATTTGTGAATTACTAACTGGGTTACTGAGGCTGATTTTGAGGATCATTTCATTTTCTTTAACATCGTCTTCAAGATATTACGAAACCTTGTAACAACAAAATCGTAATCAAGGTTTGTACTGCTTTTTAGACTAAAAATAATATACAGAGAATACTGATAATCCCAAGAGGATTGAGAAGTCCGGAAAAAAACATCAATAAAAGAATTTGGTGTCCCAGTTTCGAAGTCTGATCACTAATATCATCATCCAATAATATTACCACTCTAATTAATGGGCAACATGTCATACACATTTTTAGAGTGAAGATGTCTCTTGACTTTTCCCGCTTTGCAGGTTGCCCAGTTATGCGAGCCGGCGGAAAACTAGCTATATTTTGGGAATTAACATTGTCTCTTACCCTACCTGGTACTTGTTCTTGGAAAAGGGTTTCGGTCTTGGCCTTCGGATATCTCTTGACCTCCAACAATACATGTTGTCCCCTTGCGCTGTGTCTATTGGAATTCAAATAAAAATACGTAAAACTGTTTTAAATAATGACAATATCCAACATTTGACCATATCAAACATTTTAAAATAATGCGTGTTTTTTTCTATTATTTTATTGATGAGGACATGTAATAACTGCAATAATGAGGACATGTATAGTATTGTTTTTTCATATTATATAAACAAACTAAAATAAAATACAAAAGATATATGACTCTATAGGCAAATTAAGAATCCTATTATTGGGGCTTCAACCCAATAGGATTTTGGGGCTAACAATGGAATGCGAAATTGGGGAATATAAAAAGGAATTGGGGATATAAGAAAAGGACAAAACCGGATCCAAATATAAAATCAAGGTCACCCCTTATCTCGGTTTTTAAATAATGCCTAATCTACCCCTCACTAATCGGGATTAGTGATTAATAATCATTAGTAAAATCGTAAGATTTTTGATAAATGATTAGTGTGTGTTTTATTTGATTTTGGGTGAGTGAGGTGAGAGTAGAAGGAGAGAAAAAGTATTTGAGAGGGAACTTAATTTTTTGGGGGAAATGGAGGATGATTGTGAAGAGAGAATTGCTGCTGAGAGGTTGAAAATTTGATTTTTTTTTTTTCTTTGAATCCACCATTTTTGTAGCTGAAAAAGCTAGGTACCGGCATGCACGTGCTATGAATACAATGCCGGAACCATTCATACCGGCATGGTATTCGTACCATGTACCATGCCGGCACCGAGCTTATCCCCCATTTTGATTCAAGACGGCGTAGTATTCAACCAAAAAACTATGCCGGTACAAAAGTTATTTTTTTCGTAACGCTATGCGAGGGGTGCAGGGGGTTCGAAATTCAAAACCTATTCCGTTTTGAATTTTTTCGGTTTTCGATCCACTCTTGCGCACAGATAGTTAATTCTCGAGCATGCGGTTTCTGCTACCTAGGCATGGTATGTTGCTTGAATTTCTTTTAGGCACATGATGTAAAATATCCGAAACTTAAATATTTTTTCCACTTGACTACCGGCATTGATAGATTTCTATCGAGCATGCGGTATTTAGTTACGACATTGAATGTTAGTTACCAAGCATGCCTGAGCACCCGATTTACGGCATGGTCTTCATCAATTCTCGGCATGGTCTTCATCACTTAGGCAATGTAAAAAAAATATTTCGTTTAAAATTTTTTCTGGTTTTAATCAGTCCACTTAAAGCACGATTAGTTAATTCTCGAGCATGCCGGACCATAGGGTTTCGGCATAGTATGTTGCTTTAATTTTTATGCCGGCACATGATGTAAAGTATCCAGAAAGTTGAATTTTTTTTTCACTTGACTACCGGCATTGATAGATTTCTATTGAGCATGTCGATACTTAGTTACGGCATTGAATGTTAGTTTCCAAGCTTGCCGGCACCAGTTTCCAACATGGTCTTCATCAATTCTTATATGGTCTTCATCACTTGCAGCATGATCTTCATCACTTCCGAATTAAAAAAAAAAAATTTGTTTCCAAAGTGAGGAGCGGGCAGAAAAGGAGAAGAGAATTTGAAAGAGAGTGGAGAGAGTTTAGAACTTGAAAGGGATTAGGGAATATTTGGGTTTCAAAGCTCTAACCCTGAAAGAAAGTAATAAGAAGTGGAGATGGAAATGGGGGATATGATTTTGTTTTTTGATTTTTATTTTGAAGGGAGGATATTTTAGTATTTTTGCACCCCAAAACCACCCCTTAGCAGACACTATTGGTTGGGGGAAGTAATTCATGTCCCCCAAATCCTTTTTATATCCCCCAATTTCGCGTTCTTAAAATGCTATGTGTAACCAAAAGATGGATAGGGGATCTCAAGGTATACGAAAAAGTCAAAGTAGCCTTACCTAAATTTTACTATTCATCAAAAAAGAAAAAATCCTTAATCTATAATCTTCTCTTCTCCTCATCCTTCTCTTCTTATTCATAAATCGTGATAAAGATGAGGATCATAATTTCACCATGATGAAAATGATCATCATAAAAAGAAAAACTAAGTAAACCCATCATTTATTTTTGCTTTTGAATGGATAAAAAATCGATTCGATGAATTTGGGGTAAAAAAAAAAACCTTACGAAGGTGTTTACGGTAGGAGTGTTCTTAGATTCCCGGTAGAAAGTACATGTTTCGGTTTGGTTTTCCAAACAGAATTTTTTTTCTGATTTTTGTGGGTTTCCAGAACCAGTTACGGCCGTAAGTGTCGTTACGGCTGGGAAAACCCAGCTTTTAATGGTTCCGGAAACCAGCAAAAATCAGAAAAACAATTTCGGCCGGGAGTTCTTTATTTTCCCTCCGTAAATAACAAATACGGCTTGGAACACCAACAATTCCCAACCGTTTTTGCGTTCTACGGTTAGGTCGACAAATTATCACAGCCATAAACAATATTTTCGGCTGGAAGTTCATCATTGCCCATCCGAAAAAGTGTCGGTTGCGGCAGGGATCTCATGTTTTTCCAGCGAAATTGCAAAAAACCCAGATTTTTAATGGATGTTTTCCGATTTGAATCAACAAAACCCTCCAAATAATGTTATCTTGAGTAATTTAAGGATATGCTCCACCATATTAGGTGGTTGATTTTCAAAAAAGTTAAAAAAAATCCTCTGAGTCCTCTTACATATTAAAAAAAAAAAGAGAAAAAAAAAATTGATGAAAAAAAAGTTTTTGATTTTCATAAAATTAGTGCAATGATTAATCCTAATTCATACACTAATCATAACTAATTTACTTAATCACCCTAATTAACACTAATTCAATTGAGGGTATATTAGGCATTAATAAAATAATAGGATAAGGGGCTATTAGATTTGCAATTTCATGACCCAAAAAAGCCCCCAAAACTATTTGGATTTCAAGCCCCAATAATAAGATTCCAAATTAATAATGGGATGAGCTTTTGGAATAAGAAGAAATTTATCAGACGATCATTACAATCGTGTTTGATAATAAATACTCCCTCCGTTCCTAAAAAATAGATATTTTTCCTTTTAATTTTTGTATCTCAAAAAGAGATATTTTAATTTATAGTATGATGAACTTCCAAAGCTATCCTTCTCCAAACTAATGATGATTAGTAGCAATTCTGGTAATTAAACACTTTATTGAGGGTAGTTTTAGAAATAATTTAGAAAAACTACTCTCTCACATACTTGCCTTAAAAATTGTGCAAATTGGAAAAACACAAAATTGGTCAATTAACCCAATAACGACAAAGACATGTAAAATTTGATCTTTGTTTTAAATGAACGAGAATATAAAAATATCCAAGATGCAAGCAGTTTTATCCTACCCATTTTCAAATATTTTTTCTTATTTTTAATTTACATCAGGA
Source organism: Papaver armeniacum (assembly GCA_023531295.1). NCBI lineage: Eukaryota > Viridiplantae > Streptophyta > Magnoliopsida > Ranunculales > Papaveraceae > Papaver > Papaver armeniacum. The sequence continues at coordinate 917,017 of JAJJWW010000381.1, forward strand.
TGCATCCAGTTTCACCCTCGCTATTTTTTAAGTTTAAGCCAGGATGAATCCAGATTCATTCTTGCTATTTTTGTGGTGTCTATTTCACACCTATACTAATTTTTACCCGTCCATTAGAACCATTTTTTAAAAATATTTGGGGAATTGACCCATTTTGCGATTGGAAAAGTATTTTTTTCTAGAAATGGAGGAAGTATTTGTCGGAATTCTCTATTCTTTTTCGGAACGATCTATAGGGAGCTTGGGAATATTTTGACTGGGTGTACTTTAATTCCTATAACCAAGTTTCATTCCTATACCAAAACTGAGACTTCACAAAAGAACACCAAAATCTTCCTTTATAACTTATTTTATGAACTTTACATTCTACTAGCAAGATCAGTCAGTCACGTCAGTGTTGTTGCCTCTAAGCATGAAATGTTATGTCACCTCTAACAATGACTTACGATGTTTCTTTCGCGTGTAGAACTTGACACAGGCCCCCCACTTTTTCTGCTGGTTTTCATCGTAAACTACCAACGCAGACTTCTCATCTGGTATTGTTGTGTCCTGCAAGCATGGATATTTTTGCTCATCCTCATGTTGCAGCGTTTCTGTCAGATCCAGTGGAGGAGCTGTCACAGCTGAGTCGGAAACACTTTTGACGCCAAGTTCTACTTCCTGTTGCCCTTCAAGTCCTTGTTCTGCTTGCACTACTTCCGGAATGATAGTGTTCCCATCTGTTGGTTGCGGTGTTAGTTTCACCACAGGCATCCTTAAGATTTTCTGGCACATTGTGGTATCCGGGAAATCCAGGAAAGTGTACCGTAAAAATTCTGATCTCTCGGAACTTGTCATCTTAGAGAAACCGAAGGAATTAGTCCATGTATGTAACACTTGGGGAATAGCAGGTAAAATCAGCCTCTCCACTTCTAGTTCCTTATTGAGCTTCTGCTCGAGAACATCAAATAGAATACGGCACATCCCTTGATAACGATAATGGACACGCGTACCAACAAGTGGTACTTCTGCAACCTTTTCGTTATGTATCCTTACTGTTGCAACAGAGATGAGCTCATCCTCTCGCTCCAAGATCACAGTGTAAAATCCCCAAAAGTTCAATCTGTTCAGCTTTGACGTGTTGTTGAAAAGAACATCTTCGACAAGATCTGTCTTTTTACCTGGTTCTTTAATGGGCTCGAAACACTCGTGAATTACAGAGAGTGCTACATTGAGCTTGCTCTGAAGCTCCGTATCATCCTCCTTGTCAGATGTGCCAGCATCTTTCCTAGGTCTCAAAATACTCCATGATAAATTATCCACACCTACTGGAACTGACTTTCCCATAAGTTTCTGGAGACCTGCAAATAACTTTTCGCACTTTATACCGCAGAACCAGCTGCTGTTCAGGTTAGTGTCCAGCTTATCCAACCCTATTTTTCTAACGCACCCCACGTGATATTCGTGATTGCATTGATCGCAGCGCAGAAACTTCTTTTCAGCGTCAGAGTCGCTGTCCAGCTCGCCTTTGCCACATATTCCACATTGACAAGATGGGCAGAACCATTTTCCGTCGGGCAAATCCTTTATTCCAAGACAATCCAAATGAAATGAAGATGGGCATTGATCACACAACACTAATGTACCCCCATAGTGACAAATTGAGCATATATAATCATTCTGCTGGTCAACCATATCTCCTTTATCTTCTTTCTTAGCAATGCAGGTCAGATTATTTTCTTGTAGTTGCTTCTGGCAGTCTAATAACGACCTTCCATCTTGCAAGAAAATCCTGGAAGATGGTCGCATACAATTACTACCAAGATGACGTCCAAAATTTGTCATACCAAAAACCTGTTGGCAACAATTGCACTTAATTCCATTGCCGCTGATTTTTCCTTGCCCAAGTATAGAATTGTCTTTTAAACTCAAGTAACGTACTTTTTCCCTTGGCAAAACCACATTACTTTCAATCAACCAAGAGAGCACAGTTCGAGGGCTTCGATGTGCAGAAGTTGCTATCACATCCTGCCGTGCCCTTTTGCTTGAACGTAAAACATGGGTTTTACCCTCACTATCCTCTCGAGATGCCTTCGTTTTCTTCATTTTAATATTACTGCTACTATGAGGAGATGCAGTACTGTTTCTTTGCCTCTTCAGCTGCTTACTGGATCTTTTTTCTTGTATATGACCTGCTTCCATGTTTTCTTTCGCTACATCCGTACTGTTATAAATTTCTTCTTCTCTACAATGTCCTATGCAAGCAGTCAAGAGAGAATTATATGACTTGTTTCTTGGAGAAACATAAAAAAGATCTTTACGAAAATCCTTCTTAATTATAGGTTTGCTGGTCCAACCAAGAGCAAAGAGGTACTTCTTTGCTATTTCGCGTATCTGCTTAATGTTCTTCGTATGCTTTTCTTTCCTACACGCAATCATATAGTTTCTCAATGGTTGAGGCCAAGATTCAGGTATGGCATCCAGTTTGCTATGAATGACAGGTGGTGTTCCATGACTTTCAGAAGCGTTTGAACAAATTAATGATTTAGAGTCCACATATGGAGAAACGTCCTCATGAGGAGGAGAAGCACAGCCTTGATCCTTTCTGCAAAGAGGAACCGGATGGGAATTGGGACTGATCACGGCCTGGCACGCAAGACGAAGAGAATAGAATGGCGCTCCCTTAAGTGGTCTGTAACGATATATGACTGTACCAGATGTTGCATGTCTTTTATAATCAATCTTCCAGCCAAGATAAGACAGATGCATTCTACATTCTAACACCAAATCGCGTGCGCCAGCAGCATCGTCCTTTTTATAACAATTTAAGTAGGTTTCTAATGCTTCAGGGCAGAACTTAGCTTCAGGAAGGAAATCTTTGCCTGCAGGTAACCACTCTTCTCGCTGAACTGGCTTGGACTCCTTCACTACTAGATAATCTGAAACCACATGATCAGTTGAATGGATGATTTTTCGTCTTTTCGGACTGCACGGACTTGGAAAGTATTCTTCATCTTCCTCCTCACTCAAATTTTCAACAACAGGATCATCATTCATCGATAATGCTAACGGATTTTCTTCGGAAACAACAACCTCATCATCTTCTAGTAAAGACAGTCTAGTATCCTTCTTCATTCTACTCTGAAGTACATCAACAACATACTCGGCAGTCATATGCAAACTCTTGAAAATGCATTCCCTCACCAAATCAGCCCACACTGACTTCTCACCACAAGTCCACTCCTTAATTTTATCCCTAAACCCCTCTAATTGTCTCAGATCATACCAAATCTGTCGAGCCGAAACCGCAGCCAGGATATCAACTTCATACTCTTCAATCACTTCAAGAAACTTCCAGTTCCCTCTAACTTTCCAAGTATCACCAACTTCATCCCAATCTTGAGTTACCCTCAGCGCATGAATCTTCATCATTACTACATCACCTAAATCAGGAAAAAACACTAATCTCTCTACATTCCCGTCTTCGTAATCAAAAACTACACCTTCCCACCATGCATCATCAACTAACGCATCAACACAAAGTCCATAATTTAAACTAAATCTATTCATCTCTTCAATTTCGTTAGGAATCGGCCTAATTAAACCACGATAATTCACCTCATCATAATAATAGTAATCTGTTAATTTAATTGTCTCCTTAAGAAGATTTCCAGCACCTTCATCTTCCAATAGATTATCATATTCAACTTGACAATATAGACGACCGCATGCAATAACTCTTGCAGAATGCCATGAACCACTGAATCCTTCATCAACACTTCGAACCTCAACTTTGTCTCCAAACAGAAACTTTCTTCGTAGAGTATCATCATCTCGTTTCTTCCTCTTTGTATCGCCATCATATTCTAACATTCTAGTTTTCGCCATTGAAAGTCAGAGATGAAGAACGCAATAAAGAAAAGAAATAGGTTATTCTCTATATATAAGGAGGCATATGGGGTACGACTAGGTTTTAGAAACAGAAACACATTAGGAAGAGAGAATCTCAGCTCAGTCCTTTCCTAAAACAAGAAAAAACCAAGGCCTCAAATATGGATGGAGGGAGGAGTATCACTTACCAAAACTAAGCCCACTCGATGGATATTTTGAAACGCCTGTTCGAAGAGCCACTGTTAAGGACGAAGAAATTCACTTGAGATATTGCAGTTGAAATAAACCTTAATGCTACAAAACGATTTCCTTTTCATTGATGTTTTTGTCACTAATCTTCAAATGCTTGGAGGATGAGTAGTGTTGGGACAATTGGCCCTGATACCAATTGATGTATCATACCAATTTTAGGGGTTTATAGCCATCTACATGCTAATCCTGCTGAAACATACTAACAAGAAATTTTAGATTTCTCGGATTGTTTCATGAACCTCACTACGATTTAGGATGAGAAAAAGAATCACACAGATGTAAGTCATAAACAAAAAAAAAAGGTACTCACATATTTAACGTAGTTCAACAATGTACATATGTATATTGTCTACATCCACCAGAACGGCTACGACCTCTTTTTTATTATAGAATCACACAGTAACCGAACACAAGAATTCTCACAAAAACTTTTTATAGCTACATAGAAGTGTCGTCACCCATAATAGATTATTTTTACCACATTATCTACCACAACAATATGATTTCTCTTCAAACAAGATGGATTTCTCTTCAAACAAGATGTCTGACCAACATATCCATATGAATAAACGTCATATCTCTCAACATCGATAAGTACTCCATAAGCACCATAATGATGTACTCCTTCCATCATATCATTGATCTCTCACATGCTTGTTTGTACCCAAAATTACTTTTAAGCACTAAACACGATTGATTGGTGATAATGATGTGAAATTAGGGTTAAAAAACGTATAAAGATAAATAGAGGAGACAAAGATTTAACGTGGTTTGCGGAGTTGTGCCTATATCCACGAAGGAACGGAGAGATATTTTATTGATTGGTTGATACAATAATTTTACTCTGGGTTAGCTAACCTAAAATTACATACCTTCGTGTGTGTGTGTATATATATATATATATATATATACTAGGTATCACCCCGGCCTACGGCCGGGGCTCAACCTCTCTGATCGCTTTTTGTTTCTCTGTTCGTTTTTAACCATTTTTTTAATATTAAAGGTTGTTTAGAAAATACTATTTATTTGCTTAAAACGATTGCTATTACCAAAAGTTGAATCAGTTCACTTGAATAAAAATTAAGGCCATAGATTAGTCGAAACATGCGGTCTCAGTGTTTTGTTGGTCGGGTCATATTAATCGGAGCCTGCAGTCCTGCCATAGATTAAAGATTAGTTGCGATTAGGTTGAAATCATGGGGTCGAGCCTATAAGTTAGCCAGGACCTGCAATCCTAGTATTTTGTTGGTCGGGTCAAATTAGTTGGGGCTACAGTTCCGTGCGTGACCACCTAAGCAATTCCAAGTGTTTTGTTAGTCGGGTCACATCAGCCGGGCCTTACAGTCCCGGCCGTGGCCACCTAAGCAGTTCCCAGTGTTTTGTTAGTCGGGTCACATAAGCCGGGGCCTACAACCCCGTCCGTGACCGCCTAAACAATTCCCATCGTTTTGTTAATCGGGTCACATAAGCCGGGGCCTACAGCCCCGGCCGTGGCCACCTAAGCAATTCCAGTGTTTTGTTAGTAGGGTCACAACAGCCGGGGCCACCTAAACAATTCCCAGCGTTTTGTTTGTCGGGTCATATCTGCCAGGCCACTTAAGCAGCTCCCAGTATTTTGTTAGTCGAGTCAAATTAGCGGGAGCTGTGTCGCGTCAAATAGTGGCCCTTATATTCTTTTAAAATATTAGGTAAAACGTAGACCTCACATTAATATCACTGCGAAATTCCAGGGTTTAAGCGTATGAGTTAGCCGGGGCATGAGGCCTGGTGTTTTATTGGTTGGGTAAAATTAGCCGTGGTCCCTTTAAGTGTATAAGTTAGGTTAGTCGTCTTTTAATTAGGAAATTATGTTGGATTATGGAATCTAAGTCTTTTTTATATCGTCAGCATGAAGACACGAAGAGTAAAAACACAATTGGTGATAAGGGTTTTGATAATTCTATGTAATGAAAATTAATTAGGGATAACTATTGTTGTCGATTAATGAATTCTTACTGGGATATCAGTTCACTGATTAGCCAGAGATGAAAAGGATTGATATTAGAAGGGAGTTGTGGAGAGACATAGCTAAACAGACATGTATGTTGTGCCAATTGATAATCATACTGATGATCGAGAAAAAAGAAAAAAGTTGATAATCTTATTAACGTCTACTGTACTAACTAAGTCACTTAATTGGTTTATCAAAATCAAATCACAATTATCCCATTAGCAAACAAATCATTGATTTCAGAAGCGTATACACTGTCATTATATATATACTTTCTTATTTTTTGTTTTGTATAATCCCTATATATTAGGACAGGACGTATTAATATTTACCAATTATAGATTTTAATTGAATTAATTAAAAAAAAAAAAACAATTCCACGGTTAGTTAAGAAACCATATTAGGAAACTGTATTATTAATTATTATTATTAATTAATTAAAGAGACCTTAACAAAATCAGGAAATCCAGGGCATCCAACGCACGAAAATATCCCTCACCCAACTCTCGATCCGTACCGTGGGATGACGAAATCGATGGTCGGATTTGTCAGTTTAGACAGACACCACTTCTTTTTATAATATAGATATATAGTAATGTATACCCTAATTAGATAAACTTCATATGCAAGCAACTTGGGCAACAAGACTTCTGGAAACTTCTGGAATCTTCTTTACGGGCCAACGGGCTTAATTAGCGGGCTTTCCGTCAATTTTATTGACGTTACAAACAATACTACCACAACACAAGGGGTGAGATAAATTCCTCATATCTCCACCTCTAACTAAACACATAGCCTAGACCTCCTTATATATATAGGAGTCACAAACTTGATTCCCAAGTATTGGCCTGTATGGATTAGGAAACCAGTACAACTAGGGAACTATGGTGAATTTCATCTTAATTTGGTACTTCGATTCAAACTAGAAAACTTTATGTTTCAATACAATTCTCCACCTCGGATGATGCATTTATAGATTTGATGATCAACTTCTTATCTCTTCATCTTCTGAAATCGATCGACCAAATGCTACCTACGTATATTCACTGCAAGGAATCAACCTGAACGTAGTTCACCAATAATTTGTCGTTGAACCTCAAATAAAAGAGAGAAAAATAAACTTGAACGCTACTAACTCAAGACTTGACAACACAACCTATGACATTTAAATGGGACCCAGTATCCCAAGAATGATTTATTGCTTTTCTCTTTGGGAACAGTGGTTCTAAACAGACCGAGCTGTTAAACCACACAAAAACAATAATTGCAAAAGCTCTCACAGTTTTGTATGGTGGGTCCCGGTGGGCCCGCTGGAGGACAATGGGGGCCACTTATGGTGGGACCAATGAAAAATTTGTGAGGAGTAGTTTTGGCCTTGTTTTTTTGCTCGGTTCAAATAGAATTAAATAGTAGTGTTATTACAAAATACTTTTCAACCTAGTCAATCATACATACATATATATATATATATATATATATATATATATATGTATGTAATAAATTTATCGAAGAAATACATGGTCATACAGTAAAACTTTGATAAATTAATATAGCCTTAGGATCGAAGAAAATTATTCTTTTAGTGAAGTTATTAATTTATCGAGTTAAAATTCAGCCTGTGCAAGACCTAGTTGGGACCAGAAAATTTTATTATTTTAGCGAAGTAATAAATTTATCGAAGATTAATTTATCGAAGTTCTACTGTATGGCAAACGAGTATCGTAACTAATTCATCAAATACATGGTTAGATGTATGAGCCAAATCAAAGCTAGAGTTAGACATCAGAAAGACGAAAAAAAGAAAAAAGCATCATTTTTTATTTTAGAATCAAATCTGTTTGAGATTCATCGATGTAAAGGGAAAAAGGGGATTGGTCTTTTAAGGAGACTAATATACAAAGTGTCTATAGTTTATATGCAAATTAACAATGGAATATGCTTCTGTAATTAAAATTTCTCATGGGCCAAAAACCTTTGATTAATTTATTTGTACCATGAAGCTGAGGTGATCACAATCGCACTCTGAAGGAAAGGAAAAATATATATTTTAATAAAAGAAACATCAAAAAATCTAAATGTTAATTAAAGCAAGAGATTGATGAACAAGATCAAAAAAACAAAACAAACTCAAACATCCATCATGAACGTAAATGAATGTATGACTCTCTATATTGTAACATATCCCATGAATTCAGCATCATTCTCCAGGGCCTTCAACGTCTTAGCTGAAAGGCAAGCCTCAATGCCAATACTACCAGAAATGGATCCAGGAGTTGATGTCATCTTTCCGTCACATCTGTTTCCGCTTCTCACTGCAATCGGTTCTCCCCAACCAAAATCGTTACCAAACATATATTGAATCTTGGTGAGCCCCCACCTAGCAATGGATGATTATTTGACAAGTAGTACTCCATCTTATTTACCTCAGGTTTCTCCATCCAAGACTTCCCGTAACTTCGAATTGTTGCATCGTTAACCGACCGAACTGTCTGGTTCAATACTAAAGCTCCCAACTCAAAACCACCGGCTTCTAGTAATTCATGAACTTTTGCAGTTGCAGCTCCATGCATGGCCGAGTTCCCAAAGAACATTTCAGGCAAAGGTGGATCTAACCTGCCTTCAGTTCCTATGGCTAATAAAATAGAGGTCTCTTCATTTGGATCTAAACACCTAGCTCGTGTTACAGCTACCCATACATGAGCCAACACCGCTTGTAAAGAGGATATTATAACATTTTTATGATCCTCATCGTCTCTCGCCGTCTTAGAGTTGGCTTTTGCTTTAAGTTTTGCAATGTTTTCTTGGGTGAAGATAAAGACTCTTTCATCAACTGGCTTTTGCTATACTCTCTCACACAGCAAAAAAACAAAGATTCAGTATGCAAAAAAGAAAAAAAGAAAAAGAAAATAATGAATATATCGTTGAGTGTTTATGGAAAAAAAATTTAGCCCCAGACAGAAATTGCTGGCTCCGCTGAATTCAATATTAATCGTTGAGTGTTTATGAAACTGTTTTTATCCTGCATATTTTGAAAAACTAAAAAAAAAAAAAATATGCAGGATAAAAACAGTTTCATTCTGATTTAATCTGTGTTGTTCCTGAACTCATTCAAGTTTTACCATAAAAAAAAATGAAGAGCATCTACGATTGCACATGAGTCAGTAGAATGCATAACCATAGAAAGAATTTGGAAATTCAAAGCATCTGCAAGAATTATATGAATAAAGTCAATGTTATTATTCAGTTGAATACATAAATAAACAAAATATGAAAAGCTGGTGAGTATTGAGTAATACAAGATGAACCTGGATTCATCTATGCTAAATCATCACATGAAAAAACACAGTTCACAAACAATTGAATTAGATTATTAACTAAACTTAAAAACACATCATCTGAAATCTAATTTGGTACGATTAATATTGAATTCAGAAACGCCTAGAAGATCAGGAGTAAAAATCCAAAGTTAATAAAAATTAAAACACATCATCAATAGCTAATGAAAATTCAATTTTTCTTCAACCCGGAGCTTATACCAGCAGAACCCATTTTCAGGCACACATAGAGAACCTAGTCTTCTCATCACCATCGACTTCCATTTCGATCAAATATCATATCCAAACTTGAACGAAAATCTGTAATTTTCTTTTGAATAATGACAATGGAGGACATAAAGATTAAAGAAGCATGTTCTTCCGATTAAGAGAATCTGTTTTACAAACTTGAAATAGAATCGGAAGAATCTGTTTTGAATATTTTCAAAAGATGCTTGGTAATTTTTCATCGAGAATCTGTTTGAGGATGAAGAAGCATGTTCTTCTTTGGATCGAAAGTCTTTTTCACCCATAATTAAAGAAGACAAGGACATATTGGTCCATTCCAGTTAATTAATAAACAAAATTCTGGGTGAAATATCCAAAATGGATAATTGAAAAGTATTTTTTTGATTCTTGTCCATTTAAACAGATGTACAAGTCGGTTTTACCCAAGAATTGTTGATTTTGGTCTTTTAAACCAATTTTATGAAAAAATAAATAGTAAAAGATACCGGAATCGACGAGTATTTAATGTTTATATCAGGTATGGTTCCGGGTCCATTAAATTAGGACTCGGACGTCTAGTTTTCTTTCTTTGGATCCGGTTTCGCACTACACCAAATTCTGGATATAGCAACCCAAATTAGCAACAGAGCTAGAGCTGTTTCTAATTAGCAACAAAAATTCTCAGTTGCTAAAGTTGAGCAACAACTTGTTTCTGTTTCTAAATTCGTGACTGCTGAGGTGATGTTTCTATTAGCAACTGCAGAGAAATAGGCGTGCCAACAGTTCGTGTGGGTGGAAACACTTTTAGGTAGTTTTTCTCCCAGTCAACTGGAGTTGTTTTGAAACTGAAACATTATTCCACCCATTTAACCCTATTCCTATACTTATCTCTTTCTTCTTCACTTTATAAACTCCTGAGAAAACCTTCAGCAGCCGTGAGACCCTGTCTTCCCCAAGTCTTGTTTCTCTTTCTTCCTCTAGATCTATAGTTTCTCAATCTGTACACTTATGTTGATCTCTGTCTCTTTTCTATTCGTATCTCAATTCTTCTTTTTGATTTTTGTTTTCTCTCGATACTGTTATCTCTTCTTTCTTAGGGTTTGATTTTGTTTCTGATTCACGTTGTTTGTTTGAAGCGACGAAGAACACCCAGAACACGAACTCCTTTTCAAACATCATCATCTGACTGTCGATTATCAAAATCTGGATGACATGGGGTAACTGTCTCTTCTCTATTCTTTTTTATCGATTTTCCTCAAAATTTTCAATTAGGGTTTCCAATTTTTTGTAATTTAGAGCTTTGAAATCAATTTGTTGAACTCATAGATACTATCATCTAAAGTTTGTTCGATCAATTTTTGCTAAAATTTATGGGGTTTTTTTGGAGTTGTTTTGTTGTTGTTTAATTTCAATGGATTTTGAAGGAATGGAAAGTAGTAAGGAATTATCTCATGTTCGGATTAATATCATTTGAGGATCCAGGAAATTATTCAAAAATCTTTAATTTGCTCATTCTTTGGGGTTTTGATTGATTACATGGGTGATTTTGATATTTGTGTTGAGGCTTGTGCAAGTATGTAAAAGTTAGAGTGAAGCAGAGGGAAGGTCTTCACACTCTTGAAGCTAAGGTAATCCAAATGTTTTTATGAGTTGTTATTTCCATTCTATAATTTTTATCTCATTAAATGGGAGTTCAATGTACTGTTAGATATGTAGATATGTTCTTAATTATGTGGACTAAGCTCTATTGCTTTCTCTCTTCTGGTTTCATCTGTTGTTCGACCACTCTATTCGGCTAAATCTACTGCTATTGTGTCCTTAGGTTTCATCTGTAGACATGATTTAATATTGCTAGTGACGACATACTTATCAGATTCTAAACATTGTACTTTGTGTCTCTTGATGTGGGGTATCGTAGAACATATTTGTATTCTGAGGACTTGGTAGTTCAGGTCTTAATGCTTCAGTTGAAACTTGTGGTCCAACCTTGCCTTCACCCTGATGCTGTTTTAAGTTTCCAACTTTTAGAGCTTTTTATCCGCTGGTCCTTAGAAGAACAACATATAGATTGGGATTTTGGATTTGATTTTTTTTTTAATAAGTCAAAAAGGGATTTTGGATTTGAACTTGGCAATAAAGAGTTGCCTCCTAACAAGTTTCATGGTTTTCTTAACACATTTTTCGTGTAGTGCTTTTCTTTATCATTCTGTCTTCTTCTTTGATTTAGTAATGTATTCAATAATGTATTAGTCCTCAGCTCTTTTTATGACATTTATTTAAGTGCTTGCTGAAATCAGGGGTCGAGATAGATAGTGCAAAGGAGGCGAGTTGGAGGAGGCTGTACAATCATGTTTGAGGATTTGGAAAGAAGCTTAGCTCAATCCTTAAGGAACGTCTACGATAGTGAGTACTTCACAATATGTAATTTAGCAGAGTATGCACCTCTAAAAGCATTCTGCAGTTGGATTCCTTCATTACCAAACTGGTTTTCGTTATCCAACTCTAGTGAATCATGATGCCACCTTAGTTCTTGAGACTATGATCATTATGATCATCGTTATTATCAAATATGGCCTTGTTGATTACTTATGCCTTATAGGAATACTCATTTACTTAGGCATTATGCTGGCCAGAAGTTCTTGCCCATAGTGATAGTTTCAACTGTTACTTCTTCCTGTCATTCAGATCAAAGGCTATAGCTGACTGACCTTTTAGCTCTTTAAGATTTAGGGTGTCAAAAATAATAACCAGAAAGTTCTTGTTCTTGCTCCAGAAGGTTGCAACTATAATTGATAACAGCTGAATCCCGATTGCTGAGATATTTTCTCTAATAATGGGATAATTATACATCTGCAGGGTTGTTTAAATGCGCGTGCTCGAATGCTAAGTGATGTTCACGCTGCACAACTTGTTGTCCTATGTTTAAAGTTAATGGAGGATATGCTCATGGGTAGATCTTTAATAAAGTATGATGCACGTCTAAAGGTTGGTGCCAAAAAAATGTTGTTATGACGTTATTACTGGAGCAGAGTGCAAGTTGAATGACACAGGCTTAGCTGTCAAAACAAGCAGGTATGCAATGTCTCCCCTTTTGTAAACTTCTTAGTAAAAGATTTTGCAAACATGACATGAACTATAGTCATGAGTATTCCTATAGATAACGCAGGTTGCCAGATTTGATACCCATTTCAAGAATTCTCTATCTGAATTAGTTGCATAATAAAAGATATTAGAGAACGATATGGTATACCACTTGGTTAAGCTGTTTTCCTTTCTGAATCACATAACTGAATACTTGAGAAGATTAGAACCACGTCCTCCAAGTGACTCTAAGTACTTGCATCGTTTGGGAACATGATATCATCATTTCTCATCCATCGGGTATGTATTCTTCTGCAATTGGAATCCTTATATTTAGTGTTTGGACTATAAATCATCTGATGTTGTTGGACTAGTCTTTTCTTTAGGTTTTAAACATTTTATACAAAGGTTTTATACTCAGCTTCCTCATAATAAACTATTCTGTTACAGAACCATTGTTTCTACTTATCCAGTCATATGACTCATATAATAGACTATACTATGTTCTGTAGCCATTGCCAACCATAATGATAAAAACCCATTCTTGTTGCATTTAAATAAGATGTGCAAGGAGGGTGCTAATTGGAAGAAGCTGTGTACATCTGCAAATGATTTCTGCAGAGTTGTTCCTTAGCCATAGATTGGCATGCTCTTACATGCACTACTTTATCATCAGTAGAAATGCATAAATGCATAAGTTGATTGACTGATATTGCACTTTGCAGGATGTAGCTAAGAGTTTACGTGGAGTGGAGGGGGTCCGTGGTACCAGCGATTGGGTAAGTGATATACTTATTCAAGTCCCTGTTTTTTTTAGGTAATAGATGAAGTGACTTGTTTGTCTGAATATGTAATTTCTTCCACCGCCAAAATCTTGCATGATTTATGTCCATATTTTGTTTTAGAATGAAGCTGTTCTGTTTGCTTTTATAGTTACTGATTCTTAGATTATGTGTGTCGTATTGTAAAACCTAAATTGGGATGCTTGTTAAAAATTCCAGAGTTTGAAGAGTATTGCCGAGATGATCAGTTCAGTTCTGGAAACAAAGTATCTCAACTACTGAGCTTCACTCATCAGAAATTCCAACACTTACTCGAGTCTCATTGGTCTCCAATATCTTTCAGGTATAAGCAAATCATTAGCAATAGAGTATATACCCTGAATTCTGAAGTATCCTTACTTTCTTATTTGTTATCTCTAACTATATGTATCTGTGACAGGTTCTTCATCATCTTGGTCGTATTTACAAGACGAGAATTCAGCATCCTCGTGTGATCATCCTCTCAAAGCCACAATAATATGTTGCATTCTGATTACTCACTGTAAGAGATTGTAACATTCTGTTTCTATATGCAATCCTTAGAAGCTAAAACAAACATAGTTGCACCAGCACAACGTAAGAAACAAGAACATATTTACATATGAAATCTTTCAGTTGTACAGTTTGACACCTGATTTTCTTAATGCGACCTATATTTGGTTCCCTTTCTTTGTAGAATGTCTTTGAGGTTTAAACCTGTGGGAATGTCTGTGTGAATATAGAGTATGAGAACTATCAGATTTAATTGCTGGATATAAAATGAATCAGGCTTTTGCAGGGAACTGGGGTATTGCATGATAAATTGTGGGGAAATCCGTTTTGACTAGGTCAACGAAGACTTGACCTTTTTTTTTTGTTGCAAAAATATTAGCAACTAAAAAAATATGTTGCTAAATCAGAACTGAGAACAACTATATCCTGTTCTACTAAAATATATCCTGGAATAACTCTAAAATTAGCAATGAGGAGCAACATCTTAGTTCTGTTTCTATATTTTGATTTCGCAACAGCTCGTTTTTGTTGCTACTGCCGTTGCTGACCGAAATTAGCAACAGAGCTAGAGTTGTTGCCAAAAACTGCGACATGGTGTTTAGCAACGGCAAAAATCTGTTGCAAGCCCGGTCAGCAACAAATTTAAGCTGTTGCTAAACGTTAAATTTGGTGTAGTGTCGGGTCCTACAGTATCTAGGAGGAACCACACCCATTCACAGCTCTAACAATAACCATTAGAACTAGATTGTATTCTTTTTTTAACAGAAACTAAAAACTGGTATTTTTACACACATATTTTTACAATTAACCGCCTCAGTCGAGTAGACCTAACCCCTAAAACTCAACCCGATGGGATGTGTCAATTGTATTGAGCCCCATCTAGGGGTGAGCATTTGGATTGAATCGTGGAGTTGGTATAGCCCATCCGTTTTTTTATGGGTAGGTGTCCAGCTCATACATTAATGATGGTCTGGATGCAGGCGCAATATGTGGGATCCAATAGATTCTGGATCGGATGTGGATAGTATCTTGAAAATTTGTTGGATATCCACGCCCGCTACATTATATATATAAAACTTTCGTAAAATATGGGTGTACAATATTTTAGTTACATTGATCCATTATATATTATCCATCTTATTTCTTCATCATTTTGTTTTTACCATGATAAAATTGCCATATATTCGGCCAGAATGTTGTTCGGACCATCATTCAGCTGTCATCCAAGTCAGTCATCCAACCCACCATCCTGCCCAGTCTGTTATGAATTCAATTGTCGATATATGGTCAAAGTCAATTGTCAGTCAATGGTCAAAGTCAATTATCGGTCAACGGTCAATGACAACATCAAGTGGTCAAGACCATGTCTACTCGACCGGTCCAAAGGTACATTTTGTTTAGTCTACTTCACCGGTCCAGTTCGTCCAACTCGACTTACCCAACTCAGTTCGTGGACTGAATTCTCCCGACTTGGTTCATTTATGCTCCTAGTCAATATTTCGGCCATGTTGTAAGCCAGTCTACTATCGAGTCTGTCAAACATATTTCCAGCCATGTTCCCAACCAGTATGCCATCCTGAATGCCATCCCATTATGCCTCCCAACAAGTCGGGATAATCTTCTAGCAAATCGTGTCAGTCAAAGCTCGACAGTCGCAGTCAATATGCAACCAACTACAAAAGTCAACCTGCCGGTCAAAGTCAAGGGCCACCACCGAAATCTGCTGGTCCATGACAGTATGGCCCGTTTTTACCGATCCAATGCCAGAATCCGCCCTGAAGGTTCCAGAAGTTTCTCGCTTTTTTATTTTTATATATATCTCATTCGTTATGCGAGGGAATTGAGTGTTTTTTTGGCTCATTGCGATTGTCTTTCGTTTCCCTACAAAATCGAGGTGAAAATTGATGTGTTTCAAAAAAAAAAATTGAGGTTTGGGGGTGCGACAAGGAAAACTTTCATCGACCACCATATCATTTTCAATGTTCGTATAAGTTGTTGAGTTGATTTCTATGCACAACATGCTCGAGTATAAAGTTCGTGAAAACTGTTGGGTTTATTTTTTATCCACAACATGCTCGTGTTCAATGTTCATAAACGCTGGTGTGGCGAATTTTTATCCACAACATGCTCAAGTATAAAGTTCGTATATTATGTCGTATCGATTTTCTATCCACAACATGTTCATGTTCAAAGTTCGTAAACGCCGTTGTGAGGATTTTCTATTCACAACAAGATCGAATACAATGTTTGTGAATCATGTTGTGTTAACAATTCTTACACAACATGAGATTAAAGTTCGTTTAAGATTTTAGAGCTATGTTCGGAAAATTGTTGTGTTGACTTTTCAGCCGACAACATGATCGATTTCAAAAGTTCATGTTATACATTGTGTTGATTCTCAGTCCCCAACATGATTGATCTTTAAAGTTATTGAAAATTATTGAGTTGATTTCTGTCCACAACGTTATCAACTACGAAGTTCGTGATAGTTGTTACGTAGACTTTTCAGTCCCCAACATTATCAAGCTCAAAGTTCGTTAGAGTTGCTGCTTGGGAGATTCTGCAGTAAATCTAGTTCTTGCATAGACTTTCAATCCGCAACATGATCGAGTTTAAAGTTTGTTAGATTGTTGTCTGATATATTCTCCAGCAACTTGATTTATTTTATAGTTCGGAGGAGTTGTTGCCTGAAAAATTATCAGCAATATGCTCGGAAAATAAAATCGACAATCATCACCATCGGGAAACATCAATGTAGCCAGTAGACATCCTTATCACCATATCAATAAAGTCGCAATAACACTTCCCATAAGGTATATGCAGAACTTATTTATTTATTTTTGTATCACTTCGTAGCATCATGCATATCATCTTAAATATCTACAATGTGGCGAGCGTTTTCACATGCCATGGCATGAGAAGATACACATATCTCAACTTTGTGCGCATCGATCTTGAATAGCAGGATTGGCCCCTGCGCGAATTCTTAATAGCAGAAATCCCTCATCCACTTTCCATGTGCGAGCGAGATGCAGTAAGGAAGTACACCCTTGTGCGAGCATTAAGCAGCATGACAATCACTATCATCTTGGGGCGAGTTGTAAATCACTTCAACTGCGACGACCATCTCTTGGGGGCGAGATATATAACACCTCGACATATAAAGTGGTTATTTTGCGACGTGTTGCGTAACACTCTATACGCTTTGGGGCGAGAGTTACGTAGCACCTAAATGTAATGCGGAATTCATCTCCGGGAAATCACAACAAAGGAAAATTCAAACTTCTTAATCCTAAACCGAGTTACGGGATTAAGAAGAGGCGAGTATACACCATAATTTTTTGATTCAAATATCGTCAAACTGTAACGTTAAAAGAAGCATGCGTATGACTGATGCATCCCCGTCGATTGCAAATGCGACAGTACAGTTTTGCTCATAACTACTGCAGTCAAGCTGATCGCAACTGGTGCAGTCCAACTGATCACAACTGCTGCAGTCCAGTTTTGCTCGTGTAATTGATGCAGTGCAGGTTCGTTTAACTATTGTAGTCTAGTTGATCGCAACTGCTATAGTCCAGTTCCACCGCAAATAGCTGCAGCCCAGTTTTCTTAACAATTTTTGCAACTCACTTTCGCAACAACTTCTATGCAGCTATTACTGCGGTGCAATTTCACCAGTAACTGCTAGGGTCCCGTTTCGCTAGCAACCATTGCAGTCCAGTTTCACGCAACTATTCCAATCTAGTTTTACGCTTATGTTGGAGATCAATTCGGCCTTTTGCCAGTTTTTTCTAACAACAATGGTTCGTCCTCACCTGTTATCATTCAGTCTTCCAACCATAACAACTTCACCTGGTTATGGCATTTTGGTTATGATTTTTGCAAACAACGAGGAAAAGTTGCTTCTTACTTCAACAACAACAATTCGCACTTGGGAGCGAATTTCATCAACGACTGTCAATACAAAAAGTAAAATGAACTTCTTAACCTCCACAATAGGTTGGAGGTTAAGAGCAGGAAATGTTTGTACCACCATAAAATTGCCACGTATAGGGCCAAAATGTTGCTTGGACCACCATTAGCTGTCATCCAGTGATAGACACATTTTTGTGTCTGAATTGTCCTCATTGTCTCTATTGTTAGTCTCAATTTTTTGTACTAATTTTGGTGTTTTTATGTGTGTAGGTGTTTTTGGAGAAATACACTTGTGTGGAAAAAAATTGCTCAAAAAGTGTTATTTGGACCCCCGAGAGAAAAGTGATAAAGGCACCCTCATTTTGGATAAGGGCACCCCAAGGAGCCAGTACGCTATTCGCACCCCGGATTGGTTAGGGGACACCACCTTCTTCATTCAAATATCAAAAATTGGTGGGAAAACTGTGTTCATCAATGGCAGACTCTGGATTGGATTTTTGGACGTGTTAGAAGGAGATTCAATGGCTGATATTGATTGGGATGACTTGTTAGAGCCTAATGTGGTGGTATAGGCCTTTTGTTCGATTAGTTTTGTTTGGATAATCCTAGAGAAGAAATCGGGGCACACATACGACGGAAGGGATATTCACGGGATTACACGATTCTTCGCTCGTGTTTGGATAGAGCCCAGTTCTTTGAAGGAGCGTGAAATAGTTGAATTAGGAAGGTTGGATTGATACAGACGCGTGCTGCTACAAAAAAAGAGAAAGAATATATCCCGAGAATAATTTTATTTACTGCCGAGCTTTGGAAAGATTTTTGTGGAGTTATGAGGGGATATCTTTGCCCTGTCGAGTATATATAAGTGGCTGAGGTCGAGTAGAAGTTTTACGGAGAGATTAGGAGCAGTTTAGAGCGTCAACATGGTGAGAATCGAGAGTTGCAGAGAAAAGTTTCTGCTGCTGCAGAACTGAAGAACACGAAGAACAGACGGCCAAAGACCGTCGTTCTTCAACAGTGTCAACGACAGAGCACTGTGGGTCGTAGTTGGTGGCAGTCTTAAATAAATAGTAACAACGACAGGAAGGCTTTATCGTTCTTTGCAACAGCTCGGTTTGTAACACTTATAACTGTTACAAACCCGGTTTTTATTTGATATCTCTCCTTTTCATCATTTGTAAGCACCTTTGAGCAATAAAATCATATTTTGAGCGTGTTTCCAACATGATGAGCTAAACCCCATACTGGGATGACGGAGGAAGACGAATTTCATACATGGGTAAAATTATTTAATTTTTTTTTAGACTTTTGCATTAATTTTAATTGAAAAATGATTTGAATTAATTGGTTGTCATTTAATTTGATGATGTATGCTTAGCTTAATTGTTTTGATACATCATGCTTAGGATTTACAACCAATCTTTTGAGGATCTATCTTGGCAAAAATAAGAGTCCGTGTTTTTATTTGTTGAGCGATAATTGTTAAAAGAATTAATATTTGAACCTTTTGTTATGAGTTTGGCCGAATCCTGAGTCCCAGCACATCTCTTCATCCTGTGACAATATTTGTATATATATTTTCTTTATCTTTAGTATTTTCTTTTATTAAAACTTAAAATCAATCCAACAAAGTCCGAGTGAACGACAACCCTTAGTACTACAACATCATTGAAAATAACCATCAATTTTTGGCGCCGCCGACGCGGACTTGTGTATAGATTTGTTTTTAGGTTTTATTTTTATTTTATTATTTTTGTTCTTTTTTACGTCTTTTGGTATTTCTTTTTTTGTTTTCAGATTTGGAACGAGAAAAAAAGAAAAAAAAAAGGAGAAAGTTACTGAAAACAAAAGCGAAGCCAAAGAAGGAAAGAAAAGAGGAATCCAAAAGGAGTGAAGAAGAAGATTTTGTATATTGTTATTATTATCATTATTTTTTTTTTTAGAAACTGTAATTAGGTAATTATTTTTGTAATCTTTTATTTTTGGACATTTTTATTTTTTTTATCTTTGGACTTGGACATTGGACATTTTTTTTAAACCCTGAGGAAGGGTTATTTAAATAAAAACTGCACAGGGAAGGACGACGATTACGATATCGTCTCGGCCCCTCGGGTTCGTACATGACATAGGAGTCGTGGCCCGAGTCGACTTCAACGGTTCATCCCCCGTCTGGAACAGGAGGTAAGAATTCTAAACACCCGCGAATCCCCTGCCAGCGGGTTTACTGGATGATTTCGTGTGAATATATGTCGAGGAACTAAATCCGGCTGTTTTTAATTTCCTAGTAAAGGGCAATGACTGGCCATACAAGATAAGGGTTCGGATTTCATCACCGTTCTCTTCTTGCCCGCCTTAGGAAAACGAAACCAAACACGAACCTAAGCCTAAAATTTTGAATAGAACGAGACCGATAGGGTAACGAGCTTAATAGGAAAGTCGTTCGAAAAATATTGGTTACTTTTTTAGCATACTTCGAAGTTCATGATGGTTTCTGTGAGTTGAATGCGTGACTGCGCCACCTTGTAATGCGGTGAGGCCTTGGGTATCAAAGCTCCACGCAGCTTCCCTCGCCTCTATTCAACTTACTTAAACTCGGATTGATTCCGAGAGGGGTTTGCTCATATTGTAACGAATTCCCTTTCGAAGGATTAGAAGCCGGTCTAGAAACAATCTAAGTGGAGCCATCATGCTTTTTGTTTGCTAGAAATCAAAGAGGTTTGTTTTGGTCGAGTCGGCCTTGTTTGTGTTTGTGTAGAATTCCCTTGCAGGTTAGGATGTCAAACCGGTATTATAATATCCATCACAATGAATATGAATATCCAATTTGAACATTATGGACATCACTCTTTTTATGACCATAGTGTGAATAGTGGTTGGGAACGCCAACCTTTGGAAGGTTATGGGTCATACCATGGTGAGCCCAATTACTATCCACATGTGCATCGGTCATTCGAGCAAGAAGATTATAGTAATAGTTCTTCGTCTCTAGAGGATACAATCAAACTTTTGAAAAGTAGTCCTTATTATGATCCTTCTGTTCCTCTTCCTTCTTTAGAAGATATCCTCAATAGATTAACTCAAAACTTAGATCCAACACTAAGGGAACTTTCTTTGGAGGAGACCCTTGAGAGGATAGCTGAGTCGACACGTAGACTTGAGTTAGAGACGAATGAAAGTATTGCTCGAAATAACTTGAATTTCCAATATAGTGTATCCAATAATAACTTTGAGAATGAAGATAGTTATTCACATAATCAAGATGATGAGGTTAGAATTGGTAACACTACTTTTTTAGATGAGGTTCAACCATTTTCATGTTATTATAATAATGATTATGATGAGGATAGTGTTGATGAAGAATTTGAAATGAATAGGCATAGTGATCAGGAATTTGCTACTCCAATTGAGCTTTATAATAATAGAGTTATTTCTGGTTCATATCCTAATAATTTTTACAATTATTCACCTATTCAAAAGGACGAGGATTTGACTAGAGATACTGTTTTAGACGATGTAGTATTTCCTGTTTACGAAGTCTATAATGGTTTAGAGGAACGAGTTTATCCTGAGAATATTATTTTAGAGTCTAACGATTTAAAAAAAATAGTCTTAGATGAAGAAGATGAACTCGTAGAGCTTTTAAATATGAGTGAGGATGCATCACCTGAGTATAATCTACATGAAGCAATTAACCATTTTCAGGATTTTGATAATCTAGAAATTAGGGAAATTGTAGCTAGTCTATCTAGAGACACCCAAAATTCTAAGTTTGGGGGTGATTATCATTCTCCTTGTGCCTTACCTTTAGATCTTACAGAGATCCCTCACTTGGGACTTGATATGTGTGCCTCAACCATTGTGTCAGATTACCTTCATGCTAGCTCTCCCGAACCTAATAATGTCCAGGAAGAAGTTCAGTTGTTAGAAACCCATCCTCTGGTTGATGTGGTTAACCCAGGCTATGATACCAAAATTGACTTTGTTTTCACACCAAAAACTTTTCTTTCAATTGTGGGAACATATGAGTTACAAATGTGTCAGTTATTAAGTTTTGAGACTAAACCTAATTACTTTAGGAGATTAGGTCGACACATTTTTCTATGAATGACCACCACCGTGGTCAACTGTGTGAGTCAAATCTGATTGACTTAGAGGATCCCTAGTTATTCAGGTTAATGTTATGTGCTTCTAAGTTCTTATTCGAGTTTTTCCAGAATCTAGGACCTGAACATTCGGATCTAACTTTTGAGGAAATGCAACCCATGAAAATATGTTATCTAGACCCAGTTATAGAACCTGAACCTAAACCACAGCTATTTGTAGTTGTCTTAAATAGGAAACTAGACAAGGGTGTGCTTTATTTGCTAATTTTCTTGGGATGTTGTAGATTCATTTTACTTGTGATAGCCATATTCGGTTTTGGTGATCCGCAGTTATTCCGGCTATTACTTTATGATTCTATGAGGTGACTAATTCCTTCTGATGTCTGGCTGAAGACTTTAAACTTAGCACTTCTTGGGAGGTAACCCATGCTCATGCAACACGGTAATATCTTTCCTTACTCTTCTCTTCAAGTGGTAAAAGTTTCTCATTGTTCATGCTTTTAATTTCATATTTAGAACATTGAGGACAATATTAGATTTAAGTTTGGGGGTATGGGAGAAACTTTTTAGTTGCAGTAAATAAACTCCAGAGCCTAGAAATTTATGCTTATTAAGGTTGGCACTAACTAATCTAAGTGGATGGGAACATCTTGGTTGTAGGAGTTGAGGAACCAATCTGATTAGATGGAAACATCTAAAAGAGTCTATTCATAAAAGCACAGAGCTCAGGTGTTAGAAACCCATCCTATGGTTAAGGTTAAAAACATGGTAGTTTCGCCATATCCTCGAGATGGAAACATCGAAAGAGTCATGATCATTTATTTTTTTATTTTTTTTTATCATTGCTAGGGTGAAATAGAGTGACTGAGATTCAAAAAAAAAAAAAAAAATTTGAGACCAGACCACTAGACCAACCGGAATAAATATAATAAAGTCGATCACTGGTACCCTTGTATATGCCAGCTGAGTTGACCTAGAGTTAGTATTATCGACCATTGGTTCCCTTGTATATGCCAGTGTGTTGATATTAGTCCAGACCAGTATCTCAGTACATTAGGATAGGTTCACTTTAGTCAACATCTATGTTTTTATCTACATCCATCTTCTTAATCTTTCTATGTGATTGGTTGACTCCGGTTTATGATGTCCAAAAACTATCTGAGTAGAGCTCTGTCACTTTATATGAATTTTAGTATGCTTGAGTGCAAACTCGTGTACAACAATTGGAATTTCGCATCAGGGTACTTCCTCCTGTAGTCAATGATTGTATGCCAACCAAGGAGATTTTTTAGTGCCTTCCAAGGTTCTGCGTAGATGGCTAGGGTCTGGAATAAAGGTTTTGTGGGTACACCTCTGGTAAACCTTCCGGAGACAACACTCCGCCACTAGGGCCACCTAGGGGTTCAAATGATTTTTCTAGAATAAATTTGCTCGAGGACTAGCAAATAATAAGTTTGGGGGTATTTGATAAACACATTTTTGTGTCTGAATTGTCCTCATTGTCTCTATTGTTAGTCTCAATTTTTTGTACTAATTTTGGTGTTTTTATGTGTGTAGGTGTTTTTGGAGAAATACACTTGTGTGGAAAAAAATTGCTCAAAAAGTGTTATTTGGACCTCCGGGAGAAAAGTGATAAAGGCACCCTCATTTTGGATAAGGGCACCCCCAGGGAGCCAGCTGCTATTCGCACCCCCGGATTGGTTAGGGGGACACCACCTTCTTCATTCAAATATCAAAAATTGGCGGGAAAACTGTGTTCATCAATGGCAGACTCTGGATTGGATTTTTGGACGTGTTAGAAGGAAATTCAATGGCTGATATTGATTGGGATGACTTGTTAGAGCCTAATGTAATGGTATAGGCCTTTTGTTCGATTAGTTTTGGCTGGATAATCCTAGAGAAGAAATCAGGGCACACATACGACGGAAGGGATATTCACGGGATTACACGATTGCTGCTCGTGTTTGGATAGAGCCTGGTCGCTGAAGGAGCGTGAAATAGTTGAATAAGGAAGGTTGGATTGATACAAACACGTGCTGCTACAAAAAAGAGAAAGAATATATCCCGAGAATAATTTTATTTACTGCCGAGCTTTGGAAAGATTTTTGTGGAGTTATGAGGGGATATCTTTGCCCTGTCGAGTATATATAAGTGGCTGAGGTCGAGTAGAAGTTTTACGGAGAGATTGGGAGCAGTTTAGCACGTCACAGGGTCGAGAAAATCTAGTTACAGGGAACTACCATTTCTGCTCCTGCTGAAGAACACGAAGAACATCAACGCACAGGGGATCGTTGTTCTTCTACAGTTACAACGACACTTAGCCGAGGGTCGTAATATGGAAGGCAGACTTAAAATTTCAGCAACAACAACACTTTACATGTATCGTTCTCTGTAACAGTCCATTTGTAACAATTTTTAATTGTTACAAATCAGGCTTTTCATCTCTTCTCCCTTGTTCATCATTTGTAAACCATTTTTGAGCATTAATAATGATTTTTGAGCGTGTTTCCAACATGGTGAGCTAGAACCCATCACTGGGACGACGGAGGAAGTTTGTTTTGCACCCATGTGGTAATTCCATTTAATTCCTTTATGACTATTTGCACTATTATAATTGATTTATGATTTTTCTTGAATATTTGTGAATTCGTTAGATGTCGCATGCTTAGTCTTAGGTACTTTAGATGCGTCATGCTTGTGAATTACATATATTTCTTTATAACATCTACCTTGGCAAAGAATTAGAGTCGATGTTTGTTATTTTGTGAGCATTAATTGTCCGGAATTAATAGATGAACCGCATGAATGTGAGAATTGGTGGAATCCCGAGTCCCAGTAACTCTCTTCGTCTTGTGACATAAATTGTATATATTCTCTATTTTTATTATTTTTCTTTATTAAATCCTAAAATCGATTTCAACAAGTTCGAGTGAACGACAACCTTACTACCACTTTCTACAACATTATTGAGTCACACCATCCAGCCCCCAGCCTTTATAGTCTACCATGAAGTCAACTGTTGGGCGATGGTCAAAATCAATTATCAGTCAACCGTCAAAATCAATATTAAGTGGTCAAGACCATATCCACCCCACCGGTCCGCCGATGCATTTTTTTAGTATATTTCACCGGTATGGTTCATCATAATCGACTTACCCAACTCGGTCCGTGGACTGAATTTCCCAGTTCGGCCCATTTATGTTCTCAGTCAATACTATCCAGTTTTGTCAAACATGCTACCAGCCCATTATGCCTCTCAACAAATCAAGCTAGTCTTCCAATAAGTCATGTCAGTCGAAGCTCGACAGTCGCAGTCAACATGCAGCCAACAACAAAAGTCAACCCGCCGATCAAAGTCAAGGCCCGCCAGTCAATGACAGTTTGGCCCATTTGTACCAATCCAATTCCAGAATCCGTCATGTAGGTTCCAGAAGTTACTGTGTTGGTTGTTGACTGAGTCACTGCGGATAAAGTTCTGGAGTACAGATGTCTTACTGGCCAAATTACTTGCATATGAAGTTTATCTTGAAATCTGGGTTTATCCCATATATTCAATCGTACAAATAGAGGCGGATCTAAACCCTAAAGGGACACACATAAACACATGCCTGGATACAATAAAATACATAGAGAAATACACTAGCAGACTCTAACAGGGATCAGAAAAACCATTATAATCCATATATCAATATAATATCTCTTCCTATGGGGATTCGTCCGTGGATGTAGGCAAAACTTGCCGAATCACGTTAAATTTGTGTTTCTCTTAGTTATGTGTGTATGGTGTTAGTAATCCTATTTTATGTCATCATCATCAAATCAATCGTGTTCTGTGCCTGAAAGTATTTTCGGGTACAAAAACATTTACTGATATTGGCATTTGAATGAAAGGATGGGACAAAATAGGTATTAACAACTACATTTTCCATTAGTAATGAAAAATATGAACCGTCAAACTTTTGTGACAACTTATTTGAAGACTAGTCGGTTAGTACATTATCTTTTTGGGGATGATAAGATTACTAAGCATGATGATATGAACTATATATAACGGATTAAGTATGAAACTTAAGTATGATATTGCTTTAAATAATCCTTTTAGTACCCTCCTTAAGTTTGCATCCACTAGAAATGATGCTTGAAGACAGATAAATCTCGACTTTTTTTCCGTTTTCTCCGGAATGGAATGGTATCTTTGCTTTGGATTTTAAGGAATATGAGAAAAGTTGTATGACTAACTTGAAGGGTGAGTTTCTTTAGTGGAACTTTGATATTAGGTATTTACTAAGATCATATTTTAGTATGGGTGGTAGTTCCCCTTGGGTAGTTTTTTATTTATTAGGTTGCTTTCTTAAATAAGCCAAAAAAAAAAATGATGATCAGCTCTAGATGATCAATGTTCTTAACCATACTTTTGTTTCTCGTTGTTTAAAGAACTTTTGGTTCAAGGTTTTTAAATAGTGAAGCGTATCATGACTTGTTTTTCTTTTTTGCGAATCGATTCGTATATTAAATCGTGAAACAAAGATTCATTGCGAAATATAAGTAGTATTAATTAGAAGAGGTGTGTGTTAGTGATATTTTTTTATGTAAGTAGAATTATATAAAGATAAAATAAAGTACTTAATAATCAAACAGGAGCGTGAAACATGGTCAAGCTCCTAGCTAGCTTGTGTGCACGAGGTATGACGGTCAAATCCTCACTTTACTTTTATTCCTTCGAAAAAATTAAACTCCGTCAAGAATAGTTAACTCGGGATGGAGTTTACGATTCTTTGTCCAATCACTTCATACTTATGATTCCAACGATTATCGAGTTCGTCACTTGTACAAGTCTAAGAACCATGTTTTAGTTGGTTGAAGGATATCATATTATTTCTTGGCATGTTATTAAGATTGTTATGCTTGTTTTTGAGGCATGTTAGAATTCTTTGGATCTCCAACGGTTGATATGTCTATCTTTAAGTACTTGGGCTGTTATGCTGGTTTACAATTTGCATTTATGTTTGATATACCTCGACATAAGACCTTTGACCCATTTTATTCCTTCGGCGAGGTTCTGGGAAGTCGGTGCACATATTCAGTATAAGTGTAGCTAGTATCACGTTGATGTTCACCAGTTGGATGGGTACTTAAAGAGTCTATTCTGTTAAAGATCTTATAGGTTCCTCGTTTGGTTGTTTTCCCTCATATTATGGTTTCTTGTTTTTTGGAATACCTGAAATCTTTTTCGGAGTGACATTTTTCATTTTTTCTGGGTTTATCTTGAAATCATTCCTTAAGCCAATTTTTTACTCCTTCAGTGAGGGCTTCGGCATGTTCTCAAGAATATATGTGTTCGATATTGGTGGTTTATAGTATTCGTTGAGGATTTCGAAGGTACTAACAACAACCTTATTTTCGTTGCTTTTTCTCTGAACATCATTCATTTTTTCATGTGGATGATTCTACTGTTGTTTATTATGTTCTTATTTCGAATTATTCGCAATAACAACAACCTTATTATCGTTACTACTATTGTTATCACTCTTCTTGGGGGAAGCATTGGCATTCTTTCTTTAAGATAGTTTACTCATCAGAGGGATTGGGACTGGAGTGCAGTGAGTCGTTTCTCCGTGGTGTGCAAGCCTTTGTTACCCACACGTCGTCCGTGCATTCACCTATCTTGATAGATTTATCATATGATGTTGGTTTTCCCTTCTATAGTTCATTTGTGGTGTTGGCAACCACTTTAGTCGTTGAAGAACCACCTCAGTCATTGCTTTGTTTGGTTTAAGTCTTGTTTTCCTATTTGGCTATCCCTATCAGTTGAGGCGGACTGGTAATCTTTTCAAGGCCTTTACTTATAATTTTTATTTTCTTTACTCTATATCATCCACTATTAGCTCTAGTAACTCAGTCAGTACTAAGTGGACTGATTTGGTCCTCATGTTTTATGAACCATGCCAAACCACCTGGCCAAACCAGTGAACTAGCAGAAAATAGGATTGGTTTGGTTTACCAAAGACCCTTCTGCTATTCTTAAAATAAAACCGCTATTTTAAAATAACATTGGGACGACCAAATTATTCTTATAAAGAGGTGATTTTTACAAAGAATAAGGCAAGTTGGTCCGGAATTTTTTATTCATATATGAAGTTTCTTTCTATATAAAGTATTCTTATATAGAGGTTTTATTTATTATTTTTAACAAGAAAGATAATTCATTTAAGATCAAATTGACAAATTGTTCAAATCTTGCTGAATGTATCCATCCATCCAAGAAGGACAATCATTAAACCAACTAGACATACATACTTAGCTAGCTCATACATACTTAGCTAGCTGATGCGCATCTCTTGGTTCAAAAGTACATACCTAAGAGAGGTTTTAGACTTTTAGTGTTTAAGACCGGGCCGTAGATTTAGAACGCGCGATTGGGGATATAAAAACTAATTGGGGTAAATTACTTCCCCCAACCAATATTGTCTGCTAAGGGGTGTTTTTTTGGGGAAAAAAATACTAAAATACCATTCCCTCAAAATAAAAATAAAAAAACAAAATCATATCCCCCATTTCCATCTTCACTTCTTATTAATCTCTTTTAGGGTTAGGGCTTTGAAACCTAAATATTCCCTACTCCCTTTCAAATTCTAAATTTTCCCCACTCCCTTTCAAATTCTCCTCTCCTTCTCTGCCGGCTCCTCACTGTGAAAACGATTTTTTTTTTTTTTACATTCGGAAGTGATGAAGACCATGCCGGTAGTGATGAAGACCATGCCGGAAATGATGAAGACCATGCCGGAAGTGATGAAGACATGCCGGAAGTGATGAAGACCATGCCCGTATAGATGAAGATCATGCCGGTAGTGATGAATACCATGACGGAAGTGATGAAGACCATGCCAGTAGTGATGAAAACCATGTTGGACTTTTTTTTACATCTCCGGAAGTGATTAAGACTATGCCGGATTGATGAAGACCATGCCAGAAAATGGTGCCGGCATGCTTGGTAACTAACATTCAATGTCGTAACTAAATGCCGGCATGCTCGATAGAAATCTATCAATGCCGGTAGTCAAGGGAAAAAAAAATCATTTTCTGGATACTTTACATCATGTGCCGACAAAGAAATTTAAGCAACATACTATGCCGGAAAATGGTGCCGGCATCAGTGGCGGAACCAGAAAATGAAAGTTAGGGTGGCTTAAAAACAAATTGGCTTGGCTTGGGCTGGCTTAAGCCTTTTATTTAGGCTTGATTTTTTGTAACAAAACACAATTGCACTACAAAATGTGATATTTTTTTGGACCTTGGGATGGCTTAAGCCAACCCAAGTCATTACATAGTTCCGCCCCTGGCCGGCATGCTCGAGAACATCCTATCAATGCCGGCAGTGGACTGATCAAAACCAGAAAAAATTTCAAAACAGAATAGGTCGAACACATGGGAGGGGCTACGCCCCCGGACCCCCTGGATAGTTTTGTACCGCTGTAGTTTTTTGGTTGAATACTATGCCGGATATCGAGTGGCCGGCATGGACGTAGTATGAATACCATGCCTAGGTATGGTCGCTTCGCATTGTATTCATACCACTTGTATGCCTAAGATCGAGTTTTTTCAGCTGCAAAAATGGTGGATTCAAACAAAAAATCAAATTTTCAACCTCTTAGCAGCAATTCTCTCTTCACAATCAACTTCCATTTTCACCAAAAAAAAGTTTCCTCTCAAATATTTTTTCCCTCCTTCTACTCTCACCTCACTCACCCAAATACAAATACAAATACACACTAATCTTTTAACAAATACTTAAGATTTTTCCTAATTATAATTAATCACTAATCCTGATTAGGGAGGGGTAAAATATGAATTATTTAAAATACATATATAAGGGGTGACCCTGGTTTAATATTTATATCCCGTTTTTATCCTTTTCCTCTATTGCCAATTAGTTTTTTTGATATCCCAATCGCGCTTTCGAGATTTACCCTAACACCTAAAAAAAAAAAAAAATAAATAAAAAAAAAAATGTTTTCACTGACCCGGTTGCTTTTCTAACGCAAGTTCCTAATCAATGGCAGACACTAGTGGGCACAAAACACAAGAACCATGCTCTGGAATTAATTTTTTTTGGGGGGTTTTTCTCGTTTTATTTTCTTTATACTGAGAACAGAATCAATCAAATCTAGTGGTATGGATTTCACTTGTTAGTCAAACAAAGGGAGGAGATTCAGACTCCCATTCTTCTTCCACTGGGTTTTAGGGTGGGTTTTGTTTTCATTTCTCTTTACATGATTTTGGATTCTTAAATTATTATAAATGGGTTTTTAGTAAACCATGTTTAAGAATTGTGCTTTGGGTATATTTGATTGATTGATCTAGGATTCACTTCTGTATTTGGTAAGTTTTAATTCTTATTTAACATTGTGCTTCCGTTGTTAAAACAGAAGCTGTAAATATGATGGCCATGGAGAATCTCTGGACTTCATTTTGTGGAGATTCTGATTGTAATGGTGCTGCAAAATGTGGTATTTTTGATTTTCTATTGCCTTCTTCTTGTGTACATAATGGCATTGTCATTTGTTTAGATGCCCTGCTGTTGTTTGTGTTAATGTCAACTGTTATTTCGAAGCCTTCGTCTGCTGCGAGGACAGTTCATAATGCATTATGTGGGTGTACTTCTTTGAAGATTGTTACTTCTGTGTATAATGGTTGTGTTGGATTGGTATACTTGGGTTTGGGGATTTGGATTCTTCAATTTAGTAAAACGACGGGTGTTTTGCCTGTGCATCGATGGGGTGTAGCGTTATTTCAAGGATTCACATGGTTGCTTTTAAGTTTAAATTTCATCCTTAGGGGAAAGAAATTTGGGAAAGGGATGTTGAGGCTTTGTTCTGCAGTTACATGCCTGATTGCGGGAATTCTTTGTTTTTCGGCATTCTGGGTCCTTGTGGTCAACAAAATGGTTTCAGTTAACATTGTGCTAGACATACTTTTACTTCCTGGAGCAGTCCTTCTGTCATTATGCACTTCTAGGCGAAATGAATTAGAATATATACGTGAAACTGGTGATAGAAATTCTCTTTATGCACCATTGAATGGTGGGTCTAATAAACATATTGAAGCAGATATGGGAAGTGAAACTCCTTTTGCAAGAGCAGGATTTCTTAGTAAAATGACATTTTGGTGGTTAAATTCATTGATGAAGAGTGGCAAGGAGAAAATCCTTAACGATGCAGATATACCACAGTTGCGGAAGGGAGACCGAGCAGAGAGTTGTTACTTGTTGTTTATGGGTCAACTAATATCGCAGAAGGAAATTAATGCATCTAAAGAACCGTCAATTTTATGGACACTGGTATGGTGTTATTGGAAGGAGATTCTAATATCTGGGTTTTTCGCATTGTTGAAGATACTCACTCTCTCTGCTGGTCCTCTGCTTCTTAATGCGTTCATTAAGGTTGCAGAAGGCAAACAAGTTTTCAAATATGAAGGGTACGTATTGGTTGTGTCATTATTCTTCACAAAATGCTTAGAGTCGTTGGCACAAAGGCAATGGTACTTCCGTAGTAGATTAATAGGCATACAAATCAGATCAATTCTCTCAGCAGCTATTTATAAAAAGCAATTGAGGCTTTCAAATTCTGCTAGGATGGTGCATTCGGCTGGCAAGATAACAAATTATGTCACTGTAGACGCTTATAGAATTGGTGAATTCCCTTATTGGTTTCATCAGACATGGACAACAGTTCTCCAACTTTGCATTGCAATAGTCATTCTTTTTCATACTGTGGGGCTTGCTACACTTGCGGCATTGGTTGTAATAATATTAACTGTGATCTGCAATACTCCTGTGGCTAAACTACAACATAAATTCCAGAGTAACCTCATGGTTGCACAGGATAAAAAACTGAAAGCTATAACTGAGGCCCTTGTGAACATGAAGATTTTGAAGTTGTATGCTTGGGAAACACATTTCAAGAGTGTTATTGAAAGATTGAGGGAAGAGGAACTCAAGTGGTTGTCGGCAGTGCAGTTGCGGAGAGCTTACATTGGAATTCTCTTTTGGTCATCCCCTGTATTGGTTTCGGCAGCTACTTTTGGGGCATGTTACTTTCTTGGTGTTCCGCTTTATGCTAGTAATGCTTTCACTTTTCTGGTAACTTTACGTCTTGTTCAGGAACCTATTCGAATAATCCCTGAGGTTATTGGTGTAGTTATTCAAGCAAAAGTGGCGTTGGCACGGATCGTAAGCTTTCTCGCGGCACCAGAGCTACAGGCTGGGATTTCTAAGCAAAAGAAAAACACAGACCAACTTAGGCCGGCCATTTCTATCAAATTGGGAAACTTTTCATGGGAAGAAAACCCGTTAAAGCCTACACTAATCAGTATAAACCTAGAGGTTAAACCCGGTGAGAAGGTTGCTATATGTGGTGAGGTTGGCACAGGAAAATCAACCATGTTAGCTGCAATTCTTGGAGAAGTTTTGAACACTGAGGGAACGGTTAGTTCTCCTATATAGCAATACCTTTCGGTGTTTCGTTGCTTAGATGTCATGGTTATCTATGGAAGTAACTCTAGTTACGAATATCCATAAACAACTAATGCTTTTCACTTTCTCCCCTTCACAGGTTCAAACCTATGGTAAGATTGCATATGTTTCACAGACGGCATGGATTCAAACTGGAAGTATACAAGATAATATTCTTTTCGGATGCAACATGGACACGATAAGATACCAAGAAACATTGGAAAAGTGTTCACTTTTAAAGGACCTGGAAATGCTTCCTTTTGGGGATATGACTGAAATTGGAGAAAGGGGAGTTAATCTGAGTGGTGGTCAGAAGCAGCGCATTCAACTTGCCCGTGCTCTCTATCAAGATGCTGATATATACTTGTTGGATGATCCATTTAGCGCAGTTGATGCTCACACTGCTACAAACCTATTTAATGTCAGTTCATGATTCTTCCTCAATTCAAACAGTTCTCTTCTTTTTCTAATTGAAAATTCTCTCTTCCTATAGTTTATTTAATTAGTTTGGTTGTGCAGGAGTATGTAATGGGAGCTCTATCAGCAAAGACAGTCTTACTTGTGACACATCAAGTCGACTTTCTTCCCGAATTTGATTCTATTTTGGTTAGATTGCATTTCTAATCTTTATAACTTTATTTAGTCAATTCTAGTCAATTCTGAAAACAAAATAAATGATGACCTTTTGGATAACCCATTTTCCTGAAAACTGAAACACTGAATGTTGTTGGAACACTTCTAGGAGCTTCTTCATATCTGAATTTAACGGTGAAATAATTTGGTTTCCTTTACAGCTGATGTCAGATGGGAAAATCTTACGTGCCGCTCCCTACCATGTATTGCTGGCTTCTTGTCAAGAGTTTTCCGAACTGGTAAATGCACACAAAGATACAGCTGGTTCTGAAAGTTTTTCAGAAGAATCCTCATCTCAGAAGTATGGAACCTCTTCAAAAGAAATCTCCAAAACTTATAGTGAGAAACAGTTGAAATCAGTTGGTCATCAGTTGATTAAGCTTGAAGAGAGGGAATCTGGAGATACGGGTCTAAAACCGTACCTGCAGTATCTTAATCAGAGCAAAGGCTTCATCTACTTCTCAATAGTAGTTCTGACTCACTGCATGTTTGTGGGTGCACTAGTGCTACAGAACTCTTGGATGGCTGCGAATGTTGAGAATCCTCAAGTCACTAAGCTACGACTGATTTTAGTCTACTTAATTATTGGATGTAGCACGATAGTTCTTGTAGTTGTTAGAATGCTTGCTGCAGTTGGTTTGGGTATCCAATCATCGAAGTCCTTATTTTTCCAGCTATTGAACTCTCTTTTTTACGCGCCGATGTCTTTCTATGACTCCACGCCATTGGGAAGGATACTGAGTCGGGTAAGCGCATTAAAACTAGAATTTTATTTATATATTAATTTTTACGTGTTAAACTTTATGTCCATGTTTCTTATGTAGGTCTCTTCTGATTTGAGTATTCTAGACCTTGATATTCCATTTAGCTTAACACTTTCTGCCGTGGTGGCCATTGGTGTTTATGCTAATCTTGCCATATTAGCCATTATTACTTGGCCGGTTTTATTTGTCTCCATACCTATGATATTCCTGGCAATCTGCTTACAGGTATTGTTCCAGGCTTGCTTGTTAATATTCAATTGCCTCTTTTGATTTACTTTTAATTCTGTGAAATATGATTTGTTTCATAGAAATACTACTTCGCTTCTGCAAAAGAGTTCATGCGGATCAATGGAACAACCAAATCTATGATAGCAAATCATCTTGCCGAATCCATTGCAGGGGCAATGACGATCAGAGCATTTGAGGAGGAAGACAGATTCTTTGCTGAGAATCTTGACCTCATTGACAAAAATTCTAGTCCATTTTTTCACACTTCCTCGGCAAACGAGTGGTTGATCCAGCGTTTGGAAACATTGAGTGCTTTTATTCTTTCCACTTCTGCATTTATGATGGTTTTGCTTCCTCCGGGAACATTTAGTTCTGGTAGGTATTATCTTTTCTATTCAACCAGTGCACATTATCTGGGAACATTTATGATGGTTACAACCTCTGTAGTATATTAGTTATGTTTTTGCATGTACCACCATATGCTTGGTTACTACTATAAGATAACTATTCTCAACTGCAGGATTTGTTGGAATGGCGTTGTCATATGGTCTTTCATTGAACGTATCCCTCGTTAACTCTATCCAGTACCAGTGCACATTAGCAAATCATATCATTTCTGTTGAAAGATTAAATCAATATCTGCACCTTCCCCATGAAGCCCCAAAAGAAATTGAAGGGAACCGACCGTTAGCTAGTTGGCCCTCTATTGGCAGAGTGGAGATTCACGATTTAAAGGTAACCTTTGTGAAATATTTGCGTTTTTGCATTTTCACGTTCAATTTAGAGATCAATTCTTATAATGGATTGGTCTCAAGCAGGTCAGATATAGGTCCAATACTCCACTTGTTCTACAAGGAATCAGTTGTACATTCAAAGGAGGACACAAGATTGGGATTGTTGGCAGGACAGGTAGTGGGAAGACAACTATGATAGGTGCACTTTTCCGTTTGGTGGAGCCAGTAGGGGGGAAAGTTGTCATAGATAACATTGACATCTCTACCATCGGACTTCATGATCTGAGATCACGGTTAGGAATTATACCTCAGGATCCTATTCTCTTTAATGGTACTGTTAGATACAATTTGGATCCTCTGTGTCAACACTCTGACCAAGAAATTTGGGAGGTATAATTTCGCGACATGATACAGTTGAACAAAAACAAATAATCCTTTACAGTGCTAATAAAACTGATTTTTCATTATGCTCTTAAGGTTCTAGGAAAATGTCAGCTTGAAGAAGCAGTACGAGAGAAAGGAGATGGACTGGATTCATTAGGTACTCTTGCAAGTTATTGGTTGTCGTTCCACTGTCTTAATAATCCTTGTCATTAATGTATCAATTTGATATTACAGTTGCTGACGATGGATCAAATTGGAGCATGGGTCAACGCCAACTGTTCTGTTTAGGTCGTGCATTGCTGAGGAGATGCCGAATTTTAGTGCTGGATGAAGCCACTGCGTCAATTGACAATGCAACAGATTCTATTCTACAGAAAACCATAAGGGTTGAGTTCGCATCTTGCACTGTGATCACTGTGGCTCACAGAATTCCAACTGTGATGGACTGCACAATGGTGCTGTCTCTCGGTGATGGTAAGCTTTATACTTGCTTTTAACCTTAATTTTATTATTGAAAACTTTCTCTAGTGCTGAGTCTGCAGTTTCATTAAACTGAAGCCAATGAGTTTTTTTTTGTTTTTCAGGAAAAATAATGGAATATGATGAGCCAATGAAATTGATGAATACGGAAGGGTCGCTGTTTGCGAAGCTCGTTAAGGAATATTGGTCTCACAGTCACTCTGCAGATTCTTCCTGAAGTAACATATCCATCAGAGTCCAGGTCAGGCAACCGTTCCTATGTTATAGCGACTAAAATAAACTGCAGACCTAATATAAAGTACTGTTAGTGCACCGTTTGTAATATTATAGGAGAAAACTAAGAGTATTAGAGCTTATCGGAGATGAAAACTGTAATAGGAAGGACACAAAGGATTGGTGAAGTATCACCATTAGCCATACATACTGTATATGGTTTAACATCTTCTTAGGTGGCACTAGGAATGGCATTCTTGTAGGTGTCACGATATGTACTAGTTTGATTATGGGGATTGGATTTTTAGATTTGGTTTTAGGGAAAAATACCAAAATAGGGACACAATGGGAATTTATGATTTAATTTTGTGGCGACTCCAATGTTCATTTCTGTGTATAGCTTTATACATGTAGAAGAATTGTTGCTTTGGAGTAAATTTGCCTGGTCTTAGATTGATTATTTTGCTTAATTGTGTGCAGGCTTCATCATATGTAAAAGAGATTTTCCACTATAAAGTGAAAGGATCTAGATTTAGCTGACGCATCTCTGACCCAATCTACATAGCAGTGCTGATAGTGTCCTAATCTTAATTACCATTGACTGTAGGTGTGTATGGTTAATCTTAAAAGGTCTTGGTGCAATATGAAGGACATTCCACTGTTTATAAGTCTGTTATCTACCTAAGTTTCTGCTTATTCCACGTGGAACTAATGCCTGTGGCTGAGCTAACCTCTAACATAAAATTCTTATATGACATACTCCTTTCATTGTTAAACAGAAGCAGAATTTGTAAACATGAACATGGAACTTCATTTCGTGGAGATTCTGATTGTGCATATAAACTCTGGAACATGTGTTTTTTTTTTTTTTTTTTCTTGAATATTTTTGCCTTCTTCTTGTGTACATAATGGCATTGTCATTTGTTTAGATATGTCCTGCTGTTATTCTTGGTTGACTGTTTATCTTGAAGCCTTTGTCGAGAACAGTTCATAATGGTATAATGCATCGTGTTTACAGCGGAGAAACCACACATTTCCATACTGTAGTAATTGTATTTATTTCCCTGCACTTTTAGAAAGAAAAATGAGTACCATAGTGATTGCTCTTATATTCTTTTAAACAAAATGAATTTTTGGAAAGGGATGTTGAACAACTTTAGAGCAGAGATAAGAGAAGAGACAGTAAAACGAATGGTCAAAGCTGGTACAAGATGAAACCAATTGCATCCTGATCATTTCAACATTTTTTTTTTATCCTGGACACTCTGAAGAAAAAAAAATCTTGGATGAAACCAGTTTCATCCTGCATATTCAAACAAAAATATATTTTTTGTCAAGATGCATCTGGCTTTCATCCTGCATATTCAGACTAGATTGTATGAAATATCAACAAGTTACAATTAATTTAAGTAAATTTTTCATATTAATTGACCTACAATTAAGAAATATACACCCATGGATGAATCCAGGTTCATAAACGCATGCAAAGATAAAGTTTTACAAACAAAAAACTTAAACTTAATTTACATTAATATTTTCTTGTTGCGACTTATTTCTAAAAAACTGAAATGAAACGGCATTGTTAGTCCTTGTTCAACTTCCATCACCTACTTTCATCATTGAGTATTCCATATACAAGGTATACTCATTTTGTAATCATCTTCTTCCTTAGACTACACCCCATGAACAAACAATACCAGAATCAGCTGATTCTCTTCAAATCATTACTCCCTTGCAAACTCCACAAATCGAGCAAACCTGCAATCTATTAGTCATGCCATTGTAGCACCCACTTCAAAACTTCACCAGCTCATCCACGTTTCACCAGCACCAGTAGGTCAGCTGCAATATCAACCTGCAACACAGTCATTATCTCAGTAAAACCTAGAGTATAACTTCAAGTTCATGGTAACAACATCGGATCCATCTACTCAGCCAGTCAACAACAACTTGAGATTCATACTCTCTTTTATTGCTCTACACATCCATCTCTGGTAGCAATACTGGTGCGCGTCGTTTACACAACAAATTAATTACTTCTTTCCACACAATTAACTGGTAATATAATGGCAAGGAGTTCGTTCCCACGAAGAGCAGGGAGTTTCTAGTTGTTAAAAGTAACCAAAAGGGGGGTTTTTAGATTTTTAATCAAAGCAACTAATAAAAGAAAATAATAATACTTTGCTATAAATAATAATAAGAAAGATGATTAAGGAATCATTCGCCGCCACTGAACCGAAGCTTAATTAAATACAAATTTATTTCTTGTTTAACTTATACTGTTACCAACCGTAGAATAGCAATAAGCTCTGCTATCCCCAGGATTCCTACTTCCACTGGATACGGAAGCGCTCGACTACCAGATTCTATCCAACCAACTCACCAAGAATAAGCTCTCAAGGTGTAAATTAGTCGAATGCTTTACACTCTGTGAATCAGGTTGATCCTAGCATCAGACGCATAGGTTCGGTCTGCTTACCAGTGTTATCTTTACACACAATTGCTTAACAAAATCCCTCTGTCAGCTCTTGCGATTTACTACTTGTGTAAAGAGTTGATGTGACAATTACACGTATCACACAACTCTAAACTAGTAGAAGAAATATTGATTGGTTAATTTAATTGATCATTTTAAATAACCCCTCAATATTCTTAGGCTATAAAAATAATAAAGATAATTAACAATTAAATAAAACTTAAAATAAACGTGGTTAAAGAAAATAATGCTTCATTGTTCAGGACTTTGAAATCATCCCTAATCAATTAAAAGATTAGCTACTCATAATTAAAAAGTACTGCCAAATAAATAGAGAAGAAAGAATTAAAATGAAACTAAAAACAGAAGCTCCCAACAAAAGCCAGTAGCTCTCTCTGTTTCTTGCCACAAAGCAATGGTAAAAGAACAAGTAATGAAAGAAGTACTCCTGTCTCCAAGGTTCGAGCCCTATTTATACAACAAAATCACCGCCTCGACTGCCAATATAATTCTTACGTGAGACACATGTAGGGGCGGTAAGAAGAGTTTCTGCTTTGTGAAACTAAAACGGTGCTGATTCGGTGTAACGGAGAGCGCACAAAAAATGTATACACGGCTTCTAATCCGTCTGATCCTCTGACAACCCATGTGCATCTTACGTGTCTACATCTGCACCATCCGTACATCCATCTTTGTTATACCATTTCACACCAAATTCCCACTTTCCTAAATAATTGAACATAAGTCAGAAACTTCTCTCATTGTGGGTCCCGCAAGCAATTATTAACTAACTCCACCCGCTCAAAAGTTTCCGACAAAAATATCAGACTTTTGTTTGCAGAGAAAACAAATGCTGATGCTATGGTGCAACCTGAAACAACTTAGTTATGTGCAGACGGCTTCTTATTGGACCAAAGTGTAACGGGACCCAGTGGAGTGTATGTGTCTTCTTTTCACCCATTTTACATCCAGTTTTGATGCACCATGCTATACCAGATTCCCACCTTTCCCCAACATGTCAGGGACGTGTTCTGTTAACTTTTCCAGCTGGGCCCCACTTCAATTTTCTTTGTAAAAATCTCTTCCTTCACATGTATATGTTAATTAATGTCTTGTTGCTGATAATAGGAAGATGAAAGTGGTCGCCCCTTAACGTCTGAAAAGGTGACAATAGTAGTTATTCCTGAAATGACCATTTTACCCTTTTATCCTTCCAAACTCTTGTTTTGCTCATAACTTCTTCATACGAACTCAGAATGACTTCGTTCTTTCGCCATTGACTTCATTTTTCATCCTCTTTAAGATGATGACAAGAACTCCTAGGTTTGAACGAGTTTCTCTTGGTCTTTGGTCCTTCTCCACTTGTAGCTAGCTTCTTTTATTGCATAATTAAGTGCAAATTCACTTCTTTTTGGACGATTCTCCTAATGAAACACAAATAATAAAAAGCAAACATAATATACAATAATTTGCAAGAATATAAGCAATTACTAGCATAGAATTGACACTAAAATCATGTGAATTATGCACTTATCAAATACCAATCACAAACCTATTATTGCAGCAACGATGACCACCCATCAAATTCATTAGAAACCCATTTCTCCTCCAATGTCATCACCGACAACAATATCGACCCCATGAATATCAACACCTCTTTTCCATCTTGAAACCATAGACAATTCCATATGTTTCTTCTGTCCAAGATTGTCTTATCCCTTACTTCCAACTCAATATCTCCATTGCTTCCTGCAACAATTTAAATCGAAACCAGTTAATTCCTATTTTAAAGCTAGATGAAAATCAGTTACATCATATCCTTAAAGCTAGATGAGAACCAGTTTCAGCAGGTATCAGATGAAACCAGTTACATCCTATATTAGAGCTAGACGAAACCCAGTTTCTACATATCAGTTTGATGACCTAAAACCATTGTGCATTTGGCACCAGACTAGTTTCATCTCTTTATGTAATACAGATAACCAGTTACATCATTATTATAACAAACAGATGCAAACCAGTTTTATCCAATACAGCTGACCTCAAATATAGGTTCATCTAACACAGCTGACCTCAAATATAGGTTCATCCAATACAGCTAACCATCAATACAACGAAACAATATGAAAACCAGTTTCCTCCAACACAAATGCATTACAACAACAACCTAATTTATGCTAAAATAAATAAAAATAA
Source organism: Papaver armeniacum (assembly GCA_023531295.1). Classification (NCBI taxonomy): domain Eukaryota; kingdom Viridiplantae; phylum Streptophyta; class Magnoliopsida; order Ranunculales; family Papaveraceae; genus Papaver; species Papaver armeniacum. The sequence goes on from JAJJWW010000381.1 coordinate 957,701, forward strand.
CCAAGTTACACCCAGGTACTTCAACTAATTCAAAAATTTGAGCATGCAATTTTGAAAACTAGTTTCATCCAGTACATATACAACAACAAGATGCAAACCAGTTTCAAAATAGAGTTAGGGTTTGGGAACTTACGAGTTCTAGGTGATATTTTGTGAAATTGATCTTTTTAAACCCTAATTAGGCTGCTCGAGATGGTGTTTGCAGACGGAGAAAAGCCAATTTCAACAATGAAGTCTTCAATTTCAACGGTGATGATATTATTGATGTAAACAGTGGACAAAGATGATGATATTGTTGATGTAGACGGTGGAAAAAGATGATGAAATGATGGATAAAGATGATGAAGACGGTGGAGAAACTAATTTCAGCGTTTGCAACAAGATGATTGTGGTGGAGAAAACAGAAGGGGGAGAAATAGATCGGATTTTTGATATGGCGGAGAGAACGAGATGGCGGAGAGAAAATAGAGAGAAGATAGATAAAGGGTGTTTCTGTCAGTTACACTTTTAAATATCTCCTGTCCATTTCACCCAGGAAGAAAGTTTACCCGTCCATCTGAACCGGGAAAAGTACCGTTTTGGCCAAATAACGCATTTTCTGTTATTTTTTTTATATTCATCACGTTGGCTTGAGTCTAATAATTTTTCATATAAAGTTATTATTATACCCATGTAAATGTTGTATTTAACATTAAATCTAAAAGAATAATTGAAAATTGTAAAAAAATCTAAGCAAAACCAGACGAAATCTTTGCGTTTTAGGGTAAAATTCAAAAACAACTACAATATATGTATTTGATATTCGCGGGTAATACCCTTAAGACCGAAGTATTATCGGTAATGGTTCTACCCTTCGGGTAATGTTTCTACACTTCGGTCGGCGATATTGCTAATGGGTCAAGTTTTTAGACACGTAGCCAGACCCAATTCAACGTAGATGGTGCTTTCCTTTACTCGACATATGAGAGTGCTTGGTCGGCTGTTGCTAGAGACGAACATGGACGTAAACGGTTTTCAACTAGGCCTAAAACTGGATAAAGAACAGGGCTATCGAAATATCATTCTAGAAAGAGATTGCCTAACTGCGGTGCACCTGATTAAAGGTGGCATCAACTGCTTTCCAAGGAAAATTCGATTTTTTTTTTTTGATACGCGAAAGCCGGACCCAGGCCCCTACCCGAACCCAGCCAGTTGGATTGGTCCCACTGCCAGACCCAACACCGCTCAACCCACTATACAACTAATCTACCACAAACCTTTACGGCGGCGGGGATTGAACCCTTGACTTCCTCCTTACTGGAGTTGATGGAAAATTCGAGGTTTGTTGTGTGAACACAGAAATAATGAAGGTATCTTCGTGTTCACAAACAATATTCGCATGACTGACGAAATCAATGAGACAAAATAATACAGAGAAAGCAACATAAGGCCGAAGCCTGATGGACTCGGAGACTTCAGACTCGTCCTCGTCTAGCCATACAAGTTTGATTATGATGATTTCAAAATATATATAATAGACAAATACGACGCATGGTATGAAAATCAGAAGATCTAAAGTGCGGAATATAAATGAGGCGATGATTTACGTGGTTCAACACTAAGGCCTACGTCCACGGGGGTTGGTGTTTCACTATATGTTCAAAGATTACAAGGATAGTCGGGTGACTTTGAGTGAGGAACGAAGCTAGGAGGGAAATAAATCTCATACTTACTCTTACAATTTCTCTCTCCTGAACTCTCTCTCACTCTAGCTAAAAAATGGTCGACCCCTTCTCCCTTAGTGGGTTGGGGTATTTATAGGCTTCTTTGGTAGGTCCCTTTCTTCGAGTACAGCTGTCCTTATCGTATTGGTTACTGCGTCTGCCCGATGATGCCTGCGTTCTGACCAAGCGTCTTCCAACGGTATTATGCAAAAACGAAGATAGACCTTCTTCTTCTCCATGAGATCTTTGACACGTACCCTATGACTAGGGTATTTAATGCGGGTGGTTGGGGCAGTCCGCACGCGTCAGGCGGCTGTCTGATGCCCCTGTCACACCCCTGTCGGTGAGGCTCATCCCATCCCTTGATCTTGGATCTTCCTCGGGATGGAGTAAAGTAAATCCCTTGGTGTTCTATGGTACTTCGCGGTAGCTTGATCTTATGGTGCCCCTTGATCCTTCGTCGTTGGATTGGTTTGACGATGAATAGGTGTAGATGACAGATGCCCCTTGAGTGTTGGGACGTGGTATCATGTCTCGATGTCTAATAGTTTTGTATCTTCCACGTGTGGTTACTCTAACACGTGGTAGATGATGAATCATGTGTATACAATTTGTCCCTTTTCTTCAAGTTTGAAGTTGGTCAAAGTTTGAAGAAAATTGTCTTCACAGTCTCCTCCCCTTCTCGCAATAACTCCCGCTAGAATTTAGGGCACGTTTCCCATTTCTCGTATTTACTCTTTCTCGTTTTTCGGGACGATTTCATTAATGGCAGTTATAATGAGGTGAGAAAATCCAGACATATTAACTCTTTATTCTCTTTTCATTCCTTATTCTCTTCTTTGTCTTATTTCTCTCCTGTGAGGTTCATTCTTGTTATTTTGTTCTTAACTTCTGCTGCTACTGATCTCTTCAGTTACTGCTTTTAATTATCTCTGAAAAGATCTTCATAGTTATATTGGTGTCTTAGTTCATTAGGTGCTTATCAACCATCTCCGTTCATCCATAACGCTTTCGATTCAGGTATGGTGTTTTTCCTGTTTTTGGTTTTGATTGATTTTCCTTTTTCTGCTACTATATCTGGGTTTTGTGATGATGAACAAGATATACGAAAGTATATATACTTGCCCCTATTCTTTATCACAAAACCTATGGCTTCTCTGTTGATCGTCAGAGCTTGTTTTTAATGGTCATGAATGAACTAGGGCTTTTAGCTTTCGTGGAATTTATCAAAACTACTAATTTATGTGGTCTTTTCTCAGTGTTTTGATGATATTCCTGATGAACTGTGAAAGTTTTAAAATTTCGCTTGATGATCTTCATCATCTCCCCTATTTGATCTTCGTCTACTTCTATGCCCCTTGCAGGTATGGCTGATCGTCATAGGGCTCCTTATAAAACTCCACCATCGAGTCCTTACATATTTCCTCCACCCAGGAGTCCTGATATATCTCCGCCGAAGGGTGGACCGTCCAGACCTTCACAGCCAGATCCTCGTATCCACAAGACCTCTACGTCATCGGGTCCTAAGGTTTCTTCTCAGAAAAAGGGGGATCCGCCGAGGGGTTCTCGTTATCCAGTCAACCGTCCCTTGGCTAATCCTTCTTCTCATCGTGTTGAACCGATGAAAGTTCTTCCTCTTCGTTCTATAGCTCCTCCAGCTACGATGCCTCCTCAGAAAACTAAGGCTCCACAGACCGCTGCTCTGAAGAAAGATTCTTCTTCTAAAGGTGCTATGCCGAAGGTAGATTTGTCGAGGAACCCTTCGACCAATAGAAAGGCTTCAGAAATGAGTCCTCCGAAGAAGTCATCGTCGGGTAAGGCCGTATTTTCCGAAGATGCCCCAGTTATTCGAAGTGTTCTGGTTTCGAATAAGAAAAAGAAGGTCACTTATAGCCATATTGATCTTGAAGTTTTTAAGGTGAAGCACAATCTTGAAGCTTTCGATGTCAAGTTTTACGATAAAGGGGATGATCTCACTTATGATATGATCGTGAACTACAAATACGATGACTTCCATTTGCTGAAGACTGTGGGGGCCTTCGAAGCTGGCTTGATGTTACCACTGTATAAGTCGGGGGACTCTTTTTACTATGATGATTTGGCCAATCGTGAGGGTTCTACTTCTCATACTCACTGTCGTTCGGTGGTACCACTGAGTGTAAATTATCTTCGAACGCTGAAAGAGTGTTATTTTCGGAGTAAAGGCGAGACGATAATGACGTTCTACGTTCCCAACCCTGCTGAGAAATATTGGTATACTCCTGAGAATTTCAATGCTTCTTTCGGATATTATGCCAATGGTAGGAATCATAAGCCATGGAGTGTAGGTCTTCGTACGATTGCAGCTTCTCAAGGTGAGGTTCGTCTTCTAAGTGAAGTGAATGACTCGAAGCTTCGTTATGTCCCTGGTATCGAAGGGACTCCCTTTCAAAAGATTTTCCCCAAGAATGAACGACTCAAGCGCGATCATGATTATGAGTGGCATGCCACCGTTATTGAAGTCATTGATCCTTAGGCCTATGGTTGGGTGCCTGGTCAACATGGGTGGCGTCCTGTTGCTGGTAGCCAGCCTCGTGATAGTGCCCCATCCCGCTATGGTGACTTCTGCCCTTGGCGACTAAATTTCGCTGGCATGAACTTTGAGTACGCTGTTGATGTTGATGATGCCGATGAAGAGGAGAGTTCTGATGCGGTTCTTCCTTCGAAGAGTGCTGCCACTGTCAAGGTATGATTCCTTATAATAACATGTTGGTCTGTGTATGCTTGCCCCTGGAATCATAGTTGATCAAGTGTATGTTTCAGGTTCATAATAAAAAAAGGATCGGTCCCGTTCAGTCTTCTACTGCTGGTGAAGAGGAGACAGAAATTCCCGAGGTTAACAGTCCGGTGAACGATGAAGAGAATTCTGACGAGGATGTTACCGATGATGAGGAACGTACTGATACTTCTCCTCCTGATCACTAAGGTGATGGAAATGTTGTTGATAAGGATGGTGGAGAGAACTTTTTTTCTGAGGTTCAAGTGAATGATCCCCCCACTGAGACCATGCATGGTCAAGGGAACGAAGATACTGGTCTTAAAACAACGAACCCCAACAAGGAGTTCTCCTTTGGCAAGATTTATTCCGCTGAGGTCCAAGTTGATATCGATGCGGCTTTGGGAATGGCTTCCGACTTCTCTCTAGTTTCTCCAAATGATGAATGGGATGTCATTGTCGAAGGTGATGGTGAGAAAGTGGGGAGGAAGAAGAGAGTTCAGATGGAGAAGATGCTGAAGCTCTGGCTGCTAAAGAGGACAGGGGCAAGGAAACCTCCGGTGGTCAAAGGACCACCGCTGGTGATGGAGCTACCGTTGGTGGACATGGGACCGCTGCTGGTGATGAGGCTACTGCGGGTGGACAAGGGATCGCTGCTGGTGATGATGCCACCGCTGGTGCCTCTTCTGGGAGCTTCGAGAAGGTGGTGATGCACGAAGGGGACGATGCCACCTTTGACTGGTTGATGAAGAAAGGTTTGATGTGCGTGCCTAATCTGTCTCCTATAGTCCCTTGTGAGAAGGGTTCTGATGCCTTCACTCTCCAAAGAATGCAGCTATCGTCCCATGATGATGTTGCGGAGGTATGGGAGAAGGATTTGGGGGATACTTCGGCTAGTCTGTTGGTCGATCCTCCTTCTTCTATTATTGACATGATGGCCATAGCTGATGGGTATCAGTATGGTTTCCCTCAGCAGCGTATTCTCGAGGTAAGTCATCATGAATACGCCTAAGTTGAGTGGTGTGAAGTTCTTTTATTAACTACTTTCATTTGCATGTTATTAATATAGCTGGTGAGGAGTGAGCACTGAAACCACACTCTGTATCATTTCTTCAAAGCGAAGGCCCTTAAGCTAGAGGGGAAGCTTCGTCATAGAGAAGAGGAATTAAGTTCCGCTGAAGAACGCCTTGTTGCTAAGGACAATGAGATACTGGAGTTGAAGGAGAAATTGAAAGGGAAGCAGCAATTTGGGGCTACGGAGGCGGAGCTTCGTCAGAAGGTGGCTTCTATTCAGGCTGACTTGAAGAAGGCTCAGACCGAAGCTGGTACAGTGTCTAAAGGTTCGTTTCTCATTCCTATTCTCCTTCTTTGTCTTTTTGTTATTCGTTCTAAATTAGACGGCCCTGTGTTCAGCGGGCGATGCCAGAGAATTAATATGGCTTCAGGACGAGAGGAAGCGTCAAGCTTCTAGGATTAAAGAGTTAGTTTCAAAGCTCTTAAAAGAGGCTGATAAGTGGAATGGTCGTGCCGAGCAACATAACAGGATGTTGGTGGATGTACACAAGCAGAGGGCTTGTCTGATACTGCTATGAAATTCTACGTCTGAGGCTCGTACTCAATACGAAACTGCTATGGAGTGGACCCGTCAATCCCTTCTCGAAGCCAGAAATGAGGTTTCTCGTCTAGAGTCGAATATAGCGGATCTAAAAGTAGAGCTTCTCCAAGCTCGATCGTCCCATAATTCCGATGTGCAAGAATATATACAGCGGTTGGTTCGAGAAAGAGATGATGCTAGAGCCGAAGCTCATGCTCTTAGTAAGGCTTTGACTGCTTCTCGTGCCGACGTTGCTCGCTTGGTTGACTCGGAGAAAGACCTGGAAGTTAATATGTATAGGCTTACTAAAGGGATTGAAGAGATGACTAATGAGGTTAATCGTCTGCAGCATGCTGATTCCATGAAGCAGGTAGAGTTGGACGTGTGTAAATTTGAACTCAAGAATCTCCAACTGGATTATAAGAAAATTTCTGATGAATACGATTTTCTTGACGATGCTCGGGACGCTGCAGTTAATGAATATGAGATAGCTTCGGCTAATGTCGAAGGAATACTTTAGTTTGGTCGTGGATGGCTTTGTAATTCTTTCCTTTTAACCATTTTGTTTCCTTCCTTTCAGAGCTTGAGGGACAACTTGGCCTTGCAAATGAAAAGCTTAAAGAGGCTCAATCTTCCTTAGTGTATTAGCAGGGGAAGACCAAATACTATGAAGCGTTGGCCGGATCTCGGGACGAAGCAGCGAAGGAGGCATCCAAGGAAGCGGGGATGTTGAAATCTTCATTATCCCAATCTGAGCTCAAGACTGTCGTCATCGCGCATAAGGCTCGCTGCCAGCTCGCTGAGGAGGTTAACAAGACTTTAACCGGGATAGAGTAATCCTTCTTGAAGGAGCATGTCATCGTCAAGAAGTACATTCGTCGTACTATGCCCGAACCTTTCACCTATACCTCCGATCCTTCTTCGGGCGGGAGTGTACCTTCGTCTCACAAGAAAAGTCCAGCTGATCCTGCTATGTCCTCCAAGGCGAAGTAGATTTATGAGTTTTTTATAGAAAGTTGATCTCTGTTGATTACTTGGCTTCGGGCCATTTTTTGTATATCTTCTGTGTTTCTTGTTTCAATTCTCCAAGCTTGTAATCAATTTTCATGAAATGGATCATCGTTTGCTTTTGGTATGTGCGATTCTGATTTGTCTGCATTATTAGTCCATTTAATCTTTTTAGTTAACGAGTAATTCTAAATATTGAGAAATGTATAAGTATAATAATAAAAAGTGTTTGAGGGCAATAACGAAGGTAAATACCTCCGTTATCGACTTTGGACCTGTCACCCCGCTGGCTAACCCTGGGCCAGAGGGTTACAAAACGGCGGGGGTTGATGCAGCGTTCCCGGATATATGATGCGTTATTGAAATATTTACATGCATCCATTCCGCTGAACTACTGCCTTGTTAACTGGTTGGGTATCTCTTTCTACTAGAATCCTTCCCCATGTCCTACACTTATAGACGCTGATAGGGGAGTCCAGAGAGATTGTATATGATTACTTTCCCTAATAGAAATGTTGCAAAAAAAAAGATTGTTTGATTGATATGGTGAGGTTTGCTAGTCTTCGTCCAGAGATAGAAATATGTCGAGCAGGTTACGCAGATATAAACATGTCGAGCAGGTTTGCTAGCCCTCGTCCAGAGACAGAAACCTCATTATTGGCTTCTTCTTCTGGTATTCTTCACGCAGATGCAGAACTGCGCGGCTTTAAGGATAGTATGGCTTGAGGTATTTTGCATTCCAAGGGTGCCTGAGGACTTCTCCTTTGAGGTTAGGCGAGATAATAGGATCCATTCCTTGCAATGTCGTGTATTACAAATGGTCCTCCCCATGTTGGTGCTAATTTTCCCTACTTTTTCTCTCGTTGGTATCGAGGTATAGTTCTAAGAACATACTGTCCTTCTATAAAATTTCTAAGTTTAACTTTCTTATTGTATTATCTGGCTAGCTAATCGTCGTTGGTAGTTTTCCATTCTCTGCAGCGCTGCCTCCCTCCTTTCTTCCAAGTCATCAAGCCTTTCCAACATCATATCCGCCTTAAGGTTCTTCTCCCATGCTTCGGTCTTTGTGGTTGGCATGATGATTTCTATTGGAATGACCGCTTTGGCCCCATAAGTGAGGAGGAAAGGAGATTCACCGGTAGCATATCTGCGTGTTGTTCGGTATGCCCATAGCACGTTGTGTAACTGTTCGCACCATCGTCCCTTGTGTTCATCCAATGATTTCTTGAGGATAAGAGCAAGGGTCTTATTCGTGGCTTCGGCCTGGCCGTTGCTTTGGGGATAGATGGGAGTTGATTTGTTCTTCCTGATATTGAAGGTATCAAAGAGCATGTCTATGTTCTTTCCTTGTAATTTCTTGCCGTTGTTGGAGATAATATCTGCTGGGATGCCGAACCTGCAAATAATGTTCTGAAGGATGAATGTGAATATGTCTGCGTCTCGGATTCTAGCTAACTCCTTGGCTTCCACCCACTTGCTAAAGTAATTTGTGTCTATGATTAGGATCCGTCTTTTCCCTGATCCTTCGATCAGGGGTCCGACGATATCCACCCCCCATTTCGCAAATGGCCAGGGGCTATCCACTGAATTTAGCCTTGTTGCCGGAGCATGTATTCTTTTAGCAAAACGCTGACATTCTTCGCATCTTCTAGATATTTTGGCCGCATCTCGAATCATTTATGGCCAGTAATATCCTTGCATCTTAGCCTTGTCGGCTAGTGATCTCATTCCGCTGTGGTTGCCCGCGTCCCCGTAGTGGATGTCCTTCAAGATTCGGTGGCCTTCTTCCCTGGATAAACAGCGCAGTAAGGGACTCAGAAAAAACTTCTTATAAAGAATTCCGTCACGAAGATCGTATCTCCCTGCCTTTGATTGTATCTTTCGAGCCTGCTTCAAATCCGTGGGAAACGTTCCTTCTTCAAGGAAAATGTGGACTTCGGTTCTCCAATCTTCTTCGTTCTTGAAGACTTCGTCTTCGTTGGCTCTTGATATAACATCATCTTCGACAAAATCATCGACGATGTCTTCCCCTACATCATCGTCAGTGATATCCTCCCCTACATCGTCTTCACGGTTTGTATCGAGGGATTGTTGTGGAATGGTCGAGGGCTCATATACTCTTTTTTATCTTGATGGCCTTAACACTTTCGTCCTTCAACATAGATGATATGTATGCTAGAGAATCATCATGCCTGAGGTCTCTTCTACATAGATGCGAACTTTATGTTGGATATTTGGGATGCTAAGGTCTGAACCAAGGCCATGTATGCTGAGAGGATCTCGTCATAGACATTGTATTCCAGTCCGATTTGCCGAATGACCAGTTGCGAGTCGCTTATTAGGCGTACGTCGATTATTCCCATCTATACTATTAGTCGAAGGGCATGTACTACGGCTTCGTACTCTACGATGTTGTTGGTATGCCCCTTGAATTCCAATCTTAGTGCGTGCACGATCCTATCTCCGATTGGGGTGGTGATTACGATGCCTATTCTTGCGCCTTCTTTATTCCTTGATTCATCGACGAAGACCTCCCATCGTCTTGGGCTTGAGGGTTCGAGGACGTCGACTGGATCGTTTCTGTCCTCTTCAGCTTCTGGTATATCCTTCACTTCTTCATCATTGTCCAGGGGTAAATCTGCTAGAAAATCCGCCAAGACTTGCGACTTTTGGGCAGTTTGGATCTCGTGGATAATGTTGAATTGATCAAGATGAGTATTCCATTTTGCTATCCTTCCCACTTTCCCAGCATTTTTGAGAACAACTTCTAGTGGCGCTTTACTAGGGACACGAACATAATGAGTCAATAAGTAGGTTCTCAGTTTTTGGGTTGCCCATACTAGTGCCAGGATTAGTTGTTCAATCTTCGTGTAGTTTCTTTCGGCTGGGTTGAGGCTTTTGCTAACATAGTAGATTGGCTGTTCGATCTTCGTGTTGGTCTTGACCAGAACTACGCTGATTGCATCTTCGGTCCCTGCTATATTAAGGGGCAACACCTCATCGGGATCGGGATCGTGGCCAAGTATTCTTTGATCTTTTGGAAGGCCTCTTCGCATTTAGCGGTCCATGCGAATTTGCTTCCTTTCTTGAGGATGTTGAAGAAGTGCTTGCATTTGTACGATGATCTGGCGATGAATCTTCCCAATGCTGCCAGGTATCCATTGAGCTTTTGAACTTCTTTCAAGTTCTTTGGTAATGGCATCTCCATAATGGCCTGGATCTTAGTAGGATCGACTTCGATGCCCCTCTTCGTTACTAAGTATCCGAGGAACTTCCCTGATGTGATGCTGAAGGTACATTTTTCTGAGTTTACTTTCATGCTGTATTTCCTCATGGCATCGAAGATATCTCTCAGGTCTTGATGGTGATCTTTACGCAGCTTGCTTTTGACAAGCATATTATCAACGTAGACTTCTAAGGTTTTCCCGATCCATGACTTCAAGATTGCATCAACCATCCTCTGGTATGTTTCCCATATATTCCTTAGTCCGAACGGCATGCGGGTGTAGCAGTAAAGTCTGTGAGGAGTAAAGAATGTTGTATGCTGTTGATCTTCTTCTGCTAGAGCTATTTGGTTGTAGCATGAATATACATCCATGAATGATAACTCTTCGTGGCCCTCTATTGATTCTACAAGCTGGTCGATGCTAGGGAGCGAGTATCTATCCTTCGAACAAGATTTATTGAGGTTGGTGAAGTCGATGCATATCCTTAACCCCCCGTTCTTCTTTGGTACAATGACCTTGTTCGAAATACAGGTAAGGTATCTGACTTATTTGATGAATCCTGCCTCCATCAACTTGGTTAACTCCTTTTCGACAGCCTGGTGGTACTCTGGTGCTACTTTTCGCAGCTTCTGCCTGAAGGGGTTAGTGCCTAGTTTTATCCGAAGTTCGTGTTGTATGATTTTTGGATCGATCCCGGGCATGTCACCTAATTTCCATGCGAAAATATCTGCATAATCCTTAAAGCAATCCGACCAAGGCTTCTTCCCTATCTTTTTCCATTAGGGTTCCTATCTTGATCATCTTGGGGTCCTCTTCCGTCCCTATGTTTATCTTTTTGGAGGGTTCGACCGACGTAAATGTAGGTTTTGGTTCTCCCAAGAGAGGGACGTTCTTTAATTGTTATTTGGTAGGATCTTTAGCCCCCTTAGACGCTGAGGTACCTGCTTCGGTTGTAAGGATGATGCTACCCTTCATCAAGCTTTTGTCTGAAATTTCTTCCAGATACATATCGATGGCCTTATCCTAGGCGGCAACCTTGTTTCTTCTTCTTCGGGATTTCCTATGCTCGTCTTATTCATTATTGAGTTGGTTCTGCAGGGCCTGGCATTCTCGGGCGGTGACCTGATCTCCCTTAATTTCCATTACCCCTTCGGGTGTTGGGAACCTAAGAGACTGGTGATACGTTGCTGCCACCCCTTTGAGCTTGTGTAACCATCTTCGGCTAATGATGGCGTTGTAAGGAGAAGGAGCATCCACCACACTAAATCGGGTATTAACTTTCATCGGTCCTGCTTTTACTTGTAACACGATGTCTCCCAGAGGCTTCGTTGGTGCTCCATTGAATCCATAGATGGTGTAGTAGGAAGACATCAGTTGCTCTTCATTCAACTCCATTCGTTTGAACGTGTCATGAAAAAGGACGTTGACTGAACTCCATCCGTCAATTAGAATCTTCTTGAAATTGCATCCTGCGATAGGAAGTGTGAGGACTAAAGGATCGTTGTGGTCCTCCATGTCTTCCTCGACGTCTTCAGCGTCAAATGTCATTGGTGTGTTCATCCACTGTTCGTGCTCGTCTACTACGACTCCATCGATTTTGTATAATTCACAATAGTCCTCAAATTTTTTCCTCAATCTTTTCCCTATTTGGGCAGTCAATGAGGGACCGGTAAATTCGGAGCATGGTATTGAGCGTTCGGTTTCCTTCAGGTAGCTGGACCTGCTTGCTTCATTTAGCTATATCTTCGGTCTCTGCCTTTTGTACGTACTGCTTGAGGTCACCGGCATCGATCAACTTTTGGATCATTATCTTGAGGTTCTTGCATTTTTCGGTCTGATGTTCGTTGAAGCAGTAGTACTCACAGTAATCTCTTGACTTTTCGGACCTTGGGGGCTGCTTCGTTTGGGCCAGGTCCATTCTAGGTTCTCTCGATCCTTAATATCCCTTAGGATTCGAGTGCAGTTGGTGTTCAGCTTCGTGAAAACTTGATCTTCGAATTTCCGTTCGTCACGCCGACGATCATCCCTTCGTCCTCTCTTGTCTTCGCTGGGTCGTTCGGTTGAGCCACTTCTTTTGGAACCGCTGGCTTACTCTACTGAATTAATCCGATGAAACCTCTGCGTTTGGGCTCTGGGATTTTCCCGCTGGATTTCTTCCAACCTGGCGTGCTTTTCTATGATCACTCGAAGGTCTCCTTCGGTCGTAGGGACACTCCCATGGATCTCGACAAATAGCGGGCTCATCCTGTCCAATCCCCATTTACAGCAGTTGATGCTGACTAATGGGTTTACATTCCCTATCGTTTGACAAATCCTGTGCCATCTGTCGGTATATTCCCTGATCGTTTCTTTATAAGCGGTTGCCAACGAGAAGAGCTTGTCCATTCCGGCGTTGAAAGCCTTGTTGTACATGTAAGTTCCTAAGAACTTCTCAGTGAGTTGGTTGTAGAAATCGATGGAATTAGGTTGTAGGTTGTCGAACCAGGATAGTGCTGATCCTTTTAAACTTGAAGGAAAATATTTGCATAGGACTGCATCATCTTGATCCCATCGTGCTAAAATACGATTGTAATACCGAAGATGAGCTGCGGGGTCGCTGGATCCATCGTAACATTCGAACGCTGGGACGGGACACTTATGAGGAATAAGAGCTTTGGCCAAGTGCGGAGTCAGCGGCGTGGTGTTGGATTCTCTCATCACTTCCTCTAGTCTTCCTCCCCCTTGTCTAGCTTTCAACTGCTTGATTTCAGCCATCTTTTCAGCACGAAGGTTTTCCATCGCAAGCTGGTGATCATCTTTGATAGTAGATCGTCCTGATCTTCGGCTCTCACTATCAAAATAGTCTGAGTCCTCGGGAGTGTAGTATGGGTCAGATAATCGGTTTCCTCTGGCAACTCTTCGGTTCAATGGTTCGGGATTATTGACGTTGGCCACTACCATCCTTCGGTCCTGATTAGGCGGTGGTGCCTTGGAGTTAGCCTCATCATGTAGGTTTTCTACCTCGGCGCTATGAGCGATCCTATCTTTGAGTTACTGATTTTCTTATGCAAGTAGGGCCACAGCATCCGCGTATACCTTCTGGTTCTTCCTCAACTCTTCGAGTTACACAATCATCTGGACAGAGTGGTTCGATCCCTGATTCAGAGTTCCTATTTGTCCTTGTCCACCGGCTGCTACAGTGTGATCTTCATCAACAGTCTGTATCAAAGGAACCACTGGATATGCGTGCGGGGCAGGGAGCTCCACTGGATGTTGTGTTGGTTGGTTTGCTATTAGAAGAGGTTGATTGGCTAGAAGCGGTTGATTCTGTTCGCTAGTGAGCGGCATCCCATAAAGAGGTTGTTGTATCATCGATTCTGCCATTCCTTCAGGCTATTCGTTTGCTCGGGTTGTCGCTGCCACTTTGGAGGCACCTGCTTTGTTAGCCGCGGCCTTCAACGCTTTTGCTGCTATTGCGATGGCATCCAATGGCATTGTGCTTTCTGCTCCATCTTGTCTCTTGTTGGCTGCTTTTAGCTTTTCACCCTTTTGTTTTCTGCGTGTCATAAGCGGAGTTGTCCTTGGCATTTCTTTTGACGATGCCTTGGCTTTTCCTACATCCTTTGATTTTTCTATCTTCGATTTTTTCTGCATAAACAAAACATTATCGAAGAAACAATGTCCGCGTGGGCTTTGTTAGTAAGGTTAATCCGAAGGAAAAAGCAGAAAACACAACATTCGTCTAAAGGTTTTTGAGGGATCGTTTGAAAGAAAGAAAAACTTGAAAAGGCAGGTCCAATAATCATAAACATAGATCTGCTCATGGATCTAAAAAATCTTCTCAGAAATGCACAGATCTATGGGTTTTAAATATGAAAGCTTGAAAACGTAGATCTGGTATTCATTCGTCAATAAACACACGATATAAATATTTCACAATTGATTTTAAAGATATATTGTCTTAAATATAAGAGGGTTTTGGATCCCGAAGATGATTTCAAAAGCGTACGCAGATCCAAAGAGAGTTTGCAATGGAAAACATGGACATAAAGGAGTTTTTGAAAAGAAGAAAAAATGGCAAGTTGCTCAGAGCACTATTATTTAAGGAATAGCGCTGGGAACCAATAAATAGGTAGAATCACGGGATAGGATAAATCTTTTACCGGGACGAGGTCCCTGTTTCTAGCGCCAGATTGTGAACACAGAAATAATGAAGGTATCTTCGTGTTCACAAACAATATTCGCATGACTGACGAAATCAATGAGACAGAATAATACAGATAAAGCAACATAAGGCCGAAGCCTGATGGACTCGGAGCCTTCGGACTCGTCCTCGTCTAGCCATACAAGTTTGATTATGATGATTTCACAATATATATAATAAACAAATATGATGCATGGTATGAAAATCAGAAGATCTAAAGTGCGGAATATAAATGAGACGATGATTTATGTGGTTCAGCACTAAGGCCTACGTCCACGGGGGTTGGTGTTTCACTATATGTTCAAAGATTACAAAAATAGTCGGGTGACTTTGAGTGAGGAACGAAGCTAGGAGGGAAATAAATCTCATACTTACTCTTACAATTTTTCTCTCCTGAACTCTCTCTTACTCTAGCTAAAAAATGGTCGACCCCTTTTCCCTTAGTAGGTTGGGGTATTTATAGGCTTCTTTGGTAGGTCCATTTCTTCGAGTACAGTTGTCCTTATCGTCTTGGTTACTGTGTCTGCCCGATGATGCCTTCGTTCCGACCCAACGTCTTCCAACGGTATTATGCACAAACGAAGATAGACTTTCTTCTTCTCCATGAGATCTTTGACATGTACCCTATGACTAGGGTATTTAATGCGGGTAGTTAGGGAAGTCCGCACGCGTCAGGCGGCTATCTGATGCCCCTGTCACATCCCTGTCGGCGAGGCTCATCCAAGCCCCTTGATCTTGGATCTTCCTCGGGATGGAGTAAAGTAAATCCCTTGGTGTTCTATGGTACTTCGCGGTAGCTTGCTCTTATGGTGCCCCTTGATCCTTCGTCGTTGGATTGGTTTGACGATGAATAGGTGTAGATGACAGATGCCTCTTGAGTTGGTTTGACGATGAATAGGTGTAGATGACAGATGCCCCTTGAGTGTTGGAACGTGCAGGGACGGAGGGACAAATGGGGTCCGTCGACCCCACTTGTTTTTAAAATCCCATCCATATAGGCTTATAATTTTTGTAATTTACATGTCTTGTGGGGGAAAATATGCTTGATAAAATTGAAAATTTATTTTTAATGGGTCAAAATTATAAACTTCATGTAAAATTAATACAAATGCATCAGATGTATGACCTAAAAACAAAAAAAACGATCTAAATTACAATATCTAATTTAAATCCAATTTTTTTATGATTTGATTTTCACTTAGTTAATACTAAAAGTCAATAAAATGTCCAAAAAAAACCGGGCGGCCTTCGACCGCATACCAGCTACTATATACAGACTTTTACCATATGAATTTGCCCCCACTTGGGAAAAAGTCTAGCTCCGTCACTCGGGACGTGGCATCATGTCTCGATGTCTAAGAGTTGTGTATCTTCCACGTGTGGTTACTCTTAACACGTGGCAGATGATGAATCATGCGTATACATGTTGCATGATATTTAAAACCAGTTATCAGCTTTTGAAGATGTTAATGGCATGTACAGCAGTCGAGACACAAATGAAGCTACTCACGACTTAGCTTACATTTCGAGTATAAAACATCTAATGTATGGGCTAATGACCTCCCACCTCGGATTTGATATTCAAGTTAATTAGTTTACATTTCGAGTATTTACAGCTTTCCGGTTTAAAAAATCTTACAGATCGTGAAACCTACAGCTACAAGTAAGTGAAAACCTTATTACAGAACGTATCGCTAATGGTGCTTGATACTTCTTCACCCTAATGTGAAAACCTTGTGGTTGTCTTATTACGGATTCCATCCTCAGGTCAGCTCTTATACTCTTAGTTTTCTCTAATGGCTATCACTTCATGAAGAATCTGCAGAGTGACTATGAGACCAGTATTCCTTAACGAGCTTCGCGAAAAGAGATCCTTCCCTATTCATCAATTTCATAGGCTCATCGTATTCCATTATTTTTCCTGACAAACAAGAGAAACACATTAGTTTAATGAAAATGCGGACTCGTTTATAAGAACACTCGGTAAAGTTTTTGTTTGGTAAATATTAGGTTAAAAGGCATTATAAAGCTTACCATCACTGAGGGCAAGCACCATTGTGCAGTCCATCACAGTTGGAATTCTGTGAGCCACTGTGATCACAGTGCAGTCTGCAAACTCAACCCTTATGGTTTTCTGTAGAATAGAATCTGTTGCATTGTCAATTGATGCAGTGGCTTCATCCAGCACTAGAATTCGGCATCTCCTCAACAGTGCACGACCTAAACAGAACAGCTGGCGTTGGCCCATGCTCCAATTCGATCCATCGTCAGCAACTGTAACATCAAATTGATACATTAATCACTAGGACTGCTAAGACAATGGAACGACAATCAATAACTTGCAATAGTACCTAATGAATCCAGTCCATCTCCTTTCTCTTGTACTGCTTCTTCAAGCTGACACTTTCCAAGAACCTTAAAAGCATACATGAAAATCATCCCTGTTAGTGCGGTAAAGGAATATTTGCTCTTGTAATTTCGTTCAATTGTATAATGTCAGCAAAAATTATACCTCCCAAATTTCCTGATCAGAGTGTTGACATAGAGGATCCAAATTGTATCTCACGGTACCATTAAAGAGAATAGGATCCTGAGGTATAATACCTAACCGAGATCTCAGATCATGAAGTCCGATGGTAGAGATGTCAATGTTATCTATGACAACTTTCCCTCCTACTGGCTCTACCAAACGGAACAGAGCACCTATCATAGTTGTCTTCCCACTACCGGTCCTGCCAACAATCCCAATCTTGTGCCCTCCTTCGAATGTGCAACTGATTCCTTGAAGAACAAGTGGAGTATTGGGCCGATATCTGATCTGCATGGGACCAAGCCATCAAATTCATTAATATTTATTAAAATAAACAAGAAAATGCAAAATATGCAAATATTTCACAAAGATTTACCTTTAAATCAAGAATCTCCACTCTGCCGATAGAGGGCCAACTAGGTAAGGGTCGGTTCCCTTCAATGACTTTTGGGGCTTCACTGGGAATGTGCAAATATTGATTCAGTCTTTCAACAGAAATGATATGATTTGCTAACGTGCACTGGTTCTGGATAGAAAAAACGAGGGACATATTCAAAGAAAGACCATATGACAATGCCATTCCAATAAATCCTGCAGAAAGAGATAAGTTATCATATAAGCATTTAGTGGAACATGCAAAACATAATCAATATAGATGTTGCAACTTGAAAGAACAGAAAAGATGACACCTACCTGAACTAAATGTTCCTGGAGGAAGCGAAACCATCAAAAGTGCTGAAGTGGAAAGGACAATGGCACTTAGTGTTTCCAAACGTTGGATCAACCACTCGTTTGCTGAGAAAGTGTGAAAAAATGGACTTGAATTTTTGTCTATCAAGTCCAGATTCTCAGCAAAGAATCTATTTTCCTCCTCAAATGCTCTGATAGTCATTGCCCCTGAAATGGATTCCGCAAGATGGTTTGCTATCATAGATTTAGTTGTTCCATTGATTCGCATGAACTCTTTTGCAGAAGCGAAGTAGTATTTCTAAGGGACAAAGGGTATTCCACAAAGTTAAAAGTATATCAAAAGAGGCAATTGAAAATGAACAAGCAAGCCTGGAACAATACCTGTAAGCAGATTGCCAGTAGTATCATGGGTATGGAGACAAATAACACTGGCCAAGTAATAACGGCTAATACCGCAAGATTAGCATATGTACCCATGGTTGCAACGACAGAAAGTGTTAAGCTGAATGGAATATCAAGGTCTACAATACTCAAATCAGAAGAGACCTACAGAAGAAACATGGATATAAGGTTTAATAGATAATATCAATCAATTAATAACTTCAATTTAATTCTTGTTTTAATGCTCTTACCCGACTCAGTATCCTTCCCAAAGGTGTGGAGTCAAAGAAAGACATCGGAGCATGAAAAAGAGAGTTCAATAGCTGGTAAAATACGGACTTTGATGATTGAAGACCCATGGCAACTGTAGAAAGCAATCTAACAAGTAAAAGTATAATTGTGCAACAGCCAATAATTAAGTAAACTACGATCAGCCGTAACTTAGTGACTTGAGGATTCTCAACATTCGCAGCCATCCAAGAGTTCTGAAGTACTTGTGCACCCACAAACATGAGGTGCGCCAGCATTGCTATAGAGAAGAAGATGAAGCCTTTGCTCTGATTCAGATACTGCAGGTATGGTTTTAGACCGGTGTCTCCAGATTCCCTCTCTTCAAGCTTAATCAACTGATGACCAACTGATTTCAACTTCTTCTCACTATAAGATTTAGAGATTTCTTTTAAGGAGGTTCCAGAACTCTGAGATAAGGATACTTCTGAAAAACTTTCAGAACCAGCTGTGTCTTTGTGAGCATTTACAAGTTCAGAAAACTCCGGACAAGAAGCCAGCAACACATGATAAGGAGCAGCACGTAAGATTTGCCCCTCTGACATCAGCTGTAGTGGAAACAAAATTGTTTCATGGTTAACTTCGGATATGAAAATGCTCCTAGCAGTTATTAAAATTCATTATGTCGGTTTTCAGAATTGAGTATAACGAATAGAGTAGTCAAAAGGATCGGAAATGCAATCTAACCAAAATAGAATCAAATTTGGGAAGAAAGTCGACTTGATGTGTCACAAGTAAGACTGTCTTTGCTGATAGAGCTCCCATTACATACTCCTGCACCATCAAACTAATTGAATAAAGTAAACTGTAGAAAAGAGAGAATTTTCAACTAGAAAAAGAAGAATCACGAACTGACATTAAATAGGTTTGTAGCTGTGTGAGCATCAACTGCGCTAAATGGATCATCCAACAGGTATATATCAGCATCCTGATAGAGAGCACGGGCCAGTTGAATGCGCTGTTTCTGACCACCACTCAGATTAACTCCCCTTTCTCCAATTTCAGTCAAATCACCAAAAGGGAGCATTTCTAGGTCCTTTAAAAGTGAACACTTCTCCAGTGTTTCTTGGTATCTTATTCTGTCCATGTTGCATCCGAAAAGAATATTATCTTGTATACTTCCAGTTTGAATCCATGCCGTCTGTGAAACATATGCAATCTTACCACAAGTTTGAACCTGTGAAGGGGTGAAAATGAAAAGCATTATTTGTTTACGAATTTTCATAACCAAGCAACCGAACACCGGAAAGGTATCGCTATATATAAGAACTAACCGTTCCCTCAGTGGTCAAAACTTCTCCAAGAATTGCTGCTAACATAGTTGATTTTCCTGTGCCAACCTCACCACAGATAGCAACCTTCTCACCAGGTTTAACCTCCAGGTTTATACTGCTTAGTGTAGGCTTTAACGGATTCTCTTCCCATGAAAAGTTGCCCAACTTGATAGAAATGGCCCGCCTAAGTTGGTCTGTGCTTTTCTTTTGCTTAGAAATCCCAACCAGTAGCTCCGGTGCCGCAAGAAACCTTATGATCCGTGTTAGCGCAACTTTTGCTTGAATAACGACACCAATAACCTCAGGGATTGCTCGAACAGGTTCCTGAACAAGACGTAAAGTGGCTAGAAAAGTGAAAGCATTACTAGCATAGAGTGGAATACCAAGAAAGTAACATGCCCCAAAAGTAGCTGCCGAAACCAATACTGGGGAAGACCAAAAGAGAATTCCATTATAAGCCCTCCGCAGCTGCACTGCGGACAACCACTTCAGTTCCTCTTCCCTCAATCTTTCGATAACACTCTTAAAATGTGTCTCCCAAGCATACAACTTCAAAATCTTCATGTTCGCAAGGGCCTCTGATATAGCCTTTAGTCTCTCATCCTGTGCAACCATGAGGTTACTCTGGAATTTATGCTGTAGTTTAGCCATGGGAGTATTGCATAACACAGTTAATACTATTACAACCAATGCTGCAATTGTAGCAAGCCCCACAGCATGAAAAAGAATGACTAGTGCAATGCAAAGTTGGAGACTTGTTGTCCATGTCTGATGAAACCAGTAAGGGAATTGACCAATTCTGTAAGCGTCTACAGTGACATAGTTTGTTATCTCGCCAGCTGAATGGATCAACTTAGCAGAACTTGACAGCCTCAATTGCTTTTTATAGATAGCTGCTGAGAGAATCGATCTGATTTGGAGGCCTATTAAATTACAACGGAAGTACCATTGCCTTTGCGCCAACGACTCTAAGAATTTTGTGAAGAATAATGACACAACCAATACATACCCTTCGTATTTAAAAGCTTGTTTCCCTTCTGCAACCTTGATGAAGGCATTAAGAAGCAGAGGACCAGCAGAGAGAGTGAGTATCTTGAGCAATGCGAAAAATCCAGATACTAGAATCTCTTTCCGATAACATAAAACCAGCGTCCATAAAACTGATGGTGGTTCAGATGCATTAGTTTGCTTCTGTGAATTTAATCGGTCCATAAACAACAAGTAACAACTCTCTGCCCGATCTACCTTCCGCAACTGTGGTATATCTGCATCATCAAGGGTTTTCTCCTTACCAGTCTTCATCAACGAATTCAACCACCAAAATGTCATTTTATTAAGAAATCCTGCCTCTGCAAATGGTGTTTCACTTCCCATATCTGCTTCAATATGTCCATTGGATCCACCATTCAAAGGTGTGTAAAGAGAATTGCTATCCTCAGTTTTACTTGTATCCTCCAATTGGTTCCCCCTAGAAGTGCATAACAACAGAAGCACTGCTCCAGGAAGTATTAGTATGTCTAGAACAATGTTAAATGAAACTTTCTTGTCAATAATAAGGACCAACAACGCCGATAAACAAAGAAGCCCCGCAATCAAGCATGTAACTACAGAACAAAGCCTCAACATCCCTTTCCCAAATTTCTTTACCCTAAGGCTAACATTTAAACTAAGAATCAACCATGTGAATCCCTGAAACAATACTACAAACCATCGATGCAAAGGCAAAACACCAGTCTGTTTACTAGATTGAAGAATCCAAATCCCCAAACCCAAGTACACCAATCCAATACAACCATTATAAACAGCAGACACAATCTCCAACGAAGTACACCGATGCGTAGCAACTGTCCTCGCAGACGTAGGCTTCGAAATAACAGTTGACAATAACACAAACAACAGCAGGGCATCTAAGCAAATGACAATGCCATTATGTACACAAGAAGAAGGATATAACAATTCAAAAATACCACATTTTTCCCCATTGTTTGTACAATCAGAATCTCCACAAAATGAAGTCCAGAGATTCTCCATGATTATGTTTACCAATTCTTCTTCTGAGAAAAAAATAAAATAAATCAAATCAATCCTAGTAACCAATCAAATACCCCAAAACACAATTCTTCAACATGATTTAACTAAAAACCCATTAATAATTCCCTAGAAAGTTTCAATTTTAACATATTGAGAAGCAAAAATTATGTATAAAGAGAATTGAAAACAGAAAACTCACCATGAAAATCCAGAGAAGTTGCTTTGCAGAAATGGGAGTCTGAATCACAATCCAGACAAAGAGGTTTGACTTGCAAGTAAAAAACCACACTAGATTCTCATTTTCAGAGCAAAAAAACAAAAACAATCTCCATCAAAAATCTCAACCATACTAATAATAAATATGGTGTTTTTTTCAATTACATTAGATAATAATGTCTTGTCTGGTCTGCAAAAGGAGCATGATTCTTGATATTTTGTGCCAACCTCATTCTGCCTCGTCATTGCTCACGTACAGAAATAACAAATTGTCAGTTTCGGGTAATCTATCGACATAAATGTGGGGTCTCGATTGGGTTGGTTTTGGCCTCACCCGCCACCCAATGGATGATAACAGAAGTTGTCACCCGCAACCGACCCAACATCACAACAGGTCAGTTTTCATTAGACCCATATTATGGCGGGTGGCGGGTAACCATTGAGTTGCAGTAAAACAATAACAGGTTTTTCAAACAACATGGTTATTATCGATTAGTTGGCCGAAAGTATAACTGATTTTAAATGATTTTTTAAAGTGAAAATGAAGTGACAAAATATTTTTGTTAAATTAGAGAGAGTCATTTATATAGATTTTCATAACTATGTCATACATTTGATGTACACAAGAAGAAGGAAGTAGAAATTCAAAAACACCACATGTTGCACCATTGCAAGTACAAACTGTATCTCCCCTTTGCTGTCACTTGAACTTTAGGAGACAAAAACGTTGACTTACAAGTTTTCTGTGCCATGATATTGTATTTATATTAGCAAACTGTAACCGTGATTTTCATTTTACTGAGTTAGCCTAAATATAACGGACGGAGAGAGCAATGAAAGGAATATGCGTTCTTTCAAAAAAAAAAAAAAAACAAAAATGCGATTAGCATGGCACAGAAAGCAAGAACCCTGCTACATTGGGCCTCATATGCCAGAATTTAATCTCAGCCTAAAATCCGAGTCCAAATTGATCTTATTGGTGGTCGGTCATAACTATCCTGGCATTTTTAGGGGCGACACTAAAAGACAAAAAAGGTCACCCAAACGTAAATCTAAGCTACCCCTTATCTTCGATTTTTCGAAATGGCCAATATGTCCTTATATAATCGGTAGCCAACACCATAATCGGTAGGTTAAAGGTGAATCGGTAGGTTGAATTGAAACTATACCTACCGATTATTGTGTACATACTTCGGCTATAATCCCTTTTATAATCGGTAGCTTATCCAACTTGTAAGATTACCGATTATAAGGAGCCCCATATTCAACCTTGGCCAAATTCCATAGGTTGTGAGGGGTGCAGAGCCAGCCATAACCACTTGGTTCGTGTTTTGGATGCAACGTTAATCGGGAGTTAAATATATTACCAAACCATCCGATTATGGGTTGCCCAAAAATGAGTTTTTTCTAAAATCCTTCATGTAAGGGAATTTGAAATATACCATAATCGTTAGAGTTACCAACTTAACAAACTATCGATGATAAGGAGCCCCAGATCAAACCCTTGCCAAATTCCATTGGTTTTGAGTGTACAGAGCCGGGCATAACCATGTGGTTCGTGATTTGGATGCAGCCATAATCGTAAGCCAAATAGGTTCTACAACCTACCAATTATAGGTTGCCCCAAAATGAGTTTTTTCTAAAATCCTTCATGTGATGAATTTTTAAATCTACCATAATCGGTAGTCTCTACAACTTAACAACCTACCGATTATAAGGAGCCCCAGATCGAACCCTTGCCAAATTTCATAGGTTTTGAGTGTAAAGAGCCAGGCATAACCATGTGGTTCGTGATTTGGATGTAGCCATAATCAGACATCAGATTGGTTCCAAAACCTATCGATTATAGCCATAATCGGAAGCCTAATAGGTTACATACACTACCGATTATAAGTTGCCCCAAAATGAGTTTTTTTCTAAAATCCTTCATGTAAGGGAATTTGAAATATACCATAATCGGTAGGGTTGACAACTTAACAACCTACCGATTATAAGGAGCCCCAGATCGAACCCTTGCTAAATTCCATAGGTTTTGAGTGTACAAAGCCATGCATAACCATGTGGTTCGTGATTTGGATGTAGCCATCATCGTAAGCCAAATAGGTTACACAACCTACCGATTATAGGTTGCCCCAAAATGAGTTTTTTCTAAAATCCTTCTTGTGATGAATTTTGAAATCTACCATAATCGGTAAAGTTTATTACTTCTTACCGTTCGATTATACGAAGCCCCAAATCCAACCTGTGCCAAAATCCATAGGTTTAGAGGGTACAGAGCCAGGCATAACCATGTGGTTCGTGATTTGGATGTAGCCATAATCGGACGTCAGATTGGTTCCAAAACCTACCGATTATAGGTTGCCCCAAAATGAGTTTTTGTTAAAATCCTTATTTGCGAAATTTTGAAATCTGCCACAATCGGTAGATGATAAAAATTATAACCCTACCGATTATAAGTGGCCAGGGATTCAACCTTTGCTAAAAACTAGAATATTCGGTAGCCAAAATAATAATCGGTAGTTTCGCAAAATAATCGGAAGCAAACTCTTGTAATCGGTAGGCTGGGGTCTATATATTAGTGTTTGGAAATTTTTTTTGACTAATTGTGAGATAACTCCCGATTGAGTGAGAGAAGAAGAAGTAAAAGAAGAAGAAGAAGTGGGTATATGTTGCCAACTTCCGATTTTTGCCAACTTCCATAAACATGGATGGGTACGAATAAGAACGTGAATTTGTTGAAGTTCAAGGTTCACTACCGTTTAGAGATGACGATTTGGGGTATATGTTGAATGATCCAAACTTTGATGGAGATGAAACCCTAGACGACGCTTTCATGGAAGAAAATGGAGAATCACCCGAGATCGAAGCTAACGATTCATCAAACATACGGGTATGTTGTTAACAAACTCTAATACCCATGTTATCCATGTTATGTGCGTTTGTGTGTGTTTTTGAACGTAAAAATTCGATTTCTGCATGCATTGAATGACATGAAAGACATATATTCGGTAGTTAAATTAGTACCAAATCTACCGATTATCCAGAATTGGATAAATTTTGATGTATTAATCTGTCGAATATGAAAAAAATCCCCAAATTGAAAGCTTCAATTTCTCACAATCGGAAGTGGTATACATAAATAAACTTCTGATTATATAACGTCGCCCCAAATACGAATTTCTCCAAAAAATGAAATATTCGTAAATCTCGATATTTAATAATCGGTTGGTTTATGAATTTATAGTCCCTCCGATTATTGAAGCTTTTTATACAGAAGAATTGTTCATTTGTGTATGTCGTTAATCGGTAGACTATATTCGTACATGACTATCAATTGTTAATAACCGGTAGACTATATTCGTACATGACTACCGATTGCTCATAATAAGCATATTTGGCAAAAAAATAAGCATAACCTTCTCTTAGCGGACGCTTTGAATTGCGTGGTACATTTCTTTGTTCCTCCTAGGTATAGACATTCTTTTACGTTTACACCTACAAGAACGGTTTGCGATGAATCGGTTAAAGATAGAAGAATTGTAATGGCATTTGTGAATGAGATGCATTTTATCGGTTTAAGAGTAAAGATGGATTTCCTATTACCTCCGTTAGGTAGTTGGAGTGATTGCTTCCCAACAAATCATTGTAACGATTGATTGGAACAATATGAGACCAACATGTTGGATTGGGATTGCGTCATGAAGGAGGATTTCCCGGAAGGCCTACTGGAATTGGTTCCCTTGGATGATGAAGATCAATAATCATTATGTTTGAAAGATATATTTTGGAAAGCCCTATTGTACATGTTTTTTTTGGAATTTTGAAGTATAAAGCTATAATCGGTAGTTATATTTTTAATATATTAACCGATTATACAAGCTTTTGTAAACAGACTCAATCAATATTATATTTGGTTATTAACTTTTTGAATTTATCTTCCGATTGAAAGGCTGACACAACAACTGAATTTTTTTTCCCAGAATCGGTAGATTACATATTACATAAGCATCCGATTGTCACCAAACTCTGACAAAAGATAAACTGTAAATTTTTCCCAGAATCGGTAGACTATATTGCATAAACTTCCGATTGTCACCAAACTCTGACAAAAAAGCTGAAAATCTTCCCAGAATCAGTAGACAACATATTGCATAAATTTACGATTGCCATGGCATGCCAACCTAGCCGCGCCTCCATGTCACCCCAATGGCATGCCAACCTAGCCGCACCACCATGCCATGCCAATGGCATGCTAACCTAGCCGCGCCACCATGATGGTCTTCCCTATGCGGCCACCAACGAACGAAAGCGTGCAAAGATCAACAACTACCTTTCCTCTTAAGATACAAAATCTCGACCGTCGAAGGTCACCAAGCTACTAAGCTTCCCGAGCTCGAATTGCCAGGCAACAACCATATGCTACATGCTTTCCACAAAAACATTCGAGACATCAACACATATCACAAACTGGGGGATCCTATTTTGGGTATTGGTTTGGCGGTTTACAGCGTGCGGCGTACACTACGCCCGTCATAAGGAAGTGTCATAAGGGTGAGGCTGTTAGTAAATACAGGGAGTTAAACTGAAACGTTCATGGGATATCAATTCCATACGTTAATGTTTTTATGGAACATCAATTCCATGCGTTAACGATTTTATGGAACATCAAATTCCATGCGTACGGTTACCACCTCCTCCCATTTATTTACCCATTTATCCATTCCTTAATGAGACCAAGGTACGTTTCACTTCGACTTGTATAAATAGGTCTTACCTATTTCCACAGAACAACAACAGTTCATTTCGGGAATACACAACACTCGAGAAAATACTTGCTAGCTTACCATTTGTTAGCCTTCCCACTTTTCTGATACAAGTCGTAGTAACACAACTACTCTTCCAGAATCAACTATTCTGGTCTCATCACTTTCCTTGCTTCCCTCCCCAAAACCAACCCATTCTCCTTCATTTTGTGACCGAAGCAAGTATGGAACGGCCATTTCTTGGTTTAGGCCAGACTTGTACAGATTGATCTCTCGAATCTAAAGTACTCCCTTGCAGTACATTGTTTAGGGTTTAAATTGTTTCTCATCCGTACACCCAAAATTACCGAAATCAGCAGAAACCATTTTCACCTACAAACAGTTGTATAAAAATAAAAAACTATATTGGATTAGTTTCAGGACAATAATGTGTCGGCCTACAGTAGCTACTATCTAGCTTGGTTTGGAATTAGACCTTGGTTGCCACCTAAGGTGTCGTTTGTTATGAACAAATCTTTGCCCACGCGTGCGATGCTGCAACATATATATATAGGGATTAACTTTCCATCTTGCTTATGCTTGTTATCAGGTAAGGTTTTGGAGGACACTATGATCACTTGATGCTTCATTGGGAAAAGACGACGGTAGTTTGGGATTATGTTATTGGTCACCGAAGTCGACATGGGCAGTTTCATCATGTGATGCAAGGACACAGGTGGAATCCTGGAGTTCGATAAGTTCCCAAGGGAAAGAGAAGAATGTTGGTCCCAAGGGGCCATATGCTATTTTGCAGGAGTTCCGGAATCAAAATTTGTTCAAGAAAATATGTTCATCTTTACTCTTCAAAAAGTACACTCTTTCCTCCCAAATTAGATGAGCTAGCTGTAGTTTGCACAATTATTAAGGTAAGGAGGAAAAATGAGAAATTTAAAGTATTTTTGACGATTATAACCTTGTATATAATTACTAATAAAATTTAGAAATGATTTATCTCTCAAATTATACAACGGATATTCGTAAACTTTATACCATTGGAAAGCATTTTAAAACACCTACATAACGAGTATAAACATGATACATATTTCTTATACTAATAATAATCAATTAAAAGGATAATTTTAGAGATATTCCATTGTTTAATGATATATCTCATCTATTTTGGGACAAAATTTAAAACTAACTAGCTCATCTAATTTGGGATGGAGGGAGTATTAGAAGTTCAAAATTGCTGACCCCCTGCTCCGCGGGTTTTCCCGCATGGGCCTCACCCGAGGATTAGCAAGGAGGCGGGGTTTATGGGCATAGGGCCATGCGGGTTTTCCTTTATTTCCTGCGGGACAACCTGCAGTGCTAGACCCTCTTCGGCGACAATTTTCGTTTGACAAGGTGAATCTCATTTTTCAAGTAAGGCTGCTGTCACTGAAGTAAATGTTACTCCCTCCGTACCTATATTATATAGGCGGAATTTTCATTTTTCCTTGTACCACTATATAGGCGGAGTTCAAATTTCAAAACTATTTTTTACTTATATTACCTCTATTTATTTGCTTGGGAATCATACAATTGAGTATATGTCTCTAACATTGGGAATATAATTAAGGGTAAAACCTGAATTTACTTGCTTGGGAATCATCACAATTGAGTATATGTCTCTAACATTGAGAATATAATTAAGGGTAAAACAGGAAAAAACATAGAAATGTATAAAATCAAGAAAAATTTCTTAATCTAAGAGAATTGGTCCCTCCGCCTATATATGTGGTACGGAGGGAGTACAAGTTATGACATACGGCTAAGTCCTATGGGCTAGATTGGACTGCTAGATTGGCCAAAAAGTGTTACAAATCATGAAAAAGTGTGGGAAAAAAGTTATCACTCTTTCTGGCTACTTCTCTCTCCTAGCATTTGCTCGCAGTCGAACTATCAGCGAGATTAAAACGCTGAATGGTGCGGCGCTCAAAAAGTGACACAAACGCTGGATTATTCGGCGTTATGCGAATATTCCAGAGAATAATGCCGAATTGTTAGACGCTAGGCTGGACGCTGTTCCATTCGGCATTCGACTGCGATGCTGCTCCATCCAGCGCTTGACCCTTTTTTGAGAGGAACTGTTAATGGGGGAAAGGTCGAGTTTTCTGTGAATGTATCGAGTCTTCTCAACGCTGAACAGAACGGCGCGTCAACTTAGCTGACTATGGTCAAACGTTGCTTGATTCGGCGTCCTCAAACGTCCTACTGTTCGGCGTGTAACGCCGAATTGTTAGGCGTTTCGATGCTAGATTGGCCATCCCATAGGGGTTAGGAGGTTGTCCTATCTGACGTGGATGACCAATCTAGCAGCTAAATATCTAGCCCATAGAACTAAGCCTAATCTTACATATAAGAACCTGTCAGTGTGCTTGTTCAGGTCCAGAAAGCATCGAGTGGGATTCAAAGAGATCAGAGAATGGAGACGATGACAATGCAGTTCTTATCTAGAAAATTGGAGTTTATCGGAAGAAAATCTTACACGAGAGACAGATAACTGCTGGATAGTATTATATACTATATTAGTGGAGCCAAATCTCGATTGTTGCTTACTAAAGGCCGGGGGAATTTGTGGCCTATATCAACATTATTGATCGATAACTAAAACAAGTTGCAAAGATAGGATACTAGTGGGCGGGTCAAGTTCAATTTAGATGTCTAGGGATATTGTAGGGAGGACTTTGAATACTCTACGGTCAAGAGCCCCAAACTATGACATCCACCGACACTACTCTATCTAATTAAGTCGATAGAAGGAAAGAAAAAAAAATTCAAATTGTGATAACTTTGACCACAGCTAATATCTTATCCACCAAAGCGTTCATGGAAGTTAGAGAGTCAAAGGCTCGCATGGATGAGCAGACAAAATGATGCATCAATTTCTTAAATAATACTCTAGGATGATAAACAATATTTCCTACTAGTATATATATTATGAATGTGACTTGTTAACGATACTAATAAATTGTTAAGAACAAAAAATAATTATGAATGAATAAGCATACGTATTAATATGTGATCTATGTTCAGAAAATATGGACATTATTAGTATGCATCCTTGGTCCTCAATTGGCTTCCGTTTTTATTTCCGTGCAGTCTTAATGAGACAGCTTCGGTTTTTATTTAATTTAGAGCTTTGCAATAAAAATAAATAACATAGCAGCTGTTACATTTGTTATTAATATATATATATAAACTACTCTTTCAGCGTTGAACAAATTGTAGATAAACAAAATGGGTTCATCAAGAAACTCACTGACAAACAAAAATCGTCTATTCTTGAATCTGATCATAGTGTTTTCATCAGTTTCATGGATTAGTGCTATTGCTGAAAACACTACTTTTCTTCAATGCATGTCTCCACAAACATCTTCATATCCATCTCCATTAAACTTTCCTACTACTCCCATTCAAAACCTTAGATTGGTTGTCTCTTCTCAGAAACCAACTATCATAGTTACACCCAAGAATGATTTAGAAATAAGAAAAGCTCTACTTTGTAGTAAACGAAACGGGTTACAAATCAGAGTAAGAAGTGGAGGTCATGACTATGAAGCTTTATCCTCTACGTCGAATTTCCCATTCATCATCATCGATCTTGTAAACTATCGATCCATCTCTATCGACCTTGACACCCGAACTGCATGGGTGCAGGCTGGTGCAACAATTGGTGAACTTTCTTACAGAATTAATGAAAAAAGTGAAACCCTGGCATTCCCTGCCGGGACTTGTACTACATTGGGTGTTGGTGGACACTTCAGCGGAGGTGGTATTGGAACTTTGGTGAGAAAATACGGTATGTCTGCGGATAATATTCTTGATGCCACCATACTTGATGTTCATGGCAATATCCTCAATCGGGCTTCCATGGGTGAGAATTTGTTTTGGGCAATCAGAGGGGGAAGTGGTGCGAGTTTTGGAATCATTCTTTCATGGAAAATCAAACTAGTTCCTGTGCCACAAATAGTCACTGCTTTCTCACCTAGTAGAGTATTAGAACAAGATGCAACAAAACTGCTTATGAAATGGCAAAAAATTGCACATAAACTTCCAAAAGATCTGTTCATTAGAATCGTCATACAACTCGGCACTTGGAATGGAAATAAAACAGTTAACGTCGTTTTCAACTCGTTGTATCTTGGCCCTGCTCAAGATCTACTCAAAATAATGCAACGACGCTTCCCGGAGCTTGGGTTAACCACAAACGACTGTAAGGAAATGAGTTGGATTGAATCAGTTGTAAACTTCGGTTTCTATCAACAAATTCCAACTGAGACACTACTAAACAGAACTCACCCTGATACTTTGCCTTTCAAAGCCAAATCCGATTATGTGCAAAAACCAATTTCGCAGACTGGGTTCGAAGGGCTCTGGAAAAGGGTTCTTGAAGAAGAAATGTACATGGTGTACATAATTCTAGAGCCGTTTGGAGGATATATGAATGATATTCCAGAGACAGCAACACCGTTCCCGCATAGAAAAGGTAATTTATATGAGATTCAATATATTGTGAAATGGAATGAAGGACAACCATCTCAGAAACATATAGATTGGATGAGGGATCTTTACAGTTACATGACTCCATATGTTTCATGTTCGCCAAGAGCTGCTTATGTAAATTATAGAGATCTTGATTTGGGTAAGAATGATGATCTTCCAAATATGAACTATTCAAAAGCTACTCAATGGGGGACAAAGTATTTCAAAGGGAATTTCAAAAGATTGGCAATGGTTAAGAAAGAAGTTGATCCACAAAATTACTTCAATGATGAACAGAGTATTCCACCATTTTCAGCATAAATCAAAAATCAATGTTTAATTCCATGGCAACTTTGTACTTTTTGATTTGTTTATAGAGTGAGATAGTAATGAATAATGATTTTATTTTTGCATCCATAAATTGAAATGTTCCATGCATCATTTCAATTAAAAAAAAATTAAAGAAACAAAATAACAAGGTGTTTGTATGCAAAATTACTTATGGGCACGAAACACGATGAACAGATAATTTGGTGAGAATTTAGGGTTAGGAGACGAATTGGAACACGGACCAATAGACGCAGGTTTTACGTGGTTCGGCATGGTTTGCCTACATCCACGGGAGAATCCCCTTGGGGAGTGATTTTTTTATTGATAATTGTATTACAATGTATGTTTTTTCTCCTCTTGGCTACCTCCCTAAATGATTTCTGTTCCTCCCTCTTTATAGAGTTCAATGTCTAATTTCAATATAAACTTAAATGTCATTAATTCTCATTCATGCCTCCATCATGATTTCTGCATGAAACTGCTGGAATCAATCTGCATGCCTCCATGATGATTTCTGCATGAAACTGCTGGAATCAATACTGCATGCCTCCATGATGATTTCTGCATGAAACTGCACATTTATGCATCTATCTTCAATTCTGCATGAAACTGCACATTTATGCCTCCATCTTCAATTCTGCATGAAACTGTTCATTCATGCTTCCATGATAAATTTTGCATGCTGGAAAACTGGACTGGTGGTTGATAGGCATAATGGCTGACAGTATGGATGGATCTTGGTGTGACTGGATTGGTATCGGGTAGAGGCCCGAATAGCGGTCTGATAGGGTACTTAGCTGGGAATTGGTTGGCAGCATCGCTGGCAACAAGATTGGAAACTGTATGGCAGAACTATCGACAACACGGTCTTGACAATGACTGATCGTTGACTTTGACCATTGACCGAACGTTAACTTTGACCATTGACCGTGACCGTTGACCGGATGTTGACTTTGACCGTTGACCGGTTGTTGACTTTATGAAATTCTGGGCAGGCTGGTGGGTTATTTCGGTTGACTGGTTAGAGGGCTTGGATGACAGCTGAACAGTGGTTTGGGCAACGTTCTGGCCCAATATGTGGTATTTTTACTCATGGTACAAACATCGCCCCCTCTTAACCTCCAACTTGTTGGGGGTTAAGAAATTTTTGTTTTCCTTAGTCAATGATAAAACTCGCCCCCAAGTGTGGATTATTGATGTTGAGGCAACCTTCTCTTGCTGTTTGCGGAAGTCAAGACGCCCCCAAGAGTAAATTTCTGTTGTTGAAGCGAAAATAAAACTGCCTTCGTTGATTGTGGAAATCATAATCAAATCGCCCCCAAGTGAGGCTATTGTGTTCGGCGGGAAATAGTTGAGTATGAACCATTATTGTAAAAACAAAAAGGACTGAAGGCTGATCTGGTCTGCACGGGAGCGTGGTGCTGGAGCGGAGTGTTGAAAGTGAGTTATAATCGTTGATGAAAAACTGAACTGGGGTAGTTGCATAGAACTAAAATAGTAACTGTTATTTGGAAAAGATGAGCTATATTTGACGTCACTCGGCTGGAATCTGTGTGAGCTGTTGGTATTAAGCTGCTGTCGATTACGGACTGAGCCGCGATAGTTGTGACCGAAAGGGTGTGACCTTTTAGTAGTTAAGATGGTAGCAGACTTTGTGTGTTGTTGGACCTCCAATGGTCTTGGTTGTGCTACTGGATGTGACATCGATCTTTATATGTATTCAATAGTTATATGAATCAGGATAGCAGCGATGTCGACTAGATCACGATAATTGATGCGAAATTGGATTGCAGTGATTGAGGTAAACTTGACTGCGATGGCTACAAAAAACTGTCCTCTGTAGTAATGAGTGAAACTGGGCAGTAGCAACATTGAGCAAAAATGGTCTACAATGACTCGATCACCGACCGGCGGCGGCGAGCAAAGTTGCATTGCAGGTGCGATCGAGTGGACTGCAAAGAATCTGCGATCATAGCTGGACTGCAGCGACTGCGATCATATCTGGACTGCAGCAGCGACGAGCAAAGTTGGCCTGCAGCAGCTTCGATCAACTAGAATGCAGGAGATGCGAACATAGCTAGCCTGCAACAGCGTCGATCAGCTGGACTGTAGGAACTGCGAACATAGCTGGACTGCAGTAGCTTCGATCAGCGGAACTGCAGAAGCATCGAGCAAAGTTACACCCGCAATGCGATGCGATCACCGGACCAAAGCGACGGGCTACACTATACTGCAGTGACTTGATTAACGGACTGCGTAAGCGACGAACTATCTTTGAGCTGCAGCGACTCGATCAGCTAGACTTGCAGCGGCAATGAGCAAAGTTACACTACTGACTTGCGATCAACTGGACTATGAAGCGACGAGTTATGCTTGGATTGTATCATCTTTGATTAGTTGGATTGCAGACATCACCCGACAAAGTTACTACTGTATGCAATTGCGATCATTGAATTGCTGAAACAACGAGCTATGCTGGACTGCAGCAGCTTCGATCAGCTAGACTGCAGCAGCAACGAGCAAAGTTACACTGCAGACAAGCTGCGATCGGTTGGATCTGCATAAGTGACGAGTTATCTTTGGATCATAGCGACTTCGATCATCTGACTGCAGTAGCGATGAGAAAAGTTACAACTGCAGCAATTGCGATCAATTTGGAGCTGCGAAGCGACGAGCTATGTTGGGTACATGGCAGCTCGATCAGTTGGAGCTGCGACAATAACGAGCAAAGCTTCACTACAACGGCGGAGATCAGCTGGACTGCAAGAGCTGCTGAGGGAGTAGACTTAAACATTTCGATAAATCTGAGTGTAACAGTTCTAATGAAACCAGACTTCATCAGTTGCGTCCAACTAAATACATAATTGATGAGCAAAACTGGACTGCATCGGTTGCGTCCAACTGAGTGCAACAGTTTGCTTAAGAACCGTACTACAACAATTTGATCAACTTAACTGTATCAATTTAACATTACTGATTGTAACAATTGCGTCAAAATATTAGGGTGTATGCTCGCCCCCTCTTAATCCTGTAACTCGTTGGAGAATTAAGAATTTTGGGTTACCTTTTGTTTCGATTTTCAGGAACTGAATTTCACATTGCATTTAGGTGCTATTTAACTCGCCCCCAAACGTATGGAGGGTTACGCAACTCGCCCCAAAAGAGTTATTTTAGATCACGAGGTGTTACATATCTGGCCCCCCCAAGTAATAGTTAGTCACGTTGAAGTGATATGTAACTCACCCCCAGAAGATAGTAATCGTCATGATGCTCAATGATCGCACAAGGGTGCACAAATTGTTGCATCTTGCTCGCGCATGGAATGAGGTTGAAAGTTTTTCTGCTATCTGAAATTCGCGCGGGGGGCCAATCCCACTATTCCAGATTTGCACTGAATTGACATGTGTGCATCTCCTCATGCCTTGACATGTGAAGATGATCGCCACATTACAGGTGTCCCAGTAAACAGAGGTATGCATGATTATATGAAATGATTCAAAAATATAAAAATTGTATACGTACCGTATTAAAAATGTTATTGCGACTTCGTTTTTGAGGTGATTAGAATGTCCATTGGCTATGTTGACGTTTTCAAGCGGCGATGACTAGTACAGTTGCTTAGCGAGGCTTGACTCAGCTACTAGGTTTGTCTTCGGGTACTGGAATGCACCGGTTGAATCAAAACTGGATTGAAGACAGTTGCCATCGAACTGTATTTAGGAAACTTCGATCAGCTGTATTGTAACAGTTATACATAAAACTGGACTGAATTAGTTGTGGGGAAAACTGTATTGAAACAGTTTTGGGAAAAATCGGACTACAATAGTTCGACCAACTGGACTGTAGGAATTAAAAAGGACTGCCGCATGATTCGATCAATCGACCCAATGAGCCGTTCTTTGTGAAACTGGATTCTGATAGTTCGATCAACTGGTTGTAGTAGTTATGTGGAAAAGGACTGCAGCAGTTCGATCAACTGGAGTGCAGTATTGTTGAGGAACCAGACGACAACATCTCGATCAACTAGACGGTAGTAAATATGCGAAAAAGGACTACAATGATTCGATCCCTTTGGATCATGGCTTGATTCGACGGTGATTGAATGTGACCGTTTCTGGTGCCGTCATTTTACATTCCTAAAAATTCAATTTTCTCCTAAAATTTAAACTTCACCTTCACGATGTTGGGAATTGACATACGATCTCATCGGGCCGAAAATCACTCATTTTGGATGCACGAAGAAGAAGTTATCGAAGAAACAAAATTGGTTGGTGTTTATGAGTAAAAATCGTTTCTGCCGATTTCGGTAAATTCGATAGGTGAGTGAGAAACTGGTTCAAACCCTAAACAAATGTGTTGCACGTGAGCACTTTATAGGTTCGAGAGATCAATCTGTACAAGTCCGGCCTAAACCAAGAAATGGTCGTTCCAGACTTGCTTCGGTCACAAAGTGGAGGAGAAGGGTTGATTTGGGGAGGGAAGCAAAGAAAGGTGTTGAGGAGAGTAGTATCTCGACTTGTATCGAGAAAGTGAAAGCTTAGGAAGCTTGCAAGAGATGAAAGCTTTTAGGGAGAGCTTGCAAAGTTGCCTTTACGAGAGTGTAGTATTTTTCTCTGACCGAGACTTGTTGTGCGGTGGAAATAGGTAAGACCTATTTATACAAGTCGAGATTGAAACGTACCACGGCCTCATGAATGAAGAGAGTAAAGGGTGAAATAATGGGAGGAGGTGCTTAGCATGGTTTAATGGGTGAAGACATTTTTCACCATTATTTCCTCTTTTATTTGACCGCTTTATTCATTTTCACGCTTTCTTAATGTGAGCGTAGTGTACGCCGCATCTTTGTGACCGCCAAACCAAAACCCTAAAGAAGCATCCCCCAGTTTGTGTTGATGTCTCGAGTGTTGGTTGCATCTTGAGTGCAAGTGGCGCTGCTAGTGGCGCGTGTGGCATGTGCCAATGGCATGTGCGAAATGCCTTGGTGGTAGGTTGCACGGTTTGCAAGTTAGGCTACCAGCGTGTGTGTTTGGCATGTTCCAATGGCATGTGCGGAATGCCTTGGTGGTAGGTTGCACGGTTTGCAAGTTAGGCTACCAGCGTGTGCGTTTGGCATGTGCCAATGGCATGCGTGGCCATTAGGGCCGTGACCTTGATAAGGAAACTAGCTAGCGAGCATGTTGGCATGTGCCAATGGCATGCGTGGCCGTTAGGGCCGTGATAGGGAAACTAGCTAGCGAGCATGTTGGCATGTGCCAATGGCATGCGTGGCCATTAGGCCGTGACCTTGATAGGAAACTAGCTAGCGAGCATGTTGGCATGTGCCAATGGCATGCGTGGCCGTTAGGGCCGTGATAGGGAAACTAGCTAGCGAGCATGTTGGCATGTGCCAATGGCATGCGTGGCCGTTAGGGCCGTGATAGGGAAACTAGCTAGCGAGCATGTTGGCATGTGCCAATGGCATGCGGGGCCGTTAGGGCCGTGGCTTTGGTAGAAAAAGCCGCTAGCGAGCATGTTTGGCATGTGCCAATGGCATGCGGGGCCGTTAGGGCCGTGGCTTTGGTAGAAAAAGCCGCTAGCGAGCATGTTTGGCATGTGCCAATGGTATGCGGGGCCGTTAGGGCCGTGGCTTTGGTAGAAAAAGCCGCTAGCGAGCATGTTTGGCATGTGCCAATGGCATGCGGGGCCGTTAGGGCCGTGGCTTTGGTAGAAAAAGCCGCTAGCGAGCATGTTTGGCTTGTGCCAATGGCATGCGGGGCCGTTAGGGCCGTGGCTTTGGTAGAAAAAGCCGCTAGCGAGCATGTTTGGCATGTGCCAATGGCATGCGGGGCCGTTAGGGCCGTGGCTTTGGTAGAAAAATCCGCTAGCGAGCATGTTTGGCATGTGCCAATGGCATGCGGGTCCGACTTGGCCTAGGTTGCGTGGTTTGTTAGCCTAGGGCGCTATATTTGGCATGCACCAATGGCATAGCAGCTTAGTTTGGCATGGTTGCCAATGAATGTGATACGTAGTTTGGTTTTAGCGTTGTTGCTCATGGTCTTGCAGATGCGGCTTTGGTTTGGCATGGTTGCCATGGTGCGCAGAGTGCGGCTTGGTTTGGCATGGTTGCCATGGTGCTTGTGAGTGCGGCTTGGTTTGGCATGGTTGCCATGGTGCAGAGTCTTGCTTGGTTTGGCATGGTTGCCATGGTGCGCAGAGTGCGGCTTGGTTTGGCATGGTTGCCATGGTGCGCAGAGTGCGGCTTGGTTTGGCATGGTTGCCATGGTGCGCAGAGTGCGGCTTGGCTTGGCATGGTTGCCATGGTGCGCAGAGTGCGGCTTGGCTTGGCATGGTTGCCATGATGCGCAGAGTGCGGCTTGGTTTGGCATGGTTGCCATGGTGCGCAGAGTGCGGCTTGGTTTGGCATGGTTGCCATGGTGCGCAGAGTGCGGCTTGGTTTGTCATGGTTGCCATGGTGCGCAGAGTGCGGCTTGGTTTGTCATGGTTGCCATGGTGCGCAGTGTGCGGCTTGGTTTTGGAATTAGGGTTACGTGTCGAAACCCTAATGCGGTATTTTGAAAAAATACCCCTATTTATTATTTATTTTGAGTTAAATGCTCTTAGTTAATGTGTTGCGGGTAACACTAGGTCATGGGGTTTTACGTTTTTACCCCTTGTTTAGAAAACCACCATCAACATTAAGTCCCCCGCTTAGCTCGGAACAGGGGGCTTTGTTGCGAGGTAAGCATAAGATGGTGACAAACTATCAACAAAGAAACCGTAAAGAGAATTGAGGAGGCTTGTCGACCTTTTATAAATAGGATTTTGAATCCTTACCTGCAGTAGTTTTGCACAAATCGGGAGGTGGCACAATTGGTGGGGCGGGAGGTGCAGCTTGGGCGACGTTGGGAAATTGGCGTGAGTTGGGAAACTGAGTGTGCTAGCTGGTGGGACCGGCGCAAGGTATGGAAGCTGTGCGTGCTTGCAGGCGTGACTTGGGCGGCCATTTGGAAGTCGGCGTGAGTTGGGAAACTGACTGTGCTAGCTGGTGGGACCGGCGCAAGGCGTGGAAGCTGTGTGTGCTTGCAGGCGTGACTTGGGCGACTGAGCGTGCTAGCTGGTGAGACCGGCGCAAGGTGGGGAAGGCGATTGTGCTAGCTGGCGAGACCGGTGTAAACAAGGAGGAGTAGGTGTTTCTGAGATAGCAAAGTTTCCTTGTTTTGCCTTCCTTCACGCGGCTTCGATCGGGGCATTGTCCATGCTAAAATATGGAAGCGTTATGTCCCTCAATGCTTCCTTTCTTTTTTTAGGTTTCGTATTCATACCCAACGTGATTGCATCATCTCCCTCGTTTGAGAAAGGGTTCTTCTTGTTGAGAAAGTTCCACGGCTCGTAAAACCTCGATAGTGATGATGTTGAAATCAGTAATAACCTGGTTGAGGGGAGTGAAAGCATCTCACGCTGGTAGTCCCCATGCATAACCTACTTTCATTACATCGCCTTGAATACCCCCTCCACGGGATTTGATATAAGCCTATCGTGCTCTTGGATGTGACACTTTGGGATGCTCGAAATTACATGATGACATATTCTGGATAGTGCAGGCTCGGGATACTCCGTGGCCTCGTAAAGTGTTGAAGGCGTCTTCTAGACAGAGAGGTGATGATATTCTTGTCTTTGCACCCTTGAAGAGTAGAGGACCTTGTTGTGGGTAAGGACTTTTGGTATTTGTGTCTTTGGAGCTTTGTGAGGTGAAGGGATCCCGTGTATATCTTCCGTCCTCAAGTATGGTTTACGTGTTTCCATCTTTGTAGTAATTGTTCTTTGCGGTGAAGCTCTGGCTGGTGTCAACGAATGAGGGGCAACGGTTCTTGGTAGGAGATGTAATCGGGAGAAACTACATTGTCGTGGTAACAAAGTAGGTTGGTTGATATTCTATGGGCTTAGTGGAAGTAAAAGGATTGGCTGGATGCGTAAGAGAGCAAACTGTCCATGATCACGAGTTTTGGCGAGATGGATTAAAAGGTGTCCATGACTACGAAGATTGGCTGGCTGTGACTATGTTCCTTGATATGGGGAGTGTAGCGGCACGACCCTTTGCAGGAAGGAGTGGCGTTGAAACGAACGTTGAAGCGAAGCCGCTGATGGAGAATGTTGATGCGTAGTTTCTTCTGGAGAGAACGTTGATGCAGAGCTACTTCTGGAGAGAACGTTGATATAGAGCTACTTCTGGAGAGAACGTTGAAATGACATCTTGCAACTCTCAGAGCCTTGATGGCTACCATTTTGAAGTCGGAGGCTGCGTCACGTTCTGTCAAACTCGACATCCCTCAAGAGAACAGAGGTTAGGAGTCCCCAGTTACGATCTTTCTAGGAGAGGTTGGGGTTTGGGAACGGCTTCCCTGGCTGGAAACGCCTGCTTTCCTGATGCAGTGCGGTTGAGGGGTGCAAATATGTCTTCACGCTAAGCCTTGGAGAAATATAGAATCTCACATAACCTGTTTCATCATAGATCATACGACTTTGTGGTCGAAGTTCCCATTGTGCGGAAGAAGGGTCTCTGTGAACTCAGGAGAGTTGTTGATTTCCCTTGTTTTCGATTTTGGAGAAGTCTTTCCTGATCTTCTCGTGTGACAAAATTGGATTGCTTATCCCCTTCTACTGGGCGTTCAAGAGCAACGCGATCCTCTTCATCTATAAACGCGTCCTGCTGAAGTATCTTTTGTCTTTTCATCAAATCAACAGTGCTAAAAGGAGGTCGGCTTCTTAGGATCTTCCAAAGTATCTTGCCCTGATGGTGGAGTAGCGTCTCTAGTGACGGTTGGAGCTTCCATGCTTGAAGAACCGTTGGGGTGGCGGAAGTGGCTCTGGTTCTGGTGATCGTAAGTGTATCGTGCAGAGATGACACGGTTTTGATCACGAAGTGCTGGAGCCATGGCGCTATTTCGAAGGGTGAGGATGGTGCTGGAAGGGCGCAAGTTGTTAGCGCTGGAAGGATGCAAATTGTTAGCACAGGGTGTGGTACTACGGCTGGCATGCGCGTGCGGCATGTGTGCTTGGCATGTGCGTCTGGTAAGCGTGTCTGGTAAGCACGTCTGGTAAGCGCGTCTGGCAAGCGCGTCTGGCAAGCGCGTCTGGCAAGCGCGTCTGGCAAGCGCTTCTTTTCTTTCTTCTTCTGTTTCTTCTTTTGAAAAATGTCTAACTCAAGTTCGCAAGAGGAATCCGGTTCGGAGGATGATTCTGAGGTAGAGCGACACGAAAACTTGCCTTTGGTGACCACCGCTGGTGACTTGGAGATGGGCGTTAGCCAATTGCCGGGCACATATGTGGCTCAAACGGCGGATGATTCTCTGATGGTTGCTGCCGTAGACATGGAAGAAGACCCTTTGCGAGTCGTGAGGCCAGGTGAAGACGCCTTTTTTGATCCTCCGTACTTGGTTCCTTATCTAGGTCATGTGCTGGTTGGCGGCTTCAGCATGCCGGCTAAGCACGAGGCGTTGTACACCAGAATCTGGGAGAAGTACGGACATATGGCCACAACCAAGAAAGTCACTAGTCGATTTGCTTTGGTTAAGCGTGTGGAAGAGTCTTTATCTTCCATCGAGGATATGCGTGAGGTGGTGGTCACACCGTTTACGAAGACGTTATTGCCGATCGGGAGCACTATCGCGACGTGTGCGTAGAAAAGGAGTTCAACACTTCGTGGTTTGTCGAAGGCCTTGCTGAGATCCAAAAGTTGAAAGATGCAGCAATCGAAAGACTTTCCACCGAGGAGATTGCACGACAGGAGGTGGGACTCGAAAAGCTTTCCAAAATGTTGACTATGAAGAGAGCGGCTCTTGAAGATGCAAAGTTGACTTTCTCCAAGAAGAGCAGACTTCTGTTGGATGATTTTCCTTGAACGTTTCTCTGTTAATCTTTCATTTAGGTTTTTTTTTTTTTTTTTGAAAGACATATTGGATGTCTGGTTCAAAGCTTGACCTTTGATAGACAGCTGGTAGCTTTTAGGGTATTGGATTATTTCTGGGATGAATGGTTTTGATAATATGACTCGATTATGTTTTTGGAAAGGAATATTGCTTCTATGATAGTGTGTGCTAGCAATAGGCACAAGACTCAGTGAGATGACGGTTTTACTAGGAACCTAAAAATAGATCGTATATCTTGCGTGATCTAAATTTACTCACTTCATAGGTTTTGTGAACACACCCCTCTCCGTGTAAAAGGCGGCTTCTTTGGTAGCATCTTGATTAGTCCCCGATTCTTTGGTAGCGTCTTCAGCGAGTCTCCGGTTTTCTGGTGTAGTTTCAACAAGCGATAACCGGGTTGTCCGGCGAGTTGAGTCGGAGTGAGTCGCAAGTCCCAAATTCTTGGTAGCATCTTCAACGAGTCCCAGGTTTTCAGGTGTAGTTTTACAACTGGTAATCAGGCGTCTCGCAGTTGAGTCGGATCGAGCGGTAGCATCTTCGGCAAGTCCCCAGTTTTCTCGTGTAGTTTTACAACTAGTAAACGGGTTGTCCGGGTAGTTGCGTCGGATTGAGTCGTCTTCCCCACCATCTTGACATCCGGGTGAAGAACGAGATCGACGATCGACATTGTAGCCGATAGATCAATCCTCATTTGTGGTCGCCAATTGTTTATGGGTAAAAATCGTTTCTGCCGATTTCGGTAAATTCGGTAGGTGAGTGAGAAACTGGTTCCAACCCTAAACAAATGTGCTTGCACGTGAGCACTTTATAGGTTCGAGAGATCAACTGTACAAGTCCGGCCTAAACCAAGAAATGGTCGTTCCGGACTTGCTTCGGTCACAAAGTGGAGGAGAAGGGTTGATTTGGGGAGGGAAGCAAATAAAGGTGTTGAGGAGAGTAGTATCTCGACTTGTATCAGAAAGTGAAATCTTTGGAAGCTTGCAAGCGATGAAAGCTTTTTGGGAGAGCTTGCAAAGTTTCCTTTCTGAGAGTGTAGTATTTTTCTCATGACCGAGACTTGTTGTCTGGTGGAAATAGGTAAGACCTATTTATACAAGTCGAGATTGAAACGTACCCTGGCCTCATGAAGGAAGAGAGTAAAGGGTGAAATAATGGGAGGAGGTGGTAACCGCATGGTTTAATGGGTGAATACGTTTTTCACCATTATTTCCTCTTTTATTTGACCGCTTTATTCCTTTTCACGCTTTCTTAATGTGAGCGTAGTGTACGCTGCATGCTGTGACCGCCAAACCAAAACCCTAAAGAAGCATCCCCCGGTTTGTGTTGATGTCTCGAGTGTTGGTTGCATCTTGAGTGCAAGTCGCGCTGCTAGTGGCGCGTGTGGCATGTGCCAATGGCATGTGCGAAATGCCTTGGTGGTAGGTTGCACGGTTTGCAAGTTAGGCTACCAGCGTGTGTGTTTGGCATGTGCCAATGGCATGTGCGGAATGCCTTGGTAGTAGGTTGCACGGTTTGCAAGTTAGGCTACCAGCGTGTGCGTTTGGCATGTGCCAATGGCATGCGTGGCCATTAGGGCCGTGACCTTGATAGGGAAACTAGCTAGCGAGCATGTTGGCATGTGACAATGGCATGCGTGGCCGGCCGTGATAGGGAAACTAGCTAGCGAGCATGTTGGCATGTGCCAATGGCATGCGTGGCCATTAGGGCCGTGACCTTGATAGGGAAACTAGCTAGCGAGCATGTTGGCATGTGCCAATGGCATGCGTGGCCATTAGGGCCGTGATAGGGAAACTAGCTAGCGAGCATGTTGTCATGTGCCAATGGCATGCGTGGCCGTTAGGTCCGTGACCTTGATAGGGAAACTAGCTAGCGAGCATGTTGGCATGTGCCAATGGCATGCGGGGCCGTTAGGGCCGTGGCTTTGGTAGAAAAAGCCGCTAGAGAGCATGTTTGGCATGTGCCAATGGCATGCGGGGCCGTTAGGGCCGTGGCTTTGGTAGAAAAAGCCTCTAGCGAGCATGTTTGGCATGTGCCAATGGCATGCGGGGCCGTTAGGGCCGTGGCTTTGGTAGAAAAAGCCGCTAGCGAGCATGTTTGGCATGTGCCAATGGCATGCGGGGCCGTTAGGGACGTGGCTTTGGTAGAAAAAGCCGCTAGCGAGCATGTTTGGCATGTGCCAATGGCATACGGGTCCGACTTGGCCTAGGTTGCGTGGTTTGTTAGCCTAGGGCGCTATATTTGGCATGCGCCAATGGCATAGCGGCTTAGTTTGGCATGGTTGCCAATGAATGTGATACGTAGTTTGGTTTTAGCGTTGTTGCTCATGGTGCGCAGTATGTGGCTTTGGTTTGGCATGGTTGCCATGGTGCGCAGAGTGCGGCTTGGTTTGGCATGGTTGCCATGGTGCGCAGAGTGCGGCTTGGTTTGGCATGGTTGCCATGGTGCGCAGAGTGCGGCTTGGTTTGGCATGGTTTTCATGGTGCGCAGAGTGCGGCTTGGTTTGGCATGGTTTCCATGGTGCGCAGAGTGCGGCTTGGTTTGGCACGGTTGCCATGGTGCGCAGAGTGCGGATTGGTTTGGCATGGTTGCCATGGTGCGCAGAGTGCGGCTTGGTTTGGCATGGTTGCCATGGTGCGCAGAGTGCGGCTTGGGTTGGCATGGTTGCCATGGTGCGCAGAGTGCGGCTTGGCTTGGCATGGTTGCCATGGTGCGCAGAGTGCGGCTTGGTTTGGCATGGTTGCCATGGTGCGCAGGGTGCGGCTTGGTTTGGCATGGTTGCCATGGTGCTTGTGTGCGGCTTGGTTTTGGAATTAGGGTTCTGTGTCGAAAACCCTAATCTGGTATTTTGAAAAAATACCCCTATTTATTATTTACACCTGAGTTAAATGCTCTTAGTTAATGTGTTGCGGGTAGCACTAGGTCATGGGGTTTTACGTTTTTACCCCTTGTTTAGAAAACCACCATCAACAGTTGGTTAGCGCATTGCTCCAAACATGTTGATGACGTGATTGTACCAAA
This sequence comes from Papaver armeniacum, assembly GCA_023531295.1. NCBI lineage: Eukaryota > Viridiplantae > Streptophyta > Magnoliopsida > Ranunculales > Papaveraceae > Papaver > Papaver armeniacum. The sequence goes on from JAJJWW010000381.1 coordinate 1,002,103, forward strand.
AAACAATTATTCTCCAATTGCAAAATTTTACCTTCATGTCGTAGGATATTGAAATTCGATGGCAACGAGCCAAAAATCATCTAATTCGGACGTGAGACGAAGAAGATATCAACGAAACAAATTTTCAAACCCAAGTGGGGTGTACATATCTGCAAGGCAAGAGAAATGGGGCAGAATCATCCAAGGGCCACAGAATTAAACAGCGTCGCGCCACACCGAATCATATGTATCATATTAAGTTGCATCGCTCTACACCGAATCGGCTTTACGATATTAAGTTGCACCGCGCTACACCAAATCGGATTTACGATATTAAGTTGCACCGCGCTACACCGAATCAGATTTGGATGCCGCCAGGTCTGGCCGCTGGGTCCGTCCGCCGGCATTGACTGCCGGCATCTGCTGCTCTGTCATTGCCGGAGAAGATGAAGATCCCGGCAACCGCTGCTGCTGACGATGATGACGTCATGCCGACGTCAGGATGGATCATCATAACTGCGTCAACAAACAGTAACGAAATATTCTCGGTATATTCTAATGACGTTAACCGTAACGGAATATTCATGGTATATGCTGACGGCGTTTGTAATGGTAACAGAATCTGCTGACTGTATAGTTTGCTGACGTGGCATTTTCTGATAGTCCCGAACTGCTGACGTGGCGATGCTGACGTGTCGTTACTGACTGGGCCACTTTGTCGACGTGGCACTGCTGACTTGGCAACTTTGATGACTGGATCACCTTGCTGACGTGACGCTGCTGAATGGGCCATTTTGTTGACGTGTCATTGCTGACTGGATCAGATGGATGACGTGGCTGTTGTTGAGTTTTGATTACCGCATAGCATCGAAGTTTGATGTAACTTGAAGCAGCGAAACTTCTCCAGAGGGTTGAATTTTGGTGTACCCTGGAGCATTGAAGGTTGATGTACTACCGAGCATCAACGCTTGGGATACGCAAATCATCGAAATTTGATGTAACCTGAAGCATCGAAATGTTCTGACGTGGGTGAAGGAGACCCTGAAGTGGGTGGCGGAAAATTAAGGTAGGTGAACGAAACCCTTAAGTGGGTGAACGGATCGGCCGCCGGTTTTTTTTTGTATGAGAACTTTTCGCAACGGTTTTTCTAAACTGTGGTCTTGAATTTTCTGTCACGGTTTGATGTACTGTTGCCATTGCTTTTGAACTTTTGTAATAGTTTTCTGTTTTCTTCTTTCCCTTTGGATTTTTAGCAACAGTTCTAAGGACTGTTGCTGTTTCTCACGGACCTTTCACCATGGTTTAGCTGCACTTTTGTGGCCCTTTCTGGAACTTTCTGAGATGCTTTTCTGGAGGTTTTCCCCGGGGTATTCAAGCACCTTGAGATGTAGGCAACTTGACAACCTTGCGATCATGACAGTAGTGATTTTGACGTTTTACAAACTCGAACATGTAGACACTACGTTATTTGGGAAGCAAATTTTTCCAACTTTGGACTTGAATATACTGTGGATCGAACATCCTGGAAACAATCTTAGCGATATTTCCGTTGAGTCAGTCTTGGTGGCCTCTGACTATGAAGCTGGACTGCAGCAGTTGCGATCAACTGGACTGCAGTAAATTTAATTAAGTGGAATGCATCAGCTGTGATCAGCTGGACTGCAGTGATTGTAATCAAAACTGGACCCAACCATGTTTTGGATCGAATATCCAGCACCAATTTTGATGATATTTTTACGCCATCTTTTACCGTGGACCGAACGTCCTAGGGGTGATTTCATCGGTCTTTGTAGTGATGCATCTGTTGTAGTTTCCGAAGGTAATAGTTTTAGTAGATCTCGAACAACAAATCTGGATTGCAACAGTTGCGATCAACTTGACTGCAATATCTGCGATTAGATGGTCAGTAGCAGCTGCGATCAACTGGACTGCAACAATTGCGATCATACTGGACTGTAGCAGTTACGTTCAACTCGACTGCAGCAGTGATTTTCAAGACGTCCAAACTGCTTTTTGACGGACATGATTTTGAAGTATTTTGCATAATTTTTATCAATGGGAAAACGCGATTCCTTTTCTCGTATTCCCCTTAGTCGGTGCCAATGTTTGTACCCAAAATTACTTTTGGGCACGAAACACGATGAACATATAATTTGGTGAGAATTTAGGGCTAGGAGATGAATTGGAACACGGACCAATAAACGCAGGTTTTACGTGGTTCGGCATGGTTTGCCTACATCCACGGGCGAATCCCCTTGGGGAGTGATTTTTTATTGATAATTGTATTACAATGTATGTTTTTTCTCCTCTTGTCTGCTCCTCCATATTTATACAGTTCAATGTCTAATTTCAATATAAACTTAAATGACATTAATTCTCATTCATGCCTCCATCATGATTTCTGTATGAAACTGCTGGAATCAATACTGCATGCCTCCATGATGATTTCTGCATGAAACTGCTGGAATCAATACTGCATGCCTCCATGATGATTTCTGCATGAAACTGCACATTTATGCCTCCATCTTCAATTCTGCATGAAACTGCACATTTATGCCTCCATCTTCAATTCTGCATGAAACTGTTCATTCATGCTTCCATGATAAATTCTGCATCTTTGGAAAATGGGTAGTGGTTGACAGCGTAATGACTGACAGTATGGATGGATCTTGTTGTGACTGGATTGGTGCACGGGTAGAGATTTGTGATGCAATAGGGTACTTAGATGGGAATTGGTTGGCAGCATCGCTGACAACAAGAGTGGAAACTGTATGGCAGCACTATCGGCAGCACAGTCTTGACATTGATTGATAGTTGACTTTGACCATTGACCGAGCGTTGACTTGATTGCACCTAGTTTGTTTATTCTTGAGAATCTTATCTTCTGATATAAGATTCACTTAAACTAGTTCAGAGTTTCGACAGGGATCTTTAGACTGTTGTTAGTTCTAAAGACGATCTTGTGATAATACATTATTAACAGACTCCGTTGTGTGTGTGATTGATCACAAGAGATTCAAGTGATTGTGTGCAGGTTTTTATTGAATATTTAAGAAGATTTGAAGAAAAAGAAGATATTGAAGATCTGACTTGGGTTTTATAATATTTGGTATGCACAATACTTGTTTAGGTAAAAGAGGATCCAATTAGTAATCGGTTTATCCTTGTGGTAGATTGGATTGATTAATTGAGTAAATCGGCATCAATACGTTTCCTTGTGATTAAAGGTATTGATTGGCATAATCTTAAACGATTACCTTTGGGTTATTTAACATAAGATAGATCTAAGGACCCGACGAAGGAGTTTATGTTAAGATAAATAGAAGAGTCCTTGTCCGACTCATATCACTTGGTTGAATAGAGTTGATACCAAACATATTTGTTGTTCCTTTACTGTTTGGAATACGAACCAAAGGAATTATTCCAAGTACGTGACTTATTCACAAGTCGAAGGCGTGGGAATACAGACGGAACTAAGTGAACTATAGTGTTAGTTACTTGGTCTCAATTATACGAAGTTAGGTGTAATTTTGTGTAGCGGCTTAATCCTGAGAGTATTCAATTCTGGACAAGGTCCCGGGGTTTTTCTGCATTTGCGGTTTCCTCATTAACAAAATCTTGTTGTGTCATTTACTTTTATTTTCCGCATTATAATTGTTTTATTATATTTAAAGTAAATCACACAAACATTAATTCCTATTTACTTGATAAGCAATTGTATTGTGTTTGGTTAAGTCAGAACCTTTGTATCAAGTAAACATACTTCGTTGTTGTATTGTCTCGATCTCGTATCCATAGACGATCACACGAAGTGTAAACCGATTAGTTGTATTTTCTCGACTCAGTCCATAGACAATCACTTTCGGAGAAAGGACTTATACGTAGGAAAAGTTTTTAGAGGTATATTTGGATACCCTCGCCTTTTCAATTGTGATTTTGCTAGAGCCATATGATTTCAATCATGTCCTCAATTTTTCGCTATTGTACGTTAGTTTAATTCGCTCAAGGACTGGATTTTGAATTGGTTTGATACTATATATTATTAATTCTCATGCTCACAAAACTTTTAAAATTTATATAGTTATACCGTGGAAAATTTGGAACGCATTTTGCAGCGCTAGAATGGAAAACAAGCGTCAACGTCATATACTATTCAAAAATTCCAAATTATGTTAGATATCCTAATGTTAGATCACTGCTCGGTCGAACTCGCAAGCGTTGTTATCTCAAACTTGTTTGTCAAGTTTAGTTGCCAAAACTATTAGTCTTGATTTATAGTCTACTTATAGCTAAGTCTCGGATTATGATAGAAAGTGTAGTTGAGCATTAGACTTCACGGTATTCATCGATTGAAAACAAAGAACTACTAAGGGGAGCTTGTGGAACTTCATCAACAAAAGGTATATGGATTCTTGAACTCATCTATCACTCAAAAGTCTATCTACTCTATCTCCTATTTGAGACAAAAGTCGTAGAGCTATATAGACTTCGATTATACACATTTTATTTTTCGAGATGATTTGAACTCATTTACATATTTCTCGAAATATGTGTTGGTAAGTTTTCGCTTTAACCAAGTTCATCTTATATTCCTGGCGAAAGTCAAAAGATGGGCATGTGAAAATCACCTGGTAACATCTTACATGATTTGTGTGAGACAGTCATTTGATGTAGACTCTGAATGTTTAAAATTGATCATTCGATCACTTAAAAATTGCTTTGAAGCTAATAGTTTGTGTGAGACATCTATTCCCGTCTTCCAAGAATGTTTCAATGATTGAAATGGAAGTTTAGAAAAAATAACCATGATTGGATATATCACAGTATGCGTACTTGTATGCTAACTATTGCAAGTTATTCCAAGTCCGGGAACCATGGTATGCATACCCGTATGCTTACTGATTGGTTTAGTAGAGGTCCGGGAACTAAGTACGTATACCGGTACGCGTACTTGCGTGAGGTTCAAGTTTCGGGACTTAACTGAGTTTGGTGGTATGCGTACACATTCGCGTACTAGCGAACCCAAACTTAGTATGACCACTTAGGTATGCGTACACGTTCGCATACTTGAGTAGGTTATGTTCTAATATCGGTTTTTTCATGAACTAATATATTTATATATTAAGGAATTCAATCCTTTGCAAACCGTGGCTATAATTTTCATGAATTGATTCGAGTGAATCAAAATCAATTTTTCTTCAATTGTGTCTTGTATACTTCTATGAGAATATAAACAATTGAACAACTCTAGAACTAGTTTCATTTGAGTCATTTGAACTAGTTATGGTAAAGATGAATAAGGTTGATATGAAAGTGTTCATATAGCTAACTTTGGTTAACTATTGTTGAGCCAACTAACGTGTACACGTTTAGGTACGATTACTCATAACTAAATGAAGTCATTTTTCATTTGTGTGTAACAAGCTAAGTTCGATCTAACGGTTGAAAGATATTATCTTGAGTCTAATCAGGTTTTCATCTAACGGTGAATATTCAATGCTTTGTTACCAAGGTAACATTGAATGCAAACCCTGATTTGAATACTATATAAGGGAGAACTCTTTCAACTGGGAAAACTAATCCCCACACCTCCCGTGTGATACTAGTTGCGACTACAGTCGATTCTCCTTTAACATTAGGTTTATCCAAAACCCTGTAGGTTAACGACTTGAAGACTTCATTGGGATTGTGAAGCCAGAACCAACTATTTTCTCTGTCGTTGCGTGTTCTGATCTTGCTGTTTTCTATCATGATTGAGTACTATCTTCTCTAAAATTTTCTCGAGATTTATTCTCCGATAGACCAGATAAAAAGTAGTCACAAACATCTTCGTCTCATCGTTTGTGATTCCATAATATCTTGCTTCTCTACCATACGATTAAGATTATTGAGAGTTGATTGATATTTCTAAGATGTTCTTTGGGAATACAAATCTGGTATATCAATTGGTTCCAGTTCACCTTGATTTTTTAAAACACCAAAATTCATACGTATATCTGTGTGAGACAAATTTATCTATTCAATATACTTTTCTGTGTGAGACAAATTAGTTTATCAAGTCTTCGACTTTGGGTCATAGCAATTCTTAGTTGTGTGTGAGATCATCTAAGGGAATCAAATGCATAGAGTCCTGCCGGTATTCAAAGACGTAAGGAGTACAACTGTACTTTATTCATTGTGAGATTGGTTAGGGCTCTACCACATTCCAGTCTGAAGTTAACTTGAAGTGGGCTAGTGTCTATATCGGCTTAATACAATGTGGTGTTCAAATCAGGACTAGGTCCCGGGGTTTTTCTGCATTTGTGGTTTCCTCGCTAACAAAAATTCTAGTGTCTGTGTTATTTCTTTTCCGCATTATATTTGTTTATATAATTGAAATATCACAGGTTGTGCATAATTTCAATCAATTATGAATCTAACCTTTGGCCGTTGATTAAATTGATTGACACTTGGATATTGGTTTTTGATACCGTCCAAGTTATTTTTTATATTCAACCGGGCTCGCAAATTCCTATTTGTTTGATTGCAAATTGAATTGAGAAATTGAGATATAACTATTTGACATACTTTTCTTAAGATTGAGTCTGACTGTCTAGTTGATTCTCTTGAAAGTAGATTTCTAAGAGAAATATTGGGTGTGGTAGTTAGACCCCCGCTTTTTCACCTAACTCAGACATTGGGTCTTCATAAAAAAAAAAAAAATTCTACTGAAACTATCTCTAATAAGCATCAGTTCAATTGTACTCACTTTTTTGATATTTTGTGGATGCTTTCATGGGGAAATTTTCATCTTCCGAAGGCTGCAGGGTTGTCTGTTATAGAGACAATGGTAGATTTGCAGCAGTCAGATGCTAGCCAATAGTCACAAAATCAATCTTACAAGCAGAAGGTCGGGCACTTTAAAAGGTTGCTTCATGGGCTCAAGATATGCATGTCCAAAACAGCATCTCTATCCCTAACAATCTTTCACTGGTTAATGCTATAAATGGTTATCTTTCTAATATCCCTTGGATAATTTTCTCTTATGCTCAAAACTATAAAAATGGGCTAACTTTATTAAGTAGTTCAGTATGTAAATATGTTCCTCATTATCTGAATGGGATAACATATAATTTGGCTAGCTTAGCTAGGATATTATGTGTAACTAGTATCTGGAATAACCACCCCCATGTTTGTATTTCAGATATGTTGTTTACTGTGATGTAATCTCTGTACTTTGTTTCTACTTGGGTTTTAATACAATATTTTTCTTAAAAAAAAGATTTTATTTGATACTATATAAAAGTTAATTCTAAACATCTATTTTATATTTGTATAATATCCCATATTTCTATAAATAATAAATATACTTCTGAAGTCTCTTTTTACTCTATTTTCAGGGATCTTGTTTGTTTTTTCTTTATTATTTGTGACGAATGAGTTCAGCAGAGTGTAACATTGTTATCTTACTTTCATATTAATAAAATCCTTTTACTAATCGGTCCGTGAGTTATAATCCCAAAGGTGTCACTATCCATCCACAAAAAACCCATTAAAACAAAAGTAACACAAAAACCCCAAAGAATTTGATGAAACCAATTTTGAAATTTGAGGTTTTTGTATCAATTTTTAAGAATTTAGGGTTTTTGTATTAATTTTGTTTAAGATGGAGTTTAATGGATCCCAACATTTGAATGGGGTTTTTGGTAGGACTGGAAAGAGTCCTACAATGATAACTGCAAGTGCACAGTGTCCTTATGTAACACAGGGCAAGCAAAGGTCGATCCTCACGGAAAAGGTGGGTGTAGAGTTGAAGCTATGGTATCACTACAACTGACTTAGAACAAAAGTAACCAAAAGGGGGGTTTTGTTGCCGATACGGCTAGATGATGGTAGTGACTGAAATAACAAAAACGAAAGCAAAGAGTAATCTACAAGCAGATAAATAAGGTGCTAGGGCAGTCGAATCCACCGCTTAACCTACATTAACTCAATTCAGTCTCAATACTATTCTTGTCCCTTATAATGGACAGCGGTGGTATTCCGCCTATCCAGGGCAGTTTCAGGAGGATAGTTTAGTGTCACTAAGATGATTCATAACCCTACTATTAACTTCCATCTCACAAAACAAACTAACCGCAGATCAATCACTTATATACTTAAAAAAACCTGATATGGATATTCTAATCACAACTAAGGTATCCCTCAAAAGTACTAACTGTCTTCTCATGACACAACTAGTCTAAGGATCGAACAACAATCCGTTAAGCACGAGTTGTAGCACAATCAAAATAGTGTTATTATAACTACAATGGATACACGGCATACACTGTGAGAGAAAAATGCTGAAGGCTCAGATTATATTTATCCAAAACATTATAGCTCAGCAAGAACAATATCAATACACGAACCAAACTTAGCAATAGATTAATGGTTTTATCTAAACCCTAACTATGAAATTAGAACATCATGGAGATAATAAAATCAAACATGAATTACTTCTTCGTGCACCGGCTAATCCGGGAATGAATTTTACACATAATTCTCATCCCTATTTATATATGAAAATCTCCCAATTAGACTCCAATTCACAAATTGATAGAGACCCACTTACCAAAACGCGTTTCTCTGATAGACCCCTACTTCAATTCAGCCTTTACAACTCCTTGATTTGATGTTCTAGAGCTGTGAAGAAACGCTAGTATTATCTCTTTTAATCATAACTTCTATAGTTACTGTATAAGGGAGAAGATAAGATGGAGAGAGATAGAAACTAGGGGATTGATTGATAGCTAGCTGTAGGGTGGCTGATAAAGTGATTGTGTTCAGTGGTGGTCGAAGATGGAAGTGATGGAAGGAGAGACGTGAAGTGATGGAGTTGCAGAGGCTGTAGGGAAGATAAACAAAATGGGGAGAGCTTTTGGTTTCTGTTCGGGTAAGGGAAGAAAATAGGAGGATTGGGTGTTGAGCAGGAGTAGCAAATTTTGATGTACCACGTGGAGAGGCCTTGGATGTTTAGAAGCTAACTCAAATCTGACGGCTCATATTGGAAACGACTTTGGGTATAGGATCTTGGGTCTTATCTCTTAGAAGATCTTCTTCTAGGCCCAATCCTTCTTCAAAGCTAATATCTCAAGCCCACTTCTAGTCTTTGAGTCTTGCAAACAACATTTTTCACTTGCGGATGAGGTGCAAACCACATTCTTCACTACCGTCTAGCGTGAGTCTTTGTTGTCTCTCTTTCATTGTTATCAATTCTCCGCTTCTTTTGGCTCCTTAATTTATCCAAGCTTTATTTACTACCTAAAAACACAAAATTAATTAGTACAAGCATTTATTCTTGAAAACAATGAAAATACAGAATTTAGGATAATATATGATTTTAAAGCGCAAAAGATGAGTTAAATGCCAATCAAAAGGTATTGAAATATGCAATATTTGGTACTCATCAGTTTTTGTACCACAAGCTTGGTCACCTTGGATTTTTATGACTAGTTCTGTTTACTAATAAAAAAAAAAAATTAACAATCTAATGTGAAAAGGATAGGGTACCAAGTACACCACCAACTTTTTCGTTCGACAACCTGTGTGGACGAGACCTAATACAATTGAAATAAGATCTAAATTAAATGTAACACCCCGTGTTTTTAGCATGGAGCATGCTCAAAGATGCACCATGGACTGAGATGAAGCCTCATCTCAAGCTCTTTTGCGTAGAAAAAGGAAGATTGGCCTAGGCCAATACGCTGCCAAAAATGGCATGAGCATATTGTTGAAGGCAAATATCGCACCAAGAGGGTGTAAGATGTGATATATATTGGCCAAAGACCAATCTCTCATCAAAGGATGCATAAGGCCAGTGGGGAGGATGGCATAGAAAAAAGTAAAGCCAAAATGGCACAATACGCAGGTCATTGGGCTATGACCAATATCGCAACAAAGTGGTGCAACGGGCCAGAGCAGGCTGGCCTTAGAAATGTACAGCCATCACGGCTGAACATTGGAGTGGACATGGGACAAAGTCGGAAGTACAACCATCACGGCCTTTCACTGGACCTGGCTCAATAAATGTTCAACCATCATAGCAGGACATTGGAACTGGACTGTGAGCCAGAATGAATGTACAACCATCTTGGCCGGTTATTCAGAAATATATAACAACGACCACGAATAATAATAGTGGGAGTTGATGAATTATTTTTTCTCCCGCAATTCAAGTTGTAAAAATGTCAAGTTAACATATATAGGGATGGGTGGTTGGTTGAAGGTGCATATGCGGACCATGCACCAATTAAGCTTCATAACTTAGCCGAAAGAGTATAAATGATTCTTAGGTCTCATTTATAGTTGTATAGCCTTCCCAATGGAGCTCATTAAGCATTGGCATCACTATGCCAGGTCGCAGGCCAAATATGCATTCCTTGGATGCATTTTGACAGAACGACCTATACGGACTAGGCCATTACCATTAATGCTTGTCCACGGCCTCGCAAACGAGTTGGTTTTTAGTTTCTGTCCCTCGATGATGAAATATTGTTTATGCTTGATCCCTTTATAGTAGGGAAGGGTACGTAGGCAGCCGCAATGAGTTGCAGCATTGTCGGTCCAACACCTTGTCGCTCATATTATCTAATTTAGAGATGATTGCGCCACTTTGGCTTCTCATATCATCTGGATCGGTAGCTTGACGCAAGAGATGATTGTGGCCATACTTGATGAGGCTAGTTGCGTTCCATTCCTTAGATGCTCATACTTCCTATCAAGGCGTTCGACGTAGGCATGTACCAATAGAGCATTGGACATGGTCAGGAAAGTAACTCATATCGGTATGCAAGTAGATGAGCCTGCATGAGCCTAAAGGAGATGGAATTAGGCCATCAATGGCATATGTGCAAGTCCAAGAATGCCTTATGCCTGGACAACACTCGGAATCCAGTGATGCATGCAAGATGCATCGGCATAGCCTCTATGGCTTTGAACCCTTCACAGAACAAGGGTAAGTTGGAACGGAGTGGATGCTAAAATAGTTGCACCATGCTCCACGAGCATGCTTGCAAGGGCAAATGAACGTGCATTTGCCTATCTTTAAGGCTCGGATGGTAGCATCATCATGGCGCATCGGAGAAGTTATGGGCGCGCTAGGCGTAATTTTCCAGTCCGTCACATTAAAGATCCTTGAACAGTGTGTGTATATAGAGTTTTTCTCTTATGTGTTCCACAATCAATATTTCTATACAAAGAAATTTGTGAACCTGATTGTGCAGAATATTTCTTGGACGATCTCACAAATCAGTATCCAAGATCAATCTAGTCATATCCACATCAAGAGGATTCGAGTTCTGACAAGTATGAAACTTGCGATCTATCTTTCAAGATACGAACGCAACAAGAAAGAGTCCCATTATTGATCATAATTAATAAGGACTTAAACTACCTAGATTGATTACGTACTACTTGTGTTATTCATATTATAAAGACAAAACGATATAATCAGGAAACGAAAAACACAAGACACCAGAAGTTTTGTTAACGAGGAAAATTGCACCTTCAGAAAAATCACGGGACTTCGTCCAGGGTGGATATTTTGCAACCGGAAAAATATATTAAATTTAGTATTTTTTTTTTAAAATAAATAATTAATTATTAATTAAAATAATGATATCAACTAAATGTCGGTAGAGTCATACAAAACTTTGGTTGGTAACCTAGGAACAAGCTGAGCACCAACCCCTTTTTGAATAGCAACCCCTAATCTATAAAACAGAAATTTACCTACCCCACTACTAATGTCTTTACTGACCAGACAGTTTATCAATCTCTTAAAAAAACACAAAGTATCCTCACCTAGTTCTCCCAACGTGGTAAAGGCTAAGACACCCAAACCATAACCATGAGAAACACATTGGTCTAAGTATTTGTTACGTTTACGCAATACAACATTGGAAATGGCTTGGCCGGGGACAAAAGCACGAACACCTTCACCTGTGAAAGGTGAGACTCATGTAACATCCATACAAACATCCTGACCATTCTCCCAATTAAGAACAAGGATGTCAGCAGGACGCAAAATCTCTATTATCATCAGAATAAAACCCAAGGGCGTCTTTTTTACGAGCAGGCACACCAGCTTTGTAGCAAATGTCAGCAATTACGTTACGTAACAGGTCATGCCGAAACTTGAGCCCCACATCCTTGGCACAGTGAAGAGCGTGATCTCCAAAAATATCCACGGGTCTATTACAGCTTGAGCAGAGGCCACCTTCAACAAACATGGGGATACCAAGGCGGTAGGAAACTACGGCTCTAAGCTGTCTCGGTCCAAGGCATTGATTCAGTCCGCTGATTGGTACAGCTAAAAGGTAATCTTGAGCATGCTAAACACGATTGCATTGCCACAAAATGGAATCTCTTGCAGACATAGAGAATTGGTTTGGGATTTGCTTCTTAACTGCGTCGAAATAAGTGACTGCCAGAGAGTGCATAGAAGGGGGCAGTATCATCAACGCAATAGTTATATTATATTATATTAATTTATATTATATTAATTTATATTATATTAAATATCCCGTTTCCTTAATTTAGTTTCTTTTGGACAGCATCTCCACTGAAAGAGTTATTGGTAATTGGTGTTGTCGTTCTCCTTTCCCTTAAAGGTATGCATTCGGTTCCTCTCATTACCGCTGTATTTTTTGGTATCTTTGATTTCACCGCTTCATGAAACTTACTTTTATTTCTGTGCATAATATGATAGTGTATGCATAATAAAATAATCAATCAATAAAAAATATAAATTTGGGGTTAGTTACATTGACAACCTAATAAGAACCCGGTTATGTGTTCTGCAAGCATCTCAGTTTTAATGTATAGTGTTTTCATCGTACCGATAGAACATCATCTCAATTTTAATGTATAGTGTTTCCATCGTACCAATAGAACAGTCTAATAAAGAAAGAAGAAATTATTTACGGATTCTATGGTTTCTTATTCTTTTTGTTCTGGGGATAAAAGGATAAAACGATCATTAGATCATTAGAACAACATACAATCATACAGATATGAGATATCCTAGTAGTAGTGATTAGTAATATATGATTAGTGGTAGTTTATTAGAAATATAATTATAGTCGAGAGAGAGGGGAAGAAGAAGACGATAGTGGATGAAGACGAAAGTCATATAATAAGGTGAGTTTTATTTACCCTATTTAAGAAGAGTCATATAAAATCTAGTATGTGTTGTTGGGATAGGATTTAGGAAAAATAGGGATGGGAAATAGGTGAAACCTTGTCCAATATTTCATATTTTCACTTTCATTTGATTGATTATACTAAGAGCTTCTCCGATGGTAATGTGGTCAGCTTCATATGTGGCATTGTGGGAAGACATCCTTTATCTTGTTTTGCAACAAATTTTCCTACCTACAAGGAAGAAAAATAAAGCTTCTCCAACCGGCTTTCCTTTCTACCAATTCTTTCCCGAGCTGTCCCTTATTTTAATATCGAATAAAAGATTTATCTCATATTTTATTAACCGGGAAAATAACAAAATTTTATCTGCCGCTGAAAACTCTGTGGCGGGAGAATTCATTTGACAACCAAAATTCCCTCCATAATTAGGTTGTGAGTCATCCTTATTTGCCTATAAAAAAGAACATAAACTGTATTACTTGTTCATCTTTTCTTTGTTATTCAATCTTTAGAAAAACTATGATCGAAAGTTCTGGTGAGAATTGATTGATTGGTTGTTGTCGTGATGTTCTCTGGAGCCTAGTTAGCAATTCGGGATTCGGCCAACGTACGGAACGACAAACGTACGAGTATTATACGGTTTTTTAAAACCCAAATTCGGTCCAAAATTCGGTCAATGGGACGTGATTCGTCAGTAATTCGGAACGGCATACGTACGTATATAATTCGATTTATAAATGTGAGTTCGGCTCTGAAAATTCGGTATCTATTATAATAAATAATTATTATGTATAAGGACATAGACAAATTTTTATGCATATTTGAGAGTTATTTAAAGAAAAAATAAACTTAATATAATGATATTAATAATATATACAATATTAGTCATCCAAGAGGACGTGGTATAATGGTTTCGATGCACCTTCAAATCTCTTCAATCATTTTTATTTCGTAAAAGTTACAACAATGTTTAATATTGGACTGTGTATGCTCGGGAGGCAGTAAAGCCCAAAAAGTGGGGTCTTTAAAAACGTAAAATTTAAAGAATTTCTGGCAAATTAAGCGGACGTATTATTCGGGATATGTAAAGTTCGTGAACGATTCGCGAATAATCCGGGAATGCCATATAATACGCGTCTTGGGTTCGGAGTTGCAATCTTGGACTTAATTTATGAAACTTTGTTGAGTTAATCAATCTCGCTCGGTTGGTTAGAGCTACCATTGCTGATGACGTCTTATAAATAGGGAAGGAAACAGAAAATAAAGAGCAAAGAGGAGAGAAATTCTTATTATTATGTGTATCGAATACAATGTTTAAGCATTTTACCATTGACTGGGCGTTGACTTTTACCATTGACCGGGTGTTGACTTTGACCATTGACAAGGCGTTGACTTTGACCATTGGCCATGCACTGACTTTGACCATTGACTGGTCATTGAATTTATGTAATACGTGGAAGGCCGGTGGAATGCTTCCGTTGACTGGTTAGCGGGCTTGGATGAGGGCCAAAAGATGATTCAAGTACCAATTTGGCCCATTATGTGGAATTTTTACTCATGGTACAAACACTACCAATAATAGGAAAACGAAAAAAAAAAAACAGTAAATTACATGAATAGATTTTCCCAATCTATGAGAACAGAACTAGTAAAGTTGAACTCATCTTCCCACGGCAGAAGCCCAATGTAGGACTGATGTTTTAACTTCATTTCCAAGTTCATCATCTGTTTTGAAGCTGTTTTTATTATCAAAAGTATGGCTGTTACGTTATTTCCACAAAGTCCAAAACACTGCAGTAGGAATTAAGCTCCAAATAAAATTACCATTGCCGGTGAAAGTTGTTGTGTGCCAACAAAGTGACAGAGCCATTACTGAAGGAGTAACCCAGGCACAACAGTTACTAGGTAGAAGCATAATTAGGAAAACTTTTCAAAGCAGTAAGCACAACATTGGCATCAACAGTTAAAGCCGAAATTGTAATGTCCTCTGCGGGGATGGAGGGAGGTGGTGCATATGGGTGTTTCTGCTGTAGATCATACAAGGTGTCCGGTGTGGAAGGTGCAATACCATTGGAAGATAAAATGCGTAAGGCTGCTGAAACATGGCCAAAACCAATTTTTCTCCTACAAGCCTGCAGATTGAGGTCTTTCTTTTTTTGCTTCTTAGTGGACTCCCTTGGAAGAAGTTTTGGATGTGAGAGAAATTTATGAATCATTGTAGAGTATCCATTAAGTTCATTCCAAGTCTGAATAGCCTGGTTTATTTCGGCAACCTGAAGCTTTTTCCTATTGCCGGAATGTTCCTCAATGACGCATTTTGGGACATATAAATTCAAGGTACACAAAAGAAGAAGCAATAATTGCATCCAAGCAAGTAAATCTGTGGGATGAGATAGTACCTTGTCCAAGGCCGCCTTCAAGGAACGAGAAAATTGTAACCTGCATTGTGGGGTATACTCAGAATGGTAGTAACACGCTTCTGGAAAGCTAGATGGGGCATCTCAACTGTTAGTTCGAATGCATCATTGTCATGGTTGCAATCATCGAGGTGAAAGCGTATAGGTCTTTGGCTTCGATGTCCCATGGATAAGAAAGTATGCCTCATTATTACCATTAAGTGGACCTGCAACAATGTCAGCAGGGTGAGATTTAGCTATAAAGGGCTTTTTCCATGAATGAATCTGAATACATTTTATGCAAAGACACATTTACATACGAACCAGGGTACTCTCTCATGTATCAAAACAGGCTACATTGGTTTGTATCCTCTCCCTGCAAATAACTTTAGCCTTCTCAGTAGGAAAGTGTCTGTCTGTAAGATGCTTGTAAATTACGCTCTTAGCATAACCCCCTCCCCTAACACCACCACCACAACCATCAAATATTTTGAAAGGGCACGGAACTTTACCACTCTGTGAAACAAAAGGTGGAATCTGCGATGAAGATATGAGCAATGAATGACATGGTGATGTAGAAGGAGCACCTCGTAAAGCATTAGACAATCCGACTGAGGAAGACGAAATAACGGATGACGATCTAGTTCTTTGCATATTCGTATCCCCATGTGAAGATGATATGGAAAACTCCAAGCAACTGTCCTCAAATCCAGTTGTGCAACCAATAAAGTTTCTGGAAGGGCACTGTCTAGACCTAGTCACTATATGCATTATAGAGCAGACAAAAACTAAATCCAAGTATAAGAATTAGAGTTTAGTGTATGGGATTTTAAGATTCCAACATCAATGAAAACTCAAAATACCATACAACAAAATAAACCTTCACTGCTCGAAGAAAATCTAGAGAAACTCTTATACAACCACTCAGAAAGCCTAATTAAAAGTCTAAATTTCAGAAATTAACACCACTGATTTTGCTTCTCAAAACATCTCACCACAGAGAAAGAAATGTCAAACCCACTAACTTCTGTACTGCACAGAAGAAAACAGAAGAAACCCCACCGTTTCTTCAACCCACTAACGTTTTTACTGCACCACGAGTTATAAGAAATCCTTGCTACTGCTACAAAGCTCTCAAAAAATTGCTTCTCAAAGAAAAACTTTAAATGTACAAGAAAAACTTGGATGAAACTAATGTTTTCTCAAAGAAAATTGTTAAACCAACACAAACCCTGAAATCAAAATCCAGAATCCATAGTTTTGTATCACCAATTACTCACAAAATGAACCAAAACACAAAACTTTAAATCGAATTACAATCAACACGTTCAAACAAATCTGGTAAATCAAACACAAACACAAACACAAATTGAAGAAAACACTTATTGAAGAAAAATTGGTGGTGCAAATCCTCAACACCACACACCCATGTACAAATTAGAATTGGGATAGTTGAGAACTAGGTGATAAAACACCTCCCTCGAAATCAAAACACAATATCCAACATAAATTCAACTTATTTTCCACACAACTGTGAATCTGAAAGAAGATACCCCGCTTTCAAACACCTCTTTCAAACAAAACAAACCCTAACCAATTCAACTCATAGCAAAATACTAACAAAATTGGTGGTGCGAATCCTCAAACACCTCACAGACCTTAGTCACCAATCGAAGAACTCCCCCAAAGAAACTACAAAATAACAACAGAACTCTAAAATCCAATCGAAGAAAACCTATATACGAACTGAGAAAAACGGTACTTCAGAACCCTAATTAAACCACTAACACTGGAGAATCAAAGAAAACTACCAAAGAAACTGGTGATTCAATACCAAAGAGAGTCCTCATACGGACTCCGATTTGAGTCCCTGTCTCCAACTTTAAAAGATAAAAGGACAAGCTTTCTAATGCAAATAGAATGACTCAATTCCGAGTTTGTTTGGCCAATTATATTTGTGTATACTTTTGTCTTGTGAAATCCTGTATAAAATTTCAGGAATTTTTCATATTGCACTTATTTTGGCGTCGGGGACACATCTCCTAGTTCGTTTGTCCTTTTGAGGCTCCCTTTTGGTAGGTTGTTGGAAAGACATGAGGAAACATATTTGCTTCATGAAGTACCAAACGATTCCTTATGGATTGTCATCATTTTTCAAGTCTTTTCGTTGGAACATATGGATGTCTGTCGTCGAAAAGAGTCCTTGTTGCGTTTGAACTCTTGATGTATTGAGACTCTTAGGAAACGACCCCTTGGACTTTTATGACCTAATTAACATTTCTTAGATTGTCATAGGTCGTGAACTTGATCCCCTTGAGCCAAAAAGGGTCCTTGGCGCATGCTTATGCATTTTTGCCCTTAGTTACAAACAAAACATTTCTTCTCTTGATTTTTCATGGAAAGTGTGGAACCAAACAAATATACGAGTATCCTGTGAGAAGTAAGATGCATTCCTTGATAATGATATGACTCTAAGCATGAGGTTTGACTTGAAGGGATTAGGAGAGGACAAGGCTTGAAGGGTTTGATGAGACAAAACTTTTAAGGGATTTTACGAGGAAAGAGTTTTAAGGGGAAAGGCCGGTCCTCATATAGAGATAACGCTAGTTGTGTGTTTTTGCTATGTTGATTTTAACTTATATAATTTGATCTGTGCAGTCTTATGTGATCTCCTTTTTTGTTTGTATATCCCACAGACACTTCTCAAAAAACCCATGTCGAAGACAGAATGATTGAGCTTATAATTAACAGGGGATTGAGTGCGTGTAAAGTAATCCCTGAAGGGTGTTGTGGACAAAAATTGGGGAAGAAGAAGATAAACAGTGATATCTAGGTTTTGATTCAGCTCGGCACTGAGTTGATTTTACTTTGACTAATTCTTCCAACTCAGTCCTAATCCAAGTATTCAAGGGCATGGACGCCTTCTGGTACGGCTCAACCAATGCCATGTATACACTAGCGTCTTTACGGGACGGAAAAGGTCAAAGTATGGGCACTTGTATTTTATCCACACGGACATATAAATTCAAGGTACACATAGGAAGAAGCAATAATTGCATCCAAGCAAGTAAATCTGTGGGATGAGCTAGTACCTTGTCCAAGGCCGCCTTCAAGGCACGAGAAAATTGTAACCTGCATTGTGGGGGTATACTTAGAATGGTAGTAACACGCTTCTGGAAAGCTAGATGGGGCATCTCAACTGTTAGTTCGAATGCATCATTGTCATGGTTGCAATCATCAGGTGAAACTGTATAGGCTGCTGGCTTCGATGTCCCATGGATAAGAAAGTCTGCCCCATTATTACCATTAAGTGGACCTGCAACAATGTCAGCAGGGTGAGATTTAGCTATAAAGGGCTTTTTCCATGAATGAATCTAAAGACATTTTATGCAAAGACACATTTACATACGAACCAGGGCACTCTCTCATGCATAAAAACAGGCTACATTGGTTTGTATCATCTCCCAGCAAACAACTTTAGCCTTCTCAGTAGGAAAGTGTTTGTCTGTAAGATGCTTGTAAATTACACTCTTAGCATAACCCCTCCCTAACACCACCACCACAACCATTAAATCTTTTGAAAGGGCACGAAACTTTACCACTCTGTGAAACAAAAGGTGGAATCTGCGATGAAGATATGAGCAATGAAGGACATGGTGATGTAGAAGGAACGTAAAGCATTAGACAATCCGACTGAGAAAGACGAAATAACGGATGACGATATAGTTCTTGGCATATTTGTATCCCCATGTGAAGATGATATAGAAAACTTCAAGCAACTGTCCTTAACTCCAGTTGTGCAACCAATAAAGTTTCTGGAAGGGCACTGTCTAGACCTAGTCACTATAGCCATTATAGAGCAGACAAAAACTAAATCCAAGTATAATAATTAGAGTTTAGTGTATGGGATTTTAAGATTCCAACATCAATGAAAACTCAAAATACCATACAACAAAACACCAATTAAACCTTCACTGCTCGAAGAAAATCCACAGAAACTCTTATACAACCACTCAGAAAGCCCAATTAAAAATCCAAATTTCAGAAATTAACACCACTGATTTTGCTTCTCAAAACATCTCACCACAGAGAAAGAAATGTCAAACCCACTAACTTCTGTACTGCACAGAAGAAAACAGAAGAAACCCCACCGCTTCTTCAACCCACTAACTTTTGTACTGCACCACGAGTTATAAGAAATCCTTGCTACTTCTACAAAGCTCTCAAAAAATTGCTTCTCAAAGAAAAACTCTAAATGTACAAGAAAAACTTGGATGAAATTAATGTTTTCTCAAAGAAAATTGTTAAACCAACACAAACCCTGAAATCAAAATCCAGAATCCATAGTTCTGTATCACCAATTACTCACAAAAGGAACCAAAACACAAAACTTTAAATCGAATTACAATCAACACCTTCAAACAAATCTGGTAAATCAAACACAAACACAAATTGAAGAAAACACTTACTGAAGAACAATTGGTGGTGCAAATCCTCAACACCACACACCCATGTACAAATTAGAATTTGGATAGTTGAGAACTAGGTGATAAAACACCTCCCTCGCAATCAAACCACAATACCCAACATAAATTCAACTTCAATTCCACACAACTGTCAATCAGAAAGAAGATACCCCGCTTTCAAACACCTCTTTCAAACAAAACAAACCCTAACCAATTCAACTCACAACAAACACTAACAAAATTAGTGGTGCGAATCCCCAAACACCTCACAGACCTTAGTCACCAATCGAAGAACTCCCCCAAAGAAACTACAAAATAACAACAGAACCCTAAAATCCAATCGAAGAAAACTTCTCTACGAATTGAGAAAAACGGTACTTCAGAACCCTAATTAAACCACTAACACTGGAGAATCAAAGAAAACTACCGAAGAAACTGGTGTTTCAATCACCAAAGAGAGTCCTCATACGGACTCCGATTTGAGTCCCTGTCCCCAACTTTAAAAGATAAAAGGACAAGCTTTCTAATGCAAATAGAATGACTCAATTCCGAGTTTGTTTGGCCAATTATATTTGTGTATACTTTTGTATTGTGAAATTCTGTATAAAATTTCAGGAATTTTTCATATTGCACTTACTTTGGCGTCGAGGCCACATCTCCTAGCTCGTTTGTCCTTTTGAGACTCCCTTTTGGTAGGTTGTTGGAAAGACACGAGGAAACATATTTTCTTCATGAAGTACCACACAATTCCTTATGGATTTTCATTATTTTTCAACTCTTTTTGTTGGAACATATGGATGGCTGTCTTCGAAAAGAGTCCTTGTTGCGTTTGAACTCTTGATGTATTGAGACTCTTAGGAAACGACCCCTTGGACTTTTATGACCTAATTAACATTTCTTAGATTTTCATAGGTCGTGAACTTGATCCCCTTGAGCCAAAAAGGGTCCTTGGCGCGTGCTTATGCATTTTTGCCCTTAGTTACGAAGAAAACATTTCTTCTCTTGATTTTTCATGGAAAGTGTGGAACCAAACAAATATACGAGTATCCCGTGAGAAGTAAGATGGATTCCTTGATAAGGATATGACTCTAAGCATGATGTTTGGCTTGAAGGGATTGGGAGAGGACAAGGCTTGAAGGGTTTGGATGAGACAAAACTTTTAAGGGATTTTATGAGGAAAGAGTTTTAAGGGGAAAGGCCGGTCCTCATATAGAGATAACGCTAGTTGTGTGTTTTTGCTCTGCTGATTTTAACTTATATAATTTGATCCGTGCAGTCTTATGTGATCTCCTTTTTTGTTTGTATATCCCACAGACACTTCTCAAAAAACCCATGTCCAAGACAGAATGATTGAGCTTTTAATTAACAGGGGATTGAGTGCGTGTAAAGTAATCCCTGAAGGGTGTTGTGGACAAAAATTGGGGAAGAAGAAGATAAACAGTGATATCTAGGTTTTGATTCAGCTCGTCACTGAGTTGATTTTACTTTGACTAATTCCTCCAACTCAGTCCTAGTCCAAGTATTCAAGGGCATGAACGCCTTCTGGTACGGCTCAACCAATGCCATGTATACACTAGCGACTGTACGGGACGGAAAAGGTCAAAGTATGGGCACTTGTATTACTCCACACTTGCAGGTATAGCAGCTGTAATTATCCTTACGAATTACAAGTACTTATGACAGAATATAACAGTTCTGGTTGTATACATGAACCTGTCAGTGTGCTAACTAGTTAGTTTTCTCTCTTGGATGCAAGCAGCAAGAGTGGGATCTCCATTCGGAAGGGTTTAATTCGTCTGACAAGGATGTGTACGAAAAGTGTAAAACTAGGAGGAGATTAGAGAGGAAAAAAATGAGGAGTTACCTAATCTAAGAATGATTCAAGGAGATGGGAGATAACGACAATGTAGTTGCCCTATCTAAATAAAATTGGCGTCCATGGAAGAAAATCTTACACAAGAGACAAGCCAAGACAGCAAATTGCTAGCTAGTTTTAGTTATATTATTGGGGCCTAGGAGCCATGCAAGTCTCGATTTTTCTTTACTAAAGTGGCATAGGACGTCAACATTATCGATTGATGCAACAACTTATAAGGATAGGATAACTAGTGGTGGGCACGCAGTGGGGCGGATAGGATATTTTAGGGTAGACTTTGAAAATACTACGGCCGAGAGCCCCAGACTATGACATCGAGAGCTTTGACCAACCACCAACTTGTGTTCAAAGATGGTACCTAGAGAGAGGGTCAGAGGCTCACAATTAATGAGCAGAAGAAAACAAGTAATCAGATAAATGTACAACTATCCCTTTTCTAATAATTTAATATATTTTTTTTGTCAAAAAAAAAAATTCAGATAAATGTGCAAAAATATCTCGGCTTGATTGGGTATACCCATATTGATTGGGGTATACCTAATGAGACAAAATCCAAGACATTTAGAAGTAAAATAGGCCACCCTTAACCGTGTATTTTCAAAATGGTTAATATACCCTTGTTTAATTAAAACTAAATAAAATTAGGTTAATTAATTGAGTTTAGATGAATTAATGTAGTAGATTAAAACTTATGAATTTAAGTTGTGAAATTTTGTTTTTGATTGAACTCATATGGGAAGATTTTTGATGAAAAAAATTTGTTTTGAGAACTTTTTTTGAAACGGAAATGAAAACATATTACCCAAACACTTCTAAAAAGGGGATTCCAAAGCTGATGTATGAAATCATGCTCAAAATTAAAGAAGAAATCAACACTTTCAGTTCCGAAACTATGAAAAGTCGGCAGGGTCGACGAATGAAGACAATGCCGACTAACTTCGGCCGACAAGGTCAACGAATGATGAAAATGCCGACTAGCACTACAGCAAATTCTGGGATTCGTAACAGAACTGAGTCGTTACTAAATCGGGTTGTAACGGCTCTTGCCTGTTGCAAAAGTGGGTGTAACATTTTTTCGTAACGGCTTTCTGGCCATTACGAATTTGGGTTGTAACGGCCCTCGTAACAGGTGTGAGCTGTTGCGAATTTTCCACGTGGTAACAGCTATGGGCCATTACGAATTTTATTTGTAACACCACTGTCGTAACGCTGCCGAGCCGTTATGAACTTTTTTGTAACAAAAAGATTACTGCCAGTCAACCTTGACCTGGTCAATGTTGATTTGGCGATTCATTCTCTGCCGAAAATAAGACTGAATTCTAGGTTCTATACCCAGCATACACCTTTGAATACATTCATCATCCACACTCAACAACATATCAAATTCATTCAATTCTATCTATTCATATCACATTCATCCAATTCATATCAGATTCATTAAATAAAAGAACTGAAATTTCTTTAAGTACCAAACCTTTATTTTTGTTAAGTATCAAATTTCTAAGGGAATACATGGAAGGTTCCAAATTTCCAACTGCCTACAAAACTTGAATACATGGAACTTACAGATCTTGAAGCTGCTTTGTTCTCCACTACTTGACATACAAATTTAACATCAACCATGGATTTTAATGGTTACAACCAAAAAACATATAAACTATGCAAAGAAAACTCCAAAAAAGATAATTAAAAAATAAATAAAAATTGTGACCTACTGGGCCAACGAGATAATGTTTCAAAATGAAACTGTAGACACTTTCTTTTAAAAAATAAGATCAATTAAGTCACTTCAAGGACTAGTAATATAGGCTAACAATTCGGGTGCGCAGCCATTGATCTTCTGTGTCCTACCGCATTCCAACTATAAGTGGAACGGTTCAAAATTTCGGAGATTATAGCAAGAAGAAAAATTAAAATTGCTCTATATCCCTCAAGAATGCAACAATTTTTTTTTCTCATTCACTGGTATTTTGCAATTGGTTTAAACCATAATAATAATATGTTGTCCCTCTAAGATCGATAGGGAAAACCAAATCTAGTTGCCTTATACGTTTATTTTAAAGAAAAATAAAGAAATCATTATCATGAAAGAGAAAAAAAAAATCCACTCTTTGTGGTTGATAAAGATTTCTTCGAAGGAATAGAAATCATGAATCAAAATTGGCTAAATGTTCTTAAAATGCGATTTTTTACCTCCCATCAAAAGATAATTGAGGGAAAAGCCACTACCAATTGGTTTGTACAATTAACAAAATT
This sequence comes from Papaver armeniacum, assembly GCA_023531295.1. Lineage (NCBI taxonomy): Eukaryota > Viridiplantae > Streptophyta > Magnoliopsida > Ranunculales > Papaveraceae > Papaver > Papaver armeniacum. Next base: position 1,026,240 of record JAJJWW010000381.1, read on the forward strand.
GTACCGACAAATAAAGGATATTGTCGTTTTAATCACCGCTATGGAAAAATCCATCTTATGTCTGACGCTAGTTTCTTGTAAATAAATGGAAACCAAAAATAAAATCACATGATCTAAATCAAACGGATAAAGATACCAAATTTATTTGGCCGTAGGTTTTTCAACCATGCATGTGATTCATTACCGTGAAGGTAACCAACTAGCGATAACACCAACTTTTGGTGATTACAGTTTCATTAGACGAATATAAACGGTAAACCATCTTTCGATAGATTTGTTTTTTCTTTCTCTATACGAAAAGATTAGAGAAGAAAGGAAATCAAACTTTTTGAAAAAATTGATCACCCATAAATATGGACCATGTCGTTCAGGACTAATCAATGAATTTTATTACACCCACTAGGATAAAAACTTCCAGGATAGCCACAATTATATTACGTAATTGGGATTACGAAAGTATATTAAATCCATAAGATGGAGTAAAGGGTAATGTGTAATAAAGCGGTGAAAAGAACCCCTCTTATATTGATGGATGAAATACAGATGAAAGCATTCATCCTCAGATCCACCACTCACATTATTAATATTAAAAGAAAAAAAAAATTGACCAAAAAAAATTAGCATTAGCATCACTAATAATAAGCTTTAAAAAAATGACCAAAAGGGTCAAACAAAGCAAACACGAACATTAGAGGATACTGTTCACAAAGCTGTTTATGGCTCGTGCACAAAACTCCCGTCAATAGATTCATATGGTATCGTACCAGCAACCCTAAACACCATAAACTTTGTCAAAAAAAAAAAAAAATTGAAAGGGAAAAAATAAATAAGTCAAGAGATAAGGTTAGATATGGATGTGTATCTTCTTCGTTTTCAGATGCATCAGTTGGTAGAACAACGTGCGTGATAACGTCTTGTGAAACTAGAAAATAGAGAAAGAGAGACACAAAGTAGAGACGAAGAAGGGGAGAAAATCTTATTCATGTGTGTATATAATACAATGTTTAAGCCTCTATTTATATATAAATAGAAGGCTTGGTGTCCAAGATATGTAAACCCTAAACTTAGACACGAAGGGCATCTTAGTAAATAAACTTGGTTTATAACATCAATATCAACGAAATTTTATTAAAAAAGTATTTTCATTAACTACACTTAACTAATTAAGGTTAAATTTGTCCATCTGAAAATGCAAAAACATAAATATAATCCAAAACTAATATTTTAACCGTAAATCTCATTGTTTTGGGCTATAAATATATATCATCTTAATGGTGGGTTTATAGAAGAGAGAGGAACCAAACTTGGGTTCCTCGGAAATTTCCACTCAGATAAATATATTACCAAAATTTTTTTTACAGTAGATCCTAGATCCGATTCTGTATCACTGGAAAAGATCGTGTTCTATTTTTATTAATTACAAACAATCGTGGGAAATCGTGATGTAGCCAGATGTTGCAAAATCTTCTAAATCTGATTTGCAGTATCATTTAAACATTTTAAAGCCCGAGAACCTGATTTGCGGTATCAAACTATCAATTAAACATATTAAAATGGTTTGCAATATCAATCAAACATTAATGCTTGGTACTTAAAAAAAGCCATATATACACACACCATAATATACAGTAATATTTGTCGGAGAAAATAAGTCGTTTTAATGGGTTTTACTGTAGTTTGATTATTTTTACAGGGAAAGCCAAATTGTTTTGGGGGAAAGGTGACTTTCGTCATGATTCCAAGACTTTAGATAAGTTTGGGCGGAAATATAAAACTTTGATCTTCTTCTTTCATGTTTCGCGTTTCTTTTCTTTTTTATTTTATCAGAAAAGAAGATGTATTAGATGGAGAGAATATACAGGGAGTTACCAGTTTGCACCCAAAAATATTTCCAGGCACTAAACACGATGATTTTGGTGTTGATGATTGAAATAGGGCTAATAACAGAAAATAGTCAAGAATAACCGACACAAATTTAACGTGGTTCGGCATAGTTTGCCTATATCCACGGACGAATCCCCTTGGGGAGTGGTATTTTATTGATATTAGAATTATAATAGCATTTTTCTCTCATTGCTGGCCCTCCTCCTCTCCTTTCTCGCTCTCTCATATTTATACAGTTGAATACCTAATTTTAATATGAACTTAAATGGCATTAACTGCTCATTCATGCCGCCAAGTTAAATTCTGCATAAAACTGCTCATTCATGCCTCCATGTTTAATTCGGCATGAAACTGCTCATTCATGCCTCCTGAATTAATTCGCATGAAACTGCCTTTGCATGCTTCCTGAATTAATTCACATGAAACTGCCTTTGCATGCTTCCTGAATTAATTATGCATGCTGACAGACTGGATTGATGATTGACAGGCATAATGACTGGCAGTATGGATGGACGCTGGATGACATACTGAATTGACTGGATGATATGCATAATGGTTGGCAACATGGATGGAGGCTGGCTGGAAGCAAAGCTGACATCATGGGTAGAGACTGGCTGGCAGTGCGATAGAGTACTTAGCTAGAAATTCGTTGGCAGCACCGCTGGCAACATGAGTGGAAACTGCATGGCAGCACCATTGGCAACATGGATGGAAATTGCATGGAAGCACCATCGGCAACACGACCATGACATTGACTGATGGTTGACTTTGACCGTTGACCGGTCGTTGAGTTTTACCATTGATCGGGCGTTGACTTTGACCATTGACCGGGCGTTGACTTTGACCATTGACCGGTCATTGAATTTATGTAATACATGGAAGGCCGGTGGGATGCTTAGGTTGACTGGTTAGCGGGCTTGGATGAGAGCCAAAAGATGATTCAAGTACCAATTTGGCCCATTATGTGGCATTTTTACTCATGGTACAAACACTACCAATAGTAGGAAAATGAAAAAACAACAAATTACATGAATAGATTTTCCCAATCTCTGAGAACAGAACTAGTAAAGTTGATATGAAATCATCTTCCCGCGGCAGAAGCCCAATGTAGGACTGATGTTTTAGCTTCATTTCCAAGTTCATCATCTGTTTTGAAGTTGTGTTTATTATCAAAAGTACGGTTGTTACGTTATTTCCACAAAGTCCAAAACACTGCGGCTGGAATTAAGTTCCAAATAAAATTACCATTGACGGTGAAAGTTGTTGTGTGCCAGCAAAGTGACAGAGCCATTACTGAACTAGGAGTAACCCAGGCACAACAGTTACTAGGTAGAAGCATTGACCAAACTCTATGGTCAATTCTACAATGCAAGAATAGATGGTCTTGAGTTTCCAGTTCATTCCCACACATAACACAAGAGTTGTCTACCCCAATTCCTTTATGCAACATCACATCCTTTGTATTTATTTTACCATGGACTAAACTCCATACAAACAGATTAATCTTAGGTGGTATTGCTGGCTTCCATGTAAACTGAAACGGAAAATTGTCAATCCTATTAGATTCTACTAACTTCGCATACATAGTTTTCACCGAGAACACCCCTGAGTTATGAAGTATCCAACACCGAGTGTCTGCCATTCCATCTAAAACTAGTGGGATATCTTCAATAACTGAAAGAAGAGATGCAAATTCATTTACCTCCGAATTAGATAGAACCCTCTTGAAATCGAATCTCCAACTCCCCTCTAAAGTGATCATGTCCGCCACCTTGATGTTGTTGTCCCTGAAAAGCTTGTAAAGAGAAGGATACTCACTGGATAGTGTTAATTGCCCACACCATAAGTCATTCCAGAAAGAAATTTCTCTTCCTGAATGAAAATAAGGAGTGGAGTTATTACTGATCAAAGTCGTCGTTTCTGTAATAGCTCGCCAACATGAGACACCATAGCTTTGCGAAATTGAACCATGTTTCGTGTTTTTCCATCTGTAAAATGAATTTTCATCTCTTGTCTCTCGTGTCTTTCATGTTTCATGCATGTACCTTGATAAGTTTGACCAATCTAATATTTAACCGTTCACCATCGAGAAAAAAAAAAACCATAAGCATAATCGTTTTATTAAGCATAATCAGTTGCTGCCGCCGTCCATTGTAATAGTGATAAATTGAAATACACAAAGAAAACATTAAATATAATTTTATGTTTAACAGTGTCTTTCTACTAAAAATAATTTACAACTTGATCGCTCATGTCGTCGATGTCGACGAGTTTATCCCTGGGAAAGATATTTTAGAAGTGACATTAATGGTAATGTCGTGCAACAGCGGCGGTGGTTGCCTAGAACCAAAGCTTAGGGACGATATTATGTTTTTTCTATTTCCCCCTTACAGACTCTGAGTCAACTTGTTTCGATCGGAGTCAGCTTTCCCCTTAAATGTTTTGGCTTTCCCTATAACAAACTCTTTAGTTTTTTTGTTCTTGGTTAAAACTTATCTAAGACCTAAAAGTCTAAGGATGTTTACTCGTTTTTTTATGAGTGAGTGAATGAAATGCAAATGTGGGTAGGCATAAGACATTTGTCATGCCTAGTGCATGTATGCACATGCACGAGTTAACATAAATTAAAATTAAAAACATGTTTTAATTGCTAAAAGGATTAAAATCAAAACAAGTTTTTAACTTCTAAACAAGTTATTTAAATAGGGTTTTAATTCCTAAACGAAATACTTAAAAAAAATCATTAAACTATTTTATTAAAATTAAAACATGATTTTAATTTCTAAAGCGGTTTAATGTTTAATGGGAAAGTTACCATTTACATTGCCCATAAAAGAAAAATGATTTCTTCATTTCAAAATGCTACTATCCCTAGCTATTTTCCCCTTTTGTCGCTTTGTTGTGCGCTTGTGTGTTTATTTCTCCTCATAATTCTTGTTGTTGAGTTTGTAAGCGAGCAAGTGTTGTAGTGCTTATAGTACTTGCAATGGCAGTTTAATCCTGGATACGACTTCACCACAGAGTATTAACATCACTCATTTTTTAGGCATATCGGTGAACTATCTTGTGAAGAACAACTTGATGATCAAGTGACTATGTCCCGAATGATTTCTTAAATATAAGGTCAGACTCAAAGACAGTGATAAATCAATTCAGTAAGGGCATTATATCATGGTGTGTCAGAGCTAGATGGCTCAGAGCTTATCAACAAATCACTGAAGTTCATTTTGAACATTGCTATAGAGAGATTAACTCTTTAGCTGACTCACTTGCTAAGAGAGGAGCTGATTTGGCAGCTGGTGACAGAATTATACATATTGGAAGACCTCTCTTTCTTAAGAGAGTTGAAATGCCAGATGTGCCATACTACAGATTCGGTACATGATGAACTAGGAAAAATATAAGTGGTGTAATTTATGTTCGTCTTTATCATTGTTATGTGAATCTCTGTAACTGAATTTAGCTTTTCTTAATAAAATTTGTGACTTAAAAAAAAAAAATTAATAATACTCCCTCCGTTCCACTTTAGATGATGTTTTAGGGTTTTTTATATGTTCCAAAATAGGTGAGAGTTTAGCTATTTTCTCTAAATTCTCACTGATTTACCCCTGCTTTGGAATCACAACATAACATTCATTGCCCTTGTTATCAGTGAGAGATAATTAATCTAATTTAATATTTTAAATTTATTCTCTATTATCTTAGGATATTTGGTCATCTCAAGTGGAATTACATGGGGATTCATAATTTATAGTAGTATCTAGAAACAAAAAACTAGGAGTTTAAATTTTTAGGAAGTATTAATATGGGCAGACTTGGAAAAAAATTACTCTCTTTGATGTTTCTTAATCTGCGTGAAAAATTCTACAACATCATCTAAATTGGAACGGAGGGAGTAATAATTTTGCATGATCTTGCATTTAATGTATCGGATATCAATAACTATTGTAATCTGGTAGATCTTTGGAAGCAACATTACATTTCCATTTTTATTTTATTTATTTGCAAATACCAAAAAGCTAATCAACACTGTCACTAACAACAAACTGTGACAACAGCTGCTACATTTATTAGTAATATAGATAAAAACTACTCTTTCAGCATTGATCAAATCGAAGAAACACAAAATGGGTTCATCAAGAAACTCACTAACACAAGCATATATGAAAAATCATCTATTCCTGAATCTGATCATAGTGTTTTCATCAGTTTCATGGATAAATGCTTCATCATTAATCGATGCTGCTGCTGCTCAAAACATTACTTTTCTTCAATGCATGTCTCCACAAACATCTTCATATCCATCTCCATTAAACTTTCCTACTACTCCCATTCAAAACCTTAGATTGGTTGCCACTTCTCAAAAGCCAACTATCATACTTGCACCAAAGAATGATTTAGAAATAAAAAAAGCCCTACTTTGTAGTAAACAAAATGGTTTACAAATCAGAGTACGAAGTGGAGGCCATGACTATGAGGCTTTATCATCTACATCAAATTTCCCATTCATCATCATCGATCTCGTAAATTATCGATCCATCTCTATCGACCTTGATACTCAAACCGCATGGGTGCAGGCTGGTGCAACTATCGGTGAACTTTCTTACAGAATTAATGAAAAAAGTAAAACTCTGGCGTTTCCTGCCGGGACTTGTACTACTCTTGGTGTTGGTGGGCATTTCAGCGGAGGTGGTATTGGAACTTTGGTGAGAAAATATGGTATTTCTGCAGATAATATTATTGACGCCACCATACTTGATGTTAACGGCAACATCCTCAATCGGACTTCGATGGGTGAAAATCTGTTTTGGGCAATCAGAGGTGGAAGTGGTGCGAGCTTCGGAATCATTCTTTCATGGAAAATCAAATTAGTTCCTGTGCCACAAATAGTCACTGTTTTCTCACCTAGTAGAGTATTAGAACAAGATGCAACAAAACTGCTTATGAAATGGCAAAAAATTGCACATAAACTTCCAAAAGATCTGTTCATTAGAATCGTCATACAACTTGGCACTTGGAATGGAAATAAAACAGTTAACGTCGTTTTCAACTCGTTGTATCTTGGCCCTGCTCAAGATCTACTCAAAATAATGCAACAAAGGTTCCCCGAGCTTGGGTTGACCGCGAACGACTGTAAGGAAATGGGTTGGATTGAATCAGTGGTAAACTTCGGTTTCTATCAACAAATTCCAACTGAGATACTACTAAACAGAACTCACCCTGATACTATGCCTTTCAAAGCCAAATCCGATTACGTGCAAAAACCGATTCCGCAGACTGGATTCGAAGGGCTATGGAAAAGAGTTCTTGAAGAAGAAATGTACATGGTGTACATAATTCTAGAGCCGTTTGGAGGATATATGAACAAGATTCCAGAGACGGCAATACCATTCCCGCATAGAAAAGGTAATTTGTATGAGATTCAATACATTGTGAAATGGAACCAAGGAGAGGCATCTCAAAAACATATAGATTGGATGAGGGATCTTTACAGTTACATGACTCCATATGTTTCATGTTCGCCAAGATCTGCTTATGTTAATTATAGAGATCTTGATTTGGGTAAGAATGATGATCTTCCAAATGTGAATTATTCAAAAGCTACTCAATGGGGAACAAAGTATTTCAAAGGGAATTTCAAAAGATTGGCAATGGTTAAGAAAGAAGTTGATCCACAAAATTACTTCAATGATGAACAGAGTATTCCACCATTTTCATGCTAGTAGCCCAATCAACTTTTAATTCGTTTTTGCTGTTTGATTTTTAGTTCCATCAATAAACTGAAAGAAATATTCCAAGTATTATTCAATTAAAAAGAGCTGACATATTAGCTTGGAGTTACTGTCCACCAGATTGCCTTTCATTGTGTTTGTGACTCTGAAGATAGTACTTCCCTATCTTTGTGCGTTTTTTGTTCTTTTCATTTTTTCACAACGATTCTGCAGAGTAGAAATGAGACCAGTATTCCTTGACGAGCTGCGCAAAAAGTGATCCTTCTTCCTTCATCAACTTCAAAGGTTCATCGTATTCTATTATCTTTCCTACAGAATGAAAAAGAAGGGCGTTCTGTGAGATTAGTGAACAACAGATACTTCAATTGCTTGCTGCGAATGTAAAAAACATACCATCACTAATGGCAAGCACCATCGTACTGTCCATAACAGTCGGTATTCGATGGGCTACTGTAATAACAGTACAACTTGCGAATTCCGTCCGTATGGTTTTCTGAAGAATCGAATCTGTTGCATTGTCTATGGAAGCAGTAGCTTCGTCAAGAATCAATATCTTGCTCTTTCGTAACAAAGCTCGGCCCAAACAAAATAATTGGCGTTGACCCATGCTCCAGTTTACACCATCTTGTTGAACTGCAAAATAGTTGCAGGAACTTTATACAGATTCCAACACAAACAAGAAAAAGAAGAGAAAGAAAGATAGAACCTTACCTGAACTATGCAAACCATCTCCTTTGTCTTGCATAGCTTCTCGAAGTTGACATTTTTGAAGAACCTTCATACATTCTCATGAAAAATCCTATTTAGTTTGTGACAAAAAGAAAGGTTAAACAAGGAAATGTAAGGAACACAATAAACATAGAAGTATGTACCTCCAAAATTTCGTGGTCAGTATGTTGTTCAAGGGGGTCCAAATTGTATCTCACTGTCCCATTAAAGAGAGTGGGATCCTGAGGTATGATCCCTAAGCGTGACCGTAAATCATGAAGTCCAATGGTCGAGATGTCAACACCATCAATGATGATTTTTCCCTCAACGGGTTCTACAAGTCGAAACAAAGCACCTATCAGAGTTGACTTTCCGCTACCGGTTCTCCCAACAATCCCAATCTTGTGTCCTCCTTGAAATGTGCAAGTAATCCCTTGAAGAACAATTGGAGTGTTCAGTCTGTATCTGATCTGCTTGAATTCATTTTTTTTCTTAAATATACTTATCTGTTTCAGAAGTGGCGATAAAACGTTATCAGAGGTTTCACATGGTATTATTAGTTCTTACCTTTAATTCATGGATCTCCACTTTACCTACGACAGGCCAACTAGGAATGGGACGGTTTCCTTCTATGACCTCTGGGGCTTCACTAGGAATGTTCATGTATTGATTTAACCTTTCCACCGAAATGATGTTATCTGACAGTGTGCATTGTTTGTTCATAGCAACAATAAGAAACATGTTCAGCGAAAGACCATACGACAGTGCCATCCCAACAAATCCTGCAAACAGAATGATTGGTTGAAACATTATTCAAGATCCTGGTAAGAGTATCATCTAGCTGTTCTTTTCCCTTTTAAGTTCAGTAATCTAGTTCTATTGAGTATTTACTTGTATATCAATCTAAAATGGTTCTTTAAAAAGCAAATAGTATAAATTTAAGCTGAAAGAAATTTGATAAGAAGAATACACTTACCAGGAGAAAAAGTTCTCGGTGGGAGCAAAACCATCACAAGGGCTGAGGAGAAAAGAAGAACAGCACATAGTATTTCCAAACGTTGGATCAACCACTCACTTGCAGAAAAAATATGAAATGAAGCACTAGCGTTTCTGTCGATAAGATCAAGATTCTTTGTGAAGAAACGGTTTTCTTCCTTAAAAGCCCTAATTGTCATTGCTCCTGCTATGGATTCCCCAAGATGGCTTGCCACCAGAGACTTGGTTGTTCCATAAGTCCGCATAAATTCTTTCGCAGAAGCAGAATAATATCTCTGCTGAGCACAAGTATATAGTCAGATGTGTATTTTATACATGGATTAAGATCACAAGTCTGAACAAAGAAGAAATTATTGAGTTTCACCTGTAAATGGATCACCATATATACCACCGGTACAGAGACCAACAGTACTTGCCAAGTAATAACAGACATCACACCAAGATTAACTAAAGTACTAATAGAAGCAAGGAAAGCACCAACAAAGCAAAATGGGAGATCAAGGTCCAGAATACTCAAATCAGATGAAACCTACATGTGAAACTTAGAAACATTAGTGCATGGAATTCACAAAAAGTAAATGTCAGTTCTAACTATGTAGCGATTCTTACCCGACTGAGTATCCTTCCAAAGGGTGTAGATTCATAAAAAGCTACTGGTGCACGGAAAAACGAGTTCAGTAATTTATCAAAGAAAGACTTTGAAGACTTTATACCCAAAGCAACTGTAGAAAGGGATCTAACAAGTATGAAGACTGTTGAGCTACATCCTAACAGCAAATACACTATAATCAGTCGCAATTTGCTGACTTGAGGGTTCTGAACATTAGCAGCCATCCAATAATTCTGCATTGTTTGGAGGGCAAAAAAGGTTAATTGACAGAAAATAACTAACGAGAAGTACAAGAAGCCTCTGTTCTGATTCAAGTATTGTATGTAAGGCTTCCAAACAATATCTCTGGCTTCTTTCTCTTCTTGCTTAAACAACTGATGCCCTATTGATTCCTTATGCTCTTTCTCGTCACTACTTTTCTCCGTCTCTTTCGGAGAGGTCAGACGTCTATGGAAAGAATCAACCTTAACGAGCCTATCAGGGCCAGCTGTATCTTTATGCGCATTAACAAGGGCAAGAAATTGCTGACTGGAAGCCAACAAAACATGATATGGAGCCTCATCTAGGATTTCCCCATTCGACATCAACTGTTAAAAAAATTCAAATTACTATTAAATTTTATACAAAGTGAAAATTCGTACTGCAGGACAGTAAAATAACTTGCGGGATTTGAACTGCAAACTAACCAAAACAGAATTAAATGCAGGAAGAAAATCCACTTGGTGAGTCACAAGTAAGACCGTTTTTCCTGAAAGAGCTCCCATAACGTATTCCTGCACATAAAGGATATTAATCACAAGGATTCAAATACAGGGAAACATAATTTGCAATGAGAAAAAACTGATGTCTGACATGGAATAAGCTTGTCGCAGTATGAGCATCAACCGCGCTGAATGGATCGTCCAAGAGATATATATCTGCATTCTGATATAGTGCACGAGCAAGTTGAATACGTTGTTTTTGCCCACCACTCAGATTGATCCCTCTTTCTCCTATTTCAGTGAGATCACCAAAAGGTAATAGCTCAAGATCTTGCACCAGGGAACATTTATCCAGTGTTTCTTGGTACCTTTCCTTCTCCATGGTGCATCCAAACAGAATATTTTCTTGTATGGTTCCTGACTGGATCCAAGCCGACTGAGAAACATAAGCAGTCTTTCCATAAACCTGGATCTGCGAATGAAGTGGGAAATGAAAAGAGCACAATATATTTGTATTGTAACATGTTTCATGGCAAGAAGGAAAGCAGAAGCAACCAGTAGGTCATTCAAAACTTGTATCAGGGTACGAGACAGCATTATGTATGATTCTCAGTACTCATATGTAATACTCCTAGAGTCTTTATAAACATCTTGACATATTCACGTTTTTGAGACTTATAAAAGTGCACTGTTTACAAGAAATACTCAGTTGATTTTTTCAAGCTATCTAAGAAGAAGCAAGTTCAGTTTCCTTCTGGAACACTACAATAATTACCTAATTGAGTTCAGTTTTCTCATGAGATTTTATTCTACTGGTCCTTTATGATGTTCTAATTGAGTTCAATTTTCTCATGAGATTTTATTCTACTGGTCCTTGATGATGTTCTCACCACTTTAACAACAATGGAAGGTGAAATCAAAGAATTACATCGATTTCTATTCTAATCTTTTTTTTTTTTTTTTTTTTTTTAATCGAATAAATATGAAATATCCATTAAATGAAACAAAAGCGTAATGGATTACTCACTGTGCCATCCACCTTTGGAACTTCTCCAAGTATGGCTGCTAATAGAGTTGATTTACCTGCACCAACCTCTCCACAGATAGCCACCTTCTCCCCCAATTTAACTTCTAACTTTATGCTTCTTAAGGTCGGGATTGGTTGATTCTGTTCCCACGAAAAATTTCCTGAATTGACGAGAATGGCGTGTTTATCTTGCTTTCTATTTCCCACCTGCAACGCTCCCTTACTCTCCAATTCAGGTGATGCTAAAAACTCTACAATTCGTTTAAATGCAACTTTTGCATGAATTGTCGATCCAATAACATCCGGAAACATTCTAATAGGTTCCTGGACAATGCGCAGAGTTGCAATAAAAGTAAACACATTACTTGCAGTAAGAGGAACCTTGAGATAGTAACAGGCCAAAAAAGTTGAAGATGAAACAAACACAGGAGACACCCAAAACATGCATGCACTGTATCCTTTGTTTAGCTGCACATCTGTTAATAAATTGTGCTCCCCTTTCCTTAGTCTTACTATAACAGACTTGAAATGTCTCTCCCAAGCGTAAAGCTTCAACACCTTCATGTTCACCAGAGCCTCAGACATAGCCTTTAGTCTTTGACCTTGTGCTGCAGCGAGTTTACACTTAAATTTATTTTGGCTTCTGGCTAAAGGTGTATTGCATAACACGAATACTACTATTACAACCAATGCTGCAATTGCTGCATACCCCACAGCGAAGAATAGAATAATTAATCCAAGGAAAACTTGGAAACATGCTGTCCATGTTTGATGCATCCAGAAAAAGAACTCGCCTACTCTGAAGGCATCCACAGTTACATAGTTAACAATTTCTCCAGCTGAATGATTTGATTTTGTAGTATTATGAAGACTCATTTGCTTCATATAAATTGCTGCTGAAAGAAGAGACCTGACTTCAATTCCTAATAGTCTGCATTGGAAGTACCACTGCCTCTGAGCTAAAGACTCAACGAGTTTAGAGAAGAATAATAATCCAACTAGTACATAACCCTTGTGTTTAAAAGCTTCTTTCCCTTGTGTAACATCAATGAAGGCATTAAGAAACAAAGGACCCGAAGTAAGAGCGATTATCTTAAGAAATGCAAGCAACCCGGATATCAAAATCTTTTTCCAGTAACATTGAAATATTGCCCATAAAATTGATGGGTTGTTACTTCCTTTCTGTTTCTTCAGTTGTTCCGTGAATAATAAGTAACATGATTCAGCTCTATCTCCTTTCCTTAACATGGGTATATCACCATCTTCAAGCGCGTTCTTCTTACCCTTCTTCATCAATGGATTCAACCACCAAAATGACATTTTACTAAACAATCCAGCTTTAGCAAAAGGAGTCTCATCCTCAACAACTTTGTTGTACTTGTCCATTCCTGTCTATTGTTTTTTCTCTTGCAAATTTCAATGACTTCCCCCATCAAAATGAGGTTATATAAGGAGGCCTTGCCCATTAAATGTTTTAGCAACCTAATACAAGAAAATCATCACATGATCTGGTTGGAAATAAATCAAACATCTCAGGATTCTATAAACTAATTAATCACTCTGAACACGTACAATATTTTCTTCTTATTTATTTTATCAAATAAAATAAATTATTCTAAAAAGTCTAAAATCAAATCTTCAATGGATTTTTTTCTAAAAAAAAAAAAAAAAAAACAAATACTGGGATGCATTTATTAATTATGCTGATGGATTTCACGTATTTTGAAGCAATTGGGTTTCAACAATACAGACTAGGTCGACAGTGTCGTCCTAGTTATTTTATCAAACACTTTCAATGCAATTGAGAAACCACACTTTCTAATTAACATACCTCAGATATATATGAATCTGATTCATGGGTTTTTCTCGAATTATACAGAAGCTGGAAATACAGGTCGATATCCCTATGTGTCAGATATGATCATCAAAAAGCAGTTAAAATGAAGAATTTCCACAAAACCTTTGTGATTTGAGATTCATTAATATGCTCTAGGGATGAGCATGTCTGACACAACAAATGATACCAAACCCAGTTGTTAGGGTTTGGTTTTCTTCCTCCAAGATTTCAAATTAGGATTTTAGGGGTTTAAGGTTTTGAGGAATGCGAGTTCAGGATTATGTGATAAGACTAAGGCCGTGTTTGGGAGCTTTGATAACATAAACCTTATCTAGAATTCCCTTCAAATCTTATGTGGGGACCACTTTACTGTACTTGACGGGGAAAGCAATAGGTTATAATGTTGAAATTATATAAATACCCCTCTTTTTCAGGGGTCTTCACAAATACCTTTAAGAAATTTAAAGGTTCACTAACCGATACAAAGGTTCACTAAGAGCATCTCCAATAGAAGGTGAAAATTTTATTTTTTTACGACACATAGGATTTTAGACCCTCATTTACATAAAATGCATCTCCAACAATGGGTCCTATTAAGTAGGAAGGGTGTCAAAATAAATACGAAGGTTTTAGAGAAAGTCTTATTTAGACCTTGGCAATGACCTCCATGTCATCTTTTTAATTATATTTTTATTTTTTATTTTAAATAAAGTTTTTTAAACCAATAAGAAAAAGGGAATCAATTTAATCATTATCCAAAACTAACAAATCTTAGAAAGCATTACTATTTTTGCCATTGGAGATAGTTCATGAGTAAAGCATTACTATTTTTGCCACAACAAATCACCCCATAAATAAGGATCTAAATAAAAATTCCATGTAGGATTTTTAGCACCCACTATTGGTGATGCTCTAACCGATACACTATATTTCTGTTGAGGGAGGAACCTCTAGTTCTCAAATATTTTAACACTATTTTCTTTTAATAAGAAAATAGGGGAACCCTGAAGTTACATGACAGACACAAAACCGGTGAATACATTATATGATTTCCAAATAGCAGAATTTCGTAACTGAGAATCCAATAATAGTGACCAAGCCATCGAACAAGAATAAAGGATTTGTGATATGAGAACACCCGCAACTTTATACGGGAAAGCTGATTGTTGGAGCATGATCAGACTCGGATGATTTTTTTTTCCAATTGAACTGACAAACCCTTCTCCACAAGGAGAGATGCTAAAAATCCAACACTGATCCATTCTTCGCACGACGTGTAGATTCCAATCGTCAGAGCTCCTCCACCGGCCAGAAAAATGCAAATCACAGTTGGGGTAATACATCTCCAGAAGAAGATCATCACCAAACTTATAGCATACAATCATCAGTTTAAAAACAACCTATACAATCAAAAATAGAGACACAATCACAGGATCTAACAAATCATTAACCCCAGTTGGTAAACAAGGTACCTCCCGGAGATAACAATCACTTATTACACCACAACATTCTTCCTTAGTTTATACAGCAAGATCTTGACTTTCACCCAAATCTGGTAGCTGCCGGAGAAGCTTGCCGTGAAGAAAATGGTCGCTGCAAATCACATTCATTACACCCCATAATAACATATATGAACTAGAGAAACCCTGTTAGAAAAGCTGGACAAGACTTCAACAGGAACTAGAACAAGACCAAATAAAATCCGATCCGCAACAACATTAGAGACAAAACCCCAACTGCAAAGCAAATGTTGGGAAGATGCCGAAAACAAAACTGCTGTTGAAACTTCTTTTTGCTCACATAAGAGCACTGAAGATGAAGACATACGTTGCTTTCTTCGATGCAGAAGGTCATAACCCATCCTTTCATCTTTAGGGAAAACAGTACCCAAGTATGAAACTAAAAGAACTAAGGAAAAAAACTTCGATCTAGAAATTAAATCCGAGAAAAAACGAGATCAAACTATAACAAGATCTAGAAATTATAGGTTGTTTTTGCGAATAAACTAAATAACAACGGATCCCAAACTAATTTTTTTGGGATATATTTCTCTTACGAAGCTTTATGTTCTTACAATAAGTGAGCTTATTGTGAAATACTAAACTTCATCATCTACCAATCACAATTTAAACGATTAAAGTTCAATCGATTTTCGATAGCTCATTTTTAAACTCATAGATGGTGGTATGTCTCGGGTTGCGCTTACTTTCGCCAAGTATGTAGAGCTTTGCAAGAGGAACATATCCGCAAAACATTCCAAACCGACATCATTTAGTCCGTGTTCACAAAAGAGATGCCTATGAGAACAAATATGTGAAGGGATCCTCCTCTTTTTTATTTCTATTTCATTAACGTTTTTTTTTCTTCTTCGTGGCGATTTATTTTAGGTTTAGCATTTTATAAACGAATGTAATATTTGTAGTTCTCTTTTTTTTTTACTACATGTACTTGGAAGTTGGAACTCGATATTGTTTCTTTGTAACTGAATTTTCGATTTTAATGTGGTTCAACTCAAAAGTTCGGAATAACTTGATATCTTTTCCCGATACTTGTTGGTTCCGGATATTTATTGGGTCTTCAAAAATCAACTTTATTTTTTGTTAAGTTGTTTTTACATTTGTCATGTTTGCTTGAAACTAATTTTTCATATATAAAATTAATATTAAATCGATGTAAATGTTTTAATTGAGATTAAATTGAAGGATTAATTGGGGGATATAAAAAATAATTGGGGGATATTTTATTGCTCATGCCGGCATTGAAAAACCATGCCGGTTTTGATTATTGCTCATGCCGGTATTGTAAAACTATGCCGGCATGAATAGTAAAATATCCCCCAATTACTTTTTATATCCCCCAATTAATTGTTCATTAAATTCTAAGGATGAAAAATAAAAATAAAAAAATCCAACCAAAACTAGACAAAATCTTTACATTTAGTTAACAAAAGAAAATCTTTACATTTTATGTAAGATTAATAGAAGAAAAAAAAAACAAATATTTGGGTATCGGATACCCGTCAGGTAGCGATAATGCCATTGGGTCTAATTTTAGGACCCGCAATCTTGTTCCTAAATTAATGGGGAACCGAGAAATAGCTGTGTCTGCATTGATCTTTCACTGAATGAGAAAGGGGAGGAACCAAGAAGTGCCGGGAGAAAAAGTAGTCTAGGGATGCAACATTTGAACAAACTTCATATTTACGATAATAGACAATCACACACGACACAAAGATTATGTGGTTCACCTTTGTAGGCTACATCCACGGCCAAAACCACCCCGAGAATCTTCATTATCATAACAAGTAATTACATCGACACATATCATATAATCAACTAGTTATATAACCCACTAGCACTAAACGTTAGAAACAACAAGACATATAACGAAGAGTTATCTCTACCTTTGTTCTTCTTCTTCCATAAACTTCTACCGCCATGGTTTCTTTGACTTTAAGACAAGAACATGAAGAACATCATGAATTCTAGCTTCTCCCACATGAACCCTAGAAACCCTAGATTTCTCCCGTAACCATTCTCACTACAAGTCTCTCATCTCACATGAATTTCGCCCCATCACCAACCATTGTAGGACACAATGGTTGTGACCTAATCACTCTCATAAAGAGAGAGGATTCTACTAGAGAATGTATTTCTACTTACAATATAAGCCCTCTTATATAGTAGACAAATCCTTGGTCCCCGAGTCTTAGAACTCCTAAAAATAGACTCACACCTTAATTAGGAAATCCTAAACTAGGAAATCACATAACTTGGGAAACACCCAAGTTACGTTCCGGCAAGTTCCGGATTCTTCATGGAACAAAACCCCAACAAAACATACATGAAGTCAATTCAAGTTACCCTTAAGGAATTGAGTGAATGTATTCGTTCTCATACACCCAAGCTAAAGACGAAGAAAAAGATTACACCTTCACCTGAAGCTTTGGAAAAAGATGATTCGAAAGAAGACGATTCAGAAGAAGAGGAAGAAGAGGAGGATGAAGAAAAGAAGAAAAGTGAGTTTCTTAAAAGTCCTACATCAACTAAACCTCATGGTAAGAATCTGAAAACTGATTTTCGTGTTGATATTCCACTTTACGATGGAAGTGTCGATGTAGAAAAATTAGATGATTGGTTGAACGTCTAGAGACGTATTTTTCTTTCTTTGAATATGGTTCAAAGGAAAAGATTGCTTTTGCGGCATTGAAGCTACAAAAGCATGCTCTAACCTAGTGGAAAGCTTATCAAAGACAAAACCTAGGTAAAGGAGTATTGTCGTGGAAAAGTTGTATGGAAACATTTTTATCCGGTTGGCAACCTTGAGGAGAGATGGTTTAAGTGGTACAACTTAAAGCATACTTACAACCAAACCGTGCAAGAATATACTTCGAAATTTCAGAATCAAGCTATGATTTTGGATTTAGACTTAGGAGATTATGTTATCTATATGAAATATATTTTCGGGTTCCATGAGTATATACGGAAGGAGTTGAAGATGTTTTCGGTGGATACTATCTCCAAAGCAAGTATAAAAGCTAATGTCATTGAGGGCAGGATTAAGAAATCTGATTCAAAGGGAAATACTAAGGTGAAATCTGGAGGTACCACTATGACAGGAGGTGAAAGGAGCAAAGAATAAGAGAAGTCTAGTGACAAGGAAGGTTTGTCTTACACCCATTTCAAGCAAACATGTCATGTTGTCGACAAGTGTTGGGTTAAGAACCCTCATCTAAATCCTAAAGGGTTGCAGAGGAAAGAAGCCAAGAAGGCAGCCCTAGTCGCTCAAACTACAAAAGAATTCCACGGACTAACGGAACCCAAATCAAAGCTTTCTCTTATGACAGGGGAAAAAGAAAGACCTTCAAAAGATGATCTTAGGGAGCGACTCTTCACAGTGAAGATGCAAGTCAAAACTTCACTAGTTGATGTTGTTATTGACCCGGGGAGTCAGAAGAATTTACTTTCAAATTCTTTGGTGCAGAAGTAAGTTTTGAAGACTTTCAAACATCCAAAACCATACCCTTTAGGATGGCTTCAAAAGGAAGGAGGCTTACAAGTCTCACAGCAGTGCACATTCAAATTTGCTCTAGATGAGTCATATATTGACGAAGTTACCCGTGACGTAGTTCCTTTGGATGTCTTCCAGGTAGTACTTAGAAGTCTTTACCTTTGGGATAGAGATGCAACTTTACACAAGAGGGAAGAAAAGTATACCTTTACCAAAGATGAGGAAAGTTTTGTGATTCGGGCTATAGATTCTCCTCTTGAGGGAGCAATCTTGATCACAGCCACTCAGTCTAAGCGGTTGGTGAATGCTAGCACAAAGTTCATTCTCCTTGTTATCCGTTCTCTTGAAGAGGAGCCGAGTAGAGTATGTTTAGCTGCCTTGACTGCTCAACAAGAAGGCGACCTAGAAAGGTTGAAGTTGAAATACAAGGATTTATTTTCTGATGTCACGGGGTTACCGTCAAAGAGGAGTGTGGAGCATGAAATCATGTTGACCGGGGAGAGTTCTATGCCTAATGTAGGTCTTTATCGCACAACCGTCGGAATCTGATGAGATCAAGAAACAAGTCTAGGAACTCATAGAATTAGGAATGATAGTGCCAAGTGCTTCACCTTGTGGATCAGCGGTATTGTTAGTACCAAAGAAAGATGGAGGCTTGCGTATGTGTATTGATTATAGAGCATTGAACAAGATCACAATCAAGAATCGTTACCCTCTACTCAGGATAGACGACATGATGGATCAGTTAGAAAAAGCTCGAGTCTTTACAAAGTTGGATTTCAAAGTCGGATACCACCAGATGAGAGTTCGAGAAGATGATACATGGAAGAATGCTTTCAAGACCAAATAAGGCTTGTTTGAATGGTTGGTGATGCCTTTTGGTTTGTGTAATGATCCATCGACGTTTATGCGTTTGATGAATGATTTGTTACGACCTTTTATAGAAGATTTTGTGATTGTTTACTTGGATGATATCCTTATATACAGAAGAACTTGGGAAGAGCATATTATTCACGTTGAAAAGGTGTTTAAAGAGTTAGATGAAGGCTAGCTGAAGTTGGACGTAAAGAAGTGTGAGTTTTGGAAGGAGGAGTTAGTGTATATTGGATTCATTGTTGGTGGTAGACAACGAAAGATTGATCCAAAGAAGGTCGAAGTGATCACTAAGTGGCCTAGACCTAGTATTGTAACTGAAATTAGGAGTTTCTTAGGAGCTTGCACTTACTTACGTAAGTTTATCCGGTATTTCTCGAATATTGCAGGACCATTACATGGTTTGACGGGAGCTAAGGAAAAGTTTGAATGGCAGCAAACCCATGAAGACGCTTTTCAGTTACTAAAAAGAAAGATTTCAGAAACACCAGTGTTGGCATTGCCTAACCTACATCGTACTTTTGAATTTGAGACCGACGCTTCTAACTATGCATTGGGAGGAGTGTTGTTACAAGATGGTAAACAAGTGGAGTACCATTCAGAATTGTTCTCAGGTGCTATTAAGAACTACGCACCCTATGAGAAAGAATTTTATGCTTTATATCAATTTATCAAACATTGGCGAGTGTATCTCTTAGGTAAAGAAGTATTGGTACATTCAGATCAGAAATCGTTGGAGTACCTACATGCACAGACGAAACTACAACAAGCCCGACACATGAAGTGGATGTCTTACTTGATGACTTTCAGTATTCTCATTAGGTACAAGAAGGGAGTAACAATCAAGTTGGCAGATATGCTATCTCGACCTCCAGTTCGAGCATTAATGGTGGCCATGAGAATTCAGCCAATTGTTCCTCAAGAGTATGCGGAGTCATACGCATCCAGCAAAGACTTCAAGAAGGTGTTAAAAGGTGTACAGAGCGGTTTGAAAAACGAGTATGAACTCCGAGATGGATTGTTACAAAAAGGTCAGTTACTTTACATACCAGAAGATGGAGATCGTTTACAGTGGTTGAGAGAGGCACATACTTGCCGAGTTGCTGGACACTTTGGGATGAATAAAACCCTACTTAACCTCCGGTGTTATGTCTTTTGGCCGAAGATGCAAGATGATGTGGCTAAGTTAGTTAGAGGGTGTAAGTTGTGCAGCACATCTAAACCTTCCAACATAAAACGTGGGTTATATCTACCACTACCAGTACCATCAAAGCCTTGGGAGAGTATTTCTATGGATTTTCTTGGTGGGTTACCGAAGACCAAGTCTGGTCATGATTACTTGTTCGTTGTGCTCGACCGATTCAGCAAGATGATTGCATTAATTCCATGTACAAAGACGGTAACGGGAGTCGTTGTAGCAAAGCTCTTCTTTGAGCATGTATGGAAGCATTTTGGTTTACCTACTTCGATTATTTCTGATAGGGATAGTCGATTCTTTAGTCACTTTTGGGATTCTTTATGGAAGATGATGGACACTAGGTTGAAGAAGAGTATATCTTTTCATCCACAAACAGACGGAAAAACAGAAGTGGTCAATAGGACTATGGTTCACGTGTTAATGGGATATAATTCTAAGCATCCTAAAACTTGGGATGAGAGTTTACCGTATCTACAGTTTGCTTTCAATAGATCAATTCACAGTTCTTTGGGGAAATCTCCTTTCGATACGTGCTATCGTTACTTACCACCTAGTCCTTTCGGTCTAGTATTTTCTAGTGACACCTCAATTGGGGTAAAGGAAGGAAGTTAACGGCAAAAGGAACTAAAGTTCTTGGAGAATATATCTCAAATTCGTGCGACTGTTGAAGCACAACTAAATAAGTCACAAGCCAAATACAAAGCAAAGCATGACAAGCATCTTTTACCTTGTAATTTCGGTGTTGGTGACTTGGTATGGTTAAAATTAGGTAAGGAACGACTGAAGGGGGAAGGTAAGAAGTTGAAACCACTGAGGTATGGACCATTTCATATTCTCGATCATATTGGTGACAATGCCTTTCATCTAGATCTGTCACCTTATCTAGGAATGTACTCGGTAATAAATGCCGAATACTTTAAGTTGTTTGAACCACCATTACTTGATGATGACGGCAACGACATTATGATCTTACCACGAGTAGAAGACTTATGGTTTGATAGAGAGGAACCACTCAAGGAAGACTGCATATTGGAGCGAAGAGTGACTAAAACACGACAAGGAGAGAGATAAGATTTTCTAATTGGATGTAAAGGTCAAGTTCCTAGCAAGGCTAATTGGTTTAACAAGGAAAAAGGGACTCTTGAGTTCCCTAACCTTTATTTTTAACTCTCACAGGAGTTTAAGTTCTTAAAAGGGAGACCCATGATACAGGTGTATCCATAATCTTTTAGGGAACTTAGTTTAACCTCAAGCTAAGTTAAGGGAAGAATCCTATTCTAGGCAGGAATCCTTATTTAGACAGAATTCCTAGTTAGGGAAGAGTTTTGTTTTAGGCAATACTCTTAGTTTAGGAAATAGATTCCTAATAGAAGTCCTTTGTCGGCTGAGTACGATGAAGGCTAGCTATAAATAGAGGGCTTTGGATAATATCTAAGGACATATACTAGGCACGAGAAAACCTTGAGAAAGCTTACGACAATACTTGTGCAAGCTTAGCA
The DNA here is from genome assembly GCA_023531295.1 of Papaver armeniacum. Lineage (NCBI taxonomy): Eukaryota > Viridiplantae > Streptophyta > Magnoliopsida > Ranunculales > Papaveraceae > Papaver > Papaver armeniacum. The sequence continues at coordinate 1,048,315 of JAJJWW010000381.1, forward strand.
AACAATTTAAGGTTAATCCACTATTTAGAGAAGATTATGAGCGTAACAAAGAAAGAATTGTAACCGTTTTCTTGTTCATAATCTAAGAGAAGATATTTTCTTCGAATTACTACTTGTGTTCTATTTTCTAAGTTTCTCGTCTACTATTATTCTGAATTCGACCTTTATAGTAATAGTTACCAAGGTATAGAGATAAATATGTATAAGGTGCAAGGACCAGTTTATTATGACGAAGATATGTCTTTAGCTTCTAACTCTATTCTAGGAAAAAGAACGTTTCCTTTCAATCTTCCTGAAAATTTTATCCCTCTGCTAGTTTCAAGTGATGAATCGTTCCGTTCGGCTAACTCGGAGACTCACCGAGTCATAAACTCTATAGAACCAATTGAAACTATCCCAGAACCAAGTAATGTGCAAGTCCATATTCCAGTTTCTTTGAATAGTCTTAGCTAAGCACCGGAACCTAATTTGGTTAACAGAAGATTGTCTTTCTTTTCTTCTCCTTTCGAATATTCGCATGAGAATTTAGTCTCTCCATTCATCTGAATCTATTTCTTCATCTATTCTTGCATCTCATGATAGAATTAATCATCCTAGTCTGCATCTAGTGTATGTTTCATCTGCATCCCCCAAAACCCAGCCTAAAAATGCATTTAAGCTCTCAGTCCCAGATTTCCCCTCTTCATCTTCATCTAAAGTTCTATGTATCTTGGATTCAGATACGGGTGATTTGATTCAAATTGATCAATACGGCTCTAATATAAAGGAGCAAACACAGGCAGTAGATAGCTATTTACCAATCTTTTTCAATTTGGATTCCCCATCTGAGCAAAAGGTCGAAATTCAGGTAACCCTAATCTCTATCATTTCTCTTGTTAAATTTAATTACTGCTTACCTTAGACAGATTTGATCTCATTGCATTTCTCATTGACTCTATCCTAAATTAGGATTCCTTTTTCCCTAATTTGCTTGTTCAATTATTATGAGTTTTAGTAGAAACTATGAAAATTATTGCTTGGAACATTCAGGGTTGTGGTAACCCTTTCACTCAAAACCATCTGAATCAGTTGATTAATGTAGATAAACCTGAAAAAAAATTTCTTTTTGAAACAAAATCTCAGAAAACATTAGTTAAAGACCTCCTTAAAAACTATCCCAATACACATATTGTTGATCCTATAGGACTAGAAGGAGGCCTTGCATTTGCATGGGTTGATGGATTCTCCTTTGACATTGTTCACTGGAGCATTAATATGATCAATATCCTTGTTCAAACTAATTATGAATATCAGAAATGACTACTAACTTGTTTTTATGGAAGCCCTTATCCTGCTAATAGCAATTTAGCTTGGGATTTTCTTACTAAAATCTCTGAACAAGTTGATAAACAATCAATGCCTTGAATCCTCTTATGAGACCTCAACATGATTTTTCGTCAGACGACAAAATTGGGGGGGTTACCCTTTAAAAAGTATGATTGTGATTACTATCACAATATCCTTAGCAAAGCAGGCCTTTTAGATTTATGTTTTAAAGGTTATGACTACACCTGGAATAATCATAGAGAGGATGATGCTAATATCCAAGAGATATTATATAAAGCAGTAGCTAATGTAGAATGAAGCTCTCAATTCCCTAATGCTGAGCTTACACACTTAGTGGGTGCTGGCTCTGATCACTTCCTTATAGCTCTGAACTTAGATACTAATTTTATCAAACTAGAATATACTTTTAAATTCTATGACACATGGCAAAAGGAAAGCTCTTGTGTGCAGACTATTAAAGAATTCTGGAACCATGTTATTAGAGATAATCCTAGTAATTCCATAATATTGAACCTTGAAAATGTTCAAAATAATCTAGATTTTTGGAAGAAAAAAATATTTGTCCTACCCTCTAAACAAATAAAAAATACCTTGAAACAAATAGATAACTTGAATAAATCTAGTCATGTTTACAAAAAAGAAGACAAGATAAAGGAGAAACTTTATCAATTAGAAAAACTCTATGACACCCAAGAAGCAATAGCAAAACAACAATCTAGGGAAAATTTAGTACATTTAGGAGAGAAAAATACTAATTTTTTTCATAATAAAACTTTGAAAAGAAGGAAATGGAACAATATAGAATTTCTGAGAAGGAGTAATAAAGAACTATCTTTCAATAGATCTGAAATTCAAAAAACTCTTACTGATTATTTCTTGAATCTATTCTCTGCTCCTTCTCCTTTTCCTCCTCCATCCCTTAATCCTCTTTTATTTCAAAATATTCATCCTTGTCTTTCTTTAGAAGAAAATGCGACTCTCAACTCTATTCCTTCTGCTGAGGAAATTTGGTTAGTGATTAAAAAGCTAAAACCTAATAAATCTCCAATCCCGGATGGTTTCCCAGCTAGTTTCTTCAAACTCAACTGGGAAACAGTAGGAAAACAGGTGGTCTCTGCTATCCAGTATTTCTTTGAATCAAGTATGCTTCAACCGATTTCAACAAAACCTTTCTTTTTCGTATTCCTAAAAGAAGGCACCCAAAGACCCTAGTGGCTTTAGACCAATAGGTCATTGCAATACTATTTATAAAATAATAGCTAAAATCCTAGCGAATAGGATGAAACCTCTTTTAAACTCCATAATCTCCCCTTTCCATGCAGCCTTCCTTTCTAAAAGGCAAATCTCTGACAATATTGTTATTTCTCAAGAGTTAATTCATTCCTTTAAGAAAAAGAAGGTGAAACATGCTGGAATGGGAATCAAAATTAATATTTCTAAGGCTTTTGATAGAGTAGATTGGGACTTTTTGATTACTGCAATGAAGGCTTTTGGTTTTGACAACTGATAGATACATATTTGTGTCTTTATTAGTCCCGAAAATATATATTGTTGGTGTTTATTGTTGTACTAATTTTGATATTTATTATATTTTGTAGGTACAACAATAAAATCGGTTCCAGTGTGGAAAACAACTAAATACGAACTTGCGCAAAGAATATGGATTCTCGAGTAAATGGGTTGGACAATAAAGAGTAAGAAAATGTGGTGTTTGGACACAAGACAACTATGTTGGGTCGGGATATGAAATCCAATTTTGGAATTATATAATATGGCATTGCATGAAATATATGGAGGTAAAGGAAACATTTTATTTCCTTGTGACACGTAATGATCATGATGAAGATTTATTCTTTTATCATAAGAAAGTGGAAATTTGATGGAGACACGGGATTACAACTATGGGAAGTTGAATAGACATATGGCATGTGCATTTGGAGTAAGTAAGCTGGAGGTGGCAGTGAATTTTGGTTTAACTTAAATATGAGATTCTCTTTAACATGGAAAGTTAGTGCATTAAGGAGGCAACGTTGGCAGAGATGAGATGGAGCATTTCCATTGGGTAGTTTTATTATTGCTAAACAAATGTCACATTTCTATTGGGCGGTGCATGTGGTAGTGGAAAGAGGAAAATAAGGTTCATTTGAGACCTATATATGTTGTCGAGAACAGAGAAAAAGGGGGGGCGACCGAGAGAAATTGGAGGCGTGAGTCATTGAGTTATTTGCAAAAGAGAGGGAGTTAATTGTTCTGGTAACCGATATTCTCTTTGCGACTAAAACTCTTTGTAAGCATTTCTAAATTGATTAATACAATGATAAATCAGATTTCTTCCGATTTTCTTTTCATGAGCAATTAATTGAATTTCTAGGAGTTGAGGAGGAAACTACTTCTAGCATGTAATTTTTAGTATTTATTTTTCTTCTAATTATTACTCTCCTATTAAGCTTTTAATTGTCTAAAAGTTTTCTCTTCTTTTAATGCTTCATAATAATTGTTTTGGATCGTCTTCGGCGGTCGATATTTTATAAGCGAAGGAAAATTAGGCCTTAGATTATCGACTTGAGTCGAATTAATATTTCATTAACGATAAATTTTCCAAGGCATGAGATTGGGTTCAAAATGTCCTTGTGTAGTTTTGAGAGTAGATTAGAGAAAATAATTATTGAATTTACAACTGTTAGAAGTAGTGGAATCTGAAATCCTAGACCTATTTCTCTTTATCTGGTTACTCTATTTTATTTTTAGTATTTTCATTATTAAGTTTAAAATCAAATCTTTAAAAAAAGTCCGAGCGAACGACACTCTTATACTAACCACTTGTAAAAGCGCAATCAACAACAAGTTTTGTAACCTCGTTTTTCAATGCATTTCTACTTCATCCATTGCAGTTTTACTCAATGGCTACCCAGGAAGTTATTTCAAACCTTCTAGGGGTCCAAGGCAAGGGGATCCTCTTTCCCCTGACTTGTTCATAATTTGCATGGAGATCTTTTCCAGATTGCTCCTTTCTAGTGAAACAGAGAAGTTAATAAATGAAATTAAAATAACCCCTAAGAATAGCCCTATTTCACATTTCTTCTTTGCTGATGACTGTCTTCTCTTTATTAGAGCTGATCTTAAAGAATGTCATAATATTCTAGCTTTGATTGACTCATTTGGTAAAGCCTCAGGACAATTAATAAATTTTGATAAGTCATGGATTTTTTTTCAGCAAAAAAGTTCAACCCAAGCATCAAAGAATGATTAGTAAATTACTGAAAATAAAAAAATAGATCTTAAAGACTCTTACTAAGGAACTCATCTTTTTATTAATAAAGCAAAGATAATACTCTTTGAAAGAATTATTAAAAAAATGGAACACAAATTTCAAGGTTGGATAGGTAAATTACTAGCTCAGGCTTGTAAAATGGTTCTTAATAAAGCAACTTTGGCTAGCATGGCTAGCTTTAAATGAGCTGCTTCATTTTACCAAAGAAAATAACAAAAAATATAGATGCCTTGCAAAGAGATTTCTGGTGGGGTAAGGAAACTAACTACAGAGGTTACTACCCAAAATCTTATTCTTGTTTGTGTGAACCTATAAGCAAGGGGGGATTATGACTTAGAAATGCTCATAAATTTAACTTAGTAACAGAGCCTGAAGCCCTTTGGTGACACAACGAAAGCCTAGATATTTCATAAAGTCTTCTGCTTTCAAAGCAAAAAATCCATCTACTAGTTCATGGATTTGGAAATTCATAAGTAAGCGTATTCATCTTGTTGAGCAAAACAATATTTGGGAAATATGAAATGACAATAGTACTAATATATGGGATGATAGATGGATACCCAAATTGGAAGACAATCTTAGTGCCTTTAAAGATGCAACTAACTCATACTTAACACTTGTGAAGGATCTTATTGATCCAATCACCAAGAAGTGGAATTCTTCTCTAATCTGTGAATTATTTCTAGAACATATTGCTAGGAAAATTAGTAGGGAAAAATATGGTTTGGTCCTTTTCAAGGTGGTCCCATGTCTATTTGGTCCTTTCACAAATCACCTTTTCCATTTGGTCCATAATTATTAAAATATCTAAAGTACCCCTTCCCTCTCTTATTTTTTCCTCTCACGTGAATGGTTTCTTTCTTGTTTATTTTCTCTACTAATTTCTCTCTCATTCTTACCTTAATATTTAAAAGTTTAAAAATTAAATATCTCTCAAAATATATGTCAAAAATTAATAAATTTTATATATTCGGAAAGCCCTCGACGATAGCTTTCCAACGAGTACCATTGTCGCTATGTTTCGGAGCTTTTAATTTTTTTTCAATATAATAGTAGTTCATTCCGAGAATGAAAAAAAAACAGACTTCATTTGAAGGTGAAGATATTGATGTTTTTATATGGACTTCATTCCAGAAATGAAGTCTGTATTTTTAGGCTTTTTATATGGACTTCATTTCCGGAATGAAGTCTGTTTTTTCATGTTTTTATATGGACTTCATTCCAGAAATGAAGTCTGTTTGTATATGTTTTATATGGACTTCATTTCAGAAATGAAGTCTGTTTTTTTATGCTTTTTATATGGACTTCATTTCTGGAATGAAGTATGTTTTTTTCATGTTTTTATATGGACTTCATTCCAGAAATGAAGTCTGTTTGTATGTGTTTTATATGGACTTCATTTCTGGAATGAAGTCTGTTTTTTTCATATTTTTATATGGACTTCATTCCAGAAATGAAGTCTGTTTGTATATGTTTTATATGGACTTCATTTTTGGAATGAAGTCTTTTTTTTCATGTTTTATATGGACTTCATTCCGTAAATGAAGTCTGTTTGTACATGTTTTATATGGACTTCATTTACGGAATGAAGTCTGTTTTTTTAGGTTTTTATATGGACTTCATTCCATGAATATAATAGTTCATCAATGTAGTTCATTTTGTAGAATGAACTCGTATAATAGTTCATTTTATAGCTAAAAAATAAGGCAAAAAAATAAAAGCTCCGAAACATAGCGACAATGGTACTCGTTGGAAAGCTATCGTCGAGGGCTTTCCGAATATATAAAATTTATCATTTTTAGACATATGGTTCAAAAGATATTTAAGTTTTAAGTTTTATTTATTTATTTTTATTAAGTGAGAGAAAAAACAAAGGATTTTGTGACATCACCAGGTGACTAAACCATTATTTTCTAGGACCAAACAATAATATAAGGGTGTTTTTGCCACTACAAGATGACATTTACATCATCCATGACATCACCTAGGACCAAACTATAATTTTTGGGACCAAATGATAATTTATATTACCAAATAGGACCAAACAGACAATTGACTAGGTCAATTGGACTAGAATCTCTCTAATATATTATTTCTAGGACCATATGATATTTCCTACAAATTAGTAACATTAGAATATCCTCAAACAAACCAAATACTCTTAGATGGCTTCCCACCAACTCAGGCATTTTTACAGTCAAATCTATGTATAACAAGCTTAATGAAAGAACAGTGAACCACTACAACGTAGGACAGTCTGACTCTTTCTGGAAAAATTTATGGAGCCTTAATGTGTCTCAAAGAATTAAAATTTTTGCTTGGAAGTGTTTACAAAATGCTATTTCTACAAATTTGAAATTATCTAAATTTATGGATGATATTCATCCTAACTGTTCCTTTGGTTGTCAAAATTATGAATCATAGAACATCTGCTGCTCTTTTGTCCTTTTGCCAAGTCTGTTTGGGCTGCTGAGCCATTCCCAGTTGAACTTAACTTTGATAGCACTATTACCTTCTTAGATATATGCAAGGAATGGCTAGGATAAAATGACCCTACTATACCCATAGAAATCATATTGACAAAAGCATGGTTCATTTAGAAGGAACGATGCAATACAGCATTTGAAACAAAACAGCAATCTAGTTCTCAATAAACCTTGGAAATACAAAGATTTTTAGACTTCTGGTATAAGGATAACCCTTTGTTTAGACAAATCACAACAGATAATATTGAAACTCCAAAATGGACTCCTCCTAGGAGAGCACAAAAGAAACTTAATATAGATGCTTCTTGGATTTCTAAAGATGTGCCTGCAGGTTTTTCATTAATCCTAAGAAATGATGCAGGCAAGTTTGAAGAAGGCAGAGCAGGACCATTTACAGCTTCTACCCCAGAAGAAGCGGAAGCTCTAGGTATGTTGCAGGGAGCTAAATGTGCGACATAAATGGGATTGACAAACTTCAGCGTGGAAAGAGATTGCAAGAACCTGTTTGATTACTTGAATAGGACACCTTCCCAAATTTCCTGGCAGAATCAAGTTATCATGGATGAAGTAAAAAGAGAATTTAATTGCTCTCAAAAAATTTTGGGATTTTTTTATATTCCTAGATTAGCTAACAATGTGGCAGATACTCTTGCAAAATAGGAAAAAACTTTCATTAACTCGGTTGATTGGATTAGTACTCCGCCTAATTGTATTTTTCAAAGTTTAGAAGTAGATATATCTAATGCAAGGGATGGAAATCCTAATCCAACATTAGAAGGATCTACTAGCAATGATGTAAGGGTTACTAACTCCCTAAGTTAGTCTTTTGAATGCATTTGAACTTACAAAAATAAATAAATTAGATGGCCTCCCATGGCAATAAGACAACGTTTCAGGTATTCACTTCACTACAAAATCAATGCATGCAAGTGATGTAGATGAGCAAGCTATCGCCTATCTGGAGGTTAAAAATCCGAGTGTTGTAATTTAGCTCAAGATGGGGCTAATATTTTGGAAACAACTCAATGATCAGACGCAATCTACGTATCACGGTCTTGAAATTTTAGCCAAATTCCATCGTTTAGGGCCTTAAAAGTCTATTTTTGTCATTTTAGGATAGTTTTTGTTTTCTTAATAACTTCTTCGTTAGGAGTCCGTTTGGGTCACCGTTTGTGGCATATTGTTTTTTTTTTAGAGATTACTTTCATTATTTTAGATAACCTAAAATTTTCCAAAAATAGTAAAATTGGGGTTTGAGTCAGTTTTGGGTTGTTTTCATCATTTCTTGTTGCACAAGTTAGGGTTTTTCCCAAGTCTATTTAAGAGTATGCAAAGTTATTATTCTAGACAGTTGATTTTATTAATAAAATTATTTTATTATTGTTAAATTTAATTCTGATTTTTATTTATAGTCGGAAAATCAAGATCTAAATAATTAACTCCGTTCATAGTCGTTATATTCCTAGGAATAATTTGAGGTCTGAACAAACTATATCTTTTCTTGCTTTTCAATAATATCCACTACACTGGTTTGGATACCAGAGCCAGATCAATTCTAGGGTTGATAAGATGCCACCAAGAGTACAAGTCGAACGCGGTCATGGTCGAGGAGGTTTTCCAGAAGATTTTAATGCAATGAGAGAACAGATAATGACAAATACCGGAGGTATGTTGGTTCTTCATGATGTTTTGCGTGTAGAAGACGTAGGAGAAGAACATGGTAATGACAACCCTAATGCTAATAGAATAATCCGACGAGAAGATTTTGATCGTTGGAAAGCAGGAATAAAAGTAGAGATTCTAGAACTTCATGGTGTTTTAGAACCAGAGGAGTTTCTTTCTTGGTTGAATACGATTGAGGAAGTCTTGGAATTTAAAGATGTACTAGATAATAAATGAGTTTCAGTTGTAGAAACTGTGATCCGTGGGAGAGCTAATTCGTAGTGGCAACATCACAAACTGTAATGCAGTCGTAAAGGGAAGGAGAAGTTAGTTTCGTGGGATAAGATGAAGAAACACATGAGAGTTGACTTATTTCCGAAAAACTACATTGGAATATGATGTACATCTGCAAAACCTACGGAAAGTATCACGTTCTATCGATGAGTACACCAAGGAGTTTTATCGACTACTTACTCTTAACGACTTTTCGGAGACAGAAGCACAAATAGTGGTTCGTTATATAAGTAGTCTCCCTCAACAATATCAGGACACGCTCAACATGTTTGACTGTCTTTCTATTTCGGATGCACACCATAGAGAAACAAGCTAGAGGCGTGTAGAAACTCAAATTGGGGTATCAATATGGATACATATCCAATAAGTAACCACAATACTTCAACACCAAGTACAACTAGTAAACCTAATTCTGTGTCTGCGCTAAATAAAACCTCAGTTAATACTTTTTCAGGCCAATGTCATAAGTGTGGAGAACCTAGACACAAGGGAAGTGACTGTCCTAATTATGTTGATGAAGAGGTTGGGAAAAGGTTCAACCTGGAAAGTAAGGCACATCCACACCCTTACAAGTTTTCGTGGATTGAGAAAGGGAACGAGGTAGACACTAGACCATTTCCCCCAATTCGAAAGGGTTTTTGAGCATTACGAATGGGGTTGTAACGGTCTGTGCTGTTCGAAACGAGATATTACAAATTTTTTGCAACAACCCAGTAGCCGTTACTAATTTGTTTGCAACGGCGGTTGTAACGGCTAGCGGCTGTTACTACGTGGCATATTCGTCGCATGCCTGAGCCGTTACAAAATTATTTTGTAACATAAGGTTGTAACAACCTTAAGCCGTTACGAATTTTTTTGTAACAAAAATAAATTACTGCAAGTCAATATTGACCAGGTAAATGTTGACCGATAGCTCATTTTTGGCCGGAAATAGGTTAGAATTCTAACATGGATACATTTTCATTTCATCCTCCATAATCAACAATTTCTTCTTCAATCAATTCATTTCACAACCAATCAGTCAATTCTTAACACATTCAAATCCATTCACACAAAAAAGAACATAATTTTTCTAAATACCAATATGTTTTTGTTAAATATCAAATACTAAGGGAATACACAGGACCTTACTAAGTTTAGTTCATATAAATCCCATGTTCACAAATTCGGCTAACTTAGAATATGCATAAAAACTTACAAAACTTGCAGCTTCTCTCCATCCTAACGACTTCCTTGTTAGTATGCGGTTCAAGAATTTGTTGTTGCTGGGGACAAGGAAGTCGCAACTAAAACTCACAAGTTAGCTCAAGAACAGTTAATTGGGGCTAATGAGAAGTATAAACAGGCGACATGTATGAAGCGCAAAGATGTTAATTTTGAAGTAGGAGATTTTGTGTGGGGAATATTAACAAAGGCTCGTTTCTCTATGGGTGAGTATAACAAGCTGAAGGCACGGAAGATTGATCCAGTGGAAATTATTGTTAAGATTAGTCCAAATGCTTATAAGTTGAAGCTTCCTATCAATACCCGTACTTCTGATGCTTTAAATGTCAAACATTTGGTGCCATATCATGGAGATCATTCAGATGACGATGATCAAAAAATTCGAGGGCGAATTTCTCTCAATCCTGGGAGAATGATGCAGATCAACAAGCTATAACCTATCTGGAGGCTAAAAATCCGAGTGTCGTAATTTAGCTCAAGACGGGCATAAACTGATTGGAAACGTCCCAATGATCAAGACATGTATGCATCATGGTCATGGAATTTTAGTCAAATTTCATTGTTTAGGGCCTCAAAAGGTCGTTTTTGCCGTTTTAGGAAAGCTTTTGTTTTCTTAATAACTTCTTCGTTAGAAGTACGTTTGGGTCGCTATTTGTGGCATATAATTTTATTTAATGAGTAATTTCATTATCTTAGATAACCTCGGTTTACCAAAAATAACAAATTAGGGTTGAATCAGCTTTGGGTTATTTTTATCTTTCTTGTTGCACAACTTCTCTAGATCTAAAATTTCTCGACATTCATCAGGTCTTGCCCATCCAATAAGTCCATAAATCTTTCTCCTTTAACCAAGACCACTTCCAAAACTCCTTTCCAAGAATATTCTCTACAAACACTTGGACCTGATGCCCCTGACCTACCGGATAGACCTTCTACCTACTTTTCCTAAGCGTAGATCCAGCTGAAGACAAAATTTCAAGTCTATGTAAGAGTCTGCAAAGTTATTATTCTAGACAATTAATTTGATTAATTGAATTATTTTATTGAATTTGTTCAAGTTTAATTCTGAGTTTTATTTATAGTCGGAAAACCGAGATCTAAATAATTATCTCGGTTCGTAGTCTTTATTCTAGCAACGCTAGAATAATTCGAGGTATGAACAAACTATCCATTTTCCGTCTTTTTAATATTATCCTCTACACTAGCAACACTATGATCAGTAAAAATAAATAATTATATTGACTATAACTATCAAATGAATATCACACAACAGTCCATTATAGACACTCAACTCTTCACTATCTTACCAATCCATCGTATTTGTAAATAATATGGGTGAGCATGGTCCGGTATGGACCGGTTTTTAGCTCATCCGCATCCAATCTAATTCATTACGGATTTCAAATTTGGCATCCGCATCCAATCCAACATCCAACGAATTTGCATCCAATGGATGCTCGGATGAACGGATTGGGTGCGGATAATCCAATGGATTTGTGTTAGTTAAAAGTCATATTGAAAAATAAAACCAATATATATAACTTCTTATAAAACCTACACATTTTATATATGTATATAAATATAGAAGTGCCATGAACAACACTCCAAGCAAATACCTTAAAAATTCCAAACTATCTATATATTTTCTAGAAACCATATAAATGTCATTAATCTAACAGATATGGATGTCCAACGGATTTTCAAAATTGCATCCGGGCCTAATGCATAATCCGTTGGATTTCAGAAATCTCATCCGCGTCCAATCCATTAGCGAACGGTCCGGACATCCATCCGCAAAAATACGGTTGGTGCCGGTTAAATCCGCGGATTACGGATAAAATGCCCACCTCTAGTAAATAAGGTCTTTCAAAGTGCACTTGATTCAACACTCCTTATAGCTGAGCCCAATATAGAAAGTCGGCTCCGATTTCCAATATGAGGTTCGATATATATAGAGGTAATGTCTCTACCGTAAACCAGTCCATTCTGTTGGATATTTTCAATAACATGGAAAACAAAACGTTTTTTCGTTTTTGGTTTGCCACTATCACGGGGAGCGTCCGGTGCCGAATAGATGCAATGGATTTTTGTTGTAGATGAAAAGGCATCTCCAAAGGGTGTGATGGTTCACAAAAGACACATCCATTCCCATAAGGCACTATTGATGTCTTTTGGTAGTGAAGAGGCATCTCCAATAGGCATGAGTTCCTTATAAGTAGTGATGATTTGTTTTCATTCATACAATGAAAAGCATGAATACTTTATGTTTTCTCTCTTCTAAGCATCATCAGAATCCTATTCTTGTGTGTTCTTGGTTGGGTCAAGGGGTACAAACCTTGAATCCAATTACGTTGTTATAGGGTTTCATTGTATCCTGACGACAATATTTTGCATACCTGTTGTAATCGCCAATTGATATTGGGAGGGTAGAAATAATTGTCTAAAAGAATCTTAATCGAGCCTTGAAGTCGGAAGTACAACATTTCACTTATTGTTTCATCCTCTCTTTTAGCCCAAAATTTCCAACAGTTTTAGACAATTAATTTCCGACCAGAGAGGGTGACACCATTGTTTCTAAGAAGTTCCAGTGATGCTTACGGATGAATTTGGGCTCTATGGGAAGTTGGACCTTATCATTTTTTATGGGTCTTATCGTACGATTTTCATAAGGGAAAAACGAAACCTAGAAGAACTAGAGGACAGGGAGTGCCGCTGCGACTACCATAAAAAGTTAGAAGAATTGATATCATGTTTTGGGTAAGAAACTGTGGAATATTTTTTTTTTCGATTCTTCAATTAAGACTGGAATTCTAACGGCAAAGAAAGGTTAGTACCAAAATTTAATTGCGGCGAAATTAACATCATGATTACTGTTTTCTATGGGTTTCCATGATAACGGTAACACAATAACTGACGTGATCATTGTTTTTCGGGTTAATGGCATGTTAAGTTATTTCTTAGTATTTGGTTCTGATCAAGCATCTAAGTTGATTGAAATTGAATTTAGTGGAAGATAACCAATGCATACAATTAACTAAGAAACACCGTAATAATTGGGAATTGAGATACAATTAGCAAAACCATGATAGGGAGGCCAATCACCATTAACGGTCAAATAGAGCTAGACCCGAGAAGTATTCGACTGTAATGCTATATGGGTTTGAAGATATCCTTCTTTAAGGACATGGATTGGTGGTATTGTGCCCCACTACCCATTTGATAATCTGATTGGGTTAAAGGATCAGTCATTATCAATGGTCTCATGTTCTATCTATATATTTGTTTTACACACACTTTATGGAAGGTCACATAATCTTGTTGTCTTCACATGTGCAAGTGACTTACCACTTTCCGTAAGTTGGATAACTTCTGATACGATGTCGTGTTAATTATCCATGGGATGTGGAGTATAAATACTCTAGAGTTTTCTGTGTCTAGAATTTTTCTCTTACTACCGGGATCATCATGGTCGTTCCCTATGGATATATTGAAATTGAGAATTCCTTTTTCTTTTTGGAATTGGATGAGTAGGCTTACTCAGTGAATTTTTCTGAGGTAGAAATATTCTTGTGGGCATTTGATTTGCGTTTAGAATCAAAATGGACATATATTTTTTGGAAGGGCAGTATTCAGAAGAGAGCCAATTCCAAAAGATTGGATTTGAAGATTTCTATTTAGAAATTTTGGGTGCACATGTTTGATACAGATCAAAATGTACGTACTGACAAAGCAGAGCCAAGTCCAAAAGAATGGATTTGAAGATTTCTATTTAGAAAATTGGGTGCATATGTTTAAAAAATCAGAAGAATATGCAAGTTCGTAAATAATCATGACATTCAGTTGCATTTTGGCATTTAAGAATTATCGTGAAATGGTGGGAATTTTTATGACGATTGTCATAAACTTTCTAGTGTTGGGGTTATTTTAAAACCAAAATCGTCATAATTGTTGAGACAACAACAGTATGGCATGAACATAATTCTTGCAAAAAGAATTATAGGTTCCAAAATTTGGAAATTGGCATGTCTTAAATGACATCGAAAAGGAAAATGGAATACCGGTGAATATGTAACGTATTGGAAGATTGGGCGCGCGACTAAATATCCAACGATGAGGTGTTACGATATTACCGATGCATAAATAATGAACATTTGCATTACATAATGTAAAATGTTAAATAGACATTGTCTATGTTTTTTGGATATAAATTTGTAGAGGATTGGGCATGAGTAGAAGAGTTACTCATCGTGATAATGTGCTTGTTGAAATAACAAGTAAGTTGCCTACAAATTTTCTATGCCTATAGTGTATGCAAGTCTATAATGACTCCTTGTGAATTAACGGTAAATGTTAATTAGGATCACTATAGAAGTTACAATTATTTTGTAAAATCAAATAGGAACATTTTTAACAGTGTTTTCAGAATTGATTGCATGAGTAGATGCAATTAATGAGGAGGAATGGCTTAGAACCTAACTTGTAGATATCCCATTTTTGGAAGAAGCCATCTCAAGCGGTATTGATTAATTATGAATTAGGCTATGATCTATAACTTCTCTAACAAAGACTTATAATGAAAGGTCAAGACATACAAGTCTTGTACATTGAACGGTAAGTCAATTACTCAAGAAAGGAGTAATTGCAGTTAGCCATTGAAACGGAGAAAAAACTTGGCAGACCTATTTATGGAAAGTCTCCCAAAGGAAATGTTTTCAATGAAGTATACAGAAATGGGACTAAGGTCTGTGAAGGAAGGTTGATCACCCATAACAGAAACCCAACCTATGTTTTGAAAAAGATAAACAAGGTTCAATGTGGTACCAACAAGTTATGGAAGTGATTATGGTACACTAAGTATAAAACTTCTCATTTCTGTTTAGTGCAAGGATTCTGCAAGAAAAGGGGATGGATGAAAATCCTTAATAAGTCTAACTTTTATCACAAGGTGTCTCATGAGAAACACCTTTGAGACTTACCTATATGAGTATGGAAATCAGTAGTTTCCTAAGAGAATAAGACCGTTCTCTAAAGAAAACTCATGAATCCAGGATATAGCACATGGCCATTAACGTCTTGAGCTAAGAGAACACACAATCTCTCGAAATCAATATGTGTGGAGATTCTCGGTTTTATCACATGGGGTACTTGGTTCAAGACTAGTTTCACCACTGAACCTCGATAAGGCTTTGAATTTCTTACACTAAGTGAAGGTTCAAATCCAAAAGATACCTATCATTTATGTATTGTTTTTAACGATGATGCTTATTTCCCAACTTTTCTTGAACTACGTTGGATTGATCCCACTCGGGTACGTAGGCAGTCATTTGAGTGATGCAGCCACTCCGGTTTTGTAAGTTTTACTTTATTTTTGTTTTGGTTTTTGAAAATAGGGGGAGATTGTTGGATATTTTCAATAACATGGAAAACAAAACGTTTTTCGTTTTTTGGTTTGCCACTATCACGGGGAGCGTCCGGTGCCGAATAGATGCAATGGATTTTTGTTGGAGATGAAAAGGCATCTCCAAAGGGTGTGATGGTTCACAAAAGACACATCCATTCCCATAAGGCACTATTGATGTCTTTTGGTAGTGAAGAGGCATCTCCAATAGGCATGAGTTCCCTATAAGTAGTGATGATTTGTTTTCATTCATACAATGAAAAACATGAATACTTTATGTTTTCTCTCTTCTAAGCATCATCAGAATCCTATTCTTGTGTGTTCTTGGTTGGGTCAAGGGGTACAAACCTTGAATCCAATTACGTTGTTATAGGGTTTGATTGTATCCTGACGGCAATATTTTGCATACCTGTTGTAATCGCCAATTGATATTGGGAGGGTATAAATAATTGTCTAAAAGAATCTTAATCGAGCCTTGAAGCCGGAAGTACAACATTTCTCTTATTGTTTCATCCTCTCTTTTAGCCCAAAATTTCCAACACATTCCAAAAACTTCGTAGAAGTATCTCCACACTCTTGTTGCTTCGGAACAATGCATAAATAGACGATCATTAGATTCTTCCTCTCCATCTTGCACATTAACCAAACGTTTATTTTATTTATTTATTTTGGTACATCTTGGGTAAGGATAAAATTGTGGTGTACTACCAACTACTCCCTCCGTCCCCTATATATAGGCGGAGTTTTCAATTTTTGTAGTCCCATTAGATAGGCAGAATACAATTTTCAAGATGGATTTTTATTATATATGCCCTTATTTATTATACATTGATAATTTTGTTGAGAGTGAGACAAAGGTTAAAACAGGAAAGTAGATGGATATTTAAGAAATCAAGATAATTTCTTAATCTAAGAGATTTTGTAAAATCCACCTATATAATAGGGACCGAGGGAATATTACTTTAGATGGTAACTTAGTCTTCCATTTTTTTTTATCGATTCCAGAAACAAAATAACCCTTTCAAGGAAAGAGAATCAGCAATCACGTTGTGGCCGGTGATACTCCTAGCTGGTATTGGAGATATGTTCATAGAAATGCTCATCACGTTTATGTAATAATTAATCATAATTGCTGATTTGATTTAAGAATATTTCTCGAGATCTTTTGACCCATGACTTCAATGTGATATGATTAATCAATCAAAAAAATCATTTTGTTTTTAACCAACGTATATATATATATATATATTGCCCTAACGAGATATCAAAACTTTTTCTGAACTACTGTTATGATTTATCTAAGTTTGAGCCCAGCGCTACAAGTTAATAACGTTATTCAAGATTTGATTCTGATTCGCCAATCAAAAATAGATTTGGTTATGATTTTGTATTTTGAATATATATCAATATCATCATATCGTGATGTGCATGAATTCTAGCGTAGTCAACTACTGTACATTATAGCAGTATATCAAACTGGCATGGCAGGCACTTTCTCATGTCCAAGAGTAATCACTATACCAGACAATATCTAATTAATGAAGAAAAAAACAGTTGATTTCTCATTGCTCATTGTCAACCGAAAATCATAAGTATAACTGCAGTTTATAATGTTCACCCAGATCCTTAAGGCTACTAAGAAAGTTTCCGAACTTGTTCACACGGGAATCTTCTTCATCACCAACCTGGAGAAGAAAATAAATAATAAGAAATTAGAGAAGTAATAAAGAGATTAGAGAAGAAAAAAGAAGATTCAACGATGGGATACGCCTTTCTACTTTACTCAGTGGATAACGAATCTTTCGTGCATATTACAGCGGGATCGGAGTGGGCCTTTTCAGCATTTCATGCAGAATCAAAAGCCTTGTTAAAAGCCTCCTCATGGTTAAGTGAAAATATATTATCCAGTGTCTCGATAGCAACGGATTGCAAAACACTGGCGGAAACGATCAACAAGACTTGCAAAGATTCTCCTTGGAACGCGGATAATACCATTCAGGAAACTATCTCAATACTGGAGAATCTTCCACAGGCCCAGGTAAAATATATAAACAGGAAATATAACTATGCAGCGGATTACATTGCTAAAGAAGTTCGGATAAAGCATCTTAGGCACATGTCTTCCAATATTCAGCAAAGAGTTTTAAAATCTAGTGTTATTTCCAATGTTTTTGTCAAAAATGAGATTATAAATCCCTTGTACTCTGTTATTTGATTAATAAGACTTGCCTTGTCATCAAAAAAAAAAAAAAAAAAGGCTATGGGCCATTTTTGGGTTTCTTAAATTTCTCCGATTTCTAATGTGTTAATATTCAATAAATGTAAAAAAACTAATTAATGGTATAAACCTATAGCAAAGGGGGAATGTGCACCCCGGGTTAACGGTGGTGCACGAAGTCGCATATATATGTGTAATATTCTACAATGTATTGCATGCAGCCACAGGCACGTACAAATCATATCTTTTTAGATGATAATGAAGAATAATTAACAATATTATTTGATATCGGATTCTCTTGGGCATGCACGCTCTTCTAGATCCGCAAACCACCAGGTGTGGCAAATACAGCTGCACACGAGGAGGTACTGACTGATAGTGGAGATACGTACTGAGTGATATCCTACAAGATCTTCAGCTTTCCCTACAACTTACTAAAATCTCCATGCATTCATTGTTACAGGGGAAGATGAAAACACTAAAGGTAAAATTGACTTAATCATATTAACTTACATTCCCTGTATTGCTCTCATCTCCTTCTTTCTGAACGTACGAGAAAATTAGTGAATAATTCAATTGCGACATGATTTTTCTTGAAATTGAATAACTTTTTGAACGATTTTTTAAAAACTATAAAAACTTTTTTCCTGGATTTTTTTTTAACAGCAAAAGAGTTTTTAGTGGTGTGGTTCGGTGATGCAATAAAAAAGAATGAGTAATTGGGGATATGAAAACTAATTGGGGATATGAATTACTTCCCCCAACCAAAGGTGGCTGTTAAGGGGTGTTTTTTGGGGGCGAAAATACTAAAATGCCCTTAGATTAATTAAAAAACATTATGAAAAGACTGTTATACCCTTTCAACTAAAACATAAAATCAAATAACCAAATCAAATATCCCCCAATTCAAATTCGTACCGGCATAGGTTAGTTTTTGAGAAAAAAAAAATTTCTTCATCTTCTTCCTCATCGTTCATTCTTCATCGACGATTAATCGTTGAATCAAAAATTTCTTCGTCGATTAACATAACATAACCATGCCTCCAAGAACCAAATCGAAAGCAAAACCGAGAACCAAATCGGCTGCCCAACAAACACATGAGCGAAGAATCGAGACCATTGTTGAACAACTAGAAGAGGACGCAGCAACGTACCCGGATGATCAAACACTCATGGATTCTCTGAGAAGGTAAGTGATTTTTGAACTCATTTATGATTGTTTTACTCGATTTGTAGCCATGGGTTTAGGTTAGAATCGCCTACAATAGCTGAAACTGCCGAGTTACGAGAGTACCTAAGCATAGTATCTTGGTTTGAATACCAAGCCGGTTTAGTTACCGGCATAGAATTTGGGTCGAATACCATACCGGTTTGCATTCCTGAAATCGAATTTTTTAAACCGGCATAGAATTTGGTCGAATACCATACCGGTTTGCAACTAAAAACACACATGAACTTAATTTTGTGTACCGGCATTATATCTAGGTTTCGTGAATGCCGGTATTTTAAAACCGGCAGCTATTAGTTCACTTCGTAAATGTCGGTATTACACTTAAAACATACAGGAACATCACTGAAATGGTGCTCAATACCGGCACATAATTTAGTTTCTAGACAATGCCGGCATGCTCGATATTTATGGTCTTATGCCGGTCCATGTTACCGGCATTGGTTTGTTTAGGAATTGGTATGCCGGTTCCTAAACTGCCATGCCTTTTCTAATGTTTGTTTTGTTTGCTTATGTTATAGGTCAAGAGCCAAAGAAGCGAAGAAAGATAAAGGTCCTATCCTCACTAAGAGAATGAGGAAGGACGGTCTTGATACTCCTCGATCCCGCCTCCACGCGGAAAGACGCGGTCGCAAGAAACGTTTGGGGTTTCAAACAAGATGATCAATTTGGGAGAGTGGTGGTGAACGTAGTGCACTTGCAATCCGTGAAGGTACTGGAACACATGAGGACGATGAGCGTGATGGAGTGGAAAGTGAGGAGGAAGATGATGAGGTTCCCCCAAGTCAATTAGCAAGCCAAAGCGAAGTTCGTGGGACTAGTCAACAACCCACACAAGGCAAGGACAAGGGCAGCCGAAAACAGAAAGTTAAAGGTTGTCACCTTCCTCACCTTGATGACATGTTACCCGACCGCGATGATGGTAAAATTTGGGGTCAAGCTCCTGAACCGAAAGTACTCTTGGGCTCGTACTATCTTTCAAACTTATGTAAGCATTTTTTATTTTGTGCATGTGCGTTGTTTTATCTTTTACATCATCTCTTAATCGTATTATCTCATATTTGTAGGATCATACTAAGGCTGTGCGTGTTTGCTAAACCAAGCCGCGGCTCATTGGGATTTGTCGTCGGAGCATGAAGATGTCCAAACCTTAGTAAAAACTCGGTCCGTATTCTTTGGTTGAAAATTACGTAAATCCGAGATCATGTGACCGTCAATTGCTTCGTCGAAAGGTACCATGGTGAAACCGATACAATACACTTCCGTTTGGTGAGATGACCTTGATTCCTCGAAGATGCTCATGACATTCTAGGCTTGAATGTTATTGGCAAATCAATTTCAGAAGGAGTAGAGTCTCGGGACCTAGAATGGTCGAAGTTGCACGATTTGACCAATAAGCTGTTTGGTTGGGACTTCAAAACTTCTTCGAATAGCTTTTATGTATCATCGAACGGAAGTAAGACGAAGACATTCAAGCTGACGATGCTTAAGAAGATGTTTGAAAATACAAAGGCTAGAAGCTTAGTGGATGGATGGGACCCCTGCAGTTGATTCGGTATACAGCCGCCGCGGCACTGCTATTATACATCTTGGGCACTAGGGCATTCCCCGACACTAATGGCAACGAGGTAAGTGCAAACTTTCTCCAGTACCTTGACCCGTTGGAAGGTGTCTCGTGGCTATTCTTGGGGCACCGCGGTCATGGCACATTTGATGGCGGAGATGAGAATGGCTTCATTGGCTAAAACAAACCAATTTGTCGGGAATTTCACTCTACTCCAGGTACAAATTTCTTTAATCTATTGTTGACATGTATTTTTTTTACTTATGTTCACATGTATATTGTTCACATTGGATTAGGTGTGGTGTTATGAACACTTCCCAACCTTATTCAAGGACTGCCAATTCTCGAAGATCAAAGACCTTCCTGAACCCGATACCCCTAGAGCTCAGAGGTTTGAGTTTAACAGTAATCCGAAGCCCGGTAACAAAGGTCGAGTCATCAAAATGAGATTGGATCTGGATGCTATTAGGGTGGAAGACGTTGTGTTCGACACTTATAAGGAGATTAGAGGATACCGTCAAATTCCAAGAGATGTTGCATTTTACCATGGGCCGTTGTACCACCCAAAAGGATACATCATGGCCGATCCATGCCGTGTGATGCGCCAACATGGATTTAAGCAATTATCCCGTTTTTGGTCGACCTCTGAGGATAATTATCTTCTTTACTTTTCTCGGTGCAATTCAACTCCCAACAAGTTGCATGTAGTGTATGATCCAGAACCGGAACCAACACATTGGAGGGATAGAGCGCCCCGTCGTTTGGTTGATATTAGTAAGTGGGAGATTGCAGAAAATGGTTATGAAGCTGATGAAACCTACATGATGGATTACCTGGATTGGTCACATCCTTATGTCGTGCGCCCTCCCTCCGTCGAAGCTCCACACCAAGAAAACCCTGCTGTTGAAATTCCTCCACCTCCACAACCTACGATGGCCCACCTTCTTAAGACTTTAGGAATGGTGGTAAGTTTTCTTAATTGCTTATATTCATTAAATGTAAACATAATCATATATTAACATATATACTGATTATGTGTTTGATGTATTAATCTAGCGACGTCGTCTTGGCACGGTAACGAAGATGTTAGGTTGTAAGCATAATGACGGGGTGGTGCTATCTCTTCAAGAAATCAAGGAACTCGAGGAAAAGCTTCAAAGAATTGAAGAAACCCACCCTACATTCAAAGCTATGTATGGGGAAACAAGGACAGCGCCGACCCAAAAGAAACAAAAGACTAATTTAGTTTGAGAGAATTGATGACAATTAGTGATGGTTAACTCTTTAAGACTTTGGTTACGTCAAAAACAATTTCAAACTTGTTTTGGTTTGTACTGTGGGTTAACTCTTTAGTTCTTTGGTTTATGTTGAACATGTTAAGATTTGTAGTTTGAAAGTTAAAATGTTCCGGCGTAGTAGAGGTCAGTTTTAGAAATACATGTACACATACCGGCATATCTGAGAATGCCCAAAACATCGGTGGAACCTAGTCCCGGCATAGCCATTTCTATGCCGGGAACAATCAGTTATATTTTTTTGGTTCCCGTATAGAACCGACATGTAAAAAGCATTGATACGTTTGCTAAGGTGAATGCCGGTATCGCAAATGTCCAAATACTCTTAAATATGTGATAGAAAACCGGCATTGTAAGATTCATTTTGACAATGCCGGTATCTAAAATTTCCAAATACTCTTACAGAGTTGACAGAAAACCGGCATCGTTGTTGTGATTTCCACAATGCCGGCACTTTGATTAATTCATTTCAAATTCTCTTTTATTTCGGTTTGAAGTAATCGACTACATTGGATTAGAAAATTTAAATTAAAAAAACAGTGAATGGATTGCACTTAGTTAGAGATAATCTATTTCCATCCCTTTTCAACAATTGCGGAGCCTTTGAGCATTTCCTAACTGCTCAAAGACATCGTCAGGAATGGGGGTGTCAAGGATCATCCTCATTGGCTCTTCTTCTTTTTCAACGTATTCCTGTCCCTTCATATAACACCCATCACACCCATCGATAGTCTTACAATGGACCTTGTGGTTTTCTCTTGACTCTGGTAGTTCAACCTCTTTGTCAAACCATTGAAACTCATCGCACTTTGGGTGATTCAAACACCTCAGAAACATTCTTCCATTTTCAGCATCATCAGTTTTTGCAATCCAAAACGCAGCGTGTCCCATCACAAACTTCTACACTTTGAATAAATAAATGGATAGTCCATGGCTAGGTGAGGAGGTGACTTGCAAATTTGACACTTGCAATGATGATTCTGTAAGAAAAAATTGTATTAGTTTTCCGTCATAGTATTGAGGAGCATGTTGTTAGGAAATCTACTTACTTTGCAAATAGAGGTAGATGATGAATCCCCCATTCTTTGAGCCGTGCTTGCTTACTTGAGAGAATGATTTTTTTAATTTGGTGCTTGGTTGGTGTAGTTTTTGCCAAAGGAATGGGTGATGTTATATATAAATGATGCTCCAACGGTCATATTTTTCAAAAAACTAGCCGTTTGTTTTTCAAATTTTACCCATTCCGGCATAGATGTTACTAAACAAAGAATGCCGGTATTGTATGCATATTTGGGTAGTTTCCTGTAAAGATTTTACGCATTACCGGCATGCTCGTGTTATACAATATAGTGCCGGAACAAAATACCGGCATAGTTGTAGTTCCTCCTACATATGCCGGTTCTAAACATTGAATGCCTAACGGCTAGTTTGCATAAACCATACACTTGAAGACATTAGTTCCGGCGTGGGATCTAAGTTACCTAGAGTGCCGTCACTAGAGTGGAAAAGATCCGTTATGTCCACATCTATTTAAAGGAATGGATACACCCATTGCAGTTGATACCACACAGATATATCTCCAATGGATTATCAATCACCAGCTGACAAGTTCATCAATTCCCTCGAGAAAGAAAAACATATGAGGAAAATATTGTCAAATCCAACAGGAAATCAATCATCAACTACGACCAACTCCGTTGCCACAATACTAGAAAAACTAAGAAGGAAGGAAGGAACCACCAAGTCAATTGCCGCAATGGAAGAAGAGATAATCAAGAGGAAAAGAGAAGAAGAAGAGGAAGCAAAGCTTGAACGTTATCGTCAAAAATTAGATAAGATAAAATCGGAAGGCGAGGAAGAGGTTAAACGTCAAAAAGAAGCTAAGATAGAAGTAGATGTTGAGGAGGAAACAGAGTGGATTAGAAATTACTACATAGTATCGGATTTGCCGGAGGATCAACGCCTTCGAGATGTTTTTTGGGGCCTTGTAATGACGGGGTTCTTACAAGCATAACAAGTTTGACGGTAAGAAACGAGAATTGAATACGCTCATCAAATAGTACGCATTCGAACAACCGCACTCATCAAATCATGTCTCAAATACAACGAATTTCTTGCAAGATACAATGGTGATAGGTATGAAGCTCAGGATGCATATACGAAGTGGAGAAAAGAGCCTTTTAGGCATTTCGAAGCAGCTTTGCTTGTTCAAGCTCGTTCCAATAAATCATGAACTTGTAATACCGGCATTATTGGTATGTAATTAACTATGCCGTATTTGGTGGTATTATATAGAAATGAAGCACCAACGGTCATATTTTTCAAAAAACTAGCCGTTTTATTTGAAATTGTCACCAGTACCGGCATTGATTTGTGGATTCATCCAATGCCGGTTTTAAAACATAAATATCTAGTAGGAGCAGTTATTGCAGAAGTAACCGTTTATTTTTTAAAAAAAACTAGCCGTTGGGTACTTTTTTGCTATAAATAGAGACCTATCTCTACCAAACTTATTCACCCATCACTTTCAATCTTCCTAAATCAGTCACCCATCACTTTGGAACACTAAAAATGGCTTCAACTCCGTTCAATAATCTAGAAGATGTTGCTATTGTCAGAGCACACACCACTCTCACAAAGCACTCCGTTGAAGAAGCGCAATGGGTGGAAAGTAACGAAGAGCCAACAAGAGGGCCTTACTTTGGGCATGATCAAAACACCAGTGCTTGGTGGAAACGGGTGTTTAAGGTATTCAAAGCACTAAGCGGAAATCGTTATAGGAGGACGCTCCCTCAAATAAGGGAAAGGTACGCATATTTATACAATGAATGCGTACTGCTGAGAAATGAATTGAAAGCTCGTAAGGACGCTATGCCAAACGAAGGGCGCATGAGTAGAGTAAGTTTGTGAATGAATAGGCCGTTCATCAAAAATAATTTATTTGGTTATGGTTATTCAACAACGCTGACTTATTTAAATAATTGTTTTTCCAGTGTTCTTTGGGTCGGACTCAATACGAATTAAGGTACGGTCATGAGTTTCTGCACGAGGACTGCTTCACTCTCTTGGAAGAAGTTGAATGGCAATTCGCCCAATATAATTAAACTCGTAGAGAATCCCTAGCGCGATGTATTGAACAATTTTATGTGAACAACTTCTATTTTATTTCAACTACATGTATGTTTTTTCGATTCAATCCCTAGAGGACTGATACACTCTATTTTAATTATCAAGAGCCGTCACTTGTTCAAATTAGTGCCCTTCAAATTTCAAACTACATAGTTCGGTTACATAACATTCGTGCTTCCTGCAACAAGGCAATCAGAAACCGGCATCCCCGATCAATTAATGCAAATGCCGGTATCCCAAAACCGGCATTATAGATATGTTTACACTCCACGCCAGTTTTCTAACACTCAGAAGTTAAAAAAATCATGAACTTGTAATACCGGCATGATGGGTATGTAATTAACTATGTCGGATTTCTGACGGTTACAATTTCATTCAACTTGTTTGACGATTACAATTTCATTCAACTTGTTTGACGGTTACAATTTCATTCAACGTGTTTGAAGGTTACAATTTCAATCAACTCGTCGGTTTCAAACTACTCATGTTATATAAGTGACGGTTTTGGAAAGAAAAATATTCGATCTATTCAATCTCTCCCTATTTTTTTCATCTTCTATACCAAAGAAATGGCTCGTCACAAATCTCGTGATAAACCCAATCCAGAAATACCTGTTGATGATGCGGAACAAAGTCCTGAAGAGTCTACTGGTGAAGCGGACGTAACAAATTTGATTCGGTAAGTGATGTTTAACACAAAGTCTCCTTTTGAATTGAAGTACTTTTAGGGTTTATCCCATAATATATAACACAAAGTCAAGCATGCTAGGGTTCATGACGGATTGAAAAAATCTGCTTAGGGTTTTGAAATTGAATTCTAGTAAGATGAAATTCTAGTCAATTGAATTCAGTTTGAAAATCAAAAACAAAAAATCACTAAGAACTGTGTAAAAAATTACAGAAAATTGGCATAGATTTTAAATTTACGAATGCCGGATATCTTACCGGCACTATCGAATTTTCTTTTGCTATGCCGGTTTTAGGTCCCTATAATTTTAAATCCCTGGATACGATTAAACAAAAACCGGCGTTCAACGTATTAACATTTGATATGCCGGTATCTATTCCGGCACTCAATGTATGGTAACAAATGATACCGGTTTTGTCTCATACGGCTTAGAATAGTCTATATATAATTCAATATAACCGGCATAGTAGTATTTATTGCCAGGAATGCCGGAAACTATACCGGCACTGTCGTGTTTTCTTTTTCTGTGCCGGTTTTCGCTCCCTAAAATTTGTAAATCCCTGGATACGATTCAACCAAAACCGGCTTTCAACGTATTAACATATGATATGCCGGTATCTGTTCCGGCACTCAATGTATGGTAACAAATCATACCGGTTTTTGTCTCATAAGGCTTAGAATTTTCTATATATAATTCAATATAACCGGCATAGTAGTATTTATTGCCAGGAATGCCAGAAACTATACCGGCACTATCGTGTTTTCTTTTTCTATGCCGGTTTTCGCTCCCTAAAATTTGTAAATCCCTGGATACGATTCAACCAAAACCGGTGTTCTACGAAACAATCTTCTATATGCCGGTATTTGTTCCGGCATTGGTTATATGTCTATTTATCATGCCGGTTTTAAGTGTGTTCCTTTTGTATGCCGACATGTAGTATGTAACTCAATTTAACGTGTTGGAACATAGGTCTCACGCACCCAGAAAGGACAAAGGAAAAGGAAAAGCTATTGAAGAATCAAAACGTAAGTCTTCTCGACGTAAACGTCAAAATCCGGCTACTGCTAAGGTCACAATTCGGGATGATCCTATAAGCGACTCAACCAGCACTGATGATGATGGTGAGTGGGAAACTCCATTGGAACCGGAAATAGCAGGTGGATCATCCTCACAAGCAGGTGGATTAGGATAAACCGATGATGAAAAGGCACCCCCAGCTCACTTCCCTGATAAGTTAGACTTGATTCCTGACAGCAATGATGGCAAACATTGGGGTCAACCGATAAACCCGCAACTTTTATTTTCGTATAAAGACTCTTGGGCTCGTTGGATCTATCAAACTTATGTAAGACGTTTGTATCTTGTTATTATATTATTTACCGGTGATCAATTTAATTAAGTTCGTTGTGTTTTTATAGGACCACAAGAAAGCCTGGCGTGTTAGCCGCCATCAACAATCGGATATGTGGCTTTTGGAGGAGGAGTGTACGGCTGTTCAACAAATAGTCAGAGCATCTGGGTTGTATCATGCGATAGAAAATTATGTGGCCACTGATGCCGTCACGACAAACTGCTTTTTAGAGAGGTTTTATGGTGAAACTGACACCATGCATTTTAATTTTGGCGAGATGACCATTATCCCTGAAGATGTCCAAAGGATAATAGGACTAGAGGTTCTTGGGAAACCGGTTAAGGTTGGAGACAAGTCGAAGGACCTAGGGTGGGGAAAGATCTATGATCTCACTGAAAAGTTGTTTGGATGGAACAAGGAAACCACGTTGGCAAATTTGTACAAGAAACGAACTGCTCAGACAAAGCCTATAACATTCGTCAAACTCATTCAATTGTTTGGGAATACGAAGAATAGGGAGTTGACTCCCGCACAAGCTCAACACATGCTTCTGCTTTGCATATATGTTGTTCATTTTGGGAACCGCTATATTCCCTGACTCTAATGGTAACAGGGTGCATATGAACAACCTACAGTTCTTGGATCCGTTGGAAGACGTTCATGAGTATTCATGGGGCACTGCTTTCTTGGCACATTTTTTGGCAGAAATGCGTCGAGCTTCAAAGGCGAAAGGGTCAATTTAATGGGAATTTCACTGTGATTCAGGTATAGTGAACTACATATTTTGTGATTGTTATCATTACATTTGTTAGTTTCCAACTATTTATTTTCTTATACAATTTATGGGCACAGGTGTGGGCTTATGAACACTTCCGAGATTTGTTCATAGGGTATAAAGGATTGGAGATTTGGCGTGATTACCAACCGAATATGGCTCTAGCTCAGAAATACTACTTCTAAAATACCCCTTCGCCTAACAAGAAACGATTTTTAGAAATGAGATTGGCTTTGGACTCGTTTTCTGTGGAACATGTTGTGTTTGACCCTTATAGGAATGTCAGAGGAGTTCACCTTCAGAGACATGAAAATGTTTCGTTTTACAACGGACCGTTCTTTCATCCAAAAGGATTTGTTATGCATAACCCTCTCCGCGTGATGCGCCAACTCGGTTACAAGCGAAAGATCTCACGGATACATCTTATCATAAATATTCTCTCGACTTTACTAAATGCCAATCAAATGAGAACCATACTCGGTATGCTACGACCTTAACCAATTCTTGCACATTGGATCGAAAGGGAAGTAGAAGAACTTGTCTTTGGATAAGGATGATTGGGAATTGGCTGAGAACGGTTTTGATAGTGAACCAACATTCCTAAACAGGCATCTACAGTACTCGCATCCTTATGTTGTACGCCTGGGATACGGTAGAGGTCCCTCCACCACTAAAGACGTCCCTCAACAACTCCGGATATCTGCACAGGACTTCTCAGCTCGTTACGTTGTTGGTGCGTTCATTACTATTCACTTATTCTATATGTATCAACCTATAAAATTGTACATACTAAATACATGTTGAAAAATCCTTTGACAGCGTCAGAGAATTGGAAACTTGGCAAGGTTCTTTAAAAAGAAGACCAAGAAAGGAGAGTTGCTGACCCAGGAAGAAATGGAGAACGTCGTCAAAAAGATTGACCAAATAGAAGATACTGAGGCAAAAGACTTGTGGGGCGAAAAGAAGAAGAGGGTATACAAGAGGCCAAGAACCGACTGATCTTGTGATTCTTTGATAGTATTAGTTTGGTTTATGTTTGTTTGTGTGGATTCGTAAACTTTGAACATCTTTGCTTCATTTGTTTTCGGTTTGGAACATCTTAACTTTACATTTGGTTTGTTTACACTTTGCGTATGTTATTTTATGGTATTAGGTCTTTGCTTATGTGTGTACTTAAGTTGTTATTCCAGCACAAACGAGAACATATTTTGCAACGCCGGTACGAGCACCGCCGTAGTAAAGTTTGAATTAAATCACAATGGCACGTACATGGCATATGGTTTAATGATTACAATTCAAACTTCAAAAAAAAAAAAAAGGTGGCGTATTAGTAAACCACATAAATCCAAATTACTCACCATCGCTTCCACACGTATGAAGTTGCAACTCCTCCTCTTCAAGAGGTTTCTTTGATAAGGCCAAAGCATCCCATAATTGGTGATTCTCCTCGTTCAACGCCATCCATCCCTTCCATATATTTGGATCTAGTTCCTTGTTTTTAACCATCCCACAAACGTTGGGAATTCCTCACTAAGACACACATGTTATTAAGAGCCGTCGCTTTTGCCCAAGCAATTGCTTCCTTTTCAGATTTTATTACTTACATAAGGACAACATTATGGAGATTACAAGCAAATCCCAACATAAAATTGTAAAAACTAGGTGAAAGTATTGTTTGGTAACATACCCGCGGCATTTTATAGTACTCCGACGTATCCCGATGGAGCGGTTTGGAGTTTGGTTGATCGTTGTAGGTAACAATCTAAGGAATGAATGAAAAGAAAATTGGATTAGTTCAAAACCGGCATTCTCGATAAGTAAAGATAACTGCCGGGATTAAGAACCGGCATACATCGTAATCGACTCTCCATACCGGTAATAAGTTCCGGCATACTAAGTTGAAAGAAACCAATGCCGGTATTTAAGTTCAAAATATCATTAGCTCCTGTATGTTATTCATTTAAAACCGGCATCCTCGACATTTAAGTTTCAACGCCGGTATCGTAAACCGGCATTCTGTGTCATGTACTCACACTGCCGGTTTGAATATTCCTTAGAATATTCGCGGGTAGGTAAAAAGTATAAATGTGTACCGGCATTCAATCTTGGTTTGAATACCACGCCGGTATGTTCTTGAATACTGGGGATATTTAGTACCGGCATAAAAATATCTATGAATACAATGCCGGTTAAATGATACCGGCGTGGTATTCATACCACGAGCATGCCGGTACTAAGGTTTTTTCAGACAGAAATGGCGGTTTCAAAAAAAAATAATCAAATTTTCGACCTCTTTGAAGCATTACCTGTGTGTTGGGGTTGCTTGTATGCTGAACATGTTTACTTTCTTGAGTTGGTTCTTCACAAAACATTTCATGGTCAAGAAAATAATGATTCAAAGGTGTTGGTTCATCATACAACAATTGTGAGTTGTTATCATTAATCGAAGATTGAAGATATGATTGTTGTTGTAATTGAGCTAAAGATTCAGCAGCTGCAAGTCTCTCATCACAATCATCTTCCATTTTCAAAAAAAAAAAAAAAAATTCTACTCAAAATTTTTTTCCCTCTCAACTAACCCACACAAATTCAAATAAACATAAATACACAAATTATATCCCCCAAATCATTAACATTTTACTAATCGGGATTAATAACTAATTCTGATTAGGGAGGGTTAGATTAGGAATTAATAATTTAATTATATAAGGGGTAACCCAGCTAGGATATTTGGATCCCTATTTTGTCATTTAGTCATATCCCCCAATTAGTTTTGATATCCCCCAATTACTCATTCATAAAAAACTACACACAAACCTGCCTATGTTTTAGAGGCGGAGGGAGTATTTAATATTCACCGCCTTCTCATCTTCGATAGTTTTTTTGCATGAAGGTAGTTCTATAACTACGTACAATTGCATCTTCTGCTTCTTGTCATGTCCCATATCTTGTTGGTCACCCATATTACAAGGGCACTCTGGTGTAGTTAGTAATTAGTTAGTGAGTGTGTGTTTGGCACTGCCCTAGTATGTAATGAGTCTGTAATTATCCTTGGAGATTATCGTATAGAATTTGTGTTTGAGTTTATCTCTGCCTCTCTGAGGTTTATCCCCAATCTCTACAGCGTAGATCCTGTAGGATTGAACCCCTAATTTGCTGTTTGTAGTGTAGATCACTACAAGTGGTATCAGATTAGGTCTTTCCTTGGCACCAGATTGAAGCAGTGAATGATTATCGAGTTTCGATTCCATACCCTAAATTGATAAAAATGGATTTACAGGAGGAAAAATGGGTTGAAATGAAGGGGAAAATTGTTCCTATAATGAAGTTGGAATCCATAGCAAGGGAGACATTAGATTATTGGAGTGGCTGGTATGAATTTTGGTTGAAGTCGCGTAACTGTCCGATTCGAGCTTCTTGGCTTCCGCGGTGTAAAAAATGGTTAGACAAGACAAAGAAGAAGTTGGAACAGATCTTGTTCCAGAAGGATTCTGCTCCATCTCTTCTTTCTCCTTGCAGAGTGAAGATTGCTTCTACAGGTGGTGATGATTCTCACGAATTCGAATTAATTCCTCAGTTTTTCTTTGCCGAAGAGGAAGAGGATGGTTATTTTGAATTGGAGTTGATTCCTCCATATTTCTTTGTTGAAGCTGAAGATGTTGATTCACTTGTTGGTAGTAGTTTACCATATTTGAAGAAGTTGAAACACCAGTGACAATTGAGTTCTCTAATTTAAATCTAGTCAAAGTAAACAAGATGAATGACAGTAAAATGGAAATCTCAAAGGATTTCATTACTCACCTCGATCTGAATTGTAAGAATTTTCCTTGTCTCCATCTTAATTTTACTCATTCCATATTTGATCGCGGAAAGTGGTTTGATGGGTCAGTTTTCATTGATGATTACCATGGGAGAATTGTTTATGAGTTGGTTTTAAAACATGGTTATAGATTCAATCTGATGTTAAGGAATTCAATTACTATGGTTTTGGTTGAGTATGGTAATACTGGTGATGGACTGTTTTTTTAAAATGCTTCAATTGGGCATCAGTCACCAAATGGCTAGTGTGAAATCTTCTCAGCCTTGTTTCAACTTTACCAGTAGAGTAATTGATCAAGGAAAGGAGTTTCAAGCTTTTAACCGGTATTTTTATAGTGTGGGTGATTATGAAGTCTATCTTGGCACAATTTATTGTATGAGTTTTCATCTTGGGTCAGTTTCTTTGAAGAAAGACAATGAGAAATTTGTTCATGAGCTCATTCATCAGCATGGGTATGAATCATATTCATTGTTTCATAATTCACTTGTACTGGTAATTGTTAAAATGTCAAAGGGAGATATTATGACCAGTTACAATTATGGTCATAAGTTATTTGATCGTGGTAAAGAAATTGAATCTGTTATGAGGTGTTTTTCTTATGATAGAATTAATTCCAATTATGCATTACGTCTTGTTTGTTTGGTTGTAATGTGTTGATTTTCATAGATGAGCATAGTGAAAATTCGTTTTATGAGCTCATAGTAGAAATGGGGTACTGCCTTGAACTGTTCAGTAAGTATCCAGAGGTATTTTTGTTTGTTAGCCAGGATGATGATTTGGAAGCTACTTCAGATGATTCTCGTTCTCCGGGACAATTGGGTGATGATTGTTCTTGTTCATTTGAGGGTGGAAATTGTAAAGCTAATTCTGGAATCGCCTTGCAATTCTGTAATGTTGCTGGTGCTAACACTAAGTGTTCAATTTGCAACTGTGAGAGATTGAAATCGATTTACCAACACCCTGCGTCTCCCAAATTTGAATTAATTCCTTCTTCTCTTTTTGGCCGTAAGGAGCAATTTATGTTTCTGGATTTTACTGATATATTCTAGAGGTTCATTACTGAAGATAGTCTAATTCAATATCCTTCCTACTCAATCAAGTTTATCACGGCATATTACTTCATACACTTAACTCTAATTACTTTTATATGTTCTTCCTCACCTGGTACCAATCATGCTCGACTGATATTTGATCGTGGTAAGGGGTTTGTAGCCAATGAGATGAGCTCTTGTTGTGCTAGTAACACTTTTAAATTCTGACTTGAGGTACTCGCTTCTTGTTTAATTACTCCAATAGAGACATATGATGGAAATCCTGTTTATGAGATTGTACGTTATAATGGGTACAAATTGGATTCACTTCTTACGAATTCATTTGTGTTTCTATTTGTTAAAAATGGAGACAAGCTTGATTCCAACAAGATGTTTGATAGAATGCCATAGCAGGGTAATGTGCTTTACACTAGTTTGATACTTCATGAGATAAGGGGAAGTGAGTCTAGCAATGCATGTGAACTAATTTTTCAAATTCATCTTAACAGTAGATGGAGTTCCAGGGGTAATAAAGGCTCTCCAAGGTTACAACTTATAAATGGTTTACTCAAAATACCTGATTGTGTAATGATACTTCTGAGTAGTGTAGGATGTTTCCATTGTAGCCTGGATGTTGCTGGGAAGGTATATGATAGAGGAAGGTTGCAAGAATTGATTAAGAGGTATTCTTATTACATTAGAAACAATTATAACATCAGTTTTGGTATACTTAGATTTGGTTTGATGGTTCTTAACGGGTCGATTTTACTGAATCAACTCAATGCAAATGATGTTTATAAGCCGATTCATGACCTTGGCTATGAATTAGAATTATTGTGTAAAAGAACATCTGCATTTTGGTTTGATAAAGTTGGTGACAGTCGTTATGCCTGGGCATTGTGTGAAGAACCTTTGCAACAAGTTAATGTTCCTTGGACTAGTTCAAGATTTCTTGTCACATGGGAGAACGAATCCAGCAATACGCAACAGCTATCGGAGCAAATGTCTAATCATAGCTGGAGTATCCATAGTGATGATAATTTTGAGCTTCTTCAACAATGGATACATGAGGAACCTTCACCTCACATTTTTGAGTTTACTGCCACTTAGGAAGGTTGGTTAGCTCAGTTCCTTAAACAAGTTTATAACACAAAAAATGTGTGGTCTTCACTAGTGTCTAAACTAAAAGCTGGAATTACTTGGTCCCGATCCTATGATCTTAGGCTCAATACAGGCTATAGAGGAGTGAAATATTTTGTAAGGCTGGTGGGAATCAGAGAAATACTCGCAAAGGCTAAAGAGGATGGAAATAGTGGACACGAGTGGGCTAGTAGTTATCTGGTGACTGGATGGCCTCGCTTTATTACTTTTGGTTGTAGTGAATGGAGTTCTGATGAGTTTTTTATGTTGTTTTAGAAAGTGGTAAGAAAAGATGTCGTTCACTCAAACTTGTAAAGATTCGTTTTAGACTCAAAGTAAAATAGAAAACTCAATCAAAGTTGTTATCAATATTTTAAAAAGCACCGAGACTCGGGATTCCACCATTGACCAATTAAGTGATTCAATCTAATCAATATTCATGCAATTCTTTGTGTTTGGAGTGATTCTAATTTATTGCATCTAGTAGATTTTCGAAGTAACAATTGTAAAGACTAAGCATGAAACATCAAAAGTCTTAAACTAAGCATGCTCCATCAAAACTAATCACAATCATTCAATAAAAATCAATTTCCAATATTAGTTCCATGCAAATAATCATAAAAGAAATTGAAAAAATTAATTAAAATAGAAATATACCACTTTTCATGGAACAATGGCTTTCTTCGTCGCCTCGGCTAAGGGGTTTAGCTCCTCATATTAACCACTTGCTCAAAATACATGTTTGTCGCTCTAAAGTTGATTAAAAAGAAGAGAAGGTATAAAACAACGTGTTTGTAACAGTTATAATTGTTACAGAACCACTGTTACAAAGAACCTTAACACAGAACTGTTGCGAACTGGAATTAACTGTTACAAAAATTGTGACAAATTGATTAAATTTGAAAGAAAAGGCCACAGAATCTGCGACTGTCTCTTACTGTTGTTCTCTGGTTCTTCTTCTTCCTCTCGCCTGTGTCTCTGCAACTCGATTGTTTCGTCTCTACAATGCCTCTAAACCTCCCCAAAGTTCTCAACCCCCTCCTATGAATCTCCCCGCACCTATATATAGGCAACAGGTCCAAAAATACTCGATAAATTCTCACAATATTTTCTTATCCTCCACTCCAAGTTATGGCTTTTTCTTCTCTCCCAATCTTCTCACGCGACATCCCAAGGCTCTCAAAACTTACCAAACTTGTCATATACGAATCCCAGAGAGTTTAACTTCCTTAAAAACACTTAACTTCCCAAAATTGAACCAAAAGAAACCCGATATATTCCAACTCTGTTTTGTCGAAGACCTTCTATATTTTTTTTTCAGCCCAAGATACGTACCAAGTTTGTTTTCACTCCACATATCAATACCGGTCCAAATCCATCCAAAACCCCGACAAAATTTCCATTAAAACCGATAACATGACTCGGACATTCATCTTCCCATGTTTCCTTCTAACTCGAGTTCTAGCCCAGCTGGATCAAATATATCGACCATACCAGGTCTGTTTAGCAAATTTTCTCCGGGGTGCCTTTGAAAAATTTTCGAGCCGATTTTTCCAAAAATGTTTATTGGCCAAAAATACCTACACACACATAAAATACCATAATAAGTGCAAAAATGAGCACTATCAAATTATAGAATCGAGACAAATTAGACACAAAAATGTGTCTATCAAATACCCTCAAACCTATTATTTGCTAGTCCTCGAGCAAAAATAAAATAAAATCCTAACTCACTGTCGCAGGCATCGTCGATTGCATTTAGCGTATGCAATAAGCCTTTAAACCCCTAGGTGTCCCTAGTGGCCGAGTTATAGTCTCGGGAGGGCTTACAACAGATATACCCACAAAACCTTTACACCTGCAGGACCCAGCTATCTACGCAGAACCTTGGAAGGAACTAAAGAATCTCCTTGGTTGGCATACTTATTGACTATAGGAGGAAGTACCATGATGCGAAATTCCAATTGTTGTACACGAGTTTGCACTCAAGCATACTAAAATTCATATATAAGTCACAGAGCTCTACTCAGATAGTTTCTGGACATCATAACCGGAGTCAACCAATCACATGGATAGATTATGAGATGGATATAAAAAAACATAGATGGTTTTGATGTTTACTAAGTGAACGGTGTTTCTCATATCTGTCTGAAGGCCTCAGCCAGAATGAACCTATCCTAATGGACTGAGATACTAGTCTGACTTATATCAACACACTGGCATATACAAGGGAACCAGTGGTCGATAATCCTAAATCCAGGTCAACACAACTGGCATATACAAGGGTTCCAGTGGTCGACTTTATTAAATTTATTCTGGTTGGTCTAATGGTCTGGTCTCTCTTTTTTTTTTTTTTTTTTGTATCTCAATCACTCCAATTCACCCTAGCATTGGTAAAAACTTGATTCGTGGGCCCCACCTAATCACTTAGAGAAACATAGTTTAAAAAAAACAAAACAAAATAAAAACAGAAGTGAAAAGGACTCAACGAGATATGGCGAAACTACCATGTTTTTTCTTTAATTCTAACACCTGAGCTCTGTGCTTTTATGAATAGACTCTTTAGATGTTTCCATCTAATCAGATTGGTTCCTCAACTCCTACAACCAAAATGCTTCCATTCACTTAGATTGGTTAGTGTCATCCTTAATAAGTATAAATTTCTAAGCTCTGGAGTTTAATAATGCAACTAAAATGTTTCTCCATACCCCCAAACTTAAATCTAACATTGTCCTCAATGTTCTAAAGATAAAAATAAAAAAAATAAACAAGGAGAAACTGTTACCATTTGAAGTAAAAGAGTTAAGGAAAGATATTACCGTGTCGCATGAATATTGGGTTACCTCCCAAGAAGTGCTAAGTTTAAAGTCTTCAGTCATACTAAGAAAGGATTAGTCACCTCATAAAATCATAAAGTAATAGCCGAAATATCTGTGGGTCATGAAAACCAAATAGAGCTATCAGAAGTAAAAGAAATCTGCAACATGCTAAGAAAATTAACAAATAAAGCACACCCTTGTCTGAGACAACTACATCTAGCTGTGGTTCAGGTTCAGGTTCTATAACTGGGTCCAAATAAAATATTTTCATGTGCTGGAATTTCTCAAAGCTAAGATCCGGTTCAGGTTGTAAATTCTGTAAAAACTCAAATAAGAACTTAGAAGCACATAATAATAACCTGAATAATTGCGGATCCTTACAGTCAATCAGTTTTTACTCACACAATTGACCACGATGAAACTGGCGGTCAATAATAAAATGTGTCGATACTAATTTCTTAAAGTACTTAGGTTTAGTCTCAAAACTAAATAATTGACACATCTGAAACTTATACGTTCCCACATTTGGAAGAAAAATATTTAGTGGGAAAACAAAATCAATCTGGGTATCATATCCTGGGTAAACCACATCAACCAGAGGATGGGTTTCTAACAACTGAACTGCTCTATGAAGATACTCTTATGAAATGGTAGAGGCATATATTCCAAGTCCACCCCCAAACTTAGAATTTTGGGTGTCTCTAAATAGACTAGTCACAATATTCATAATTTCTAGACCATCAGGTTCCTGAAAAAGGTCAATTGCTTTATCTAAGTTATAATCAGGTGGCTCATCCTTTAAATGCATCTGATGCATACATAAAGTAGGACTTATGTCCTTAATATCCTCTATGGTCCACCCTAAAGCTTCCTTATTGTCTTGAAGCACGGTCACTGGCCTACTCTCCTGATCATTATCCAAATCGGAAGCTATAATAACAGGGGAAGTCTCAGATGGGCCTAAAAATGCATAGTTAGGGTCCAACTTAGGAGGCTCCTCTAAACAAGGGATTAAGGTAGACTCGAAAGCTAATAATGGTTCAAACCTAGCTCTCCATGTATCGGTCTAACATAGGAATAAAATCCAACAGAGCATTTACTTGTTCAATGTTGCTATCATCGTCGAAACCCATGCTAAAATGGGCTAGACAACTCTCTAATGGATCCTCCGATATGATGTTTGGTAATGACTCATGAACTAAGGTTCCTATCATGTTCACCTCTTCAATGCACGTGTCATATAACTCAGAATGCAGCTTATTGACATTAAAAATATTCAACTCAATAGTCATATTACCAAAAGATACATTCATAATACCATTTCGACAGTTTATGATTGCATTAGACGTAGCTAAAAATGGGCGACCTAAAATAACATGTATCTGGTTCTCTGGGTCAGGGACATGTTGGGTATCTAAGACCACGAAATCCACAGGATAAATAAACTTGTCGACCTCAATAAGAACATCTTCTATCACGCCACGAGGAATTTTAATGCAGACCTATCGCCTAACTGCAAGGTGTTATCTTGGTAGGTCTCAATTCACCAAGTCCTAACTGTAAGTACACATGGTACGGCAGTAAGTTCACACTAGCTCCTAAGTCAAGTAAAGCTTTATCTACCCGATGTTTTCCTATCGTGCAAACAATGGTAGGGGCACCTGGGTCTTTATATTTAGGAGTTGTGTTGTTCTGAATGATAGCTAAAAAGGCTTTATTAGGGACACTAAGCTTGCGCTTTCGCATACACACAACATTAAGGAATTTGGCATAAGCCGGAAGTTTCCTAATTGCTTCTAGTTACGGAAGGTTTATGGTAACTTTCTTAAAAACCTCCATTATGTCATTAAAGTTGGATTCATTCTTTGTTGGTACTAATAGCTGTGGAAATGGGGCTCTAGGCATAAAATAGGGCCTATCAGGAGCCGAATTGGCATCATCAGAGATTTTATCAGTCTCCTCAGCGATGGATGGTCCTGAGGGGTGAACTACAGTATGCTCACTATCGGGCATGGTTACCTGATTGTCTACTACTCTGCCACTCCTAAGGGATCTAACTGAATTCAAATAATGTGATAGTTTTTCGCCTACTTCATGAACTCCTCTAGGGTTTGTTTA
The DNA here is from genome assembly GCA_023531295.1 of Papaver armeniacum. Lineage (NCBI taxonomy): Eukaryota > Viridiplantae > Streptophyta > Magnoliopsida > Ranunculales > Papaveraceae > Papaver > Papaver armeniacum. The sequence goes on from JAJJWW010000381.1 coordinate 1,087,153, forward strand.
TGTTTGACTAGGGAACCTACCTTTTTCTCTCAAGGACTCATTTATCAGACTAACCTGATTTTTTTAACTCGGCAATAGCTTGACTATTTTCTTGCCTTATCCTGTTACTAGCCTCTACGCTTTGTGAAAGTGATTGGTGCATCTTTTCAGTGTTTCGAATAAATGAGGCAAGAGTTTCTTCTAGACTTAAAATTTTCTTATCGGACTGATTTTGAAACTGAGCTACTCCTGAAGGATTCTTAGTATAGCCAAAACCTGGGGGAGAATTCGAATTACTAAACTGACCTTGGTTCTGGTCCTTAGACCATGAGAGGTTCGGATGGTTTCTCCAACCAGGATTATAGGTTTCTGAATATGGGTCAAACTTTTGATGATTATAAAATCTAGTGTTATTATTATAAATAGCATTGGCTTGCTCTTCAATAGTCTGGCCTTCCCAAAAAGGATCCACTCTACCACTAGTGTGACCCAATTCTAAAGCTTTTAACCTTTTAGCTATTGATGCAATTTTGGCATCTGATTCAAATCCTCCTTCTAGCCTATTAACGTTTCCTCTTCCTAGAAGAATTGTTTTCTTGGGTTCCCTACTATTTTCCCATTGCTGGGTCTGTTCGGCGATTTCATGAAAATATGTCATTGCCTCATCAATTGTTTGGTTTTCAAACCCACCTGTACACATAGATTCTACTGTGGTCGTAGTGGAATAATCTAAACCCTCATAAAGGATCTGAACTAACCTAACCTTTTTTAGACCATGATGAGGACATTGGGCTAATAGATCATTGAACCTTTCCAAATACCTTACAAAGATTCTCCCTCCTGTTGAGAAAACGTGCATATTTGCGTCCTAATAGACGATGTTTTGTGCCTAGGGAAAAACTTGTTCAAAAAGGAAGATGTAAGTTGTTCATATGTTTCAATTGAACCAGAAGCCAAACTATATAGCCACGATTTAGCTTTATCTTTCAAGGAAAAAGGGAATAACACGAGTTTCAAAGCATCATCATCAAGGTTTCTAATCTTTAGGGTACTACAAATTTCCTCAAAGTCCCTAACATGGAAATATGGGTTTTCATTTTCTTTCCTAAGAAGATTGGGAGCATTTGTAAGGTCCCAGGTTTAAGTTCATAATTTGCTTCGTTTATTAACCTGATACACGAGGGACGAGTAGTCCTAGTCGGGTTCAATAAAGCTTTCAAAGTTGCCATTTCTGGCACTATCGGAATATTAGGGATTATCTCCTCAAACGGATGTTCAAACACAGACTCTTCAAAAATCGGACTTTCTAAATTGAGGTAATCGAGACGCTTAGAACTACTAGGTTTTTCTTTAACAAATCTACCTAAGGCGTCTTTTACGTTCAGGAATACACAAGAATTCAACAAAAATCTGTGCACATGCAGATGCTAAGCTCACTAATTTACCCAAAGGTACGAGGCTGTGGTTTGTGGACTTTCAGATGGTAACTCCCAAAAGGCCCAAGGCACGGGTTCAGCTTACTAATCCACGAGTTTTCCTAAACTCGGTGATCTGACGAGGGATGCAATTGGTGTGTGCAGTTGTGTTTTTTTTTATAATAAATAAAAATAAACAAGCAAGCAAGCAGCTAAAATAATTACAATTCCAAAAATAAATAAAAGCTTCCAAAATAAATATAACCAAAAATAAAAAACGTCTTGGATTTTCTGCACTTTTTATGGCAAGTCCAACTTTTCACCTCGTTCCAAGCAAAACCTGCACATCAAAAGCAAAAATACCCAAAGTAAAATCAAAGAAAATGAAAATATAAATAAAAATAAAAATCTAAACCCAAAACCTAAAAATAAAAATCTAAACCCAAAACCTAAAAACAAGTCCGCGTCGGCGGCGCCAAAAATTGATGAGTTTTTTATGCTGTTGTAGAAAGTGGTAAGAAAAGATGTCGTTCACTCAGACTTGTAAAGATACGTTTTAGATTCAAAGTAAAATAGAAAACTCAATCAAAGTTGTTATCAATATTTTAAAAAGCACCGAGACTCGGGATTCCATCATTGACCAATTAAGTGATTCAATTTAATCAATATTCATGCAATTCTTTGTGTTTGAAGTGATTCTAATTTATTGCCTCTAGTAGATTTTCGAAGTAACAATTGTAAACACTAAGCATGAAACATCAAAAGTCTTAAACTAAGCATGCTCCATCAAAACGAATCACAATCATTTAATAAAAAACAGTTTCCAATATTAGTTCCATGCAAATAATCATAAAAGAAATTGCAAAAATTAATTAAAGTAGAAATATACCACTTTTCATGGAACAATGGCTTCCTCTGTCGCCTCGGCTAAGGGGTTTAGCTCCTTATATTAACCACTTGCTCAAAATACATGTTTGTTGCTCCAAAGTTAATTAAAAAGAAGAGAAGGTATAAAATAGCGTGTTTGTAACAGTTATAATTGTTACAGAACCACTGTTACCAAGAACCTTAACACAGAACTGTTGCGAACTGGAATTATGTGTTACAGAAATTGTGACAAATTGATTAAATTTGAAAGAAAAGGCCACAGAATCTGCGACTGTCTCTTATTGTTGTTCTCTGGTTCTTCTTCCTCTCGCCTGTGTCTCTGCAACTCGATTGTTTCCTCTCTGAAATGCCTCTAAACCTCCCCAAAGTTCTCGACCCTCTCCTATGAATCTCCCCGCACCTATATATAGGAAACATGGCCAAAAATACTCGATAAATTCTCACAATATTTTCTTTTCCTCCACTCCAAGTTAAGGCTTTTTCTTCTCTCCAAATCTTCTCACGCGACATCCCAAGGCTCTCAAAACTTACCAAACTTGTCATATACGAATCCCAGAGAGTTTAACTTCCTTAAAAACACTTAACTTCCCAAAATTGAACCAAAAGAAACCCGATATATTCCAACTCTGTTTTGTCGAAGACCTTCTATATTTTTTTTTCAAATTCAAGATACGTACCAATTACCCATTTTCACTCCACATATCAATACCGGTCCAAATCCATCCAAAACCCCGACAGAATTTCCATTAAAACCGATAACATGACTCGGATATTCATCTTCCCCTGTTTCCTTCTAACTCGAGTTCTAGCCCAACTGGATCAAATATATCGACCATACCAGATCTGTTTAGCTCGAACATGTCCATTACAAATGATTTCAGCGATTGAATCTCTTTAAAATCGCCCCAAAATATCAACCATAAATCTGCAGGTCCGCTGGTTTATTTTCCCGCCAAAAACAGATTTGAATGATGAAGAAAGGATGCCCCTAACCAGAGTAGGGGTTCCGATAGCATGTGCCTTAGGGGGTATCCTGAGGGTGCCCCTTATCCAAACCGGGGGTCCGTTTAGCAAATGTTCTCCGGGGTGCCTTTGACAAATTTTCGAGGCGATTTTTCCAAAAATGTTTATTGGCCAAAAATATCTACACACACATAAAATACCATAATAAGTACAAAAATGAGCACTATCAAATTATAGAATCGAGACAAATTAGACACAAAAATGTGTCTATCAAGTTCTAGCTGGGGCATGGACCTCATATCAGGGATTCAGTTAAAGCTAAATTGGTACAATGCTAGGTCATGTAGTATTGATTCAAGCTGGATTACGCCGGGGTTTGCTTCAGGTCATGGGTGGCAGCAATTATTCTTAAATGTAGGAAGAAAGAGCCTGGGTAGGTACTTTGTGCTGGCAACTGAGTGTTTTATTGGGATTACCTAACATATCTTGAAGCAGCTAAACCTCTCTATGGTTAATGGCGTAACTAAACAGGGGAAAGAAGAGATTGTTAATTCCATGTTAACAAATCAAATTCGGAAATTCTCAACTCACGTTGCTACTACAGCTCCTAATTCAGTTAGAATACTTATTACCATATTTATTATGCACAATATTGAGATCTACAACGGAGGTGCTAATTGTTATATTTTCCTTGCACAAGTCTGGGTCATTATGCAAGTCAGTTACAGGGGAGAAATGAAGAAGTTTAATGCTAATGCCTCAACTGGTGATGGGAAAATATCACTTCCTCAAGGGTGTTATACCCAATGGCAGTGCTGTTTTGAAGTTAAAGCATATTCACATCTGTTACTATTTTCGAGAAGCAGGTACAACAACCTTGTTTTCCGTTAGTCGAGCTCATTTCACATCTACATCCTTGAGGTCAAGGATATTTTGGAGGAGTGGGTATTGTCATGTCCAATATCTTGTTGGTCACCCATATTACAAGGGCACTCTGGTGTAGTTAGTAATTAGTTAGTGAGTGTGTGTTTGACACGTGTGTTGGGACACTGCCCTAGTATGTAATGATTCTGTAATTCTCCTTGGAGATTATCGAATAGAATTTGTGTTTGAGTTTATCTCTGCCTCTCTAAGGTTTATCCCCAATCTCTACAGCGTAGATCCTGTAGGATTGAACCCCTAATTTGTTGTTTGTAGTGTAGATCACTACACTTTTGCACCATGATCACATTCATCGTTTCACATGATACTCTAGATTATTTTCTCATCGGTCCGAAATAGTATCCTCCTAAGATTAGTTCGAAAAGATATTCAACGTCATATCCATTGCGATAATTCAATCATTTGATTAAATTTTGCAGTTCTTCAGTGCCTTCATATCGAAGATTTCACTTGAATCGCAATGTCATCCATTGAACGAACATTTATTTTCCAAGCCGAAATGGCAAGGTTCATATTGCGTCTAATAGCTTAATTCTTTCGGGATTTGGTTTTCTTGCTTGCATAGCTAGTGCTTCTTACGGGAAAAACAATGATCAACTACTCCCGAAAAGAGTTGTCATACATCTACAACGACGTTTATCGATAGGTTGCATAAGGGGGGTTGTAGAAGATCCTCAATTCTTTACAACTCTTGACTAAAGTCGTAACATAGTTGTCGTTTAGTTTTGCACAATGCTTGCTTGATTGTGAATGTCTTTGAAAATTTCCTCTTGATGCCTAACACAACTCTTGTCTAGGTTGCGAAAATAACTCCTACACTACACTTGTTGGAGTTGTAGAAAATTTGTTGACAACTATGGTTAGAGTTGTATGTGAATTCTTTGACAACAATGACTAGAGTTGTATGTCATTTCCTTGACCACTTTTGTTTGAGTTGCAAGTCACTTCTTTAATGACTTTTTAGCGATTGTGGTTATTTTTGATTTGTGAAAAAAAAATAATGAAATTGGTCACAACATTCAAAATATACCAGCATTCATTCAAATGTAAACCATCAAAATGTGACAACATTCAAACACTTAAACCAGTCTTACATCTCGAGACTGCAAATTATTATAGCCATTCTTACTTGTGAACCTATCAACAATCTACAATGTAATCATTCAACAAATTGAGACTCCAACAAGTTATCTTACACAAGAAACTCCAGCAACACCATCTTCTTGACCTAGCTACTTTGTAGATAATCGCATCAACAGTCCTCAGCCTAGCTGCTCTAAGCACGCCATCACCTTCTCTTCTTCGCGATTGTCTAGATGCAACTTATTGACCATTCCACTGTACAAAGCTCTCTGCAATTCAGTGCCATAACCTCAAACCAAGAGCCTACATCATATACAACCAGCACCCATCATGTCATCCATTCCTTCAACACCGAAGTACCATGAACATCAACAACAATTTGCAACTGCAATAAGCAGACCCATTGAAACAACACCAATCTCTATCCCGAATATCACCCCTTCACATCTCCACCTCCCGTGACCTAAGCATACATCTAAGAAACCACATTTGCATCTCCTCCATGAGTTCATGACACAACCTCATCACCAACATCATTCCGATACATCCTGTTCCTTCATGCATCTAACCCTTGCACACACCCACTGTACCGGCACAACACCAGAGCATGCAATACAACCCCAACCTAGCAATTGCACACAACCTGCACAACACCCATCTCTCACAACAAGGTCACCAGAACCAACACCAAACTGCAGCTGCAACCAAACACAAGCTTGTTAAATGGGTGAATTAATAATTACAATATAAATAAAATTCAAGTTCACCTTGCTTTTATGCAGAAGTTTAAAGAATACAGTTTGCAGAACTATAAAAAAACAACTGAATTCTCCAAAAATTCTGGAGATTAGAGTTCATGTGCAAATTAAGTTGCTTCAATAGAAGTTCCATACTCAAGTATCACCAGAACTATGCAATTCAATTATACTCAACAAACACCAAAAATTTATGAAATCATATCAATGAAAACAAACAATACCCAATGCTTAGAACCCAAACTTATACATCAAAACTAATATAACTGGGATTGAAACTTACCAACGTAAGCTTAACGACCTGAGTAACAGAATCAGATTGAACCTACAAAAAATTTTGTGAAAAATGGTCAATTAATTGAGTTAAATCTTAATACAGAGTAGTCTTATATTACAATTGATGTCATAACCTAAAATGCCGTCCTCAAATATATTCACACACACACTTTTACATTTGAGAACACAAATTTTAGGCATATAAACTTATAACTTCGGCCTATCCAGTGCATATGCACCGGAGTTCGTTGTTACCAACCACTAGATTACTGAATCCACAAACTTAAAGATAGTTATGACCTGTGCCGGTGCGAAGCTAAATAAACAGACTAGATCACTGATTACCAATGCGGATCATCAAATGTCACAATACCCGATCACTTGACAAAACAAATCCCAACATATATCAAATAGCTTCATAATTCAAAAATCTACAAAAATTGTTTGTTAAGATATGTTGCTCTTTTGGTCAAAGCAACAACTAGGAGAGAAAATGCAATGAATGTATTCAGACCTACTAGCTGGGGGATGTACCCTTGCTGCGATGCAATAAAACAGGGTTGGTGGCATCTGGTGCAAGTTGAACACTAACATTAGCAGTTGAACTAAAAAACGAGCAAAAGAATTATGGTAAAATTTGTAAAGATTAACCGAACAATAATTTGGATAAGTACTTATGCCCTGGGTTATAACTTTTGCCTATGCAGTCCATCAGGGAATTTGCACCAGAGTTCATTATTGCCAACCACTAGATAACTGAATCCAAAAATTTAAACACAATTGTGACCCAACTTTAGATGATCAACAACATGTATAAGTACATTTTCCTTTGGCTATCCTGTGCCTGTGCGACAGCTAAATCGGATGTTAAGACAAATAAATAGACTAGATAAGTAACAGTGGTGGCACATCTTTCACTTAAGATCAAAGCACATTACCAATTCATAATATAAAATCTACAAAGATTCTTTGTATAAGGTAAGCCCAGCAGGAAATTCAAATCCATGTGTATCAACTGATCGGAAGCCAACTCCTCTCCTTTTTTGAAACAGACGTTAATCCACACCTCTAGTATAATGAAACTAAAATAATACACTTCTTGTGCTATTTCTATATACCTAAAACTACAGCTTTTCCAAACTTGAATCTCCTTTGACTTTAGATTCGAACTGTTCTGAACTAATTTTTTAAGCAAACAAGTTAATGACTAATTTCTCTCCTGCTGAAATTCTTTAAAACATAGTGCTAGTTTGTTAAAAAATCTCTGAAAGTACGTTTGCATCAAGTACTTGTTCTATTGGAGTAAATCAGTTTTAAATCTATGAGAAGCCATTTGTAAGTAAGAAGCAAACCAGATGACTGTAAAGAAGCAACCTTCTGTAGCTGTTTGTTGATACTTCTGTAACTGCTTTAATATAACTGGGATTGAAACTTACCAACGTAAGCTTAACGATTCGAGTAATGAGTAATCGATTGAACCTACAAAAGAAGACCTAAAGCGATTCTGAAGTATCAACAAACAACTATATAAGGTCATCAAACTAAACAACCTAAATCAACAAATTGGCATCCCAAACAGGGCGCAGACAGGTACTTACCAACATACCAACAACGGTATCAGGATTCTTCTCATTAGTAGCTTCAACAGCAGAATCAGCTTGAGCCTACAAAAAAGGACACCAGAGCAGTTATGAAATTAGCTTTTAAGTTATCCAAAACAACTTAACTTAACAATCACTTACTAGATCAATCTTTGAAGTTCATAACGTGCGAGAATTTAATCAAATGATAATTGGCGATTGCTGTTGGAGTCTATCTTGACTGAGTTTAATTCTTGAAACTCCAGCAAATCTTCACCAATTTAAAATATATCCGGCCATAACAGCAACATCAAACCAACATCATCTCCTCAAGCCAACAACATATTCATCATTCCGTAACTGCTCAATCCCATCTGCAGTCTCCATTATCAGCGACACTACCACCTCCATCATTCCACAGAGTATAAAAAATCCCTAAATCCCCACAAAAATAAACCTTATCTTCATCAATCATATCAGTATCACCAATAAACCGGAGAAAATCAGAATCAATCAAACCCATCTCTTCGAGTATTTTCTTTGCTCAAATCCGTCAAACCTATTAACTCAACATATCAGACCAACAACACCAATCTTCTAATTCATCACCAACAGCTCCAGAATCATCTTCCTATCAGCACCAGAATTCAATTCCGCAACCACTAAATCACCTACTGAGATAATAGGTTGAAAAAGTTGGTTTGATTTTGGTTGAAGAAATAATAGGGTATTACTGAAATTTGGTTGAAGAAACTGGTTAAGGCTAATAGGGTTTTACTGAATAGAGATGGAAGAATTGAGTTCTGTGATGAAGATTTGAAGCAATTTAAGATTAGGAAAATTGGGTTAGGGCTGAATTTCTGAATGGTTAGAGATGGTGAGCTAATTCCACAAAATCCTCTCTAATTCCAAACCTAGATCAACCTCAGACAACGACTTGCTCTTCTCAGATTCAAATCTAAACCCATTTAATTCACGACATCAAAGTTTAAATCAAAACCCCATATCGAACCAGCAACTGGTAGCAGCACAATTCATGTCTTCCCTGAGTCTGTGTTCTTCCCGACCAAGACCTAACCTAACCTAGGAATTAGGATTTCATATAAAAGAATTAAGGTTTTTGAAGAGATTTGGTGAAGCGGGTGAAGAGAGGGAGAGGAGATGGCGATGATGAGTAAAGATGGGTTGAGTGGATTAGATTTTCTCAAGTAATGCCGCCGGTCATCTGTGGAGAGACGAAGAGCAGAGGAGATGAAGATAGAGTTCGAGTGGTTGAGGAGGGTTTGTGATGCTCATACGGACAAAACCAAGAATGGATGAATGAAAGTGATGGACGGACCAGATTTCGTTTGATCTACTCATACGGATTGAGGAAAGAATCTGACGGTTGAGATTGTATTTGTGATGCTCATACGGATTGAGAGCATGTGTGTTTCTCTTTGTGTTAATACGAACTCATTTATTCGGTTTATTATCAACCTTCGACATGAAAAAAAAATCCAAAAAAAATATTAATAAATTTAGGACGTTGTTATCGACATTCTGATATAAAAAATCCAAAAAATGTATAAGAATGAATCGGGAAAATGTAAAATAAATTCGATAATTGGTGTGTTTCTTTGTGCTTTCTCTTTGTGCTTTTGTGCTTTCTCTTTGTGCTTCCGGTTTGAATTTCGACTACTCACATAAATCACGAAGCAATTTTGACTAGTCATACAAGTCATGAATAAGCTCCGGGTTGGCTATAACTTCAAACTTAGCAGGATACAACATCGAAATCGATAAATGTGAAGCTCCGTATCAATTCGAACTTCAAATGTGGTATAATGGCATACAAACTATGAACCAAGAAGCTCCGGGAGGGTTCAGACTTCAAACTTAGCATGATACATCATCGAAATCGATTAATATGAAGCTCAATGTCGAGTCGAACTTGAAAAGTGGTATTACGGCATAAAAAATATGAACCAAGAAGCTCTGGGAGGGTTGAGACTTCAAATTTAGCATGATACATCATCGAAATCGATAAATATGAAGCTTAGTGTCGATTCGAACTTCAAAAGTGGTATAACTGCATACAGAATATGAACCAAGAAGATCTAAGAGGGTTCAGACTTCAATCTTAGAAGGATACATCATTGAAAACGATAAAATTAGAAGGGTTCATACTTCAAACTTACAGGTAAGATTCCTTTGGAATATTCCTTGAAACCTTAAACAAACCCAATTCTGGAATATTCTATGCATACCCTGGCTCCGAGATCGAAACCTGGTCGTGAGTGGACTACTATAAGTCGGAAACTTGGTAAAAACGATGGATCCATCCATTTACAGGTAATATTCCTTCATAATATCCCCGAAACCTTAAACAAACCCTATTATGGCATAATATACGCATATCTTGGGTTCGAGATCGAAACCTGTCCGGGAGTGGACTACTATAAGTCGAAAACTTGGTAACAACGATGAATCCATCCAGTTACAGGTAAGATTGCTTCGAAATATTCCCTGAAACCTTAAACAAACCCTATTCTAGCATAAAGTACGCATACCTTGGCTCCGAGATCGAAACCTGTCCGGGAGTGGACTACTATAAGTCGGAAACTTGGTAAGAACGATGAATCCATCCATTTAAAGGTAAGATTGATTCGAAATATTCCCTGACCATATTCTGGCCTATTGTATGCATACCTTGGCTCCGAGATCGAAACCTGGCCGGGAGTGGACTACTATAAGTCGGAAACTTGGTAAGAACAATGAATCCATCCATTTACAAGTAAGATTGCTTCGAAATATTCCCTGAAACCTTAAACAAACCCTATTCTGGCATAATGTACGCATACCTTGGATCCGAGATCGAAACCTGTCAGGGAGTGGACTACTATAAGTCGGAAACTTGGTTAGAACGATGAATCCATCCATTTACAAGTAAGATTGCTTCGAAATATTCCCTGAAACCTTAAACAAACCCTATTCTGACATATTGTATGCATAATCTGGCTCCGAGATCGAAACCTGGTCGTGAGTGGACTATTATAAGTCGAAAACTTGGTAAGAACGATGGATCCATCCATTTACAGGTAAGATTCCTTCATAATATCCCCGAAACCTTAAACAAACCTTATTCTGGCATAATGTACGCATACCTTATTTTCGAGATCGAAACCTGTCTGGGAGTGGAATACTATAAGTCGGAAACTTGGTAAGAACGATGAATTCATCCATTTACTGGTAAGATTGCTTCGAAATATTCCCCGAAACCTTAAACAAGCCCTATTCTGACATATTGTATGCATAACTGCTCCGAGATCGAAAACACAGTCGTGAGTGGACTATTATAAGTCGAAAACTTGGTAAGAACGATGGATCCATCCATTCTGAGTAAGATTCCTTCATAATATCCCCGAAACCTTAAACAAACCTTATTCTGGCATAAAGTACGCATACCTTATTTTCGAGATCGAAACCTGTCTGGGAGTGGACTACTATAAGTCGGAAACTTGGTAAGAACGATGAATCCATCCATTTACTGGTAAGATTGCTTCGAAATATTCCCCAAAACCTTAAACAAGCCCTATTCTGACATATTGTATGCATAATCTGGCTCCGAGATCGAAACCTGGTCGTGAGTGGACTATTATAAGTCGAAAACTTGGTAAGAACGATGGATCCATCCATTTACAGGTAAGATTCTTTCATAATATCCCTGAAACCTTAAACAAACCTTATTCTGGCATAATGTACGCATACCTTATTTTCGAGATCGAAACCTGTCTGGGAGTGGACTACTATAAGTCGGAAACTTGGTAAAAACGATGAATCCATCCATTTACTGGTAAGATTGCTTCGAAATATTCCCCGAAATATTATGGAAATTGTGAAAATGACCAAACTAACCTTATCGGAAATAAGTAAAGTAATTCTTACAGTCTGTGAAAATGACCATATTACCCTTATTGGAAAAAAGTGGAATAAATATTATGGAGACAGTGAAAATGACCATACTACCCTTGCCGGAAATAAGTAAAGTAAGTGTTACCGATTGTGAAAATGACCATATTACCCTTATTAGAAAAAGTGCAATAAATATTATGGAGTGTGAAAATGACCATACTACCCTTATCGGAAATAAGTATAGTAAATGTTACAAACTGTTAAAATGACCATATTACCCTTATTGAAAAAAAGTGCAATAAATATTATGGAGACTGTGAAAATGACCATACTACCCTTATCGAAAATAAGTAAAGTAATTCTTACAGACTGTGAAATTGACCATATTACCCTTATTGGAAAAAAGTGAAATAAATATATGGAGACTGTGAAAATGACCATACTACCCTTATCAGAAATAAGTAAAGTAATTATTACAGATTTTGAAAATGACCATATTACCCTTTTTGGAAAAAAGTGCAATAAATATTATGGAGACCGTGAAAAATGACCAGACTACCCTTATCGAAAATCAGTAAAGTAAATACTACAGACTGTGAAAATGACCATATTACCGTTATTGGAAATAAGTACAATAAATATTATGGAGAATGTGAAAATTACCAAACTATCCTTATTGAAAATAAATAAAGTAAAGGTTAATATTCTTCTAAGTTGGGTTTGTTTTGTTATATTGTCACTCTAGAATGTAGATTTAAATCACTCTATATATTACATTCTATACTTTGGTTTGCTATGCTATGTTGTTTAACCGTGTCTATATTTAACAATGCCTTGTATGTTTCAGGCAAAGTGGCGCATTTGTTGGTCTTTTTTTTAAGGCTCAGTTTGAAATTTTCTTATATATAAAAGTAGATGTAAAATATAATCATATATTTAAATGTGAAAGGATGGTTGGAATACCTCACTCCTCATGTTTTTTTTCAAGATTTTTTTTTTTACAACTCTTATAAGGGTTGTGATAGTAATAATAAAAAAAATAAGACAAACCTACCAATATTGAGAGGAAGGAAGGATGGTTCGGAGCTTGTGCTAACACCTAGTTGGCTTGTGTTCGAATCTCTCAAACACCAATGATATTTTTTTTTATCTTCAACAACCCTTATAAGTGTTGTCGTATAGTTATTCACTACCTTAACGAGATGAGTTGTTAAAGTCTAAAGGTGGTCACTACTCTTTTCACAAAAACGTTGTGATTTTGATTCTCGTCACGACTCTTTGGTCCTAAGAGTTGGACGGTTTTATACTTTGACAACTTTTGTTTGACAAAAGTTGTCAAACATACCACCTTTCACAACCTTAAATATACGAGTTGTGAAGTTACAGTTGTAGATTACTGTTTTTCCCGTAGTTATAATGGGTGCGTAACAAATTTTGAATCTTTGATGTGTGGTGGCAAGAATTATACAATGTTTTGATATATTACTAATTATCATTTTATAGGGGTCATTTGAGCATTTGCCAACTTAACTGTTCCACTGCAGGATGGCAGTGGGCAAATTTTCTCATTTACCCACCTCACGGTCCTTGGTCTAAGATTATTCCTCTCTAGCTCTGAACTAGCTCTGAAACTAGAAATACAAGGTTCCGCACAAGAAAAAATCAGAAAAGACCAACAACAAAAAAACCTGTAAATAAATCCATCTAAATAAAAATGAAATCTCTAAACATTTCTACAACATCATCCGCTCATCCTTCTTCTTCTCTTCATCGCCATTGTCATCGTTTATCACCTGCATCATTTTCTGTTACTAACTCCGTTGACTTTGTTTCCGGGTTTAGTTCTCATAATCAACCGAGTCTCTTCAGACAGACCCAATGTTCATCAACCGTGTCAAAATGCTCAGTCTCAACTATTGTCTCTTCTCCAGCAATAGTTGATGATGATGATAAGTTGAAGTTCATGGAAGCCTCAAAAAAATGGAACTTGATACCGCTCTACCGGTGTATATTTTCGGATCAATTGACTCCCATACAGGCTTACAGATGTCTAGTTAAAGAAGAAGATGACAGAGATGCTCCTAGTTTCATTATGGAATATGTGCAACAGGGCTATGAAAACACACATGTTGTAAGCTTAATTCATTGTTTGCTCTCATCACCATTCATCTTTTTCGATCAAATAATGTGGGTGTTGTTAATTTGATTTGTGTTCATAGGGGCGTTATAGTTACGTTGGAGCTCAACCAACAATGGAGATAATTGCTAAAGAGACCTCAGTAACTGTAATGGATCATATCAAAGGGACCAAAACAGAGAAGATCGTTGAGAATCCAATGGAAATCCCAAAGACATTAATGGAAGAATGGTCTCCGCAACTTCTTCATGAACTTCCTCGGGCATTTTGCGGTGTGTTATAACTTTGATCTTTTAAATGTTAGTGCATTTTTTTTTTATTATTTTTTTGCAACAAAAAATCTTTATTATTTCGATAAGTTGAAAATTGTTGGATATTTTCTTCTATGCAACCGATGTTGACCTACATTACGTCTATCAAAGAAACAAGAAGATTAAAGTAACTAAGTATAGATCGAGTCGAGTATTGGATACTCTGTCCTTAAGACGAAATTCGCCCCACTCCGGTGCTAATGGGTTTTAGATGCGAAACGTCTCCCAGGATACAACGATCTTTCTTCCTCGAGTAGAAGCACTCCAAACTCAAGGAAACAGCGAACCAAAGTTAGTGTTTATCTCTCAATACTATGACAACAATGAATGGAAGTGAAATCAGATTTTTGTGTGTGCTTTTCTTGTATGTAGAATGAAACTAGAGTGGGGTTTATATACTTGATTGGTGTCTCTTAGGAAAGGGCATAGTGTCTCTTCGCCAAGGGTCACATCTCTTTGTAAGAGTCCTTTCATGGAGAGTCACAACTCTTGGAAAGAGTCCATTCATAGAGGGTCACTTCTCTTGGAAACAACCCTTCAATTACAACTAACATAATTTCTATTCAAAATTTCCAACAATCCCCCACATTTGAATAGAACTTCTAAGAATGCAAATGTTTATGCAGACACTAAAGAGAGATAAAGTGAAAAGTCATTGCATGGGGATAGGTAGCTTTTGGCTTTGAACCTTCCTTAGTGAATAACTATCGGATTTACTCGCTAACCAGTGAACGCGATGTCTTGAACTGTTCAGCTTTTAATGTAAACCAAGACAATAGTTATCACACAATGCCTTTTCTCACTAATTTGGTTCTACGGTTGTGTTCATTTCGGCCCTGAACAAATCCCGGATTCATGAGTGCTCTAGGAAATTAAAGCCTTATAAAATTTCCATAGAATCGGCCACAATTCTACACTCACATAGGTGATGTCCCATTAAGAATACCCTGTAGTATCCCACTTGTAAATACAAGATATAGGCATCATTAAAAGCATAGCTTATCCTAAAACACATTTCAGGAAATACACTGTCTCATCATAGGAATAGGATGGAGTTTTATCTCCACAGTGTTCACTCCGAGTTATACATAACTTAGTTGTCCCTTTTGAACCTAGATCTTGGGATCTCCAGTCAACTAGGTTGGGTTACCATTATGTCACTCTTAATTGTAGGCTTTAAATTAACCTATTCCCTCGATGAACACATTATCTCTAGTCATCAAATATATTTTCACGCGCGGTCCTCTAAGACTATTTACTAGAGACTCATTACTATTTGTAGCACTATTACAAATCATTGTAATTTCTTTTCTAATTGTGTATGCTACAAATGATATCCAAAAATCATGTCTTTACAAATTCACGTCCATATGTGCATGCACCAGTGATTATGTAACTACTCTCTTGATATTAGGTTGGCCACCCCTAATCATCTTAGAAACATATCACTATTAATCCAATTAATTACGTAGCTACTTCCACGACATGATTTAGCGGACTTAAAAATCACACGCCCCCACATTTCATGAACAATCCATGACTTTCATGAACCATGAACACAAATGTGTATATGCGCATTTCTCAGTTACCTGTAACAACAAAACTGGAGCAAGTTAAGTTGTTCCAAAACTCTGTGATAAAATGCGGAGATATCATGAGACTTTACCGGTTCCCTGTCCTAATTATATAATTCTTATCACAAGAATTTTAGAACTACATATATCTTCGAAAGTTCGACTTCAAGGCGTCGTTTCGGACTTTCCAAGGATATAAGTGATGTCCTTGTAAGATTTCACTCAAATCCTCTTGAGATCGACGCTCAAAACGTCAGTCATTAGAAAGCCATTCTAATCGACATTTTACACATGCCAAGAAGCACCTCTGTTTTTATGTATCACTTATTTGAAAGGAACCCCATATTTGAAATCCAAATGCAAATGTTCAAAGAACTACAACTAGGATGTTTCTTCTCTTGAAATTGTATAGCCTTAAACATATGCAACAACGTAGTAGTTTTGAAGAGCAGAAATATGAGACATCAAATGAGACAATGATACATTTTCAACTTGCAAATCACATGGGCATCCTTCTGATTAAGTTCCTTTTAGAAAAAGAAACTTGAATTTCCATCTTTTAGGAAATTAACATCTTTAAGTGACGTTCCAGGTTTCACCCATGAAGATTCTCTGATCTACCACTAGTGTCTCAGCAATTTTCTACTTCTTTCGAAAACAACTAATCTTTGTGGACAAAATAGTTATGGTCGGAACTATTTTTCCTTGCACCGTTTGGCAGTGTTCTTAAACTTTGGATCAAAGTCTCGTCCTCTGGATCACGTACACTTTAAAACGAATTTGGCGTAACAAAAAATTGTAAATTAATGGCGACCTTGCCATTAGATTCTTGAGATTTTTGGTACAACTGCAATGCACTTTTGGAGTGAGTGCTTTTGGAAGTCGCATCTTAACTCCGATGGGAGATTCTCAGAAAGAAATGGTAGTCCGTTTGCTTCAATCTCTACGGCTACTGCAACTCTTCTCCCCATTCACTTGTTCCAAATAGTTCTAATGATCCTGCTTGAAATGAAACATACAATTAGTAATGATCTCAATTAATGGCTACAGACAAATTCCAAACAAACCCAAATGAAAAAAAAATGTAAGGCAGAGATACTATATGAAAACGACGTTAATTAAATAACGTGGCTTTCAAACTAAACCGTCAGTTGGTGCTCAACACTAAGTTGGATTTGCTTGCTTCCACTTTAAATTAATTAGATCCAAGCGTCGCCCAATGGACCAAACATAGAACGTACAGAAGAAAGAAGGAGATAAAGAAACTTTGTTATTCAATTTCCAACTGTAACCGTCGTAGCCCAACCAATCGTCGCCTAATACTAACAGGCATTCCGAAGAAAAGAAGAAAATAAAAGAAAATTTCGTCTTAAGATTGTTGGATATTTTCTTCTATGCAACCGATGTTGACCTACATTACGTCTATCAAAGAAACAAGAAGATTAAAGTAACTAAGTATAGATCGAGTCGAGTATTGGATACTCTGTCCTTAAGACGAAATTCGCCCCACTCCGGTGCTAATGGGTTTTAGATGCGAAACGTCTCCCAGGATACAACGATCTTTCTTCCTCGAGTAGAAGCACTCCAAACTCAAGGAAACAGCGAACCAAAGTTAGTGTTTATCTCTCAATACTATGACAACAATGAATGCAAGTGAAATCAGATTTTTGTGTGTGCTTTTCTTGTATGTAGAATGAAACTAGAGTGGGGTTTATATACTTGATTGGTGTCTCTTAGGAAAGGGCATAGTGTCTCTTCGCCAAGGGTCACATCTCTTTGTAAGAGTCCTTTCATGGAGAGTCACAACTCTTGGAAAGAGTCCATTCATAGAGGGTCACTTCTCTTGGAAACAACCCTTCAATTACAACTAACATAATTTCTATTCAAAATTTCCAACAAAAATTTCGCTGAAAAATAATTAGATGATAATTTTCTAATCAATCTGTGGAGGTTAGTTTTCTTATATCAACAATGACAACAAATACAGGCGGATGGGTAGGATATTTTTCATATGATGCAGTCAGATACGTAGAAAAGAAAAAACTTCCATTTTCCGCCGCACCTAAAGATGATAGAAACCTCCCAGACATCAGTTTAGGCCTCTATGACGATGTCATTGTTTTTGATCATATTCAAAAGGTAAATTTACTTCTACTTATTGTGAGTTAGATTTCAAAAGACCTAGTTTAGCTGTGCATCTAAAATTGTCACGCGACCAGAAAATTTATGCAGTTCATTGGGTGCGGTTAGATAATTACTCGACTGCTGAGAAGGCTTACGAAGATGGAATAAACAAACTCGAAGATTTAGCATCCAAAGTATTCAACATTGATCCGTGAGTATAGATATATAATTAATGCTGAATAATCTTCTTCCTACGCATAACATTTTCTAAATTTTGATTTTGTTTGTCTTATTAGGCCAAAGCTGTCGGCAGGTTCAGTGAACTTAAGAACTCCACATGTTGCCCCGATTTTCAAAATTGCATCATCAATGAAACCAGAAGAATACAAGGATGCAGTTGTAAAAGCGAAAGAGCATATCGTGGCTGGAGATATTTTTCAGATTGTGTTAAGTCAACGTTTCGAGCGTCGTACTTACGCTGATCCGTTTGAAGTATATAGAGCACTGAGAGTTGTCAATCCCAGCCCTTATTTAAGTTATATACAGGCAAGAGGTTGTATTCTTGCCGCATCAAGTCCCGAGATTCTCACACGCGTGACGCAAGTAAGCTAGCAGTTCAACAATACATGCGGCACAAGTTTGTTGTTCGAAAACTATTTATAATGTACGACTGCATTGTTTTGTTTTGACAGCGGAAAATTATAAGCAGACCACTTGCCGGGACAATTCGAAGAGGGAAGACAGAAGTGGAAGATAAGATGCTAGAGAAGGAACTTCTTGCAGACGAAAAGGAATGCGCTGAACACATTATGCTCGTCGATTTGTCAAGAAATGATATTGGTAAGGTATCAAAGGCAGGGACTGTCAAGGTAGAAAGGCTTATGAATGTTGAACGCTACTCCCATGTCATGCACATCAGTTCCACGGTAACAGGAGAGTTGCTCGATGACAAGAATTGTTGGGATGCATTAGAATCTGAATTACCACTAGGAACAGTTACTGGGGCTCCCAAGGTGAAATCCATGGAAATAATAGATGAATTAGAGTTCACAAGACGAGGTCCTTACAGCGGTGGATTTGGATATGTTTCGTTCTCGGGTGATATGGACATTGCAATCGCAAAGCGTACGATTGTATTCCCAAATGTTCCTGGGATTAATGGATACAAAGACGATGATAATAGTACGCCGAAGATGAGAAAGGAATGGATAGCACATTTTCAAGTAGGATCAGGAATAGTAGCAGATAGTGACCCTGATCGGGAGCAAAGGGAATGTGAAAATAAAGCTGCTGGTCTCATTCGCGGAATTGAACTTGCAGAATCAACCTTTATTTATAACAAGCCATGTTGAGATGCCAGGGAGTTCAGTTTCATTTTCACCATGCATCATCCCCACTCGAAAAGACTTGAACACTCATCTCCTGTGCAAGTTACGCAAACCCTTTTAGATTTTTTATTTTTTTGGTATATGGTATTTAGTGATGGGGAAATTTAATAAAAGAAGCTATGTTTTTCCCTAGGGGTTAAAATGCTTGTTTCACATGCTAAGTGTAATCGTACATGGTTCATACGAAAAATGAGTTAGGCTATATAGAATTATAAGATGAAGTTTTCATTAGTTTTTACTACTCTCAATCAGTGTACTATCATAAACATCACATTTTAATTCTAGTGATAATATTTTGAGGAAATAAATTTGACACTCAAATAAAAATCCGGTCAATTTTCAACTGCTAATTTTCAACATAATAGACGCTAGTGTTATATGTCACAGAATGTGCTCGATCTTAGTAGGAACATAGATCTTTGTAAGAGGAACATATCTCCCAAATATCAGTTTCAAATCCGTCACCGTTAAAATTTTATTAAGAAAATATCACTCAAAGTGTGAGATAGTGTGAATATAACAGTGCGAGTGGATCCTTCCTCTATATTGAATTTGTAAGTACCCATTTTATCATGAACATGTAGAGTGGCTGTGAGACCAGTATTCCTTCACAAGTTGCCCAAACAACGATCCTTCTTCCGCTATCAAATTCATTGGTTCATCGTACTCCACAATTTTCCCTGTACAACAACGGAAAACAGTTCTGGTGATCAGTTTTAAGCCTATTATCTGATTGCATAATTACTGTTATCTCATTGGCGTACACCGGAAGAAGGTATCACTGTCTGATGTTAATCGTAAACATTCAAAGAAAATTCTCTTAATGGATAATTCTATTTTACACATTACAAGAGTGTATAAAACCCACCGTCACATAAGCCGAGGACCATTGTACTGTCCATAACAGTAGGTATTCTATGGGCCACTGTAATAACAGTACAATTTTCGAATTCTGTCCTTATGGTTTTCTGAAGAGTGTAGTCTGTTGCGCTGTCGATTGAAGCAGTAGCTTCATCAAGCACCAATATCTGGCTCCTCCTTAACAGAGCTCGCCCAAGACAAAACAATTGCCGCTGTCCCATGCTCCAGTTTGCACCGTCTTGTTGAACTGCATGCAAATGCTGAATGATCATACATGGATCCTGGGAAATACAATTAAAGAAATGAATCAAAATTAAAGAGATTGATATTTTGCTCTCAATAAATACCTGAACTATCCAAACCCTCATCTGTATCTTGCACTATCTCTCGTAGCTGACATTTACCAAGAACCTGCATATATGTATTGGAACATCCTATTAGTCATGTGGTTTTCGAACTAAATATAACATCTCCTCCAATTATAAAAAAAAATAAACACAACGTGTAAGCAGCAAAAGTATATACCTCCCAAATTTCCTGGTCCACGTGTAGAGATAGGGGATCTAAATTGTATCTGACAGTACCGTTAAAGAGTGTAGGATCTTGAGGGATGATCCCTAACCGAGATCGTAGATCATGAAGCCCAATAGTTGAGATGTCAATGCCATCAATGATGATTTTCCCCCCTACTGGTTCTACTAGTCGAAATAATGCACCTATTAGAGTTGACTTCCCACTTCCTGTTCTACCAACAATCCCAATCTTGTGGCCTCCTTCGAATATGCAACTAATTCCTCGAAGAACAATTGGAGTGTTCAGCCTATACCTCATCTGCTTGATATATATCATGTTTCTTAGTATACTGAACTTTCACTAGATGTGATTGTAGATAAATTTAACTTCCTTTACTTAATTTACGTACCTTCAAATCGTGGATCTCCACTCTACCAATCGCAGGCCAACTGGGCATGGGTCGATTTCCTTCAATGAGTTCTGGAGCTTCACTGCGAATGTGCATGTACTGGTTGAACCTTTCTAGAGAAACCATATAGTTTGCTAGTGTGCACTTGTTTTGAACAGCAACAACTAGGAAATGGTTCAATGAAAGACCATAAGACAATGCCATCCCGATAAATCCTGCCATAAGAAAGATTGGTCATCAAATTGTTTCATTATTCAACCTCCCATATAAGATTTTGTAGTTGAATTACGAACCCTCATTTTTATTGAACAGTAAAACGTTTACCATTGGATTAATCATGTAAATAAATGTGTGCGAAAGACGGGCATAAAAGGTAAAACCCAAACCTACCTGAACCGAAAATTTTCATAGGAAGTAAAACTATCACCAGGACTGAGCAGCAAAGAATAATTGCGCAAACCATTTCCAAACGCTGGATCAACCACTCATTTGCGGAAGATATATAAAAAGATGGACCACAATTTTTGTCAATGAGTTCAAGATTCTCAGTGAAGAATCGGTTTTCCTCCTCAAAAGCTCTAATTGTCATAGCTCCAGCTATAGATTCACCCAGATGGCTTGCTAGCATTGACTTGGTAGTTCCACTCATCCGCATGAACTCTTTTGCAGAAGCAGAATAGTATCTCTATCGGGTTTAAGGAAACATTCTGACATAAGTTACTTATTTACCAAAACAAATAAATTCAGTGAAAATGTAAAATGAAATTATGAAGAGGAGTTTGTTGGATTTTTACCTGTAACAGAATCACCATAAATACCAACGGTATAGAAACAAACAAAACCTGCCATGTAATAACAGCTACTACTCCAAGATTGATACAAGTACTAGCACTACTCATAGCAGCAACAACGAAGGTAGGTGGGATATCAAGGTCTATAATACTCAGATCAGAAGAGACCTATATACACAAAAGAAAAACATAAGTATCATAAGGTTATTAAAAGAAGTGCACTTGATTCGACAATTCTAACTAGGGGTTCTTACATACCCGACTAAGTATCCTTCCCAAAGGTGTAGATTCATAAAACGCTACTGGAGCATGAAAAAGAGAGTTCAGTAGCTGATCAAATAGTGACTTAGAAGAAATTATGCCCAAAGCAACGGTAGAAAGAGATCTAAAGAATACAAAGAACATGGAGCTACATCCAATCAGAGTGTACACCAGGATCAGTCGCAATTGGGTGACGTGAGCGTTCTGCACATTAGCAGCCATCCAATAGTTTTGTAATACTTGGCCAGCAAAAAATATGATTTGGCTTAGGACAGCTATGGAGAAGTAAATGAAGCTTTTGTTTTGATTCAAATACTGTATATATGGTTTTAATCCTGCAGTGTCCCTGTTTTCTCTCTCTTCTTGCTCAATCAGCTGATGCTCAACTGACTCTTTTAACTGATTTCCACAATAAGTTTTTCCGGAATAGGTGTCACATTTTCCGGAAGAAGTTACTACATGAATGTGTCTTTCCGCAGTAGTTGTAGCTTTGTGTGCATGAACAAGGTCACAAAAAGATTGACTAGAAGACAACAATGTATGATATGAAGCCGCATGTTGGATTTGCCCACCTGACATCAACTGGTAGGAAAATAGAAACTGTTCAAAATATGATATGAAGCCGCATGTTGGAATATTAGCACAGATATAATTGTCTGACTGAGGCAGTTGAAACTTAACATATAAAAACAACCTGCAGCTTAAAGTAATTAACATTTGTACTAACCAAAATAGAATCAAATGCAGGAAGGAAGTCAACTTGATGTGTGACAAGTATAATTGTCTTCCCCGATAGAGCTCCCATTATATATTCCTGCATGAAAACTCAAGTTAGCTTTCCATAGGAGCCAAATAAAAAACATAAAACACCGAAAGTATAACAGAATTGGGAAATCACATTAAATATGTTTGTAGCAGTATGGGCATCAACAGCACTAAATGGATCATCCAGAAGATATACGTCAGCATCCTGATAGAGTGCACGAGCAAGTTGAATACGCTGCTTCTGGCCACCACTCAAATTGATTCCTCTTTCTCCTATTTCAGTTTGATCACCAAATGGTAGCATGTCAAGGTCCTTCACCAGTGAACACTTTTCTATTGTTTCTTGGTATCTTTGCTTATCCATGGTGCAGCCAAACAGAATATTGGCTTGTATACTTCCAGACTGAATCCATGCCATCTGAGAAACATAAGCGATCTTCCCATTAACTTGAACCTGTAAAATGGTAGACGGAAAAGGAAAAAAGAACTAACCTCATTAATCTTCTTATTATTTATACTTTTTAATTACAAGGGAACTAAGAAAAAATTTGGATTGTACGAGTATTCCAGAAACTCAAGGAACTTGTATAAGAAAATTTGACCCACTTCATATGGATAGCGTCTATAAGAAGAAAGTAAATGTATTAGACAAGTGTTTAGTCTCAAAGAATTAACCTCCTAACATAACTATGATTAAGACATACTTTATCTTAACAACATTTACTGTGGGGTGATGGGAACTCACCATTCCCTCCAACTTAGGAACTTCTCCAAGTAGTGCTGCTAAAAGAGTTGATTTACCTGCACCAACTTCCCCACAGATGGCCACTTTTTCACCAACTTTAACCTCTAAATTTATGCTCTTTAAGGTAAGCATTGATGGATTATCTTCCCATGAGAGATTAGCTGAACTGATATAAATGGCGTGTTTATCTTGCTTTGTTCGTTCCAGCTGCCTAACTTCTTTACACTCTAACTCAGGTGCTGCAAGAAACTCTACAATACGTCTAAATGCAACTTTTACATGAATGATCATTGCAATGATATCTGGAGTCAGTCTAATGGGTTCCTGAACAATGCGTAGAGTTGCCACAAAAGTGAAGACATTTGTAGCGTTGAGAGGAATTCCAATAACATAACAAGCAACAAAAGTTGCAGAAGAAACCAATACGGGTGAGATCCAAAACACACATACCGCATATCCCATCAGCAGCTGAGTAACTTTCAAAACCTTGACCTCCTCTATCCTCAATCTTCCAATAACAGATTTGAAAGACATCTCCCAAGCATAAAGCTTCAAAACCTTCATGTTCAAAATAGCCTCTGATATAGCCTTCAACCTTTTATCTTGAGCTATTACAAGCTTACTCTGAAATTTTTGCTGTAATTTGGCCAAGGGAGTATTGCATAACAAGGATAATAATATTACAACTAATGATGCAACAGATGCGAACCCAACTGTGCGGTAAAGAATCGCTAATCCAAGACATAATTGAAGGCATGATGTCCATATATGGTGCAACCAATAAGGAAATTCCCCCACTCTATAGCAATCTACAGTGACAAGATTGATTATTTCGCCAGCTGAATGCTTTGACTTAACAGCATTAGAAAGCCTAAGTTGCTTTCTATAAATAGCTGCTGAGAGCAAAGACCTGACTTGAACACCCAACAATCTACAGCGAAAGTACCACTGCCTCTGCGACAGCGACTCAATGAATTTGGTCAAAAACAATAATATAGCTAGCATGTATCCCTCGTGCTTAAAAGCTTCTTTACCTTCCGAAACAGAAATCAAGGCACCAAGAAATAATGGAGCTGATGAAAGAGTGATTACCTTGATAAATGAAAAGAGCCCAGAGATTAGAATTTCTTTCCAGTAACATAAAACAATCACTCGTAGAATTGACGGCTTGATTTGCTTTTGTTTCTTCAGTTGTTCCGTGAATAATAAGTAACATGATTCAGCTCTTTCTCCTTTCCTTAACATGGGTATATCATCATCTTCAAGTTTTTTTTTCTTCCCCTTCTTCATCAATGGATTTAACCACCAAAACGACATTTTGCTAAGCAACCCCGCTTTAGCAAAAGGAGTCTCATCCTCGGTAATGTTTCTGAACTTGTCCATTCCTGTCTATTATTATTTCTCTTGCAAATTTCAATGACTTACCCGTTGAAATGAGGTTATATAACGAGGCATTACCCATTAAATGTTTCAGCCTAACACAACAATATCGGCACATGATCTGGTTGGCAATAAATTAGACATCTCACCATTCTATAAACTAATTATAATCAAGCTAAGATATTTTCGTCTTATTTAAATTATCTGATAAAAGTAATCCTATAAAGTCTAAAATCAATTCTTCAAAGGGATTTTTACTAATAAAAACAAATAAATACTGGGATGCATTTATTAATTATTGATGGATTTCACGTATTTTGAAGCATGTGGGTTTCGGCAATACAGACTAGGGTCAACAACACCGTCTTCCTAGACACAGATTATGATATGAGCATTTCATCAAACACTTTCAATGCAATTCAGAAACCACACTGAAGTGCAACTTTTATTGCAGTTCTAGTCTAAATATAGTTTATAGAAGTTATTAACATACCTCAGAGATAAAGAGCAGCAGAAATGAAGGTACAAATCCTATGGGTCAGATATGATCATCAATAAAACAGTTAAAATGATGAATTTTCACAAATATAGAAAAAACCTTTATGATCCGTTAAGACTCATTAAGCTGCTCAACGGATGAGAACATCTGACACAGGACATCATACCAAATCCACCCTAATGTGTACGGTTTTGTTTTCTTCTTCCATATTCTCCAATTAGGGTTACAGATTTTGAGATTTGGGGAGATCGCTGGTCAAACTTTATAAACACTTACGAGATTGTTAAGGACTCGTTAGTAACTACTCTTTTAACTTATCTTGGAATTGGAATAAGATAATTTATGTTGGAAATTGTAGTTATCTTGGATTAAGGTTTTTACTTGTTTTTCACAAAACATTAATTCCATCTTTACCCTTATCAGTATATAATTTCCTTACTTGGAAGCATATATTAAGGGGGATTTTGTGTTTCCACCTCAAAAAAGATACTCCCTCCGTCCCTATTATATAGGCGGAATTTTGATTTTTGTTTGTCCCACTAAATAGGCGGACTTTGCTTTCCAAGATGAATTTTTCCATATATACCCATATTTATTATATTCCCTCTGTTTCTGGAAAAGAGATACTTTCACTTTATCAATTTGACCTATTTTTAGGCTAAAATGAAAAAGTGAAAGTATCACTTTTCCAAAAACAGAGGGAGTACATAGGTAATTGTGTTGGAGATAAGACGAAGGGTAAAACAAGAAAAAACATATAAAATTATGAATCTCATGTAATTTTCTTAATCTAAGAGAATTGTCTCTCTCCGCCTATATATGTGGGACGGAGGGAGTAGCTATTTTGCATTACCCCCTCTTAAAATTGATAATTGGTGAAACCCCCTGTCTGTTAGTTTTACCGTCACTATCCAGTTAGGCCACCACATGCAATTCACGTGTTTTATTATGGGAAAATATATGTCTTAAAAATCCCAAAATGTCCGTTAATCCAACGGTCCCAAACAAATATCTTAAACTAACCTAAAAAACACCCTTATCATCTTCTTCACTGCTACTCGGACTAGATAGAAGAGATGGGGGAAATAGTAGGCAGTTCAGAGCCAATAAAGACGAAAAAGAAAAAGAACCCAATTGATTATCTAACAATTAAAAGAATTAGGTCATATGATTAATTCTAAAGAAATCTTAATTATCAAGTTACATATGGGATCTAGAGATATCAAGCAATTGAAGCACCTTCACAATTAAGGAAAATACCGATAACAACAGGCAGATGTAGATCTACAAAAGAAACTAAAGAAAAGAAATAGTCGATTAGTAGTCGATAGAGCCAGGGAAATTAGGGAGAAACAACTAATTGAGAAGATCCTAAAACTGTTGTTGATGATTGACGATTGATTTCTATTTTATGATGTTGCATGAATCCCCGTATCAATCGATCTGTATAAGAAGGTTTCTTTTGAATCTCTTTTATCGACCCTCAATTTCCGTATTTGATCAATCTGTATCAAAGAATATTTAATTTAGTTCTTAATCAGATTCATTGTTCTTTTTGTTAGAACTTCAAGTTGAAAGTTTAGATTCTGAATGGTATTCTAACATTTTTGAGAATAATTATTCTTAAGACACACACGTGGTGAGTTAACTGGGTAGTGATGGTGAAACTGACAGACAGGGGGTTTCACCAATTATTAATTTAAAAGGGGGGCAATGCAAAATATCTATCTTTTTTGAGGTGGAAACACAAAATCCCACATATATTAATTAACGAAAAACAGTTGGGGAGTAAAAAAAATTCCTAAAATTTCTCCCATTGTTCCTGATTTGATTCACTTCCCTAATTTATCTCTTATACAAAAATCGTTACCCAATAATCCTTTTTTTTCTTCCTTTCTCTCTCCAGGTAAATTTATTTTACACAAAATTGGTCAAAAAGACCAAAATCAACAATTCCTGGGTGAAAAAGACACTTAGGTTTTGATACTGTTTAAATAGCTAAAAATTAAAAAGATACTGTTTAAATAGACAAAAATTTAAAAATAGGCAGGATGTAACCAGTTTCATCCTGTCCATTTTCATATATTTTTATCTTATTTTTATTTTACACAGGATGCATCCAGTTTCATCCTTGCTATTTTTTAAGTATAAGCCAGGATGAATCCAGTTTCATCCTTGCTATTTTTTTTTGGCTATTTCACCTGTACTTTTTTTTACTCGTCCATTTGAACCGTGTTTTAAATTTTTTTGGACAAATGACCCATTTTCTCTTTATTTTACTCCCTCCGTCCCAATATGGGTATATATGGAAAAATTCATCTTGGAAAGCAAAGTCTGCCTATTTAGTGGGACAAACAAAAACCAAAATTCCATCTATATAAGGAAAAAACACCTATATAATAAGGACGGAGGGAGTATAAAATTATGAATCTCATGCAATTTTCTTAATCTAAGAGAATTATCTCTCTCCGCCTATATATGTGGGACGGAGGGAGTATTTGTAGTAAAAATATCATGTCACATCCAATCAATCATTTTGCACTCTAATTAGATGTGAAAACAAAAATTTTCACTTGAAATAAATGTGAAAAACGATTTTTTCATGGAGCTTACATGCATGATAACATAAATTTTCCCTCAAAACACAATTGAAAAATAAACTTTTCACATATAAAAACCTGCCGAGATTGGGTATAACCAAATTTAAATGGACATGTGCCCTTACTAAGGGGAGGTCAAAACAGGATGAAATTACTTTATTACCCCTGCACTAATTAGCCTAAAATTAAACCCTAAACTTAAAAACTAAAAAACGTTAAATCTTCTTCTAATCTATGTTCTCTAATCCCTCTCCTCTTCTCCTTCCTTCGTCTTATTCCATTAACCAAAATCAACCAAAAATTTAAATTTTGATATTCTACAAAAAATGGTTCGATCGAGTAGCAAGAGAAATTCAACAGGTAACATGAGAAGATCCAAATCAGAGGGAAAAGGTAAGGAAAAAGTTGGAACTAGCAAACCCGGAAATCCAATCCCTGAGAATGTTGAAAAAAACCCTCCACTGGTGAAAATAGGATTGTAAGTGATTTCTAAACTCAACCCATTATTCTAATGTGTTATATGATTGTTATATTAGGTTAGAAATCGAAAATTATGATTTTCAGGGTTTCTGCTCGGCAAGGTCGAAAATTTAAAACCACGTCGACCATTGGTATTTTGTAAAAGCCGGCATGGTATCATGATGAATAACCTGCCGACTTTTCATAACAGCCATGGCAACTGTTGGACAATAACCCGGGCCGGCAGGGTATAATAACAAACCCTGTCGACTTACATCTGGTCGGCATTGTCTTCGACTTGTACCATGCCGACTTTAGGTCCCAGAAACCTTAATTTCCTAAGTTAACCGTCGGCATCTTTCTTGTATAGGATCTTAGCGACTCTGTGTTGGTCGGCTTGGTATATGATTACAACCATGCCGAGTAAGTATTAGTCGGCAATGTATATATTCCCGACCTTGTCCACCATATGACCAGAACCATCTTTCAGTGTGTAAAAATTTCATATCTTTTATTTGTGCATGGTTTAGGTTCCCAGAGGAAAAAAAATAAGATCTACCTTGTACGGTAACTGCAGAAGAGCTATTAGAAATTATTGACGAAATTTATCCCAATTTAGAAGATCCTAAAGATGAAACTGAAGAGAATTTCCCTGTAAGAAAGTTACTTCTGATGGGTAATAAAGATCCTGAAGAATTCCTAAGGTTTATGCACAGTCCTAGCAATCCCCTCAACTATGTTGAATGCACATCATCATAGGAGGAAGAAGAGGAAGTTGATCCAAGAACATTTTTCAGGGCAGGTGACTTTTCTGGAGTGAACCCCTATTACAATGAGGTCGGTGACTACATAGGTCCAGATAAAGGAAAAGCAAAAGTTGATGCTGGTGCACAAAAGCTACTGATAGTGATAAAGCTAGTGATGGGAAGGAAGATAACAACAATGAGAAGGATCCATGAAATTCTTAAACCTTATTATGTTTCACTTGGTTTAGAAACTTAGATTGTGGTTTGAACTCTTAAATTATGTTTGTTTTGAACTCTTAGATTGTGGTTTTAGACTTGTTAAACTTATGTTAATTTTTAGTTTCAGTTGCTTTAGAACTTATTCTTTCCCAAATGTGTTAGGGTTAAGTTATTAACGTTTACTGGAAAAAGATATTATCTATGTCCCAAATGTGTTAGGGTTAAGTTAATTTTTAGTTTCAGTTGTTTTAGAACTTGTTAAACTTGTGTACCGGAAAAAGATACTATTTATGTCCCAAATGTGTTAGGGTTAAGTTTTTAACATTTGTATGCTTTAATTAAGGTTTATATTCGATGTACAGTCGGCATTGTACTAAATTAAAAGCATGTTAGCTTCTTCACAGTCGGAACTCAAGAGTTTACACACAATGCCGGTGAATATATGGTCGGCAGGTGTCTCCTCATAAACCTTGCCAACTTAATGCATGAGAACATCCAGAAACAAGTTTTTTTTGTCTGTTTTGGTCGGCATTGTTAACCTCAAAAACCATGCCGACCAGATAAAAGTCAGCAACCTGACGAAACCAAGACCCTACCGACCTTGGGACAGTCGGCATTGTAAGATGGAAAAACCTTGCCGACTGTCCCATGCCTATTTTCCTGTGCTTTCATGCAAGTGCGACCAATGAACTGACGAATTAATAACATGCCGAGGCCCGGGAGGCCTACTAAGAGTCGCTTGAAAAATACAATGCCGACCAAAGGAGTATACACAAAAAAAAAGCACATCCATTTTATTAATTTGTAGTACGCCAAAGTACAATACACAAAACACGAATGTGATTACAAAAGTACTCCAAAAAGATTCCTTAGTTCCTACCATAATTAATCATTACTCAAATCTATTGGAGGGAGTTTAGTCAAATCTATGAGATGATCATTGTCGTATGCGTCAAAAATAATTTCACTTTCCTAAAGTATATGATAAGAAAGAGTTTGTTTCCACAGAGAGGCGATTGTAGTTATTACGTATTCAATTTCCTTAAGTAACCAATTGGGGGGATTTCTGAATTTTATGTAAACAATAAAAGTAAATTAAACGCAAAGTAAATTGGAGAAAGTAATCAATAGAGAAAGATATTGGTCAAGGAATTCATCTTCAATCTTGGACATGTGCTTGCATATATGATTAGAATTACGATTTAATCTCTTATATTATCAAAAGCCTAGAAAATCAAGAGAGCAAGATAATCTATTAATTTCCTAAGTTCATCAACACACACATTAGAGCTGCGTATGTGAATTCTACCTAAAGAATAACCTAACGCCTTGCGCTAATTAAGTTCAATTCCTAGGAGCATTAAGTTTCAGGAATAGGCTAATCAATGCAATTGTCATACGTTGCGCATAACAATTCGGACAATGGTCAAACTCTACATATGATTACGAGAGTGTATCACTACAAACCGTAAACATATTATGCTACTTGTATTCAGGGTTATCGCTCGATGAAAAACCCTAAAATAGCTATGGACTAGGATGCAAGTTCGATTAATTGGCCACTTAACTAATCAAACATCATAACCCTATCACAATACATGAATCATGTGATTATTAAAAACAGTAGAAGTATGAACGATAATCAAGAGATAAAACTAATACATAAATCAAACACAAGTTTTAGAAATAGGACTACATCCTTAACCAATAATATAGAATTTAGTTACTCATAGCTATGGAGTTCATCACAAAAATATGAATTTAATATAGAAGAAGATGAACAAAAGCAAACCCTAGTAGCGTAAACAAAAGCGGCTCTCTCCTTAGCTTCCAAGAATAATCTGTATCCCATCCAAAAGTTTTTGGGACTTCTCTTTTATAGCTCCTCTTGTTCCAAATTAGGTCTAGTCTTCAAAGTCCATTAGATGAAAATTCACCAAGCCCATAAGTGAGAGAAACCCATGTAGAAAATATGTACAAAAATATGTCGTCGGAACACTGGTTTATGGCCGCAAATTGGCCGGAATCCGGCATCGGAAAGTAGCTCAGGTGACCGGCAAAGTCCGCCCGGTCACCGGTCAACGATTCAAATCGGCCAGGTCAACTGAGTCAGCTCACTGAGTCAAACCGGGTCATCAGGTGAGTCAGGATCATCAGTCAGACCTGATTCAGATATTCATGAGAGCTAACTGGGCTGACTCGTCAGGCCATTACATAGGCCAGAGCTGTGTTGCACCATTAATGTGCATCACCACTGCAATTCCAGCCATAATGGATGTGCCTTCTACACAGCTGCAGCTTTGTAACCTCGGCATTACTCCCCACTACAACATAACTCCATTAGCTCATCTTCACAGACCACCATTTCCTTGGCTATAAACACCTCCATGAGCTGCCATCCTTGTTATTTTGTAACTTCACACAATCCACCAACACAACTTCATCTGCAACAACGAGTAATCAATAACACATCTCATCATTCAATGCTAGCCACCACCAGTTCCTCAAGCCCACAATAGCAACACCAATGACCCATAAATCATCAAGCCTTCACTTTAATATCCTAGCATACATCTAATACACTCCATTCTCATTGCAGTGCATCAGTCCATAGCATCTCTGCAATTCAATTCCTCCTTCAGCTGCCTCAACTTCTTCTTGCATTAGCAGTTGCCCCAGCTCAACCACCAACTCCATAATTAACACTCTGCAGCTTCAATTCCATCCCTGTATCCAATAAGCCAGCACCATTTGAACCACTTTGTACCTGAAACCTAAACATACATCTGAGGCATACAATCACAGCCAGACTCAACTTCAATTTTGCATCATCATGAATTCCACATCACTGCAGCTTCAGCTCATATTTGCTTGTAATTTCAGCTGGAAATTATCTCAGCTGGACCCATATATGTAGCTTCTTCCCCTGACAGTGCCCAAATACCACCACAGTGCCATATCTAGCTAGCCATTTCCACTTATTTGTCTGCAACACAGACTTAACTTTCTCCCCCAACTGCAGCTTTGGTTAGTCCATAGTCCCTGCAACAGCACCAGTGACATATTCTGAATAGCCTAGAAACCAGCTCAAACCACCTACAACTCAACCTAGACATACATCTAAAGCATTGCAACAGCAGGTCCTATTGTCCACTCTGAGCTAGCATCACAACACAACCAGTCACTTAAGCTCAACCTCCTGTAAGTCAGGTTCAACACCACAAGAAATAACACCTGCAACAGCTCGAGCCTTCACCATCTCCATCACTCAATCAGCCAACATCACTGCAACAACTAGTCCCTTGCAGCTCATGACTGCAATAACAGACTAAAAACCAATAATATCAGTTGCACCGTCTTCTCACTCTCAAACCCCAAATCTCAGCTGCAGACACATCTCCAATAGACCATCCAAATGTGACTGCAATTTTGTCCATAACAACACCTCCAATTCCACTGGCAATGCCACCATGAGCATCTGTAACTCAGTTACATATTAGCTACAACTCCTTAGTGTACAAACATCTTTCACAACCCTTGAAATCTCCATCTCAACCTGGCAGAAGCCGCAGTATTATCGCCAGTACCACAAATTCCATCTCCACATCGAATCCCCATCTGTATTTCCTTCTTGACCTGAATTTCATAGCCAACCCCATGACCTGTCTCAATTCCATTCATTCTCTGCCTGCTTCAATTTCAGAAACAATATTTTCTGTAAAACCCTAACTCCATTTCACTCATCCCTTCATCCCTGAATTTCTTGTTCAAACCCCATAACTTATTCCTTTCATTCTTCTTCTCTCGTAAAACTCCAATCTCAAAGATCAACTTGAGTCATTGCCTTGTTCTTCTCACAAACCCTTAATCCTAATCAAATCGTTGGCAATACACAGATTCAGATTCAAATTTGAACCAAAAACCATTTGAATCCTTGCCCTAATTCTTCTGCATCTGAGTTTGAATCTAAATTTCTACTTCAATTTCAAATCTCTTAAACCCATGACAATCATCATCTGTCTTCCTTCAATTCCATAATCACTTCATTTATATCACCTCTATGGATTTTCTCATCGTTTGATTTCAGATGAAAACGGTTTCAGACAACCATGGCCTCCATTTCTTCCATCTTCTCAAGCCCCTTGTTCGTCTCTGAATTTCTGCATCTCTCGATTTCATGGCACCGCTGTAACTCTCTCGTTTAGGTGGAATAAGTGAAGAATGGAAAATGATGATTTTCTCTGTGAATTTAGGTTCTGTGTAAGAATAAAACTAGTGGATATAGCCACCCTAATGAAGTAGATGAGGGTCAACCAAATTATGTCCTTAGACACCCACTCATTAGTTAAGGGCCACTAAGGTCTACCCCTTACTTCTCTAGATTAAGCCGTATTGGTTGTGGTTGTCTCATATCATGTGCTTGGTTCTGGTTCCGCCTCCAATGGCAGTTGCAAATCAGAATTGATGCCTTTGCTCTTTATGCTCAAAATGGATGCTTTCTCTTTCTTTCACTCCAAATGACTCCAGAGTACCTGATTAGCTCAAAAATAATCATAAGATACATAATTTACAAGAAAACTCACAAAGAAAGCATAAACAATAGATAAATATCACGGTGTTTACAACACCTATCATGAGACATTCTCTAGGCTCATCTAAAACATTCCAAAGGTCCATGTTGTCCTCATAAAGTTTCATTCATTCCTTACTCTTGTTTTTTGTGAACTTTTCCCAAAAACTAAACCTACAAAGAGGAGGTAATAGACATTCCTTGTTAATTTGTAGACCAATAACATGATTTTTATCCACCAAAGCCATGAAAATTCTTCTATGCTTTAGTTGCTCCACGCAAACCGCATGTTTCGGTGCAAATGCTATAGATAGTCCCTTACTAAAAAAATATACCACGCAATTCCACGTATCCGCCAATAGATGGCCACACTCCGGCATTCTTAACCAATGCTCCATTTGAATGGTGCATTTCCCTCCGGGCCTTTAACACTAGTTAGCAAATATTTAAAAGCTGCTTCTTTGTCCTCCATGGAACCTTCTAGCATCATTGAGATATGAAACTCCTTGTCGTTTTCTAGTCGGGCGGCCATCAACTTGTACTTACTTGTTCGAACTCATGCGGTTTCAACTTG
The DNA here is from genome assembly GCA_023531295.1 of Papaver armeniacum. Lineage (NCBI taxonomy): Eukaryota > Viridiplantae > Streptophyta > Magnoliopsida > Ranunculales > Papaveraceae > Papaver > Papaver armeniacum. Next base: position 1,121,854 of record JAJJWW010000381.1, read on the forward strand.
GCAACTTGATGCCCAACAAGAGTTTCAGGATCTTTATGGTTATGCCAACCAACATCAACTCTACTCCTTCTCCACACGTTGTCGGTTTCTTTGTTCCTCCAAAAAATAATCTTGAATGGGCATCCACACTTCTTTGACTTCGTCTTGTACACCCTAGTCATCTTCTTATCATACACATAAACCTTTCTCTTGTGACTTTCCTCCGGCAACCCATAACACTCGCATACCATTTCAAAACGCGTAGATTTTTGTTGGGTGTTTTTCACTAGAGTGCACATCTTCTCTTTGGATTTCTCAACAATCCAATTGACCGTGTCATTTTTATCCTCCCATTCCAAATCATTAGCGTAATATGCGGAAGTATCATGACCCCTAATTTTCTAAGCTTGGGGTTGATCCGTCATCCGTACCAATGCAACAATCTACAAAACATCAAAAGTTAGTCGACATATAAAACCCTATCGACAACAAAAAAGCCGACACATAAGGAAAATTTAACATGGCCGACCAGACTAGAGTCGGCAAGGTTCGAAAACTCGAAAATGCCGGCTTAAGCATTTTCAAGTAACGACTCATGTGTTGTAAAACTAAAAGTCGGCATGGTGTCAATTTTCTACCCTGCCGACACGAATACTGCTCATGAAAAGTTGGCACGTTGTTCACTTACAAACCACGCCGGCGTGTTTGGTCGGCATGATCGACAAGCGTCGCTCTTGCCGACCCTGGGAAGCAAAATTAAAGAAAAAAAAAACAAAATCCATCATTTGCATGGAAAAATCACAATCTTCACCACGTAGGTTGTCTACTTGATTACTTGCAGCTCCATTCCCTTCTTCTTGCTCATTGGATTATACGTTTGGCTCAACATATATATCACTTCCATACCCATCATGAGTTTGAGGAAAATAAAAGTGAGGGTTATGCATGTAATCCATTTGATCATGGTCTGGTAGATCATCATACAAGTACTCATATGTAGGAGGAAAGTTAGAAGACTCCCCCACTTCAAAATCAGGATTTGAATCACTCATATCACAAATTTCTCAAAAACCCTAACTTTTGCCCCCCAAAACTTCCTCTACTACTTCATTCTACTTCTCTCTCTAAATTATTTCTAGGGATATTTTGAGTTTCCTCCCCTTTAAAGATAGCTAATTAGCGTTTCCTCCCCAAATAGATTCAAATTAGCGTTTCCTCTCATCGTTAGGAATTCCGTCCATTGCTCGGTTAGTTGAGTCAGCTATTGTGCACACATGGCATAAAGTGTACACGTGTAAATAGAAGTTCCTGAAATACCCTCTCATACTAATGTAATCTAACGGTGGTTGATAAAATGTAATCGTGAATGGCGGAGATTTAATATCGACCGCACTATCTCTGTTTTCAGAAAACCCTGTAAAATCATACTGATTCCAGATAGATTAACCAATTGGTTTCGATGAACTTAATATGGGTATTCAATAAGTTCTTGAAATCATCTTCTAATCTTTCCATGGTTATTTCGATTGAAATTTTCAAGTTATTCCGGTCACCGGAAGAAGATGAAGAATCAACAGTGGTACATGAATCTAAACTCCATTGAATCTCATCTACAGCTCTACTATTCTCGTTTGATCTTCATCCATGTACAAAGAATCGCATCCACTGCATATTTACCTTCACCTGTCCTAGCATACATCTATGACAGCAGCATCTTGGACCTGCACTCCATTTTGAACCCACCTAAACACCATCAGTGCAAACCTCCAAGAACTAAAACACCAATAGCAGTTGCTCCCTGATTCTTAGCACAAACAAAATCCTTTCCTTGTTGTTGTTCTCAATCCCATCGATTCACAGCTTCAACCAATTAAGAAACAAACCCTAAATTCCAGAAACGACCACCATCTCAACTGCTCAGGTCAGAACCAGATCCAAATCAATATCACCTGTTGATTTCTCGAATTCAACTTAAACCCATTGACAAGAACCACCAATTCCAGATCCAAATCAATATCACCTGTTGATTTCTCGAATTCAACTTAAACTCATTGACAAGAACCACCAATTCAAGAACCCTAGACTCCATTTCTCTCAATTTCTTCAAAAACCCAATTTCTTCTCGATCTGATTTCTTCATCAACAAAAACCATGGTCTCTCTAGCTTTTTCAGTCATCTCTTCTTTTTCCCTTGCATCTTAGGTGATTGCACATGGTGGTTGATAGGTGTAGAATACACCGTATTTACTATCTAGAGTTTATGCTTTCTTTGCTAGTTTTTCGTGTGAATTATGTATCTTATGTTTGCTTTTGAGTTTTATAGGTGCAATGGAGTCACCGGGAACAAAAGGAGAAGAAATCACTCATTTAAGCGAAAAAGAGCGAAAAGGCGAAGCTATCGGCGAAAGAACGAGGCCATTAGGTCCGTATGAGAAGGTTACGAGCAAAGTCAACAATTAAGCTTTTCAGTTCCCAAGGACTGACAATACAAAGAGATTTCTTGGTGGCTCATATCCATTGTCCGGGGTGCCTAAATACTGGCAGTACATGCAACATTATCAACTTGGTCGTGAGGAATTCATTCTCATCCCCAAATTCATTGTGATGTTTCTGTGAGAGAAGAAAGAGTTAGGGTTCATTTCCCCCTTTCCTCCTCAATCTCTTTATCCACTCTCTGATGCTGCTATGTGAAATGGAGGCGTTGTTAATGGTGGAAGTTGTGAAGAATTGTGAATCAGAGAAGTGAAGATGGAGATGGTGCAGTTCGAATCCAGAAAGGGGATCTGAGGATGTTATAATTGAGAAGATGAATTAGGGTTTGAAGCTATGATATCAAGGATGAACAGATAAAGAATTAGGACTTGCTGCTGTGAGATCGAGAATTAAGAGATGAGAAAAAGGTTTTGCTGTGATTGAATAGAAATGGGTTCGACTGGAAGAAAGGAAACTGATATGGGTTTTCTGGGAAAAATAGATATATGGGTTTGTTAAGAACTGAGACGTTGTTGCTTTAACTCGAGCTCGATGGGTTTTGAAGAATTGTTGCCACTGCTATCAAATTATGGGAATTGTTGGTGCTGTTTTAATAAAGTGAATCTGTGTTTGAGATCGAGAAGTTCAGATGGGTTGCACTTGGTTGTGGAATGAAAATGGAGCAGCTAGTTATGGAGATTGGAGGGAATTGCAGGAACAGCAAGGTGTTGGAACTGGCTGTGTGTTGCAGAAGCTACAACAATGGATTGGTTTGAGATGGAGGGTTGAATTGAGGTTGCATATGGATTTGGTGCTGAGTGAAGAATCGAGCTGTCTATACCGAGATTACAAGGAGGAGGATAACTGGGTTGCCATCAAGAACCAGCTGAGTTGTAGCTGTTGCAGGTGCAATTGCAACTTTTGGTTATTCTGGCAATGAATATGGATGCCAAGGATATTGCAGGTGATAATGTTATGGAATGGAAGAAGAATGCAGAGTTGCTGGTGCTCGTAGTTCACAGTGGTTGAACCAGATGGAGAGCAAGGCTTGAAATGGCGATTCAAGTACTGCAAGTGAGCCGTGGAATCGGTGCAGATCTGGTGCTGAGAAGAATGAAGAGCATGGGTACTGTGAACTAGAATGAAATGTGCATTTGGCGGTAAGCTGAGACGGTAGTGCTGACGCTGTAATGAGGTGATCCTGAGCTGGAACGGCAGGTCTGATCTTGCAATGGCTAGAGCTGAGATGAATGAATTGCAGGTACTGTTGTGGAGTTGTGATGATAAATTAGAAGGTTTGGTGGTGTTAGTTCAATTTTGAGTTGCAGAATAGATGAATGTTTAGGATGCAGGCCTGGAATGAATGGAATTGTACTGCTGGTGCAGTGAAGTGTTGAGTGAGCTGCAGTTGTTGTGTGTTGCTCATCATATGAGGAAGCTGTGATGGTAGAGAAAACAAAGGTCTAAGCTGGAACTACAGATGGAGCCAAGAAATAGCTGAGAAGACTTGTTGCAGCTGATTTGTGGCAGTGATGAGTCAGGCAGGAAGAAATTGAGTGATCCCGTGAATTGGTGTTAGTGGCGCGAAACAAGTTTATTGGTGCAGCTGAGAATGGTGGCAACTACAGGGTTCTGGTGGTTGTGTTACTGAAGAGTGCAGGCTTGTAACCAGAGCATGGAGTGATGATGATCAGGGAGAAGACGGAGCTATAGGTTTGATGCTTTAGCAATGGGATGAACTCGTAATGGTTCATGACAGAGATGGAGTTGCGCTACAGGCCATGATGTGCAGCTGAAGGCAAGTGTAGGTGGAGTTCAAATTGGTAAGCATAGCCATCATGGCTGGAAGCACAATAATGGTGCAGCTCAAATCTGGCATGTGCACAATGGCTTAGGCCATAGCAGCTCAGATGAATCAGCTTAGTTAGATCATCTGACTAGCTGATTCGGTTCTGATTAGACCCTGACTTTCCCTGACTCGGTCTGACCGAGTTGACCCGCCGATTTGACCCGTTGACTCGCTGAACCGGTGACCGGGCGGACTTTGCCGGTCACCTGAGATGTTTTCCGGCGACCTTTCCGGCCAAGTTCCGGCCACAATACCATATTTCCGACGACCACTTTTGGGACATATTTTCTACATGGGTTTCTCCCTCTTATGGGCTTGGTGGATTTTCATCTAATGGACTTTGAAGGCTAGACCTAATTTTAGAAGTTGGAGAAAAGCTATAAAGGGAAAGTCTTCTACAACTTATGATATATCGTATTCTTGGAATTTTGGAGAGCCGTTTTGTTTTACGCTTCTAGGGTTTGCTTTTGTTCATCTTCTTCTTCTTTTCAATTATTATTATTATGATGAACTCAAAATCTATGAGTAGATAAACATATTATTGGTTATGGGATAAAAGTTGATTTCTCAACATGTTTTTGAATCTATGAATTAGTTTTGTCTCAGTAATTTATTGTTTGTGATTCACAATTAATAGGGTTATAAGATTTGAATACTTGTTAGGTTGAGTCCGGAATCAATCCGATTTGCGTTCATCTCCAGAGCTATATTAGGGTTTTCAATACGAAAAAGTTGTTTATCCCTAATTCTAAGTAGCATAATTGTGGGTAGTGCTTGTAGTGATATATCCTACTAGTCACAAGTGAATCATAACTTTTGTTAAAACGTTTAGTGCTTTTACACATTCGTTTGCATTGATTAGTCTTATTCCATAGAACTTAATGCTTGTCGGGAGTTAAACTTAATTGTGCTTTTACACTTTAGGTTTCTTTCTACGAAGAATTCACATATGCATCTTTTAATGTGGTTGTGATGAAAACAGGGAATTAACGGGTTATACTTGCGATCAAGGTATCCTAGGACTTTTAGTAAATACGAGATGAAAATACCAATTCTAATCATTGATGAAAATACATGTTTGTGAATGATACTATCCCGTGACCAATATCTTCTCCTTATTGATTATTCCAATTATTTACTTTACTTTCAATTACTTTTATTGCTTTAGATACAACAAACATCCCCCGTGGTTACTTAGAAACTGAAATTTTATAACAACGAAAGCCTCTCTGTGGATACGAACTCTTTCTTATCGCATACTATATTTATATCTAGTTGATTGAGAAAGTGAAATTAATTTTGACGGATTGACAACCGACCAAATTTTGGCGCGCACGTCGGGAGGCATACGGCTTGTTATTAAGTTTTTAGTTTCTTTTTACAATTTCTCGCTTTTATCTTTGCTTTTTGTTTGTCGTCTTGTTTCTCACTTGGTTGGAGTATTGTTTTCAGGTACCTAATCCCTGGCTACTAAAGATTGGAATTATCCAAGGTGCGGGATAGCTACTCGAAGAGGCACAATACTCCAACCAAGTCAAGGCGCAACGGACGAGCAAGAGTTAGAAGTGGACGAAGAGTTACATCTTGAAAAACAATTAACAATGGGTGATGCAAATCGTACACTCAAGGACTTGGCTTCTCACAAGCTTGATACACAACAGGGGTGTATTCAAACGGACTCTACTTTTGAGATCAAGCCGGGGTTGCTCAGAGAATTACCAAAATTCTATGGCATGGTGAATGAAGACCCAAACAAACATCTTATGGACTTCCCCACCACTGTCATGGCTATGCTTCCAGCGGATGTAGAGGCGGATGGTGCAATGTTGAAAGTTTTCCGTTTCTCTTTGATGGATAGTGCTAAGGATTGGTTATATTATTTACCTTCTGGAAGTGTCACAACATGGAATGGGCTGAAGAAACTCTTTTTAGAGAGATATTTTCCTGCATCCAAGGCTACTCAAATTCGCAAGGAGATTTGTGGGATGAAGCAAAATGTGGGAGAATCCTTATATGAATGTTGGGAACGATACAAGAGATTGGTTGGAAGCTGTCCTCACCACCAATTCAGTGACGCTATGATCATCCAATACTTCTATGAAGGACTCCAATCAAGTGATAGGAATCTTATTGACGTTGCGGGTGGTGGTGCACTAGTGAAAAAGACGGTGGCACAAGCTAGAGAGTTGATTGAAAACATGGCAGTGAACTCACAACAATTCTTGAGTCGTGGTTCGGATGTGAATCTAAGAAGGGTGAATGAAGTTAGCGAGGTGGAGGAACTTCGTCAACAAGTTGCATCCGCGGTTATACCAAGTTCTCCTCAATCTTATGAAGACGAGCAAGCTAATGCGATCTTTCCAAATCAACCAAGACGGTATGATCCCTACTCCAACACTTACAATCCGGGATGGAGAGATCACCCCAATTTTAGCTATGCCAACAAGCAAAGTGCAATTCAACAACCTACTTTCAACCGTCCGAGTGGATTTCAACCACAACAACAATAATTTCAGCAACCTCAAGCACAACAATCAATGCAAAATCAAGGTTTGGATATTGATTCCAAGCTTCAAACAATGATACAAGGCATTTCCACCATGTTCAAAGAAAGTCAACAAGAAACTAAGAGTGCTATTAAGGAGTTGCAAACACAAATGGGCTCCATGGCTATTGAGTTGAACCAATTGAAGGCGCAAAATAGTGGGAAACTCCCTTCTCAACCTATTAACCCAAAAGAGGGTGTCAATGCTATTACGTTGAGAAGCGGTACACAACTTGTGCAACCCGAAGTTGCTGATTCGGGCAAGGTGGACACACCAAAGGAACCTATTTTGGAGGAGAATAATGAGGATTCTCCCCAACCTTCTGAGGTACCTATTCCTAAATCTAAAACTCCGGTTTTTACTTATGTTCCTCCTCTACCTTTTCCTAGCAGATTTGCAAGTTCTAAGAAGGCGGAACTAGAAAAGGAGATTTTAGACGTTCTAAAGAAGATCCATGTGAACATACCACTCATTGATGCTATCAAGCAAGTTCCAAAGTATGCAAAGGTGTTGAAGGACTTGTGTACCAACAAACAAAGGCTCAAAGGTAATGAAGTGCTTAGTGTGGGGGAGAATGCCTCGGCAATCTTACAACACAAACTCCCACTTAAGTGCAAGGATCCGGGTAGTTTTGACATTCCCGTCACAATTGGTACCACAACATTTAACAAAGCTATGTTGGATTTAGGTGCATCCGTTAATGTTATGCCTGCGTCAATGTATAATTCACTTGATCTTGGTCCTCTTAAAAAGGCTGAAATTGTATTGCAATTAGCCGATCGCTCTAATGTCTACCCAATGGGTATTGTTGAGGATGTTCTTGTGCAAAGTTAATCAACTTGTATTTCCGGCCAGACTTTTTGTGTGTTAGAGATGGATGAAGGTTCATAGGACTCATCTATTCCATTGCTTCTTGGGCGTCCCTTCATGAAAACGGCGAAAACCATAATTGATGTGGACAAGGGAACGCTAACTATGGAGTTTGATGGAGAAATAATACGTTTCAACATTTTCGAGACGATGAGATATCCTAGCGATGTCCACTCTTGTTTCTCCATTGATGTTATGGATACATTGGCACAACAAATGTTCGAATTAAACGGTGATGATGCTTTGGAAACCGTGTTAACTACATCCATGGATAATGGTGTAGAGTGTGGTAATGAAGTCAAGGAAGCTCTTGGTGATCTAAATTCACTACAAGGATGCCCGAAAACTCATAATATCTCTTTTATTTCTTTACCATGCAGTGATGAAAAGCTTGTACCTTCAATTATTAAATCTCCGATTTTAGAATTGAAACCTCTTCCCGACCACCTAAAGTACTTGTACTTGGGTGATAATGAAGAGTTACCGGTGATTGTTTCTAACAAGCTTAGTGATTTACAGGAGAAAAAACTTTTGAGGGTGCTAAGGAAGTACAAGACGACCATAGGATGGACAATTGCCGATATCAAGGGTATTAGCCCTGCCGTTTGTATGCACAAAATTCGTTTGGAGGATGATGCAAAGCCTAAAAGGGAAGCGCAACGTCGTTTGAATCCTCCCATGATGGAAGTTGTGAAAAATGAGATACTCAAGCTTTTGGAAGTGGGTGTTATCTACCCCATATCCGATAACAAGTGGGTGAGCCCAGTACAAGTAGTACCAAAGAAATCAGGTGTGACAGTGGTGGAGAATGATAAGAACGAACTTGTCCCAACTCGTGTGCAAACCGGTTGGAGGGTTTGTATTGATTACAGGAAATTGAATGCCACCACTAGAAAAGATCACTTTCCTTTACCTTTTATTGATCAAATGCTTGAACGTTTAGCTGGACACTCTTATTATTGCTTTCTTGATGGCTATTCAGGTTATAATCAGATTTTGATAGCGCCGGAGGACCAAGATAAAACCACTTTCACTTGTCCCTTCGGTACTTTTGCTTATAGAAGGATGCCTTTTGGCTTATGAAATGCTCCAGCTACTTTTCAAAGGTGTATGGTAAGTATCTTTTCGGAATATGTTGAAAACATAATCGAAGTGTTCATGGATGACTTTAGTGTCTTTGGTGATTCTTTTGACCTTTGCTTGAACAATTTGTCTCTAATCCTTGAACGATGTGTTGAAACAAATCTTGTGCTAAATTGGGAGAAGTGCCATTTCATGGTAACTCATGGCATAGTTTTAGGCTATATAATATCTTCTAAAGGCTTGGAAGTCGATAAATCTAAGATAGACCTTATTCGTGCTCTAACCCCTCCCACTACGGTGAGGGAGATACGTTCTTTTCTTGGTCATGCAGGTTTTTATCGTAGGTTCATCAAGGACTTTTCCAAGATAGCATCACCACTTTGTAACTTATTGCAAAAAGATGTGGTTTTTAACTTTGATGAGAAAGTGTATGGCGCATTCAATCGTTTGAAAGAACTTTTGATTTCAGCCCCTATCATTAAACCACCGGATTGGAGCAAGCCTTTTGAGCTCATGTGTGATGCAAGTGACTATGCGGTTGGTGCGGTGCTTGGGCAACGTGTGGGGAAGCTTCCTCATGCTATCTATTATGCTTCTAGAACGTTAAATGAGGCCCAAAAAAACTACACAACCACTGAAAAAGAGTTATTAGCCATTGTTTTTGCTTTAGAAAAGTTTCGCTCTTATCTAATTGGTACAAAAGTTGTTGTTTTTTCTGATCATGCAGCACTTAGATACTTGTTTACAAAGAAAGAGGCGAAACCGAGGCTCATACGGTGGATTTTACTCTTGCAAGAGTTTGATATTGAAATCAAAGACAAGAAAGGAATTGAGAACACTGTTGCGGATCACTTGAGCCGACTTGCTGTGGACAAGCCGTTGCGTGAGAGTTTCCCGGATGAGCAACTTTTCTCAATTGCCTTTGGAGAACCATGGTATGCCGATATTGTCAATTACTTAGTTTCTAAACAAATCCCAAAGAACTTGTCTCGTGCTGAGAGGGACAAACTTAAGAGGTTAGGGAACCAATACATATGGGATGATCCATACTTATGGAAACATGGTAGTGACCAAGTAATATGAAGGTGCGTTCCCTAATCAATTTAACTCTATCTTGTCTTTTGTCACTCTTATGCTTATGAGGACATTTTGGGAGTAAGAGAACCGCGCACAAGGTACTTGAAAGTGGTTTTTATTGGCCAACTTTGTTTAAAGATGCACATATATTTTGTACAACTTGTGATAGGTGCCAAAGAACCGGCAATCTAGGTACCCGAAATCAAATACCACAAACTTATATTCAATTTATTGAAGTTTTTGATGTATGGGTTATTGATTGTATGGGGCCTTTTGTCAACTCCCATGGGAATTTTTATATCTTACTTGCTGTTGATTATGTATCGAAATGGGTGGAAGCTAAGGCCACCCCTAATGATTCTAAAGTGGTTTCAGATTTTGTGCAAGCTAATATTTTTGCAAGGTTTGGAATTCCAAGAGCCATAATTAGCGATGGGGGTTCTCACTTCAAAAACAAGATTCTACAAAGCTTGTTGACGAAGTACAATGTGTCGCACAAGATTGCAACACCTTATCATCCCCAAACCAATGGACAAGCCGAGGTGTCTAACCGGGAGGTGAAATCTATTCTAGAAAAGACGGTGAACCCAACAAGGAAAGATTGGAGCATGCGAATTAATGATGCTTTGTGGGCGTATAGAACCGCATATAAAACACCTATCGGGATGTCTCCCTTTAGGCTTGTGTATGGTAAACCTTGTCACTTACCCGTGTAAATTGAGCATAAGGCGTTTTGGGCTATTAAGCAATGAAACTTGGAGATGGATGGGGCTGTAAAGCAAAGGAAGTTACAACTCCAAGAGCTAGAGGAGCTTCGCAATGATGCATTTGAAAGTTCACGCATTTACAAAGAAAAGACGAAAGCATTTCATGATAACATGATTTCTAGGAAACAATTTTGCATTGGGCAGAAAGTGCTTTTGTTTAATTCTCGCTTGCATTTATTTAGGGTAAATTAAGGTCACGATGGATCGGACCTTTTATTGTTACTAATGTGTTTTCTCATGGTGCGGTGGAAATTCGTAGCATAGCTCTGAGGAAAGAACTTAAAGTTAATGGGCACCGGTTGAAACCATATTATGAGAATTTCACTTCCGAAGTGGTGGAAGGAGTTAACTTTGTGGATGTACTCCCTCTGGAGGAGTCATAGAAAGCAAGGATATAGTCGGGCTGACGACTTTAAACCAAGAGCTAATTGGGAGGCAACCCAAAGGATGAGTATTTCTTGTCTTGTATTTATTTCTTTTCTTGTTTTTACTTTGTTTTTGTTGATTTCTTGTTAGGATTTCCCACCTTGACTTACTTTGGACGATTCAATTTACATTGAGGACAATGTAAAGTTTAAGTGTGGGGGAGTGGTTTTGCGTTGTAAATTTTTGCAATTTTTCAACTTTTTTGTGAATTAGTGAATAAGAAAACTCCAACTTGTAGTTAGTTTAGAGTCACATAGCATACATGTCGCTAAGATTACATCGAGAATCTCATACTAGTGACTGAACTTAGAGATGACAGAGAACATGATCGGGTTTCTTAATTGTATGAGAGTTAAAGTTGGATTTAACCATGCCAGTGGCAAATAAGGTGATCGAATTCTAGTATTAAAGCAAAGTGATCCCCTATAGTGGAGACTACCCAAGTTACATAATGTGAGGCACCAACCTTCAATTCTTTGTACCTGTCTAAATTTGTGCTTTTAGAGTGTGTGTCACCGTACATAAATTCCGGGCAGAATGGTGAGCTGTCCAACTTCCCACCATAGAAGCACTATTTTGATCTCTTGAGTGCTATTTTTATCAACCATGTTGGTGACATCGAATTGCTAACTTACATACCACTTGTAATCTTGTTCGCAGATTAGCACCATCCACCTTATCTCTCTCTACACCAACAGGTCCATAGAAACACCATCATCATCAACAAGAGGAGCATCAAAAATTTGAAGGAAAGTTGAAGACGTTCAAGGTTTACAAGCAACAATACAAAAATGGGCAGATTTCAGATTTGAGTAAAGCAACAAGACAAGGAGCAGAATTTTTATAAGTTGAAGACTATTGTATAAGAGCGAAAGTATCAAGGATGAGAGTTCGAGAAGTTTATGATATCAAGACATACAAGTTGTGAAGAATCAAAACCCTTTTCCGGACACATGTGTGACCCATAAAAAGATGTTTATTATTGAGCGCAATATCATAAAACCCTTTTCTTGTGAGGCAGAGTCGAGACTTTCGATCACTCCGAACCCGAATTTTTGTCGAGAAGGGATGGTTATTTGTCTCTCAACTTTTAAGAATGAGATTGTGTTCATTTATGTGTCTAACTTCTTATGACTAGTGTGCAGAATCTCTATGTCTTCTTAGCACGTTGGATGCTATCATTACAGAGAACTAATAAGTTGGAAAAGTAGGTTTTGTGGGTATATCTCTAGTAAACCCTCACGAGACTATAACTCGTCCACTAGGGACACCTAGGGGTTTAAAGGCTTGTTATTTATGCTAAAATTGACCGTAGCCTCGACGACACGGAGTTGTATGTATTTTTCATAATTTGTTTTGTTTGATTTGCTCGAGGACTAGCAAAGTCTAAGTGTGGGGGAATCTGATAGGTGTAGAATACACCGTATTTACTATCTAGAGTTTATGCTTTCTTTGCTATTTTTTCGTGTGAATTATGTATCTTATGTTTGCTTTTGAATTTTATAGGTGCAATGGAGTCACCGAGAACAAAATGAGAAGAAATCACTCATTTAAGCAAAAAAGAGCGAAAAGGCGAAGCTATCGGCGAAAGAACGAGGCCATTCCGGTTCCGTATGAGAAGGTTACGAGCAAAGTCAACAATTAAGCTTTTCAGTTCCCAAGGACTGACAATACAAAGAGATTTCTTGGTGGCTCATATCCATTGTCCGGGGTGCCTAAATACTGGCCGTACAGGCAACATTATCAACTTGGTCGTGAGGAATTTATTCTCATCCCCAAATTCATTGTGATGCTGCTATGTGAAATGGAGGCGTTGTTAATGGTGGAAGTTGTGAAGAATTGTGAATCAGATAAGTGAAGATGGAGATGGTGCAGTTCGAATCCAGAAAGGGGATCTGAGGCTGTTATAATTGAGAAGATGAATAAGGGTTTGAAGCTGTGATATCAAGGATGAACAAATGAAGAATTAGGACTTGCTACTGTGAGATCGAGAATTAAGAGATGAGAAAAAGGTTTTGCTGTGATTGAATGGAAATGGGTTCGACTGGAAGAAAGGAAACTGATATGGGTTTTCTGGGAAAAATAGATATATGGGTTTGTTAAGAATCAAACGTTGTTGCTTTAACTCGAGCTCGGATGGGTTTTGAAGAATTGTTGCCACCGCTATCAAATTATGGGAATTTTTGGTCTTTGTTTTAATGGAGTGAATCTGTGTTTGAGATCGAGAAGTTCAGATGGGTTGCACTTGGTTGTGGAATGAAAATGGAGCAGCTAGTTATGGAGATTGGAGGGAATTGCAGGAACAACAAGGTGTTGGAACTGGATGTGTGTTGCAGAAGCTACAACAATGGATTGGTTTGAGCTGGAGGGTTGAATTCAGGTTGCATAGATTTGGTGCTGAGCGAAGAATCGAGCTGTCTATACCGAGATTACAAGGAGGAGGATAACTGGGTTGCCATCATGCAAGAACCAGCTGAGTTGTAGCTGTTGCAGGAGCAATTGCAACTTTTGGTTATTCTGGCAATGAATATGGATGCCAAGGATATTGCAGGTGATAGTGTTATGGAATGAAAGAAGAATGCAGAGTTGCTGGTGCTCGTAGTTCACAGTGGTTGAACCAGATGGAGAGCAAGGCTTGAAATGGCAGTTGCAGCTGCAAGTGAGCTGTGAATTGACGGATCTGGTGCTGAGAAGAATGAAGAGCATGGGTATTGTGAACTAGAATGAAATGTGCATTTGGCGGTAAGCTGAGACGGTAGTGCTGACGCTGTAATGAGGTCATCCTGAGCTGGAATGACAGGTCTGATCTTGCAATGGCTAGAGCTGAGATGAATGAATTGCAGGTATTATTGTGGAGCTGTGATGATAAATTAGAAGGTCTGGTGGTGTTAGCTCAATTTTGAGTTGCAGAATAGATGAATGTTTAGGATGCAGGCCTGGAATGAATGGAATTGTGCTGCTGGTGCAGTGAAGTGTTGAGTGAGCTGCAGTTGCTGTGTGTTGCTCATCATATGGGGAAGCTGTGATAGTAGAGAAAACAGAGGTCTAAGCTGGAACTACAGATGGAGCCAAGAAAATAGCTGAGAAGACTTGTTGCAGCTGATTTGTGGCAGTGAGCTGAGCAGGGAAGAAATTGAGTGATCCTGTGAATTGGTGTTAGTGGCGCGAAACAAGTTTATTGGTGCAGCTGAGAATGGTGGAAACTACAGGGTTCTGGTGGTTGTGTTACTGAAGAGTGCAGGCTTGTAACCTGAGCATGGAGTGATGATGATCAGGGAGAAGACGGAGCTGTAGGTTTGATGCTTGAGCAATGGGATGAACTCGTAATGGTTCATGACAGAGATGGAGTTGCGCTACAAGCCATGATGTGCAGCTGAAGGAAAGTGTAGGTAGAGATCAAATTGGTAAGCATAGCCATCATGGCTGGAAGCACAATAATGGTGCAGCTCAAATCTGGCATGTGCACAATGGCATAGGCCATAGCAGCTCAGATGAATCAACTTAGTTAGATCATCTGACTAGCTGATTCGGTTCTGATTAGACCCTGACTTTCCCTGACTCGGTCTGACCGAGTTGACCCGCCGATTTGACCCGTTGACTCGCTGAACCGGTGACCGGGCGGACTTTGCCGGTCACCTGAGATGTTTTCCGGCCAAGTTCCGGCCACAATACCAGATTTCCGACGACCACTTTTGGGACATATTTTCTACATGGGTTTCTCCCTCTTATGGGCTTGGTGGATTTTCATCTAATGGACTTTGAAGGCTAGACCTAATTTTAGAAGTTGGAGAAAAGCTATAAAGGGAAAGTCTTCTACAACTTATGATATATCTTATTCTTGGAATTTTGGAGAGCCGTTTTGTTTTACGCTTCTAGGGTTTGCTTTGTTCATCTTCTTCTTCTTTTCAATTATTATTATTATGATGAACTCAAAAGCTATGAGTAGCTAAACATATTATTGGTTATGGGATAAAAGTTGATTTCTCAACATGTTTTTGAATCTATGAATTAGTATTGTCTAAGTAATTTATTGTTTGTGATTCACAATTAATAGGGTTATAAGATTTAAATACTTGTTAGGTTGAGTCCGGAATCAATCCGATTTGCGTTCATCTCCAGAGCTATATTAGGGTTTTCAATACGAAAAAGTTGTTTATCCCTGATTCTAAGTAGCATAATTGTGGGTAGTGCTTGTAGTGATATAAATCATAACTTTTGTTGAAACGTTTAGTGCTTTTACACATTCGTTTGCATTGATTAGTCTTATTCCATAGAACTTAATGCTTGTCGGGAGTTAAACTTAATTGTGCTTTTACACTTTAGGTTGCTTTCTACGAAGAATTCACATATGCATCTTTTAATGTGGTTGTGATGAAAACAGGGAATTAACGGGTTATACTTGCGATCAAGGTATCCTAGGACTTTTAATAAATACGAGATTAAAATACCAATTCTAATCATTGATGAAAATACATGTTTGTGAATGATACTATCCCGTGACCAATATCTTCTCCTTATTGATTATTCCAATTATTTACTTTGCTTTCAATTACTTTTATTGCTTTAGATACAACAAACATCCCCCGTGGTTACTTAGAAACTGAAATTTTATAACAACGAAAGCCTCTCTGTGGATACGAACTCTTTCTTATCGCATACTATATTTATATCTAGTTGATTGAGAAAGTGAAATTAATTTTGACGGATTGACAACCGACCAAATTTTGGCGCCGCTGCCGGGGAGGCATACGGCTTGTTATTAAGTTTTTAGTTTCTTTTTACAATTTCTGCTTTTATCTTTGCTTTTTGTTTGTCGTCTTGTTTCTCACTTGTTTGCGAGAATTGTTTTCAGGTACCTAATCCCTGGCTACTAAAGATTGGAATTATCCAAGGTGCGGGATAGCTACTCGAAGAGGCACAATACTCCAACCAAGTCAAGGCGCAACGGACGAGCAAGAGTTAGAAGTGGACGAAGAGTTACATCTTGAAAAAAAATTAACAATGGGTGATGCAAATCGTACACTCAAGGACTTGGCTTCTCACAAGCTTGATACACAACATGGGTGTATTCAAACGGACTCTACTTTTGAGATCAAGCCGGGGTTGCTCAGAGAATTACCAAAATTCCATGGCATGGTGAATGAAGACCCAAAACCAATAGGCTATGAATTGGATGCTCAAAAACTAATAGCTCTTTATGGGCTAGCTAAACAAAAACAATATTTAGCTGATTTCGGTAATCTTTGAGGATCATGATGGTTTAATGGGATTGAAAATTTGAAATTAAAAGTTAAGTGAACCTAAATTGAATTATGTGGGATTAATCAGATGAAAACTAAAGTTATAAGTGAAGATAAATTCTGTGGGATATTTGTGATTTTTCATGGAGATATTTTTAGGGTTGTAGCAAATCTGCAAATGAGATTCGAATACCTTGTTTTGCTAAGGAGATAGAGAGATGAAAAAACGGTATTAGATGACCGATTGCTAGCCATGGAAACATAACTACATGATTTTTATTTTATTTTTTGATCAGAGCTACATGAATTTTTTCTTCGAGATTCAGTGTTTTGTCATCCTTGTTTTCCATAGATTAAACTAGGTTCATGTAAATATCTTGAGTTATGACTCATGAGAAGTGGCTAGATCCTATTGCTATGAAAGACCATTGTCAAAACGACATATTACTGTACCGATTTAATCATAGATGTGATATAAAGTTTAACAAGTCCAAGCTTTTCTACAATGCTTGACTAAGAGTTGTAAAGGGTGATGTGGTTCATGGTTCGACAATATTTTGCCAAAGTTGTGATTCTCTTTCGATTTTTTTTTGAAAGCCTAACACAACTCTTGCTTGTGTTGCAGGATTATTTTACACAACAAAGGATACGTATCGTAAAAATATGTAACACAACACTTGTATAAGTTGAGGGTCTATCTTAGACAACCTAGGATGTGTATCATAGAAATATGTAACATAACACTTGTATAAGTTGAAGGACTATCTTAGACAACCTAGGATGTGTATCATAGAAATATGTAACAACTCTTATTACTATTATGAATAAGATTTTCACAACACTTGTTAGAGTTGTAGAACTATGTTGGACAACACCTAGTTATGTCGTAAAGACATTCTTTCACAACCTCCGGTTTGTGTAGTTGAAATATGGAACACAACTCTTATTAGAAGTTGTGTGCATAAAACAATTTTGAAAAAAAAATTATAGCTGAAACCGAATTGCCGAAAGTGTTTCACATTCATATTAACCTGCCAGTGTAACACATTTACATTCATTCCACTTAAGTACATTACCTAGCTAACATCAAATCACCTTGTATGGAAGTGTGTTGCTCAATGAAAGAAAATAAAATGATAGATTCTTTGAACATGACTAAAAATATCATACAAGTCGTAAAACGCAGATATTGGCCTCCCCTACAAATATATGCCTCAAGATATAGCTCATCAACACAGCACTTAGTCTGCAGCTGCAATCTAATTCTCGTCTCAAACCCTTCAATCTCACACTCAACAGCAACAACCACCACAACTGATTTCTTGGCCTTAGTCTCTTCATTACTAGGACTTCAATTTCAACACTCCTGCTGCAATACTTAACACCACAACATCTTCCTGTAGCCTTCACTAACTTCCCAGCAAACCACTCAATTCATCTCACCAATAGCACCTCACTTTCTCCCGTAGTAAGTATAAACCACTTAACCAAAATCCCAGTCTAACCAAATCAGCTCTTCTTCAATTCAGATCCTCATCACTCACGGAAACAACTCATCTTCTCAACCCAGACAACCACGGATCCACTACAAACCCATCTCGCAATTCTCCTTGTTCTCATGTTCACCCGCAACGAGCTTGGAAAAACCCATTTCTGTAGCAAACAACACATTACTTTCTTCTCTATTCACGGCTTGCAATTCCAACACACGCTGCCACCATCATCATCTGCGGCTCCACCAATTCAAGCAAAATTCAGGTTATGGAAGGAGACTCACTACTCTTATTTACTAGCTCTCCGCAATATACCCCATCTAAAGAAAAATTGGTAATTAAGGTTTACTGTTTAAGCATATGCATAAGCAATAGTCATAACTCAAAGCATCACTGATCCAACATTCAAGAAACGAAAAAAATTCCGTAAAATTTGATTAAGTAAGTATTCTACATTGTCCTAGATAGTGCGAGTTTGAGCCAACTTTGGAAAATCAATGCAACTAGATGCAGGTTTTGGCGCTCCTTAATTACTGGTACATTCAGAGGAATGTACCAGTCACCAACAAGCTATCGCCCAATCTACAACATTATCACAGTCTTGTTATATGGGAAACTTAGCTTACTACTCTACTCAAAGTCCAACAATAGAAGGTTCGCATAAAAGTAGTGTCAATCAAAACATAGTGAACCAAAAGGCGTGCAATTCAATACCGAAAATTTACCAATCTTGTACCTTCTAAAGCATGCTAATAACATACAGAAATTGACCAAAGTTATGAGATGCTTACTTCAAAGAACACTTCATCGTGATCCAGAGCAAATCTACTTTCAAATAAAATACCTTTTGACTGCTCAGAACAATTCTTTCCATCAGATTCTAACTCAGAAACAAAATTAAACTTAACAAACATGATCATGTGCACCAGCAGATAAAACTTACTCCCCATCCCTCTCCTCAATTGCTTTCATTTACATCAGAAAAATTTCTGCTCTCAGGTAATGTGTCATTTATAGCGTAATGCCTTTTGGCACCTTCTCCTGCATTATATGCGGCAACTACAAAAAAAAACAAAGTATTGATCCTTAACCCCTCAACTTTCCACAAATAAACACCCATTAATCAAGAACCGGGTAAAGTTTGATATATCAAGAACCCAAATTAAGAATTACTTACCGAAATGAGAACATCGGGTTGGTCACAAGAGCTTCTTGTCATTGTTTTCAAGTATGATATGTCGTAATTGGACATTGGGAACATCTTTAACTATATGCCATTGGACTGAAAAGACGCCATTCCACTTATCTTGCTGCCAAAAGTCCACATCCTTCTTGAAATCAACTTGTCAAGTCATTTCAGCTCGGCCAACAAACTGCCCGCTCCCATTTACCTGAAATTACCGTAAAAAGTTCACTTATCTGATTGATAATGTTAAAATAATAAGCACGGTTTCACAACCAAAAGTTCCTGTAAGGTATGAAGATAGCTTTATACTCACTGAGAAGAGGAGATAGATGGGAGACCTTTTGCACATCTCTCCAAGTTCCATCTCTGCCTCTCGGAATGCCGCATCCAGCTTTTTATACTCATTGAGATGAGAAGGTTAGTTTTATATCTACATAGGCGCGCCACCAACATACCACCCTTAACCTGCATACGCTTATCCTTTGTAGCCTATGAACTTCCATCACCAATACAAGCAATCACTCGCTTATCCTTTGCAGCCTGAGCATACCCAAGTGTTGCACCAACTGACCAACCAATAGACCCATACTGCATTTGGAATTCATACCTGCAACAACAACAACACTTACTTAGATGTATATTCTTATGTAAACTCTAAAACCGCTAAAATAAACAAGAGCAGATAACAAGAATATGATGTTGATGCAAATTTCTCACCTGCAACTGGATAACCACAAGCATCTGCCAATTCAAGAAACGCGCTGCAGTCTTCTCAGTCAACTACTATTCCTAGACCAGCCAAGAACTTTCCTTACACCATTTGCAACCAGCTCAACATATATCTCCACTTCGTATTTGGATTGCTTTCTCCCGCAATTCGTATTCAGACACAACCCAATTCAAAGCCGATAAACCCCATACTCCATGGGTCTCGTTGTAAGAAAACATGAATGAAATTTTAAGATTTTAACCATACAAATTCACCTCAGTTCACACAAAATCCCCATATCAGTCTATATTGAGAATCCCAGGATTCTATTGTTGTAAACCGAACAATCACCACTGCCTGCAATTCCTTCGGCCATCAGAACACTCAAACTTAGAATACAACATCATCTTTCTTCTTCACAATTCCACTCCTCCACCATCGAAGATGTCTGATAACACCTTCGGATGAATTCCTCTGTTGATGTCGCTGTTATCATTATCGCCACCAGTTCGAGCTCAACACAAAAACAACCCAAATATGCTATTGATCCACTTACAGAGATCCATAATGTGATTCCTACAACTCCACATCATCCACCACAATATATGCACAAAAAACCCACACAAAAAAAAACACACATTAAACTCTAATTCAAACAAAATATCAACATCAATCATGAAGGCACTCATGTGTTCCTGTGCATAAATGAGCTTACCAAATTCATATATGTATTAGGGATAAAAGAATTATACCTTTATCCAAAATCTTAGATTGAAGCACTTGATTTTGATTTCCTGTTTTGCCTCGATTAAACTTCTGAATCATCACTTCAAACACTAACTATCAATTTTATTTTCAATCACCATCATCTGATCTCACTTTTTTCTCCAATTTTAGCTCAGCACATCGATTTATAATCTTCAAATCACCAAACCCAATCTCTAATATCTTCTTGTTTATCACTAAATTGAAACTTCAATAAAATTCATAACCCTAACTGTTCAAACTAAACTCCCCATCTCTACGTCTTCTCGAAGCCTGTTTCCTCTATCAGAATCACCTCCACGAACTAATTCCTAATCTCGATTATAAGGGTGAGGAATTGGAAGAAAAATCAAAAGAAAGAGTAAAGCTTCGGTGGTGGAAGTCTGGAAGATGAGGAATCGAGGCTGCAAGCAAAATCTTTACTCTTGTTTGTAACCCTAAACTCAAAAACGACAACAAGACCTTTTTCTCCTTAATCTCGAGTTCATCAGTTCTTCATAAACTCTCGATTCCAAAATATCTCTGTCAATTTGAATCACATCAAACCCTAATTATTTTCTGTAATCTTCTCCTCATCATCTTTTCGATTTCTTTTCTTGGTTTCACCATTAACACCACCTCAATTCACCTCCTTCTTTCGCAACTTCTCTATAGATGGCGATGATAAGTAAATATTTAGGGTTTTTGAAGAGATTTGGTGAAGCAGGTGAAGAGAGGGAGAGGAGATGGCGATGATGAGTAAAGATGGATTGAGTGAATTATATTTTCTCAAGTAATGTCGTCGTTCATCTGTGGAGTGTGGAGGAGACGAAGAGGAGAGGAGATGAAGATAGATCAAAACAGATAGAGTTCGAGTGGTTGAGGAGGGCTTGGTGAATGAAAATGATGGACGGACCAGATTTCGTTTGATCCCCTCATACGGATTGAGAAAAGAATCTGACGGCTGAGATTGTATTTGTGATGCGCATACGGATTGAAGCATTTGTGTTTCTCTTTGTGCTAATACGAACTCATGTATTCTGTTAATTATCAACCTTCGACATGAAAAAAAAATCAAAAAAAAATATTAATAAATTTAGGACATTGTTATCGACATTTTGATATAAAAAAAATCCAAAAAATGTATATGAATGAAGCTGAAAAATAAGAAGAGAATTCGATAATTGGTGTGTTTCTTTGTGCTTTTGTGCTTTCTCTTTGTGATTCCGGTTTGAATTTCGACTAGTTACATAGGTCATGAAGTAATTTCGACTGGTCATACAGGTCATGAAGTAGCTTTAGTTCACATTAGTAGTACGATACATCATCGAAATCGATAAATATGAAGCTCAGTGTCGATTCAAACTTCAAATGTGGTATAACGACATACAAACTATGAACCAAGAAGCTCTGAGAGGCTCGGAATCAAAACCTGGACGCGAGTTGACTACTTTAAGTCAGAAACTTGGTAAGAACGAAGAAACCATCCATTTATAGGTAAGATTCCTTCGAAATATTCTACGAAACCTTAAACAAACCTTATTTCTGCATATTGTATGCGTACCAGGATCCAAGATCGAAACCTGGCCACGAGTTCACTACTCTAAGTCAGAAACTTGGTAAGAATGACGAATCCATCCATTTACAGGTAAGATTCCTTCGAGATATTCTACGAAACCTTAAATAAACCTTATTTATGCATATATGTATGCATACCAGGCTCCGAGTAGAAACCTGGCCGCGAGTTGACTACTCTAAGTCAGAAACTTTGTAAGAACGAAGAAACCATCCATTTACAGGTAAGATTTCTTAGAGATATTCTACGAAACCTTAAAAATACCCTATTTCTGCATAAATGTATGCATACCAGGCTCCGAGATCGAAACCTGGCCGCGAGTTGACTACTCTAAGTCAGAAACTTGGTAAGAATGAAGAAACCATCCATTGACAGGTAAGATTCTTTCGAAATATTCTACGAAACCTTAAACAAACCTTATTTCTGTATATTGTATGCATACCGGGCTCCAAGATCGAAACCTGGCCGCGAGTTGACTACTTTAAGTCAGAAGCTTGGTAAGAAAGACGAATCCAACCATTTACAGGTAAGATTTCTTCGATATATTCTACGAAACCTTAAACAAACCTTATTTATGGATAGTTTATGCATACCATGCTCCGAGATCGAAACCTGGCCGCGAGTTGACTACTCTAAGTCAGAAACTTGGTAAGAACGACGAATTCATCCATTTACAGGTAAGGTTCCTTCAAGAAATTCTACGAAACCTTAAAAAAACCTTATTTCTGCATATTGTATGCGTACTAGGATCCGAGATCGAAACCTGGCCACGAGTTGACTACTCTAATTCGTAAATTGGTAAGAACGACGAATCCATCCATTTACAGGTAAGATTTCTTCGAGATATTCTACGAAACCTTAAAAATACTCTATTTCTGCATATTGTATGCGTACCAGGATCCAAGATCGAAACCTGGCCACGAGTTCACTACTCTTAGTCAGAAACTTGGTAAGAATGACGAATCCATCCATTTACAGGTAAGATTCCTTCGAGATATTCTACGAAACCTTAAATAAACCTTATTTATGCATATATGTATGCATACCAGGCTCCGAGTAGAAACCTGGCCGCGAGTTGACTACTCTAAGTCAGAAACTTTGTAAGAACGAAGAAACCATCCATTTACAGGTAAGATTTCTTAGAGATATTCTACGAAACCTTAAAAATACCCTATTTCTGCATAAATGTATGCATACCAGGCTCCGAGATCGAAACCTGGCCGCGAGTTGACTACTCTAAGTCAGAAACTTGGTAAGAACGAAGAAACCATCCATTGACAGGTAAGATTCTTTCGAAATATTCTACGAAACCTTAAACAAACCTTATTTCTGTATATTGTATGCATACCGGGCTCCAAGATCGAAACCTGGCCGCGAGTTGACTACTTTAAGTCAGAAACTTGGTAAGAAAGACGAATCCAACCATTTACAGGTAAGATTTCTTCGATATATTCTACGAAACCTTAAACAAACCTTATTTATGGATATTTTATGCATACCATGCTCCGAGATCGAAACCTGGCCGCGAGTTGACTACTCTAAGTCAGAAACTTGGTAAGAACGACGAATTCATCCATTTACAGGTTAGATTTCTTCGAGATATTCTATGAAACCTTAAAAATACCCTATTTCTGCATATTGTATGCGTACCAGGATCCAAGATCGAAACCTGGCCACGAGTTGACTACTTTAAGTCAGAAACTTGGTAAGAAAGACGAATCCATCCATTTACAGGTAAGATTTCTTCGATATATTCTACGAAACCTTAAACAAACCTTATTTATGGATAGTTTATGCATACCATGCTCCGAGATCGAAACCTGGCCGCGAGTTGACTACTCTAAGTCAGAAACTTGGTAAGAACGACGAATTCATCCATTTACAGGTAAGGTTCCTTCAATAAATTCTACGAAACCTTAAAAAAACCTTATTTCTGCATATTGTATGCGTACTAGGATCCGAGATCGAAACCTGGCCACGAGTTGACTACTCTAAGTCAGAAATTCGGTAAGAATGACGAATCCATCCATTTACAGGTAAGATTTCTTCGAGATATTCTACGAAACCTTAAAAATACCCTATTTCTGCATATTGTATGCGTACCAGGATCCAAGATCGAAACCTGGCCACGAGTTCACTACTCTAAGTCAGAAACTTGGTAAGAATGACGAATCCATCCATTTACAGGTAAGATTCCTTCGAGATATTCTACGAAACCTTAAATAAACCTTATTTATGCATATATGTATGCATACCAGGCTCCGAGTAGAAACCTGGCCGTGAGTTGACTACTCTAAGTCAGAAACTTTGTAAGAACGAAGAAACCATCCATTTACAGGTAAGATTTCTTCGAGATATTCTACGAAACCTTAAAAATACCCTATTTCTGCATAAATGTATGCATACCAGGCTCCGAGATCGAAACCTGGCCGCGAATTGACTACTCTAAGTCAGAAACTTGGTAAGAACGAAGAAACCATCCATTGACAGGTATGATTCTTTCGAAATATTCTACGAAACCTTAAACAAACCTTATTTCTGTATATTGTATGCATACCGGGCTCCAAGATCGAAACCTGGCCGCGAGTTGACTACTTTAAGTCAGAAACTTGGTAAGAACGACGAATCCATCCATTTACAGGTAAGATTTCTTCGATATATTCTACGAAACCTTAAACAAACCTTATTTATGGATATTTTATGCATACCATGCTCCGAGATCGAAACCCGGCCGCGAGTTGACTACTCTAAGTCAGAAACTTGGTAAGAACGACGAATTCATCCATTTACAGGTAAGATTCCTTCAAGATATTCTACGAAACCTTAAAAAAAACCTTATTTCTGCATATTGTATGCGTACTAGGATCCGAGATCGAAACCTGGCCACGAGTTGACTACTCTAATTCGTAAATTTGGTAAGAACGACTTAATCCATCCATTTACAGGTAAGATTTCTTCGAGATATTCTACGAAACCTTAAAAATACCCTATTTCTGCATATTGTATGCATACCAGGATCCAAGATCGAAACATGGCCGCGAGTTGACTACTCTAAGTCAGAAACTTGGTAAGAACGACGAATCCATCCATTTACAGGAAAGATTTCTTCGAGATATTCTACGAAACCTTAAAAATACCCTATTTCTGCATATTGTATGCGTACCAGGATCCAAGATCGAAACATGGCCGCGAGTTAACTAATCTAAGTCAGAAACTTGGTAAGAATGACGAATCCATCCATTTACAGGAAAGATTTCTTCGAGATATTCTATGAAACCTTAAAAATACCCTATTTCTGCATATTTTATGCGTACCAGGATCCAAGATCGAAACCTGGCCACGAGTTCAGTACTCTAAGTCAGAAACTTGGTAAGAATGACGAATCCATCCATTTACAGGTAAGATTCCTTCGAGATATTCTACGAAACCTTAAATAAACCTTATTTATGCATATATGTATGCATACCAGTGCTCCGAGTAGAAACTCCGGCCGCGAGTTGACTACTCTAAGTCGAAACTTTGTAAGAACGAAGAAACCATCCATTTACAGGTAAGATTTCTTCGAGATATTCTACTTAAACCTTAAAAATACCCTATTTCTCGCATAAATGTATGCATACCAGGCTCCGAGATCGAAACCTGGCCGCGAGTTGACTACTCTAAGTCAGAAACTTGGTAAGAACGAAGAAACCATCCATTTACAGGTAAAAGATTCGTTCGAAATATTCTACGAAACCTTAAACAAACCTTATTTCTGTATATTGTATGCATACCGGGCTCCAAGATCGAAACCTGGCCGCGAGAGTACTACTTTAAGTCAGAAACTTGGTAAGAACGACGAATCCATCCATTTACGGGTAAGATTTCTTCGATATATTCTACGAAACCTTAAACAAACCTTATTTATGCATATTTTATGCATACCATGCTCTGAGATCGAAACCTGGCCACGAGTTGACTAATCTAACTTAGAAACTTGGTAAGAACGACGAATCCATCAATTTTCAAGTAAGAAATATATCAGAATTGGATAAGAAATATATCAGAATTGAACATCCCAGGTTCGAAGATTACCAGAGTTAAAATGACCATATTACCCTTAATAGAAATAAAGGTAATAAATATTATGGAGATTGTGAAAATTACTAAACTATCCTTATCTGAAATAAGTAAAGTAAATAATACAGATAGTGAAAATGATCATATTTCCCTTCATGGAAATTTGTGCCATAAATATTATGGATATTGTGAAAGTGACCTGACTACCCTTATCGAAAAAAAATTAAAGTAAATATTACTGCTTGTGACAATGACCATGTTACCCTTCTTGGAAATTAATGCAATAAATATTATGAAGACTATGAAAATGACCAGACCATGCTTATCGGAAAATAAGTAAACTAAATATTATAAATTATTAAAATCACCATATTACCCTTACTAGAAATAAAGGTAATAAATATTATGGAGACTGTGAAAATTACCAGACTACCCTTATCTGAAGTGAGTAAAGTAAATATTACAGATAGTGAAAAATGTATGTAATTATTTACAGAGAAGGCGTGTATGTGATTGTTTACAGAGAAGGCTTCGTGTTGTTTGCGGCTCAGTCACCTGAGCATTATTTTTGAGCATTACATTTTGTTTTACAACTCTTATGAAGGGTTGTCATAAAGTTAGTGTATTAAAGAACCATAAACTTGACAGAACATGTAATAGTGTAGGTATGGTTAGTGGTGTAGACTTCCATACAGGAGGTTGAGGATCAAATCCCCCCATCCTCATTTCTTCTAATGTTTATATTTTTACTTCAACAACACTTATAAGTGTTGTTATACATTTTTATTAAAAAAAGAAAAAAAATGCCAAAACTTGTGAACGGTAAGGATGGTTGATGAGCTAGACGTCCATGCAGTAGATTTTCATGTTTGAATCTCCCCTATAGCCTCATTTTTTCCAACATTATATATTTTTACTACAACAACACTTATAAGTGTTGTTGTAGGTTTCTATTTAAAAAAAAGAAAAAAAATCCAAACTTGTGAACTGAAAGGGTGGTTGATGAGCTAGACTTCCATGCACTAGGTTTCATGTTCGAATCTCCCCTCTAACATATTTTTCATTATCATATTTTTGTGTTCTTCAACAACACTTGTGAGAATTGTGATAGGCTAAGTCACTACATATATGGAACATTGTATATTTTTACTTCAACAACACATATGAGAATTGTGATAGGGTAATTCACTACATACATGGAACATTATATATTTTTACTTCAACAACTGTACATATTTTTCATTATCATATTTTTGTGTTCTTCAACAACACTTGTGAGAATTGTGATAGGCTAAGTCACTACATATATGGAACATTATATATTTTTATTCAACCACACTTATAAGTGTTGTTGTAGGTTTCTATTTAAAAAAAGAAAAAAAATCAAAACTTGTGAACTGAAAGGGTGGTTGATGAGCTATATTTCCATGCAGTAGGTTCATGTTCGAATCTCCCCTCTAACATATTTTTCATTATCATATTTTTGTGTTCTTCAACAACACTTGTGAGCATTGTGATAGGCTAAGTAACTACATATATGGAACAGAGTTGTTATAGCTAAATGTCGTCACAACTGTTTTTCTTAAGGAGTTGTCGTTTGTTTTCTTAGCGCAACCCCTTGTTTCCTAAGGGTTGGCAGTGATGATATACCACAACTCTTCCTTTGAAATCAGTTGTAAAACATAGGACTTTCTACAATACTTAGCGAAGCGTTGTAAATTTCCAGTTGTAGATGTATATTTTTCCTGTAGTGGGTTTTAAAAGTGGGATGAAAAGAATTATTGAGAAAAAAATATGGTAAATGTTAGGAAGATTAATAAAACTAAGTAAGATATAAAATTGGTACATGACCATCGGATAACTTGTTAAAAGTTGATCAAAGCTTTTGTAAATAATACGACCAGGTCCCACCAAATGAAAGATGAAAGTTTCTGTTAACAGTAGAATTTTATAAGCTGATTTTGGATATGACAGGAGAGTTTGGCTCTGAAATCTGAAGAACATGTAGCCGAACTCTTCTGCTAGTATAGTTCGGCTAATGGTTTTGAAGACGTAGGAATATTTAATTTGTGACGTAATCTAACTTTTCTCTGAAAGAAAAAACTCCATTGAAGATGAGTTCGGCTAGTTCGACAAAGTTTTTCACATAATTCCTAGCCGAACTTCTCTCTGTAATGGATTGTGAAAATTTCTTTGAATCGACAACGATAAGGAAGTGGGAAGAATAGAAGAATATGAACCTCTAAAAATAATGGGTTTGGGGTGGATTTGTCATTTCCACTTTTTAGGACACTCCTTATACCTATAGGTTAGATATTATTATCACAAAATGGTCCCTCGCCAAAAAAAAGGTGGTGCCAAAAAAACCGTTCTATTTCTAAGCACAACGTTTTAGAGTGTATACCAGAGTGATGCATATATAACTCTCCCCCTAGCATGCGGTTTAGAGTTCTACACATCATTCTTAGTTACCTTTGAAGCGAGGTACTTGTCTTGTGGTAGCTCTTTGGTTGTCGGATATCGCACATAAGGCTAACCCCTATGGGATAGATTGATCTGCTATATTGGACAAAAATTGCAAATCATGAAAAAAGTGTGGGAAAAAAGTTAACACTGCTAGTTGATAGTTCTCTCTCCTAGCAAGTGCTCGCATTCAACTATCAGCGAGATTGAAACGCTGAATGGTTCAACGCTGGGAGATAAGTTTTATGATCTAACGGTTGAGATTTAAAACACTAAACCAAACAGCGTTGTATAGTGGTCCCAGATGACGTGGATGACCAATCTAGCTTCTAGATATCTAGCCCATAGGACTTAGGAGGTTTCCCATGCTGACGTGGATGGCCAATCTAGCCCATAGGACTAAGCCTAAGGCTCTCGCAAATCTATGCTACTGGCAGTAAGAGTTTCTTTCTTTTGCGCCTGACTGCCTATATACATATCATCTAGGTCGTTATTAGTGTTATCCATCATATACATCTTAAACAATTAGTCTATTAAGGATTAAAAGGAGGCGATATATACCTTCTGTAAATTAGAGCGGGCAAGGGTAAGACCACCTGTTCAAGTTGCCATCCCAAGCTGTCAGTCTAGACTTCTAGCCATAGTTGCAATTGCAGTCTCCAGTTTTAGTCTATATTTCACGTGCGAACTTATCTCTAAACCCCATAAAAGATTGTGAAAGGTATTAGAATCAATCTTGTCACAGGTTGGATAAGTAACTTATCTCTAAACCCCATAAAAGATTCTGAAAGGTATTAGATTCGCAAATATCGCAATAGAGCTTTATCTAGTGGTTCTTTTAGCCTATAAATAACCAAAATCATAAGGCTTAGTGTAGTGGTCACCCATGATTCAAGATTCAATCCCTGACACGTTAGCAAAATTCAACGTCCAACCACAATGGTGATTCAAGATTGATAGAGGAAACGCCAAATAGAAAGTTGTCTGACGCCTAACCATTGGGCATCTCCTTGAAAAATGAGCACGATTCCACCATTTATCTTCTCTTTTCTCTTCTTCCAAACGTAAACAATGATTTTGCATGGGTGGATGGGGTAGATGCCACAAGAGTAGACTTTTGACGCCTTATGGTTGGGCGTCTCATCGCATCTTGCATAGAATATTATTCCTAACACCAATCTATTAGGCATTTCAGAACTTTTTGAGATGCCAAATCATTTGGCGTTCCATCGTTGATTCTACTTGAGACCCAATGTTCCTGATGGATCCTCTTTGAATCAACACTTTTAACTTTTTTTGGCGTTGAATCTTGAATCATGGGTGCCACTTCACTAATCCTAAGAAAGTTATGCGATCAAACCTTGGAAAACTCACCTGCAAATACTTGAGACTAACTTGAGCGTCGGAGTATTTGTTTTGCAGGTACCCCTCTGTGAGCTTGGAGGAGATAGCTGCATAGATCATCAAGTATAACTAGATTGTTGAGGTAAATTTTTTTGCGCAAACAATGGAGTTTCTAGCAAACGAAATAGATAATCACGCCAGCGATAAAGTCTCCATTGTCATCGCTACCATGAATATCGCTCGATATAAAGTCTAGCGCCAACGTCTAGTTCTTTGTTGCCTATAAATATGTAATTTTCAAACTAAAAAATTACACCAAAATTTTTACAAAAAGAATTTCTTTATTTCTCTATTTCTCAATTTACTTTCTTTCTTTCTCAATCTACTTTCTCTGTCTTTCTCAATCTAATTTATTTTTTCAATTTTTCCCAAATGGCACAATTTCAAACCTAACTTAATTCGACAACGCAACTTGATTTTTTTGGAGTAGTGCTTGAACGTACCATTAAGAAGATATGTGATAGTTAAAAAGAAATAGGTAAAAATCAAAGAAATCTTCAAATTTTCGATATTAACCAAGTCAAAACTGCAACTAAAAAAAGGAAAAGAAAATTTCAAGGCAAGGAAAATCAAGGAAAAACAAATTTGAAGACAAAGAAGAAGATAAACAAAGGAAACTCCTTTCATGAGCGCATTGATTGGAAGTTTTGTGAAATGAAGAAGATAATTAAACAAGATGAAGAACATTGATCAAATTTTTATTTGAAAAGACGAGGGTACCCAAATATACCACAATCTTTTTGTTTCAACCTATACGTCTTCTACAGAAAGTGATCGTCTATGGACAGAGTCGAGACAATACAACAATTTGGTTCACACTTCGTGTGATTATCTATGGATACGAGATCGAGACAATATAACAACAAGATAACTTGTGTGATTGACTATGGATACAAGATCAAGACAATACGACAACGAAGTATGTTACTTGATAATAGGTTTGGACCTAACCAAACTCTATATATAGGATCACTATAAAGTATAATGGAGTTAACGTATGTGTATTTTACTATATTATAATAAACAATTATAATACGAAAATCAAAATAAAAGACACAAAAAGATTTTGTTAACGAGAAAACCGCAAAGGCTGAAAAACCTCGGGACATAGCCCAGTTTTGAATACTATCAGAATTAAGCTGCTATACAAAATCTAAAACAACTTCATATAGTTGAGACCAAGCAGACTACCCCTATATGCTTAGTTACCTCAGTATCCATGCGCCTTCGACTTCTAGAGTCACGCACCTGAATAACAAGTCCTTTGGATCGTATTCCAATCAGCAAAGGAAAGATCTGTTTGGTAACCACTCTAATCAATCTTTGCTATAAGATATAGATGAGTCGTTGACAAAGGCTCTTCCATTTAATCTAATAAAATCCTTTGTCTGGTTAGATCAATCTAACTTTAACTACCGAAATAGTCAAGTATAGATTCACACTCAATCAAAATAAATCTCAAAGAGATATATTGAGAATTCCAATCTCACACAACTAATCAATTGAACAAATCTGATTTTAATTGGATCCCAGCCGATGAAGGTTTTTGCACACAAATTCACAAGATACGAGAACCAATAAGAAATCTTCTTCGTCTTCAAATCTTCTTTAATCTTCAATAACCTGCACAACATCACTTGAATCTCTTGTGATCAATCACGCACAGAAAGGAGTCTGTTAACAACGGATTATCACAAGATTTCTTTAGATCTAACAACAGTTCTAAAGACCCCGTCGATACTTTGATCTATTTTGAGTGAATCTTATATCAGAAGAGAAGATTCTCAAGAATAAACAAACTAATTGAAATCAAAGTTTCAAAAACCGTTAGTCAATCAAATCTATTGAAAACTAATAACACTACAATTATCTAGTTTCCCACCAACGATACTCGTAGAGCTTCTTGATCCCACAGAAGTCTTTAAACGAGCGGTCGTAAGAGATTTACCTAATTAGGATACTTTTTTCTCCGAATAGACGGCTCCACTTTAAACAAAAAATAATGAAGTTTGTCCGGCTCTTAGGATAGTTTGCTAGAAATAAAAACTTAGGTATTTATAGACCAAGGATGTTTGGGCACCAAGGAATTTCTAAAACAGATTTTTTTTTTTTTTTTTTTTTTTGAAACAGAAAATCGTATTGATAAAAAGACTAAGTCAATACATGAGAACAATCCAAAACAACTTGATTAGAGATTGCAGGTGGAGGGGAACTAGCCCATGAATATCCTATCTTTTCTAGCCATTTTGGCTAAAATGTCAGCTACTTTATTCCTCTCTTTTGGAACATAAGAGAGTTTCCAAGAACTAAATTATGAAAAAAGGTTCTTAATATCTAGAACAGTGTTTTGTAGTCTCCAATCCATGGCATTATTGTCGTTGTTAACAACATCTGCAACCACTTTAGCATCCATTTCAAAGTGAACTCGTTCAAGCTTTAATTCCTTAACCCATTGCACCGCACTCCACAAACCCATACATTCAACCTGTTCCGCATATCTGAATTCATTCAGGATGATGCACCTTGCTGCTTGTTGCATACCTGCAAAATTTCTTATTATTAGACCTATGCCACCCAATGAATTATTAGAATCAAAATAACCATCACAATTAAAGTCAAAAATCCCATAGGAGGAGGAATCCAATGAACGTTGTGACGATTAGTCCTAAGAGTGACATGATATGAATTTGCGATCCTGTTTGAGTGTTCATCAACCATGTTCTTGCATCTCTGAATGACAACATCTGGAGAAGCATTACTACTGTTGAAATCTTTATCACATCTCTTCGTCCAATTGCTCCAAGCAATGATTGCTCTTTTAACTAGTTCCTAACCGAAAGTATTCTCAAGATATGCAATGAATGGCAAAATTCGGTTTTCATAATTCCAATAAATGCTTTTTGAATATTTTCGAAATCTCTAAATAATAAATCTCCAATTAGTAAATGAACATTAATAATTTTCATTCTCTAAGGATACGTATTTAATTGCTGGTAGTTAAAGCATATAAAACCAAAAAACATAATTAAAAGATTCTCAATTTATTTCGGCACAGGATCACCTTGAGTACTAAGGAATATATTTGAACAATAAATGATAAGAGTTATTGTTCGTGTTCAAAGTATGTTGACATATTTATACTGTAAATCCTTATTTCATGTTTACATGGATTTGCATTCTTGGAATCGATTATACCACACTTCCAAACAAGTTTAGAAATGGTTCACATGTATTCCAAGACTACTATGTGATTAATCAAATATCAAATCACATACATTGGTTCAATCGGTTCTACCAATCACTAGGATCCGTTATACCTAATTATGGAAGTACTTGTGATCGGTCACACCAGTTACTAGGATCGGTTACACCATATACAAGGATCGGTTCCATATACACATGGTATTACTTGTGATCGGTCACACCAGTTACCAGGACCGGTTACCAAGTACAATGATCGGTTACATAAAACTTGTGTTCGGTTACACCAATTACTAGGATCGGTCGCACCAATTATATCATGCCATCACATGGTGATTACTTAGGATCGGTTACACCAATTAATAAAACCAGTCATACCAAATCATAAGTCAGGCATTGTGAGTAGTTGTACAAAGATACATAACATAAGTTAAGATCGGTTCTACCATCTCACACATATTGGTCATCCAAAGATTTGAAAAGAATAGCCGGACCAATAAGCCTAATGATTTCCCTTCGATTCATAAAACAAGTTCATGAATGTACTTCCTTTAAACAAATGTAAAACATTGTTTCCTAGAATGAAATCTTCACCATAACCCATTCACATAATCATAAAAATATATACAAGATTATGTCGATGTCATATCTACGAAGTTCAAAATATAGACGTCGTTATACTTCGTCGTCTAATTCCCTAATACTATGATCATACTATAATGATCATGCCACATCGCTAGAGTATTATAAAATATGTACAGTATATACATCTTCACAGTTATGTTTTCAATATAACACGACTTGAAAGATACGTTGGGAATGAAAACAGTTCAAGTCAATATTACTAACCTCATGTGGAAGGATTTTGTCGTCGTTGTAGTTCGCTACTTCTTCATATTCTTCAGGTCTTCGGAGTAATACTTGTATGTCTCAAAATTCCTAGAATTTCTAGTTTAAACTAAACGAAGGTGACTCTAGTATTTAATCAAGCGACTCTAGATGAGTTTTGATACTAAAATATGACAACCAAACTTGACATACCAATGCTTGGTGAGTTCAACCGAGCTATGCTCTAATATTATTGATTACAGTGAAATGATGACTCAACCCTAAAACATTACGATTGTTGGGGTTCATTGTTTGTTCTTGAAATTTTCCAAAAATACTTTCCTAAAATGTTTTGGGATTGAATGTATCTGTGAAGATAATCTCAGCAAAAAATAACATAATTCCTGTAAATGCATTCATCTTCCTCAGAAGTAAATTTTGGTAATCGCCTCCTAATTTAACTTTGCACATTGGTGCGATTAACAATTCTTTGATTTTCGGCAGCATGTTGGTTTGCTATGAACTCAACCATGTTCATATTATCAGTCATGCTCTTTGAAGAATTGGAAGAGTGATAAAAATAATTGGAGATTTAGAATTTTTGTTCTTGAGTTAAAATGAGTTTGAACTTGGATATTTATAGAGGGGGAAATTGTAACCATTGGATGAGAAAATGATGAGCGGTGATCTATTCATCTAGCGACAGCTTGACGAGCGCCAACGCTGTGCTGACCAACGAGCGATGGACATTCTATCGCTCGTTAGAGACTTTGTCGTGTATGCCTAAGTGGTGTATTTGACACTTAGACAGATATGTTTAGTAGTTTGGTAACTTATGGTGGGTGCTAAATCAGCTGCTTGACATATGCATATGAATATGCCTTATGGATCTTCCAAATTGCCTTTCCTCGTCAGCTTGAAGATCCTAGGCACAACGGTGGTTCTCTATTTGTATTGTAAATGTACGGACAATGGTTGCCCAATTTTTTGGAAAGAAAACGGATAATGGTTGTCCGTTTTTGACTTTATGGCTATACTTATAGAATTTTAAGTCAAAACAGATAATGATTAACCGTTTTCAATTAAGGTCACATGTTTTTTATGCTAAACTCCACTTCTTTCTCTATGGACCCCACCAATTTAAAAGGTTTTTAATTAAAAAACGGATAATTATTAACCGTTTTTCACTTTTTCAAAACGGCCAACTATTGCCCGTTTGAAAACTCTTCTCAGGGATTCCAACTCAATAGAGAACTTGAGTGGAAAGTGAGGGAATATACCATGGTTTTTGGCTTGGGAAGAGGCTGGGAACCACCATGATTAAGACCCAGTTTTATGAACTTTGTAATTACATATGGGATTTGATTCCGGCAGCAATTATTTGTACCATTTGGCGAGAACGAAATTGTAGACGTTTTGAATCTGAATATCTTTATAAAACAGATGATGACTTGGTTCACGAAGCTAAATCTTCAATGCTAGCTTGGGAATCGCAGCAGGACATCATGTTCACTTGAATTTTTCAAGTTCATGCTAAATACCTGGGACTCAATTTTCATGTAATCTGTTGCTTTCTTTTCTTCTACCTATGGTAGAAACTCTGTACATTCTCTTTCTTCTTAATACAACTTCTCTTTTGATCAAAAAAAAAAAAAGTTTTATGAACTTTACCTTTCAAGATTCAAAATTAGTACTGTTACAAAAGCGTGGCCAAAGCAATACTTCAAGATAGCATTCAAGCAGTTGCTTGAAACCAATATGGAATCAACTTTGATATAACGCTTCAAAAATTGTTTTAACGCCCAATGGTTTGCCGCTCTGGAAAATATTCCGCTGGAATATGATGGTGAAGACTAATGGTAAAGCTCCAACGACTTACCATAAGGCTCTCCACGGAAGCACCCGACCATGGCCCCCCATCAAATGTTTGTTTGACCCTTTTTTAAGTTACACTCTGTTCATACTCATACGACATAATTCACACTATCATTGATAACTCGTATTGTGGTACGATTATGAAGGTTCAACGAGTAGAATCAATTTCATTGGGTTTAACTAATACGTTTAAATAATATTATGAAATTAAAATTCAACCCAAGATAGTACCCCGTTTCAAATTCGTCTACAGTAAAGTAAATCAATTATTTATAATTTGAATCTTAACTCACTTTCGTATGTAGGATTCACGGTTACACTTAGCATGTGGAACAAGCCTTTAAATTACCAGGCTTCCCTAGTAGACGAATTTTTTCTCATCAAGGTTTACAGATGATTTTCCCATAAAATCTATTTCAATATGCTTATTTCTATTATTCTTCGTCATAGACGACGAGAGAGGTTTGTTGAAGACTGGTCTTCATTTGGATTAAAATTTGGTGAAGTAATTGGCCTCAAAAAAGGCTTGAATCCATCCATCACCATAAGGATGTTGAAATGAGATTCGTGATGGAAATTTGACGAGTTCCATATATGCCATTCCTCTAGAGCTCTCACCATAACTTCATCATCAATTCCTCTGCTTAGTCGATATCGATTGACATTGTATGCTAAAGCATTGAATTCGTGAACTGCTTTGGCTATGCTTACATGTCGACAGAACAACCCAGTTTTATTAAGTAAAATAATTATTTTTGTGTAGGATAATATATGTGAAGATAGATGAAACTTCGAGAAGTGGATTGGTGGGTACATATAAGAGGTTGAGCAATGAACATATCTTCTAAACAAAATGTTCAATGACTATTGCAGCGGACTAATTAATTCAACAGACTAATTATGGCGACAAAAATATTTTTCGAACATGAATCCCAACGGGTAGAATAAATTTCTACGAATACAAATAATTTTTAAGTGATTTTATTAAATTTGTGATCCACGGCATTTTCTAAAATAGCCAAAAGTGAAAAAGTGAAAGTATCACTTTTCATGAAAAATGAATACATTTTTTTATTATTTTATTAGTTGATGCATAAACCAATATGGATACATAATGTGCTATGCATCTTTTGTGTTGGTTTGCATAATGACTATGCATTCAGCTTTCAAAAATTTGCCTAAAAAGATAAACACTTACGAATTTTTCGTAAAAAATCTACATTTAATATTATTGTTTGTACTCATTGTGTAGATCTCTTTCAAATCATTCCAACGAAATAAAATTTATAAAATCCCAAGGTACGGATTTTTAGATATGTTATATTCTAGTTTGCTTGCCAAATATACCCACGAAAAAATAGGATACATAAGGAATTATGTGAAAAGGCTTCATCAGAAAAAGCTTCACCATCTTTTTATCAAATTGCACATTTGTGTTAATCTACATTTTACAAAAATGGTCATAAAAGGGTTACCCTCCTTCGGGCCTTCCGATCGGTCGGCCCCATTTAGAATATTTACTCCAATCATCTATTGATTTAATCATTGAATTTTGATTGATCACTTTATAATACTATAGAACACCGCTTCCACGGTGGGGAGGGCCGACCGAAAAATAAAAATGGAACACCGCTGATTGCATAACACGTTATACATCCTGTTTTTGTTGGAATATTATCTTTGAGGCATATACATCGTTTTAGTGGTTGCATAACAAATTTTATGGATGGACGAACCAAAATACGAATGTATAAACTGTTATGCATCCTTTGTGGTGGCTCCATAATATGTTGTGCATCTTTTTCTTGTTGGAACGATACTTTCACAGTTTCATTTTTGCCTAAAAATAGGTCAAATAGAACAAGTATGAGTATCATTTTTCCCGAGACGTATCTAAAGTATCACTTTTACTGAAACAGAGTGAAAGTATCACTTTTCCTGACACGAGATGAAAGTATCACTTTTCCTGACATGGGACGCAACATCAAAGCTGAGAGAAGAAGAAGAAGTAAGACCACATGCCTGATTAAATGTCTGTACAACTTGCTGACAAATGGGGCTAGGTTCGGCTGGAGTTATGTTGTTCAAAATGATACGTTCTACAAATTGAGTCTGAAATTGAGAAGACAAATAACAGTAGTTGGAGGTGTCAGACATCGTATTATTATTATTATTTTTTTTTTATTATGAAGAGAGCCTTTAGGGGCTTTTATTTAAGAAAATCAAATATCAGTTTGTACATGAATGGATGGGAGTCGAGCAACAAACTGCGCTCCAACTCCTTTTTGGATAGCCAAACCTACCCTATGAAATAAAGAACCGCCTATTTTATTGTTAGCGTCATAATTAACTAGGCAGTTCTTTAGCCTCTTCAAGAGAACAATCATATCATCTCCGAGTTCACCTAGAGTTGTGAAAGCCAAGACTCCGAAAGCATACCCGTGGGATCTACATATCCTGAGCATACTTGTTACGTTTGCGACTCATGGCTGCAGAGATTGCATGCCCTGGTGTAAAGCTACGTAAACCAGGTCCAGAGAAGGGCGAGACTCCTGTGACATCAAAACATGTATCAACTCCGTTCTCCCAGCAATGCACAAGTATGTCCGCCGGCTTTAGAGCCACCCCGCCAGCCAAGAGGCCTAGAGATGCTTCCTTCCGAGCCGCCACTCCAGACCTATAGCAAATATCCATAATCACATCTCGCACCAAGTCATGTCGAAATTTGAGGCCTACTTCGCTAGCACAATGGAGTGCATGATCGCCGAAGACATCCATATCACGTTTGCAGCAAGTACAAACACTGTCTTCCGGAAAAAGTGGTATGCCATAGCGGTATTGGGCGACTGCTCTAAATTGTCGAGGCCCGATGGTTTGATTTAGACCATCAATGGGGATAGCCTTCAAAAAGTCCATCGCGTGCGCCTGACTATTGCACTGCCATAGGATCGCGTCTCGTGGTGATAGGCTGAGCCTGTTAGGAAGATCCTTCTTCACTGCATCGAAATACATGGCCGCCAGTTTCTTCATAGGCTGTGGGGCGGTGGTACTGATGTCAAAAGAAGTGGACAGGCCACAGGAGTGTATAAAGCTGTTGAGAGCGTCCTGGAAGTCGAGGCTTGGTACTGAAATGTCGAGATCGCTCAGAATGGTTTGTTGTAAGCGTTGAGTCTGTACACACGATGCTAGGTAGCAGTATTGGCTAGTGTCGGACATGGTGTACACTCCTAATCCCCCTCTCCCATAGGCAAGGTCACCGGGCGTTGTTGAAGGAGCCCGAATCTGGCCGCCATCTCCTACTATCAGTCTGCCGGAGAAACTCCATGAGCTGCTGGTCATAATGTGCGGAAGCAGGCTGTAAGACTCTTGGACTGGTGGTGCGCATGGTGAAGTACAGTTTAGACACTCCAACGCAGTTCCGCAAGAGCAATAGCTCATATTATTATTATTATTATTATTATTATTATTATTAAAATGTATATTTATTAATGGATAAATAGTATTATAACAAGAAACTAGTTTGGAAGCCTAGTAAGCTGAGCTCCAACAACGTATTATTATATTAGTTGAACAGGTTGTTGTGCTAGCCTATCAGCGAGCCTCACGAGGAACCATCCAAAGGACCTGTTACCGAACCGGGTGATTATGTCTCACGACGACGACAAAGAAATTCGAAGTTCTTGGATATCATGGATCCAAAATCCAATCCCTTTTCAATTAAAAAAAAAAAGGGTAGCTAGCTCAGCTGGTCATCCCCGTTCCACAGAGGTTTGATGCGTTCCAAGAGGTTCCAGCTTCGATTTCCAGATGGCGCAATATTGCAGTATTTGACATGGAAGATAGAGTTAGATTGCCCCCCTTGCGACATAATCAGCCCCCTATCCGCTTCGGCTCCCTTAGATGGTTCCTCATGAGGCTCGGTGGTAGGCTAGCACGACAACCTGTTCAATTAATGTAGTAGTACGCCGTTGGTGCTTAGCTTGTTAGGCTTCTAACTAGTTTCATGTAATAATCATTATTCAATAAGATGTTAACAAAATAGGTGCTTCCAACTAGTACGTTGTTGGTGCTTAGCTTGAAGTCAGTCAGTTGATGTTTTTCCTGTCAACATTAGCAGACCTTGTCAAGGTGTGCAATTTTTGGGGGGCCCAGTAAGTCTTGATCCGTAGTTCTGCAGTGACTTAGTGAAGAGTAAGATTGATAAAACTGTTCAAATTATGGAGGGGCTCAAGCAATTGCAAGACCCGCAGTTTGATTTGCTTTTGTTACGTAGTTGCTCAGGTGCTTCGAAGCTTTATTTTAATATGAGAGCTACTAATCCCTCTGCTCTTTAACAAGTTCTTTCTTTTTATGACGTACCCTTGATACATTTTCTTCAACAGGGTTTGGGCCTCTCCAACAACGTATTGCAACCCTTCCTTTGAAAGATGGAGGGCTCGGAGTCCTCACGATGGCAGATATAAGCCATTATTGTTATCTTGCTTCATATATTCAAACAAGTTCTTTGCAAGAAACCATCCTCGGGCTTCCTCCAGGTTCGGACCCCAGCCTCGGCCTTCAACAAGCTATAACACACTTCATGCAGGTATGCGACTTGTCCTTCTTTAACCTTAATACTATTTCCCCCGTCCCATGCACTCTTTGGAAATAGAGTATTTCGAGGTTGTTAAGAGGGACATTCCCAGTAATTTCCCCATGTCTGATCGTGATGCTATTCTTTGGCAAAGCAATAGGCTCAGTCATGCTCAGGATTACCTTAAAGTTGTACCCTATCGGTGGGCTTAACCAAGTGATTGGACCTAGGAAGTTCAGAGCGCTGTGCTTTGTTATAGGCTTGGTATTCCCATTTTCAGTACGGTTGAGGTTTGTGCTTGTTGTAAAATAAACATGGATGCTTTGGGGATCATGCACTCCATTGTGCGAGTGAGGTAGGGCACAAGTTTCGACATGATTTGGTGAGGAATGTCATGGCTGATATTTGCTACAAGGCAGGTGTTGCAGCCAGAAAGGAGGTCGCACTGGGCTTTTTATCAGATATTGTTGTTTCTTTGAAGCCTGCATATATTCTTGTTTATAATTGGTTGAGTGGCCAAGATGTTTTCTTTGATGTTACGGGTGTTTCTCCTTTTACCGGAAATAGCGGCCGTGCTTTTGTCCCGGGTGTTGCCATTGCCAATGCTATTTCTCGAAAGTGTAAGATATATTTAGATAAATGTTCAGCTCATGGGTATCGTTTCGGTGTCCTTGCTTTCTCCACTTTGGGTGAACTCAGTGAAGATATGGTTATATTTTTGAAGAGGTTGAAGAATTGCATAGCTAATTATGATTTAAATTATAAGATAGACAATTCTCTTTTTTATAAATTAGGTATTTGCATTCAAAATTGTGTGGGGCTCAACTTGTGGCTAGACTACCCTCCACCGATGTTGTACATGTTCTTTGATTTTAATAGTACGCCCCTAGTGGCTCCTCTTCAACAGCAACAACAACAAAGAAAAAAAAAGTTAGCAGGTATCCTCTTTAAACTAGGTTCATCCTCTTAAGGCTTAGTCCTATGGGCTAGATATTTAGCTGCTAGCTAGATTGGCCATCCACGTCAGATAGAGCAACCTCCTAACCCCTATGAGATGGCCAATCTAGCAGCGAAACGCCTAACCATTCGGCGTTAAACGCCCAACTATTCGGCTTTAAACGCCTAACCATTCGGCATTACCAATTCTTTCTCATTCTTTTCCTCTTTTTCTTCTCTCTCTTTTTTCTTCTCTCTCTTTTCTCTCTCTCTACGCTTCTCTCTCCCTCTTTTTCTTCTCTCTCTTCTTCTTTTACTCTTTTTCTCTCCCTCTTTTCCTTCTCACTCCAGAAAAAATCATCAAACGCCGAACCATTCGGCGTTGAGACAACTTTTTGAGC
The DNA here is from genome assembly GCA_023531295.1 of Papaver armeniacum. NCBI lineage: Eukaryota > Viridiplantae > Streptophyta > Magnoliopsida > Ranunculales > Papaveraceae > Papaver > Papaver armeniacum. The sequence continues at coordinate 1,163,611 of JAJJWW010000381.1, forward strand.
GCCGCACCATTCAACGTTTCAATTTCGCCGATAGTGCGACTGCGAGCAAATGCTAGGAGATAGAAGCAGCCAGATTGAGTGTTAACTTTTTTCCCACACTTTTTTCATGATTTGCAACACTTTTTGGCCAATCTAGCAGTCCAATCTAGCTAGCCCATAGGACTTAGCCTAATAGGTTCATCACATCATCTTGTAAAAGCAGACACATAGTTTGTTCCCCAAGGTTTAACATGTACGGCAACTATTTTGGCTGGGGAAGACCCATTGCAGTGAGGAGTGGAAGTGCTAGCAAGAGGGATGAAGTTCTTTCAGCATACTGGCTAGACCAAATGACGGAATTTAGCAATTTGCGACCGGAAAGAAGGAAAAACCAAATACTCATTAACAAAGTAAGAGAATTGAGGACATGCTAAGGAAACATGATTACAACAAACCATTAGAGATACAACCACACAAAAAAAAAAAAAAAAAAAAAAATCAAAAAAAATCAAACCAAACCTAACTAAAAGAAGAGGTTACAATACGTAGTAAAATAAAATGATGGATTTCGGATGATAGGACATAAACATATCAAGAAACATTTTCTCGGAACGTTAGTCCTGATCCATGTAACTTCTCTTCCATGAGACGATCAAGTCGCTCAACCATTATAGGAGTGAAGTAATTTTTCCAATCGCCAACTTCACCTTTCCTGAAAATGTCTTTGTTTGCTAAAGAATTATTAAAAACCTTTCCATTTTTGTTCACGTCCAAATTCTTCAAGTGTTGGAAACTGCACAGCCTTATTATTTCCTTGATCACTCCTTTACTCTCTTCTTCAATAGAAAAACCATATCCTAAGAATTCTGCGAGTTTCTTCAACTGGGGTTCTGGATCTTTCTTCAAATCTTCATACTTTAAAAACAAAACCTTACATGGCCTCTCTAAGCTCTCTTTCCAATATCCAAGAACATGATCCCAATATGGACCAAAGCTTGAAACTCCATTGCAGAATAACTCGAAAGCGACTTCGATCGACAATTGGGTACTATTTTTCATTTTGGTTAGCGGAGGGGTACTCTTGTCACTGCTCTCCGGCAATATCCTCATTTTGTTATAAAAATGCCACATAGATATGAAGGTGTCTTGAGGGTTTCTACATATATAAACAATCTTGCAATTTATAGCACTATCAATAATGGAATCGGGTAAAGAAGTGTATGGGATATGGGTAGCTAGAAGCTTGCATGTAGGATCATCATGATCATCGCTACTAATTTTAGTGAAATCAAGGAGGCTACAATCTGGATAAACATGTTTAAACTCGACAAAAGGAACAAGGTCATGAGGTGAAATTGTAAGCAATGGGTGGTGATGAGAAGAAGAAAAGAGAGGGTAACGGGTACGGTTGGTGATGGCAAATGCCAATGCTTTCAACCAAACGGTGCCGGATTTGGGGTGTGAAGCAATCAGTACTAGATCAGTATCCAAAGCTTTGAAATTCTGTTGAAAATCCTTTATATTTTCTAATGCTTCGACAAAGACCCAAAAACCTTGATAAAGAGCAAGATCTCCTATACCAAGAGAACCACCAGTCGCAGCTTTAGAATGATCACAAGAATTTTTATCACCAGTGGTTTCCATGGATTATAAGTTTTGATTACATATCTCTAGTTAGAAATAAGGAGTTAATATATATAAACTGAAAGTAAGATACTCTATTTGTAAGTAAACAATTAATTTACTCCTTTTAGAACCTGGCTTGATTGGGTATACTCAATAAGACAAAATCAGGTCATTATGAAGTAAAGCCAAGCCACCCCTTAACCTTGTATTTTCTAAATGGCTAATATGTTCTTGGTTAATTAACACTAAAATTCTGATTAGGTTAATTAATTGAGTTTAGATTAAAATTTTGAAATTATAAATTCAGTAGATTAAACCTTTCATTTGTCTTATGAGTTCGATTTCGATCAAAAAAATTTGGTTTTGAAAATGCACAAGGCCGGCAAGATCGTGGTTTGAATAAGGTGCCTTTGTTCTCTCGGCGCCGACAAGGTCCACTTTGAATAACCCGCCGACCAATGTTCAACCAGCAGGTCCACTTTGAATAAGTCTGCCGACCGAGTTTGAAGCCGGCATTGTCTCGGTTGAAGAACACGTGGCTCCCAACAAAAATGTACACAGTAGAAACAATAAATTTTCACTATACAGGTCGGCAAGGTCCATTACACATACATTTCCGGCTAACAAACCGCCGGCATGGTTTTATACAAATACCCTTCCGGATTAAAAAGCTCTAAGTATCAGGAAACATTCAAAAGAAGCAGCCGGCAGAGTAAAAAACAAAAAGTTGCCGGCTTCATTAAAAAAAACTGACGCCGGCAAGGTATACAATTGAATAACCTGCCGGACCTGCTAGTAGCAATTACAGAAACTATACATCCGGCAAGTTCTTCAACCTTATAGCTTGGCTTAGGCCAAACCCTAACTATGAAAATCCCAAAAGGTCGATAACAAAATACCCTTGCCGGCGTCGCAACTCGCCAATTCAAAATTTCGGATTTTCTCGACCTAATTTGACATGCAAACATGAAATTGAAGTACTAGAGTGAGTTTAAGTAGGCCCTTACTTTCTTAATCGCACCATTTTCGCTTTTTCTATCGGATTCGATTTCTCCTTCTACGACGGTTTTTTTTTATTCACTTTTTGTTGAACTATTTTTGCAATTTCGAGATTGAATTCATTGCGCTTTCTATTTGTTTGCTTCATCTTACTAGCCCTCGGCGGATCCATTGATGAAGATTAATCGGAGTTTTGGAATCGACAATTTTAACGAATTGATCGTCGAGTTTTTTTGATGGTGGTGGTGGTGGGGGTCGGTATGATGGGAGGAGAAGAAGAAGAGATGAAGATGAAATGAAGAGAATAAAATCTGATTTAGGGTAATTAAGATTATTAATGGGTAAGGGTAGTTTTGTAACTTACCCATTAGGACTCCCCCTAAAACCCACAAAAAGTGTCCCTTTAAAATTAGGTATACCCCAATTAGTTTGGGTATACCCCAATCAAGCCAGGTTTTAGAACAAGGGCATTCTTTTATATACCCCTAGAAATACTAATGATACCCCTTTATCTACCTAACCCGTCAGATCCGATAATCATATACCCCCAAGAGAAACAAAATCACAGGTTGCATCATCTTCATCACAAGTTACAATAGGTGGATTACCAGATCTCTAATGGTGTTTATCCGCACTTCGTTATACGTACATAAAATATTATAGATTTATGGGCTCACAAACAGATGGTGCCAAACTAATTAAAAACTTTGTTCTGCCTTAATATATTTCACTTTCCCAGATGAGTTAGTGCGAGATCATATTCAAAGATTTGGTCAAACGATGCAGATCGGTGGAAAACGATTAGGAAACGACATGTTGTATAGTGAATTAGGATGATGAAAATAATTTGTAAAGGAACTTAATGATTTTCAAATTAAAATCCTAACGGTGTTCGTATAGATGTTTCATGTTTGTATAGGAAATTGAAGATTTGAAAAGCAGCTCATTTAGTTTTGTTGAATGTAAATCTATACCAAAAAAAACAAAAAACAAAAAAAGAGGGTTTTCTACGTTAATCCAGTTAACAAATAGTTTATGGGTTTTCTGCAGGAACTAACAAGATTCATCCCAGTCGAACAATAAAATCTGCTTATTGCGTAGTTCCCAGGATATGACACCACATCATGTCTGCTTCTGCCATTTTCTATAATATCATTGAGTCGTAATTTAATAATCATGTGTGGTGTGGGAATCTGCAAAATGAGACGGATCTAGATCGGGGAAGTTTTTCTCTAGCCCAATTTTTTTTTTTTTTTTGCATATAGAAAACCCGATTCTAAATATAAGAAACCCATAATTAGTCCCTAATTAATTTATCCCTAGAAAAGCTCCGTAGAAAAGGTGATAAAAACTATTCCTTAAAAAAAAAGGGCAAATTAACAAAGTGTCCAGCTTCCTAGCATATATTTAATAAACCGGCCAAGATTTTTAAATCTTTTAGAAACTGGCCTTTCCGTCACATTTAACACCTGGGCCCACCAAGTCGGTCACCTGCGTTGATTAAGTCAAACAAGGTACGCGAATTTACATATGTGCCCTTACCTACTTAAAGACGCGTGTGGTGTAAGCTGTCGCACATTTTCATTTCGTCCTCTCTCTCTTCGTTCTCCCTCGTTCTCTTCTCCCTGTTCTGAAACTAGGGTTAGGTATTGAAGCTGTTTGAAAGAAAACTGATGTTATTGAAGCTGTTTTTGTTGAAGACGTAGATGTTAGTGAAATACCAGAGTGTATTTGGAAGAAACCAGAGTTTATTTGGAAGAAAATTTCTAGATTTTTAGGGTTTCAGAGATAGTGGTGATACGGTGAAGATGAGGTACAAACCAAAGGATTGAAATACTCTGAATCAAGGTAAGATTAACGAAACCCGTGACTTAATATATGATGATAATCGATGTTATGATAGTTAATTGATCGATTGATTTTTAGGGTTCTGTTTTTTTTTCCTTTGTAATTAGGGTTTATTTGAAACCCAATTTTAATTGTTTAATTGGGGTTTAATTTTCGTGATTGGGTGTTTGATAGGTTTAGTGTGGGATTTATTTGGGATTTTTTGTTTTTCCCCTTTGTAATTAGGGTTTAATTGAAATTCAGATGTTAGTTGTTTAATATAGTATTTGGGGTTTTCTGTTTTTTCCCTTTTGTAATTAAGGTTTATATCTGATTTTTTTTTTCATTTGTGTTGCAGTCAGTTCAAATTTAGGAATATCAGTGTATATGTGGAGCCAAAGAATGAGACTTTGGTATTTCCTAATTGCCATAGAGATGAAATAGAGTTGAGGAAACTTGAGTATATGGTGTATAAGGGTTTGTCTTTGGATGTTAAAGAGAAGTTTAATTTGTATTGGTTTAAGGATGCATATCTGCCACTGCCATTGTTAAACAATGATGATTTTGATAATTTTTGGGAGGATTCTTTTGTAAATGAGGATGGATGTATATGTTTGTGGATGGGGATGAAAGACACAGTGTTTGGGACTCCAAAGACTACACCAGATAAGAAGAAAGTTAGTAAGGGAACCACCCCAGAGAAGAAGAAAGTTAGTAAGGGAACCACCCCTAGAAGATCCCCAAGGCTAAATAGTGTGGATAAATCAGCTGAAGGTGCATCAAGAAAGCTGAGTTTCATGGATGTGCCCATTTCCAAACATTCTCAGGCTAGTAGCAGTGGTTGCAGTCAGTCAAAAGCAGACAAAGTCGTTGACATTGCCCATGATGATATGTGGGATGCTTCATATTGGGTCAAAGCTACAAATGAAGTTAAGTTTGTTGAAGATTTAGAGAATATTCAGTTAGAAAACAACAGAATAGATGTTTGTCACCCAATTGAGGATCCAGAAGCTCCTCCAGTATTTGACAGTGATGAAGATGTTGAATATGGGTCAGATGAAGAAGAAGAAGAAGAAGAGATAAAAGAAAAAGACAAAGAGGAAGAAGACAAAGAAGAAGAAGAAGAAGAAGATAAAGAAGAAGGTATGTTGCATTTGCAAATTATTATTATTATTTCATCATTGTATAGTACTAATGGTAATGTTGAATGTGCAGATAAGAGTGTAGATGAAAGACCTGCTTACATGGATCAATTTGAGGAGGATTTTGGTGAGTACATGAAGGATGAAGGAGGTGGAAATCTATTCCCTGAATTTGAGGTATTTACTCCAATAGACCCTACCAAAATGGAGCTAAAAACTAGATTTCCAAATAAATAGGCATTTAAGAAACATCTTAGAGGATATTGTGTTCAAGAAAGGTGTCAATTTCTATTGACTAGGACTAATCTCTCTAGAGTTAAGGCTGAGTGTAGGTTTAAAAAAGAATATGATTGTCCATGGTTTGTGTATGCTAGCAAGAAGGAAGGTGAGAAGACTTTTGTGCTTAGGAAAATGAATTTGGAACACAAGTGTGAAGGGGATCACAAAAATAGGAATAGATCTGCTGATCCTCATTTTGTGAAGGATTTTGTTCTTGATCAGATGAAGAATAAGCCTAAAAAAGTTGTGCCAGACCCTTACAAAATCAAGGAAGACTTCTTAGCTGAAAAGAAGGTCAATATACCATATCAGTGTGCATGGAAGGCTAGGAATCTTGTTTTAGAGTCATTATATGGGAATTATAAAGAGAGTTACAATGAAGTACCAGCATTTTGCAAGATGTTTACTAAATGTAATGATGGGTCTGTGGCTAAGTTCACATTTGACACAGTGAATAACACATTTGAAAGTATGACACTCTCATTTGAACCTGCAATGAGGGGTTTTCGCAAGGGCTGCAGAGGTGTTATTGGGTTTGATGCCTGCCATCTAACAGGAGAGTTTGGGGGAGTGTTGATGGCTGCAACTGCACTTGATGGACAGAATGGGTTAGTAATGTTGGGAATTATGATATGTAGAGCAGAAACTAAGGAGAATTGGATAACTTTTTTGAAACATTTGAAGGCTGCCATATTAGCACATCCAGTGAAAGTTGCTTTCATTTCAGATAGACAAAAGGGGTTATTGGAAGCTGTTGCAATAGTATTCCCTGGACATCAACACAGATACTGTTGGAGGTAAATTTCTTAGCACTAGTTTTTATTAGTAGGGATGTTCAGTGAAAATGCCTTATTTTATATTGCACTGTGTTAACATGAATGCAGACATTTGTACAAAAATTTCAAGAAGTATTACAAGGGTCATGAAATACATTCTTCTTTGTGGAATGCTGCAAAAGCATACAAAGTTAGGCATTTTCAGGTTTGTTATGCATTGTTGTTATGTTTCATTTGCTTTGTTTTATTTGCATTGTGTTAACATGAATGCCTTGTTTTTCTTTATTTGTTGTGCATTTCAGGAACATTTAGACAACATTGTGAAAGAGAATGAGGCAGCTGGTAAATACTTGGATAAAGAAGATCCTTCTACATGGTCCAGGGCCTTTTTTTAACCCTATTCACTGCTGTGAACATATGAATAACAATTTTTCAGAGTCCTTTAATAATATGATCTCAAAGATGAGGAATAAACCAATAATCATGATAGGCATAATGTATGCTAACTTAGTGATGGGTACTTGGTACAAAAGGAGGACTGAATCAGCATCATGGGTAGATGGCACTTTGGTTCCAGAAGCTATTAAGTTACTTAATAAAATGCTTTTGTTTGTAACTGATTATGGTGTTGACCCCTGTGTGGCTGGAGAGTTATATATGGTGACTAGTCCAAAGAACTCTGTGTTCACAGTGAACATCCTTGCCAAAACTTGCTCCTGTTTGCAGTGGCAGTTGAGGGGGTTCCCCTGTATGCATGCAGTGGCAGCATTGCAGACTATAAGGCCACAATGGAGAAAGTAAGACTTCTTTACTAACTCTGTGACTTTGCCCTTTTTTTATTTATTTTCTGACTGTACCTAGCACTAACCTTTTAATACTGGGCTTGAGCAGGTACTGCAGTGATTATTATTCAGTAGAAAACTACAAGGCCACCTATGCACCAACTTTTGTACCACTAGATGATAAAAGTGAATGGGTAGAGGTACTTTTGTATTTATATTGGGCCCTTTTATATTTATAATCTCAACTGCATTGATGCAAGTGCATTTTGTTTTCTATACGCATCTAGGGTTTCATAAGTTCTATATATTTAGGGTTTCATAACTGCTAACTATTTGCCCTATCTCTTTTCTCTTTCTTGTTGCAGCCAAAAATGAAGAAGAAGATCTTAAACCCTCCTCACAGTAGGAAAGCTGGAAGACCTAAAAGCAAGAGGGTTAGAAGTTATGATGAACCTCGTGTGGAGAAGAGGAAAAGGAGGTGTGGGAAATGTGGAGAGATCACTAATCACAACAAAAGAACATGTGCTGGTGGTGAAGTTGGATCTAATTCAACCGCAAAGAGGCAAATGTGAATGTGATGCAGAGACCTTCACCTTCACCAACACACAGACAAGTACCAAAGTGAAGGGTGCAGCTAAGTCAAACAAGAGGAAGGGAACTGCATCATTTGTAGGTGAATGTTCTACAAGACTTAACAGTGAGATAGCTCCGTCTTCTGCTCCAGCTTCTACAGGACCTAGCATGAGTCAGAACTTTTTTGCAATTGGGTCTGTGTCTCAAAATATAAAACAAGGAACAGAAAATGGAAAGTCTAAGAAGAAATGATAGATTGTTAGGCCCTAGATTGTTTTGTTATTTGTTATTTCTTTTCTTTTTGGTGTTTGCAGTCAATGTTTAAGAAGACTGAGTAGAAATCAGACATGTGTTTCCAGTCATTTGCTTTTGTTTTTGCAGACTTTTTAAGACTTAGTTATAAATGAAAAAATTGTTTATTAGTACATTTGCAGGTTACATTTTCAGATTGTTAAGTTCTTGCATATGGCATTAAGTTGTAAACTTGAATGCATAATTGCATTTTTGGCGCAATGAAGACTTCATCGTAAATCCACTTAAAATCATCACATTTTGTACAAGTGAGGTATGCTATGTTCTTGTTGTGTTCATTCTTGCAAAGTTTCATCTCCATCTTTGACTTGCGGTGATCTTTGTTGCAACTTTGATTTTGCGAAGGCGATTTTGAAGGAGTGACCAAACTTCTCCGCAGCATAACAACCATTCTCTCACCGGTAATTTCACCATCTTGCATTTGACAGATCCATGGCATCGTCAAACCATTCAAAGTACTCACAGGTTGGAATTGAACACTTCAAAAATATTTTTCCATTTGTTTCTTGGGTTTTTGAGCATAATAATTGCCTGATACCATTACATGGTATGTATTTGCACCTGGAATAAATCCAGGGACAGACCTTTGGATCATGGCTTCCATGTTCACAGATAGAACATAAAGTGAAGGTTTTTTTGGGTCTTACCTTGTTATTGCTGCTGCTACTGCTATCTGGAGAATTTCTAAAACTTTCGCTGCTCATGTCTTTATATTTTGAGGAATTTTTGAGATATTTGGTAACTGTGAGAACTAGGGTTCTTCTCTGCAATTTATACAGGAAGCTGAAGAAGAAGACCGTTATAGGGATGAAATCTGGTCCCTTGATTTTTTTTCTGGTAGATTTGATGACACGTGTCAATCCGACCGTTACATGGCATCACGTGAAAAAAACGTGTTATGAGTTACCGAGTTGAGTTGATCCTGTTTGATACGAACTCAGAGAGTCACTCATTCGAGGGTTTAACTGTCTTTTACTAAGGACGTTATGTGACACGTGTACAAATAACAGCAGTTAGCCGTTTTTTGGAAAAAACGGGACGAAAAATGTCAATATCGGCCACTTTATATAAACATTTGAAAAAACGGACACTTTATGAAATACATTTCAAAAGCATGGACACTTTGTTAAAAAGCCCAAAACAAAAAAACTCCCTAAATAAACTCCCGTGAAATGACTTGTTAATTCCTAAAAAAAACTCCGACTATGATCATAAATAAACTCCAGGACTCATTAATGTAGAAGATTTAGGAAAATCCCAATTTTGAAACGAAATTGGTGAAAATTAGGAAAAATCTAATTATTCACCCTTTAGGCGATGTTGGTGAAAAACATTTTATTGATGAAAATTCCAATTTTCACCTGTACTCAATCAAGCAAAATTGTTGAAAATTCTAATTTTCATAAGGGTGGCGGTGAAAGTTCTAATTTTATTAAGGGCGAAAGTATAATTTATCACTGATAAAACATGTGAAAAATCAAAATTTCACCGGACTCAAGAACTCGGGAGTTTTGTAGCAGCAAAATCGATAATGAAAACCCTTTTTTTCTCAATTTTTTACTTAAATGACGGGTTAAGTATGTAAACTTTGACCAGTTTGCATTGCCAAGCATCTGTTAGTATCTATTTTCACATGTTTGGTCGTCAAAGATGTAGCTATATCATCTCTGAAATTGTGAAAATAACATCGATCTGTTTATAATCCTTAACTAATTAAGGATAAATTTGTCCATCTGAAAAGGTGAAAATATGAATCTCATCTAGTTTTTAACCGTTGATCTTGTCTTTTGGGCCGTAGATATATATATATATATATATATATCATCTTAACGGTGAATTTCTGAAAGAGAAAGGAACGAAACTTGGGTTCCTCCGAAATTTCCACATAAATCTATTACAAATATAAATAAATAGATAAACGATAATGCATTTGTGATTTTGTTTGGAACGTGATCTCATAGCAAATGAATGAACTACATTTATTGAGTTAAAGAATATGTAAAATAGCAGACGGGTGTCAATGTAAAATTAGACATTAAAATTTACCTTTAATTCTCCTCCAGATCTGTTTAATAATTATGTGCCATACTTGTTTGCCCTTTTCCTCTGTCCGGTCATTTCTACTGACAGTTTGTTGCCAACAATTGATATTTGTTTATATTTTGAGTTGATCATTTTTCTTCACCGACAAATCAACGAACAGTACTTTCATGGAACAATCTTACATTGAAGGCGAAAGATCAGATATTCAAGACGAGTCTTGTTATGATCGTATGAAGGAATTAAAGGCCATTGATGATACGAAAGCCGGTGTTAAAGGAATAGCCGACAGTGGACTCCTAAACATTCCTAGAGTCTTTATGCAACCACCGGAGGAACTTGCTGAAGAGGAGAAGTTATTAATAGTTGATAAGAGTAAGTTTGATTGTCCGGCGATTCCAGTGATAGATTTGGGAGAGATAAAGCATCGGAGAAAGGAGATTGTAAATGAGATTCGCCTTGCATCAGTGTCTTGGGGTTTCTTTCAATTGTTGAGTCATGGTATTCCTGAAACCGTGATGGACGAGATGTTAAAAGGTGTTGCTAAATTTCATGAACAAGATAGAGATGTGAAAAAACAATTCTACACAAGGGAGTTCGATAGAAAAGTCAAGTACCACACCAGTTTTGATTGGTTTCGAACAAAATCCGCTAAATGGAAAGACACTTTTATCTGTTCCATGTTATCTCCAGATCACATCGACCCTCAAGAATTACCAGACATATGCAGGTACGACACCATCCCCCATGGAGCGATAACACATTTCAATTGCAAAAATCATCTTTTCGACTTGCATAATTACACATATATTACTGATCTACATATGTTTTTCTTATGAATAATATCATTGTGGTATACTCAGAGATATAATTCTAGAGTATACAAAACATGTTCATATACTGGGAGATACTCTTATTGAATTACTGTCAGAAGCTCTTGGGCTCGAAAAGGATCATCTTAAAGGCATGGATTGCACAAATTTCTTATCAGTCCTTGGTCACTATTATCCTGCTTGCCCACAACCAAAACTAACTATGGGATCGTACAAGCATACCGATCCCAGTTTCTTTACTCTTCTTCTCCAAGACAACATTGGTGGCCTACAAATTCTTTATCAGAACCATTGGATTGATGTCAAACCCATACCTGGAGCTATTGTAGTAAACATTGGTGATCTTCTTCAGGTATGCGTACATCATTACTATAAACATGTGCAGTTTTTTGAAGTAAATACTGTCACAGTAAAAATAAACACACAGTGTTAATTTAGATTTTAGAGTGAATCTGTTTTTTTACTAATGCATTTGGGTATATATTATCTGTGTAGCTAATAACCAATGATAAGTTTAAAAGTGCGGAACATAGAGTACTGGCGAATCAAGTAGGACCAAGGTTATCAGTGGCATCATTTTTCGGCACGGTTGCCATGAAATCAACAAAGCTTTACGGTCCAATAAAGGAGCTAATTTCTGATGAAGATGGAAAGGATCTACCCGTCTATAGACATGTAACAGTTCCAGACTATATGAAGTATTTTTATTCTAAAGGAAATGATGGTGTCCAAGCCCTATCCCACTTCAAGTTGTGAAGTCATTGATCGTTAAGTATTATAAATCAACTTTCTACAGCCTGCAGCAGGCATGGGTTTGATTGGTTTTCTACATTTCCGTGAGGATTTGTTTTGGCCTTTGCTTTTACTCTTTGTTGTACTTGATTTATGCTTTTTTTGTCTCTTTTTTTTTTTTCTGTTTCAAATTAAACTTCAACCTTCTCGTCGAAAAATAAAAAAAGTCAACTGGCATGGCTAAGTTAGAGGTGTCAATTGAGCCGTGCTAGCACGAGCACAGCTCAGCACAACATGTTAAAATTTGACATACCCCATCTAGGCACGTGACTTAGCCCGGCACGGCCCAAAACGTTAGTTTCATTGACTCGGTTGAGCTAGCCTAATCGGCACAGTGGTACATCACAACACGCGATATGGATAAACATGTTGTACGTCACAACACACCACGTTAAAAAAGCACGTCATAATATGCATAAAACGCTACAAATACATCACATTTTGTGTATATTTCACAAGAGAGTCTTTATTCTAGCCAATTTTTGATATTTAATCATCGTTCTATTCAGCGGCGGAACCAGAATTCAAATGTTGGAGGGGCCATAACCATTAGATTGTAAAAATGAAACCATGGAGTATATGTATAGTCGTATTGGATTTTGAGAATCTTGGGGGGGGCCATGGCCACCCAAAAGTAACATGTGGCTCCGCCATTGGTTTATTGATTTATTTTTATAAATACTCATAGAATACCTAAATATTTGAATCGGAAATGATATTCTGCGCCCTTTTGTGCGCCCTACTCTCCGCCCATTCCTACGTGTCTCACATGTGGATTGCTCAGCTGTACAGGGTCCACGTGATTCTGTCTTCTTCTTTTTCTAATCCAAGTTTTTTCTCGGTCTTCAATTTTTCTTTCTTCTTCTTAATCTCTTTTTCATCGTTGATTACAAGAGAAGTACAAATTCAAGATCAATCAAAAATTAAATTGAAGCTTGGGTTCATAAAATCGACCTCTCAAGGATATTGAGTACAAAAATTCCAGCAGATGATTATCTTGAAAGTTCCATTAAAATCATCCAGATGCCCCTGTGAATCGGTTAATAAATCTCATGGATTCAACTATTTTTATTTCACCCATTACATCAAACATAAAACCCATATTGTAAATCTCTTTTCACACCCTTTAAATCTGTAAATACTAATCCATGAAATCAAAATAGGGTTTTCGGAAAACAGTGAGTTTGGTTTGTTTGAGTAAGCAATTTTTTCGGTCTTGTTTAAATTTAATTAGGATTTTTTTGATTCTTAAGCATGGGGAAGAATCGGACAGAAGAGGGAGATAAAAGACAAAAAAAAATATTGGTATCATGATTAGATGTAATCGCAACTGAGTTCTGTAGAAAACCCTTAACTCAAAAGAATGTTAGTGCTTCATCTAATCAATACAAAGAAAATTCAAGATTGCAGAGAAGTTGGAATTTTTGAACTTAATCAAGATATTGTTGTTTAATTCATCCGTGAAAGGTTACAATAAGCTACACATGTACATCAGTACCATTTTGATCATCGTCAATTTCAGATCAAAATTTTTGATCAGGATCTAGAAAGTGAAATGAGAATGCATGGAGAAAATTTAATTTAACACTAGTAAAGGCCACATATGCGATGCACATGCTTGAATTGGATTCTTTTAACAACACCAAATTTGATAATAATGGAGAAAAAAAATCTTAAAATAAAAATTTAATATCCTTGTTTGTACTCATTACATAGATAATTTAAAGAGCTTTCCAAATATATCAATTTTGCAAAAATCCGATGTTTATTTTTAAAGATATTTAAGTTTTAATTTTTTTGATCTATTTTTAAAACAATGACATTCCTGTAAATATACAAATATTAACTTAGTTAATGGGGGTATTATTGTCATGTGAAAAAGCTTCACCAAAAGAAGGCTTCACCAAAAAGGGGTCTTTTCTTTATTATAGTAAGATAAGGAGAAGATAGAGAAACTGGAAAAGAAAATGAAGAATGAGAAATTCACGTGATTTCTCGGACACGTTTCAAGGTTTTTAACATTTTCCTACACGTGGATTCGCCATCTCAGCATGGGCGATAAGTAGGGCGCAGAGCGGGGTGCCGTGTAGCATTGCCGTATTTGAATAATATTTACTTTCAAAAACACAAAATAAATTTGCCAGACCCAGCACAACACAACACGTGACACTTATTTCTCAGGTACAGCAGAACACAACACGTCATTTAGTACGACACAACACGACAAATCTTAAATCTTAATCTAGGGCACAACATAACACGCTAAGCGCGGATGGGCAGGGTTGTGCTGGGCTGGCACGTCTTACACCTCTAGGTTAAGTTACCCAACATTTATGAGAACTGTTAGTGAAACTGCATTTACAGTATAATTTCTATAAAATAATAGGCTTGGGACCAAGAAATTTTATTATTTTAAAGAAATATTATATTATCGATAATATAATAAATTATTATTTTATAGTTAAATAATTGTAGGTTGAATAATAATTGTAGTTTGTAAATATAATATGGACTAATTTCTTGGAGATATTATATTACTAACTAATTGCAATAAGAATACAACCACTCCGAGTATCAATCACACTAGCTTCAACACTTCTTCTTGTAACACAACAACGTAGCTCCTGATCTTGTGAGTGCACCACGAACTATTAGGGATGAAATACAACTTGATTTGAATTTTTAAGAAAATTGAATCATATTTGGAGAAAATTTTACATGTATGAAATTTATTTTTTATTATTTTATATATTATTTGGGACCTATTAATGCTTAAGGGAAACTTATGAAATGTATTATTTTATGATTTTATCGAATTTATTATTTTAGCACTAAGGGCCCGAGTCGGGACCAAAAATTTTATTATTTTAAAGAAAATATTATATTATCGAGTATTTCTTTAAAGAAGTTATACTGTATGTTTTTAAGTTTAAAGGTCAGTTAAAGAAGAGTGTAAATTTGTGCACCCCGGTTTAGAGGGGTGCACAAATTTACACCTGTTAAAGAATCCTTATATATTTATCATTATCTACTTCGTATTTTTATTTAAGAAAGGTCACCGGCAGGTGAATTCTCCCAAGAAAGATAACCAACGGGTGATTCTCCAAAGAAGAAGCAAATATTTTTCATGGAAATAGTACTGTTGTTAAGAACTTGGATAAAATAGTTATTGTTGAAGATGACTCGGAAGATGAAGACATCTCAGAGGATGTATTTGAAAGGAGAAATAGTCACTTAACTATGTATGAGAAGCCTGAGAAGCTAGGTTGAATGTCTCAACAAAAACTAGGAAGATTGAAATGGAATGGACAACACGAAAAGAAGTTGGATGGATCTCAAAGTTCGGGATGAGGCCAAAGAACCCATAAATAAAGATTTTAGGTTGTTTTTTTTTTTTTTTTTGTTGATGGGAAAGTTAATTATATTGTCGTATCCCTTATCCTAAAACTATACGTCATCAAAAAAATTGCTCTAGATATGGTTAACCATCATCTTCTTCCCCAAAATAGATTTATTTTTGAAATTCCTAGCAACATAAAATCTAAGCAGTTTTGGAAAGTTTTGACTAAGGAAAAAAATAAAAATAAAAACGCATTTATGTTATATGTAGTAGAAGATTAGGGTTTAGTCATTTTCTTTTCTTCTTTGAAATCTTAAGGAAATGGAATCAGCCGCCTAAACAAATGAAAATAATAATAATAACAAATAAATAAATAAAGGAAAAGGGAGAGAAAAGAAAATATTAGTGATAATGCTAGATTGCTTGATCTTTTATTATATTTTCGTAGACATATGTTGAAGACTCTATGTTTTAGAACCTAATATGACAGTTTAGTTGGAAACCTTGTGATTTTAAAATGGATTTAACACTTTGGTAGACGTGTTGGAGTCTAATATTGTGCACACTCCTCCTTTAATGAGTGTGTACGTAACAAAATAATTTTGTCGCTCTCCTTATTTAATGGTTATCTTATATTATTAAGTATTTTTTCTTGTGTTTTAATTAATTTTAAGTCTAAAGAAAAGGCAATCAAAACTAATCTTCTCCTAAATTACAGCATTTTCAAGTATGGAAATCGGTTTGGGGTTCAGGCAAGAGGCAACTAATCTGCTCTTAAATTTCTTTAATGTCGTATTGTTTGGGTTTTCATTACTAATTATGATTCAATATCTTGTTGGTTAGAGGGGGAGAAATTGAAGATCCTGCTATAATTGATAAGGAAATTAAACAATCATAACGAGGTCAACTTGATGCTTAGATAAATATATTTTGACCAATGTTCATCTCTGAATGATCTCCATTCGATGTTCTTAAAGCAATTTCCACTACTATGATACAGAAAAGTTTAAGAAAAAGATTTAAAATATAATACCCATGATACAAAGATTTGATTGAATATCTATAAGATTCAGATTGTTTTAATACCGATTGCAGAGAAGCGAATGGTGAGTATGCTATAATTTAGCAGAATATTAATTTTACACAAAATTGGTTAAAAAGACCAAAATTAACAAATCATAGGTGAAAAAGACATCTAAATTTTGATACTGTTTAAATGGATAAAAATACAACACAAAATTGGTCAAAAAGACCAAAATCAACAATTCATGGGTGAAAAAGACACTTAGGTTTTGATACTGTTCAAATAGCCATAAATTAAAAAGATATTGTTTAAATGGACAAAAATTTAAAAATAGGCAGGATGTAACCAGTTTCATCTTTTCCATTTTCAAATATTTTTTTCTTATTTTTATTTTACACAGGATGCATCTAGTTTCATCCTTGCTACTCCCTCCGTCCTAAATTAAGAGTCCGCTTTGACTAAGTCTGGATATTAAGGAAATCCTATAAATTGTCATGACTAGCCCTTAACTAGCCTATTTAATGTTATATTATTACCAAAACTAAATTATTAGTGTTAAAATAAGTAGAAGTTTATTAGGAATTTTATAACTATTCATAAATATTTTTATTTTAAAAAATATATGACAATTAATACAAAGATATTGAGTAAGTTTTTTTCCATAAATATGGTGATATTATTTAAGATTTGGATATTACAAATGATTTTATGATTATAAAAATAAAGGGTATATTTGATAGTTTAAGGGAAAAGTATGTCTATAAACAGAGCGGACAGATAAAAATGGACATACCAAAGTAGAAATTAGGACAGATAAAAACGGACAGAGGGAGTATTTTTTTAAGTATAAGCCAGGATGAATCCAGTTTCATCCTTGCTATTTTTTTTTTTGGCTATTTCACCCGTACTTTTTTGTACTTGTCTATTTGAACCGTGTTTTAAATTTTTTTGGACAAATGACCCATTTTCTCAAAATACAAAAATAGCCAGGATGTAAACAGTTTCATCCTCCCATTTTCAAATATTTTTTCTTTTTTCAATTTACATCAGGATGCATCCAGTTTCATCCTTGCTATTTTTTAAGTTTAAGTCAGGATGAATCCAGTTTCATCCTTGCTATTTTTTTTTCCATTTCACCCATACTAATTTTTACTCGTCCATTTGAACCAGGTTTTAAAAATATTTGGACAAATGACCCATTTTCCGTAAATTTTAATCCCCTTTTCTTTACATTTAAATGAAGTTAAAATTTAATAAAAATTAACAAGAACACCGTTGCCCATGGTGGGGAAGGACGACCGAAAAAAATAAAACACCGATGATTGCATAATGCTTTATATATCTTCTTTTTGTTGGAATGTTATTTTTGAGGCATATATATCATTTTAATGGTTTGCATAACCAAATTAGCGGATGCGTGAACCAAAATACGACTGTATAAACTGTTATGTATCCTTCGTGGTGGTTTCATAGTTCGTTATGCATTTTTTTTTCGTTGGCATGATATTTTTAGGCATATAGTACATCCGTTTCAAAAAACGAAATACTTTCAAAGTTTCATTTTTGCCTTAAAAATTGGCCGAATTAAAAATGTGAAAGTATCATTTTTCCTGAAATGAAGTGAAAGTATCACTTTTCATGACACGGGGTAAAAATATCACTTTTCCTGAAACATGAAAATTAGTTGATGCATAAACCAGAATATGATTACATAATACTCCCTCCGTCCCCTATATATAGGCGGAAAAGAGGAATTCTCTTAGAATAAGAAAAATTTTGGTTTTTATAAATTTTCTTAGTTGTACCTGATTTACCCTCATCAATTCCAATACATTTGTTTAGGGAATATGAAAAATATGAATATATTAATAATTTTTATCCCACTAAAATATTTAAAAAATATATTTGTTTTTGGGAATTGCTAAAGGCATTAACTAAATTTGTAAATATCATACTCTTTAATAAGGGTATATAGGGAAAAAATCACATTGGAAATAGAAATCCGCCTATATACAGGGACTACATTTTTTACTTCTCTGCCTTTATAATAAGGACAGAGGGAGTATGTTATGCATCCTTTGTGGTAGTTTGCATAATGGTTATGCGTTCAACTTTCAAAAATTGTGCCTAAATTGAAAATATCAATTTTCTGATTGATGTGTCGTGATAATATTATTTATGTGAGACTTTGTTTGGCATGCTTGTTCCCGAGATCAACCCGAACCCAATGCAAAATATTAATTGTTTAATCACCCTTATCCTGTATACGGGTATACAGGTTGAGAGGACCCTTAAATAAAATAAAATCAGAAAGATCAAAAATAAATAAATGCATATAATCACCCACCAACCCACTCCAGCTGCACAGATGACATTTTCTTATCATAAGATTCATTCATAACTTCATTAATTAACCGCATCGCAAATATGGTATTCATAACTTCATTAACCGCATCGAAATATGGTATGCGTAGCGCGAAGTTCGTGCCACGAACAATGCTGTCGGAGCCACAAAAAATGACAGATAAAAGATTCTTACCACGTTCTGATGCATTTGTTTTTTTTTTTTCAATTAATATTGTTTATTGAAACAGTACCAGATTGGGTATCATATCTGCAGCTTAGCTAGTATCTCCATTATTATATACACATATTCATCGACTGAATCATAAAAGATATTGTCTGGTAAATGATATCGGAAATGACATACTGTATATTTTACAGTTTCCGTTTTGGTTGTGACAAACAGAAAAAGTTGGTGCTCTGACAAACAGTTGCCTCATTTGGCTGTACTTTAGATTCGCGGGTTGCCCAACTGAATCAAATCTCTAGGTTTGATTTGATAATAACGTGTAAATAGACCTAAAAGCATAAAACTGGTTCAATTGCAGTTAATTCTTTCCTAAGAGCATTTTCTATGGGTAGTCTCCATTTGGAGACTAACTCGTTCAAATGAAGGACTACTAGCTCATATGAGCTCATTTATTCCCTACCGTTATGAGCTCTTGAACTTTTTTTGGAGCCGTGTCCTGCGAGTCTTGTGGTTGCGGTATTATTTCCGAATTTGGAATCCATCTGTCTTCCCATATTTTAACCGAGTTTCCAAGCGAATGAAATTTCCTTTAATTAAATCTAGACCTTTACGGATGCTTGTCCAAATCCAAGATAATTTAGTAACTTTAGAAGCTTCTAGAGGATGAGAATTTGGGAAATATTTTGCTTTGAGAACTTTTTCCCATAGTTGGTCTTTTTCTAATATTAATCTGCTGGCTAGTTTAGAGAGAAGCGCTATATTAAATTGATGAGGGTTTTTAATACCTAGACCACCTTGAGCAATAGGCTTGCATATGTACTCCCAAGCTCTGATGAAACCTCCTAGTCTTTTTTGCCCTTCTTTATTCCACCAGAAATTTCTTTGGATACGATCTAATTGATTCAAGGTTTCTTTTTGTAGGGCAAGCACCTGCATTTGGTACGTTGGAAAAGCTTGAAGGATAGATTTTATCAGAATTGTCCTCCCCGCTTGAGATATGAGTTTGGATTTCTAGCCTTGTAAAGTCGAGTAATATTTTTGTAGAAGCGGCTCAAAGTTCGCTTTTCTATTTTTATCAAAAAATAGAGAAGTTCTGAGATATCTATCATTTTTAGTCATCAGGGGAACTTTAAGGATTCTTGCTATAATTTTTCCATGTTTTGGATGAATTTTTAGGCTGAAGTAGACAATGGATTTTTTTGATTTATCATTTGTCCCGTTATATCCCCGAATATATGGATAGAATGTCTAGAAGATTTTTTGCTTCCACCAAATCAGCTTTTGTGAAGAGGAAACAGTCATCTATGAAGAAAAGATGAGAGATATTTGGAGCATTTTTATTGATTCGGAGGCCGGAAATTTTCTCCTCCACTATCGCGTTTTCTAGAAGCATGGATAGAATTTCCATGCAAATCAGGAAATGGTATGGAGAAAGTGGGTCCCATTGTCTTAAACCTCTCAAGGTTTTGAATTTTGATCCGGGTGATCCGTTGAGGAGGATTAAGTAAGAAGTAGTAGAAATGCATTGTGGGGGGGGAGGCCGTCTTCTAAACTTGCTATATCCTGAATAGAGTACCTTTTAAAGGATCAGATAAGATACCATATGAATATGGAAGTAAGTAAACCTTCGTATGCATACGTCAAAGTGTGGGGGTGTTTGGATTTGGATTCCATTCTTTAATAAGGGAACTAAGTTAGGACCCAAAAATTGTTGATTGTTTCTTCATAGGGTATCCTGAGTATTTGACTGCTTTTATATTTTTGGTTGTGATATCTGATTTTTTTGACTTTGGTGTGACTATTATTATGGAGTCTAGGAATGCTGAGTTTTGATACTTATCCTTTTTAGAGGTGTGTTGTTGATCCCCTAGATATCTTTTCGACTAGTCAGAATTTAACATTAAAGGAAGATGAAGTAGTGGATGAGCATAAGAGAAGTAAAATAATTAGACTTGAGACTTCTTATGAAGCCGACTTCATAACATGCCTAGCTTAGTCTGAGCCCCATACTTGTAAAGAAGCCTTGACATCTACTGAAACCCCATTCTGGTAAGAAGTTTCATTTAGTGAATTGGACTCAGTCCGTCGGAACCAGACTTGGAAGTTTGCCAGCTTACCTCTAGAGAGTAAGACCATGGAATTAAATGAGCCTTTAAGAGGAAATGTAAGGTAGATGGAATTGTAAAGAATAAAAGACTTAGGTTGATAGCTATAGGCTACAAACTAAAAGAAAATGTAGATTTTCCTTGATTTTTATTCACTTGTGACGAGAATTACTTCCGTTGAGATGCTAATTTCTTTTGCTGCCTTAAACAACTTATAGATACATCAGATGGATGTTAAGACAAATTTTCCAAAACCGTGAATTAGATAAAGAAATCTACTAATACAAACCTGAGGACTTTGTGGTGAAAGGTTCTGAATACAAAGTGTAACCTGAATAAAATTTTGTATTGTTTTAAATAAGCACATAAACAAGGACATGAAAAAACTTGATCATGTGATAAAGAGTAGTAGATTTAAATCATGAATCTGACAAGTGTACTTATGGTGAAATTGTTAAGGATGCATGTGTGATTGTATGCGTGTATATTGATGAATTGATTATACTTGATACAAACATAGATGTGTTTTACCCCACTAAAAATATGAGTTGAATGAGAACGTGCACATAAAAGACTTATGCCCTGTTGATGTGATCATAGGGATGATGATTAGAAGACATTCTAATGAATATAGTCTTAGTTATTCTTATTTTGTTAAATTTGTGCTTAAGAGATACAATCAGTTTGATTTTAAACCTACGTGTACTCCATACAATCCTTCTTGTAGACTCAAGAAGAATAAGGGTGATGGACTATCATAACTTTAACACTCAAGGTCTATAGGAATTCTGATGAATTTAATGAACTATAAGGGTCCATACATTGCCTATAGTATGAGTAAGATAAGTAGGTATACTTGTAATCCAGAGTAGGAGCATTGGGATGCATTTAGTAGAGTATTATGGTACCTAAAGTACTCTATGACCTTTAGTTAATATACGAAAGGTATCCTGCTGTCCTTAATGGATTTTGTGATACAAACTGGATAGCTGACTCAGAGGATTCTAAGCCTACGAGTGGATGTATTTTCACTATAGCATGAGGGTTTGTTTTGGAATATTTCCAAACAAACATATATTACTCAATTCATTATGGAATCTGAGAGTATTGTGTTAAATAAAGCATGAGAGGGGGCCGAGCGCCTAAGATACTTTTTAGAAGATATTCCTCTCTGGTATAGGACTGTGCCAGCTATATCTATACACTGTGTTAGCCTAGCTGTAATAGCTAAAGCTAAAAACTAACTAATCTCAATCGGCGTTATTTCCATTGATTGGATAGAGTCCAAGGAGAATATCGCGTAACCTTTGACGAAAGGTTTGTTCAAGGAGATAGTTAGAATTGCATCGAAGGGGATGGGGCTTAATATCATTAATTAAACTTGCCATGAAGGATACTCAACCTTGCTGACTGGAGATCCCAAGATCAAGGTTTCAAATGAGACAACTAATTTGTGGTGGGTAAAGGTAAACACTATCAGAGAATTTCATTCTTTGTCTCTTCCCTATGGTGTAGACGTGATAGTGTGACTGCATGTGAAGGATGAATTTTAAGAAGTCTTAATTAGTTCTATAGTTTCAATTTAAGATTGAAGTGGGGTGTAGAAGTAACACTCTTTATGGAAACTCACCTATCTGAATGAGGAAGTTGGGACGCTTCCTATGAGAATATGAGCTTTGATTCTCTAGAGCATTCTGAGAAACAGGATATGTCCAGGGCCAAATTGGACAAAACGGCACGAACTTAGCAGCACCTAGAGAGATATAATGTGTGGTTGTTATCGCAAATTACACCAAATGATGGCAGTTCAAGACATTGCGTTCACTGTCCATCCAGTAGTTTCGGTAATTTCTCACTAAGCAAAGGTTCAAGACCTCATGGACACCTTCTGCCTAAACTGGTCTTTCTCGTTTTCTGATTTCTGATTTTATATCGATATTTCATTCATGTGGGGGATTGTTGGACAAATGAGTTTTAATTAAAAGAATTTTTGGTCTTGGTGTGGTTTGATATAATGACCTAAGGGTCTAAGGATACTTACTCATTTTATGAGTGAATGAAATGATCCTTTAGTCCCACATTGTGAAAAACTAAAGAGGAGTTCCACTATATAACCATTGTCTTATGGATATATTGACAAACGGGGGTGGAACGTGTGGGGCAAAAAATAGATGTTCCAACCCATGCAAGATGCACCTATACCATGCACCAAGTACTGTGTCTACTTGAATTTATTTTTGGCGAGTTTTTCCTTAATAAATTAATTCCAAAAATATTTAATTCAATATTTTATTTACGGGAGAATTCTTTTTTAATTTTGATTGGTTTTACAAGAAATAAAACGTGTTTTTATAAGGAAACCAAAACCTAGCTTGATTTCGAAGCAACTTTGTCTTATAAATACAAAATCGAATTTCTCTTTTTAAGTGTGCTAGACGCGGCCACGTTTTCTTCTTCGTTTATCCATCTTTTCACATTGGTTTTTCGCAACAGTGGTTGCATATCTTACTTCCTAATCCTTGCTGCTGAGTTCGAAGTTGGGTAGATTGTATTGTGCTTATACAGTATATATCGGGCAATTCTATCCTGGACACATCTCCACTGATGGGGTATAGCATCTATCGTTCTTGAGGAGTGCCCGCGGACTAATGTGTTAAGGACAATTTTTTGAGCAGGTGGCTCTACCCTCGTATGTCAAATTGCGGTTTTCAATTAGTTGATTATATTCAGTACAACCAGATTCATCTAATGTTTGCAGTTTCATTGTTACGGTTCCAACAATATTAACACATTATTATTCTGTAACGATGAAAGAGATGTTAAAAGACCAGAAAAATTTAAGGGGAAGGATTTTAAGATTTTTATTTTTCTGGGTAAACATAAGCTAGGTGATTTTCTACTGAAACAATTAACGAGGGGTTGAATGATGCTGAATGTAAAATTATTTTGGATAATTAGGGTTAGGCAGTATTATTTAACTGAATTGTTTGGAGGATAACTTTAAGTTTATTATTTGTGGTTTGCGTTAAAAGAAAAATACTAAACTACATGCATGGTGTTTGAAAAGGGGTTTCAAGTGTTTAGGTGATTGAGAAATTACCGACTTATGAGTCAGAGTACAAACAAAGTTTATGACATGAAACTGGAGAGGTCAGTATGGTTGAGTTTGGTAATAAGATTCATGTAGAAGAGTTGTTATGCAGCGTGGACAAAGATGTATCATCTGTAAGGGATATGGCTGTAAGGAGCATGTGGCTGAAAACAAATCTTCCAAAGCTGACAAAGGTAAGAATATCAAACACACCTGTAGGCGTGGTCTTCATAAGAAAGGTATGTTTCGTAAACCTGAATCTGGCATTACTTTAATTAAGGGTGATTGTTATGTTTGTAAAATTCCTGGCCATCTGGCAGTAATTTGTAGACAACGTAAAGACCTTAATAAGTAGAATTTTATTGCTAATTTAGGTGAAACAAACTAGAACAAGTTCAGTGGCATGATGTCGGAAGTTATTTTAAATAACCAATGTGAGAAAATTGTGGGTGGACTTTGGAGTCATCGAGCATGATGGGGTATAGCATCTCTCGTTCTTGAGGAGTACCCGCGGACTAATGTGTTAAGGACAATTTTCTGAGCAGGTGGCTCTGCCCTCGTGTGTCAAGTTGCGGTTTTCAATTAGTTGATTATTTTCAGTACAACCAGATTCATCTAATGTTTGCACTTTCATTGTTACGGTTCCAACAGAAGTTTCACATGGTATTATAAGTTATTACCTTTAATTGATGGACTTCCACTCTACCTACGGCAGGCCAACTAGGAATGGGACAATTTCCTTCTATGACCTCAGGGCTTCACTATTGGTTTAACCTTTCCGCTGAAACTATGTTATCTGACAGTGTGCATTGAGATTGCATAGCAACAATACAAAACATGTTCAGCAAAAGACCATACGATAGTGCCATCACGACAAATCTTGCAAACAGAATGATTGGTTGAAACATTAACCAAGATCCTGGTCACAATATATATATATAGCTGATATTCTCCCTTTTAAGTTCAGTAATCTAGTTATAGGTACGTTATATTGAGTTTTTACTTGAATCAATCTCAAATACTTCTTTAAAAAGAAAAAGTATGATTTAACTGAAATAATTTTGCTAAGTAGTATAAACCTACCAGTTCCATATATTAAGTCAAATACTACTTCATCATCAACTTCAACAATAACGGATATTGCTGCTGCTGAAAACAATACTTTTCTTCAATGTCTGTCCCTATAAACACCTTCATATTCATCTCCATTACACTTTCCTACTACTTCCATTCAAAACCTTAGGTCGGTTGTCACTTCCCAGAAACCAACAATCATACTTACACCCAAGAGTGATTTAGAAATAAGAAAAGCTCTACTTTGTAGTAAACAAAATGGTTTACAAATCATAGTACGAAGTGGAGGTCATGACTATGAAGCTTTATCTTCTACGTCAAATTTCGCATTCATCATCATCGATCTCGTAATTTATCGATCTTGACACTCAAATTGCATGGGTACAGGTTGGTGCAACTATTGGTGAACTTTCTTACAAAATTAATGAAAAAAGCAAAACTCTAGCATTCCCTGCTGGGAGATGTCCTACGTTGGGTGTTGGTGGGCACTTCAGCGGAGGTGGTATTCGAACTTTGGTGAGAAAATATGGTATTTCTGCAGATAATATTGTTGATGCCACCATACTCGATGTTAACGACAAAATCCTCAATCGAACGACAATGGGAGAGAGTTTGTTTTGGGCAATCAGAGGTGGTACTGGTGCGAGTTTTGGAATCATACTTTCATGGAAAATCAAATTAGTTCATGTGCCGCAAATAGTCACTGCTTTCTCACCTAGTAGAGTACTAGAACAAGATGCAACAAAACTGTGGATACAAAATATCGCACACTCGTTTAGTATGCGAAGTAACTCCTTAAGTGATAAGCGAACACGACCGCGTACAACATATTCAAGATGACGAACTAGATGACGTCACCTAATCACGATTAAAGTGTGAAGATCTATGCGGCAGTAAAGAAACCGTGTGGAAATGGTAAACTCCTATGCGACATTGACGCACGCCAGATCCGAAATAATGGGCTTTATTAGCTGTCCTCCACTATGTAAACTCCTATATAAGGAGCCGAGCGTCTTTGTAAAGGGAAAGATCTTTTTAGTGTGTTGAGAGAAGAAACTTAGGAGAGAGAAAGTTATTTTCTCCCCAAGTTAGGGTTTCTTCATATATTTGTACTTGTTCTAAGATTTTAATAAGAGTTCTTGAGTATTTCAATATGGTTTCTTAGATTGTTTCATATATTTTACTAAGGTTGTAGTTGTGAGATTTCTCGCCACTACATTTTGGCTCTAGAAATTAGCTCGGATGATATACCCTGTTGATGAAATTCTTTCAAATAACGTTCAAAATCATTCATAGTTTTTCTTTGCTTCATCAACAATCTTTGAGAGTTTTATAAGTTTAGATCTAAAAAACGCAACTAAAAGTTCTCAGCTCAGAAAAATATCTTACATTAGTAACAATCTAAGTTCTTTAAAAAAGTACTTTGTCAAGGGAAAATATTGTTCCAAGAAAAACAGATGGTGAGACAAACATCTACAGCAGAACAAGCGATAGCAACTAGAAGGAGCAGAAGAATCGGAGGGAGAAGAAGAAGAGAAATTTCTGAATCATCAAGGATGAGAGAAAGGAAAAATAAAGGAAACCAAGTCCAAACTCAGATCCAACACGAACCGGTGGAGAATAACACTATCGACTATGATGTTGTAAGTGTTCACACTGCAAATACAGATTCAACAGAAGAATACGAGCAAAGAACTGGAAATGGAGGACCAATAACAGAAAATGAAGAGAATATGACCATAGAGGAGCTCTGACAAAGTCTAATCGCAGAAAGAAGGAGAGAAGAAGAAGAACGCGCGAATTTGACGCGTCAGAATGATGAGCTAAGGGAAGAGAATATCAGATTACAAGAGCAGAGATCACGAAGTACAACATGTGCAAGATCAAGGTCAAGAACAAGCAGGAGCACGTCAAGACGTAGCAGATCTAGTCGCAGGGATATCAGACAAGAGAAGCTTTTAGATAACAACATTGTTGAAAATTTTCAGGTAGGCGACAACATACATGGTCAGCGCGACGATAATCGCATAGATCAGTAACCAAATGATGATCGATATGTACAGCAAGGCGAAAACTATCGCGCGGGAGGAAATCGCAGATGTGATAGACATGAGAAATAAGGCGAAAGGTAATCACACACATTATGATCAGGATGGTGAAACTGACAAAGAGTAAGGAAGAATGATATTACAAGGAAGAGAAATGCTGCGAAATTAACGCAACCATGCAGAAGAAGATGAAAGACGTAATGACGCTCTGATCAATGCGCGAAATGAAAGAAATGAAAGGGAAAGATGAAGGAGAAGAAGAGAAGAGGCAGAGGAACGAGAAATACAAGAAGCAATGCGTCAAAATAGGCACGACAATAGAGAGAGACAAGCAAGGATGTAAACACCAATACAACAAAATGCAGACCAAATCATGAATGAACAAATCTTAAGAGAATTAGCAGAAGTAAGAGGGATGATGACAACACGAAGAGATGGAGGTAGGCAACAATTAGATGAAGCAGTAGAAGAAGCAGGAAAAACACCATTCGCAAGGAAAATACAAATGGCAGGAGTACCAACTAAATGAACTCTACCTGTATTCACTAATATTTTTGATGGAACCACATGTGCAGTGTAGCACATAAAGGCATACATCAGATCTTTATTACAGTGGGAAGATAACGATGCAGTCTTATGCAAGTATATTTTCCCTTGATCTAACGGGGAAGCTTTGCAGTGGTTTGAGGGCCTACCCATTGATAGACACATTTTTGTGTCTGTTTGAATCTCAATTGTATATTTTGTTAGTGCTCGATTTTGTATTTATTATGGCTTTTTGTGTCTTTGTAGGTGTTTTTGGAGAAATAAACATGTGCTGAAAAATTGGCTCGAAAAGTGGTATTTGCGCTCGTGGGAGAAAATTGCTATTCGGACCTTTCACTTTGGATAAGGGGTACCCCATTGATAAGGGGCACCTCAGGGTACATGCTATTTGCACCCCATCAGAGGTTAGGGGGCATTTTCATCTTCCCCGGTTCAAAAGCATATTGGCGGGAAATTATTTTATCGCATGCGGACTCTCACATGTGAAGAATTCGGACGAGTTATACATGGACTTTCTCATGGATTATGATATATATGGGCATGTTATGTTGAACCATGGATGGTAGGTGGTTTAGTTCGAAGACAAAACACGAGTTCAATGATTCCTCGATAAAACAGGGCAGTGAGCTATTACGGGTTTGTGTTGATTCAAAATATGGAAGTTACGTGTGAAGATGGCTAGGATATCTTAGTGAGATTCGTTTCTATCTTAGGAAGATTCTGAAGAGCCACAGACGCGTTAAAAAGAGAAGGAAAACAAGATAATCGACGATACTTCCGGTGAAAGAAAAACGAGAAAATAAAGGATTTCTCGAGATATTTGGTCGCTGCTGCGTATATAAAGGCTAGGGAGAAGTTATAGAGGGGAGTCGAGACCTTGGGGGAGATTTTAGAGGCTAGCAGAGAAGTGGAGGAGGTTGCAGAGACGATTCCACAACACACAGGCGAGAGGAGGAAGAAGAACAGAAAACAATACTTAAGGAAAGTCGCAGAACCCGTGACCTATAGTTTCAAATTCATTCTCTTTGTAACAATTTTTCCAACAATTATATTGAGTTCGCAACAGTTCTGCAACAGTTTCTCTGTAATAGTGGGCTCTGTAACAATTATAATTGTTACAAACCCGCTGCTTTATTAGTTTTCTCTTGTTTTTCACATATTTGAGCTATGAACACCTACTTTGAGCACGTGAATAATATGAGGAGCTAAACCCCATTGTTGAGGCGACGGAAGAAGCCGTTTTTCCAATTATTATGTGGTAAATTCTATTTTACTTAATAATTGCAATTATTTTATGATTATTTGCACTGAACTGAAATTGATTATATGATTCTGATTAAGTAGTTGTGTTTTCAATTGATGGGTCATGCTTAGGTTAAGTCTTTTGATGGTCCATGCTTTTGATTTACAGCTATTGTTTTGAGAATCTACTTGTCTAGGCAATATTTTAGAATCAAACTGAATGTATGAGTTGCATAATTATTGTTTTTGACTGAATCACTGATAATTGGTTGATGGTGGAATCCATAGTCTCAGTTTTCTCTATAATCTTGAAATCAATCTTATTTTACTTTGAGTCTAAAACGAATCTTCATAAGTCTGAGTGAACGACATCTTTTACTACCACTTTCAACAACATTAAAATCACATTAATTTTTAGCGCCGCCAACGCGGACTTGTGTTTAGGTTAGGTTTTAGATTTATTTATTTTTTTTTATTTTTTTTATGTTTTTATTCTTTTGTTCTATTTTACGTTTTCTAGGGTAGTTGTGTTTTGGTTACAGGTTTGGATATTGGATCGAAAAGAAAGTTGAGCCAAAGATATTGGTGATTAACTAAAGACTTGGAGTCAAAGACAAAGCGAAAAGAAATGAGGAAGAGACAAAGAATTTTATTTTTATTTTTATTTATTTTTTAGGTTTTTTTGAAAACTGTATTAGGGTTTATAATTATTTTTGTAATTTTTCTTTTTATTTTTGGACTTTTTGGACATTTTTGGGACATTGGACATTATTTTTAAACCCTACAGAAGGGTAGTCTTAAATATAAATTGTTTGCAGAGAAGGAGGACAATTACGATATTGTCTCTGCACCTTGGGTTCGTACACTGACATAGGAGTCAGTGGCCCGAGTCGACTACAACCGATTCATCCCCCGTCTAGAACGGGAGGTAAGATTCTGAACACTCGCGAATCCCCTGTCAGCAAGTTACTGGATTCCTTCGTTTGCATATATGTTGAGGACTTGAATACGGCTGCTTTAATTTTCTAGTAAAGGGCAAGGCCTGGCCATACAAGATAAGGGTTCGGATTTCATCACCGTTCTCTTCTTGCCCGCCTTAGGAACACGTAACCTACGCGGACCTAAGCCTTAAAATTTTGACTAGAACAAGACCGATAGGGTAACGAGCTTAATAGGAAAGTCATTCGAAAAATATTGGTTACTCTTTTAAGCATATACTTCGAAGTTCATGATGGTTTCTGTGAGTTGAATGCGTGACTGCGCCGCATTGTAATTCCGGTGAGGCCTTGGGTATCAAAGCTCCACTGAGCTTCCCTCGCCTCTATTCAACTTACTTTAATTCGGATTGATTCCAGAGGGGTTTGCTTAAATTGTAACGAATTCCTTCTCGAAGGATTAGAAGCTGATCTAGAAACAATCTAAGTGGAGCCATCATGCTTTCTGTTTGCTAGAAATCTCTAGGTTTTCCTTGGTTGAGTCGGCCTTGATTTGTGATTGCATAGAATCCCATTCTTTTGCATGCATGAACGTAAAAGAGACGCCCTATGTAGATTTGTTAAAGAGAAACCTAGTAGTTCTAAGCGTCTCGATTACCTTAATTTAGAAAGTCCGATTTTTGACGAGTCCAGTTTCGAACGTCCGTTTGAGGAGACAATACCTAATATTCCTATAGTGCCAGAAATGGCAACTTTAAAAGCTTTGTTGAACCCGAATAGGACTACTTGTCCCTCGTGTATCAGGTTAGCTAAAGCAGAAGCAAATTATGAACTTAAACCTGGGACTTTACAGCTGCTCCCAATCTTCTTAGGGAAAGAAAATGAAAACCCCTATTTCCATCTTAGGGATTTTGAAGAAATTTGTAGTACCCTAAAAATTAGAGATCTTGATGATGATGCTCTGAAACTTAGGTTATTCCCTTTTTCTCGAAAGATAAACCCAAATCGTGGCTATATAGTTTGGCTTAGGATCAATCGAAACATATGAACAACTTACATCTGCCTTTTTGAACAAGTTTTTCCCTAGACACAAAACATCGTCTATTAGACGCAAATCGCACGTTTTCTCAATAGGAGGGAGAATCTTTGTATAGGTATTTGGAAAGGTTCAATGATCTATTAGCCCAATGTCCTCATCATGGTTTAGAAAAGGTTAGGTTAGTTCGAGATCCTTTATGAGGGTTTAGATTATTCCACTACGACCACGGTAGAATCTATGTGTACGGTGGGTTTGAAAACCAAACAGTTGATGCGGCGATGACATTTTTGAATGAAATCGCCGAAAAGACCGAACAATGGGAAAATAGTAGGGTACCCCGAAGAAAACAATTCTTCTAGGCGAGAGGAAACGTTAATAGGGTATAAGGAGGCTATGAATCGAGATGCCAAAATTGCAAAGCAATAGCTAAAAGGTTGGAAGCTATAGAATTGGGTCACACTAGTGGTAGAGTGGAGCCTTTTTGGGAAGGCCAGAATAATGAAGAGCAAGCCAATGCTCTATATAATAACACTAGATTCGACAACCGTCAGAAATTTGACCCATATTCAGAAACCTATAATCCTGGTTGGAAGAACCATCCGAACCTTTCGTGGTCCAAGGGCCAGAGTCAAGGTCATCTTAGTAATTCGAATGTTCCCCCAGGTTTTGGTTATAATAAGAACTCTCCAGGTCAAGCTCAGTTTCAGAACCCTTCAGAGAATAAAATGTCTAGCTTAGAGGAGTCTCTTAGTATATTAAGAAAGAGCCAGAATATGTTAGCACAGAGCCAGGAAATGTTAATAAAGAGCCAAGTTAGTTTTGAACAGAAACCAAACAGAATTTTCAAACTAATGCTCGAGACTCTTGCTAAGTTAGAACTTCAAATAGGTCAAATAGCTAAGACTTTAAGTGAAAGAGATAATGGAAGGTTCCCTAGTCAAACTAATCCCAACCCTAGAGGAGTTCATGAATTGAATTCAATTAGAACCTTTAGGAGTGGTAGAGTAGTAGACAATCAGGTAACCATGCCCGATAGTGAGCATACTGTAGTACACGCCTCAGGACCATCCATCGCTGAGGAGACTGATAAAATCTCTGATGATGCCAATTCGGTTCCTGAGAGGCCCTATTTTATGCCTAGAGCCCCATTTCCACAGCTATTAGTACCAACAAAGAGTGAATCCAACTTTAATGACATAATGGAGGTTTTTAAGAAAGTTACCATAAACCTTCTGTTACTAGAAGCAATTAGGCAACTTCCGGCTTATGCCAAATTCCTTAAAGATATGTGTACGCGAAAGCAAAAGCTTAGTGTCCCTAAAAAAGCCTTTTTAGCTAGTCATGTAAGTTCGATCATTCAGAACAACACAACTCCTAAGTATAAAGACCCAGGTGCCCCTACCATTGCTTGCACGATAGGAAAACACAGGGTAGAGAAAGCTTTACTTGACTTAGGAGCTAGTGTGAACTTACTTCCGTACCATGTGTACTTACGGCTAGGACTTGTTGAATTAAAACCTACCAAGATAACACTACAGTTAGCTGATAGGTCTGTTAATATTCCTCGTGGTGTGATAGAGGATGTTCTTATTGAGGTCGACAAGTTTATTTATCCTGTGGATTTCGTAGTCCTAGATACACAACCTGTCACGACCCGAGAGAATCAAATACCGGTAATTTTAGGTCGCCCATTTTTAGCCACGTCTAATCTTTGTTATCAACTGTAGGACAGGACTTATGAACTTATCCTTTGGTAATATGACCACTGAACTAAATGTCTTTAATGTTACTAGACAACCTTCTGATGATTTAGAGGAAGTGAATATGATTAGCACTTTAGTTAATGATCTAGTTCAGGATAATTGGGACGACACTTTATTGGATGAATTTGATGAGACAATTCTCTTAGGTCATATAGATGACCAAACTTTAAAACCAGAAGAAGCTCTCGAACATTTTCAGGACTCTACAGACCCAGAAATCCAGGCAATAGTATTAGGTATTTCTGAGAGTTATTATGACCCTAAGTTTGGGGGTAGAGAACTATATGAAGCTCTTGAGTATTTTAAAGACTCCAAGGATCTAGAAATTCATGCCATAGTGCTAGGTCTTACAGAGAGTAGTGATCACCCTAAGTTTGGGGGTATTGATGGTCAGGTATCCCCATTAGAAGTCCCTAACTTGGGACTCGAGCTTAGTACATCTGAGTTATTACTCGAGTCTATTCAGACTCCACAACCCGATCCTCCCGATACTTTCCAAGAGGAAATAAAGCTATTAGAAACCCGTTATTCGGATGAATTTGTTTGTCAAGAAACTCATATGAATCCCAATTGGTCGTCCCAGATAGATCCAGTTGTCTTGCAAGAAACTTTCGATAAGGTTGTGCTCCATCTGTTCATTTTTCTGATCCTGTGCAGTTGTCTCATTTTAGTGGCAGTATTATTTGGTTTTGATAATCCACAGTTGTTTCGACTATTGATCTACGATTTGAAAGGGTAATTAGCCATTTTATGGGTACGTAATGTCTGGCTGAAGACGTTAAACTTAACACTTCTTGAGAGGTAACCCATGCTCATGCAACACGGTAATATCTTTCCTTAACTCTTTTGCTTTAAATGGTAAAGTTTCTCCTTGTTCATGCTTTTAATTTTATCTTTAGAACATTGAAGACAATGTTAGATTTAAGTTTGGGGGTATGGAGAAACTTTTTAGTTGCAGTGTTAAACTCCAGAGCCTATAAATTTATGCTTATTAAGGATGACACTAACCAATCTAAGTGGATGGAAGCATTTTGTTTGTAGGAGTTGAGGAACCAATCTGATTAGATGGAAACATCTAAAGAGTCTATTCATAAAAGCACAGAGCTCAGGTGTTAGAAATAACATGATAGTTTCACCAATCTCGTTGAGTCCTTTTCACTTCTATTTTTATTTGTTTTGTTTTTAAACTATGTTTCTCTAAGTGATTAGGTGGGGCCCACGATTCAAGTTGTTACCAATGCTAGGGTGAATTAGAGTGATTGAGATACCAAAAAAAAAAAAAAAAAAAAAAAAAGAAAAAGAAAAAGAAATTGAGACCAGACCATCTGACCAACCGGAATAAATTCAATAAAGTCGACCACTGGAACCCTTGTATATGCCAGTTGTGTTGACCTAGAGTTAGGTTTATCGACCACTGGTTCCCTTGTATATGCCAGTGTGTTGATATTAGTCAGACTAGTATCTCAGTCCATTAGGATAGCTTCATTTTGGCGGAGGCCTTCAGACATATATGGGAAACACCATTCACTTAGTAAACATCAAAACCATCTATGTTTTTCTATATCCATCTTCTTGATCTATCCATGTGACTAGTTTTGACTCCGGGTATTGATGTCCATAGTGCGACTATCTGAGTAGAGTTCTGTGACTTATATATGAATTATAGTATGCTTGAGTGCAAACTCGTGTACAAAGAATTGGAATTTCGCATCGGGGTACTTCCTCCTGTAGTCAATAAGTATGCCAACCAAGGAGATTCTTTAGTGCCTTCCAAGGTTCTGTGTAGATAGCTAGGGTCTGGAGTGTAAAGGTTTTGTGGGTACACCTCTTGTAAACCCTCCCGAAGGGCCACCTAGGGGTTTAAAGGCTTATTGCATACGCTAAATGCAATCGACGATGCCTGCGACAGTGAGTTAGGATTTTATTTTGTAGATTTGATTTGCTCGAGGACTAGCAAATAATAAGTTTGGGGGTATTTGATAGACACATTTTGTGTCTGTTTTAATCTCAATTGTATATTTTGTTAGTGCTCGATTTTGTATTTATTATGGCTTTTTGTGTCTTTGTAGGTGTTTTTGGAGAAATAAACATATGCGGAAAAATTGGCTCGAAAAGTGGTATTTGCGCTCGTGGGAGAAAATTGCTATTCGGACCTTTCACTTTGGATAAGGGGTACCCCATTGATAAGGGGCACCTCAGGGTACATGCTATTTGCACCCCATCAGAGGTTAGGGGGCATCTTCATCTTCCCAGGTTCAAAAGCATATTGGCGGGAAATTATTTTCTCGCCTGCGGACTCTGTTGTGAAGAATTCAGACGAGTTATACATGGACTTTCTCAGAGATTATGATATATATGGGCCTGTTATGTTGAACCATGGATGGTAGGTGGTTTAGTTCGAAGATAAAACACGAGTTCAATGATTCCTCAATAAAACAGGGCAGTGAGCTATTACGGGTTTGTGTTGATTCAAAATATGGAAGTTACGTGTGGAGATGGCTAGGATATCTTAGTGAGATTCGTTTCTATCTTAGGAAGATTCTGAAGAGCCACGGAGACGCGTTAAAAAAGAGAAGGAAAACAAGATAATCGACGATACTTCCGGTGAAAGAAAAACGAGAAAATAAAGGAATTTCTCGAGATATTTGGTCGCTGCTGCGTATATAAAGACTAGGGAGAAGTTACAGAGGGGAGTCGAGACCTTGGGGAGATTTTAGAGGCTAGCAGAGAAGTGGAGGAGGTTGCAGAGACGATTCCACAACATACAAGCGAGAGGTGGAAGAAGAACAGAAAACAATACTTAAGGAAAGTCGCAGAACCCGTGACCTATAGTTTCAAATTCATTCTCTTTGTAACAATTTTTCCAACAATTATATTGAGTTCGCAACAGTTCTGCAACACAGTTTTCAGAATGTGGGCTCAGTAACAATTATAATCGTTACAAACCCGCTGCTTTATTAGTTTTCTCTTGTTTTTCACATATTTGAGCTATGAACACCTACTTTGAGCACGTGAATAATATGAGGAGCTAAACCCCATTGCTGAGGCGACGGAGGAAGCCGTTTTTCCAATTATTATGTGGTAAATTCTATTTTACTTAATAATTGCAATTCTTTTATGATTATTTGCACTGAACTGAAAGTGATTATATGATTCTGATTAAGTAGTTGTGTTTTCAATTGATGGGTCATGCTTAGGTTAAGTCTTTTGATGGTCCATGCTTTCGATTTACAACCATTGTTTTGAGAATCTACTTGTCTAGGCAATATTTTAGAATCAAACTGAATGTATGAGTTGCATAATTATTGTTTTTGACTGAATCACTGATAATTTGTTGATGGTGGAATCCATAGTCTCAGTTTCCTCTATAATCTTGAAATCAATCTTATTTTACTTTGAGTCTAAAACGAATCTTCATAAGTCTGAGTGAACGACATCTTTTACTACCACTTTCAACAACATTAAAATCACATTACCCATGGGAACAATCAGATCATTTAATCATCTACAGACCATATTCTTGGGAGCATACATCAGTAACAACTAGTTACGACCAGGGATAGAGAAGGTGTTAATCTTGCGAAGAAGAACAAATGAAGGATTGAAAAACTTAACCACGCGTTGGAGGACCATGTGTAGTGAAATGACTGGAAGAGTAGATGAGAGAAATCTCATACTAGCTTTTATTAACGCACTCTTTGCAACAGACTTGTTGTATACGCAGATATTCAGGATCAAAGATACCATATCAATGACAGAGCTACGCGAGTACCAAGATAAGTACATCGCTCATGAAGAAAAGAATAAAGAAATGGAATCTTACCCCGTTGCGAATACAAACACAAAAGATGGGAATGCAAGCCTACTTCCAAAGATAGCAAACATAATTGCAAGCACATCCTAAGGAAGCCAAGAAAAGATGATGATTGAAGAAAAGCAAAAGATAGTGGCCATGGGCAGTAGAGATCAAGAGATGTATGACAGATAAAATAAAGAGAGGCAATACAATAATAATGCATGCAATAACAAGATACAAATATTTGATAACCAAGCGGAAGGCTATAGAGGACAAAAGAGACACTATAATCAAGGCCCAAGAGGAAATAGAACAATATGGTAACAAATAAAAATGCCGCATCTAAATACTGCAATAAACAAAATCTGGGAGGCGGTGATCTTAATGGAAGATATACCAAAACCACCAAATATGGGTCATGCACCACCATCAGGAAGAAGAAGCAGAGAATTTTGTGTTTATCACCGTTTCCATGGTCACACTACCATCAACTGCAGAAATGTGTAGAAAATCATATTAAGAATGATAGATCAGGGGAAATTAAATCATTTCCTAGCGCAGCAACAACATAATTTACCACTACCACCAGAAGGGAAGGCACCAGGAATGGAAGCTGGAAAGAAAGCTTACTTGATTGAAGTGGGAGCGAAGGCATAGAATTTATACTATAACTCAATAATACACTCATTCAGAAGCATAGAAGACTTTCACGATAATGTCTTAAGTCGAGTTTACGCAAGAGACAATGATGGAAAAGAGATACTCAACCTCGCAAAGATATCACCACTGAAGGATTGGCAGAGGAAACCAATTTCATTTAACGCAGAAGAAGTACCAGGAGGTGGAGAACTGCATAAGATCCCATTAGTAGTCAAGTTGGAAATAAACCCAAAAGCAAAGACTGATAAAGAAGAAGATGATGACGCAGACGCATGGGCAATAAATAGGATATTGATAGATCCTGGCAGCTCAGTTGATATACTGTTTTACCATACTTACAAAATTATGGGTGGAAGAGATGATGACCTCATCCCATCAACCTACAAGATTTATGGTTTCAATGGATCAGCGAATAAGCCTAAAGGACAAATAACGATGCGAATTCCTCTAAAGACCATAACCACAGAAATATTATTCTGCGTAGTTGATGTAGAGTCTCCATACAATGCATGCCTTGATATGCAGACCATGGTTACACATCATTCTGGTAGTGGCCTCAACTTTCCATCAGTGCATCAAATTCCCCTTGCCTCAAGGCGTTGGAGTAATAAGATGGTATCCAAATGAGGGAAAAAATTGTAATGATATTGGTGTTGACAAATGTGAAGAATGCGCGAGTAATCGAAGAGACTGTAAGAGGGAAATACAAGAAGGCAAGCAGAGTGAAAGATTAATGGTTGATGTTGTGAACAAAGAAAGAGAAATAAACAAGGCTTTTGTCAAGGCGACAACCTCCGTACAAGAAAATAAATACAACAAGTGCGTCAATAAGAACGAATTCCAGGAAGGAGAAATGGTGTTGAGAAAAGAACCGGCAATCTAGAAAAATGGAAAAGGAAAGTCAAAGGACGCCTGGGTTGGACCATTCATCATTAAGTAAGCTATTGGAAATGGAATGTATGAGTTGATGGAAAATAATGAAGAAGCACAAGTTGGACAAATTTGGAATCAAGTATATTTGAAGAAGTATGGTCCACGTGGCAACCATAACACAGAAGAAGAAATAGTTCGCATGCGAGTATATTCGAAAATATACGCGAACTCAATGAAGCACAAAAGATGAAAGAAGCAAACAAGTAACCTCATATATAAAGTTTTTTAAGAAAGGTAGTTATTATGTAAGCGAATAAATGAAGAAAGAAGACATCATAGTTGTACTAATCAAGCATATGAATGAAAATGAAATATTCTTCTTCTTTATATACATCAAACATTACAAAAAGGCAAAAATAAGACCTTATAAAAAGACCTTAATAAAAGGCATCAGAATTAAAACCTCTAACAATGGAGGCTAGGCATCCAATTGTGGCGTGCACCTATTTCACATAATAGCAAGAGGCAAAAATAAGACCTAACGCGCGTCATAACTGGGGAAAACCCTAATTAGCATGACTCAGGTGAAAGCTATACCGACCCTGGAGCCTGATTCATGGAGATTTGGGGTGAAATAAAATCCCATCCAGCAGAGCGCCTTAGTTGAAAGACTAAGGTAATAAGATCTATCCTAAGGAGTGCAGAAACTCGATCAGGGTGCCGAGGTACACGATTGAGTCAAGAGTGCCTAGGGCGTCTGGATCGTACCTAGCCGCTCTTGGCAAGTCCTGACTATGATGCACTCGGTCCTCAAGAAACCCCACTTAGGGTGTGGTCTCGTAACCATAATCCATATCGGCGGGGGGATAAGAGGCCGCGAACACAACTGATTGTTGCATCACTGGATGGTAAGAGCCCACCCTAACCCGGTAGGGGTAAGCTTCCTTGAAGGGGCAGTCAGGGGGAATATAAGGACGGAACCCTCCATTAGGGAGCTGAATTGTGTCAAAAGACGTAAATATCATGGGGCTATGACTCAAAGGAGAGCATAGACTTGTCGTATTTGCGCGTCAATATATCCTACAGAGGCAATAATACAAGAGATGATAAGGCGAAATCAACGGGTCATTACATGAAAGTGTAAAGACTTCCTGCGATTTCGCCGCACAAAAACAAACAATATCTTTAAGCAAAATAAGACCTCTAATTAGGGAGGCACAATAAGACCTCATGAGAAAAACAAAATTAAGATTAATATTAATGTTTTGCAGGAAAGAAAGGAGCTCAAAGATTAACACACACATATAAAATAAAGTTAAGAGATAAGAGGATGTATAGGCGTGAAAGTAATAACACAAAATATAGCTGAGGCAGAAAACAAAGACACATTCATGACGAAAAACAAAGAAGAGGTAATTCAGATATGATACTAATTAAATAATTTCGCTGCAGGACAGATGTATGCGAATGCATAGATGATAGGTTACCGCATATGATAGATCTACGCATATATGGTAGCTTTACAAATAACATACGCATATCCATTCCCATAAATATATGCGAATACATACATGGTACTAAACAACATATGCACAACCCAATCATCTTGTGATGACTAACAGAGGCACGAATGGGAATGCAAGCATATAAAGGAGTGTTACTCGCCCCCATATGATAGACTCACGCACATGTTATACGGTTGTTGATGGTGGTTTTTAGACAAGGGGTAAAATCGTAAAACCCCATGACCTAGTGTTACCCGCAACACATTAAATAAGAGCATTTAACTCAGGTGTAAATAATTAATAGGGGTATTTTTTCAAAATACCAGATTAGGGTTTTCAACACAGAACCCTAATTCCAAAACTAAGCCGCATACTGCGCACCATGGCAACAATGACAAACCAAGCCGCATACTGCGCACCATGGCAACAATGC
Source organism: Papaver armeniacum (assembly GCA_023531295.1). Taxonomy (NCBI): domain Eukaryota; kingdom Viridiplantae; phylum Streptophyta; class Magnoliopsida; order Ranunculales; family Papaveraceae; genus Papaver; species Papaver armeniacum. The sequence goes on from JAJJWW010000381.1 coordinate 1,203,578, forward strand.
CAAACCAAGCCGCATACTGCGCACCATGGCAACAATGCCAAACCAAGCCGCATACTGCGCACCATGGCAACAATGCCAAACCAAGTCGCATCTCGCGCACCATGGCAACAATGCCAAACCAAGCCGCATATCTGCGCACCCGGGCAACAATGCCAAACCAAGCCGCATACTTGCGCACCATGGCAACCATGCCAAACCAAGCCGCACTCGCGCACCATGGCAACCATGCCAAAACAAGCCGCATCTGCGCACCATGGCAACGTCACACGCCCATTTAATCGCCTAAAATTTTCATGGGTCATGACCGGCAATGATTGTGGTTCGGTGACTCAACATCACCCAAAATCATTCAGCCTTGCATACTTGCATCAAAGCACGCATCCGCCTTCACTCATAAGGCTTTGCACAACGGAAGTCTTTTCTTCTTTCTCTCTAACTCTTCATGCCCCCATAAGCATAAGAGGTTCTCGCCATGCATCAAACCAATTGACAACTTCACAAGATCAGCAACATATGGAACACAAAGAACTAACACAATAAACCCATTTTATTGCATTAAGGAAGATTATACAAAACAGTCCATCACATGGACCAAACAGGCCATTCACCCTCTTGGTGAATGCCTAAAACTCTCTCAACATTAGTGGTTCTTCTCTCAAAACGAACAACTCTAACATTATTGATTCCTAGGCTATTTATACATGCTAGGATCAGGCCAAAACTTCTGTGCAACCGCTGCACAAGCCTTGGACAACCAAGTGTCCAATTAGTTTCCATAACCGCCACTTTCTACTGCCACCTTTTGAGTTGTCACGCCAACAGGTGCCACACCTGTTCCTGGTGGTTATGAACACTCACAAATGGTTATAAACTCCTTTTATAACCGTTCTCCTTGTCTCACACGTTTGGCATGCTTGTGAAGCTCGCACCCAACTTGTAACCGTCACTTGAGCCGTATTGCACCCTTTGTTGTGCTTTACTGAATTCTGCCTCGCCTCCAAGCTCAGCCATCTTGGCCCTGCGTGCTTATCACTCTAAGATAATTCACGGACAATCCTTGTGCTTCAATCACCGAGGCCATCTTCTTAAGCTCATTCTGGTTACTCATGCGTCATATGCTTCACTTCGCCAATTTGCTTGACAATAGTAATGCTACTCTTGCATTACTAGCTTGTTTGCATTGTTCAAGCTTTGGCCAGCCTTGAACTAATGCCATAGACCAACTCCTGGCCTATACTTCACTCTTGCATCATCCTTGAGTTTGGGCTAACTCAATTCCACGGATATGCATCGATGCCAACATCGCATGTTGCATCTGTCACTTTGGCCATGTCTTGCCAAACCTTCAATGAAGCTTCATTGTGTCGGCCAATAAGCTTCATCACTTAGCCAAATGTGTTTACAATGTAATGCTGCACTTGCATTACATTGGCCCTGTGGGTTTATGCCATTCTTGACACTTGCCAGTCTATTCAGTAATACCGCTATTATGGCTTGCGTTGCGCTATTATAGATTACGTTGCGCTATTATGGCTTCGCATTGCACCATTACGGCGGACCACAAACTTGGCCTGCAACTCGTAACGCGTGATCATTGTGCGTCACTTGCAAAGACTGTAATAGACCTCCCCACCTAATCCGTTCAACGCCCTCGTTGAACGCAACAAAGTATACTCGTTATACTTGTTCTATGGCCTTGTACACTTCTGAGCCCTTCTCAGAAATCAGCAAACTTCTCTTGGCCTTTAACCTTGCCAAAACTTCTCTGCCTAGTACTTCATGCCATCACTTAGCTTTACTGCCTTGCCATTGATCCTACTGATCTTGAACTTTTGTTGTTGCGTCGCGACCGCTTCCAACTCCATCTCAAATCATATATCAACACCCAAATGCAACTTGGAAATTCTTCTTGCCAATTCCCTGAATTGTGCTTGAACTTCGCATGAATCATTTGTGCCTAAGTGTACACAAGTAATGATTCTTCCAAACTGATCACACTGATCATTGCCATTGTCTTATGCCTCCATTTTCCGACTTTAGTTGCACCACGCAACATAACAGGACTTATACAAGACTTGGCCTCATTCTTCAATCATATGCGCCTACGCCAAATCATGCCATGCCTTAAGGTATGCATGCTATGATTCCATACCACTCACGGTATGCGCCACAATTCATAGCCTTTCTTTGTCTTGAGAATGCAACAGAACTTACTTTAGATTTGGCCTCCAAATCATGTTGTAAACTTCACCTTTTTGGACTTGCATCATTCGTATGCCAAAGAACTTGCACCTTGCTGTTCTTTGCTTGCATTGTCGCAACATCATGATTGAAATGCATGACTCGGTATAGTCATGACTTAGGATACCCGTGACATCACAACGCCTCTCTGGGCCGGGCATCCTCTTCACGCGCCTTTGAAACCAGCAATTTAAGCATCACTTGCTCTTTCAAATCGCTACGCTTTAATGTAGCGGAAAAACAAACATCATGTTCTTCCTAACAATGAGTTACTCTTAACTCATGTACTTGATGGACTTACATCTTCATTCTTGCTGCGTTACTCCATGCATTCGCTGCCAAATGCCTTCGCACTTGCACATAACTCTCAACAAAGCAAACTCGACTATGCCACCAACTCCTATTTGCTTCTTTCACTTTCAGCGTCTTTCTATTGCATATTTTGGCTTAATATGCTATGTAGCATCTTCCACGCGAACTAGATTTACTTTGAACGAAAGAGGCAAGATCTTTCACTTCAAATACCTTCATTCACTACTACCTTACATAGAGAGACTTCATTTCCAACACCAAGGTCCACTCGACCTAAACTGAAAGTATACTCAAACTTGAGCAAATACTGCGCCAACCGATTGCAACTTGTAAGACCTAACAAGCCTTGCAATACCGACTTCAACTTCGCTTCTAAGCAACAAAGGAAGCGAGACAAGACCTCATCGCCCCCAATGTAGCAATTCACTTTGCCACATGCACTCTTCCAACTGATGCTATCATGTTGCTTTAGCTTTCATGAAGATTTCTTCAATAATGGCCACATGCCATCTTTATGCATCACCACTACTTTGTCCTTCTTTTCCATGCATCTACAATTCTCCTAACTTGCATTTCTTCACGTATTATGCATTCTGGCCATGCCCAAATCCCATTTGGCGCATGCTACTGTTGCATACATGCTATGCCAATTAGCATCCAAATCTTGACACAAAATTGTGCACCCTTGCACAACTGGAACGGACTTTACTTGGTGATTCTGAGCATCACCATAGAGCTCAGCAAAGTCATATCACTCAATGACTTCCGCGGATAAACACTTCGGACAATATTAACAAGGCACAATCCTTGCAAATGAGGCGCCACTGCCTACATTCCATGAAGCAAGAATGCCGCATTCTTCTTCAAACTTGGAACTCATTTTACTGCCCATGCACAACTGGCAACTCTTGTCTTTCCCCTTCTCCAAAATCAACTTGAGTAGCAACAATTGTTGATTTGCAGTCGACAAGAACATCCGCTTGTGGTTACGATCAAATGCAGGTCTTTGGATACCCTTGTCCAAGCATATTGATCCCACTCATAAACCAGGTGCAAGCACACTCCTTGTGCGCATCTAGCATCAACGATGAACTCTTTGCAAACGCAAGACCGTGGTGTATCGGTTTTCCCCTAACTTGCGCTTATTTCTTCAGCCTTTCCATAAGCTTTATGCTAGATAAGAATTGGCCATCCAATTCTTCTTTTATGGCATCACATTGCCACAAACATGCTGGTTCGCAACCAGACTTTGCATTACCACCAAGGTACATGCATTCGAGAGAGATAACTATAATCTTCCATCCAACTGGCTATGATGAAAACACCTTCAATCTATCACATAGACGTGTTCTTCATCTACTTTGCCACTGCAAAGGCCATCAACTTCTTTGTATTCAGAAATTTTCGCAAAATTCCCATTACCACACATGTAATGTACTCGCTACTGATAACACTACGAAACAATGCATTCCAAATGCATAATCTTCACATACTTGTGAGAAACATGGACTTTAAACACCTGACTTGCACCATAGAAGTCAGCATACTCCTTAGTTTTGTCATGCAATCACTTGAAAACCCAGTTTTCAGTGACTCTTGCGCGTTCGCCTAACACTTTGGGCTGGAATTTTGACACCTTTGTCATAAACTTTCATGGCCTGCTTCTACTTCAAGCTTCAAAGTTCCTTCCAATTGATCTTTCCACACAAGAACAACTTCTTCTAGTATCCATACTAGTGAAACCCAAACAATTCTTCACTGAATTTGACAAACAAATGACATTAACTTGAGTAAAAGAGAAAAATCAAGAATCTGTGTCCCCTAACACGGCTCGATACCAGTATCACACGCCCATTTAATCGCCTAAAATTTTCATGGGTCATGACCGGCAATGATTGTGGTTCAGTGACTCAACATCACCCAAAATCATTCAGCCTTGCATACTTGCATCAAAGTACGCATCTGCCTTCACTCATAAGGCTTTGCACAATGGAAGCCTTTTCTTCTTTCTCTCTAACTCTTCATGCCCCCATAAGCATAAGAGGTTCTGCCATGCATCAAAACAATTGACAACTTCACAAGATCAGCAACATATGGAACACAAAGAACTAACACAATAAACCCATTTTATTGCATTAAGGAAGATTATACAAAACAGTCCATCACATGGACCAAACAGGCCATTCACCCTCTTGGTGAATGCCTAAAACTCTCTCTACATTAGTGGTTCTTCTCTCAAAACGAACAAATCTAACATTATTGATTCCTAGGCTATTTATACATGCTAGGATCAGGCCAAAACTTCTGTGCAACCGCTGCACAAGCCTTGGACAACCAAGTGTCCAATTAGTTTCCATAACCGCCACTTTCACTTTTGCCACCTTTTGAGTTGTCACGCCAACAGGTGCCACACATTCTGGTGGTTATGAACACTCACAAATGGTTATAAACTCCTTTTATAACCGTTCTCCCTTGTCTCACACGTTTGGCATGCTTGTGAAGCTCGCACCCAACTTGTAACCGTCACTTGAGCCGTATTGCACCACTTTGTTGTGCTTTATCGACCACGCCTCGCCTCCAAGCTCAGCCATCTTGGCCTGCGTGCTTATCACTCTAAGATAATTCACGGACAATCCTTGTGCTTCAATCACCGAGGCCATCTTCTTAAGCTCATTCTCGGTTACTCATGCGTCATATGATTCACTTCGCCAATTTGCTTGACAATAGTAATGCTACTCTTGCATTACTAGCTTGTTTGCATTGTTCAAGCTTTGGCCAGCCTTGAACTAATGCCATAGACCAACTCTGGCCTATACTTCACTCTTGCATCATCCTTGAGTTTGGGCTAACTCAATTCCACGGATATGCATCGATGCCAACATCGCATGTTGCATCTGTCACTTTGGCCATGTCTTGCCAAACCTTCAATGAAGCTTCATTGTGTCGGCCAATAAGCTTCATCACTTAGCCAAATGTGTTTACAATGTAATGCTGCACTTGCATTACATTGGCCCTGTGGGTTTATGCCATTCTTGACACTTGCCAGTCTATTCAGTAATACCGCTATTATGGCTTGCGTTGCGCTATTATAGATTACGTTGCGCTATTATGGCTTCGCATTGCACCATTACGGCGGACCACAAACTTGGCCTGCAACTCTATAACGCGTGATCATTGTGCGTCACTTGAAGCACTGTAATAGCAACCATGCCAAACCAAGCCGCACTCTGCGCACCATGGAAACCATGCCAAAACAAGCCGCATACTGCGCACCATGGCAACCATGCCAAACCAAGCCGCACTCTGCGTACCATGGCAACCATGCCAAAACAAGCCGCATATTGCGCACCATGGCAACCATGCCAAACCAAGCCGCACTCTGCGCACCATGGCAACCATGCCAAAACAAGCCGCATACTGCGCACCATGGCAACCATGCCAAACCAAGCCGCACTCTGTGCACCATGGCAACCATGCCAAAACAAGCCGCATCTCGCGCACCATGGCAACCATGCCAAACCAAGCCGCATACTGCGCACCATGGCAACCGTGCCAAGCCAAGCCGCACTCTGCGCACCATGGCAACCATGCCAAACCAAGCCGCACCCTGCGCACCATGTCAACAACGCCAAATTCCAAGCCGCTATGCCTTGGGCCCACGCCCAACATAGCGCCCTAGGTTTGCAAGACTTGCAACTAGGTCAACATGGCCGCACGTGCCATTGGCACATGCCAACACGTGCCGCAAGCCATATTTCTAAGCCGCTATGCCTTTGGCCCACGCCAAACATAGCGCCCTAGGCTTGCAAGACTTGAAACTAGGTCAACATGGCCGCACGTGCCATTGGCACATGCCAACACGTGTCGCAAGCCATATTTCCGAGCCGCTATGCCTTTGGCCCACGCCAAACATAGCGCCCTAGGTTTGCAAGACTTGCAAATAGGTCAACATGGCCGCATGTGCCATTGGCACATGCCAACACATGCCGCAAGCCATATTTCCAAGCCGCACCCTGCGCACCATGGCAACAACGCCAAATTCCAAGCCGCTATGCCTTGGGCCCACGCCCAACATAGCGCCCTAGGTTTGCAAGACTTGCAACTAGGTCAACATGGCCGCACGTGCCATTGGCACATGCCAACACGTGCCGCAAGCCATATTTCTAAGCCGCTATGCCTTTGGCCCACGCCAAACATAGCGCCCTAGGCTTGCAAGAATTGCAACTAGGTCAACATGGCCGCACGTGCCATTGGCACATGCCAACACGTGTCGCAAGCCATACTTCCAAGCCGCTATGCCTTTGGCCCACGCCAAACATAGCGCCCTAGGCTTGCAAAACATGCAACTAGGTCAACATGGCCGTACGCGCCAATGGCACATGCCAACATGCTCGCTAGCTAGCTTCCCTACCGAAATCACGGCCCTAACGGCCACGCATGCCATTGGCACATGCCAACATGCTCGCTAGCTAGTTTCCCTAGCAAAATCACGGCCCTAACGGCCACGCATGCCATTGGCACATGCCAACATGCTCGCTAGCTAGTTTCCCTAGCAAAATCACGGCCCTAACGGCGACGCATGCCATTGGCACATGCCAACATGCTCGCTAGCTAGTTTCCCTATCAAGGTCACGGCCCTAATGGCCATGCATGCCATTGGCACATGCCAACATGCTCGCTAGCTAGTTTCCCTAGCCAAATCACGGCCCTAACGGCCACGCATGCCATTGGCACATGCCAACATGCTCGCTAGCTAGTTTCCCTATCAAGGTCACGGCCCTAATGGCCACGCATGCCATTGGCACATGCCAAGCACACACGCTGGTAGCCTAACTTGCAAACCGTGCAACCTACCACCAAGGCATTCCGCACATGCCAAACACACACGCTGGTAGCCTAACTTGCAAACCGTGCAACCTACCACCAAGGCATTCCGCACATGCCATCGGCACATGCCTAGCACACACGCTGGTAGCCCAACTTGCAAACCGTGCAACCTACCACCAAGGCATTCCGCACATGCCATCGGCACATGCCAAGCACACACTATTTGGTAGCCCAACTTGCAAACCGTGCAAACTACCACCAAGGCATTCCGCACATGCCATTGGCACATGCCACACGCGCCACTAGCGGCGCCACTTGCACTCAAGATGCAACCAACACTCGAGACATCAACACAAACTGGGGGATGCTTCTTTAGGGTTTTGGTTTGGCGGTCAAAGACATGCAGCGTACACTACGCTCACATTAAGAAAGCGTGAAAAGGAATAAAGCGGTCAAATAAAAGAGGAAATAATGGTGAAAAACTTTTTCGCCCATTAAACCATGCGGTTACTACCTCCTCCCATTATTTCACCCTTTACTCTCTTCCTTCATGAGGGAGGGTACGTTTCAATCTCGACTTGTATAAATAGGTCTTACCTATTTCCACCAGACAACAAGTCTCGGTCAGGAGAAATATACTACACTTACACTATCAGAAAGGCAACTTTGCAAGCTCTCTCAAAAGCTTCCATCTCTTGCAAGCTTCCTAAGCTTTCACTTTCGATACAAGTCGAGATACTACTTTCCTCAACACCTTTCTTTGCTTCCCTCCCCAAATCAACCCTTCTCCTCCACTTTGTGACCGAATCAAGTCCTGGAACGGCCATTTCTTGGTTTAGGCCGGACTTGTACGGATCGATCTCTCGAACCTATAAGTGCTCACAAAGACATTTGTTTAGGGTTTGAATCGGTTTCTCACTCACTCACCGAAATTACCGAAATCGCGAAACGATTTTCACCCATAAACAATTGGCGACCACGGCGGGAGGATTGATCTATCGGCTATAATGTCGACTGTCGATCTCGTTTTTCGACCCGGATGTCAAGATGGTAGGGAAGGCAACTCGATCCGACTCAACTACCGGCGACTCGGTTACCAGTTGCAAAAAACTACACGAGGAAACGGGGACTCGTTGAAGATGCCACCAGCGATTGGGGACTTGCGACTCGGTCCGACTCATTGCCCGGACAACCCGGTTATCGGTACACCGTAAAACGGGGACTCGGCTGAAGACGTTACAAGCAATTGGGGACTAATCGGCGATGCTACCAAAGCAAAGCCGCCTTGCTACCCAGCAAAGCCGCCTTTTACTTGGAAAGAGGCGTGTTTGCAAGTGAGTAAATTTAGATTGGGCAAGATATACGATCTGTTTTTTAGGTTCTTAATAAAACCGCCATACTATTGCGTCTTGTGCCTATTGCTAGCACACACTTTCATAAAAGCAATATTCCTTTCCCAAAACATAATCAGAGTTATATTATCAAAACCATTCATCCCAGAAATAATCCAACACCCTAAAAAGCTACCAGCTATCTATCAAAGGTTAAGTTTTGAACCAGACATCCAATATGTCTTTCAAAAAAAAAAAAAAAACCTAAATGAAAGTTTAACAGAGAAACGTTCAAGGAAAATCGTCCAAGAAGTCTGCTCTTCTTGGAGAAAGTCAGCTTTGCGTCTTCAAGAGCCGCTCTCTTCATAGTCAACATCTTGGAAAGATTTTCGAGTTCCATCTCCTGTCGGGCGATCTCCTCGGCGGAAAGGCTTTCGATTCTTCGCATCTTTCAACTTTTGGATCTCAGCAAGGCCTTCGACAAACCACGAAGTGTTGAACTCCTTTTCCACGCACACGTCGCGATGGTGCTCCCAGTCGGAAATAACGTCTTCAGAAACGGTGTGACCAGTCACCTCACGCATATCCTCGATGGAAGACAAAGCCTTTTCCACACGCTTAACCAGCGCGAATCGACTAGTGACTTTCTTGGTTGTAGCCATATGTCCGTGCTTCTCCCAGATTCTGGTGTACAACGCCTCATGCTTAGCCGGCACGCTAAAACCGCCAACCAAAGACATGACCTGGATAAGGAACCAAGTACGGGGGATCAAAAATGGCGCCGCAAGTGGCCTCACGACTCGCAAAGGATTTTCTTCCATGTCTACGGCAACAACCATCGAGAGAATCATCCACCGTCTCGAACCACGTTTGTGCCCGAGCAATTGGCTAACTCCCATCTCCAAGTCACGGCGGTGGTCACCAAAGGCAAGTTTTCGTGTGACTTCATCCTTAATCATCCTCCGAACCGGATTCCTCCTGCAAACTTGAGTTAGACATTTTTCAAAAGAAGAAACAGAAGAAGAAGAAAGAAAGAAACGCGAAACTCACCGAACCGCTTCAGAAGAAGAACCGGTCTTGCCGGAGGAATCACTCTCGCTTGTTGAACTTTCTTCTTTCTCTGACTCATCACCGCTATGAGTAGGCTCAGTGCCGCCGGAATTCCTTGAAGAAACTGCCGTCTCCTGGCAACGTGCAAGGGCAGCGAAAGCGTTAACACTACCGAAGCCCCGAAGGAAACAAGACACATATTCTCACGAAATTTACGTGTGTTTTGAGACAAACCCATGAAGAGGCGACACATACCTGGTTATTGGAAGAACTGAAAGACACAAGAGCCGTAGGAGGATCTTGTGAAACCGTCCGGAACCCGCCAGCACGATTCTTCGTTCTCCGTTCCTTGGCCTGGGGGCTTTCCGAATTGCTAGGCAACTTTCGCTTGGGATCTCTCAACATTGGATACTCCTTCAGAACTGCTGGAGAAGGTTTGCTACGAACGTTTTCCACAGCGTTATTCACAAAATCGCGGATCATAGTAAACTCGTCGCACCAAAACTCATTATAGCCGAAGGTCGTCGGGAAGTTACTCTTCCCATCTCGAAAAAAGAAAAGACGGATACCGCGCTTTAAGGACACCGGCGTCAAGGGCGACACGCAATGAATCCTTAGGGATCACCGTAGGTAAACAAGAGGCACCCTTGATCGAAACCCATGTGACGAGCAAAGCACGGTCAATATTGTAAGCGGCTATCTGGAAAGACCCCACGAAGAAAGACGGCATATAACCGGGCAAGCGGCTTTGAATGAACAGGAGTTTTTACCAACGCTCAAATCGTCATCGAGAAGACAAAGACATGAGCGGAGCGAAGCAAAAGTGCCAATTTGAGTCACTGAATTATGGACTGGCCCCCATGGACGAAAATTGATTTCATGCAACTTATCAAGAAAACTAACCAAGCTCACGCCAACTCTTGGATGCATGTTCACCCATCGAAGAATTCGGGAGCCACCCCAACTCACGGGAAGCGAATGCAACGGTTTCGGAGCATACTTCTCAAAGTGCTCCCATAGCCGGACTTGCGAGAAAGCAACGTGCACATATGAATCCACTTTCATGAAACCATTCGAAACTCGCATGTTCGCAACCGAGGTGATCCAGATGCACATACGGGGAACCAAGGAACAGCTTGCCAATGGGAAGAACTTCACCCTTTGCCAATTTCACAAAGAATCGCCAACAACTCGGGGTCTTATTCCCTTCTTGCCGTAACCGTCATCAAAAATGTCTCTAGACAACCGAGAGAGCCAAAAATGCTGCGACATGAAGATCACTCGCACTACATTCAGGCTCCAACTCGTCCGGAAACCATTGAGATATCCACCAACCGTAAGGGAACCTTTCATCCTCTTTCCGGGCGAGTCCTTCGACTTCGCAATGGAGTCTTTCCGAGCGAAATCCCCCAACTTAGCGGCCAGGTCATCCCGCATCTTCGCCTCACTTTCGGATAATTGGATTACGAGATTCCCGATTCTTAGGAAGATTCAAAGAAGAAAGCCACACTCTCCAAGGAGAAAGTTATCTCACCCCATCTACATATGATTGTATGGGTGTCCGAACACCATCTCGGAGATGAAAGCAACTAAGTCTCTGGGATGTCCTTCCTAATCTGAAGATTTACTGAAGTCTTGACAGCATCAATGACCTGCGCTTGAGTCAAGATGGTATTTATGCGCTCCTCGCTCACCATGAACTCAACCCATCTGTCAAAAGAACGCAATGGACTTTGACACATCCTAAAGTCAATATTGGAAGAGGAATATACCCCTTTATGAAGACAAAACCGAATGGTGCTCTCTGGGCGAACCGAGCGTGTCTTCCTGTCATCCTCACCACCGGTTAGCAAAATTGGCACGAAACACGGGTGATTCTTCCGAGCGGGGCGAGGGCTCTAGTGAAGAATTCATCATCTCGTGTTCGGTTTGGAATTATGAGCATCCTTCGACGAAGTGAAATGTGGTTCGGGTAACATCTTATCGAATTCCTTCATAACAATTTGGTAATAAGATATACGCACAAAACAAATGGAGAAAGACGAAGTTATCTCCCTGACACATAATCGTACCCAACAAATTCGGTTTCAAGACTATATACACAGTATTTTATTCGGGTTCAAGACTATATACACGGTATTTTATTCGGGTTCAAGACTATATACGCTGTGATATTTTTCGGGTTCGAAACTATATACGCGGCATTCTATACGGGTACAAGTGTGTCTACAGTATCCTTCTTCGGGTTCAAAAATATATATGGAGCATTTTTCTATTGGTCCAAAACTACGCGCGTGATACTTCTTTCAAAAAGAAAAATCATATATACAATATTTCCTGCGGGTTCGAAGTCATATGAAGCATATACACAGTATTCTTCTTCGGGATTCATACAGGGTTCTCTACGGGTTCGAAATACACACGCAGTATTTTCCTCAGAGGCACGCCAAGGAATCATATGCAAAGATTGTGGAAGCGCCTACTTTTAAGGTTTATACCTATGAAAAAAAAAAAGAGAGAAAGAAGAGTACTCGAAGACATACCTGGAAGCCGGTCTCTCTTTGCCGCTAGTATGAAAAGAAGAAAGAATAAAGCGCAGAATGGGGAAAAGGGGCTTTATATATATATATATATATATATAGGCGTGAAAGACTTTGAAATAGGGAAGGATTTCCCTTTTACCAAAATCACGCCTGCAAGCATGGTTTCCAAGATTGGACCGGCCCCACCAATTGCGACTTCCCAATGCCGCCCAAGTCACGCCTGCAAGCATGGTTTCCAAGATTGGACCGGCCCCACCAATTGCGACTTCTCAATGCCGCCCAAGTCACGCCTGCAAGCATGGTTTCCAAGTTGGACCGGCCCCACCAATTGCGCCGGTCCCACCAGCTAGCCCACTCAGTTTCCCAACTCACGCCAACTTCCCAGCGTCGCCCAAGCTGCACCGGGCCCACCAATTGTGTCAGCCTCCCGATTTGTGCAAAACTACCAGAGGCAAGGATCCCAAATCCTATTTATAAAAGGTCAGACAAGCCTCCTTCAATTTTCTTTACAGGTTGTTGTTAACAGTTTGTCACCATCTTATGCTTACCTCGCAACAAAGCCCTGCTCCGAGCTAGCAGTGGACTTAATGTTGATGGTGGTTTTTAGACAAGGGGTAAAATCGTAAAACCCCATGACCTAGTGTTACCCGCAACACATTAAATAAGAGCATTTAACTCAGGTGTAAATAATTAATAGGGGTATTTTTTCAAAATACCAGATTAGGGTTTTCAACACAGAACCCTAATTCCAAAACTAAGCCGCATACTGCGCACCATGGCAACAATGCCAAACCAAGCCGCATACTGCGCACCATGGCAACAATGCCAAACCAAGCCGCATACTGCGCACCATGGCAACAATGCCAAACCAAGCCGCATACTGCGCACCATGGCAACAATGCCAAACCAAGCCGCATACTGCGCACCATGGCAACAATGCCAAACCAAGCCGCATACTGCGCACCATGGCAACAATGCCAAACCAAGCCGCATACTGCGCACCATGGCAACAATGCCAAACCAAGCCGCATACTGCGCAACATGGCAACCATGCCAAACCAAGCCGCACTCTGCGCACCGTGGCAACCATGCCAAAACAAGCCGCATACTGCGCACCATGGCAACCATGCCAAACCAAGCCGCACTCTGCGCACCATGGCAACCATGCCAAAACAACCCGCATATCTGCGCACCATGGCAACCATGCCAAACCAAGCCGCACTCGTGCACCATGGAAACCATGCCAAAACAAGCCGCATCTGCGCGCACCATGGCAACCATGCCAAACCAAGCCGCATATCAAGCACCATGGCAGGTGCCAAGTCAAGCCGCACTCTTCGCAAACATGGCAACCATGCCAAACCAAGCCGCACCTGCGCACCATGGCAACAACGCCAAATTCCAAGCCGCTATGCCTTGGGCCCACGCCCAACATAGCGCCCCTAGGTTTGCAAGACTTGCAACTAGGTCAACATGGCCGCACGTGCCATTGGCACATGCCAACACGTGCCGCAAGCCATATTTCTAAGCCGCTATGCCTTTGGCCCACGCCAAACATAGCGCCCTAGGCTTGCAAGACTTGCAACTAGGTCAACATGGCCGCACGTGCCATTGGCACATGCCAACACGTGTCGCAAGCCATATTTCCGAGCCGCTATGCCTTTGGCCCACGCCAAACATAGCGCCCTAGGCTTGCAAAACATGCAACTAGGTCAACATGGCCGTACGCACCAATGGCACATGCCAACACATGCCGCAAGCCATATTTCCAAGCCGCACCCTGCGCACCATGGCAACAACGCCAAATTCCAAGCTGCTATGCCTTGGGCCCACGCCCAACATAGCGCCCTAGGTTTGCAAGACTTGTAACTAGGTCAACATGGCCGCACGTGCCATTGGCACATGCCAACACGTGCCGCAAGCCATATTTCTAAGCCGCTATGCCTTTGGACCACGCCAAACATAGCGCCCTAGGCTTGCAAGACTTGCAACTAGGTCAACATGGCCGCACGTGCCATTGGCACATGCCAACACGTGTCGCAAGCCATACTTCCAAGCCGCTATGCCTTTGGCCCACGCCAAACATAGCGCCCTAGGCTTGCAAAACATGCAACTAGGTCAACATGGCCGTACGCACCAATGGCACATGCCAACATGCTCGCTAGCTAGCTTCCCTAGCGAAATCACGGCCCTAACGGCCACGCATGCCATTGGCACATGCCAACATGCTCGCTAGCTAGTTTCCCTAGCAAAATCACGGCCCTAACGGCCACGCATGCCATTGGCACATGCCAACATGCTCGCTAGCTAGTTTCCCTATCAAGGTCACGGCCCTAACGGCCATGCAGGCCATTGGCACATGCCAACATGCTCGCTAGCTAGTTTCCCTAGCAAAATCACGGCCCTAACGGCCACGCTTGCCATTGGCACATGCCAACATGCTCGCTAGCTAGTTTCCCTATCAAGGTCACGGCCCTAACGGCCATGCATGCCATTGGCACATGCCAACATGCTCGCTAGCTAGTTTCCCTAGCGAAATCACGGCCCTAACGGCCATGCATGCCATTGGCACATGCCAACATGCTCGCTAGCTAGTTTCCCTAGCAAAATCATGGCCCTAACGGCCACGCTTGCCATTGGCACATGTCAACATGCTCGCTAGCTAGTTTCCCTATCAAGGTCACGGCCCTAATGGACGCATGCCATTGGCACATGCCAAGCACACACGCTGGTAGCCTAACTTGCAAACCGTGCAACCTACCACCAAGGCATTCCGCACATGCCATTGGCACATGCCAAACACACACGCTGGTAGCCTAACTTGCAAACCGTGCAACCTACCACCAAGGCATTCCGCACATGCCATCGGCACATGCCAAGCACACACGCTGGTATCCCAACTTGCAAACCGTGCAACCTACCACCAAGGCATTCCGCACATGCCATCGGCACATGCCAAGCACACACGCTGGTAGCCCAACTTGCAAACCGTGCAAACTACCACCAAGGCATTCCGCACATGCCATTGGCACATGCCACACGCGCCACTAGCAGCGCCACTTGCACTCAAGATGCAACCAACACTCGAGACATCAACACAAGCGGGGATGCTTCTTTAGGGTTTTGGTTTGGCGGTCCAAACATGCAGCGTACACTACGCTCACATTAAGAAAGCGTGAAAACGAATAAAGCGGTCAAATAAAAGAGGAAATAATGGTGAAAAACGTTTTCGCCCATTAAACCATGCGGTTACTACCTCCTCCCATTATTTCACCCTTTACTCTCTTCCTTCATGAGGCCAGGCACGTTTCAATCTCGACTTGTATAAATAGGTCTTACCTATTTCTACCAGACAACAAGTCTCGGTCAGGCGAAATATACTACACTTACACTCTCAGAAAGGCAACTTTGCAAGCTCTCTCAAAAGCTTCCATCTCTTGCAAGCTTCCTAAGCTTTCTTACGATACAAGTCGAGATACTACTTTCCTCAACACCTTTCTTTGCTTCCCTCCCCAAATCAACCCTTCTCCTCCACTTTGTGACCGAAGCAAGTCTGGAACGGCCATTTCTTGGTTTAGGCCGGACTTGTACAGATCGATCTCTCGAACCTATAAAGTGCTCACGTGCAGCACATTTGTTTAGGGTTTGAATCAGTTTCTCACTCACTCACCGAAATTACCGAAATCAGCAGAAACGATTTTCACCCATAAACAACAGTATACATTATTATTGACGCATATGTTAGACGTTAACACATATGTTATATACTATTATTTCTGGAAGAACACTTGGCTTTCGATTAATGACAAACTGCAGGATTAAAATACGCGAAAATAGGAGCAAAAAAAGGATTATACATTGAAGAAAAACAATATACATTCAAATATCAAAAGTCACAAGGTAACCAGTTTATAAGGGATGAAGAAGGAGAGCATAATACAAAGAGTGGATGAGGACTTTACAAGTGGAGAAAAAGAAAGCGAAACAAATTTCAGAAAATACGGCTATTTCCTGCCCATATCATCTTCACCTTTTTCTTCAGCTTCAGAATCACCATTATCTTCATCTTCAGTTTCTTCATATTCCCCATACTCTGCTTCGCTATCAGAGATTTCGAAACCATCTTCATTAGCTGAGACTTCAACGAAATCATAATCTGGTATATGAATATTATGATCAGTGAAGATCTCCAACGTATTCTTCCAAACGGACGCATCACGAATACAGTCTTCATCCTTACTCAATTTGGAAACAGTAGTTACCAACTTTTTCTTAAGTCTGCGGCATTTATCGCTTCTGTTGGAAAGCTCCGTCTTCAAATTCTCAATTTCCTCAAGGTGCTTCTTTTCAGTAGCTACAAAAGGAGATAAAAAGATTAAAGCCGCATGCGAACAAAATGCAGAAAGCAACATAAAATTGAAGACAGTATAGAATTATAAGCAACCTTCTTTTTTCAGAAATAATAGATTTAATCAACTCGTCATGATCAGACTCTAATCTAACATGTGTATCTAAATCATTCCTAGCATTATCAATAACACTAGCATCCCACTCAAATTCAACATCATTTTCTATATAAGAAATCGAGAGCGGATCATGTTCTCTCGCTCAACCAGTGCGTTCTTTTTGCTTATATCTAGATCTCTCGCCACCTGAACTTGGAGATTGACCTCATGAAACTCCTTTAAAGCTTTCGCACCCTTGACAGCAACATGATCCTTCTCAGTAGTAAGAGCGTTATTTTTCGCCTCCAAAACCTTAATCCTTTCCTTGAATTCACAAAAACGACGTCTAAAGCTATTACTAATGGATAATGCTCTCCTATGATCACGATTAAGAATTTTGTATTTCGACCTGAGTTCCTCCATGTTAAGGGTTCTTAATTTTTCATCTGAGATGTTATTCAAGGAATAATTAAGATGCTCTAGAAGAATCTCATCATCAGCGGGATAATGAATTGCCTCGTTACTTAAGTTGTAAATCTCTGCAAGAACAGACAATTAAAAGGGGGAGAAAAGGACGCATAAACAAAAAAGCAGGAGCAATAAAGAATTACACACCAACCAATTGATCATTCCTCTTGCGAAGCCTAGTGACATCATTTTTATAAGTAGAGACCTCAGCTTCAAGTTTAAGATTTTCAGCCTCAAGAGAACGAAGTTTTCTTTGAAGGTCTGAAGTGACAGCATGAGACATACGAGCGTACTTCATTAACAAAGAGTAAACGAAAAAATCAGTAAAAGACGCAGACTCATAATGAAGATTGACGCGCAAGAAGGAAACTAACCAAAGACCCAAACGCAAATTGGAAGCTTGGGGTTAAAGCAGAGGCAATGCCACAAAGAGAGTCATGACTCAAAGAAGGGGCGTCGGATATCTTTACCACCGCTTCAAACGCACGACCCAGGGAGGGTATTATCAACACCACTTAATGTATCATAAAAGACGCTGGAAAAATCACTCATTGAAGATGAAGAAGTGGAGTTGTCAGGGGGAAGTAAGGCATCATCATAGGAGGAAGTGTTAAGAGGAGCTTGCGGAGACAGTTTTCTTATTTTAGGATTCTTGGAGGTGGTCTTTTTATCCTTGCTTTTACCCTTAGAACGCACATCCCCACCCGCGGAAAAAGAAGAATCATCATTGACACCCTCAGCGTCTCCAACCCCAACCTACGCACATAATGAGAGATAAGAAACAGAGGTAACAATATTGTTAAAATTAAACAACGAGTATTTCTTACATCATTATTACGCGAATCTGACGCTTGAGAAAAATCTTTATTAGCCTTCTTTCTTTGCTTCGCCACCGGAAGCCAGGAGAGATAATGAGGGAAGCGAAGAACAAAAGCAGATAGAAAAAATAAAATTAAAAGAAAGCATACCACATCTCTTTCCTCGGGCCATACAAAATCCCAAGGTTTATAAGCGGCAAACCTCGCAGGTAGAGGAATAATTGAACCATCGATGCTTTGGCCAGTAATGTAAGGGCCCTCCAAAACGATAGGATACTCCACCCAACGAGTATCTTTTGATTTGCGAGCGGTTTTATTGGAGGAATCATGAAAGTCAACATCCCGCATGATCCTCTGATCCTCCGCGAAATCGTCCTTTCTCACCAAGCGAATGCCCCAACGGAATGATTCATTCTTCATAATGACAACATCGTAGTGAAGAAAGAAGTTCTCAACCGTGTATTCCGCAGGATTAATTTTTTTCTGTGCATGATTTGGATTCCTCACATCTTCTGGATAAGTAGATCCTAACCCAGCCGCACGATGAGCGTATTCCGTCATTATCCTAATACAGTCACCACTAAGTTGGAATATGCCACGCGAAAATCTCGCATCAGACAGAAGCTCATACAACAAGGGTATTTGAGGGTTGTATAGAGGAATGGGAAGACCCGCAGAGAGTTGGCCAAGAGAAATAACGATTCTATCATTATCCCATTCTCCAAGCGAAAACCATTCAGGTCCGATTGAAGAAGTGGGTTCAGATCCAGGAGGGACTGATAATGTGAAGCCCATCGCCCAAACTCATCCTTCAATATTGTAAATTCCTTGAGGTTTTTCCAGCCGGGTTTCAGAACCATTTTTAGAATGGGAATGGAAGATGAGAGGATTCAAAATGATCAAGAATAAGATGACGATGAAAAACAAGATTCAAAGTAAGAAGAAGATAGAAGAAATAGTTAAAGATGAAAATAAAGTGCGAAATAGAATATGATGATCAATCAAAAATTGGAGAAAGTAAAAGTTGCAGAGAACGGGAAAAGGAGAAAGAGTAAAAAGGTGAAGAAGAGGACGAATTAGAGTATATAAAGGATCATATCTCCTTCCCCAAGATATCCCTTTTTACGGACGCATTAATGACAAGATAAATACGAAGAGACGGTTGTCAAATCCTATAAGAACGTGTCGAATGATGAGTGGCGAAGTCAACACGTGTGAATAGTCAGGCCGAGAACTCGGAATACTGTCAGTCAAAAGGAATATGAAAAGATGAATTGGTGCGGCATAATAACAAACTAGAATTTATCATACCTCTCCTTCTCACAAAGGAAATATATGAGAAGAGGCAAAATGTGGATACAAAATATCGCACACTCGTTTAGTATGCGAAGTAACTCCTTAAGTGATAAGAGAACACAACCGCGTACAACATATTCAAGATGACGAACCAGATGACGTCACCTAATCACGATTAAAGTGTTAAGATCTATGCGGCAGTAAAAAAAACTGTGCGGTAATGGTAAACTCCTATACGACATTGACGCACTTATCCGAAATAAGAGGCTTTTTTAGCTGTCCTCCACTATGTAAACTCCTATATAGGGAGCCGAGCGTCTTTGTAAAGGGAAAGATCTTTTTAGTGAGTTGAGAGAAGAAACTTAGGAGAGAGAAATTTATTTGCTCCCCAAGTTAGGGTTTCTTGATATATTTGTAATTGTTCTAAGATTTTAATAAGAGTTCTTGAGTATTTCAATATGGTTTCTTAGATTGTTTCATAGATTTTGCTAAGGGTGTAGTTGTGAGATTTCTCACAACTACAAAAACTGCTAATGAAATGGCAACAAATTGCACATAAACTTCCTGAAGATCTATTTATTAGAATCATCGCACAACTCGGCACTTGGAATGGGTAAAAAACAGTTAATGTTGTTTTCAACTCATTGTATCTTGGTCGTGCTCAAGATCTACTCAAGATAATGCAGCAAAGCTTCCTAGAGCTTGGGGTTAACCGCGAACGACTGTAAGTAAATGAGTTGGATTAAATCAGCCGTAAACTTCGGTTTTTATCGACAAGTGAACTACGGTTTGGAGCCGGGAGTATCCTTGCAAAATCAACTTTTTTCTTTGGCTTCTTTCTCATGATAGGATAATGACGGCGGATAATATATCTATTAAGAAGGGGTATGGAAGTCTCTAGCTTATGTTGTTTTTGATGATGAAACTAGTTCGCATTTGTTCTATGAATGTTGGAGAACCCGGAGAATTTGGGATATCTTTGTTGAAGGATGCCGTTTTGATTGGACTTACAATTCAAATGTCACCACAAATGTGAAGTCATAGAAGTTTAATTGGGGTGACGAAAGACTTAGTCAAATTTGAAATAACATTCCGGTTGCAATATGGTGGTGCATATGGAGAGAGCGAAATGCAAGAGTCTTTGAAAACAAAAATAAAAAATTTGGTTAGCCTCATTAGAAATGTTAAATTACAAGCATTCTTTTAGGCCGAATCAAAAGTAAGGATGTTAGGTCTAACGGCGAATATGGTGATTGCTTTATGAGACTCTTTGTTCCGGCCTTTGTAAGTCTGTTTTTCTGTTGTTTTGGTTTTGTCGAATTGCCTTTCACTTATTTGTTCCCGCTTGTATTCATTGGGTTGAGGTACTCCTCTTAAGTACCTCTCTTTTCGATGAATTTTCTCTTTGACCGATCAAAAAAAAAAAAAAAGATTCCAACTTAGACACTACTAAATAGAACTAACTCTGATACTTTGCCTTTCAAAATCCGATTATGTGCAAAAACCAATTTCGCAGACCGGGTTCGAAGGGCTTTGGAGAAGAGTTCTTGAAGAAGAAATGAATATGGTAAGCATAATTCTAGAGCCGTTTGGAGGATATATGAATAAGATTGCAGAGATGGCGATACCGTTCCCACATAGATAAGGTAATTTGTATGAGATTCAATACATTGTGAAATGGAATGAAGGACAACCATCTGAAAAACATATAGATTGGATGAGGGATCTTTACAGTTACATGACTCCATATGTTTCATGTTCACCAAGAGCTGCTTATGTCAATTATAGAGATCTTGATCTGGATAAGAATGATGATCTTCCTAATGTGAATTATTTGAAAGCTACTCAATGGGAACAAAGTATTTTAAAGGAAATTTTAAAAGATTGGCAATGGTTAAGGCTTAGTTTGGTATTGCTGCAGCTTTTGTAAAAGCACTTTTCTGATGTGCGTTGTTGTGCTATGCTGTGAGGAAAAAGCAGTTAGACGTGTGGTAAAATATTAATTAAAGTTGAAGCTGATTAAAAAAACAATCAAAATGTGTTTGGTAAAATTTCAGATTCAACCATTGTTGTTGTAACAAATGACAAAAACAGACATATCACTCGTGATAGTTTTATTCAATTTTATTGGGTTTAAAAATAATTAATTTTTTTACTATATAATATTAATGTTCATACTAATTACCACTATCATTATGATTGTTAAGAAATTATTTTACTTAACAATTAAGTAATTATTTAATATTTTTTTTATTTTTACTGTTGACAAATTAAGTAATTATTCAAGCAAAAAATGAAACTAAAATTAAGTAATTATTTAATATTTGTTTTTATTTCCACTGTTGACAAATTAAATAAATGGTATATATAAAATAGTTCGAAATAATAAACAATAATAATATTTAAAGAATGCAATATAAGAAATAATAAAAAATTGATTGTATATAAATTTAAGGGTAACTTTTGTCATTTATAAAATAAAGTAGAGATAAAAAAAGATAAATCAAGCATTAAATTTATGTGGGACTATAGCTTATGCTTTTGTAGCTTTTAAAAGTTTCTCCTCCCCAGCTTTTAAAAATTGAGGAATTTGGGAAGTGCTTTGGATAAAAAACACTTTGGTTTTTTTTTTACCAAACACCAACTTCAAAATTTATTGACATATATAGGTTTTAAAAGAACACGAAATTGGGGGATATAAAAAGGAATTGGGGGATACAAGAAAAGGACAAAAACTGGATCCAGATATCAATTCGGGGTCACCCCTTATCTAAGTATTTTTTTAAATCCTAATCTACCCCTCACTAATCAGGTTTAGTGGTTAATAATAATTAGTAAAAATCTTAAGATTTTTTATAAATGGTTAGTATGTGTTTTATTTGTTTTTGGGTGAGTGAGGTGAGAGTAGGAGGGAAAAATATTTTGAGAGAGAAATTTTTTGTGGAAAATGGAGGATGATTGTGAAGAGAGGATTGCTGCTGCTGAATCTTTAGCTCAACTACAACAAGGAGCATATCTTGAATCTTCAGCTAACGACAACAACTCTCAATTGCAACTCATTGTTGAGCCAACACCCTTGAATGATGATTTTGACGAGTATGGAGAGTTTTTTGAAGAACCAACACAAGAAAGTAAACTTGCACAACATACTAGCATCCCCAACACACAGGTAAAAGAGCTTTTGAAAAAAAATAAGCATTACCAAACTCAGCCTAAGAAAGAGATTGATCCACAAAATTACTTCAATGATGAACCGAGTATTCCACCATTTTCATGCTAGTAACCCAATCAATTTTTAGTTCCATGGCAACTTTTTCCTGTTTGATTTGTTTGAGAGTGCAGATAAGATCGCTAATGATTTTATTTTTCCATCAATAAACTGAAATGTCCAGGTATTATTTCAATAAAAAACATATTTAAATGAAAGATAAAGAAAGGGACTGAATAAGAAAAACAAAATAATAAACAGGGCTGCCACAAGAAGTGGGTGCCCTGACAGAATTAGAAACAGCTAACAGATTGGCCTGGAGTTACTGTCCACCCACCAGATTGCAAATGTTATTTTCCTTTCTTTCTACTCCATTTTCATAGTATGTTATTTACATTTTCTTGAAAGACCCAACGAAGTCTGAAACTCCGAAGATACTAGTTCCATGTCCTTGTACCTTTTTTTTTTTCGATTTTTCATAATGATTCTGCAGAGTTGCAATGAGACCAGTATTCCTTGACGAGCTGTGCATAAAGTGATCCTTCTTCCTTCATCAACTTCAAAGGTTCGTCGTATTCTATTATCTTTCCTGCAGAATGAAAAGGAATTGCATTTCGTGAGGCTAGTGAATATTCAGATCAACAGATATTTGAATTTCAATTGCTACAAATGTAAAAAAACTTACCATCACTGATGGCAAGCACCATTGTACTGTCCATAACAGTTGGTATTCGATGGGCTACTGTAATAACTGTACAACTAGCAAATTCCGTCCGTATGGTTTTCTGAAGAATTGAATCTGTTGCATTATCTATGGAAGCAGTAGCTTCGTCAAGAATCAATATCTTGCTCTTTCGTAACAAAGCTCGGCCCAAACAAAATAATTGGCGTTGACCCATGCTCCAGTTTACACCATCTTGTTGAACTGCAAAATAGTTGCAGGAACTTAATACAGATTCCAACACAAACAAGAAAAAGAAGAGAAAGAAAGATAGAACCTTACCTGAACTATGCAAACCATCTCCTTTGTCTTGCATAGCTTCTCGAAGTTGACATTTTTGAAGAACCTTCATACATTCTCATGAAAAGAAAGGTTAAACAAGGTTAAACAAGGAAATGTAAGGAACACAATAAACATAGAAGTATGTACCTCCAAAATTTCGTGGTCAGTATGTTGTTCAAGGGGGTCCAAATTGTATCTCACTGTCCCATTAAAGAGAGTGGGATCCTGAGGTATGATCCCTAAGCGTGACCGTAAATCATGAAGTCCAATGGTCGAGATGTCAACACCATCAATGATGATTTTTCCCTCAACGGGTTCTACAAGTCGAAACAAAGCACCTATCAGAGTTGACTTTCCGCTACCGGTTCTCCCAACAATCCCAATCTTGTGTCCTCCTTGAAATGTGCAAGTAATCCCTTGAAGAACAATTGGAGTGTTCAGTCTGTATCTGATCTGCTTGAAATAAATTTTTTTTTTTCTTAAACATACTTATCTGTTTCACATGGTATTATTAGTTCTTAGTTATTACCTTTAATTCATGGATCTCCACTTTACCTACGACAGGCCAACTAGGCATGGGACGGTTTCCTTCTATGACCTCTGGGGCTTCACTAGGAATGTTCATGTATTGATTTAACCTTTCCACCGAAATGATGCTATCTGACAGTGTGCATTGATTGTTCATAGCAACAATAAGAAACATGTTCAGCGAAAGACCATACGACAGTGCCATCCCGACAAATCCTGCAAACAGAATGATTGGTTGAAACATTATCCAAGATCCTGGTAAGAGTATCATCTAGCTGTTCTTTTCCCTTTTAAGTTCAGTAATCTAGTTCTATTGAGTATTTACTTGTACATCAATCTAAAATGGTTCTTTAAAAAGCAAATAGTATAAATTTAAGCTGAAAGAAATTTGATAAGAAGAATACACTTACCAGGAGAAAAAGTTCTCGGTGGGAGCAAAACCATCACAAGGGCTGAGGAGAAAAGAAGAACAGCACATAGTATTTCCAAACGTTGGATCAACCACTCACTTGCAGCAAAAATATGAAATGAAGCACTAGCGTTTCTGTCGATAAGATCAAGATTCTTTGTGAAGAAACGGTTTTCTTCCTTAAAAGCCCTAATTGTCATTGCTCCTGCTATGGATTCCCCAAGATGGCTTGCCACCAGAGACTTAGTTGTTCCATAAGTCCGCATAAATTCTTTCGCAGAAGCAGAATAATATCTCTGCTGAGCACAAGTATATAGTCAGATGTGTATTTTATACATGGATTAAGATCACAAGTCTGGACAGAGAAGAAAGTTTTACCTGTAAATGAATCACCATATATACCATTGGTACAGAGACCAACAGTACTTGCCAAGTAATAACAGACACCACACCAAGATTAACTAAAGTGCTAATAGAAGCAAGGAAAGCACCAACAAAGCAAAATGGGAGATCAAGGTCCAGAATACTCAAATCAGATGAAACCTACATGTGAAACTTAGAAACATTAGTGCATGGAATTCACAAAAAGTAAATGTCAGTTCTAACTATGTAGCGATTCTTACCCGACTGAGTATCCTTCCAAAGGGTGTAGATTCATAAAAAACTACTGGTGCACGGAAAACGAGTTCAGTAATTTATCAAAGAAAGACTTTGAAGACTTTATACCCAAAGCAACTGTAGAAAGGGATCTAACAAGTATGAAGACTGTTGAGCTACATCCTAACAGCAAATACACTATAATCAGTCGCAATTTGCTGACTTGAGGGTTCTGAACATTAGCAGCCATCCAATAATTCTGCATTGTTTGGAGGGCAAAAAAGGTTAATTGACAGAAGATAACTAACGAGAAGTACAAGAAGCCTCTGTTCTGATTCAAGTATTGTATGTAAGGCTTCCAAACAATATCTCTGGCTTCTTTCTCTTCTTGCTTAAACAACTGATGCCCTATTGATTCCTTATGCTCTTTCTCGTCACTACTTTTCTCCGTCTCTTTCGGAGAGGTTAGACGTCTATGGATAGAATCAACCTTAACGAGCCTATCAGGGCCAGCTGTATCTTTATGCGCATTAACAAGGGCAAGAAATTGCTGACTGGAAGCCAACAAAACATGATATGGAGCCTCATCTAGGATTTCCCCATTCGACATCAACTGTTAAGAAAATTCAAATTACTATTAAATTTTATACAAAGTGAAAATTCGTACTGCAGGACAGTTAAATAACTTGCGGGATTTGAACTGCAAACTAACCAAAACAGAATTAAATGCAGGAAGAAAATCCACTTGGTGAGTCACAAGTAAAACCGTTTTTCCTGAAAGAGCTCCCATAACGTATTCCTGCACATAAAGGATATTAATCACAAGGATTCAAATACAGGGAAACATAATTTGCAATTAGAAAAAACTGATGTCTGACATGGAATAAGCTTGTCGCAGTATGAGCATCAACCGCGCTGAATGGATCGTCCAAGAGATATATATCTGCATTCTGATATAGTGCACGAGCAAGTTGAATACGTTGCTTTTGCCCACCACTCAGATTGATCCCTCTTTCTCCTATTTCAGTGAGATCACCAAAAGGTAATAGCTCAAGATCTTGCACCAGGGAACATTTCTCCAGTGTTTCTTGGTACCTTTCCTTCTCCATGGTGCATCCAAACAGAATATTTTCTTGTATGCTTCCTGACTGGATCCAAGCCGACTGAGAAACATAAGCAGTCTTTCCATAAACCTGGATCTGCGAATGAAGTGGGAAATGAAAAGAGCACAATATATTTGTATTGTAACATGTTTCATGGCAAGAAGGAAAGCAGAAGCAACCAGTAGGTCATTCAAAACTTGTATCAGGGTACGAGACAGCATTATGTACGAGACAGCATTATGTATTCACGTTTTTGAGACTTATAAAAGTTCACTGTTTACAAGAAATACTAAGTTGTTGTTTTTTTCAAGCTGTCTAAGAAGAAGCAAGTTCAGTTTCCTTCTGGAACACTACAATAATTACCTAATTGAGTTCAGTTTTCTCATGAGATTTTATTCTACTGGTCCTTGATGATGTTCTCACCACTTTAACAACAATGGAAGGTGAAATCAAAGAATTACATCGATTTCTATTCTAATCTTTTTTTTTGACCGAATAAATATGAAATATCCATTAAATGAAACAAAAGCGTAATGGATTACTCACTGTGCCATCCACCTTTAGAACTTCTCCAAGTATGGCTGCTAATAGAGTTGATTTACCAGCACCAACCTCTCCACAGATAGCCACCTTCTCCCCCAATTTAACTTCTAACTTTATGCTTCTTAAGGTCGGGATTGGTTGATTCTCTTCCCATGAAAAATTTCCTGAATCGACGAGAATGGCGTGTTTATCTTGCTTTCTATTTCCCACCTGCAACGCTCCTTTACTCTCCAATTCAGGTGATGCTAAAAACTCTACAATTCGTTTAAATGCAACTTTTGCATGAATTGTCGATCCAATAACATCCGGAAACATTCTAATAGGTTCCTGGACAATGCGCAGAGTTGCAATAAAAGTAAACACATTGCTTGCAGTAAGAGGAACCTTAAGATAGTAACAGGCCAAAAAAGTTGAAGATGAAACAAACACAGGAGACACCCAAAACATGCATGCACTGTATCCTTTGTTTAGCTGCACATCTGTTAATAAATTGTGTTCCCCTTTCCTTAGTCTTACTATAACAGACTTGAAATGTCTCTCCCAAGCGTAAAGCTTCAACACCTTCATGTTCACCAGAGCCTCAGACATAGCCTTTAGTCTTTGACCTTGTGCTGCCGCGAGTTTACACTTAAATTTATTTTGGCTTCTGGCTAAAGGTGTATTGCATAACACGAATACTACTATTACAACCAATGCTGCAATTGCTGCATACCCCACAGCGCAGAATAGAATAATTAATCCAAGGAAAACTTGGAAACATGCTGTCCATGTTTGATGCATCCAGAAAAAGAACTCGCCTACTCTGAAGGCATCCACAGTTACATAGTTAACAATTTCTCCAGCTGAATGATTTGATTTTGTAGTATTATGAAGCCTCAATTGCTTCATATAAATTGCTGCTGAAAGAAGAGACCTGACTTCAATTCCTAATAGCCTGCATTGGAAGTACCACTGCCTCTGAGATAAAGACTCGATGATTTTAGAGAAGAATAGTAATCCAACTAGTACATAACCCTCGTGTTTATAAGCTTCTTTCCCTTGTGTAACATCAATGAAGGCATTAAGAAACAAAGGACCCGAAGTAAGAGCGATTATCTTGAGGAATGCAAGCAACCCGGATATCAAAATCTTTTTCCAGTAACATTGAAATATTGCCCGTAAAATTGATGGGTTCTTACTTCCTTTCTCTTTCTTCATTTGTTCCATGAACATCAAGAAACAAGTTTCAGCTCTATCTGCTTCCCTTAACATGGGTATATCACCATCTTTAAGCGCATTCTTCTTACCCTTCTTCATCAATGGATTCAACCACCAAAATGACATTTTACTAAGCAATCCAGCTTTAGCAAAAGGAGTCTCATCCTCAGTAATGTTGTTGAACTTGTCCATTCCAGTCTATTGTTATTTCTCTTACAAATTTCAATGACTCCCCCCATCAAAATGAGGTTATATAAAGAGGCCTTACCCATTGAATGTTTCAGCAGCCTAATACAAGAAAATCATCACATGATCTGGTTGGCGATAAATTAAACATCTCAAGATTCTATAGACTAACTAATCATGCTAAACACGTACAATATTTTCTCCTATAAAGTCTAAAATCAAATCTTCAAAGGAATTTTTTCTTAAAAAAAAAAATTAAAAAAAAAGATACTGGGTTGCATTTATTAATTAGTGATGGACTTCACGTATTTTGGGTTTCAACAATACAGACTAGGGTCAACACTGTCTTCCTAATTATTTTATCAAACACATTCAATGCAATTCAGAAACCACACTAAAGTGCAACTTTTCTTGCAATTCTAGTTATAGTATATGGCAGTAATTGACATACCTCAGATATATATGGCTGTGATTCATGGTTTTTTCTCCAATTGTACAGCAGCAGAAATGCAGGTAGAAGTCCCTATGTGTCAGATATGATCATCAATAAAACAGTTACAATGATGAATTTCCACAAAACCTATATGATTCATTAATCTGACACAAGACATCACACCAAACCCATCCTAATATGTTTTCTTCTTCCAATTAGGAATTTAAGGGAAATGAGGAAAATAAAGAGCAAATCCTAGCCGCTTTCTAGATATTAAAAAACGTTACGTCACTTTAATAAAAAACGTTATTTCGTCATAACGATAAAAACAGTTGCTATGGTAGTAAATGTTATTTTGGAAATATATACAGCATACACAATGGAAAACATCAGCCAACATTATCCAACACACAGACTGAATCTGACTCATTACATCTGAGTCAGACCTCGAATCAGAAATATGTACAGTATGTATGAACAAACCATCCGACATCCGACTTGGGATGAGTCAGACACTGAGTCAGATTCAGATCCGAAACAAGGTGTTAAATTGCAAGTACCCATTTTATCATGAATAGGCAGAGTGGCTGTGAGACCAGTATTCCTTCACCAGTTGCCCAAACAACGATCCTTCTTCCTTGATCAATTTCATTGGTTCATCGTACTCCACAATTTTCCCTGTACAACAACAGAACACAGTTTTCTTAATCAGTTTTAAGCAGATTACAAATCTGATTCCATAATTACAGTTATTGCATTCTCATACATGAACAGAATTGATGACAGGATTCGCCGAAAGAGGGTAGTTCTGTCAAATGTTGATAATAAACATTGGAAAAAATTCACTTAATATGATTCTATTTTGCATTCTACAAGTCTACAAGAGTGTATAAAACCCACCATCACTTATACTGAGCACCATTGTGCTGTCCATAACAGTAGGTATTCTGTGGGCCACTGTGATAACAGTACATTTTTCCAATTCTGTCCTTATTGTTTTCTGGAGAATGTAGTCTGTTGCATTGTCGATTGAAGCAGTAGCTTCATCAAGCACCAATATCTGGCTCCTCCTTAATAGAGCCCGCCCCAGACAAAATAATTGTCGTTGTCCCATACTCCAGTTTACCCCATCTTGTTGAACTATAAAAGTTTTCAACGATCATAAATTGAATCCAAGAAAACCCAAGAAAGTGCCAGAAAGCAAGAGAAAATAAATGAAAAAGAGTGGTATAGTTGTTAGCAAAGCTTAACTACATACCTGAGCTATCTAAACCCTTTCCTTTCTCTTGCACTGTTTCCCGAAGTTGACATTTACCAAGAACCTGCATATACATGCATTGGAAAATCCTATTAATTGCAATGTTGCTGAAGAACATAAAGCAATTTTCAACATTTTAAAAACAAAGCGCAGCATATAAGCACCAAAAAAATACCTCCCAAATTTCCTGATCTGTATGTTGAGAAATGGGATCCAAATTGTATCTTACAGTCCCGTTAAAGAGAGTAGGATCTTGAGGTATGATCCCTAAGCGAGATCGAAGATCATGAAGACCTATAGTTGAGATGTCAATGTCATCAATGATGATTTTGCCTCCTACTGGTTCTACCAGTCGAAACAAAGCACCTATTAGAGTTGATTTCCCACTGCCAGTTCTACCAACAATCCCAATTTTGTGCCCTCCTTCAAATATGCAACTAATTCCATGAAGAACAGTTGGAGTATTGAGCCTATACCTAATCTGTTTCACCTTAACTGTTTTAGTATCTAATCTTTATTGGACATATATGATTTACTAATGCTACATATTTAATATTTTTAACTAATTACCTCCAAATTATGGATCTCCACTCTACCTACCGCAGGCCAACTGGAGAAGGGTCGATTTCCTTCTACAAGTTCTGGGGCTTCGCTAGGAATATGCATGTACTGGTTTAGCCTTTCCATAGAAACGATATCATTCGTTAAAGAGCACTTGAAGTGTACAGCAGCAATAACGTATAGGTTCAACGAAAGACCATAAGACAGCGCCATACCAATAAACCCTGCCATAAAAAAGAGAGTTTTAATCCAAGTTTGTCATTTGACAAGCACTTCACAAAAATCTATAGTTAATTCGTTACTTTTAGTTGTCTGTGAACAGTAAATCTATTATATAATTGGCTGCCTAGCTAATGGAAAGAACAGAGGGTCAAAAGAAAGCAAACATGATAGACCTACCAGAACCAAAAGTTTTTGTAGGAAGCAAAACCATCACAAGGGCTGAGCAGCAAAGAATAATGGCGCAGAGCATTTCCAAACGTAGGATTAACCACTCATTTGCAGAAAAAATGTGAAAAGAAGGGCCAGCATTATTGTCGATGAGATCAAGATTGTCAGAGAAGAATCGGTCTTCTTCCTCAAAAGCCCTAATTGTCATTGCTCCTTCTATAGATTCACCAAGATGGCTGGCTATCATCGACTTAGTGGTTCCATTAATCCGCATGAACTCTTTTGCAGAAGCAGAATAGTATCTCTATTGGGTTTAAGGACATACTCAACATAAGTTACTTGTCTCATAAGAAGTGAATCAAAATAAAACAAACTACTAGATCATTAGGTCTAGAAATCAAAGAAGCAGCTTCCTTGCCACTTCCATCAATAGCATGAAAATTCATGCTATATGAAAATCAGAGTAGCCATTCGGGATTTAGTCCTACGAAAAGTATCTAATTGTAATTGTATGTATATCCTAAAATTTTGACAGGAAAAATCTTGGAGTTTACCTGTAAGAGAATCACCATGAACATCATCGGTATGGAGACTAACAGAACTTGCCAAGTAATAACAGCCAGTACCCCAAGATAGAAGCAAATATTAATAACTAATATAACAGCCGCAACAAAGTTGACTGGGAGATCAAGGTCTACAATACCCAAATCAGAAGAGACCTGCATAAGAAATATAAAAACATCAGCCTCTCATAATTTTGAAGAAAAAAAAAGAGAGAATTTGAGGACTCTTACGCGACTAAGTATTCTTCCGAAGGGTGTAGACTCGTAAAAAGTGGTTGGTGCACGGAAAAGAGAGTAAAGTAGTTGATCAAATAATGACTTTGAAGACTCAATACCCAAAACAACTGTAAGAAGACACCTAAAGAGTACAAAGAGCATTGAGCTACATCCTATCAGAGAGTACACCAGGATCAGTCGCAAATTACTAACTTGAGGGTTCTGAACATTAGCAGCCATCCAATAGTTTTCTACTATTTGTAAAGCAAAAAAGACGATTTGGCATACAATAGCTATGGAGAAGTAAAAGAAGCCATTGTTTAGACTCAAATACTGTAGATATGCCTTTAACCCAGTGTCTCCTGTTTCTCTTTCTTCTTTCTCAGTCAGCTGATGGTCAACGGATTCTTTTAGCTGCTTCATCCAGTTACTTACAATCTCTTCAGGAGAGGTTCTACATTTATCTGTAGAAATTATATTAACGTGTCTTTCAGCACCAGCTGTATCTTTGTGTGTGTTAACAAGGTTGCGAAATGCTTGATTAGACGACAACAATACATGGTATGGATCTCCCTGTTGGATCTCCCCATCTGACATTAACTGGGAAAAAAAATTGGAACTGTTCAACTTACATTTATGTTTTAAATCATTGGTGACAGATATCAAAACCCTCCTATTTATAACATGAAAGAAAAATAATAAATTCTACAGCAGTTCATGGAGTTTCTAGGAACCAAAAGAAGTTGGGTCAAGCTCTTACTGAAGTTAAGTGACTAAGGCGATGTTTTCAACATATAAAATCTACAGATGTGTAGCAGGGCTCAGTCTTTCATTAACAGAGGATTCGTGACTGGGTCAAGCTCTTACTGAAGTTAAGTGACTAAATAGGCGATGTTTTCAACATATAAAAAACTATAGATACGTAGCAGGGCTTAGTCTTTGTCACTTTTTAACTCGACCATAAAGGTAAAACATAAAATTTAAGAATCGAGTGCAGCATGGAGGATTTAAAGTGTATACTAACCAAAATTGAATCAAATGCACGGAGAAAATCAACTTGGTGTGTAACAAGTAAGACCGTCTTCCCTAATAAAGCTCCCATTATATACTCCTACAAAGACCAAGTTAGATTTCAGTACGACACAAATAAAAACATACTAATTGCAAGCAGAAGAGAATTGTGAAATCACACACATTAAATATGCTTATAGCAGTAAGGGCATCAACTGCACTAAATGGATCATCTAGAAGATATATATCAGCATCCTGATAGAGTGCACGAGCTAGTTGAATACGCTGCTTCTGACCACCACTTAAATTGATTCCTCTTTCTCCTATTTCGGTGAGATCACCATAAGGTAGCATTTCTAGGTCCTTCACCAGTGAACACTTTTCTAATGTTTCTTGATACCTTTTCTTATCAATGGTGCAGCCAAACAATATATTATCTTTTATACTTCCTGACTGGATCCATGCCATCTGAGAAACATAGGCAATCTTTCCATAAACTTGAACCTGTACAACAGAAGGAAGAACGAAACGAAAATGAGTCGCATTACTTATATCATGTTTTTCAATAAGAATTGAAATTTTATATTATGTGGTTTCTATTCGGCGTATCAGAGATTCAGAGAGGGACATGCATCTTAATATTTTCGAAGAAGATATCAATGGTAAGTAAAAAAAGTAGTAGGATTTTTATTTTGCAAAGTAGTAAAAACCATAGGTGCCTAAGCCTCTCAAGAAATATGCCTTGATATTTTAAAATCACAGCAGAATCTTGTGGATGAGAAGAACTTACTGTCCCCTCCACCTCAGGAACTTCTCCTAGAATTGCAGCTAAAAGGGTTGATTTACCTGCACCAACCTCTCCGCAGATAGCCACTTTCTCACCAACTTTAACATCTAGGTCTATGTTCCTTAAGGTGGGCACTGATGGATTTTCTTCCCATGAGAGATTACTCGAACGGATATAAATGGCGTGCTTATGGTTCTCAGAATATTCCTTCTGCCTAATTTTCCCACACTCTAACTCAGGTGATACAAGAAACTGAACAATCCGGCCAAATGCAACTTTTGCACGAATGCACATTGCTATGATATCTGGAGTCTGCCTAATAGGTTCCTGAACAATGCGTAAACTAGCTATAAATGTAAAGACATTTTTTGCATTGAGAGGAACTCCAATGAAGTAGCAACAAACAAAAGTTGCTGAAGATACCAATATGGGAGAAATCCAAAACAGACAGACATTATAAGCTTTCAGCAGCTGAGAAGCTTTCAAAATCTTGATCTCCTCTTTCCTTAGCCTTTCTATGAAAGATCTGAAATACATCTCCCATGCGTAAAGCTTTAAAACCTTCATATTCACAATAGCCTCTGATATAGCCTTCAGCCTTTTGTCTTGTGCCTCCACGAGCATAAGCTGAAACTTAAGCTGTAGTTTGGCCAAGGGAGTATTGCATATCATGGAGAGTACTATTACAACTAAAGCGGCAAGAGATGCAAGCCTAACTGCACCAAAAAGAATTGCTAATCCAAAACACATTTGAAGGCATGCTGTCCATATTTGGTGCAACCAAAAAGGAAATTCCCCTACTTTATAACAATCTACAGTGACATAGTTGATTATTTCGCTAGCTGAAAGCTTCGTCTTAGCTGCGCCAGAAAACCCAAGTTGCTTCTTGTAAATAGCTGCTAAGAGCAAAGACCTGACTTTAAGTCCCAACAATCTACATCTGAAGTACCACTGCCTCTGTGATAAGGACTCGATGAATTTTGTCAAGAACAGTAATATAACTAGAATGTAACCCTTGTGTTTGAAAGCTCCGTTACCTTCTACAACGTCAATAACGGCCCCAAGAAACAAAGGACCGGCTGAAACAGTGACAACCTTGAGAAATGCAAACAACCCAGATATCAAAATCTCTTTCCAATAGCATAAGACGATTGCCCATAAAATGGATGGTTTGGGTTTCTTTTGCTTCTTTAGCTGTTCCACAAACAATAAGTAACATGTTTCTGCTCTATCCGTCTTTCTTAACATGGGTATATCATCATCTTCAAGGGTTTTTTCCTTACCCTTCTTCATCAATGGATTCAACCACCAAAACAACAGTTTACTAAGAAATCCAGCTTTAGCAAAAGGGGTATCACTCCTAACATTGGTATCCATGTTTCTGTCTAACTAGTTTAGGTATATGCTTTCACCATTTAACTATTTCAGGTGTTTTAAGAAATCTAATAGAGTTATGTAAAATTTATAAATATCATATAATGCATAAACAATTCTGTCAAATCAGTATTCATCTAACATGCTCTTCACTTCAATATCAAATTTCATTTTGTTGTGCGTGACTCAGATTAAAAACTTTATGGGTGGATAATTGCATAAGACAAATTGAATAATGAAATTCAGGGAAAATCTAATAGATTTCTGGAAGATTTATGAAAATAATACTATAATGCAAAAACAACTCTGTCAAATCAGTATTCACCAACATGCTCTTCATTTAAATATCAAATTTCATTTTGTTGTGCGTGACTCAGATTAAAAACTTTATGGGTTCATTTAAATAAATACTGTAGTGCACAAACAACTTTATGTGACTCAGATTAAAAGCTTTAGCAAAGGGTTATCACTCCTAATACTGATATCCATGATTCTGTCTAGCTAGTTTAGGTATATGACTTTCACCACTTAAGTTGTTTTAAAGAGAATCTAATTGATTGTTGTAAAATTTATGATGATGTGGAAATAACTCTGTCAAATCATTATTTGGTAACAAAAACTAACATTCAAATATCAAATTTCATTTTGTTGTATGTAGGCTCAAATTAAAAACCTTATCCGTGCATAATTGCATAAGACAAAAAATCATTTAAAGGACTAGACCTGAAACTGAATTATTTTTCTACCTCTAGGTAATTGCTAGGAATCAACATACCTCAGCTACATAAGAATGTTAGTCCTGTGTCTTCTGATTTCTCCAACTCAGAAATACATATCAATGGTTCAAACTGAAACCAGAAGCACTGGTTGAAACACTCCACGGGCTGGAGCACATCACACTATCACTGGGATCGAAACCACAGGGCTACCCATGAAGAACCAAAGACTAATGTCAGGATGAAAAATGAAATGATACATTGAGTGATTTTCTGTGTCTCCACTGCTTAGTGAAATAATAAAGTGTCAGACAATTCTAATGATTGATAAAAATAGATGAAACATTCAGTTATCTTCAGAATCACTTGAATTTATTTATACAAAAAAAATATCTTTTGGTTGAAACATTTTGTCAAACAACTAAACTGCAATGTTTTGTTTTTAATAAGTGAAAAAGAATCAGTGAAGGTGAATATGACCGAGTATGAATCAGTTGATTTAACTTTTCGGATTGATGATTCTCTCTTTTTTCCCATCTAGTGCTAAAATTGATGAAACCCGTTTTTAAAATACAAATGAACATTAATGTTTTGACAAGTGATTGTGAACCGGTGAAGCTGTATATAGCTGGGATAAACTGGGCTAGTAATGAGGTGCGGAAAGCCAAAGTAAACTCACTATACTCAATGGGGAACGAAGTATGTACTTTCACATGGTATGATTAGTTCTTACCGACGGCAGGCCAACTAGGCATGGGACGGTTTTCTTCTATGATCTCTCGGGCTTCACTATGAATGTTCATGTATTGATTCAACCACTCCACCGAAATGATGTTATCTGGCAGTGTGCATTGATTGTTCATACCAACAATAAGAATTTTGCAGAATTTGCAAAATTTTACCACTCCATACTATAGTGCCATCCCAACAAATTTTGCAAACAGAATTGGTCGAAACATTAACCCAGATCCTGGTAAGAGTATCATCTAGCTGTTCTTCTCCCTTTTAAGTTCTGTAATCTAGTTATAGCTAAGTTATATAGAGTTTTTACTTTTATATAAATCTAAGCTGCTTCTTTGAAAAGCTAATAGTACGATTAAACTGAAAGAATTTTTCCAAGAAGAATACACTTACCCGGAGCAAAAGTTTTCGGCGGGAGCAAAACCGTCACAAGGGCTGAGGAGCTACGAAGAAGGATAAGACATAGTATTTCCAAACATTGGATCAACCACTCACTTGCAGCCAAAATATGAAATCCAGGACTAGCGTTTCTGTCGATGAGATCAAGATTCTTTGTAGAGAATCGGTCTTCTTCCTTAAAATCCCTAATTGTCATTGCTCCTGCTATGGATTCCCCAAGATGGCTTGCTAATAGAGACTTGGTTGTTCCATAAGTCCACATAAATTCTTTCGCAGAAGCAGAATAATATCTCTGCTAAATATATAGTCAGATGTGTATTTAAACAAGGATTAAGATCAAAATTTCGAACAAAAAATAAACTATTGAGTTTTACCTGTAAATGAATCACCATATATTAGTGGTACAGAGACATACAAGACTTGCCAAGTAATAACGGACACCACACCAAGATTAACCAAAGTACTAATAGAAGCAAGGAACGCACCAACAAAGCAAAATGGGAGATCAAGGTCTAGAATACTCAAATCAGATGAGACCTACACACGAAACTTAGAAACATTAATGCATGGAATTCTCAAAGAGTATATGTCAGCTCTAACTATGGTAACGATTCTTACCCGACCGAGTATCCTTCCCAAAGGTGTAGATTCATAAAAAGCTATTGGTGCATGGAAAAACGAGTTCAATAACTGATCAAAGAAAGACTTGAAGACTTTATACCCAAACGAACAGTAGAAAGGGATCTAACAAGTATGAAGAGTGGTGAGCTACATCCTAAAAGCAAATCCACGACAATCAACCAATGCTGCAACTTCTGCACACCCCACAGCACCAAATAAAATAACTAGTCCAAGGAAAATTTCCATGTTTGAGCATCCGAAAAAGAGTTTGCTTACTCTAAAGGCATCCACAGTTACATAGTTAACAATCTCTCCAGCTGAATGATTTAATGACTTCCCCCATCAAAATGAGGTTATATAATGAGGCATTACCCATAAAATGTTTCAGCAGACTAACATAAGAAAATCATCACATGCTCTGGTTGGCGATAAATCAAACATCTTAACATTCTATAAACTAATTAATCATGCTAAACACGTACGATATCTTTTTCTTATTTATTTAATCAGCAAAACGGAAAAGAAAGCATGGAGAATCCCCAGATAAAACCAAATCTGAGATGCATTTATTACTTAGTGATAGATTTCATGAATTTTGAAGAAATGGGGTTTCAACAATACAGACTAGGGTCAACAATGTCTTCCTAGTTATGTTAACATACCTCAGATATATATGAATGTGATTAATGGGTTTTTCACCCATTGTACAGCAGCAGCAAAAATGCAGGTAGAAATCCTTATGTGTGTCAGATATGATCATCAATAAAGCAAAATGATGAATTTCCACAAATTGAACAGCTTTTGTGATCTATAAGATTCATTAATCTGCTCTAGGATGAGCACAGATCATACACAATGGTAAACAACAGCCAACATTGTGTAACACACACAGACTTATAGGTTGTTTGTTTTTTTTCTAGCTCAACCTACTCTCGTCTGAATCTGACTGAATACATTTGAGTCAGACCTCGAATCAGACAACAGAAAAATGAAAAAACAAACGATCTGACAACTGACTTGGGCTGAGTCAGCCACCGAGTCAGATTCAGATCCAAAACAAGGTGTTATATTGTAATTACCCATTTTATCATGAATATGCAGAGTGGCTGTGAGACCAGTATTCCTTCACCAGTTGCCCAAACAACGATCCTTCTTCTTTGATCAACTTCATTGGTTCATCGTACTCCACAATCTTCCCTGTAGAACAAAATAAAACAGTTCTGGTGATCAGTTACAAATCTGATTCCATAATTGATAGGATTCGGCGGGAGAGAATAGCTCCATCTGATGTTACTAGTAAATGTTGAGCATACTAGAAAAGTGCATAAAATTAACCTACCATCACTTATACCGAGTACCATTGTACTGTCCATAACAGTAGGTATTCTGTGAGCCACAGTGATAACAGTACATTTTTCGAATTCTGTCCTTATGATTTTCTGTAGAATGTGGTCGGTTGCATTGTCAATTGAAGCTGTAGCTTCATCAAGCACCAATATCTGGCTCCTCCTCAGTAGAGCTCGGCCCAGACAGAACAATTGGCGTTGTCCCATGCTCCAGTTTACACCATCTTGTTGAACTATTAAAGTTTTCAATGATCATAAACTGAATCCAAGAAAAACCAAGGAAGTGACAGAGAACTAAAGAAAAGAAATGAAAGAGAGCCATATTTTGCTAGTAAAGCTTCGTTGTATACCTGAACTATCTAAACCCTTTTCTTTCTGTTGCACTGTTTCCCGAAGTTGACATTTACCAAGAACCTTCATATACATGCATTAGAAGTTCGTATTACTTACACTGTTTCTGAAGAACATAAAGCAATTCTCCAGATTAAAAAAACAAAGCACGGCGTATAAGCACCAACTAAAATACCTCCCAAATTTCCTGATCTGTATGTTGAGAAATGGGATCCAAATTGTATCTTACAGTCCCGTTAAAGAGAGTAGGATCTTGAGGTATGATCCCTAAGCGAGATCGAAGATCATGAAGACCTATAGTTGAGATGTCAATGTCATCAATGATGATTTTGCCTCCTACTGGTTCTACCAGTCGAAACAAAGCACCTATTAGAGTTGATTTCCCACTGCCAGTTCTACCAACAATCCCAATCTTGTGTCCTCCTTCAAATATGCAACTAATTCCATGAAGAACAATTGGAGTATTGAGCCTATACCTGATCTGCTTCACCTTAACTGTTTTAGTATCTAATCTTTATTGGACTTGGATTTGTATATGATTTACTAATACAACACATTTTTAAATATTTACCTCCAAATTATGAATTTCCACTCTACCTACTGCAGGCCAACTAGAGAAAGGTCGATTTCCTTCTACAAGTTCTAGGGCTTCGCTGGGAATATGGAGGTACTGGTTTAGCCTTTCCACAGAAACGATATCATTTGTTAAAGAGCACTTGGAGTGTACAGCAACAATAACGT
Organism: Papaver armeniacum; assembly: GCA_023531295.1. Taxonomy (NCBI): domain Eukaryota; kingdom Viridiplantae; phylum Streptophyta; class Magnoliopsida; order Ranunculales; family Papaveraceae; genus Papaver; species Papaver armeniacum. The sequence goes on from JAJJWW010000381.1 coordinate 1,243,191, forward strand.
ATAGGTTCAACGAAAGACCATAAGACAGCGCCATGCCAATAAATCCTGCCATAAAAAAAGAGTGTTAATCTAAGTTTGTCATTTGACAAACACTTCACAACAATCTATAGTTAATTCGTTCGTTACTTTTAGTTGTCTGTGAACAGTAAATCTATCATATATGGGCTGCCTAGCTAAAGGTAAAAACAGGGGCAAAAGAAAACAAACATGATACACCTACCAGGACCAAAAGTTTTTGTAGGAAGCAAAACCATCACAAGGGCTGAGGAGCAAAGAATAATGGCGCAGAGCATTTCCAAACGTAGGATTAACCACTCATTTGCAGAAGAAATGTGAAAAGAAGGGCAAGCATTATTGTCGATGAGATCAAGATTCTCAGAGAAGAATCGGTCTTCTTCCTCAAAAGCCCTAATTGTCATTGCTCCTGCTACAGATTCACCAAGATGGCTTGCTATCATCGACTTAGTGGTTCCATTAATCCGCATGAACTCTTTTGCAGAAGCAGAATAGTACCTCTATCGGGTTTAAGAACAAAGTCAACATGAGTTACTCGTCTCATAAGAAGTCAAAATAAAACAAGAAGCAGCTTCCTTGCCACTTCCATCAATAAGTCGCATGAAAATTCATGCTGTATGAAAATCAGAGTAACCATTTGGGATTTAGTCCTACAAGAAGTATGCAAATGATGCTTTGCATGTATAACATCAAATTTTGACAGGAAAAATCTTGGAGTTTACCTGTAAGAGAATCACCATGAACATCATCGGTATGGAGACTAACAGAACTTGCCAAGTAATAACAGCCAGTACCCCAAGATAGAAACAAATATTAATAATAAATATAACAGCCGCAACAAAGTTGACTGGGAGATCAAGGTCTACAATACCCAAATCAGAAGAGACCTGCATAAGAAATATAAAAACATCAGCCTCGCATAATTCTCAAAAAAAAAAGAAGAGAGACTGACATTTCAACTTTAAATTTCAGGACTCTTACGCGGCTAAGTATTCTTCCGAATGGTGTAGACTCGTAAAAAGTGGTTGGTGCACGGAAAAGAGAGTAAAGTAGCTGATCAAATAGTGACTTTGAAGATTCAATACCCAAAACAACTGTAAGAAGACACCTAAAGAGTACAAAGAACATTGAGCTACATCCTATCAGAGAGTACACCAGGATCAGTCGCAATTTACTAACTTGAGGGTTCTGAACATTAGCAGCCATCCAATAGTTTTCTACTATTTGAAAAGCAAAAAAGACGATTTGGCATACAATAGCTAAGGAGAAGTAAAAGAAGCCTTTGTTTAGATTCAAATACTGTAGATATGCCTTCAACCCAGTGTCTCCTGTTTCTCTTTCTTCTTGCTCAGTCAGCTGATGGTCAACTGATTCTTTTAGCTGCTTCACCCAGCAACTTTCAATCTCTTCAGGAGAGGTTCTACATTTATCTGTAGAAATTATATTAACGTGTCTTTCAGCACCAGCTGTATCTTTGTGTGTGTTAACAAGGTCGTGAAATGCTTGATTAGATGCCAACAATACATCATACGAATCCTCCTGTTGGATCTCCCCATCTGACATTAACTGGCAGGAAAATAGGAACTGTTCAACTTATATTGATGTTTTAAATCATAGCATGGGTGACAGATATCAAAACCCTCTTGTTAATAACGTGAAAGAAAAATAATGAATTCTTCTGCAGTTCATGGAGTTTCTAAGAACCAAAAGAAGTTGGGTCTTTTCATTTACAGAGGATTCGTGACTGGGTCAAGCTCTTACTGAAGTTAAGTGACTAAATAGGCGATGTTTTCAACATATAAAAAACTATAGATACGTAGCAGGGCTTAGTCTTTGTCTCTTTTTAACTCGACCATAAAGGTAAAACATAAAATTTAAGAATCGAGTGCAGCATGGAGGATTTAAAGTGTCTACTAACCAAAATTGAATCAAATGCACGGAGAAAATCAACTTGGTGTGTAACAAGTAAGACCGTCTTCCCTAATAAAGCTCCCATTATATACTCCTACAAAGACCAAGTTAGATTTCAGTACGACACAAATAAAAACATACTAATTGCAAGCAGAAGAGAATTGTGAAATCACACACATTAAATATGCTTATAGCAGTAAGGGCGTCAACTGCACTAAATGGATCATCTAGAAGATATATATCAGCATCCTGATAGAGTGCACGAGCTAGTTGAATACGCTGCTTCTGACCACCACTTAAATTGATTCCTCTTTCTCCTATTTCGGTGAGATCACCATAAGGTAGCATTTGAAGGTCCTTCAGCAATGAACACTTTTCTAATGTTTCTTGATATCTTTTCTTATCCATGGTGCAGCCAAACAAAACATTATCTTTTATACTTCCTGACTGAATCCATGCCGTCTGAGAAACATAGGCAATCTTTCCACAAACTTGAACCTGTACAACAACAAGAAGAATGGTACAAAAATGAGTCACATCAATTTTACTAATGTCATGTTTTTCAATGAGAACTGAAATTTTCTATCAAGTGGTTTTCAATTCGGCATATCAGAGCTATACTTGCACCTTTATATTTTCATAAGTTTCTAGATATACAAAGGACTACATCAAAAAAACGGAAAAATTGGCAAATTGATTCGTGAAAGAAGATATCAATTGTAAGTAAAAAAAGTAGGATTTTAGTTTGCAAAGTGTGAAAATCCTCAGAGGGTTGATCTCCCAGAAAAACAATAACCAATAGGTGCTTAAGCCTCTCAAGATAAGAATATCCTTGATATCTTAAAATCACGGAAAAATCTTGTGGATGAGAAGAACTTACTGTCCCCTCCACCTCAGGAATTTCTCCGAGAATTGCAGCTAAAAGGGTTGATTTACCTGCACCAACCTCTCCACAGATAGCCACTTTTTCACCTACTTTAACCTCAAGGTCTATGCTCCTTAAGGTGGGCACTGATGTATTTTCTTCCCATGAGAGATTACCCGAACGGATATAAATGGCGTGCTTATGTTGCTCAGAATAGTCCTTCTGCCTAACTTTCCCACACTCAGGTACTGCAAGAAACTCAACAATCCGTCCAAATGCAACTTTTGCACGAATGCACATTCCTATAATATCTGGAGTCTGCCTAATAGGTTCTTGAACAATGCGTAAACTTGCTACGAATGTAAAAACATTTTTAGCATTGAGAGGAACTCCAATGAAGTAGCAACAAATAAAAGTTGCTGAAGATACCAATATGGGAGAAATCCAAAAGAGACACACATTATAAGCTTTCAGCAGCTGAGAAGCTTTCAAAATCTTGACCTCCTCTTTCCTTAGCCTTTCTATAACAGATTTGAAATACATCTCCCATGCATAAAGCTTCAAAACCTTCATATTCACAATAGCCTCTGATATAGCCTTCAGCCTTTTATCTTGTGCCATTACGAGCTTAAGCTGAAACTTAAGCTGTAATTTGGCCAAGGGAGTATTGCATACCACGGAGAGTACTATTACAACTAAAGCAGCAAGAGATGCAAGCCCAACTGCACGGAAAAGAATTGCTAATCCAAGACACATTTGAAGGCATGCTGTCCATATTTGATGCAACCAAATAGGAAATTCCCCTACTTGATAACAATCTACAGTGACATAGTTGATTATTTCACTAGCTGAAAGCTTCGTCTTAGCCGCACCAGAAAACCCAAGTTGCTTCTTGTAAATAGCTGCTGAGAGCAAAGACCTGACTTTAAGTCCCAGTAATCTACATCTGAAATACCACTGCCTCTGTGATAAGGATTCAATGAATTTTGTCAAGAACAGTAAAATAACTAGAATGTAACCATCGTTTTTAAAAGCTCCTTTACCTTCTGCAACGTCAATGAAGGCCCCAAGAAACAGAGGACCAGCTGAAAGAGTGACTATTTTGAGAAATGCAAAGAACCCAGATATCAAAATCTCTTTCCAATAACATAAGACGATTGTCCATAAAATTGATGGTTTCGGTTTCTTTTGCTTCTTTAGCTGTTCCATAAACAATAAGTAACATGTTTCGGCTTTATCTTCCTTTCTTAACATGGGTATATCATCATCTTCAAGAGTTTTTTTCTTACCCTTCTTCATCAATGGATTCAACCACCAAAATGATATTTTACTAAGAAATCCAGCTTTAGCAAAAGGGGTATCACTCCTAATACTCTTATCCATGTTTTTGTCGAACTAGTTTAGGCATATAGATCTTTCACCATTTAAGGTGTTTTAAAGAAAATCTAACATAAGATTTAGTAATTATAATATAATGCATAATAATGTGAAAACAACTCTGTCAATCAGTATTTGGTAACAACCACTAGCATGGTCTTCATTTTAATATCAAATTTCATTTTGTTGTATGTGACTCGAATCAAATAATTTATGGGTGCATAATTGCATAAGACAAATCGAACAGTACAATTAAGAAAAAAAACATTTGAAGGACTAGACAAGTTGCATATGATATTCTTCCTTTCTTGGACTTAATCGGCTATCAATAGGACATAAAAACAATAAACAAAGAAGGGATAAGACTGAAAGCAAAAACTGAAGTATTTTGTTATCTCTAGGTAAGAACATACCTCAGCTACATATGGATGTTACACTCATCTGTTTTCTCCAACTCAGGAACACATACCAAGCTGAAACCAAACGCACTGGTTGGAACGACGTCAATCAAACGCTGTTCACCTCAGAAATAAACCAAATTAACATATGAAGGACATTTTTTTTTGTTTCAAGTTAATATGATATAGTGACTAACATATACCTCTTAATCTCATGTGCTGGAGCACTGAACATTTTACTATCCATCAATCTCCAGCCACAGAATTCACATCCACCAGGCCGCTTTAAACTACAGTAACATTGGAATCAACACCACAGGGATGTCCATGAAGAACCAAAAAATAGTGTCAGGATGAAAAATGAAATGATACCCACAGTGAGATTCTGTGTCTCCACTGCTTACTGAACTCTGATGAATGAGGAAATAGATCAAACCAGGCATACCCCGAAGTGATAAACGTTTAAAACTGATCCAAGATTGTTTGTGGTAGAAACTTAGTTAACTTCAGAATCACACTTGAATTTATTCATGAAAAAAATATCTGTTGTTTGGTTGGAACATTTTGACGATCAGCTAAACTGCATTTTTTTTTTCTTCCTAATGTTCTTCATACGGGAATATGGATCGATGAAACTGAGTATGGCTGAGTTGAACATCCTAGTGAATAATCTTTTCTTTCCATCGTGATGAAATCCGTATTAAAAATTTTAATTTATCTTGCTTGGGAAATTTTGTCGGAACAAGTAGACCAAGCATTGTTTTCTTCTCCAATGTTTTGACAGGTGATTGTGAACCACTGGGTTAGTAATGAGGTGGGGGAAGCCAAAGTAGACCCACTGAATTTTAGAAGAGTAGCTTGGGAACAACAATTCTGGACTCAACCAAAACCGTTCAAACCGATTCCCCTACTGGAGATGGTAAACCCCACGTGGGAATAGTTACCTGGACGGTCATGAGACTTGCCATTTTCATGTGAGAGTCGGTTTTATTTTTTTAATATTTAATCAAAATTTATATGTGTCAAATTTACGCTACATATGGGTTTTGCATTAGGCCTATTCCTATGGGTATGCCAAAAAAATGTTGTTTGAAATACCAGGTGGCATGGCAAACCATTTGTGTCAGTATGGGAAAACCAAAGAGCCACCGAGTTTCTAGCGAACGATATTAAAAATATCTCCAGCGATAAAGTCTTTAAATACCGCAGCTTAAAGACTTCATCGCTGGCGTTATAATCAATTTCGCTAACGTTCGAGTTTCTGACGCCTATAAATACCGCAGCTTATTCTCTTCTTTTCTAAACTCTTCTCAATTGTTCTTCTTAGATATTAAACAAATCTTTTGATTTTCTTAAACAAATATGGAGAGAACAAAAGGAAATAGAAAAGCCAAAGGATGTACTAGTACCCCAGCTAGTGGAATAAGTTTTGTCGTGGATACAAATTATGAGACAAGTAGCAGGTGAAGGTATGTTATCTAATCACTTATCTGACAATTTAAAAGGAAAAATGAATATCAAAATGGATAATAAAATGTTCAGTGCTCCGGTGAAGGTATGTTACCTAGTGAACTGGGTATTTTGGTTGGGAAATTTTGTCGGAACAAGTAGACCGAGCATTGTTTTCTTCTCCGATGTTTTGACAGGTGATTGTGAACCACTGGGTTAGTAATGAGGTGGGGGAAGCCAAAGTAGACCCACTAAATTTTAGAAGAGTAGTTGAGGCGAGTCACTTGAGAACCCTCCCATGTGGGGTTCATGCCGAACAACAATTCTAGACTCAACCAATTGTGAATCGAAAAGGAAACCGTCAGGCGTTATTGGTTTTGTTATTCATTGCATATCGTATGAACAACCAATATGTGTGATTGAGTATAACCATTCACGACTTGTTGTGTTCTGGGTAGAACTATTCACAACGGCCTGACTTATGTATTGGTATGACTTTTATTAGTGAAACCGATCTTAAGTAATCACCTGAGATAGTATGATCGGGTTTGTGATTTTTGTCTGACCAAATATGGGAAAGGGAACCGATCCTAGTAAGAGGCGCAGTACATCACAAAGGGGAACCGATCCTTGTATGAGGTGCAGCAAGGTTTATAGCAGAAAGGGGAACCGATCCTATGAACATGTGCAACACGTTTTTTAGGAAAAGGGGAACCGATCCTATGGACATGTGCAACACATATAAGTTAGATACCATATATATGTGGGGAACCGATCCTAGTACCTAGTCAACCGAATTTTGGAAAGCTAGTGTGACTGTGCACAGTACTCATATGGAAGGTAGAACCGAAACTTGTTTTGGTAGAACCGTTAAACCCATGATTGTGATTGAATGTTATTTGATCAATCGCATAGTTCTTGAAAGTCAGGTGAACCAATTCTAAACTTGTTTGGAAGTGTGGAAAATCGGTTTCAAGGTTGTAAGTGTGAAAGAGAACTTACAAAGTTAAGATGTCGACATACTTTGAACACGTGCTATGAATGTTTATTATTTTATTGTTCAAAGTTATTCCTTAATATCTAAGGTAAGAGAATCCCAGGATCGAAACATAAATAAGTTAAGAATCTTTTAATTAAGGTATTTAACTTCATTTTGTAGGGAAATAAGAATTAGTAATGCGCATTTACTAATTAGAGATTTTCCGAGAGATTTCGATCATTATTTTTGGACAGAGCATTTCCAGGAATTATGGAAACCGAATTTGTGCTTTAATGAATATCTTGAGAATATTTTCGGTTTTGGAAATTCCTTGGTGCCCAAACTTCCTTGTCTATAAATACTTGAAGTTTGCCTTTCGAGCAAACTAATCCTTCGTAGAAACAGACTTCCTCTTTGTTGTGTTGTTACTGGTGTAGCCGCCTATTCGGAGAGGAGAGTAACTAATTAGGCGAAATCTCTAACGGCCGCTTAGTTTAAAGTCTTCTTTGGGATTGAGAAGCTCTACGAGTACCGTTGGTGGGAATCTAGATAATTGCGGTTTATCTTTTGTTTTTATTGATTTGATTGACTAACGGTGGTTGAACTTTGATTGCACCTAGTTTTTTTATGCTTGAGAATCTTCTCTTTTGATATAAGATTCACTCAAACTAGTTTAGAGTTTCGACAGGGATCTTTAGATTGTTGTTAGTTCAAAAGACGATCTTGTGATAATCCATTGTTAATGCACTGTCATTGCAATGCGTGATTGATCACAAGAGATTCAAGTGATTGTGTGCAGGTGTTTATTGAAGATCTAAGAAGATTTGAAGACGAAGAAGATATTGAAGGTTTCTGATTTGTGGGTTCATAATCTTTGGTGTGCACAATACACGTTTCGGTAAAAGAGGATCCAATTAATAATCGGTTTATCTTTGTGATATATTGGATTGATTAATTGACTAGATCGGCATCAATACAATTCTTTGTGATTAAAAGTATTGATTGCTTAATCTTAAACGATTACTTCGGTAATTCAACATAAGATAGATCTAAGAACCTGACGAATGAGTTTATATTAAGATAAACGGAAGATCCTTTGTCTGACTCATATCACATGGTTAAATAGAGTTGATACCAAACAGATTTTTTGTTCCTTTAATGTTTGGAACACGAACCAGAGGAATTATTCCAGTACGTGACTAAGGTCGGAGGCGTGGGAATACAGACGGAACTAGGTGAACTATAGGTTTAGTTGTTTGGTCTCAACTATACGAAGTTAGGTGTAATTTTGTGTAGCGGCTTAATCCTGAGAGTATTCAATTCTGGATAAGGTCCCGGGGTTTTTCAATATTTGCGGTTTCCTTATTAACAAAATCTTGTTGTGTCATTTACTTTATATTTCTGCATTATAATTTTTTTATTATAATTAAAGTAAATTACACAAACGTTAATTCCTATTTACTTGATAAGTAAATCCTATTGTGTTTGGTTAAGTCCGAACCTTTTTATCAAGTAACATAATTCGTTGTTGTATTGTCTCGATCTCGTTTTTATAGACGATCACACGAAGTGTGAACCGATTAGTTATATTGTCTCGACTCAGTCCATAGACAATCACTTTCGGAGAAAGGACTTATAGGTAGAAAAAGTTTTATCTTGAGGTATATTTGGTACCCTCGCCTTTTCAATTGGTATCAGAGCAGGCAAACACGAAAAGATCTAACAATATGTGTTTGGTGCGACCCAACCTATAAGAATTGAATCTAATGTCTGATTCAGTTAACGTTTTGCAAGAGTATGAATACTCAAAAGTTGAAGATGTTACTACTTCGTTGACTCATGATCCAGGAGTTACGAAAATATCCATGTCTATCTCTGATAAAAGAGAAGATGCTGATAAAGAGTTGATAATACTCCTAAAGCCTATACAATCTCTATCTTCTAAAGTACTAATTTTAAAGACATAGTCAAATCTTCTTAAACAGGAGATCAGAGAAAAAAGACATTCAACTGAATTATCTAGCCAAAGAGAAAATGGATCTCACTGTCAAACTAGAGGCTCTTGGTAAATCTCTTACAGATAAAGAGACACGTCCTATGATTCTAACTAATGATGTTGTTGTGATTTCTTCTGATGAAGAAACTAAAAGTCCTTGCTCGACTTTTACATATTGTGACAAAACCGGTAATCACATCTGAAACAGATCAAGATGATGGTAGTTTGCCTAACTACATCAAGTTGGAAGAGGATGAGAAACCAGCTTCTAGAACTACTGATGATCAAACGAAATCTTGTCCAAAGGAAACTTTGAACCGATTCTGTGGTGATTGTAAGGATACAATTTTCAGTCACTTGACAGGAAACTTATACTTCTTCAACATACAGTGGTAAAAGTTTTGAAGGAAGTTTCTTGTCTTAAAAAATTGAAAGGTTATTCATCGGTAGAAAGACAGATTATACCACATCCCGATAAGATCAACTCAAAAGAGTCAGAGGAAAGAGTTGATAATCACTTCTCGAAAAAGGTTCCTCCGCACCCATATCGAAATAGTTCTGGTTTTGATAAGGAACGACTTCAGAAGGAAGGGAAAGAGAGAATCTCTGCCAAAAGAAACAATCAGGAATTTCCTATAGTTGTTTCAGATGATCATACTAATATGGATCATAAGCAAGTCCATAAAATGAAAAAGCTTATGAAAATCTCATTGAAAGAATTAAGAGAGATTTATCTATCTCTGAGAATTCTCACATTAGTACATTTTCTCCACATGATCATATCTCTATAGTTAGAAAAGATCATCGTCTTGGGAGAAAATATTTTGGGGAGAAATTCCAAAAGAGAAACATGAATTATGTTTTTGATATTCACTGTAAGCTGGAAAAAGCTTACTCCGATGCAACTTAGTTGTATCAAAATTGTGCATTCTCATCTTTTTCGTGCTCATAAACTTGGATGGGAAAGGCACAATAAAACAGGAGCATATTTTTTTTGTGTAGTTGTTTATCAGAAAATTCTGTGACACTGTATGGATAGCTGCGAATCCATGATTGTCAGAAAAAATGTTCATGTTTAACATGATATTCCAAAAAGAGGTTTTATTTAATTTTAATAAACCTTCCTGCTTAAGAAATTCGGACTAAGGAAACGAAATATATTCTTTTATATTTTCGGATTCTCCAGAGGTCTTTTGGTCCAAAAGTTGTCTCTTTTAAAAGGAGAAACTTTCTCTTACATGTATTTGGAAACCTTGATCAATCCTTTTATATTTATTTATTCATAACCGAGCATGCCTCCAATAACTCGCAGTGTCTCAAAGGATAATAATGAGGAAGCTCAAAAGGTTAAGGATTGTCAAGGAATCAATACAGAGAGGAAGAAGAAGGACATATCAAATATCATGCCTGATTATGATTCTGATAGTTCAGTTGGATCACAAGATGAGTCATGTCTGTTGGCCTATAATAAACAAGATCCAACCAAAACCCAATGGATTCGTTCTGATAGTATGTCTCAATATATCCAAGGTTTTGATTAATTGGAAACCAATCTTGCTATGACTAGATCAAGATTGGGTAAAAGAAAAGTATGAAGAAACAAGAGGAATTCTTGCTGAGCTCAAAGTTCTAATTGAGGAACTTGAAAAACAGGAAATGGTTGCGGACAAGTCTATTGAGACATGCTTTAAGAGTTTGAACACTGAAGAAACCTCAGTGAACAACAAGAGCACCACTAGAGATTAAGTTATATGTTGTAATACTTAATCTAGAAAAATAAACATCAATTTTTGATTTCTTTCATTGATTGTATTGGTCTATTATGAATAAAATTATTTGATTTATAATTTTTCTTGTGATAGTTTTCGGTTTACATAGCATGTGCTTGAATGTTTTTATCTTATTGCTATGTATGATTATGGGATGTTTGATTTCGGTTTTGCTACCTTAATATTCGATCTCATATGTTGTGAACCCTTGTGGTTTGGTGACTTTTTGATTTAGCAGGATTAATTTCTAGCCCATGTTGGTAGGCTTTATCAAAGAATTATTAAGGGTTCATGTAGAAACAATATGTGAAAAAGTCACAATATATTGAATCGGTTTTGGTTTAGCATAAAAGCATATGTGTTTCGACGGTTTTCAACTTTTGCTTGCAATTGTTAAAACCGATTTTCAACCTTTCTCTGGTAAAGGTTGGTTGTTGTTATTCTTTGTTTTTGCATAAAGGATGACAACATGATGATATTTCGATATTAATTCTCCCTGGAAGAAGATGCGATCATATTGGAGAAGTGGATGCGAAATTTGAGGTAATAATGTTGTTAGTTAATTGTTTTCCTGTTTAAGAAAAGCCTGAGTTTATTTCATATATATTTATTGCTCTTGCTTAAAAAAAAATCGGTTCAATTGATGTTTATTCCATTATGTGTGTGGATGTGTGTGATTCAATTGGTTCCGATTAAGAAAAACTATTGTTATCTTGCTTTATTGTGTGGTATCAATTGTTTAGTCTTAAGATGGTCCCGGTTAAATTTCTTTATTGTTTAGTCTTAAGCTGGTCCCGGTTAGGAAATCGAAACTATTGATAAAAATGGAGACTTTATCTGAAAGTTCGCGGTTAAGTTGGAAGACATAAGCTGGCCCAACAATTTAATTGGGTAAAGAAAGGGTCAAGAGAGTAAGTACTACATACACATAAAATTAGGGGTGAGCATGAGCCGGTATGGACCGGTTTTCGCCTCATCTGCATCCAATCCATTGCACTACGGATTTCAAATTTGGCATCCGCATCCAATCCATATCCAACGGATTTGCATCCAATGGATACACGGATAGACGGATTGGATGCGGATAATCCAATGAATTTGTTTTAGTTAAAATTTATAGTAAAGAAAATAAAGCTAACACAAATGACTCCTTATAAAACCTACATATCCTATACATGTATACAAATATAAAAATGTCATGTACAACATCCCAAGCAAACATCTTAAAAATTCCTAAATGATCCATGGTATTTTCTAGAACTATATAAATGCCCTTAATTTAACGGATATGGATGTCCAACGGATTTTCAAGATTGCATCCGGGCCGGATCCGTTATCCGTTGGATTTCAAAAATTCCATCCGCATCCAACCCATTAACGAACGGTCCGAGCATCCATCCGCAAATGAACGGTTGGTCCCGGTTAAATCCGCGGATTACGGGCCAAATGCTCACCCCTACATAAAATACATATTTCGATTTTGTTAAATAGTCGGGACCTTTCATATATGTCAAAAAAAGAGTGAGGACATTTCATGCAAGTAAAATCAAGGCTACGAAAAATTTAAAACTCCTGAATATCTTGGGGATAAAACTAATCTACAAAGCATCGTACCCCTAAAATATGTCTGATCAGATATATCGACTCAAACCTATATATAAGTACATCCTGGACCAATATAACAATACCTGCCAGACATATTCCCTATGCAATGTCTGTCAGAGTATTGTTAGGCCAATAAATTAACGATAAGTTTCTACACTGTCACGAAAAAATATGAGAGTCTGACCAACTGAATTACAGTAGGAGATATGAGAGTCTGACCAACTGAATTAGCTCCTACCGATTGGAGACAGATAAGAACATAATTTCCTGATCATCGTAACAATGATTTTTCTGGATAGTACTTCCAAATTTTCAAATTTCATATACATACTACATCTACCAACCCAATTTTAAGCGACTTCGATATAGACCTTCTCGATATAGCCGGTGTGTATGCACCGGGTTAGATGCTTGTATATAAGAATTTCGATCTTTATCTGGCCGGAAATATGTTGTGTATAGCAGAAAGGGACCCTACAATGCTCTCAAATAACAGATCACGTTTTTTGTTTAGACAATATCTGGCCGTGTATGATATCTCCATTATTAAATGCACATGTATTCTTATCCACAGAAACAACAAAAGATTGTGTTTGTTAAGACAAAAATAATAATACTGAGTAAGTATAGTAATGCTTAGTCTACCGGGATACAATCCCGCCAAACATACCGCACCTCACAAATTTCAGTGGGCCCATACGCTCACCCGGCTAATTTTAGCGGGTCCCAAGGGCTCTCTCACGCGATTCAGCCCCGGTAGAATCCCGCAGTCAACGTAGCTGGAGTAAGTAAGAGTGATGCTACGTTGACCGCCATAAATCCCGTAGCTTTCACCGGGTGGAGATCGAATGGACAAGAGGGAGTGATTCTAGCATCTTGGTTGGTAATGGTGGATGTGGGTCCCACCATCACACTCTCACGCGGGTCCAGTGATAATCTTAAGTCCAAGTCGGGATAAATTCCCGGTGTATATATCATTATCGAGTAAGTATTGGTTGTGGAAAATTATGGTGCTCAGATATTGCTGCTGTATTTTAGATTAGCGGGTTCAGAAACAGAATCAAATCTTAAATCCAAGTCATGTGATTTGATTTTTTTTTTTTTTTTTTTCTTTTTTTTGGACAGGGGGCGGAACTAGAAATGTCCCTTATCCCGAGACATAGGCAATTTTCAACCCCTATCTTAAGCCTAAACCTTACTAGGGGATTCCAAAGCTTGGCCCTAACACGAATGGTCTCTGCCAGCAGGGGATTAACCGATGATATATGAAAGTGCGGAGACACCTAGCCAGCCCCTTTCGATAACTTAACTCCAAGGTTCTGCACAAAATCCACAAATGAGGGAGTCGGATTGCCACCAGGGCGAGAAGCGGACAACTTAGCCTCTTCCCGTTCAACCTTCTTAGCGAGACTCTTCTCAGATCAATCACTCTTAATTAGGTATGCTGAGATACTACTACATCAAGTAAGAGGGTGCTGATACAACAAATTAATTAACTTCTTTCCACACAATTAACTGGTAATATAATTGCAAGGAGTTCGTTTCCACGAAGAGCATGGAGATTTTAGTTGTTAGAAAGTAACCAAAAGGAGGGGTTTTTATATTTTAATCAAAATAACTAATAAAACGAAAATAATAAATATTGGTTTAAAACAATAAGGAGAAAGATGATTAGGGAATCCTTCGCAGTTACTGAACCGAAGCCTAATTAAATGCCAATTTATTTCTTGTTGAACTTATATTGTTACCAACCGTGGAATAGCAATAAGCTCTGCTATCCCCCGGATTCCTATTGTCATTGTACGAAAGCGCTCGACTACCAGATTCTATCCAACCAACCCACCAAGAATAAGCTCTCAGGGTAGAGGTGTAAAACGTGCCGGCCTGGCACAGCCCGGCACACGAAGTCGCGTGCTTCACGTGCCATGTGACGTGCTGTGCTGTGCCAACGATTTAAACGTGTTGTGCCGTGCTGTGCTTTACAAGTCAAAAGCTAGGCACAGCACAGCCCACGGGCACAACACACGAATAAACGTGCCATGTTGTGCCGTGCTGGCACACGTGTTATAAATAATTTGAAATCACTTAATGTATATATTAAGTCGGACATTATCACAAGAATTTAATTAGACAACATATCATTTGAAATTATTTCAACTAAAATTAACAAGTTTATTCAATAAAAAGAAATAACTCATCAAATATAAAATTGGATTATTGTCATGTAAATTAATGTTCTAGTTAAATATAGGTGACGACATTATAACAATGATATTGAAATATATTTTCTAAATATTAAGGTATTATATGTGTTGTTATAAATAACCCAACATAAAATGTTAAAAACTAGCTAGAGTAGTGAATCTTTTGTGAAATATACAAAAGATGTGATGTATTATGCCTTGTTATATGGTGTATTTGTACATGTTATGACGTGCTCTCTTAACGTGTTGTGCTGGGCTGGGCCACGTGCTTATCCGTGCCGCGTGTTGTGTTTGGCTACCGTGCCAATTAGTCAAACCAAAGACGTCCCATTTAACAAACGTGCTTGCGTGCCGCGTCCGGGCTAAGTCACGCTATTTGTGTTGGGCTGTGCTCAAATTTTAGCGTGGGCCGGGTCAACAGGCTCGTGCCGGGCTTTACCCAATTTACACCTCTATCTCAGGGTGTAAATTAGTCGAATGCTTTACACTCTGTGAATCAGGTTGATCCTAGCATCAGGCGCATAGGATCGGCCTGCTTACTAGTGTTATCTTTACACACAATTGCTTAACAAAATCCCTCTGTCAGCTTTAAGATCTTGTGATTTACTACTTGTGTAAAGAGTTGATGTGACACTTACACGTATCACACAACCCTAAACTAGTAGAAGAAATATTGATTGGTTGATTTGATTGATCATTTTAAATAACCCCTCAATATTCTTAGACAATAAAAATAATAAACAATAAAATAAAACCTGAAATAAACATGGTTAAAAATAATAGTGTTTCGTTCAGGACTTTGAAATCATCCCTAATCAATTAAAACATTAGTTACTCGTAACTAAAAGCTACTCAGAATTAAATAAAGAAGAAAGAAAGGAATTGAAACTAAAATACAGTAGAACCTCCATATATTGATACTCCATATATTAATAACCTCTACATATTAATAAAAATTTATGGTCCCAACTTGGGCTAGTGAGAAATAGTAATAACTTCTCCAGTTTAATATTAATGATTTTTTTTCAGTTCCGCCTTAAAGAATTTACCTCCAAAGAGTAATAATTAATATTATATTAAAAAATATATATCTAGTTAAATTAAATTTATGATTAAACACAATACTTATCTATTGATGTTTGAGAAAAAGAAGTAAGTTTTTGGATTACTACATCATTTTTAACCAGCGGATGCGTAATATCTCATCAACATAGACACCTTGTTGAAGCCAAAATATTTCCAACTTGTCGAGCATGTTTAAAGCTTCTTGGAACTAAAAATTCCGAGATTTATACATGCACTTGTATATTAGAACTATAAAAATGTGTATACATCATCTAATATAACTACAAATACATTTCCCATACATTGAATTTAAATTTTTACATTTCTATAGGCACCTCTCTATGTTAAGAACCTCCCTAATATTAATAATTTTGTGGATGCCCAAAAATATTAATACAGAGAGGTTCTACCATAAAATGCTCAAAATAAAAGCCAGGATCCTCTCTCCATTTCTGTATTTAGATAAAAACTAACCTGGCTTGATTGGGGTATTACCCAGATTAATTGGGGTATACCAATTTTAAACCCATCCAAGGTAGTGCGTTAAGGGATGTTTAAAAGATGCTAAAAGACCAAATTGTCCTTACTATTTTCAGCCAAATTCAAACCCTGCCGACCAAAACCTAAAACTTATCAAAAAAATTTTTTTTTCAAAATCTCTTTAAGATTGGGTATGATTTCAAAATCTCTTTAAGATTGGGTATGATTTCAAAATCTTTACATGCTGAAATAAAAATAAAAATAAAATCAAAATGAACAAAAAAAGAAAAGCATACGGGTTTTGAGTACATACTCGATTTGAGATTGGGTACAAAATCATACCCAATCTCAAATCCCTTATGATTCAACATTTTTACCAAAAGTCGATAGGGTATTTTTTTTTCGAACATGCGACTTTTCATATTTATTTTTAGTCGACAAGGTTATAGGATGAATATCATGCCGACTTTTCCAAGAGTTTTGCTTAAGAAAGTAATATTTACAGGTCGTCATGGTATTCATCCTTATACTTTGCCGACTAATTAAGAACTTGAAAATTTG
This sequence comes from Papaver armeniacum, assembly GCA_023531295.1. NCBI lineage: Eukaryota > Viridiplantae > Streptophyta > Magnoliopsida > Ranunculales > Papaveraceae > Papaver > Papaver armeniacum. The sequence continues at coordinate 1,259,865 of JAJJWW010000381.1, forward strand.
AACCTTGCCGACCAAGAACTTGAACCTTGCCGACTATAGTTTAGTCGGCAAGGTTATGAAACTAAAACCTTGCCGACTAATTATGCATCTGTAACCCCTTTATTTGTATGTCAAAAATCCTATAGTCGGCAGGGTGTTTTTTTGTCGACCTTGCCGACTTTTCATACTTTCAGAATTGAAAGTGTTGATTTCTTCTATAATTTTGAGTATAAAATCACTTAGCAATTTTGCAATCTCCTTTGTGGAAGTGTTTGGCTAGTGTAGTTTCATTTCCATTACAAAAAAAAAAAAAAAAAAAAAAAAAAAAAAAAAAAGAAATCCTCAAAAACCATAACACATAATCCATGAGTTCAATCCAAATAATACCTAATTTTAAAATTTTAATTCAACTAATTAAATTAATTAACCTAAATATATTATTAATGTTAATTATGTAGGGACAGTTTAGCCCATTTGAGCGTAAGTTACTTGTCTGCCTCCTTTTTTTTCGGATTGGTCCATTATGTCATTGAAGTCTCGCATCAAAAGCCATGGAGTAGTTGGAGTTATGTTGGGAAATATTGATGGAAAAGTCTCAGAGAAACTGTTCTTGCTACGGGGTGTGGCGGGCCATAAATGCCAGAGAATATCCAAGGTTGTTCGGGAGAGCCGGGGGGGTGATTATTGCGTGTATGTAGCTCTGGGTGTGTAGAGTTATTTGGATGTTAATGTCGTTACTCCACATTAGACATAGTCCTCCTCGTTTGCCAATTTTAGGAACGGTATAGTGGTTTTGGAACCGTAGTGATTGCGCAAGGCCCATCATATGATTTCCATTAGCTAACGTTTCAGAGAGGAATAGAATGTTGGGTTTATGCAAAGATATTAAACTTCTTAGGTGTTGTATTGTTGTTGGTTGGTTAACTCCTTGACAGTTCCATGCCAGGATGTTCATTGTAGGCGAAGGAGAAAAAGGAGGTGAAAACTGAAGGGATTGTTTGTGGAAGCTTAAAGACTATTTGTGGCAGCCGATGGTGGAATAGGGAGATGGCTTAGGGTTGGTGAATTGAATAGGTTATAAGAGCGGCTTGCCTGAGGGGTGGGTTTGAGATTTGGATTTGTGAGAATTAGAATCTTAGCAGAAATGAAATCAAAATGAGAAAAATGTATGCTTATATGGGGAAAAGAAAACACAGAAGGATCAAGGGAGTGAAGAAATATGTAGTTCAACTGGGACAAGAAATTTGGTGTGTTAGAGCAACTGCAGTGGGCGACTAAACCCATTTATTTGGTCTTTGAACCAGGCGTAGCGGGACGTACCATCGACCAAAACCCAGACTAAATGAACAGTAAGAGCAACTGCAGTGGTGCGACTAAACCCAAAGATCAAAGACCAAAAAAAAAGACCAAATTTTAGTTTGGTCCGGGGTGGGTGGCGAGTAAATTTAGTCGACGGGAGTATAAGTTCCCGGGTGTGGGGCGTAAACTTTATCCCCCGCTCGACTAAAAAAAAAAAAAAAAAATGGGGCGAACATATAATGTCCGCCGGTGTGGGGATCACATATAATGTTCGCCCCACACCAGGGATCACATATAATGTTCGCTTAACAAAAAAAAAAAAAAAAAAAAAACAAAAAAAAAAAAAAAAAAGGTGGGGCGTAAACTATATCACCGTGGTGTGGGGCGTAAACTATATCCACGCCGGTGTGGGGCGTAAACTATATCACCGCTTTGGTTTTGGGCGTAAACTATATCACCGCTCGACTATATTTGGGTTTAGTCTTTGGTCCCCGACCAAATATAATCGCCCACTGTTCATTTAGTCTGGTATTTGGTCGATGGTCCGTCCCGCTACGCCTGGTTCAGAGACCAAATAAATGGGTTTAGTCGCCCACTGCAGTTGCTCTAAGCGATTATATTTGGTCGGGACCAAAGACTAAACCCAAATTATAGTCGAGCGAACGTATAGTGTACGCCCCACACCGGGCGAACGTATAGTGTACGCCCGCACACCAAAGTAACGTATAGCCTCGCGCCATTTTTTTTTTTTTTTTTTCTTTTTAAAAAAATTTTGTGTGGGGCGAGGTTTATACCTCCGCCCCACTAAACTTTTCAAATTCTTTTGATGGGGCGAGGTTTATACCTCCGCCCCATTGTTTTTTTTTTTTTTTTTTTTTTTAATTTTTTTTTTCGAAATCTCCCCACACCAGGCGAACGTATAATCCACGCCCCACCACCAGGTTAACGTATACTTCACGCCCACACCAGGCGAACGTATAATCCACGCTCCACCAAATTTAGTCTTCCACCCGCTGCGTCACACGATGGACCAAACTAAAATTTGGTCTTTTTTTTTGGTCTTTGATCTTTGGGTTTAGTCGCACCACTGGAGTTGCTCTTAGAGTGGCATACTTCGCTTTTTTTTTTTTTTTTTTTTAAAGAAATTTATAATTCCTTCGAGCATCAGAAAACCTGGATATTAATTATTTTGGGTAGGTAACCAAAGACGGGGTAGTCCAAATAGAGTTCAATAAAACACGGCTAAAGATCCAATGGGATCAAAAAAGAGATATCAAGGTAACTTACCAAACGGATAAAAATGAAACAGACCCATAAACGACTATCATAGAAAAAAAACCTTTGACTTTCCACCTAAACCACCCATACTTGGTGACACTATGACTAGAAAAGAAGCAACATAATTCCACCTAATCCGCTCCCAAGGCGACTTAGCCTACTGCTGGAAGGAAGCAACCAGCTGTACCAGCACACCCTTCAAGACAAAACTTCGAGATCTAGATAAATAATGAAAATTTTCTTACACAGTTTGATGCCGATTCAAACGGGACTAACACGGCCGAGATGTAAACGGAATATCTCTGACAACAGGAAAAGCGATTCCTTCTCCTCCAGCTATGAGCAACATTACTCAACAACAATAATTCTACAGATGATTCGATAAATTTTCCAACCACAAACTTAGCTACTACCACTCTAAACAATTACTATTAATACCCGCGGAACATTTTGAGAAATCCAAACGGACCATAAATCCTAAATCTACCCTAATTTGAACTTCATAATTAACATCAAGACAGCCCAATCCCCAATATGAGAAACAGAAATTAAAGAGGAAATCAAAACATGAACATTACACAGAAGGAAGAAATATACAAGTACATGCCGGAAAAGAAATAAAGAAACATTTAATCACAGAATTTAACTAGGAAGTTAAAAAATAAACTTTACACAGATAGCATCACAGAAAGACATGCCGGAAAAGGAACCAAACAAACCTCCAATCCATCATTTGCATCTATTTCAAAATACCCGGATTGAAAAACAAACCTGACTCTGTCTCGCCCGGCGACAAGGTCCGGCACCCCAGGAGAGGACTACTCGCGACTCGCCATTAAGTACTCAATTTTGGCTTAACTCAGATCCCCCTGAAAGGTTAAATAATAGTTGGATTTGTGTGATTGGTTTTGATAGTATCACTGTAATTAATTTTACATGGGTGAAGAACTAAAATTGCTCTGATTAATGATGCTGGGAGCTGGGTATTGATAGGATTAAATAAGGTGGGTGGGTATTTTCAGGTTCAAAGAGAAAAACAGGCGATTGAAGAAAAAGGTAAGGTAGTTAATGGTGGGATTGGGTTTGACTTTATTATCGTATTTAATTTCATATGCCTGTAGATTTAGATTTACTCACATGGAAGAGGTTGGGTGTTGATGAACAGGGGCGTTAATGGTGGATTTGAATCAAATCAGTCTACCCGATTTGCAGAGCGAAAAACGGAGGAGAGAGAAAACTTTTGCATTTCACTAACATGTGATGATGATTAATTAATTGGTTAACTTAATTAGTAAAGATTCATCTATTTAATCCTGGCGAGATTGGGGTATACTCAAACTAATTGGGGTATACCCAATTTTAAAGGGACACTTTTTGTGGGTTTTAGGGGGAGGCCTAATGGGTAAGTTACAAAACTACCCTTACCCATTAATAATCTTAATTACCCTAAATCGCTTTTTATTCTCTTCATTTCATCTTCTTCTCTTCTTCTTCTTCTTCATCTTCATCTTCCATCAACCAAAGCCATATAAAAATCTTCAACTTTGATTTTCAAAAAAATTGTTGACTCTACCAAATAAAAGAAGACTATAAATGATGTTTAAACTCAAACCCATCATTGTGTTGTGTGATTTGATTGTTATATTAGGTTTAAATCGAAAATTATGATTTCTGTGTCTTGGCGGCCTAAGGTCGTGATATGAATATCTTGCCGAGCTTTTCATAACAAATGCCATGGCGCGGACTGTATAAAATTTCAACAAATTTAGGAAGGGTATTTTTTGAATACCTTTTAGGCCAAAAACAATAGGAAGGGTATTTTTTGAATACCTCGCCATTACTAAAAAAAAATTCGGAAGGGTATTTTTGAATACCTTTTACTAATAAATTTTTTATATCATCTCCCGTATGTCAAAAAAAAAAGTCGGCAAGGTCGACGATGAAGATCTTTCACGGCCACTTTTGGGCAAGGTCGACGATGAAGAGCTGTTTGGCCACTTTTGGCCTGGGCGAGGTCGACGATAAAGAGCTTGCTTAGGCCACTTTTTGGCGGGTCGTCGATGAAGATCTTGCCGACTTTTCATATTTTTAACTCGAAAGTGTTGATTTATTCTTTGAGTATGATTTCATATAACATATTTGCAATCCCTTTTTCAAGTATTTCGGTTGTGTGCTTCATTTTCGTTGCAAGAGATATTCTCAACAAAAAAAAAAAAAAAAAATCATCAAAAATCATCCCACAAAAGTTCAATCAAAAACAAAATTTCATAACTTAAAATTCATAAGTTTTAATCTATTCAATTAATTTAAACTTAATTAATTAATCTAATCAAAATTTTAGTGTTAATTAAACGAGGGCAATTTTGCCATTTTGAAAATACAAGGTTAAGGGGTGGCTTGGTTTTACTTCAAAATGACCATATTTTGTCTTATTGGGTATACCCCAATTAGTTTGAGTATACCCCAATCTCGCCAGGTATTTAATCACCATATCTCCCCTAACGGAATTATCGAACTTTTTCTAGACTTGTTTTGATTATCTAACTTTCCGGTCGAATTCCATCGATGACAATTGAATGTCTTATCTTGGGTAACACCTCTGTTCTCTATAGCTCTCTGAGATGACCAGTACTTGCCAAATTGTAACAAAACTTTTTCAAAATTATTTCCGAACACATCTGCTGCTTAATTACTATTGGTTTAAAGGAAACGTACGAAAGTTAAACTCACATAAGAATCCTTTCTGGTGTCATTTGGATGTCAGTAGCGTCAGTAGAGGAACTCTATTGTTAAGCAAATCATAAGTTTTTGGTGAACATTAATGGTCAAGTAAAATTCTGTTTAATAGGAATGATTAACTGGGGGATAAAAAAACTAATTGGGGAATATTTTACTATAGCTGGCGGCATGGTTTTTCATTGCCGGCAGTCCATCGACCATGCCGGTTTTCATTGAAAACTATGCCGGCACATATCCCCCGATTAATTTTTTTTATCCCCCAATTAATCATTCTTTAATAGTTCATTAAAAGACAAATGAGAATGGTTAAAGTTATGATGAAATTATATGATGAGTTTTTATAGGTAGTAAATAGGAAAAAATAGAATTGAGAAAATGAAATTGTTAGAAATTTTAAGATGGGTGGCAAAAATGGAAAGTATGGGTGGCAAATAGGTGGAACCTATCCAAAAAAGGATGGTGTCCGTCTCATTTTAGGGAAATGACATACCCCACTCGAATGGCGTGAGTGGAGACTCGCTAAAATGTTATAGTTTGTGAGTGATAAGGTTTTAGGGTCCTTTTGAAACGAGGTACATCAGGAATTTTTCTATTTCAATTACTAGAAAAAGAAATTTACTTACGCCATTACTGATTACTGAGTAGAAAGTTCTCCAACCTCTTAAAAAAGGGTAGGACACCCAAATCATAACCATGTGAAACACATTGATTAGGGGTTGCTATCCAAAAAGGTGTTGGTGCTCAGCTTGTTGCTAGCTTACCAACCGAAGTTTTGTACGATTCTACCGACATTTAATCGTGTTCCCTTCTAATGATTTTTATGAAGAGACTTAAGAATTGTTTGTCAAACCATGATATCAATGGCAAGGTCGGAAGGTCTCTTTTCACAGGCTAGGTATTGTAATTCAGAAAGGTGTGGGAGCTCAACTGGTTGCGAGACTCCTAACCAAATCCGTGTAAACTTTGATTATCATAAGATAGGCAGTGTTCTTTTCCATAGATTAGGGATAGTCATCCAAAAAGGGGTAGGTGCCCAGCTTGTTGCTAGGCTTCCTACTACCGACATGTAATTGACTCATCATTAAATTATCGATAAATTAAAAAAATAAAAAATAAAAAAATAATAATAATATGACAATGCTTCTTATAGACTTCGCCAATGCTTTTAACTTGGTTGATAGGTCTATTCTTCTCCATGAAGTAAGAGAGAAGTGCCCTTCCATCTTTAGGTGGGTTGAGTTTTGCTATGCAAAACCTGCGCGACTTTACTATGACAGCTTCATCCTCTCTTCTGCACAAGGTGTTCAGCAAGGAGACCCCCTCGGTCCGCTCCTTTTTTCTCTCACGCTCCATCCCTTGGTGAAAAAGATAGCTTCGCAATGCAAGTTAGATCTACATGCTTGGTACCTAGACGACGACACTATTATTGGGGACACTGAGGAGGTGGCCAAGGCTTTAAAGCTCATACAGTCTGAGGGTGTGCTCAGGGGCTTGCATCTCAACATCAAAAAGACGGAGGTTTTTTGGCCGACTACTGATGTTAGGAGCTTCAATGAAGGTATGTTTCCTATCGACATTGGTAGACCCTCTGGTGGTGTGAAGCTTCTTGGAGGCCCCGTCAGTCTTGATCTGCAATTTTGTAGTGATATGGTTGTTATTCGGGTTAACAAAACCATACAACTTATGGCTTATATTAAGAAACTTAAAGACCCCCAGTGCGAATTGCTCCTTTTGCGTAATTGTGCTGGTGTTTCTAAGTTATACTTCACCATGCGCACCACCAGGCCTTTGGCGCTCCAACAAGGTATTGACATTTTTGATAATCATCTAATGTTATTTCGAGGCACCTTGTGACTGGAGATGGAGTCAAGCTTTGGCCCTTGAAAGAACGTCGTATCTCTACCCCGCCCATTAAAGATGGTGGTTTGGGGATCTATACGATGTCATACATAAGTAAATATTGCTTTCTCGCTTCTCGTAGTCAAACCAGTGCAGTGCGGATCGTTATACTCAATGACTTTGTACTCGCTTGTCGTGAGAATGACCACACATACCAGCAATCCTTACAGTCCTTCATTCAGGTTTGTGATTTACCCTCTTCCTTCAGCCTTGGAGGAACTGCCCCCTCTTCCATGCATACCCTGGCAGTTACCTACTTTGATGTTGTGAAGAATAATATTCCAAGCCAATTCATCATGTCTGCAAGAGATTCGGTTTTGTGGCAGTCTAACCGTATGAAGCATGCACAAGATTACCTTTTGGTGGTTCCTATTAGTGGGCTTCAACAGAGTATTGGACCACGACAGTTTAGAGCTGTTTTGAGTTATCGACTCGGTATCCCCCTTTTTCCCAAAGGAGGCTTGTGTTCATGTTGTAGGCGAGATATGGATATTTTTGGTGATCATGCAATTCACTGTGCCAGTGAGGTTGGTCTTAAGTATCATCATGATCTTGTTAGAGATGTTGTTGCTGACATGTGTTATAAAGCTGGTGTGCATGCTAGGAAGGAAGTGTCTTTGGGGCTTATTTCGAAAGGCAAAGCCATGAAGCCTGCGGACATCCTTGTCTACGGTTGGGAGAACGGGAAGGATGTGTGTTTTGATGTTACCGGTGTTTCACCTTTCACTATCGAAGCTGGGGATGCTTTTATACCGGGCCAGGCCATTTCCAATGTCGTTTCTCGTAAACGGTCCAAATACTTGGATGTATGCACTTCTTCCGGATACGGTTTGGGGGTTTTGGTTTTCACTTCCTTAGGGGGACTTGGTGAGGATTTTGTAGCTCTTTTAAAAAGACTTAAGAACTGCTTGGCTAACTTGGATGCTAGTACTAGTCCTGGTAGTTTCCTTTTTCATAGATTGGGTTTGGTTATTCAGAAAGGTATTGGTGCTCAACTTGTTGCTAGGCTACCAACCACTCCTTTGTAATTTTCCTTTGTAATTTTTCATGATAATAATAATAATTAATAATAATAATAATAATAATAATAAATTCACCTTGAAAAAAACTAAAAAAAATTACTAGAATTTTCTTCATCTAATCCTACATGCTGGGTTTAGTTCCTGTGGTAATCATATGGCTCTCTCTAGAAACTTTAATTCATCAATTTCTTGGATTATTAAAATGATCAGGCCTCGAAAAAATTGCAACAATGGTGTTGTTGATCACAACCAAGAACAAGAAAAGGACATCCAGGTTTAGGGCATGCGAAGTGCTTTGTTCGTCGGTCAAAAACTATACTCATATATCGATCAAAAGATTTGATTTTCCGATACTATAAAAATCATCACATATTCACATGATCAGCCTTCCAATAAATAAATGAAACAACTCAACATATTTTTAGTAGAACAGATTAATTTCATTACAAAGATTCAATGAACAGAGGTTTGCAATTGATTAATCAATTGTCTTGCTTACTGACTCTTGAAAACAAGACTGAGTATTTAAGAGACTTTTCAGACACCATGAATGTTGTGTCACACAATGGACCAATAGGAAAATGACACCTATATCAATGACAGCAAAGCAGTGACTAGAAAAAGAAAATACATGCTGTCACTTATGTACAAGCTGGCACAAATACTGCAATTGTCCCCTCTCAAGTTGAAGGTATGATAGAGGAGGAACCTTCAACTTGTCTCTGAGTAAAGTAAACCTTGGACCTGCAAGTCCCTTAGTGAATATGTCTGCAACCTGTTGAAGTGTAGAAATATACTTAACATGACATGCCTTTTCTTGGACAAGTTCTCTGACAAAATGAAAGTCCACTGCTAGGTGCTTCATCCTGTTGTGAAAAACAGGATTGGAGGACAAGGAAATGGCACTCATATTATCACAGTAAATGTTAGGTGGGAGTGGCAGAAAAATGTGTAAATTCTTCAGCAGTTTACACAACCAAACAACCTCTGCTGCAGATTGAGAAAGACTTCTATACTCAGCTTCTGTGGAGCTTTTGGAAACTGTAGATTGTCTCTTACTTGACCAAGAGATAGGATTAGAACCAAAGAAAATGCAATACCCTCCAGTGCTTCTTCTAGTATTAGGGTCACCTGCCCAGTCAGCATCACTAAAACCATGCACAGCCAAAAGTCCTTTGGAGAAGAGAATACCATAATCTATTGTACCCTTTATGTACCTCAAAATTATCTTTGCAGCTATAAAATGCACATCAGTTGGTGCCTGCATATGCTGACAGACTTGATCAACAACATAGCTGATTTCAGGTCTTGTCCATGTAAGGTATTGTAGTGCACCAACTAAGGATCTAAACTCTGTAGGATTAGTTAATAGTTTGCCATCAGAAGCACTTATTTTATAAACAACTGGAACTGGTGAGGAACAAGGCTTAGCACCTGACATATCTGTTCTATAAAGAAGATCAAGTGCATACTTGGTTTGGGAGAGAAAAATACCAGCAAAATTTCTCTTAACCTCAAGAACCAAGAAATAATGTAAAGCTCCTAAATCCCTGACAGGGAAGTGAGTCCCTAATGTATTAATGAATTCACTATAGTAGTTTTGATCATTCCCAGTTATGAGAATGTCATCCACATATACTAGAATAAAAGTAATTCTAGTACCTACTTTCTGAACAAATAATGATGTATCAGCTGCAGAAGATTTGAAATTGTAAGAAAGTAGTACATTGTGAAGTTTTTCATACCATGCTCTTGGTGCCTGTTTAAGTCTATAGATGGACTTGTGCAGCCTGCAGACATGATGAGGTCTTTCTGGATCAACAAAGACAGGAGGTTGAACCATAAAAACTTCTTCTTAAAGGTCTCCATGAAGAAATGCATTGTTGATGTCAAGTTGAGAGATATGCCAGTCAAAATGAACTGCTAAAGAGAGTAAAATTCTTATGGTTGTGGGCTTAGCAACTGGACTTAATGTCTCAGTGTAATCCAAACCTTCTTGTTGATGATACCCTTTGGCCACTAGTCTTGATTTGAACCTCTTTATAGTACCATCTTGATTTTGTTTAATCTTAAAAACCCACTTGCAACCTACTAAGTTCTGAGAAGGATGTGGTGCTTCAAGATTCCATGTACCAGCATTCTGGTGAGCAGTAACTTCATCAACCATAAATATTCTCCATTGTGGAATTTTATTGGCTTGAGTGAAGCATGTTGGTGTTGTAGATGGAGCAAGAGCTAACTGAGTAGCTGAGAGAGCATGTCTTGTAGAGAACACTTTCTTCTTGGAAATTTTGTTTTTACCTCTTGTAATCATTGTATGAGTATTAGTAACTGCTGTAGGTGATGTGGTCGTTAACTGAGATGGCTGAGCAAAAACTGAAGGTGATGAAGCAGTGATGAAATCTGAAGTAGTAGGAAGCACTGATGTAGCTGCATTATCAGTGATAGCTGAAGTAAAATCATGAATAACCGCTGAAGTATGAGATACATTATCTGAAATAACATCAATTGACAGTACCTCTGCAGTAGTTGGTGACATAACTAAGTCACTAGAAGACTGTGGAGGATAGACACTTGAAGTAGTGGAAATATCAGATGTTAGTGAAGTAGCAGCTCTCAAAGGAAAAATAGATTCATCAAACACCACATGCCTTGAGATAAAAGCTCTACCAGTCTTAGGATTAAGAGACCTATAACCCTTGCGTTGAGGACTGTATCCTATAAAAATACAGGAGATGCTTCTTGCTTCAAGTTTGTGTTTAGTGTATGGTCTGAGCCATGGAAAGCAAAGACAGCCAAAAGACCTCAAAAAAAGTATAATTTGGTTTTCTTTTAAATAAAACCTCAAATGGAGACTTTAAAGACAATGATTTAGTGGGTAATCTATTGAAACTGCGGTAGCTGTCTGAAATGCTTCAACCCAAAATGAATCTTTAATTCCAGATTGGATAAGATAAGTTCTTCCAACATCAACTAAATGCTTATGCTTAGATTCTGCAATTCCATTCTGCTCTGGAGTGTGTGGGCATAAAATTTCATGAACAATACCAGATATAGAAAGAAATGTTGATAATTCATTGTTTAAAAATTCCCCACCACCATATGTTCTTATAACATGAATACTGCATTGTAACAAATTTTCAACTTGAGCTTTGAACTGAAAAAATACCTTCTTAAAATCTGATTTCTCATACAAAGGAAATATCCAGCAGTACTTGGAGAATTCATCAATGACATTCACATAGTATATGAAACCAGAATTAAAAGCTACAGGACTTGGACCCCACAAATCAAGATGTAAAAGTTCTAGTGGTTTGGTCATAGTAAATGTTGAAACAGAAAATGGCAGCTTATGAGTTCTACCAAGTTGACAATCATGACAGAATAAAGATTTGTTGAGGACATTTTTCAGTGAAAGTTGTCTGCACACATGTTGTAAAGTTTGAAAAGATGGATGTGCAAGTCTGCTATGCCAAATGTTGGTAGTTACTTGAGGTGTTGATGTAGATGTTGACAATGTTGTTGGAGATGATGTTGAAGAAGAAAGCTTGGAGACTGATTGTTGGAAGTTGATAGGGTATAGTCCATTACATTGAGGGCCTCTCAAAGTTACTTTCCCAGATGAGAGATCCTTCACACAGAATCCAAAACAATCAAATTTAATTGAGCATTTATTATCTTTAGTAAATTTGTGAACAAATAGAAGATTGTTTGAGGCTTGTGGTACTACTAAAACATCATTAAAAGCAAAAGTATGAGCAGAAGTAGTTTTAATAGCAGAACCAGTATGTGTAATTTTCATACCTTCTCCATTGGATGTATGCATATCCTCAGAACCATCATAAGCATACATGAGTTGTAACTCATTCTCATTAGAAGTTAAATGATTGTTAGCACCAGAATCAGCATACCAGGGATTTTCTCCTAAGATATTTGCAGTTACAAGCATGGAACTCATATTATTGAGTGTATGAGCATTTTGATAAGCAAAATTGAGCCTGTGTCGACAAGCAGGTGTTGTATGACCATTCTTATTACACATCTGACAAGGTGGTTCTGTTGGAGGTGCAGAAGAGGATGCAACACTAGTATTTGGAGCAGATACCGGAGGATATGAATAAGATTGTGTAGAATGCATTCTTGATAGTAACTGAAAGTTACTCCTATATTGTGGTGAAAAACCTCTGTAAGCAGGTGCAAATGAGAAATTACCTCTGCTTCTTGGTCTAAATGAAGCACTTGGATGAGAGTAACCATACTGAGGTCTTTGTTGAGCAAGAAAAGCTTGTTGAGATTGATAAGCAGAAAAATCTTTGATATTTGCTTCTGACAGTAATGACTTTGATCTTTCCTTTACTACAATTTCTTCACTCAACAACAAATTGTGTAACTCATCAAATGTAACAGGAGGATTACGGATCCTAATTGAAGTACTGAATGAGTTGTATTCTTGACCAATTCCAGTAAGTATAAGAACCACAAGTTCATCATTAGAAATTTCAGATCCAGATGCAGCTAATTGATCAGATAAATTCTTAACATCTCCCAAATATGTAGACATTGTACCAGAACCTAGTCTAAGAGATTGTAATTGAGTACGCAATTGTATAGAGTGAGTAATTGATGTTCTAGCAAATCTTGATTTAATATTTGTCCACAAATCTCTAGCAGAATCTGCACCAACAACATAAGCTACTACCGATTCAGAAATAGTTGATTGTATTCAAAGAACAAGTGTATTATCATCATCACACCAAGCAATATAAGCATGATTAATATTACCTTGTTGAATATCTTCTTGTGTGAGAAATTTAGCCGGACAAGGTAGAGATCCATCCAAGAACCCCGAAACTTTGTATCTCTTCAATAAAGGAAAAATTAAACTCTTCCAAGTTAAGAAATTATCATCTTTAAGCTTATATTCAATGATGTTTGAGATCTGATTAAGCGGAATGTTAGAGATTCTCGATTCATACGGTGCAGCCGCCATTGATTTGAAAGAAAAAAAAGAAAAGAATTGAAAACGAAAAACTGAAGAATCGAAGTTGTTGATGATTATGAATTACTGAAACTCCATTAATGAATTGAAAACAGCGGAAGTAAGGATCGATTTGATATCTGATACCATAGTAGAACAGATTAATTTCATTACAAAGATTCAATGAACCGAGGTTTGCAATTGATTAATCAATTGTCTTGCTTACAGACCGTTGAAAACAAGACTGAGTATTTAAGAGACTTTTTAGACACCATGAATGTTGTGTCACACAATGGACCAATAGGAAAATGACACCTATACCAATGACAGCAAAGCAGTGACTAGACAAAGAAAATACATGCTGTCACTTATGTAAAGGCTGGCACAAATACTGCAATTAATTTTAACTATTTTATAAACAGAAAATTATTTGTCAGATTTCAAAGACTAAACTCGTATCTTTCATACATAAAAAAACGAAATCCAATCTTCTGGGGAACTTCGGATCAGTGGCGTTTAAAGATTATAATAATGGAACACTTTGGGCGCCTTTGACAAAATAGAGCCGTACCTAATGACCCGTCATCTCTTATATGCTGCTATATAAGCTCTGAAACTAGTTGAAGAAGAAAAACATCGAAAAGAAAGAATACTAGCATAACCTTGTAAATCCGTGTAGAAAAGAAATGAAATCTCTAATCATTTCATCGACGATATTATCTGCTCATCCGCCATCTCTTCATCGTCATTATAATCGATTATCACATGTATCATTTTCAGTTACTAACTCCGTTCCCATTGTTACTGGGTTCAGTACTTTTCATAATCAACCAAGTCTCTTCCGACGCTCCCAACTTTCATCAACCGTATTAAAATGCTGTGTATCAACTGTTGTTTCTCCTCCAGAAACAGTTGACGATGATAAGTTAAAATTCATGGAAGCGGCAAAGAAAAGCAACTTGATACCGCTCTACCGTTGTATATTCTCCGATCAATTGACTCCGGTACAGGCTTACAGATGTCTAGTTAAAGAAGAAGATGACAGAAATGCCCCTAGTTTCGTCATGGAATCTGTCGAACAGGGTTATGAAAACACACAAGTTGTAAGCTTCCATCATTGTTTGCTCTCTCATCTCCAATATCTTTCGATGAAATAATGTCATATGACTGAGTATTGAAAATGTTTGGTTTGTGTTATATAATATATAGGGGCGTTATAGTTATGTTGGAGCTCAGCCAACAATGGAGATAGTAGCTAAAGAAACGTCAGTAACTATAATGGATCATATCAAAGGGACCAAAACAGAGAAGATTGTTGAGAATCCAATGGAAATCCCAAAGACATTGATGGAAGAATGGTCTCCACAACTTATTGATGAACTTCCTCAGGCCTTTTGCGGTATCTATTTACTTCGATTTCTTAATTGTTAGTGTATTTATTATTATTATTAATATTTATTTTTTTTGTACAAAAATGATTAAATTTTCTCGTTGACTTTGCTAAATTACAAATTCGCGAGAGGTTTGATTTTGTGGGGGATTTTCAAACAGGTGGATGGGTAGGATATTTTTCATATGATGCAGTGAGATACGTAGAAAAGAAAAAACTTCCATTTTCCGCCGCACCTAAAGATGATAGAAACCTCCCAGATATCAGTTTGGGCCTCTATGACGATGTCATTATTTTCGATCATATTGAAAAGGTAATTTTCTTCTACTTATTTTATTTTGATTGATATTTGGATTAGATTTACTGCATCTAAACAACTGTTATTCGATCAGAAAATATATGCAGTTCATTGGGTGCGGTTAGATCATTACCCCTCTACTGAAAAAGCTTACCAAGATGGTATGGACAAACTCGAAGATTTAGCATCTAAAGTGTTCAACATCGAGCCGTGAGTATACATATATAATTGATGTCACAGTTTTGTAATCTTGGTAGCGTGACTGTTTGGGAAAAAACAGATTTATTGAGTACAGTACAATAACATTTTTAAAATTTTGATTTTGTTTTTCTTATTAGACCAAAGCTGTCGGCAGGTTCAGTGAAATTAAGTACTCCACATGTTGCCCCGGTTTTCAAAGTTGCATCATCAATGAAACCAGAAGAATACAAGGATGCAGTTGTTAAAGCGAAAGAGCATATTGTTGCCGGAGATATTTTTCAGATTGTGTTAAGTCAACGTTTCGAGCGTCGTACTTACGCTGATCCGTTTGAAGTATATAGAGCACTGAGAGTTGTCAATCCCAGCCCGTATTTGAGTTATATACAGGCTCGCGGATGTATTCTTGCTGCATCAAGTCCCGAGATTCTCACACGCGTGACGCAAGTAAGCATTAATACATGTGTCGAAAGTGTTGTTAGAAAACTAATCATAACGACTGAACTGCTGCGCTGTTTGCTTTTCTTTGGACAGAGGAAGATCATTAGCAGACCACTTGCTGGGACAATTAGAAGAGGAAAGACAGAAGTGGAAGACAAGATGCTAGAGAAGGAACTTCTTGCAGACGAAAAGGAATGCGCTGAACACATTATGCTCGTCGATTTGGCAAGGAATGATATTGGTAAGGTATCAAAAGCAGGGACTGTGAAAGTGGAAAGGCTTATGAATGTTGAGCGTTACTCCCATGTAATGCACATCAGTTCCACGGTAACAGGAGAGTTACTCGATAACAAAAATTGTTGGGATGCATTAGAATCTGAATTGCCACTAGGAACAGTTACTGGCGCCCCCAAGGTGAAATCCATGGAAATAATAGATGATTTAGAGTTCACAAGACGGGGTCCTTATAGTGGTGGATTTGGATACGTTTCCTTCTCGGGGGATATGGACATTGCAATTGCTAAACGTACCATTGTATTCCCAAATGTTCCTGGGATTAACGGATACAAAGACATCAAAGACGATGATAATAGTAAGCCGAAGATGAGAAAGGAATGGATAGCACATTTTCAAGTAGGATCAGGAATAGTAGCAGACAGTGACCCTGATCGGGAGCAAAGGGAGTGTGAAAATAAAGCTGCTGGTCTTGTACGTGGAATTGAACTGGCAGAATCAACCTTTGTTTTTAACAAGTCATGTTGACAGGCCTGGGAGTTCAACTTCATTTTCACTCACTACTATCCACAGACTGAGAAGGTGGGTGACCAATAACACCTATTACTATAAGAGAATCGAACAATGATTTCCCATTGTAATTATGGACTTTATTTGTTTATTTATTTATTTGGGGGTGGGGATGGGGGGTTGTTGTGGAAGATTTAACAGGATAAATGTCATGGAAAATTTTAATAAAAGGAGCATTATTGGTTTACCGTTTAGAAAATTTTTTTAGCGAATGAAGTAGATAATATTGCCAGCGATAAAGTCCCCATCGCCAGTGCTACCATGAACATCGCTCGATATAAATAATTAAAATCGCCAACGGTCGACTTTGTAACGCCTATAAATACTGCACCGTCTCTTATTCCCCTTCACACCTTCCTTTGTCTTCTCATTTATTCTCTTCTCTTCTCTTTTCTTTGCTAGTTTAACAAAATTCTCATTGGTTTTACTATTCTCTTCTCTTCTAAACAAATCGAGTATGAGTGAGAGAGAAAAGAAAAAGAAACAAATAACTCAAAGGATCTACTAGTACCCCAGCCAGTGCATTAAGTTATGCCGTGGATAAAGAATATGAGTTTCAAAATGTTAGACAACTAGCTAGTGATGTTGCACTCCCTATGCACATATATATCCAGAGCGAGTTAATTCAGTCAATATAAGAGGTGGATGGTCTGAGTTCCGTACGGTGTTTGGGCTACTTCCCCTTGTTGTTCAAGAGAGAGTCCGGAGATATCCTTGGCGACATTTATATCATCTACAACATAGAAACCACAAGACTCAAGTAGTTCAAGTTATATTCGAACGATGGTGGAAGACTACAAACACGTTCTTTTTCAAAGATTTTGAATGCGGTAAGTTAATTTTTTCTTGTAATTAAATTTTTAGATTATGTTTTTTGTTTCGTAAATTAAATTCAACAAACTCTAATTATGAATATGTTTTTAGATATGAGTTACACCATTAGATTTGTACATGTTAACGGGAATTATATGTGATGGAAACTTAGTTCCATTTAACAAACTAAATTGGGTATCCGAAGATGTGTTGAAGGAAATGATGCATATAGACGAATAAAAGCATATGGATTAAAAGTGGCCGGGTTGAAAAGTTTTTTGCAACGTTATGCTAGGAAAATGACTGAGAACAGATTAGAAAATAAACAATATTTGTTCCCTGCACATTATGAGGAACTCGAACGTCTATTTGTGTTGTAGACGATATGCCAATGTCTGTTTTCAAATGCTAGCTTAGTGGTGTTAATCGGTTTTCTTGAAGCATTAGTTTTAATGATGACTGGGGGTCTCCAATTTTATCAGAGCTTTAAATATCCCTCGGTAATTTCTCGACGTACGTCAAAGATAGTTTTAATGATTTTTGGGGAGTGTTGGAGGTAAGAACCAATATTTTTACACTATTTATTTATTATTTTGATATGGAAAATTTACTAACCAACAATGTAATTATTTTCAGTATTGGTGGTATACATATTTCCGTGTTTTGGAACCTTCTCTTGTCAATCCCGCCAATATTTTTCCGGTTATACTGAAGTACAATTTCGATAATTGGCAAGAACATATTGAATATGGTCAACATACTGCTATTGTTCAGAGGATTTAACAATTGTGTAGAACAAGCCTTAACCTTGTCTCCATGCTGTATGAAGCCAATAATGAGTTCGAAGAAGAACAATTTCAGAGAATGCTAAGCCTTAAAAGGATTGTGTGATACTCCCTATGTTTCTGTAAAAGAGATACTTTCACCTTTTCATTTTAGCCTATTTTTTAGGCTAAAATGAAAAAGTGAAAGTATCTCTTTTACAGAAACAGAGGGAGTATAACTTTATTTCTGAAAAGGATGTTTAGTATTATGGTGAAAGACTACTTCTTCAGTTGCAGAGAAGAACAGTGATAACCATCAACCCCTATCCAAGTGAAGAGATTTCTCAAGATGACTAAGAGAAATTGATAAGGGAAGGTCATCATTGGGAAGAATTTGAAAATTTGATTCAGGAGCCGATGGGCAGAACTGACTACCTATATTGGTTTAACATTGTTTTCAAGCCCAATATTGCTATGCAACTGCGAAATTTGGGTCGGATGGATTTCCCAGCTTTAGGTTGGATGCCACTTGCTAATGAATTTCTTTCTTCCCAACCTCCACCACAGACATGCGATGCATTTTCATATCCTACTCAAGCGGGTTCATCGTCTACTATGCCACCATTTTCTTGGGATGTACAAACTTTATCCCCCACATCCGGAATTTTTTTTTACTCATCCAGTTGTTTTTAGTGCACTTAAACGGACTTATCCATACTGGGGAGTTAATGCTACACAATAGTAGTATCAGAACCGGTTGAACTATTACCATGCTCGACTACATGGATTTCAGATATTCCACTTGGATGAGTTACAAAAAATGAGGGATAGCTTGATGTTTGACATGAGTCCAGGATTTCCTGGTCATGATGGTACATGTACACGTCATTGTGGTAGTAAATGCATGACTCCTGGTAGTAGAGGTATGAGTGTTGATGGTAGTAGAGGAATGAGTCATAGTGTTAGAGGTATGAGTCCTAGAAGTAGAGGTATGAGTCCCAATGGATCAAGTCAGCGAAGTCGTGGAAGTGAAAGAAGAAGTTTGGGAATTCGTTATATGCAGGACGTACCAGAAAGTTCTACTCCAAATGAAGTGCTAGATACTCAGGTAGTACGTGTAGGTGATGCAAACATTGACATGGATAAAGCTTATGGACGTTTGTTTAACCAATACCAACAAACACTATGACTCCTAGTGGTGGTTTGAACATTGAAGAAGTTAAGCAATCGAATCTGTATACCCCAATTGCCTCAACCGCATCATCATTTCAACCATTTCATCAAGCTCCAGCATTTCAACAACACGATCAAGCTCCAGCATTTCAATAACACGCTTTTCAAGATTTGTATCATGTTCCCCGACGCCCGAGTGAATCCATTACTTATCAAGGTTATGATGATTCTGAAGAGACTCAACCGCCAAGTCAATCTCAAACAGGCTAAATAAATGATATGTTGAACAACACTCTTGATCAAGAAAACACGAATAATTGGATCTTTGGCCAAGGAGGAAATTGTCAGGGAAACGAGTATTTTATGAGTAGTTTATGGACGTAATTTAGTTAAAAATATTTCTAATGTAATATTTTTGTTTTAATTAATGAAAACTATCTTTTAGATTAATGTTCAAATCGATATTAATTTTACATTTCATTAAAAATTAACCTTAATTGGATAACATTATACTTAATGAAAATAAATATCTGCACATGAACCTTGTAGAGTTCATAACATTCGTCATGACTAAACCATCTTCTATTGTCTTCGGTAAATAAAACATATAAATTCGAAAACCCTTGTTAAAAGATTCACAAATTAATATTTCGGTTTGGGATCTCACCTGGAGTATCAAGGAATATCCTTGAATAATTAATAAATAAGATTTTAATTAGCACATGTTCAAATTACCCAATATGTCGACATCTTGAAATTTCCAAAATAGCAACTCATATTTCGATCTTCACACAAACCCCAAAGTACATATAAACCGGAAATACAAATTTTTTATTTGGACCAGGATTGCAAGGGATCCCCAATAAGGATCGGTCCTGCTATAGATCCCCAAGGCAGGGATCAGTCTTGCTATAAGTCCCCAAATAGGGATCTATCCTGTTATAAATCTACAATAGGAATCAGACCGCTAATATTAATCCCATCGATTTCCTTCAATTATGACTCATGTACTTAAACATAGGTTTTCTAGGCATGGAATCAATCTAAAGTTCATTACACAATCTAGTAACAAGTTACAAAGAAAGTGTCTATGTCACAATTACGAAGTTATAAAGATAAGGTTATACTTCATAATTCAATATACCAAAGTTGCAGAACAACTTGTATATTATTCTTTGACACTTTGATCATAATGAAATGATCAAGTCTCTAATGCTGGAGTTTCATATATATAGCTTCGCATGTTATGTTCTCAATATAGACGACTTGAAAGCAACATGGATAAAAATGGAAACATGTCAAGTCATGTATTACTAACCTCAAACAGAAGGATGGTGTGTTCGTTAATGTCGATATGTCTTCAGGTTCTTCAGCCTAATACGAGATTGTTTCAATATTTCTAGACTTTCTATCCTAACCTAACGAAGTTGAATATAGTAATCTAATCAAGCGACCTTGAGTTTTGGAACTAAAATATGGAAAATCAAACTTGACATACCAATGCTTGGTGGGTTCAATCGAGCAATGCCCTGACAACATGAGTAGAAGATGTAGCAGCAAACCTTTCTTCAATTGATCTCCACAGATCAAGAGATGTTTCTGGACCAGCAACATATGAGATTACACTTTCATAAATTGATGATTGAATCCACATGATGAGGGTTTGATCTTCTTCATTCCATCGTATCCACTCAGAATAGATAATTTCCTAAGGATCTGCAGTTTTTGGAGCATAAACAAACTTATTTGGACAAGCTTTAGATCCATCTATATAATCAAGAATGTTGTACCGCTTGAATAATGAAAGTAAAAATAATTTCTAGGTGAGGTAAATGTAATCTTGAAGTTTTGAAGGATTAAAGCAATAGTGTTAAAATGAACTTCGCGAAGGAAAGTTGATTCCATATCGAATCACTAAATAAAAATCAATAAATTTTGCAGGTTTAAATGGTAGAAGTAAGAAAAAAGTTATCAGGCCCAAATTAACTCTGATAGCATAGAAAAAGAAAATAATAGGTGAAACAAAAACGGAACCAGAAAAGAGTACACAACTTATATTGCCGTCATAGCTACAAGAGGTGATGCCGACAGTCACGATTAACACTTAACAGAAGGAAAAAAAACACGGGAGCTGCTACAGCTGGGACAATTGGGCTTGTCCAGATATGGGACAAGAGGTGGCGCCCTTAGGACCATAGATTTGCAGGGGTTGTTTTTGTGTGCATCCATGGATGGGCGCCACATCACTTTCCCTCTCCATTTCTTCATGTCCCATATCTGGACCGTATTTTTTACCTTGGTTTTGGTCCCAGCTTAAGTGTTTTCGAAAAAAAACTATACCTCATGTTACAAATAAGAACAGACAGCTGTGCCCAAGAGCATAGCTCAGTGGTATCCCATCAACTCCATTAAGAAGGAAGTCAGGGATTCGATCCCTCTCGCCGTAAAGGTTTGTAATAGATTAGTTGTATAGTGGGTTTAGCGGTGTTAGGTATGGCAGTAGGGCCAGTCCAAGTGGCTGTGTTCGGATAGGGGCCTGGGTCCGACTTTCTCTATCAAAAAAAAAAAAAAGACGCTAAAAGAATAGCGTCACTCATTGGGCTACCCAAACAACAAATACTCTTACTAAAATCCACCTGTACATAATAGTATAATATGACCTACCATACTAGACGTTACCTAGTTTCTGGATTGCACATACGCGGACACGACACATAAGCAGAAATTCTCAAAATACTAGAATGCAGACACGTATATACATATTTTATTTATATATTATTTATACAAAATTAGTCATAAAAACAATTATGACTAGAAATTATGTATACAATTATGTATTTATACAACAAAGTCAACTGTTTCATCCTAAAAATTAGAAAATAATGCTACATGTGTATAAATTTCAAAAAAGAAAAGAGAAATCGTTTGTTTATATACGGCGAAGGTCAAGCAACAATCACTATTAAACACATGGCACAATCAAAATGCATTCTTAGAACAACACATGCCCAACCAAGGGTATACGTGATGTCATTTCCAATTACAAAACCCTAATAATAAAGACTTAAATGATTGCTCTAAATGTTTGATTTTTCTTCATTAGTTAATAATAGTAAAAATAAAGGAAGAAATTTAAATGAAAATGAAAAAAAAAAAACGCTTCAAATCCGAGTCATCAGTGCATCCAAACAAGATGCGCGCGTAATATTGCGTCGGACACGCGTCGTGTCAGCGTCCAACGCGCGTCCTGTGTCCGACGCGAGTCCATGCAACCCAGCCTAGTTTGTTTGTTATTGTATACTCCTAGTTGTTCTTGTTTCACCATTTCTAATGAATGAAATTCCCTATTAAACAAACATGCATAAAAAAACATCGAGAAATTTAGAAAACTCAATCCAATCTAATCAATTTCCAATCAGAATCAGTCAACTAAAAGATCGTGTTTCGAGACTTACTATACTGACTATCAGTGAAACAAATACATTGGGATACACTAGTATTAATTCGGAAATCCGAAAGAAAAAGAAATTGAGGATAATTTTTCAACGGGCTGCCCTCGTTTTCCACCAATTCCTGATTCTCATATGCAAATGCTTCTGAAACTGGTCCTAGGGGTGAGCATCTGATCCGTAATCTGCGGATTTAACCGGAACCAACCGTAATTTTAAGGATGGATGTCCGGAACCAACCGTAATTTTAAGGATGGATGTCCGGACCGTTCATTAATGGATTGGATGCGGATGAGATTTTTGAAATCCAACGGATTATGGATTGGGCCCGATGTAACCTTGAAAATCCGTTGGACATCCATACACGTTAGATTAAAGACATTTATATAGTTTTTAGAAAATATATAGATAGTTTAGGATTTCTCAAGGTGTTTGCTTGGAGTATTATCCATGACACTTCTATATTTATATACATATATATATGAAATGTGAATGCTCTATAAAAAGTCATCTATGTTGGCTTTATTTCTTCATTATAAATTTTAACTAAAATAAGTTCATTGAATGTTGGATTAGATGCCGATGTCAAATTTAAAATCCGTAGTGAATTGGATTGGATGGGATGAGTTAAATACCGGCACATGCTCACTCTTACTCTTAGCGGACTTTAAAGTTTTTGTTCTTCTTTACTGGTTGTTGTGGGCCTTGTGGTTTGAATTAATACTTCTTGCAAAGGTTTTTATTTCTTTTTTCATAATTACTTAAAAAGTCTGTAGTTTTATTGAAATGGAAAAAACAAGTCCAAGAAGGGAAGGCGCCAAGGTGCATATAAAATTATAAATAGGTAAAATAGCAAACCCAAAAACAAGGAAAAAAAAAATCAAAATCTAGGTTAGAAACCTAGAAATACAAAAAGCTAACAGCAAACAAAGACAAATAACATGAGAAAAAAACCCTAAAGCTTTCTTGCGATATCAAGTTTTTTTTTTTTTTTTTTTCAAAATTCAGTAGCCAGGGGTGTAGTGTGGGAATTCCTGACTGAAGTAATTCGAAACAACAAAAGAGTTTAGAACCTCAACGTTTTTCATGCATCGGGGTGTTTTATACTGGCTAGCTGATGAACCCTGGCTAATTGCATAATCCATCAATTTATCAAAAGTTCCAGTCTCGACTATCTTTATCTCTAGTGGTCCAATTGCTTTTTCTAGTGTACGTTTTTCCTTGTATTCAGAGTTCAATGATTCTTCACTTATTAGGCAACATTCCTCAAACACCGACCTAGGAATAACCGATGATGATGATGGCATAGTTGAAGTTGTAGTTGTTGAATTTTCCAAGTTGTGATGTCGAAGTTCCCAGTAGATAACATAGTGGCCTTGCTTACCAGTACCCTTTGTATCGGCATAACTGGTGTAGTCAACAAGGGATACATTGAACTTCGTCATGAGATGTTTCATTGCATTTTGAACTGCATTTTGAAGCTCCAATTCGCTTGTCTTCTCACAATCAACGCTCAGAATTATTTTCTTTCGGCATACGTATTGGAATATTGGAGCGGTGTTTTTGAAACCAACGACCCTTAACACGTCTCCAACCCCATACCGATAAAGTCCTGCACGCGCACACACATGTATATATATCACAAAATTGGTTAAAAAGATTAAAATCAATAATTCATGGGTGAAAAAGATATTTAGATTTTGATACTGTTTAAATGGACAAAAATATAAAAATAGCCAGGATGTAACCAGTTTCATCCTACCCATTTTCAAATTCTTTTTCTTATTTTTAATTTACATCAGGATGCATTCAGTTTCATCCTCGCTATTTTTTAAGTTTAAGTTTTTGTGTCCATTTCACCCATAATAAATTTTACTCGTCCATTTGAACCATGTTTTAAATTTTTTTGGACAAATGACCCATTTTCCGTATTCATATTCATTCAACTCTTCATGCTATAATTTAACAACCATTCCAAGCTCTTCTCTTCTCTTCGCTAATTATAATAGAAATTTTCGACATGGTGAAATGGAATATAAGTAGAATTTCGAAATATATTCCAGTATAAAAATTTTCAACAAAAAAAAGAGAAGAAGAAAGTTACCAGTATAAGTGGTGAGAAAAAGTTCGTATTCATATCCGAGCTTAACGTCAGCTAAGTCCACTAGTTCTTGCACATCATGTTGCTCCTGCTGGCTGTTCTTCTTCTGTTGAGGCTTATCAAGTATTGGCAAGAACTCGAAATAGGCCATGGTTGGGATAATGGTATAGGTAATTTCATTTGGTTTACAGAGAGGGTTAAGATTTATACCTAAGAAGCATTCTGAACATGCGTACCTAGCACCAACAAATGGGAGTCCATTACTGTAAAAGTCGACGGAAGGAATATGCTGAGACATAGACCCTGATACGATAGAATCAATGTACTTGGCATTAGGCCATAGCCTAGCTATAATACCTTTCCATGATTCATCTCTCTTACATTCAAGCTCGATGAAATCAGCAAGTTCCGGATCGGGTTTTACTAGTATTTTTTGGACTGCTTCGCGGACTGATGCATCCTTGATAATTTGGGCATTAATAGTTCCCGTGCGGATGTCATTACAGAGTAGAGACCAGTGTTTTTGAATGAAAAGTATAATCCTAATTAGACCGTTAACAAAAACCGATCCAACTCGGACAACTTGTTTACTTTGATAGAGTCCACAAAGACACTGAGAATACGTACTTTGGTAATAATCCTTGCAAAAAATGGTTTCATCTGGACTAGTATAATCTTCGAATGGATCGTAAGGTCTGTTCTTGAATGGTGAACTCTCATAGTAAACCGTTAAAGCTGAACACAATGGTAGTCCTCCAGGTGTATAAGCTCTCTCCTTGGTGAACATAAAAAACATAGCTTTTCCTTTGTCCATACCAGGTATGTATTTGTTCACCACTGGCATTACAAGATTTCTAGTAAACCATATCCGCTCCATCTCTTCTTCTATACATGGAAATATTTTCCTTTCGCCACCTGAAGTTCCAGAGCTGAAAAAAAAAACAACAACAACCAGTGGTCAAAGACCCAAACGGAAAACAGGCAAATTTTTAGAACAAGGTATGAAAAAACTAAGAACAATAGAGGCTTAGAACTGACCTGACCGAGAAACCTTTGATAGGACGGCCACACAGGATCGGTGAAGTATCACCATTAGCAATTCGTTCTACAAAGGGTTTGATATCTTCGTAGGTGGCAACCGGAATGACATTCTTGTAGGTTTCACGATCTGTACGACCATTTAAACCGTGACGCTGTAAGTACTCGACATGTGAACTAATAGATAGAATTTCAGAGAGTACTTGTTTCTGAACTGTGTCTGTGTTTGTTGTAACCTCTTCGATGAATTCAAGTGCCTTGTTGTGCTTAGTAACAGTAATATCGCTGCTAACAATATTCATACTGTCGTTAGTTTTGTTTCCGGTGACGAAATTGTTGCAAACCGGATATGTAGTTTCCTGATGACAGGTTTTTATGTAGCTTGATTTTGATGTTGATGAAAATTAGTAGTAAGAGCTCATCTCTATATAATACTCCGCCTGAATTTGGAAGCAGCAGAATACTATATAGTATATAAGTATTAGTTGGTAGCAGGTGGTGATTATAATAGTAAAATCATTAAATCCAGAAACAACCACATGATTCAATCTTAATTCGACTGTAATCCATTAAGAAACAACCACATGATGATGGTAGAATAAATCGACGTCAAAGTCCCATTTGATCATAAATGTTCAACACAAAGTAGCTTAATATAAAATCCACCATCATCTCGATCCGAAAGTCCGGTGACTCAAATCTTAACTCGTGACACCTCGTGACTCAAAGTTCTTGACCTTATTTGTTTTCGTGCATTTGTTTTTCTAATCTCACTTCCCCAAGAGTTTCTATAGAAAACTCTCCCTGCCACACATAAACTAGTGGGACCCAAAGCCCCACTCCCTTATAATTATATGGTGTGGGCTCACAGGGATTGTGTGTATCAAGAGAATTTTTCGGTGGATGTATCCTCTCCCTTTCTAATCCCACAAAAATCATTCGAAAAAAATACTCGCTCCGTCCCCAATATATAGGCGGAGTAGTGGGTTTCTCTTAAAATAAAAAAAACTTTGATTTCCTACATATTCATCTTTTTTTCCTGTCCTACCCTATGTACAATTTTCAACATTAGAGACATTAACTTAATTATGGTGATAATTACCTATAATAAATAAGGGTAATTTATGGAAAAACCCGTCTCGGAATTGAAAATCTGCCTATCTAATATTACTACAAATTTTTAAAACTCCGCCTATTTAGGGAGTACCAGAGAACCTCCCTCTTATAGATTCTCTGCAATAATATTATCTCACTAGGTAAGTTGTCTTTATCGCGGATGGTGGTTTTTACCCACTAATTAGTTATATTTACCATGGATGGTTATTTTTACCACAATTAGTTACACAAAATTGGTCAATTAACTCTAAGACAACAATATTTATGGTGAAGAAGACATGTAAAGTTTGATAATGTTTTTTAAATGGATGGAAAATGAAAAGATACTTTTCTATTAACTATTTTGGGTTATCTAACCAGAAAAATAAAAATAATTTGTTTACCTAAAATATCCCTTAAATTAAGTTTTATAAGCAAAGAGATTTTAAATTTGTGATGCGTCATTTTCATGGTTGGGTTCTTCTTTTACCTTTACATGGTCAACAACGTATTGAGATACAGACAAATTCACATCACAAATTTTCATGCTTGATGCTTCAGTGGTGAAGTCAAAGTACGAACAACAATTGACATCCACGGTGAACTCTGCAGTCTTCAATCTGGAATTTCGAGACTGCAAAAGCAGGATACTATAGACTATTGAATAATATGTAAGCTTTGGCGTCGAACTTTCGCAAGAAACCAAGAATGGGAACAGGTCCCATTTTAATATATGAAAGAAACCGAGAATGAATATTTGTACTAGAGTTATTCTACCTAGTTTGATTGGGGGCCAAAACTTTTAATTGGGGCCTTACACTAGTGGACAAAAAAGGTCACCCAATCCTAATTTGGATTACCCCTTAAAAAAATATTTTCTAAATGGCTAAAATGCCATAAGTGATTAATATTAATTTTAAATAATTAATGATAATCTTACTTAATTTGAGTTTGACTTTTTTTTTCAAATTTTTTGGGCCGACCGAGCGAAGCGAGGGAGGTCCTTTATATGGCCACTTTTTTGTAAAATCTAAGTGATCAATTACCACAAAAAGATTGGAAATGGTTAGGGCCGAAAAATCTAAGTGATCATAGTCATTATGCAAACCACCACAAAGGATGCATAACACATCATGCAACCATATTTTGATTTATGGATCGACTAATTTTCCGTTTCAGAAAAAGTGATACTTTCATATCCCATTTCAGGAAAAGTGATACTTTCACTCCGTTTCGGGAAAAGTGATACTTTCGCCCCGTTTTGGAAAAAGTGATACTTTCGCCCCGTTTCATAAAAAGTGATCATATCCCGTTTCAGAAAAAGTGATACTTTCACTCCGTTTCGGGAAAAGTGATACTTTCGCCCCGTTTCGGAAAAGTGATACTTTGTCCCGTTTCAGAAAAAGTATCACTTTTCATGAAACGGGGCGAAAGTATCACTTTTTCCGAAACGGGGAGAAAGTATCACTTTTTCTGAAACAGGGTGAAAGTATCACTTTTTCTGAAACGGGGTGAAAGTATCACTTTTTCTGAAACGGGACGAAAGTAATCGTAGACAAACCCCATCTTCAGATTCTTCTTCGGTCGGCCTTTCCACCGTGGCAACGGTCGTACTAGTTACTATAACAAAAAATGTCGTACTAGTTACTCATAATGGTTAGGGCCGAAAAACCAAAAATGTCTCTCTCTTTTAGTCCAATTACTATAACACCTTATGTATCCTATCTTTTCAGGGGGTATAATTGGCAACCAAACTTTAATATTACATATCTAAAAATCCGTGCCTTGGAATTTTACAAATTTTATCTCGTTGGAAAGGTTATAAAAAACTCTACGCAATGAGTACAAACAACAATATTAAATTTAAAGTTTTTGCGAAAAATTCGGAGGTATTTATCATTTTAGACACAATTTTAGAAAATTAAATGTATATCCATTATGCAAACCACCACAAAGGATACATAATACTTTATGAATGCTATTATTGGGGCGTCACACTTCATTAGAGAGGCTTCACTTGGATTCTTAGTGTCCAAAAAAGAGGCTATGGGATATCCTAACACATAAACAAAATGTCTAGATTACCCTTGAACCAAAATAAAAATTTAAAAACATAATTTTTTCTATTCTAATTCACAAAAAAAACTGCTCCTCTTCCTTCTAGGTAATTTCAATTCAATTCAACTTCAATTCACTTCATCGTTGCGATTACGTCTAGGTTCGCTAACCGTAAATTCGGTTTTTGAAGAACTTACGTCCAGGTTTGGATGAATTCAAACCGTAGAATTAGCTTGCATGTTGGTTTACGTCCGGGTTTCTCTTCATTCCAACCGTAGAAATTGAAATCACGTCCAGGTTCCTTATAATTCCAAGAAAATGAATTTACGTCCAGGCTTATCTTATAGGCTAACCTAGACGTAATTCTTCCTGGATGTTTTAGAAGAAGCTTCAAATTGGATTACGTCTAGGTTCGTGATGTAATTTTTCCAGACGTAATTGCCTACGTTTAGGTTCGCGAAGTAAACTTTCCAGACGTAATCTTCTACGTCTAGGTTAGTGAATTTTTTTTCCAAATGTATTCTCCCATGTCTGGGTTTTCGAAGTGTTTGGTATGACATATTACCAACCGTAATTCAATTTTGTCCTATTGGAAACCAGTTACGGTTTGGAGTTCTTCCAAAACCTAGACGTAAACCTAAATTACGGTTGGCAACGAAGCTAAACCCAACCGTAATTTTCCATGAAAGTCTCAAAATCTCAAACTTTTTGCGTACTTAAGCTAGTTTTGAGCGAAATTGAACCCATGGGAGATAGTTTAGAGGTGTACCTGTTGATTTTCAACCATTGGTTCTTCACTTCGTTGATTTATTTCTTCAATTGGTTGAGATTCATCATCACTTTATGTTAAACCCTCTCTACCATCTAATAAATCATCCATCTCTTAGTCTCCAACATGAGGAATGTAAAACTTGTTTTCTCTATCATACAAAAAATTCACCCACCTCGAATTGATAACTTGTTTCATCCATTTTTGTTGAGTGAATCAAAAAATCTAGGTTTTGAAAGAAATCTTCAATTTTTTTTCTTTTTCCTCTTCTCTCTAGTTTTTTTTCCCACAAAAACTTTGTCCCAGAATTCACAAATATATAACAAAATTCATCTTCTTAATTTAATTAGATAATATTAAATTAACTTAAAATTAACTACATAAAGGTTGTTTGGTCATTACAATATTATTTAAGATAACGGGTTTTTGATATTACTTATGGGTGACCCGTTTTTTTCCTATTAGGTGACGCCCCTCTAATGGAATGTAACGCCCCAATAATAGCCTTCTACTTTATGTAGCAAAATTTTGTGTATGCATCAACTAAATTTCCGTTGCAATTAATAAACCGATGTACTCCCTCCGTTTCAAGAAAAATGATACTTTCATTTTAGGCACAATTCTCGAAAATTGAATGCATAGCCATTATACAAACCACCACAAAGGATGCATAACACATCATGCAACCATATTTTGATTTATGGATCGACTAATTTTCCGTTTCAGAAAAAGTGATACTTTCATATCCCGTTTCAGGAAAAGTGATACTTTTGCCCCGTTTCGGAAAAAGTGATACTTTCGCCCCGTTTCGGGAAAAGTGATACTTTCGCTCCGTTTCGGGAAAATGATACTTTCGTCCCGTTTCAGAAAAAGTATCACTTTTTCTGAAACGGGACAAAAGTAATCGTAGACAAACCCCATCTTCAGATTCTTCTTCGGTCGGCGTTTCCACCGTGGCAACGGTCGTACTAGTCAATAATCCTGATTAGTGGGGGCTAGATTAGGAATTAAAAAAATAATTGGGCCGACCGAGCGAAGCGAGGGAGGTCCTTTATATGGCCACTTTTTTGTAAAATCTAAGTGATCAATTACCACAAAAAGATTGGAAATGGTTAGGGCCGAAAAAGCAAAAATATCCCTCCCTTTTAGTCCAATTACTATAACTCCTTGTGTATCCTATCTTTTCAGGGGTATAATTGGCAACCAAACTTTAATATAACATATATAAAAATCCGTGCCTTGGAATTTTACAAATTTTATCTCGTTGGAAAGGTTATAAAAAACTCTACGCAACGAGTACAAACAACAATATTAAATTTAAAGTTTTTGCGAAAAATTGGGAGGTATTTATCATTTTAGTCACAATTTTAGAAAATTAATTATATATCCATTATGCAAACCACCACAAATGATACATAATACTTTATGTAGCAAAATTTTGGTTTATGCATCAACTAATTTTCCGTTGTAATTAATAAAACGATGTACTCCCTCCGTTACAAGAAAAATGATACTTTCATTTTAGGCACAATTCTCGAAAATTGAATGCATAGTCATTATGCAAACCACCACAAAGGATGCATAACACATCATGCAACCATATTTTGATTTATGGATCGACTAATTTTCCGTTTCAGAAAAAGTGATACTTTCATATCCCGTTTCAGAAAAAGTGATACTTTCACTCCGTTTCGGGAAAAGTGATATTTTCGCCCCGTTTCGGAAAAGTGATACTTTCGTCCCGTTTCAGAAAAAGTATCACTTTTTATGAAACGGGGCGAAAGTATCACTTTTTCCGAAATGGGGCGAAAGTATCACTTTTTCTGAAACGGAGTGAAAGTATCACTTTTTCTAAAACGGGGTGAAAGTATCACTTTTTTCTGAAACGGGACGAAAGTAATCGTAGACAAACCCCATCTTCAGATTCTTCTTCGGTCGGCCTTTCCACCGTGGCAACGGTCGTACTAGTTATTTATCCATGTGTATGAAAAATCGTTGAGATCATGGATAATTTTTTTTTTTGCCCAGATCCGTATAAAAAATCGTCATGGTATTGAAGTGGTTCATTGACGACTCTAAACAGTTGTTAATGTTTAGGCTGTTTCAGTGACGATTCTGAACAGTCGTTACATTTTATAAAAGAGTCGTTATTAGACTGTTATAAACAGTCGTTAATGTTTCGACCGTTTTAGTGACGACTCTAAACAGTCGTTATTTCTTATAAAAGAGTCGTTATCTTCTTCGAAGAGTCATTAATGGAAGAAATGTACGACAGTTTGGAGTCGTCATATAAAGATCAATTCGTTGACGACCCTTTGGAAGGGTCGTTATTGTTTTTATTATGTATATGACGACCCATAAAGTCATTATTGTCTTTGAAGGGTCGTTATTTGGAAAAAAATAAATAATAATAATAAAATAGTCAAAGGTAAAACAGTATTTTCATAATCCAATGAATACGCCCCTGAAAATTTTAGGGTACAAATAAAATGTCATGGCCCCCAATTGGATTTTATGGCCCCCAGTCAAACTAGGTTATTCTATTGTCCACCTTCTAGGAACACAAATCATGTTTTTTCTTTCCACAGTTCAAGTCAATTAATTTCATGCCATACAAAGGTTAACCGCACATTGCATACCAATACTCCTACAACTTTCTACTTAATTTAATCAACTAATTTCACGCCATACAAAGGTTAACCGCACATTGCATCATACTAATCCTATTACTTTGTCTAATTTAATCAACTGTTAGAAGTTGGCAGAAACTAAATAAATACGTTGGATTTCTCCGACCAAGCATCGTAAATGTTGATACATGAAAAAAAGCTAGGGATCCTAAAAGGAGGATAAATCCACCATAAGACATGGGGACTAAATAAGCTAGGGATCCTAAAAGAAGGATAAATCCACCATAAGACATGGGGACTAAAGTCCAAGTCCCGTTTGGACGAATCCATAAAGTAGGGAGACTTGGGGACTAAATCCCAAGTCCAAAGGAATGAATTCATAGAGTATTTGAGGAATTAATAGAGAAGAAGAAGGTCAAATTAAGAGGAATGGAAATTAGTATAAATAAGGAAGCTACTATGACATGTGGCATGATGTCATGGGAAGAAGGATTTTGGGAAAAACCTATACAAGGAAGGACATATTACAATGGAAAGTAAGCTCTCTCTCATGCTATTCTAGGAAAACGTATTATCATTGTGTGACCAGGACTTGTAGGATGAATCTCATATTCATCCCTTAACATTTGGCGACCACACTTGGAGGCTCGTCTCTGGTCCACTATGACACACCAAGAAGGCACTAGCACAGGCGCGCTGGGGAAGCAGCCAGTCGATCAGCCGCTCAACCTTGAAGGCAAGAGAGTATGAATAGTAACAAGCCTAATTACATAAGGAAGTAGAGTGGAGGCGCTATAAGAGAATCACAAGCAACAGGCAGCCGGAGACATATAACCCGCGTGACCTTCTCTATAGGAATTACAAAAAGAATTGGAGGACCATATACTAGGAAAGAGCAAGAATTAATGAAGTTACTGAAGGAGGCTAAAGCCGAACGAAATGGCAAAGGATCTGAGTGATGGAGTGGAAGCACTCACAGTCATGTCACAAGAGGCGATAGCAAAGTATCTGGAAACAAACTATCGAGTAGTAAAACATGACAACTACGATTTCATGAACAATCTATATTCTTCCGAAGTCGTGGGGTATCAACACCCTGAAGACTATAACTCACTAAA
Organism: Papaver armeniacum; assembly: GCA_023531295.1. Taxonomy (NCBI): domain Eukaryota; kingdom Viridiplantae; phylum Streptophyta; class Magnoliopsida; order Ranunculales; family Papaveraceae; genus Papaver; species Papaver armeniacum. The sequence goes on from JAJJWW010000381.1 coordinate 1,293,198, forward strand.
GTTCAAAATATACAACAGGCAAGGGAATGCGCGAGAACGCCTTATCCGATTCCTGTCGACCATGAACGATCGAGCAACCGTCGGGAAGCTATGTTTAAAGGAATTCTCAAAGTCGCTAACAAACACAATATTCACCTGGTAAGATAACCTGAAGCAAGGAAGTGTAGACTCATGGTCGACCATGTGCACCCTTTTTCTCAGAAATTCTATTCTGCCAAAAGGAAAATCACATCAATAGACCTGAGCAGATGCAGCCAGCGGATAGGAGAAGAAATAGGAAAATACATCACTAGGTTCCGTCATTATGCATTAGAATGTCATGAGGACATTAAGGAAGACACGTTGGTAGACATCTTCATACGAGGGATGACACCCGCCTTCAAAAGAATCCTAGTTAATTTCCTCTTTCATACTTTTTTCGAGTTAGAGGAAGCAGCAGCAAGGATCGCTGATTGTGTAGACGAGTCCAACACAGACTATACTTGGCGGCATTCAATCAACACCGTATCAACGACCCCACGCAATACTAGCGCAAACAATGGTCAAGAAGGATGGAACGCGCAACCAAGTTAGTCTTAAAATCGGGAAGGCAAGCGAGACTTCGTTAAATCGCCGCCCTTACCATGTAGTCGATAACAAATCGTAGGGTTGCTGGAGCAATGTAACAAATAAGGAAATCCAATTGCCTTTAACATAAGAGAAACCCAGCGCGGTTGATCATAATGCCACTACCACCGCCTGATATAACATCTGACAGCCGAGTGTTTCAACCTACGATGGATTTTCCATAGAAAACACGCGGATAGAGATATCGAATTGAATAACCAAGGAATTAGTGGACCGGAACAAAACCATGTTATGATGCTCTCACATGACCCAAGCAGAGATACATGATGAGGAAGCGAAAACTCCCTCAGAGGAAACAAACCAAGAATTATCTATATTGCCTTACGCAACACTCGACGATAACGACTTCAGAGAGATCAACATATGGGAGGGGCGCGAGCCTCGTCCGAGGAACGATCACCCGAAGATCTCACCATGGACCGAATGGAAGAATCAATATCGGAACTCAGGAAGAAAAGCGCCTCATCAAGATCAATCAGAGTTTGATCAAGGAAGAGAGGGGAGCACTGATCCAGCTACTCGGAGAATACAAAGACGTTTTCGCATTTAAATATGATGAAATGCCAGGGCTCGACAGCAGTCTCGTCGCCCATAATCTCATTGTCTCGCCAGAGCTTAAACCAATAAAACAGAGGAGTCGCGAGTTCCCAAGAACGAAAGCTCTCGCAATTAAGGAAGAAGTGGAGCGCTTATTGGAAGCCAAATTCATTAAACCTATTCAACACCCAACATGTCTCGCAAACATCGTCCCCTAACGAAGAAAAATGGGAAAATCATATCCTGCGTAGATTACCGAGATCTCAACCGAGCATGTCCTAAAGATGACTTCCCGCTGCCTAACATCGACATGACAATGGACGCGACCGGAGGAATAAAATATTTTCTTTTATGAACTATTTTAGTGGATATAATCAGATAAGGGTGGCAGCACTGGACGCGATGAAGACCGTTTTCCAGACCCTTAACATTGACCGACATGGGTCATGTTACCGGGGTACCTTTTTTTTTACAAGGGTCATGTTCCACGGCAGAACCCTTAACATTTACCAACATCATCTATGCCAAACCCTAATTCTCATGCTACCGCGCCAAGGCATGCCAACCATGCCAGCCGCACCACTGTGCCAATGGCAAATCATGCCAGCCTCATCTCTGCGCCAAGGCATGCCAACCATGCTGGCCGCACCATGCGCCAAGGCATGCTAACCATGCCAGCCGCTTTTACCGCGCCAAGGCATGCCAACCATGTTAGCCGCACCATGTGCCGATGGCATGCCAAACCATTGGCCCCACCATGCCAAGACGTCCTTGCCAAACTCTTGGCCTCACCATGCCAAGCCAACCGCACCTTACCTTGGCCCCACCATGCCAAGCCAACCACACCTTGACTTGGCCCCACCATGTTAAGCCGTCCGTGCCAAACCCTTTGCCCCAACCATGCTAGCCGCACCATGCGTCAATGGCATGCCAAACCCTTGGCCCCACCATGCCAAGCCGTTCATGCAAAACCCTTGGCCCAACCATGCCAAGCCAACCACACCTTGCCTTGGAACCACCATGCCAAGCCGTCAGTGCCAACCCTTGGACCCACTATGCCAAGCCATCCGCACCATTTTTCCTTGGCTCCACCATGCTTCCCTTCCCCATGCGGCTACCAAAACGAAAGCGTGCGACAATCAACGGACACCCTTCCATCCTAAATGCAAATCCTAGCCGTCCAAGGTCACCAAACAATGCATGGTAACCTTTGGCCCAAAACCCTAGTTTTGGCCATGCCAAACCGCGCCAAGGCATACTATACTGCATGTGCCAATGGCATGCCAACCACCTTTCCGCGCCACACCATGTCGGCCTTCCCCATGCGGCTACCAAAACGAAGGCGTGCGACGATCAACGACCACCCTTCCATCCTAGATGCAAATCCTAGCCGTCCAAGGTCGTCAAACAACGCATGGTAACCTTTGGACCAAAACCCTAGTTTTGGCCACGCCAAACCGCGCCAAGGCATACCATACCGCATGTGCCAATGGCATGCCTTGCCGCGCCACACCATGCCGTCCTTCCCCATGCGGCTACCAAAACGAAGGTGTGCGACGATCAACGGCCACTTTTCCATCCTAGATGCAAATCCTAGCCATCCAAGGTCGCCAAACAACGCATGGTAACATTTGGCCCAAAATCCTAGTTTTGGCCACGCCAAACCGCGCCAAGGCATACCATACCACATGTTCCAATGGCATGCCAACCACCTAGCCACGCCACACCATACCGTCCTTCCCTATGCGACTACCAAAACAAAGGCCTGCAACAATCAACGACCACTTTTTCATCTAAGATGCAGATCTTAGCCGTCCAAGGTTACCAGCCAACGCATGGCAAACTTTGGCCCTAGTTTAGTCGCGCCTAAACAAAGCCAAAACCCTAACTTTTGGCCGCGCCTAAACTAAGCCATATTAAAGCCATACTGATCATGCTTTCATGCCACTCGCCACCAAACGAAGGGTTGCATTAATCAACGGCTATCTTTCCTCTTAAGATGCAAAATCTCGACCGTCGAAGGTAACCATTGAGCTGGCAAGTCTCCCAAGCTCGACTCGCCAGACAACAACAACGTGCTACATGTTTTCCACGAAAACACTCGAGACATCAACGCATGTCACAAACTGGGGGGATGCTCATTAGGTATTGGTTTGGCAGTTTACTGCGTGCGGCGTACACTACGCCCGTTATAGGAAAGTTTCATAAGGATGAGGCGGTTAGTAAATACAGGGAGTAATGGTGAAACGCTTTCTTTTATGGAAAATCAATTCCAGGCGTTACCGGTTACCACCTCCTCCCATTTACTCACCCGTTTTCCATTTCTTAATGAGACCAGAGTACGTTTCACTTCGACTTGTATAAATAGACATTACCTATTTCCACGGAACGACAAGTTCAGGTCAGGAGCATACATCACTCAAAAAACATTTGCTAGCTCTCCATCTGTGATCTTCCCACTTTCTGATACAAGTCGAAAAACAACTACTCTTCCAGAATCAACTATTCTGGTCTCAACACTTTCTTCGCTTCCCTCCCCAAAACCAACCCTTCTCCTTCACTTTGTGACCGAAGCAAGTCTGGAACGGCCATTTCTTGGTTTAGGCCGGATTTGTACAGATTGATCTCTCGAATCTAAAGTCCTCCCTTGCTATACATTGTTTAGGGTTTAAATTCGTTTCTCACCCACACACCCGAAATTACCATAATCAGCAGAAACAGTTTTCACCCTCAAACAGAAACACACTTTGATTTCTTTTTTAATCAACATTAACTTTGATTAAATTTTTACCAAACGTCTAACTGCTTTTTTCTCACAGCACAACACAACAACGCACAACAGAGAAGTGCTTTTACAAAGAACGCGAAAATTGGGGGATAAAAAAAGGAATTGGGGGATATAAGAAAAGGACAAAAACTGGATCCAGATATCAATTCGGGGTCACCCTTATCTAAGTATTTTTTAAATCCTAATCTACCCCTCACTAATCAGGTTTAGTGGTTAATAATAATTAGTAAAAATCTTAAGAATTTGTTAAATGATTAGTGTGTATTTGTATTTGGGTGAATGAGATGAGAGTAGAAAGATGGAAAAAATTTTTGAGAGGGAACTTTTTTTTGGTGAAAGTGGAGGATGATTGTGAAGAGAGAATTGCTGCTAAGATGTTGAAAATTTGATTTTTTTTTCTTTGAATCCACCATTGTTGCAGCTGAAATAGCTCGGTGCCGTCATTGTATTCAACCTAAAAAACCATGCCGGCATTTGTTGGAAATTTTCATAAATGTTTGCCACTATCCGGGGGCGTAGTAAGTTAATTCTCGACTATGCCGGTACCTATGCCGGCATAGTATGTTGCTTAAATTTCTACGCCGTCACATGATGAAAAGTATCCTGGAAACTTCATTTTTTTTTCACTTGACTACCGGCATTGATAGAAGAACCATCGAGCATGCCGGCACTTAGTTACGGCATTGAATGTTAGTTACCAAGCACGCCAGCACCATTTTCCGGCATGATTCTTCACCAATTCTGGCATGGTCTTCATCACTTCCGGCGATGTAAAAAAATATTCCGTTTTGAATTTTTTTCTTGTTTTAATAAGTCCACTTCCGGCACAATTAGTTAATTCTCGAGCATGCCGGCACCAGTTTCCGGCATGGTATGTTGCTTTAATTTTTATGCCGACACATGATGTAAAGTATCCAGAAAGTTGATTTTTTTTTGCACTTGACTACCGGCATTGATAGATTTCTATTGAGCATGCCGGTACTTAGTTACGGCATTGAATGTTAGCTACCAAGCATGTCGGCACCAGTTTCCGGCATGGTCTTCATCACTTGCAGCATGATCTTCATCACTTCCGAATTAAAAATAATAATAATTCGTTTCCAAAGTGAGGAGCCGGCAGAGAAGGAGAAGAGAATTTGAAAGAGAGTGGGGAGAGTTTAGAATGTGAAAGGGAATGGGGAATATTTGGGTTTCAAAGCTTTAACCCTGAAAGAGATTAATAAGAAGTGGAGATGGAACTGGGGGATATGATTTTGTTTTTTTATTTTAAGTTTTTTGATTTTTATTTTGAAGGGAGGATATTTTAGTATTTTTGCACCCCAAAACCACCCCTTAGCAGACACCATGGATTGGGAGAAGTAGTCAATATCCCCCAATTCCTTTTTATATCCCCTAATTTCGCGTTCTTTACAAAAGCCGCAGCAATACCAAACTAAGCCATAACCTCGTAGTTAAGGATTTATATAAAAAATCCACATAGGATTTTTAGCACCCACTGTTGGAGATGCTCTAATATTTTTAATTATACCTTCTCAAATACTACCAAGTTAATAAATAAATTTATCATCAAAAAAGATTATTTATTTGTGTAAGCATTTTTTAACCGATACCGGATATTATCATATAGGATAATGCCAATTTGTGTATCCGTTCCATTAAGTAAAAATATCCGGTACCAATTACCCGAAATTTCGGGTATTATCTTAAAAATTCGGATGGATTGGACGAATATCAAATAGTATTTGGTTACCAATTTATCATCGCCAGGCCTACATGTTACCCGCCAATTTTCATCTTCACCTAACAGTAACGATCTCTTATACCTAACAGTAACGGTCTCTTATAATAAAAAAATTTGACTGTAGCATGTCATGTGCCTCTCATTTACTTTAAAATATTAATTCTATTTAGTTATTAATCATCTGCAGGGTTGCACGGATGCTCCATTTTTGAGCAGTGTCCGCGTTCGACTCGCGTCGGACATGGGATGCCGACACGATGCGTGTCCGACGTACTAATTTGCGCGTCTTGCGCGCGTCTGGTTTGGACGCTCCAATAACTCGGATTTGGCCTTTTTTTTTTTCTCATTTTCAGTTAAACTTTTTCCTTTATTTTTACTAGGGGTGTCAATGAGTCCGGGTCCTTGCGGGTATCATACTACCCAGAACCAGACCCTATTATTTTGCTCGGTTCCGGTTCTAAAATTATTAGGCCCAGAACCGGATAAATAGGGTCTAATAATTTTTTGACAGCCCTAATTTTTACTATTACTAACTAAATGAAGAAAGACAAACATTTAGATCAACCATTTAGGTCTTTATTAGGGTTTTGTTATTGGAAAATGACATCACATATACCCTTAGTTGGGCATGTGTTAATCTAAGAATGCATTTTGATTGTGCCATATGTTCAATAGTGATTGATTGTTTGACTTTCGGCGTGTATAAACAAACGATATCTTCTTTTCTTTTAAAATTTATACACATGTAGGTTGTAGCATCATTTTCTAATTTTTAGAATCGAAACACCTGACTTTATTGTATAAATACATGATTGTATATATATGTGTGTGTGTCCGCGTCCTAGTTTTTTGAGAATTTTATAGTGTCCGCGTTCGCGTCGTGTTGTGTCCGTCTCTGGGCAACCCAGATCATATGTGTGAATCTACAAAATGATATCCGACCCGATTTTTTCATTAAAAGAAAAAAAAAAGTCAATCTGATCCTTTAACACGAAACCTAGAGCTGGCAGATAATTAAAAATTGTAATGTCAGAAATGGGTGGATCATCAATTTAAAGTGCATTAATAAAACAAAGAGAAATAAAATAACATAAACAATGATATAGCGCAAACAGATGAAATTTCGGATACGGAAGATCCTGGCCATCAGATGCGTCAACTAAGAATTTTGGCCGTCGGATCTTTATGGTGTGCGAACAATGGTTCATGCCCTTCCGAGTTGGGAGCTGTTATACACGGCAATAATGATAGATTTTTTCCCACATTTGATTGGGCAAGAACTTTTAATTAGGGGCCATACTTTTTATTTGCACCCAATTTTTTGAGGGTCGTATTAATCCGATATTGAAAAGACTGTTTTACCCTTTACTAAATACAAATCTTAAAAATCAGTTAATACTAATTAGAAATCATAATTAGGCCCCCAATTCATCTACCCTAAACTAAACCAAAAGAGAAAATTAATTTCTCTTTTTTCTTTTCATCTTCCTCTCCTCCCCTTTCTCTTCTCCACCACCACCATTAACTACTCACCTCGATTTTTATTTTCTTCAACCGATTCATCGTTTAATCGTCGATGTTAGAAGAGAATCGACGATTAACTTCTTCTACAAACATGGCTCGTAAAAAGCAGACCGCTCGAAAAGCACTTCAAATCCCTAATCTCGTCGACACCGTCAAAGGAAAGGTCGTTGATGGAAAAACTCCCAAACCCAAAAAAACGAAACCCAAGGAAAAAATGGCTCCAATTAGAAGGTATGTGAACTTAAACCCACCTTGTATTCGATTTTTTGTTGTGTTTTGATTGTGAAATTGAGTCTGGTAACTGAAATTTTGCGGTTTCAGTTAAAGGGTTGTTACTATCGAAATGGAACTCCTAACGACTTTTCATTTGCATGTGTATTATATGAAAAATCGTTAGTTTATTAGGTTGAAGATGACGACCCTAATTCTGCTCCTTCTATAAATTTTGCCTTAGAATAGAGTCGTTAATGTTTTAGGTTGCAGATGACGACTCTGTTTTGCCGACTCTTTTTTATTTATTAACGACTCTAGATGGAACTCGAACAGTCTTCTGTTCCAAAAAATGTTAGTGTCGTCATCTCAGGTCCCATAAAGTCGTCACTTAGCTATATGCCCTAGAGTCGTCAACCCAAATCGTAGAATCGTTATTGCCTTTTTGACGACCCTTTGTTATTTGGAAGGGTCGTCATCATATAACTTTGAGTCGTCACATGATTTACAAGGGTCGTTTGTTTTGTAGATCATTTGAGTGACGACTCTTGAACTGATAACCATAAAGTTGATGTCTTATTGGGTTTTTTTTGTTTTTTTGTTTTGAATATAGTACCAACAAAACCAAAGACAAGGTTCCAATGACGATAACTCCTCCTTCCAAAGATCCCCGCCACGATAAATACTTACTTATACAGAGAGGAATTGAAACGGAAATCGTTCAAGGAGGACAGTCACGCAGATAAGGGAAAGGTACGCTTATTTATACAATGAATGCGTATTGCTGAGAGAGGAATTGAAAGCTCGGGCTGACGCTATGCCCAACGAACCTCGAATGAGTAGAGTAAGTTTGTGAATCAATAAGCCTTTCATCAAAAATTATTTATTTGGTTATCATTATTCAACAACGCTAACTTATTTAAAATTGTATTTCCAGTATACTTTGGGTCGGAGCCAATACGAATTAAAGTACGGCCATGAGTTTTTGCACGAGGATTGCTACACTCTCTTGGAGGAAGTTGAATGGCAATTCGCCCAATATAATTAAACTCATATAGATTTTCTAGCGCAATGTATTGAACAATTTTATGTGTTTTCCTTCTATTTTATTTCAACTACATGTATGTTTTTTCGGATTCAATAAAATGCATGACTTCAAATATTGGTTCAATAACTATAGTTCATAAAGGGTCGTCATGTTTGTAAAAACACAAGTGACGACTCTAAAGATTGTTTGAAATTGTTGGCATGAGTCGTCATTTTTGAAGAAAGACATATTAACGACTCTAAAGGTCACTTAACACAGAGACTCTTTGACGGTAGAGTCGTCAGTCAGTAAACAAAACAAATAGACGACTCTTTTGATCATCAAGAGTCGTTACTTTGTTAATATATATAATAACGATCCTTAAAGCAGTTAATTAATGTGAATTTTGAATTCACCAAATGTGGTTGAGTCGGGCAACGGTTAAAAATTCAAAAAAGTGATTGTTGGTTCCTTAATCTCTATAAATAGAGACCCATATCTCACCCCTTCTTCACCAAACCATAATTCTCAACCTTCATATTCATTCTCATTCATTTATTATCCAAGAGGAAAAAGAAGAGGAAACACCATGACTAGTACTTACACTTCGGAAGAGAATTGCGCTATTGTGAGAGCTTGGAAAACAGTCACAAACCACTTTGAAGATCTAGGAAAAGACATTGATTAAACATCGGATGCTTGGTGGAACCGTGTATTCATCGTTTTTTTGGCGTTAGACGGAAGTTGCAACTCAAGGTCTTTGAAACTCGTTAAGGAACGGTTCGAGGAGATATTCTTAGAGTGTGAAGTTTTCAAAAGAGAAATCAAGGCCGCAAGGGAAGCCATTCCCAATATGTTGGGTGCTATAAGAGTAAGTATTTAAACAAGAGGTAAAACTTATCCAAAGCTTTCAACAATACTAACTGAGTATGTTTGCATTTTCAGTTGAGGAAGGCGTATGGCTATACGAGGAGCTTCATGGGAAAAAGTTTGAGTTCCACGATTGCTACTTTATCTTGGAAGGCACTATGTATAATTACGCCATTTATGATTAAGTGTATAAGTACACCGTTATTATCTATTGTATTTCATTTCCTTCAATGTATCGCTATGAAAGATGTATGCCTTTTACGATTCAATGAAATGATTCTATGGAATCAAAAGTTATGATAATCCAGCGCAAGGGTCGTTAGTATATTAAATAAAACATCGAACGACTCTACATAAAATTTGAAATGGCGGGATAGGGTCGTCATCTTCTACGAAAACATATATGACGACTCTAAGTGTTTTATTTACTGAGAGTTATGGGTTTAGAGCCGTTTGTCTGTAAATAAAAAAATTAACGACCCTTTTTGACCTAGCTAAAAGAGTCGTCAGTGTTTATCACACCAACCTAACAATTTTTCATAACCTGGAAAAGTTGCAGGTTTAAGTCGTCATTGGTAGTTTCAATTCACTGACGACTTTGAAGAGTCGTTACTGAATCCAAACCCCGACTATAACGACTCTCACACTGACTAGTTCCATAATTACCATCAATCGACCACTTGGAGCACCATTTAGACAATTTCAAGAGTATATGAGGTTTACCTGATTGTTTTGAGGTGCGGGCGGTTCCTTCATTTTGAGCAGTAGGATCTTCATTTCCACCATTATTCATGGCTTCCTCCATTAACATCTCTTCATCAAACATCCAATCCATAGGTTATTGTTTGAACCTTCACCACTCATTTTTAAAAACCCTAGTTTTTCCTCTCAAAACTCCTCTTCTTCTTCTCAAAACAAAAAAACCCAAAACTAAAATTTCCCCAAATTTTAATCCCAAAAACCTGATTTTTATCTAAACAAAATTATCACACTAATCAACTTAATTAAATCTTAATACTAATCACTCAGGGGCATTTTAGCCATTTAGAAAAAAATTATAAGGGGTGACCCAAATTAGGATTGGGTGACCTTTTTTGTCCTCTAGTGCTTGGCCCCCAATTAAAATGTTTGGCCCCCACTCAAACTAGGATTTTTTCATCGAGAAATCTCGGGACTGAAACAAACTTGATGCGATCCAAACCCCCCTATTTTAAATCACGGCAAAACAACATACTCACAGTGGGTGGGCCCAAAGCCTGCACCCCTGTTTTCTTCGTCGGCGGGGTGCACCCACTGTGAGGGGTGGTTTTTCCCTTGTCCAAAATCTCGGTTCATAAAGAACCAAACATACGTTTCTGTTCCTGGGACAAAGAGCATGTTTTTTTTTTTTTTTTTTTTTTTTAAGGAACCTTTTTATTAATAGGATTTCAAGGTTACAATGAGTTTAAGGTCGAAAATAAGAGAATACAAAGTAACAAGAACACACCGTAAGAGTACAATATCGAGAAATCCGACAAGAGAAAAAGAAGGATTACGGGAATAAGACAAATACAAGTATGAATAAGTTCCGATTAAATCAGAAGAAGGATGATTTTTTTTGGAATTAAACTCCAACTATTTGGTTTGTTTTTCTTCTTTAGAAAGAAATGCTCCCAAAGTAGGAGTGATTTTCTCAAATGTTGTAATTAGTGATGAAGCTTCCGTCGTCAAAAAGACCACCGATGAAGATTTCGTCGCCGGATAAGTTGATGATGAAGATTCCGATGAAGAGTTCGTCGCCAGAGACAACAAAGATGGAGATTTCGTCGTTGGACAGCACCACTATTGATCTTAGAACCCAACCCAATAACCCAAAATCGTCATTAAAGCGAAGATAAACCTCAAAAGAATAGATGGAACCACCAAAACGGTGTAGATAAGTAGAAAACATAATAAAAAATTAAACTAGTCTACTAACTAACCTAAAAAGCAAATAAAAAAAAAAATTGCTCAGAAAAATCGGACTAGATCTGATAGATCTGAGCAGAGAATGATTTTTTTTTTTGGAGAAGAAGAAGGAGTTAGACAAATGAGAGAGAAGGTGTGATTCCTCAAAGTTAGAACTTTTCTCATAGTATGTGGGAAAGTATATTTTTGGTTAGCGAAAAGCAGTCTCTCATAACTGAAAATTTTGTCTTTCATTTATCATGTTCGTCGATGGGCTTACATTGAAAATAGGCCGTCAGAAATTTTTGGCGTACGAACAATTTGTCATTTTGTTTGTGCGAATAGGGACGCTTATACCCATTCATCTGAAGAAAAAAATTGTTGCTATTGGTAAGGAATGCTTATTTTTCGCAAATTACATCCTTAGGATTTTAAATATCTGTTTCTAATGTGTGATAAAGTACACGTTGCTGAACATTTAAGTATAACATAAAATTGTTATCAAAAACATTCCCTGATCATCTCAGCAAGTCTTCCCCGAGGCTTAGTCCTATGTGCTAGATATCTAGCTGCTAGATTGTCCATCCACGTTAGCATGCGCAACCTCCTAAGTCTTATGGGATGGCGAATCTAGCAGCTAGATTAGCAGTCCATGTCATCTGTGAGCACCGAACCATTCAGCGTTTTTGTGAGCGCCGAACCATTCAGCGTTTTGGTCACTTTTTGAGCGTCGAACCATTCAGCGCTTAAATCTCAGACGTTAGATTTTTGTGAGCGCCGAACCATTCAGCGTTTTGGTAACTTTTTGAGCGCCGCACTATTCAGCGTTTCAATCTCGTTGATAGTTCGACTGCGAGCAAATGCTAGGAGAGAGAAGTAGCCAGAAACAGTGTTAACTTTTTTCCCACACTTTTTTCATGATTTGCAACACTTTTTGGCCAATCTAGCAGTCCAATCTAGCCCATAGGATTTAGCCTAAATTTTATAACGGTTTAGCTAGCTTCATCTTTTGGTATGACCAATCCGTAAATTGGTGCATGTCTGCATCGCGTAGCTTGTTAGAAAATATGAATATCTGAAGAATGGAAAGCGATTAACCCATCAAGTATGGAAACAATTACTTCTTTCCTTGTAATTTTGAGCTAGATGGTATGTGTTACCATAATGTCGAAGTCACTTCGTAATTAGTTGATACGAGTGATAAAGTGTTGAACCACTAATGTTGCAACTCACTGTGGTGGACTACATACCCTTCCACGTATCTTGAAGGGATCAAGCATTGATCGCAGTTTATCAATGTCGGGACAAGTGACTAAAGCCAACTCGTGTTACAAGACCAGAGCCAAGCAAAGCTAGTCCGTATAGGACAAAAGGTCCTTCACAGTACATGCACAAGACAGTGCATAACTGAACCTTTCCATCATAATACATCAAAGTTGCATTCATACACTACACCGAAATCAGGTTTTAGAAACTAAAATTCGCAACGGCTTTTGAGCAGTTGCAAATATTTTTGCAACGGCTAATTATTAATACGAGACTGCGTCCACGCAAATTATTTGCAATGACTGAGGTAAATTACGTGTCAGTCATTCGTGTGCCAAGTAACAATTGAGTGTAGGGGTGGGACTTGGGTTGGGTCAACCCACCCAACCCATGCCCAACCCGAACATTGGGCGGGCATGGGCACTGTATTTTAAAATTTTGGCCAAGCTCGGGCACAATTTTAATAAACCCGAGTTAAACTTGGGCAAGCATGGGCACAAATATTTCTAACCCGAGCAACCCACCTAACTCGAGGAACTATAATGTAATTATATAAACTATTTTATAATTGGTAGTATCATCTATTAAGAGCAATTTTAGCCATTATCTTAAAACCTAATAATGAAAATATAAATCATATCAATCGCATTATTAATTCAATATGAAAAAAAATTATATTATTATCAATAATCATAAGTTGTTTGGAAATTTAAGCTAAATACAATAATTAAATCTTATAATTACTAAAATTTGTTATTATCACATTAATAAAAAATAAATTTTAAGACTTAAATTAAGGTCATTAGGGTTTCTATTTGTGTGTGTATATATGAGTCTACAAACTTTCCACAATTTATGTGTTGTAAAGTATTAGCATGAGTCAACCCGAGGAACCCGGAGAACCCGAGGAATATAACTTGGGCGGGACTTGGGCAGCACCTCCACGGGTTCCACGGGTTCCATGGGCAATCTGGGCAAAGGATTTCTACCTCTGGTCTGCCTCGGCCAAGCCATCTAACCTGACCAACCAACCCAAGTCCCACCCTTAATTGAGTGTGTTTGGAAATACATTTCCACCCACACCAAGATCTTTTTTTGTGATAGGAATCAACTTATTTTATACTTATACAAATTTTTATCTAATGACTTTAAATAATGTAGTCATGTATCATTAAAGTTGTATATAAATCAATTGGGAATGTTATAAATGCCCTCATATTGGTGGGCCTTGCACAAACATCCTTAAGGGGTAAAAAAAAGTCCAACACAAAATCACATTTTATTGACTTCCTGTTTTAACCGCTTCCATCTTTTATTTCTCCTTCTTTATTTGTTCGATGAAACCAACAGAAGAAATACATCACCACAGTCTCCTCTTCTGGCTTAAACCCGCCACCACCATCTCGATCGCTACCATCACTTCCTTCCAAATCGCACCACTACAACAACTGCAACATACAATATTAAGATTCATCGCCGCCGGACCGAGAACAAACAAATCTAAAAATGAGATCGATTATGTTTTTGGATCTGTATCTCCGTCGGTTCTAAATTGTTGATGGAGATCAAAGGGGATTTAGGTGATTATCTTTCTTCTCTGGTTTCATTTATGCTCGTAATTAATGGTGGTATTCTAATTAGTTGTTTGTTATTATTGTTGATGGTGGTGAGGGTGGATGATGAAATTGGTGAGGGAGATTGTGGCGGCTCTGGTTTTTTGGGTGGTGGTGGAGATTTGGTGGGACTTCCGTGGTTGGGAGATGGTGGCGATTGAAAAAAGAAATGCAAATGATGGGGGTGGTATTTATGTTGCGTGTGTAGTAGTGTTGATTGGATTTAGTTCTTGCTTTGATAGTAATTGGTGATGGAAGAGGTGAAATGGTGGGGTTCCGAAGTTGGTGAGCGTGTAAATTAGTGGGATTAGTAAAGTCGTTTGACTATGGTGGAGTTTAGAGGTGGTGCTGGTTGTGGAATTGGAGTTGGAGGGGATTTTTGTTAATGTAAATTGTTGGTAGTGGTGGACTTGGTGGTGGCGGAGATATCAGGAGGTAACGCTGGTGGAAACATAGGATTAGGTGGTGGAGAAGAGGTACTTCTGTGGTGGTGGTGGTGGAATGGGTGGAGGTTTGGTGGTGTAGGTGGTAGATGAGAGGTGGAGGGGGTGCTAGTGGCGGAATCGGGGTAGGTGGTGAGGTTGGATTATTGTAGTAATTCAAGATTTAGTGATGGAGGATGTGGTGAAGGTTTAGGAGCTATTTTTTGATACGGGATAAACTAATTGGAAGACAAACATGCTCACATCCTTATTGGTACGCTACATTTTTTTAGTTTTCCCTATGGAGTTTTTAGTATGCTAAGGTCAGTTGATCCATTCTTATTAATTTTTTGATAAATTACGTTTGTTAGATCACTGATATTACACATGTTATTTTTTTAAAATAAAATTTAACGTTTCTTTCTTACCATTCCATTGTAAGTTGTCATCACATGTGTTGTTTTTTGAATTAGCATCTGTATTCTGAACCTAAAGTGTCAATTGTAAATACAACCATACTACTCCACCAATCATTAGAGTCAACTATTTGTAGATATAACCAAATCAGGCATGCTCACTGTTAGACATATTTCAGCTGACTCGTTAAGATGGTGTATGTTTGAGTTGTACATATAATATTTTTTTGTTTGAAATAAAAGATGTTTAGGTAAAAACAAGAAGCTATCCAGAGTTGACAAATGATGCCATGATCTCTGTGTGTATTTATATGTTCTCACTGGTGCTGACTTTTTATTTTTGGGTATATTAAAAAGGTGACGAGGTATCTTATCTTGCCTTGACAACTCACTTATGATTTTTTATCGTCTTTTTTAGCTAATGGTGCTTCCGACTGATGATCTATACATGCTTCATAATCGTTGCTGGAGTACCTTGCAAACTGTGTTGCCGCTTGCTATTTGACTGTCAGAAATTGTGCATTTGACTAATGCCAGGTTCACTCATTTGTGTAAAACTTTGGAGACGACTTGTGCTAGTTGCCTCCATTTTTCATCTTTGTTAACAACTTGACCAAGTTTCTTCCATTATTCGAGACAACTTCTGCTAGTTGCTTCCGTTATTGGAGGCAACTTGACCAAGTTGCTTCCACTATTGGAGACAACTTGTGCTAGTTGCTTCCTTTTTTCTGGAGACAACTTGTATCTATTGTTTTCGTATTGAGTTTCGGTTATTTTTTTGGTTTGTTTTGTCACGTAAAAAAATGTTTGTTGCAGAGATTATCTTTTGCATCTTAACAATCTATCATGCCATTTCTGATTCAACTTCCGTTAGAGAGATGCAAAGTATTGGCTAATGGTAGTGCTGGAATTGGTGGTTAGCTGGTTATGTATGCATGTTGATATAACATTTCTTTCTTCTTAGAAATTACTCATTTAACTTTTTGCCAAATCTGGGGCTTATTGTTGTTGTATTTCACTGTGATACTTTCTTTGTCTAGGACTTTTATTCCAGTGACTTGAATGAATAAATCAAACACTATTCCCAAGAGCATAATGGAGTTGATAAGGATGGCTAACCAGTTTACATTTGGATTCTTTTCCATATATTTTCAGTTATACTCTCTCTCTCTCTCTTGATGTATTTATTGATTCTTGAGTATATATAGTCTGCCAAAACATATGTACATGGTTCCTTTCTATCTTAGGATTAGTAATAGTTTAACTTCGTTCTTGGACTCTAGATTTTGGGAACAACTTGAGAAAGTTGCTTTCACTTTTGGAGGAAACTTGAGCTAATTGATTCCTGATTTGAAAGCAATTTGAGCTAGTTGATTCCAGTTCGGAGGCAACTTGGTTTTGTTTTTGGGTCCATTCATGCATCTGAAATTATCTTATACATATATCTTAGAGTAGTTGCGATGAATCTGTGGTGAAATGGTAACACAGTGTTGTGTTGAGTTGCTGTTATAGCCAGTTGAACAGTTGAACTGATGGATATTAGGTGAATGTACAGAGTTGTTGAGCTTCCAATTTTCTTTGTTTGCACCAATACTGGAGGTAGTGGATGTGGTAGCGGATGTCGTAGTGGAGGTGGTTTGTTGTGTCAGCGGTTGGTGATGGTAGTGGATGTTGCAGTTGTGGTGGGGGTAGTTGTGGGAGACAATACGAACTTATGTTGGAGGTGCTTTGTTGTGTTAGCAGTTGGTGATGGTAGTTGGATGCGCGCAAACTACTAGGTATGTATGTGTTACAGACCATGAACTTCTGTGTAGTTTTATACGTCAGTATGTGTAGTATTTCTATTTGGATGTGCTTTTGATATTTCATTTTGCATTAACGAACCTGTGGTGCAACGGTAGCACGACTGACTCCATGTCATATGATGTGTGTTCGACTCACGCCAGGTTCGCTTTTTTTGTATACTTTTCTTTTGTAGACAACTTGAGCTAGTTGCCTCAGATTCAGAGACAACTTGAGCTAGTTGGCTCCATTTTTGTTTTGCAACTTGTTCCCGCACACTATTTTTATTGGAGACAACTTGAGCTAGTTACCTCCACTTTGGAAACAACTTCGACAAGTTGCCTTTAGATTTGGAGACAACTTCAACAAGTTGACTCCACATGGCGGTGGTAGTTGGCGGTGGTGGTTAGCGGCGGAGGCGGTGGATGAAAGTGGTTGGTGGCGGTGGTAGACAATAGCGCTGGTTGTCGGTGTTGGCGGACAGTGGCGCTGGTTGTCGGTGGTGGTGGTTGGCGGCGGCGGAGTGAAATAGTGGTGCTGGATGGTGGTGGTGGTGGTGACGGTGGTTGGCAGTGGTGGACAGTGGTGGCGGTTGGTGGTGGTTGGCGGTGGTGGTGGTCGTCGGCGGTGATGGTTGGTGGTGGAAAGTGGTGGTTGTTGGCGGTGGTGGGCCGTAGAGGTTTTTTTTTTTTTTTTTTTTTTTTTGAATAGTTATTAGTGGTAGTGGTTTGTATACACTATACAATAGAGGGTATTTTAGTAATGTATTAATCTTAGGGGTATTTGTAAAGTTCATAAGGGTATTTTTGCAATGGGCCTCATAGTAGGGGTATATAGATAATGTTCCCATAAATCAATATTATTTTTGCATATAAATTCTTATATTTTAGTTCTTAGGGTAATATAAAATGACTATGAATCTACGATTCACGATTCAATTCTTAAAAATAAAAAATACGATTCACGTTTCGATTCACGATTTAAAAACCTTGCCTCTTCCCCCTTCTTTTTTCGCTTTGCCCTCTTATCTTTGTATACGACTCAATAATAACCACATCTTTTTTCATTCTTATCTTCTTTACTATCTCCATTTTCCATCTAGATCTAAGAATTCTGTTTGAAAAAAAACAACTTCAACAACAATGTAGTGTAAGTCAATCAATACTCAACAACAATTGTTATTTCATCATACTTTGTGTAATCTGTTAGATTGATAGTTAAGGTCTTGCTTTATCTTTTTTGTTTGTTAATAAATTTGACTTCTTCTACCGCAACTGGAAGCATTGTTTTTATGTTGATCTTTCTGAAAGCAATTGCTAATTGTGAGAAATCTAAGTATGTTTTTTGTTCATCTTTCTGTTTTAATTTAATCTTCTGGGTTTAATTTTAGGCCTGTGAGACTTAGGTGCTTGTTCTATTTTCGATTTGTTGTTGAAATTAAGATTTGGGTGTTTTGATTTGGATTTTGAATAATTCAAATTAGTATGAAAGTAAAAATATGGGGGTTTCGAAATTTTGGGATATAAGTAAGAGTTTTTTAAGATTATTTGTGAATTTTATGTAGTGTAATGAAACAAATAACCTAATATAGTTAGAAAAATCAAAACATTTAAACATTTAATAACTGCTGTAATGATTTTATGTTATTTTTATCCTTGCTGTTGTAAAATTTATAGTTCAATTACAAGACCTTTGATGGTATTTATCAATGATGTTGTAGAAAGTGGTAGTAAGGTTGTCGTTCACTCGGACTTGATGGGATTGATTTTAAGTTTTAATAAAAGAAAATAAAAGAAAAATATATACAAAAATTGTCACAGGATGAAGAGGCACTGAGACGCAGGATTTCACTACTTTTCTTATTCTTGTGGTTCAATCATTAACTCTAGACAATATAGCTCAAACAAAATAAGTTGTGACTCTAATTCTTTGCCAAAAATAGATTTCATAAAACATTATTTGTAAGTCGTAAGCATGACGCATCAAAAGTAATTTAAACTAAGCATGCGACATCAAACAAAATAACAAGTAATTAATAGAAATCATAAAGCAATTAAATTTATGCAAAAAGTCAATAAAAGAATTAATTCATTTACCACAATCATGAAAAGTTGCTTCCTCCGTTGTCTCAGTGATGGAGCCTAGCTCATCATGTTGGAAACACGCTCAAATGGTGATTTTATTGCTCAAAAATGGTTTACAAATGATGAACAAAGGAGAATAAGATGAAAATCGGGTTTGCAACAGTTATAGATGTTGCAAACACTGTTACAAAGAATGATAAAGATGAAATGCTGCTGTTCTTTTAAGTCTGCCCTATAAACTACGACCCACGCGTGTGAGTCTTTGTTACTGTTGAAGAACGACTGTCCTTGAGAGTCTGTTCTTCACGTTCTTGAGGTTCTTCAGCAGCAGCAATGCATTCTCTGCAAATCGATTTTCTAAGCTCTGTGGTCGCTCAAACTATCCCCAAACTCTCCATGCCCTCTCTACTCGACCCCAGAACCTATTTATAACCCAAAACGACAAGAATCTTCCCTCATAATCACCAAATATCTCCTCATTAATAAAAAATATTCTTCACGGGATAATTTCCTTTTCTTGATTCTCCACGCTTCTGCAGCTGTCGAGTCTTCCTTATTTGATCCCTCCACGCTTATTCAGAGACAAATATCTATCCAACACGAGCAGAACTCGTTTAACCACGCTGAAATCCCGAGTATCTCTCCTCCCGTCCGTGCTGCCCTGTTTTCCTTCTCGCGACAATTCCAGCCAAAACTGGTCGAACAAAAGGCCTATACCAGCCCTGTTTATCCAAGAGGAACATACCCAATGAGTTTCGGCCATTGAATCGCCCTGAAACGCCTTCAAAATCGCATCCCTAATCTGCCAGGCGAGAACCCTTATTTTCCCGCCATTTCTCAAAATTTGAAATGAGGAAGAAGGTCACCCCTTATCCAGTGGTCGCCCCTTATCCGTTTCTGGAGTCCGAATAACAAATGTCCTCCGGGGTGCTCCGCATAATTTTTCGAGCCGATTTTTTTCCAAAAATACCTAAAAATACATAAAAACACAATATTAGTACAAAAATCGAGTTCCAACAATACCAGCACTGAGGACAATTCAGACACAAAAAATGTGTCTATCAAATACCCCCAAACTTATTATTTGCTAGTCCTCGAGCAAATTTATTCTAAAAAATAAAAATCATTTGAACCCTAGGTGGCCCTAGTGGCGGAGTGTTGTCTCCGGAGGGTTTGAGAGGTGTACCCACAAAACCTTTACTCCGGACCCTAGCTATCTACACGAGAACCTTGGAAGGCACTAAAGAATCTCCTTGGTTGGCATACTTATTGACTACGGGAGGAAGTACCCCGATGCGAAATTCCAATTGTTGTACACGAGTTTGCACTCAAGCATACTAAAATTCATATATAAGTCACGAGCTCTACGAGATAGTTTCACTATGGACATCAATATAACGGAGTCAAAACTAATCACATGGATAGATCAAGAAGATGGATAAAGAGAAAAACATAGATGGTTTTGATGTTTACTAAGTGAACGGTGTTTCCCATATCTGTCTGAAGGCCTCCGCCAAAATGAACCTATCCTAATGGTCGAGATACTAGTCGACTAATATCAACACACCGGCATATACAAGGGAACCAATGGTCGATAATCCTAACTCTAGGTCAACACAACTGGCATATACAAGGGTTCCAGTGGTCGACTTTATTAAATTTATTCCGGTTGGTCTGATGGTCTGGTCTCACTTTCTTTTTCTTTTTTTTTTCTTTTTTTCTTTTTTTTTCTTTTTTTTTTCTCTTTTTTTTTTTTTAACTTTTTTCAACTTCTTCACCTTTTTTTTTTTTTTTTTTTCTGGGTATCTCAATCACTCTAATTCACCCTAGCATCGGTAACAACTTGATTCGTGGGCCCCACCTAATCACTTAGAGAAACATAGTTTAAAAACAAAATAAAAATAAAAACAGAAGTGAAAAGGACTCAACGAGATTGGTGAAACTATCATGTTATTTCTAACACCTGAGCTCTGTGCTTTTATGAATAGACTCTTTAGATGTTGCCATCTAATCAGATTGGTTCCTCAACTCCTACAACCAAAATGCTTCCATCCACTTAGATTGGTTAGTGCCATCCTTAATAAGCATAAATTTCTAGGCTCGGAGTTTATCAATGCAACTAAAAGTTTCTCCCATACCCCCAAACTTAAATCTAACATTGTCCTCAATGTTCTAAAGATGAAATTAAAAACATGAACAAGGAGAAACTGTTACCATTTGAAGCAAAAGAGTTAAGGAAAGATATTACCGTGTTGCATGAGCATGGGTTACCTCCCAAGAAGTGCTAAGTTTAAAGTCTTGACCAGACATTGGAAGAGATTAGTCACCTCGAAGAATCATAAAGCAGCAGCCGGAATAACTGCGGGTCATCTAGATCAAAAAGTGCTAACCACAAGAAAAGGAGACTGCAACAGACCAGGAAAATATCCAACACACCCTTATCTATTTTTAAGACCACTACATCTAGTTGTGGTTCAGGTTCAGGCTCTATAAAAGGGTCTAGATAAAAAGTTTTCATAGGTTGCGTTTCCTCATAAGTTGGATCCGAATGTTCAGGTTCTAGAGTCTGGAAAAACTCAAATAAAAACTTAGAAGCACATAATAATAACCTGAATAATTGAGGATCCTCTAAGTCAATCAGTTTTGACTTACACAGCTGACCACAATAAGATTGGTGGTCTTCCTTAAGTAAATGTGTCGACCCTAATATCCTAAAGTAATTAGGTTTAGTCTCAAAACTTAATAACTGACACATTTGTAACTCATATGTTCCCACAATTGAAAGAAAAGTTTTTGGTGGGAAAACAAAGTCAATTTTGGTATCATAGCCTGGGTTAACCACATCAACCAGAGGATGGGTTTCTAACAACTGAACTTCTTCCTGGACATTATTAGGTTCGGGAGAGCTATCATGAAGGTAATCTGGCACAATGGTTGAGGAACATATATCAAGTCCCAAGTGAGGGATTTCTGTAAGAGCTAAAGGTAAGGCACAAGGAGAATAATAATCACCCCCAAACTTAGAATTTTGGGTGTCTCTAGATAGACTAGCTACAATTTCCCTAATTTCTAGATCGTCAAAATCCTGAAAATGGTCAATTGCTTCATGTAGATTATACTCAGGTGATGCATCCTCACTCATATTTAAAAGCTCTACGAGTTCATCTTCTTCGTCTAAGACTATTGTTTCTAAATCCTTGGACTCTAAAACAGTATTCTCAGGATAAACCCATTCCTCTAAACCATTATCGACTTCGTAAACAGGAAGTACTACATCGTCTAAAATAGTATCTCTAGTCAAATCCTCGTCCTTTTGAATAGGTGAATAATTGTTAAAATTATTAGGATCTGAACCAAAAATAACTCTATTATTATAAAGCTCAATTGGAGTAGCAAATTCCTGATCACTATGCCTATTTGTTTCCAATTCTTCATCAACACTATCCTCATCATAATCATTATTATAATAACATGAAAATGGTTGAACCTCATCTAAACAAGTAGTGTTACCAATTCTAACCTCACCATCTTGATTATGTGAATAACTATCTTCATTCTCAAAGGTATTATTGGATACACTATATTGGAAATTCAAGTTATTTCGAGCAATACTTTCGTTCGTCTCTAACTCAAGTCTACGTGTCGACTCAGCTAGCCTCTCAAGGGTCTCCTCCAAAGAAAGTTCCCTTAGTGCTGGATCTAAGTTTTGAGTTAATCTATTGAGGATATCTTCTACAGATTCAGTCGTTGTTGCAGTCCTTTCGTCCATAACTACGTCATTTACCTCAGCTAACTTACATGTTGATTCAGCTAACTTTTGTGTCGACTCAGCCAAACCCCTGAGGGACTCTTCTAAAGAAGGAAGAGGAACAGAAGGATCATAATAAGGACTACTTTTCAAAAGTTTGATTGTATCCTCTAGAGACGAAGAACTATTACTATAATCTCCTTGCTCGAATGACCTATGCACATGTGGATAGTAATTGGGCTCACCATGGTATGACCCATAACCTTCAAAAGGTTGGCGTTCCCAACCACTATTCACACTATGGCCATAAAAAGAGTAATGTCCATATTGTTCAGTTGGATAATCATTGTATTGGCTGTTATAATACCAGTTTGACATCCTAACTGCAAGGGAATTCTACACAAACACAAACAAGGCTGACTCGACCACAACAAACCTACTGATTTCTAGCAAACAAAAAGCATGATGGCTCCACTTAGATTGTTTCTAGACCAGCTTCTAATCCTTCGAAAAGGAATTCGTTACAATCTGAGCAAACCCCTCTGGAATCAATCCGAGTTTAAGTAAGTTGAATAGAGGCGAGGGAAGCTGCGTGGAGCTTTGATACCCAAGGCCTCACCGCAATTACAAGGCGGCGCAGTCACGCATTCAACTCACAGAAACCATCATGAACTTCGAAGTATGCTTAAAGAGTAACCAATATTTTTCGAATGACTTTCCTATTAAGCTCGTTACCCTATCGGTCTCGTTCTAGTCAAAATTTTAGGCTTAGGTTCGTGTTTGGTTTCGTTTTCCTAAGGCGGGCAAGAAGAGAACGGTGATGAAATCCGAACTCTTATCTTGTATGGCCAGTCCTTGCCCTTTACTAGGAAATTAAAGCAGCCGTTTTCAATACCTCAACATATATGCATACAAAATCATCAAGTAAACCCGCTGACAGGGGATTCGCGGGTGTTTAGAATTCTTACCTCCCGTTCCAGACGGGGGATGAACCGTTGAGGTCGACTCGGGCCACAACTCCTATGTCGTGTGCGAACCCGAGGGCCGAGACGATATCGTAATCGTCGTCCTTCCCGTGCAGTTTATATTTAAATAACCCTCCTTAGGGTTTTAAAAAAAATGTCCAATGTTCAATGTCCAAAAATAAAAATATCCAAAAATATAAAAGATTACAAAAATAAAAGCCTATTTACAGTTTCTAAAAAAAAATAATAATAAAAAAAAATAATATACAAAATCTTCTACTTCTTTTGGATTCCTCTTTTTTTTTTTTTCTTTGGCTTCGCTTTTGTTTCACCGATTTCTCCCTTTTTCTTTAGCTCAGTTCCAAATCTGAAAACAAACAAGAGATACCAAAAGGCGTAAAAAAGAACAAAAAATAATAAAAATAAAGATAACACCTAAAAACAAATCTATACACGAGTCCGCGTCGGCGCCAAAAATTGATGGTATTTATCAATGATGTTGTAGAAAGTGGTAGTAAGGTTGTCGTTCACTCGGACTTGATGGGATTGATTTTAAGTTTTAATAAAAGAAAATAAAAGAAAAATATATACAAAAATTGTCACAGGATGAAGAGGCACTGAGACGCAGGATTTCACTACTTTTCTTATTCTTGTGGTTCAATCATTAACTCTAGACAATATAGCTCAAACAAAATAAGTTGTGACTCTAATTCTTTGCCAAAAATAGATTTCATAAAACATTATTTGTAAGTCGTAAGCATGACGCATCAAAAGTAATTTAAACTAAGCATGCGACATCAAACAAAATAACAAGTAATTAATAGAAATCATAAAGCAATTAAATTTATGCAAAAAGTCAATAAAAGAATTAATTCATTTACCACAATCATGAAAAGTTGCTTCCTCCGTTGTCTCAGTGATGGGGGTCTAGCTCATCATGTTGGAAACACGCTCAAATGGTGATTTTATTGCTCAAAAATGGTTTACAAATGATGAACAAAGGAG
Source organism: Papaver armeniacum (assembly GCA_023531295.1). Taxonomy (NCBI): domain Eukaryota; kingdom Viridiplantae; phylum Streptophyta; class Magnoliopsida; order Ranunculales; family Papaveraceae; genus Papaver; species Papaver armeniacum. Next base: position 1,317,749 of record JAJJWW010000381.1, read on the forward strand.
AATAAGATGAAAATCGGGTTTGCAACAGTTATAGATGTTGCAAACACTGTTACAAAGAATGATAAAGATGAAATGCTGCTGTTCTTTTAAGTCTGCCCTATAAACTACGACCCACGCGTGTGAGTCTTTGTTACTGTTGAAGAACGACTGTCCTTGAGAGTCTGTTCTTCACGTTCTTGAGGTTCTTCAGCAGCAGCAATGCATTCTCTGCAAATCGATTTTCTAAGCTCTGTGGTCGCTCAAACTATCCCCAAACTCTCCATGTCCTCTCTACTCGACCCCAGAACCTATTTATAACCCAAAACGACAAGAATCTTCCCTCATAATCACCAAATATCTCCTCATTAATAAAAAATATTCTTCACGGGATAATTTCCTTTTCTTGATTCTCCACGCTTCTGCAGCTGTCAAGTCTTCCTTATTTGATCCCTCCACGCTTATTCAGAGACAAATATCTATCCGACACGAGCAGAACTCGTTTAACCACGCTGAAATCCCGAGTATCTCTCCTCCCGTCCGTGCTGCCCTGTTTTCCTTCTCGCGACAATTCCAGCCAAAACTGGTCGAACAAAAGGCCTATACCAGCCCTGTTTATCCAAGAGGAACATACCCAATGAGTTTCGGCCATTTAATCGCCCTGAAACGACTTCAAAATCGCATCCCTAATCTGCCAGGCGAGAACCCTTTATTTCCCGCCATTTCTCAAAATTTGAAATGAGGAAGAAGGTCACCCCTTATCCAGTGGTCGCCCCTTATCCGTTTCTGGAGTCCGAATAACAAATGTCCTCCGGGGGTGCTCCGCATAATTTTTCGAGCCGATTTTTCCAAAAAATATTTATTTCCAAAAATACCTAAAAATACATAAAAACACAATATTAGTACAAAAATCGAGTTCCAACAATACCAACAGTGAGGACAATTCAGACACAAAAAATGTGTCTATCAACCTTCATCAACTTATGCAATGTGAGCAAGTGAAAGTTATCGTCTATAAGAAGAACTTTATTTACAAAATGCATGGTCGGTGGAGAAACTGAAAATATACTTGTACATGCTAAAGCAAAGGTTACTATTAACACCAATTCATATGTAATTACTCAAGTTGGGAGAGCTCGACTCTTGTATAATGCATCCACTAGAAACAAATCATGTCCTTCGGGTTGTAGGTGCAGAAGGAATTCCCAGGGTGTTTCCCGAATAAGAGTTCGAACGCAACAACTCTGAAACTATATACGTCGCAATTTTATGTCACCTTTGTAGATGATAGGAGGATTAGTTCAATGGAATAAACTTGGCATCGATCAACTTAGCTTATTAGGATAGTTTAGAAGTTATTTAAGAGTTTAACCATATATTACTTAAATATATTCGAGTTCAACTCGTTGTTGTTAACTAGAACATAGTTTGTTTTCATAATTCAAAGCAATGTCTAAAATCTTGTCTTTATCTCTTGTTTCATGTATGCCACTATGTTAGATTATTTCTCGGTCGAACTCACAAGTGTTTCTATCTCAATTTGGTTGTCAAAACTATATCTTGATTTCTAGTCTACAATTAGTTAAGTCTCGGTATAGGATAGAGGTAGTTGAGAAACGAACCAGTCATCATTGTGTTCTATCGTTTGAAGGCGAAGATCAACCAAAGATTTTGGATAACTTCATCAACAAAAGGTAAGTGAAGAATGAACCACCTATTTCTCAAGTTATATTCAATTTTCTAGCCTTGAGACTTTGTCGCGTAAATAATTAGTCTATTGAGCATAGACAAGTATTTCGAGTCAAGTTAATCTTGATAATTAGTTCTCGAAATATAATGACTAAGCTTAATGAACATTTGTTCATACTTGATGAATTATTTCAGTTAAGGACAATTTATTATTCGGAATCAAATTCATGATTCAAGTTTTATCATTTTAAAATAGCCCGGAATAATGATATCTGTCATTGATGTTATTCGGGAATATTACAAATCGATTTAGAAAAAAAAAATTACTACTATATTCGGATACAAGACAGTGTTATTAGTCTTACAAACTGAGATAACTTTTATAAATCATAAGCCGCATTACATGTACTGTTACACGTAGCGGAGTAGTTATATATCAATAATTTACATATTTTTGGTTCACATATTCTTATGCACATCATGAGAAAATCTGTTTATCTCGTAAATCCGGATCGGTACGCATACTCGTATGTATACCATTTTTAGAACTGTGGTTACGGAACCGGGTTAGTATACAAACCGGTACACGTACAAAAATAGCTTTGTGTTCCCGAACTCGGTTTAGTACCCAAACTGGTACGAAAACCAAAATAGTTATGTGGACTCCAGAACATGTCATAATCTTAAGGTTTCCAAACCGGTATGCATACCTAAATTGTTATGTTAACTTTGGAACTTGGTTTAGTTGAATGTTTATAAACCGGTAGACGTACTCAGACTGACATGATTCACAACGGCTATGGTATTTGTACTTTGTGCATTTACTAACCATGTTGATTATCTTCAAGTGAAATTAAATTATTTCTATGAGATAATTAACATATGATTAATTCTCTAAAAATACTAGACTTATTTGATCACATGATTGTGACTCAAGGTTAATGTCTTTCGTGTTCTTGAAAATGAGTATTGAACTTTTAAGTTCAAATCGTTTAGTTTCGGCTAACCATGTTGAACATAGTCTTTATAAACAGTTCGATTACGGTTTCACCTAACCAGAGTGTATATCTTGTTTATGTAGATCAGATTGAATGATTCATTAACGGTGGATATTTTTTGCTTGGTTCCAAAGTTATCTTAGCTTAAACCTAAAGTAACCTATGCTTTGGTTTTCTATAAAAGGAGAACTCCAAGCAACTAGGATTTTTGAATCCCGATACTACTTTTTGGCGTATCCTGGTTGTATCTAGAGTCTTCCTCTCCAGAAACCCTTTTAGAGTTTTGCGACTACAAAGACTTCACAGAGATTCGTGAAGCCAGGTCCAGTAATCTTTTATCTTGATAACTCGAGTATCCTGATCTTGTTCAATTGTTGATTTATCACTTGAACAAGATAGATAGAAGTCACAAAGTTCTCTTGGTCTCAACTTTGTGATTCCACGGGTTTTATACTTGTGAGGTGAATAATAATCTAGGCTGCACTTTGGGTTGCATAATTCAAGATTTTGAAGTTAGCTAAGCTTTATCTATTGCTATCGATTTCCATTACCTTGATCATACGTTTTTATGTCATCAGGAAATCAATTATATAGGCTTAATTTGTGGGAGGCAGATTGGTTTAAAGTCTTCAATTGAGTTGAAGAAAATCTTAGTTGGTGTAACGTCATCTAAGGGAATCAATTGCGCGGAGTCCTCTTTGGATTCAAGAGACGTAAGGAGCGCGACTGTACCTGAATCGGTGTGAGACTGAGTTCGGGCTCAATACATTCCAGATCGAATCTAATTTATAGTAGGCTAGTGTCTGTAGCCTCTTAATACAGTTTGGTGTTCAATTTGGACTAGGTCCCGAGGTTTTTCTGCATTTACGGTTTCGTCGTTAACAAAACATATGGTGTCTATGTTATTTCTTTTTCCATGTTATATTGTTTAACTTTATAATTGAAATATCACAGGTTATGCGTTTATCAATCATAGTGGATACATCCGACCTAGTTTTTTAGATATGACTTGATTGATTCTTGGACTTTGGTACCGTCCAAGAAATCTCTTTGTAATTAGGTTCACGGATTGGATTCTAAACTTTCTAATCGCAAGAGACAGAGCTATAACTCAAACACTATTCCTTGATTGAGTTTAGCTCTCAAAGTTGTGTTGAGTTTGTCCATATAGATTGCCTACGAAAAACTTGGTGGTGTATTTTGGTACCCCTAGTGTTTTCACACTCAATTTGTTTCTTCTATTCTTTTATATCTCAAAACAGAATCTTTCACTATATATTATTGTCTTTGTATAATTGCAAACACGTTTTTTTTCTTCTTATGTAAACTATAATTACTCTTCTGGCATGCAGACTCAGACACACAAAGGGCTTAAGTGAAGAATATATGGAATTTGTACTAGACAAGTTATCTAATGATGCAAGTGTGGAGAAGAATAAATGTACCGGGAGAAAAATATTCATGGTAGCCGACTGGTACTGTCTAGTTAGACTCATCTGGTTTTAGCAACCTTCACTACACCAAATTCTGGGATTAGTAACAGAACTGAGTCGTTACTAAAACGGGTTGTAACGGCTCTTGCCTGTTTCAAAAAGGGGTATTACAATTTTTTTGCAACGGCAATGGGGCCGTTACGAATTTTGGGTTGTAACGGCGTTTGTAACAGGCTTAAGCCGTTACTACGTGGCGAGTCGTAACATGCGAGAGCCGTTACAAAATTTTTGTAACCTGACAGTCGTAACACCTATAAGCCGTTACGAAATTTTTTGTAACAACAAAAAAATTACTGCTAGTCAATGTTGACCTGCAGTTCATTTTCAGCTGGAAATCAGCCCGATTTCCAAACATCCTACGTACACTTTCCAATCCATTCAACATTCATATTCAACTATTAATATCTTCAATCAATTCATATCAAAAAAGAACTGAAATTTTCTAAGTACCAAATTTTTTTGTTAATTATAAAATTTCTAAGGGGAATACATAGAAACTTACTAAGTTCCAAAATGCAGTTCACAAGAACTTAAAAAACTTCCTAAGTTCCTAACTTATTTCTAAGTTTTCTCATGTCGCAGACTAACAGGCACAGAAACGTGACTCACATAACAACCTTCTCATGCCTCAGATTGCTGCATTTGAAGCCGAATTAGTGACGCGAATGGAATCCAAAGCGACGGTAGCTACGCATCTTCAATCCATGGCCACTGCTCTTGCAGTAGATCTCTCGTCCAAGAAAGAAGCATCTACGCAGTACTTCATCTGCAGACACAGAACACTGTTAACAACAGTTTTAACAGAGATGTTGAACAAGAAAATTCGGCAAACACAACAACATAAACCAAATTTTTAAGTAAGCAAATGACTCTGAACTGAGTGACTTTGGATGCAATTTTTAATGTCATACAGACTATAAAGTGGGAAGGAAGACAAAGCCAAAGGCAAATAGTGATATAGGTGCTATGATATGCTTTTAGTTTCTTAAGGGATGTCTGATGGTCCCATTATGGTGGCTTGCCAATGAAACATATCCTCAGCTACAAGACCTAATCAAACAAAAATTTACACAGTAAAATTACTGCCTTCAAAACCAAGCTTCATACGACAAGTGTTGAATCCTAAGCTCACATAGTGAACCAAGTTACGCATACCCCCAACTTATAAACCTTTGCAAGCTGTGCAACCCATAACCATGATACAATAACCTTTTTCACAAAAAAAAAATATAACCAAAAAGCTAAACAATGACAAGTAAAACTCACCAAAGATCAAGGAAATGGGTGGATCTCTTTCAAGGTCTTTCAATTCCTTTTGAATTCTCTTTGATGCCATCGTACCACAACTATTAATTGATCTAATCTGCAAGCATAGTATTATATTATATATCTTCAAACCTCAATTGAAAACAAACAATTTTTTATGGTACCCCGACCAAAATCATATGCGAGTGTTGTTTTTTTTATATACAAATCATGCACCATGATGGATAACCCTACAGATCAAACAAAAAAACCATAACAAGAGTAATAACACATGGAATGTACTTATGGACAACAAGATCTGTGGTACTTAATCGGAGATCAATTAGATAGGGGATGACGTGAAGAGACTGTACCGCTTGAGTTCAGGTCATGGATTATTCAATCGGATATCATCCAAGAAATGACCAGGCTTCGATTCAATCACTGTGTGTTCTGCCACACACACACACACACACACACACACACACACACAAGGAGTTAACATTTGCCTTTTTTGTTCATGTCATACTAAGTTGCTGACTTAAACGTAATTTTTCTTTGTGGTCAGACCAAACCAGGGAGAAGAACATAAGATAAAAGATGACAGTTAAATACATAGTGACGACGTAGACAACAGTCATGGAAAATGGGAGGAGCAAGTACAACAACACAGCTTGTGATCAACATGTAAATGGCATCAAGGCTAGGAGACTACAAGATATAACTCCAGTGTACTCTCTAGGGAAATTACCTTCAAACTAATCCTCACAAGGGCAGTTAGGCCATAAGAGCGTGCAACCACCTACATAACATCAGACTTCCTACATATTTTATCCAGCTTTAGCATAGACGATTCCTTCAGCTGATACAACAACAGAGCAACTTCATTAACATTTTCACACACCGACAATATATTGTCATGCTACTTGATCATACTTCAATTGTTAATTTGATTTTACGATGAAAACCAAAAATAAGACATCAAATCTCAAAATATTAAGCAGCATGAAACTGAGCTCACTTGATGGAGCTTCACGGGTGGTCCCCCAACCTGCTACTAGTCCACTCAAGTTCTCATTGCATTCGGGAGTTTCTTACAATGCTTCACACCTTATATTCATCAACAAGTTTGTTGACCATTAAAAAATTTATGCCCTGCAAAATCACTTTCTTTTAAAACACATGTAGACCATAAATATCAACAGATACACACTGACCAACCAAACTTTATATCACAAAGTGCCCAGCAACAAAAAAACACCACAGAATGAATCATTGTTGTAGTGAATTTTAACAATTCTGCATATACTAGTAGAATTAACAAACAATATGGTGAATCACCAAATTAGGTTAAGTTGCAGAATATAAACCAAATTAAGATCGCGTTTTCTATAATACCTCAAGAGAATGGCTCAGCATATGTTGTTTCAAGTGAGCTGGATTTTGAAAACTAGCACCACACTCTTGACAAGTAGCATCTGATTTTTGCCTCTTTTTCGTCGATTCCATTCATTTCAACTTCCTGCATCAAACACAAATTAAAAATATACAAGCTCAGGATTTGTTCTTCTTCAAGTCATTTTTCTAACTATCAAAACTTAAAAGTAATAAATCTAAAGTTTCTTCACAACCTTGTGGTGAGTTTGAAGATGAGATGTGATGAGAGATTTCTCAGATCTACAGATCCCAGTGAGTATAGTCATTGTTTACTACATGGAAGTAACCATGTGTACACCTAAAAAAATATAAATCCATGAATCACATCAGCCAAAACCATTGACTAAATGTGATTAACAAATGAAATGCTTTCATTTTCTTACCTTGGCATCCTTCGCATCAGACCTTCGCCAAAATGATTGAATGCAATGGTTACTTGTATTACCTTGTCTCTGCTATAGGAGTCGGCATGACCCAGTAGATCCACCTATTTACATTTGAAATACTAGTTAATTAAAAAGCGGATGATTTGAAACAAATTCCGATAGATATGTAGTTTTGTTGTGTTATCTACCTTATTGTGGTGACAGAAGTAATTGTTAGATACAGTGATCACAGTGGAAGCCATAACAACATCAACAAGACCATCAACACAGTTGGAGAGTGAGTTTTGATCAACCCAGATATGGTTTGATCCGAAAATGAAGATACTATCACCATCAGCCATTGATCTGAATCCGTAGTGAGATGAGGAGTTTCAAACCAAAGCATTCCCAGTGGGTTTACAGTCATGGATGTGGATTCCATGAATGATAACGTTGGTAATGTACTGAATAGTGATGCAAGCTCCATTCGCAATATGAACATTAACACCACAACCATCAATAGTCTTGAAAGTGTTCATAATAAGCTTCTATTTGAGAGTGATGACCATGTCACACTTGAAGACAGTCAAAAGTAGTCTGTCCTGAATGACAACATGATGGAGGGTTCCCGGTCTAGGATTCACAACATCGTGGATGACGACATAGTAACGCCCATCACGACCACTAATAGCATTCCACCCAAAACCAATATCGCAGTCCGCAAGATACTTCCTGTTTTTGTGCCAGCTTTTGCCAAAACGCCAACAATCATCAATTGGATTGCCAGTTCCGCATGAGAAATAGCCCAAGTTCCTCCTTTCAGTACCATTAAGTGTAGTCCTGTTCAATCAAATATCATTACTATTAATATCGAAATCATTCAGAACCAATCAATTCAGACTAGACCAAAGATATCATCCGAAGGCTTTTATTATGAGGAAAAAGTTAAAAGCCAAAATTCATTTCTCAAATTGATAATAGTCATTCTCCTGAAGAATGATTTAGAGTTAACTCAAGTTACTGCAAAAGTAAGTTTACGGCTAAAAGTTGATTTAAAAGTAGATCTTCATGGTATTGGATATTAAACACAAAACAAATTGGTTGGTGGTATGGTTGTTAAAATTTACCCCCATGTGGGAGTTTCTTCTTGTTGCAGCATTACTTACCCATCATGTATTTATAAGCCTTAATTTGGTTTTCACACAAGAAAAATCATTTTGGAGTATTTCTTGTGTACATGAATTTCATTATTACATTAATTAAAACTGATATGCATATATAAAAGGAATACTTACATAGCTACTTGAGAAGCAACTTCATCTGGACCAGCCACTGCATGTTCATGGGTCCAGTATTCTTCAGTTTCCCCTGGCCTACAAACAAATTCAGTAAAATTTCAAGTAATTTTTGAGATTTAGTAAATTCTAAAAACAAAATTATCTAGTGATTAATAAATTCATTAGGAGTATCAGATCTGTTGATTTTTGATAAATTATTAGAAGAATAATTAACATAATCTAGTAAACATATATACCTTAAATCCGCCATTGTTGTGTTTATTCTCGAGCTCTGCCCTGTGTTTTTTTTTGAATCCTTAACAGAAACAAACCAAGGATATATTAGCAACTGAGAAAGGAGAAGAAGTGGACCAGTAATTGTAAGGACCAATCCTTAATAAGTGAATTCCTTATTCAATTTTCTATGAATCAATTATCAAATCAAAGAAACCCTAATTAAAGCTTCAGGTGACCTTTTCTGCTGATTCTGAATCCACCACTCGAATCAGTATCACTACCAACAACTATTCTTCGATCAATCCTTTTTGCTATCGATTTGGAAGGAAAAAAAGAGGAAAGTGAATTTGTGTTTTGGGTAGAGAGATTGAGAGAGCAACAGAGAGGAAGAGGGGGAGAAATGGAGAAAGAGATGTGAAGTGAATTTGAAGGGAATATAATCTAGGGTTTTTGGTTAGAAATTGCATCTCGAGAAAACAATAAAGGGTGAAGATATTAGTTTAGGGTATATACGATGTAGATGGATGGTTAGAAAGTGCGGGCCCAAGAAAGAACTCAGGTTTTACGACACAGGTGTGACCAAGCGTGTGGGTGGCACGCCTATAAAATAATTCGTAACGGCTATCCCGTGTTACGAAATTTTGGAACATTAGTAACAACTTCTGCCTGTTACAAAAATTTCGTAACGGCCAATAAGCCGTTACGAATTCCTGTTACTAATCCAGGAATTTGGTGTAGTGCTTGTTGTCCCAAAAACTAGGATTTATCTTCATATTCTGGGTTCAGTAAGATGTTATTCAAGTTATGTCTCGGTGCACAATAGGAGGAGTGCAGTCATGATGCAAGTAAGATAAGACATGTGCCACACCTTTGATAATTTGTAACCTAATCAACGAGTCCGAATTCTTTTCCTCTTTCTCATTATACAAAACATTTGCCAATCTACCCCTTTTTACATATTCATATACCAAAAAAATGCATCCCTTCCTCGAAGAGAAACCATACATTTTCACAATATTTCGATGTCGTATGGCTGTCAGTGCACGTACCTCATACTCAAAACTCTTGTAGTGTGTCTCCTTTGAGGATGCATGTTTACTGAATAATGATGATGTATCATGGAGATACTTTTCAGCAAAACTTATGTCATTTTGAAGTGTTGATTTGAATACACTTCCTTGTACACCATTTCATATGCATTACTTCTCATTGAAATTCTTTGTTGCCTCTACAATATCTTTGAAAACTATGTTTACACTGTATTTCAATACCGAGAATGAAGTATCACCACTTGAATCTAGGTTTTCCTCATCTGAGACATTTTTGTTCTTACCGTAGTAACAAAAAATTCCAAACATAACTAGAAGAAGAATCCGTGATATGACAACTTTAACAACGACTACAATTATTAATTTTCATTTATTGATTTTGTTGTGGTTATTGGATGTTGGCTAGCCATCACAAGGGCTCAAACCCTTCAACTCATTGCTGCACAAACCTTGATTACCTCATAAGGCTTTGACATGATCTTTTTCGAATGCATTCATATCTGGAACTTCACCCTCGAATAAGCATAAAAGATGAAAGTAAGTAGATATCAATGCGAATGATCGTATCCTATATATCACAAGTGAAAATTCTTATTTCCCATAACAATTCATATGACAAACAAACATTACAAGTCATTTCCAAACCATGGAAAGATTCAAGGAATCAACAGAACAATCGTAATACAAATTAAACAAAGCATGCAATGTACAATCAAACAAATCATGAGTTTGTTAAACAAAGACTTTTGTAAAAGAAGCAAGAATGGTTACAAAAGACTTATTCCCACCTCTTTTGATGACAAACCACGCCTACCTCGAGATCCACGATCCACTGGTTCATCCTTTGAATCGATCGTTGTTAATAACTAACTGTTAATCACACAAGAACTCTAAGAACCTAGCCAAAATGGTGCACACAAGAATCATACAGTGCTATCTAATGCTTTTAGGCCCATTTAGGGTTCTACACCTTTTCATTATCTACTTTTACTCATATGAGGGTTTACTAATCGGATTAGATTGAATTGATGGCCCAATAACCAAGTCTTATGAATATCTACAACATTGTATAAGGAACCAAAGACTAATTCGGACAATAAAGGGTCCAAAACATCTAATTAAGAAAGACTGATCCTAAGCCCAAGCCCATAACCCGCGGGTTTACTCCGTCCCGGCCCATTAACAAGAAGTCTGGTCCAACTGAGTCAACTAACGGTCAATGTACGGTCAAGGGTTAACTAACAGTCTACGTCAGTCAAAGGTCAAAGTCCGGGGTCAATGGTCAAACGAACCAACTCAGTCAGATTGACTAAGTCAGCTAGACAAAATGAGTCAGCTAAACTGACTGGGTTTACTGCCAGGCCTAAGCTTCTGCACAGGCCGAGCCATTGCTCAGGCCAAAGAATACTAATGCACATTCATTGTACAACACTCCTAAACTCAATTACAACTTCTACTCCATTACCATCTCAATTCAATCTAAAAATCATCTAAAACTCCAAATACAATACAACATATTAAATTTAACTGAACTTCATAATTGAACTTCAAATACAAGCTTATCCTACCTGCAAAAGCAGTAGCTTCTCCGTTCTTTCTACATTCATCTCAAAGATGTTCATCTCCATCTCATTCCACATTCAGATATAACAACTTGTATTTTTATCTATCTCATATCACTACCACACCACCACAGTCTCTTCTATGTACTGTAAACATTACTTGCACCACGAGTTGTATAGTAATCCTTACAATCTCATTACCAAGTTCAGCTTAGCTCTTAACTGTACTTCCCATCCTCATCTGAATTCAAATGACTGAACTTACCCTGGATACATTCAGCACCACCAAAATCTACAACTGATACATTTATATTTCATTTTACATGCATAAAAATTGTCACTGTCCTTTTGTTTGAGGGTGAAAACGGTTTCTACTGATTTTGGTAATTTCGGGTGTGTGGGTGAGAAACGAATTTAAACCCTAAACAATGTACTACAAGGGAGTACTTTAGATTCGAGAGATCAATCTGTACAAATCCGTCCTAAACCAAGAAATGGCCGTTCCAGACTTGCTTCGGTCACAAAGTGAAGGAGAAGGGTTGGTTTTGGGGAGGGAAGCGAAGAAAGTGTTGAGACCAGAATAGTTAATTCTGGAAGAGTAGTTGTTTTACGACTTGTATCAGAAAGTGGGAAGCTCACAAATGGAGAGCTAGAAAATGTTTTCTGAGTGTTGTATGCTCCCGACCTGAACTTGTTGTTCGGTGGAAATAGGTAATGCCTATTTATACAAGTCGGAATGAAACGTACTCTGGTCTCATTAAGAAATGGAAAACGGGTGAGTAAATGGGAGGAGGTGGTAACCAATAATTCCTGGAATTGATGTTCCATAAAAGAAAGCATTTCACCATTACTCCCTATGTTTAATAACCGCTTCATACTTATGACACTCTCTTATAACGGGCGTAGTGTACGCCGCACGTTGTAAACCGCCAAACCAATACTTAATGAGCATCCCCCAGTTTGTGACACGCGTTGATGTCTCGAATGTTTTTGTAGAAAACATGTAGCATGTTTGTTGTTGCTTGGCAAGTTGAGCTTGGGAGACTTGCGTGGTGACCTTCGACGGTCGAGATCTTGCATCTCAAGAGGAAAGGTAGCCGTTGATTATTGCAACCCTTCGTTTGGTAGCCAGCGGCATGAAAGCATGACCGGTCATGGCTTTAACATGGTTAGGCGTGGCCAAGCTAGGATTTTGGCGTTGGGCCAAAGGTGTCCATGCGTTAGCTGGTGACCTTGGACGGCTAAGATCTGCATCTTAGATGGAAGGGTGGCCGTTGATCGTCGCACGCATTCGTTTGGTAGCCAACGACATGGTTTAGGGCCGGCATGGCTTGGAAGGGAAACACTTGCAGCTTTGTCTTAATTAGGGTTTGGTATGCTGAAATCCTAATTAGCGCCCTTCACTAGAATCGATGTAGAATTCTCATACGGACTCGTATTTTGATGGTCCGCCCCTCCATTCTGTACGGAAAAGAATTTCTTGCCTTCTTAGGAGAGAATATTTAGGTTTTGAGCTCTTTCAGGAGGTGAAAGCATCCCGAAAGTAAAACTCATGAATAATTCAAGAGGGACGGTGGCATGTTGGGTGCGTTTTTGGGAAGCTAGCATGTTTTGAGAAGCTAACGTGTTTGGAAGCTAGCAAGTTTTGGGAAGCTAGCGTGTTTTGTGCCAAAGGTTACCATGCGTTGTTTGGCAACCTTGGACGGCTAGGATTTGCACCTAGGATGGAAGGGTGGCCGTTGATCATCGCACGTCTTCGTTTTGGTAGCCGCATAGGGAAGGCCTGCACGGTATGGCGCGGCAAGGTGTCTAGCACGGCATGCCATTGGCACATGTGGCATGGTTGGCATGCCTTAGTGTGGTTTAGGCGTGGCCAAAATTAGGGTTTTGGCGTTCTGCCAAAGGTTACCATGCGTTGGTTGGTGACCTTGGATGGCTAAGATTTGCATCTTAGATGGAAGGATGGCCGTTGATTGTTGCAGGCCTTTGTTTTGGTAGCCGCATGGGGAAGGCTAACACGGTATGGCGCGACAAGGTGGCTGGCATGCCATTGGCAAATGTGGGGCCAAGGGTTTGGCATGGACAGTTTGGCATGATGGGGCCAAGGTGTGGTTGGCTTCGTATGGTGGGGCCAAGGGTTTGGCATGACGTAGGCGCATGGTGCGGCTAGCATGCTTAGGGCCAAGGAAAGGTGCGGTTGGCTTGGCTAGCATGATTGGCATGGTAGATGTGGCTGGCATGGTTTTCCATTGGCACAGTGGTGAGGCTAGCATGGTTGGCATGCCTTGGCGCGGTAGATGTGGCTGGCATGGTTTGCCATTGGCACAGTGGTGCGGCTAGCATGGTTGGCATGCCTTGGCACGGTAGATGTGGCTAGCATAGTTTGCCATTGGCACGGTGGTGCGGCTGGCATGGTGGGCATGCCTTGGCGCGGGGATGTGGCTGGCACGGTGGTGCGGCTTGCATGGTTGGCATGCCTTGGCGCAGGGATGTGGCTGGCATGGCTTGCCATTGGCACGGTGGTGTGGCTGGCATGGTTGGCATGCCTTGGCGCGGAGATGTGGCTGGCACGGTTTGCCACTGGCACAATGGTGCGACTGGCATGGTTGGCATGCCTTGGCGCGGAGATGTGGCTGGCACGGCATGCCATTGGCACATGTGGTGTGGGAATTTGGGTTTGGCCTATCGAAACCCTAATTAGTATTAAAAAAAAGGTACCCTGGTAACTTTCTCGCAGACATATTAAAGGGTTCAATAAATGCATTCAGTAGAGACATTATTACTCAAATCCCGTGACGTCACTGTCCGACTAGGGTTTTACGATTTTAACCTTAAGCTAAAATCCACCATCAACATTAAGTCCCCTGCTTAGATCGGAACAGGGGCATTGTTGCGAGGTAATCATAAGATGGCGACAGACAAGGACATAATCGAAACGTAAATCATGCGAGATGGTCAGGAAAGTCCGACTAACCTTTTTCGAGAGGTAAGGAGAGTTTGTGATTCCTGTGCTGGCGGACTTGCATGAATTGTAATGTTGGTGCAGACCGTGGAGTGGTGAAATGAGAATCGTCGATTTATCCTGGCTACTCATAACCTTGGCTGGGTTAGGGAACATCATGATGCTGGCTTGGCGAGTTGTTGGTGTTGGCGCGGAAAGCCATGGCGCGGACGGTTTAGCATGATGGGCCAAGGCGTGGTGCGGTTTGAAATGAGGCCGCTGGCGTTGGTCAGCTTGGAATGGGAGCTATAGGTATCGTGCGGCTTGGAAAGGAGCCGTGAGCGTTGGATTGGCTTGGAACGAGCTGTCAGCATTGGTCGGCTTGGAATGGAGCCGCTTGCGTTGCACGAATTGGAGTGGAGCTATCTTGAGTTCCTCGGAAGGATGACGACTAGCTTCAGTTCCGTGGAAGGATGACGACCGACTTCAGTTCCGTGGAATGATGGAAACTTTGTCTAAAGTAGGGTTTGGCACTAGAATTCTCGTACGGACTCGGATTTTGACGGACCGCCCCTGTATTATGAACGGAAAAGAATTTACTATCTCCTAACGCGGGAATATTTAGGTTTTGAGCTCGTTCTGGAGGTGAAATGTGACAGACCGGAAAATTACGCCTTCGACGCGTTGCCCCGCCGCAGGCTGTAACTCCCCCGGTGCGCCATGATGAAGCTACAATCCGGGCCTCATCTCCAGGCAAATGCACGTCCATCTGCCCTTGCAAGCATGCTCGTGGAGCATGATGCAGCTATCTTAGCTTCCACACCGTTCCAAAGTCACCCTCATCCGCGAAGGGTTTAAGGCCATAAGGCCAATGCCAATGCATTTTTCATGCATCTCTGGCTTTGCCTTTGCGTAGGGAATTCATCACTGAATTTCCTATCTAGCTGAGCAACCGTCATATTGTTGTGTCTTGTCCAGGCATAAGCCTTGGACTTTGGTGTAGGCCGCACCAAGCCCTTGCCTTTTCCTACGTTACCTCGCTTACCAACTCTTTATAACTTGATAGGAAGTATGAGCATCCACTTACTGGCATGCAACTAAGCCTCAACAAGTCTGGACACAATCATCTCTTGCGTCAAGCTACCGAGCTTAGATGATATGAGGGGCCAAGGTGCTGGACCGGCAATGCTGCAACTCATTACGGCTGCCTACGTACCCTTCCTTACTCTAAAGGGATCAAGCACAGGCCGTAGTTCATCCTCGAAGGGACAAGCAACTCATTCCAACTCGTTTGCTAGGCCGTGGCCAAGCAATAGTGGTAATGGCCTAGTCCGTATAGGCCATTCCGTCAAAATGCATCCAAGTGATGCATGTTCGGTACGCCATATGGCATAACGATGCCTAAGCACCAAATGCCCTCTTCGCGAGGTTACGCAACTATAAATGAGACGTAGGCATCATTTATACTCTTCCGGCTAAGCTATGAAGCTTACTTGGTACATAGTCCGCATATGCACCTTCAACCAACTACCCCTCCCTATATATGTCTTAATGGAATTTCTAGAAGTATGGAAAGGGGAGTACATTGACATGCTTGCTTCACTATTCATGGCCGTTTCCATGTATTTCTGAATGACCGGCCAAGATGGCTGTACATTCAGTCCTCTCTCACATGCCAGTTCCACTGTCCGGCTATGTGGGCCGTCCACTACCAACCCGATGTCCGGCCATGTTGGCCGTCCACTTCCAACTCGATGTCCAGCCATGTTGGCTGTACATTTTCAAGGTCATCTACCCAACTGACCTAATGCATCATTTGATGCAAGAATGGCTCTTGGCCAATATAGCTTCCAACGAATGCCATATTTGCCTTATCCAATATGCATATGCGATGTGCCTTACTTGGAACCAGATATGGCCTAGGGCCAAATGCATCTCACCACGCAAAGGAAGCTTTGGATGAAGCTTCATCACAAGAAAATGGCGCATCTTTTAGCATGCGCCATGCTAAAAACACGGGGTGTTACATGAAAACAGCTCGACAGTAAAATTCAGGAAGAATTCTAGAGGAATGTTGTGGGCCCAAGGTGGCATAGTCGCGCCCAGTCACCTATTCCCGTTCATGGAGCAAGAATGAATCTTCATTCTATTCAAACTCTTGAAACTCCGTCCGCCTGAAAAGAGGTATCGACCCTCTTCATTACTCGTCGGATCTCGTGCTTTCATCTGCCAGGTGTCTCTCCAGTGGATTCCAAAATTTACCAAAACTCCACTTTGCATTCTTGGGAGGGATGGATGAAATATATGCTCGGCAATGATCATGTCAGGGCTAATCTTGGAGATTGTTGTTGCGTTTTTCGGTCCATCCTTGACTTTAGGTTGTTCAGTGTCTGGACCTTCTGATCGCTATGATTGATATGTTATGGATGATTTTATGGTAGAAATCTTCCGAAGACACAGGATGAAATAGATGAGTTGGGAGACATTTTGTTGCCGATGTGCTGCTATCAAGTTTTCAAGGACTTTGTTCCAAGAGACATCCTTCGAACCAGCTTCTGAATCTTGGACTATCGTATGGAATGGGATGCGGTGAGCATCCCCAGTTATATTTCTGTTAGATCCGATGGAATGGTCGAATATGTGAATGTATCTTTGTGGCGTGCTTTTGGATTTTTCGATGCACACGTACGGCTTCATGTTTAGAAATTTCCGCAGCTCGTAAAACTTCGGCAGTGATGATGTTGAAATCAAAAATAACCAGGTTGAGGGGAGTGAAATCGTCTCATGCTGATAGTCCCCATGTGTAGCCTACTTTCATCGCATCGCCTTGAATCCATGTCCACGGGATTTGATACAAGCTTATTGTACTCTTCTGGAGGTGACGCTAGGATGCACATGGACGAAATATTCTGGATAGCGAAGAGGAAGGAATGAGAGAGTTATGTTGTTTATCGTGGCTCCCTCTGTTTCTTCAAGAAAATGTTTCATCCGCGTTTCTGGATTTATCTCATGAGTCTTTGATGGTCGTCGGGATGGACTGCGATGAGTAGTCCCCAGTCGCATTTTTCTCTAGTTTCTGAATTTGTTTCTTTTGAGCAGGCTTGGGATCCACCGCGGCCTTGTAAAGTGTTGCAGGCGTCTTCTAGACAAAGAGGTGATGATATTCTTGCGCTACACCCTTGAAGAGTAGATGACCTTGTTGTGGTTATGGCCTTTTGGTTGACTGTGTTTTCTGAGCTTTGACAGTGAGAGTATTCCCTGTAGATCCTCAGTCCCCAAGTATGGTTTACTTGTTCCATCTTGTATGGTCAGTTGTTTGACCATGATAAAGACATCACCATCGTGCGTTCGTACTAGTGATTTTTTTACTTCTTCCACGTGAAACTAAAATATGGAGGAGTACGGGTTACCTTCGTAGTGATTGATGCTGCGGTGAAAATCTGGCTGGCATCAAAAAATGAGCGGCAACAGTTCTTCGTAGAAGATGTAATCAGAAGAGACTACATTGTCGTGGGAACAAATTAGGTTGTCTAGAATTGCATGGGCATCCATGGAAGTAAAAGGATTGGCTGGATGCGTAAGCGAGCAAACTGTCCATGGTCACGAGCTTTGGCGGGATGGATCAAAAGGTGGCCATGACTACGAAGATTGGATGGCTGCGATCACGATCCTTGACATAAGGAGTGTGGTGGCACGACCCTTTGCAGGAAGGAGTGGTGTTGAAGCGAACGTTGAAGCGGAGCCGCTGCTGGAGAACGTTGAAGCGGAGCCACTTCTGGATAGAACGTTGAAACGACTCCTTGCAACTCTCAGAGACTTCACGGATGTTGAAGACGAAGGCTGCGTCACGTTCTGTAAAGCTCGACATCCCTCAAGTGAACATAGGTTAGGAGTCACCTGTTCCATCTATCGATCGTGCTTTCCAGGAGAGGTTGGGGTTTCAGAACGGCTTCCCTAGCTGGAAAAGACTGCTTTCCTGATGCAGTGCGGTTGAGGGATGCAAATATGTCTTGACGCTACGCCTTGGAGAAATGTAGAATCTCACATAACTGTTTCATCATAGACTGTACGACTTTGTGGGCGAAGTCCCCAGAAATCATGCATCTCCTGAAGGGAAGAGGGTCTCTGTAAATTCAGGAGGGTTCCTGATTTCCTTTGCCTCGATTTTGGAGAAGTCATTCCTGATCTTTACATGTGATGAAATTGGATTGCTGATACTCTTCTACTGGGAGTTCAAGAGCAACGCGATCCCCTTCATCTATAAACGCATGTCCTGCTGAAGTGCCTGCGCCGGATGTTAAAAGTATTCCTTGTCAGCTCCCTCTTGGGTTGACGTGACTCTTATGATGGCCGCTCCGTCAGTGTCTTGAGGAAATAGGTATCTTTTTTCGAGTTATAAACACGTCTGTCTGAGCCTTACGAGAACCTTTTGTCTTTCCATCAAATCAACAGTGGTAAAAGGAGGTCGGCTTCTTCCAGCTCTTCCAGTATCTTGCCATGATGGTGGAGTAACAGCGTCTCTGGTGACGGTTGGAGCTGTCATACTTGAAGAAACGTTGGGGTGGCGGAAGCGGCTCTGGTTCTGGTGATCGTAGGTGTATCGTGCAAAGATGGCGCGGTTTTGATCACGGAGTGCTGGAGCCATGGTGCTATTTCGAAGGGTGAGGATGGCGCTGCTTTGGCTGGTTGTGGAGCGGAGAAGATGGCGCTATAAGGGTGCAAGATGTTAGCGCTGGAAGGATGCAAGCTGCTGGCGCTGGAAGGATGCAAGCTGTTGGCGCTGGATCGGCTTGGAATGTGCGCTGGCTTGGCGTGGGCGCTGGCTTGGATTTGGTATGGCGCGGACTGTTGGCTGGGCATGGTACGGATTGTTGGCTTGGCACACCGCTGGCTTGGCACGATGCTGGCTTGACGTGGCACAAACTTGTTCTTGCGGGCCCAGTTGCCTCATTCCATAAGTAACTCAAACATGAAATCTCTTCCTTATTCAAATTCCAAAAAGTGTTATGCTTATGAAAGGGGTTGGCTCCCCTTTTTTATCTTGTATCTTTGTTATCATGTCCTAGTGTTAGCGGTAACGTGGTAACAATAAAGTGGGCAAGCATATTCCGGCTATGTACTCCAGCGTTTCTCTTTCAATTTGTTCTCTTGTTTTCTCGTGTTGGTGCAAACCCTAGCCATAGGTATGCCTTCCATAAATCCGTAGAAATTTTTTTCTTCTGAACTGGTGTAAACCCTATCCATGGGTATGCCTTTCATAAACTTGTAGAAATACTTCATCATAAACAATTCCTCTTCGAATATCACCATAGTAACGTCGTCTACCTCATGAATAGTGACGGGTAATCATTATTATGCAAAGTAGGCACATACGGGTAGGTGACTGTTTTTTTTTTTTTTTTTTTTTTTTGGAAGGGCAAACAAAACGCCTGGTTTATGGTTTGATTTCCTGAATTTCTTGGGTTGATAGACAAATGTTACCTTGAGGGTTTTGGATTATTCTTTTGGAATGAATTATTTTGGAATGGATTATTTTGGGAATGATGTTGTCTTGGTTACGATTGCAAGTGACACAAACATCCCAGGAAAACCGTGGAACCGTGTGTTGGTAGATGACATGAGGTGAAACAGAACATGGCTATCGGTTTTATCATTCCCGTGAAAACTTTAAATAGCAAACCATGTATCTTGTCTAGGTAAGACTTACTCGGTTTTTCAGGTCTCTTGATGAAAAGGGAACCTTCCGGGTGTAAGACCGAGTTTTATGGGAAGCACCGCCGTGATTGTGGAAAGTCCCCAGTCGTCTCATATGATAATCGAGTCGTTGATCCCTGGTTGGATCATTCGCTTTTAATCTCTAGGCAGTCCCCAGTCATCCCTTGCCGTGTCAAGACTGATAACCGGGTCGTCTGGTAACTGAGTCGTCGATCCCTGAACGGATCGCCTGCTTCTACCATCTTGATGTCTGGTTCGAAGCATGAGATCGATGGTCGAAAATTGACATTATAACCGAAAGATCATTCTCCCACTGTGGTCGCCAATGGTTTGAGTGTGAAAACGGTTTCTGCTGATTTTGGTAATTTCGGGTGTGTGGGTGAGAAACGAATTTAAACCCTAAACAATGTACTGCAAGGGAGTACTTTAGATTTGAGAGATCAATCTGTACAAATCCGGCCTAAACCAAGAAATGACCGTTCCAGACTTGCTTCGGTCACAAAGTGAAGGATAAGTGTTGGTTTTGGGGAGGGAAGCGAAGAAAGTGTTGAGACTAGAATAGTTGATTCTGGAAGAATAGTTGTTTTACGACTTGTATTAGAAAGTGGGAAGCTCACAGATGGAGAGCTAGCAAATGTTTTCCGAGTGTTGTATGCTCCTGAACTGAATTTGTTGTTCGGTGGAAATAGGTAATGCCTATTTATACAAGTCGGAATGAAACGTACTCTGGTCTCATTAAGAAATGGAAAACGGGTGAGTAAATGGGAGGAGGTGGTAACCGATAATTTCTGGAATTGATGTTCCATAAAAGAAAGCGTTTCACCATTACTCCCTATGTTTAATAACCGCTTCATACTTATGACACTCTCTTATAACTGGCGTAGTGTACGCCGCACGTTGTAAACCGCCAAACCAATACCTAATGAGCATCCCCAGTTTGTGACATGCGTTGATGTCTCGAATGTGTTTGTAGAAAACATGTAGCATGTTTGTTGTTGCTTGGCAAGTTGATCTTGGGAGACTTGCGTGGTGACCTTCGACGGTCGAGATCTTGCATCTCAAGAGGAAAGGTAGCCATTGATTATTGCAACCCTTCGTTTGGTAGACAGCGGCATGAAAGCATGACCGGTCATGGCTTTAACATGGTTAGGCGTGGCCAAGCTAGGATTTTGGCGTTGGGCCAAAGGTGTCCATGCGTTAGCTGGTGACCTTGGATGGCTAAGATCTGCATCTTAGATGGAAGGGTGGCCGTTGATCGTCGCACGCCTTCGTTTGGTAGCCAACGGCATGGTTTAGGGCCGGCATGGCTTGGAAGGGAAGCGCTTGCAGCTTTTTCTAAATTAGGGTTTGGTATGCTGAAACCCTAATTAGCGCCCTTCACTAGAATCGATGTAGAATTCTCATACGAACTCGTATTTTGATGGTCCTCCCCTCCATTCTGTACGGAAAAGAATTTCCCGTCTTCTTAGGAGATAATATTTAGGTTTTGAGCTCGTTCGGGAGGTGAAAGCAGCCCGAAAGTAAAACTCATGAAGAATTCAAGAGGGACGGTGGCATGTTGGGTGCGTTTTTGGGAAGCTAGCATGTTTTGAGAAGCTAACGTGTTTCGGGAAGCTAGCAAGTTTTGGGAAGCTATCATGTTTTGGGCCAAAGGTTACCATGCGTTGTTTGGCAACCTTGGACGGCTAGGATTTGCACCTAGGATGGAAGGGTGGTCGTTGATCGTCGCACGCCTTCGTTTTGGTAGCCGCATAGGGAAGGCCAGCACGGTATGACGCGGCAAGGTGGCTGGCACGGCATGCCATTGGCACATGTGGCATGGTCGGCATGCCTTGGTGTGGTTTAGGCGTGGCCAAAATTAGGGTTTTGGCGTTGGGCCAAAGGTTACCATGCGTTGGTTGGTGACCTTGGACGGCTAAGATTTGCATATTAGATGGAAGGATGGCCGTTGATTGTTGCAAGCCTTTGTTTTGGTAGCCGCATGGGGAACACCAACACGGTATGGCGCGGCAAGGTGGATGGCATGCCATTGGCACATGTGGCATGGTCGACATGCCTTGGCGCGGTTTAGGCGTGGCCAAAACTAGGGTTTTGGCATTGGGCCAAAGGTTACCATGCGTTGGTTGGTAACCTTGGACGGCTAAGATTTGCATTTTAGATGGGAAGATGGCTGTTGATTGTTGTAGGCCTTTGTTTTGGTAGCCGCATGGGGAAGGCCAACACGGTATGGCGCGTCAAGGTGGCTGGCATGCCATTGGCACATGTGGGGCCAAGGGTTTGGCATGATGAGGCCAAGGTGTGGTTGGCTTGGCATGGTGGGGCCAAGGGTTTGGCATGCCGTAGGCGCATGGTGCGTCTAGCATGGTTAGGTCCAAGGAAAGGTGCGGTTGGCTTGGCTAGCATGATTGGCATGCCTTGGCATGGTAGATGTGGATGGCATGGTTTGCCATTGGCACAGTGGTGCGACTAGCATGGTTGGCATGCCTTGGCGCGATAGATGTAGCTGGCATGGTTTGTCATTGGCACAGTGGTGTGGCTAGCATGGTTGGCATGCCTTGGCGTGGTAGATGTGGCTGGCATGGTTTGCCATTGGCACGGTGGTGCGGATGGCATGGTTGGCATGCCTTGGCGCGGGGATGTGGATGGCACGGTGGTGCGGCTGGCATGGTTGCATGCCTTGGCGCGGAGATGTGTCTGGCATGGCTTGCCATTGGCACGGTGGTGTGGCTGGCATGGTTGGCATGCCTTGGCGCGGAGATGTGGCTGGCACGGTTTTCCATTGGCACAGTGGTGCGACTGGCATGGTTGGCATGCCTTGGAGCGGAGATGTGGATGGCACAGCATGCCATTGGCACATGTGGTGTTGGAATTAGGGTTTGTCCTATCGAAACCCTAATTAGTATTAAAAAAGGTACCACAGTAATTTTCTCATGAGAAATATTAAAGGGTTTAATAAATGCATTCAGTGGAGACATTATTACTCAAATCCCGTGACGTCACTGTCCGACTAGGGTTTTACGATTTTAACCTTAAGCTAAAAACCACCATCAAAACCTTTACCAAAATCATCTTCTCTGCAACATCATCACCAGTACAACTAACTCATCTCAGCAAACTTCATACCGGCATCTGTTATCAGTAAATACAACCAACCCAACTTCACAAACTTATCAGAGGTTCAATTTAATTAACATCCTCTAAAAAAAACTTAAACCAACGTAATGCCTAACTCTTCCTCCTGTTTTTCAATTCAAACTTAGATGAACTCCTAGTTTCATGTTATACCTATCTCAATATCAGACTCATTCTTCATCATACAACTTCAAAATAGAAATAAATTAACTTTACCAAATCCATTGAGAAGAACAATTACCTTATTTACCAACTGTGAAGTCTTCTTATTCCATTCAACAACAGTCTCGTCTTTTCCATCTGCAATCCAAAACTCACGAACCCTAAATTCAAATTCTATTAAGAACCCTAATTCTGCAAATCTCTTAATCGATCTTCTTTGTGACCAAATCCTCAAATTGAAACTACAACAATCTTCTTTACATCGTGTTCTTCAACACCCATCCTTTAATTCTTCTTAATCATCACCAATCATAACTTCAACAAATCTCAGAAACCCTAATTCTTTGATTTTAACCACTAGAATAACTGTAATGCTTCAATTAAACATCAACCCTTTTAATCTTCATCTAACAACAACACGAATCACATCTCAATTCCACATAAACTCTAAGTTCAGAAATCACATCTTCAATTTACAGCAACAACTCCAACCTCTTCATCTCGTGCTCAAACAACTTCAACACCATCACCAATAATCAATACTAGATATGTATCTTCTTTCCTCGATCTCAAAACCACTAATTTGATTACTCAATCATCTCTTGACTGAAGAACAAAAGAAATATAGGAGAAGAAGAAGAAAGAAGAAGAAAGAGAAAGAAAAGAAGAAGATAAGTAATTCCTCTCGATTTGGTGTAGATAATACCAAGGAAAAAATGATAAAGGCACACATCACTTTGATATGGGAAGCCACAATCGGTCTAGGTACAAAAAGACTCTTTTGCCCTTTTCACTAATCTGATAAATTCTTCTCCGACTGGTATCCGATTGGCACATTCGAGTAGTCCATTTTGCGTAACTTTTCGAGATTTAGCGGTACTAGTTTCATATCTATATTATTGTTATATTCATTCCTATTGATTAACGTTCGTTTTAAACTAATCGAGTTATTATCGGCTAAGACGTCTCTTGACTATTCTAATAATGTTGACGAGCTTGAGGGTCTTTACAAAATCCATCTTGAAAATGGAGTTTTGTCTTTATATTATGGATGGGGTGGGGGGTATCATTTATACCTAATTAATATTGTGATCGAAATGTCCATATAGACCATTTCTCATTTCTATCATTCGTAGTAGCTTCTGACTTTTTTTTTCTTTGCAACTAGTATAATGTGAAGGTTACTATTGTCCATCTGCACACCTGTTGAAGATTAAGCACTTCAGTTATTTATATTGATATTGTTAAGTTGTAACTTATATATGTATTTTTATGCAGTTTACCTTTCTTGTTAGGTATTACGAGCAATGACCAGGGCGAGAAATGAACTGAAACGTTCAGGTGTATGTACAAGTCTTGGAGTGTATATACTAAAGGTATGCATTAGGTGACTCCAAGTTACAGAATCAGAATTGTAGTAAATGCAAGTTACAAAGTCATAATTGTAGTAATTGTATCCTAACAACAATTTACAGAATCAGTACTGCTTAGAAACATGACACTTATTCAATTGAACTCATGAAATGTTAAATCCTTATCATTTTTTACCTTAGAAAATATGTTTCGAGTTGTCGTTTGTATAGATTGAATGCTTTATTTTTGTGGATTAAATGATTGTTTGTATAGTTTGAAAGATTTCAGTAAATCTGAGAGAATTGGGATGAATCTGGGTAAATGCATGGAAATTTGGTTACATGGGAACTGAATTTTCACTAGGTCAGCAGAGAATGATCAATTGTCCTTTTTTTTATGTTGTTGCAAAAATTCGCATTGCCTGAAGCTTGTTGCAAAATCTAGTACCAGACACAGGATATCTTCAGAACAAGGATATCTGGAAATTATTAATTTGTGTTCAACAAAAATTTCGCAACAACTCACTGTTACGAATAAAAATTTCTATAACGATTGGCTGCAGTTGCAACCTAGCCGTTGCGACTCAATTTCCTAAAAAATGCAATAGGGTGTTTCGCAACAACTCATTGCCATTGCAACCCCATTTTGCAATGGTTCAAAACCGTTAATAAAACCGGAATTTGATGTAGTGTTAGTTTTCAATACAACAACAATGATATTACGCATCATATGCTCCATCGGAAAGGCTACACTACCATAATGAGGCTTATGGATGATACATGCTTTACCGGATAAGCTATGAAGCTTAATAGTGTATTTCTACTCAATGCACCTTCAACCAACTACCCCTCCATGTATATGTTCAATTGACATTTTTATAACTTCAAATGGGGGAGCGCTCTGCCAAAGGCCTAATTCAATCGCTTTTGCAATGACTTTCGAGTAATGCACCATAGTGGTGCATTATCCAGTTTTGGATCATTGGCGAACTAGCAACATAATGGTGCAATATTTCACGCACCCAGCAGCCCGCAAGCGTAATGCACTATAATTGTGTAATTTCAGTCTTGGGAAACCTTTCTCTAGATGCCCAACACAATTTCATTTAAATGACGACACATCTTTGAGCATATATCATGCGAAAAGTTTGGATGTTACGGTTGTATTTGGTCATCGTCATTGGTTATGATGATACTTGACAGATCCTATGTGGTCGTCCTATTACAAACTTTATCCTCGAGTCAGTACTACGATACTCTCCCTTTAGTTTCTTCCATTCTGTTTTTATGCCTACGATAATTTTATTTGTTTTGCGTTTGGATGTTTGACCAATGATTGACTTGCATTGACTCAGGAAGACCCACATACGAAGCTGGCAGTTACCGAGAAATAATGTGTCATTATGTCCCAATAAAATGAACAGCTTCTTTTTGGTTTCTTTATCGATGGTTGGCTCGTAATTTCACCAGAAGACCTACGAGCCAGAATTGCATTAGATAACCATGCATTGGGACACAAGTCACGCAGTAAATTTAAAGCGGATTATTTTCCGGGACACAAACAAAACACATCCCTTCAAAAAAGAGAAAAAAAAATGGTCCCGAACCAAACCTATTATGGAAGTTTTTTGCCCATCCAACTTCTGGTTTTCATCAAAAGCAAGGGTTAGAATAATAAGATAAATAAATATTTACAAATTTCAAATAGTTTTCTTAACGGAAAATGGGTCATTTGACTAAATATTTTTAAAATATGGTTCTAATGGACAAGTAAAAATTAGAATGGGTTAAATGGACACCAAAAAAATAGTAAGAATGAAATTGGATTCATCCTGGCTTAAACTTAAAAAATAGCGAGGATGAAACTAGATGCATCCTAATATAAATTAAAAATAAGAAAATGGGTCATTTGACCAAATACTTTTAAAATATGGTTCTAATGGACGAGTAAAAATTAGTATGGGTGAAATGGACACCAAAAAAATAGTAAGAATGAAATTGGATTCATCGTGGCTTAAACTTAAAAAATAGCGAGGATGAAACTAGATGCATCCTGATGTAAATTAAAAATAAGAAAAGTTATTTGAAAGTGGGTAGGATAAAACTGTTTATCCTGTCTATTTTTACATCCTCATCCTTTTAATAAGTATTAAATTTTACATGTCTTTTTTACCTAGGAATTATCGTTATTGGGTTAATTGACTAATTTTGTGTTTTCTTAATTTAAAGGATGTGGTTTTTGCGCCTATGTAACTTGGACGGAGAGAGTAGATTAGAATCACATAAAATACTAATTAAACTGCTACTATATGGGTTTAGTAAAAACTCCAAAACCACTTCTCCCATAGAAGTGGTATTGGAATTGATTATGTTTACAGCTTGATGAGTTTTTAATGAAATCATCTTAAGATTGTCATTTACACTTACAACTTTCTCCACATTTTTCCACGATTCCAGATTTTAGATTCCACGATTCCAGATTTTAGATTCAGGATTTTGTTGGGGAATTAGATCAACTGATAATTTTGTCGTGATGGCACGTCACATGGTAGCAGTTGCAGGATTTTATCTAGTATGGGAGTAAATAATTATGATTTCTTTGAATAAGAATCAGAGTCGATTTCATTGTGCAGATCTCCAGAGATAATTAATTGTTGAACA
Source organism: Papaver armeniacum (assembly GCA_023531295.1). Classification (NCBI taxonomy): domain Eukaryota; kingdom Viridiplantae; phylum Streptophyta; class Magnoliopsida; order Ranunculales; family Papaveraceae; genus Papaver; species Papaver armeniacum. The sequence continues at coordinate 1,345,040 of JAJJWW010000381.1, forward strand.
TGGGAAGAATTAATTAGGTCTTAATTGTTGAACATGGGAAGTGCTGTTCGAGTGGGGCCCAACGTTATGGAGATTTTGCGGGAAACGAATCACATTTATTTTCAATTTGCAGTTTCCCACACGGTTTGCCTTAATTGTGGTTGCAGTTTCCCACACGATTGCCTTAGTGGTGGATCATAGACAGCAGAAGTATCAAAATCAAATTCTTGGAAATAATGCTCAAGTTCTTTTTTCCGAAGGTCAATGAAAATGACACGAGAGGAGACAATGGAACATGCAACCAATTACAGCAGTTTTATGAAATTAATACGTGGAAATTCATGTATTTAATACATTGGTATTACAAAATATCTGTATTTTATGAAGTTTTTGATTGACGTATACGCAATCTTTCAATAACAATAAAATTGATCGGTCAAAAGGAAAAAAAAAATATCGGTGAAATTGATAGGATTACCACTTCCTTCAAAATAAAATAAAATAAATACTCCCTCCGTTCTAATTTATCTGACGTTATAGAGTTTTTCATGCAGATTAAGAAACAACAGAGGATAAATTTTTTCCAAACTTACCCATATTAATAGCTTCCTAAAATTTTAAACCACCTAGTTTTTAGTTTCTAAATTTAATGTAAATTACGATTCCCATTGTAATTTACTTGGGATAAACAAAATATTCCATCCAAATCCTTGGAATAATCATTTATCTGTTGATTCCAATGAGAATTAATACTAGTATGTTCTGATTCCAAAGCAAGGGTAAATCAGTAAGGATTTGGGGAAAATACTTAAACCCTCATCTATTTTGGAACACAAAAAAAACCCTAAAACATCAAGTTAATTGGAACGGAGGGAGTAAGTAAATAAGCAAAGTACTATACATATGTTCACACGAACTTATAAAATGGACTACCAAAGGTAGGGGTGTGCAGCGGTTGGACGGTTGCGGATTAGGGGTCACCCGCAACCAAACCGTAAAAGTTGCGGTTTTGGAAAATCAAACCGTGTCCGGTCCAATCACCCGCGTTTTTTCATCCGCGGATCAACGGATGATACGGTCCGGTTGCGGATCAACCGCGGATTTACTCATGAAAAAAAAAAAAAAAGCAAAAAAAAAAAAAAACGAAGTTAAGAAAGATAGACAAAGAATGCAATGTTAATTCATTGACAACTTGGCATGTTATTCTTAGTTGTTTGGTAATGAAAATTATATGGGTCTTGAAAAGATTTAATTTATGTTTTATGTTCTTATCTCTTAATGTTTGGGCCATGTCATGTGACTAGAATTTTTGTTGGTGCTTTGGTATTTACATTGTGCTAACATGCTTTAGAATCATGGTTTATATATAAAACCCAAAATTGTGGCTACACAAGCCCACGGAACTAGATAGGGAAGTTAAGGCCTTTACTACCCTACGGTGCGGTTAAAACCGCGGTTCTACGTATCCAACCGCAACCAAACCGCTAAACCTTGCGGATTTGAAAACTCAACCGTGTCCGGTCCGTAGCCTCTTGCGGATTGGTTTTCACCCGCAATTTTGCGGACGGTTGCGGGTGAAAACCGCGGTTCCGTTTTTTTTGCACACCCCTAACCAAAGGATTAGATTTAGTTTCGCGGATGAGTTGAAATTCCTTGATACGAAGAAATGTTGAGTCCAATATAAGATGTCAGCTTTGATATCCAATATGAGGTCGTGAATGGGAGTTTCCTTTCCATTGAAGGTTCTTTCATTCCTCTCTTTCCAGATTCTCTAGCAGATGGCAAATGGAAGCAATTTCCAAATAAAGTTTCCTTTGCCCGAGAACATCCTAGTATTTGTCTCAAGAAACGGGACCGTGGAACATGTCTTTGGAATGATGGAACTTGGACATCATAAGACTTGCATCTTCTATGATTTTTTATATGGAAGATGGAACCTGGACATCATAAGTCTTTCTTGCACATGGAGAAGAAAGACTTTGGCCTTTGGGCAAGTTAATTATTTAGGGAGGTTGATGATTTGACTCTAAAATGAACAGAGCAAGGAAGCTGAGAGGCGCTTAAAAACCATTGAACAACATATATGCAGCATAATTCTAGTAACATTAAACAATTTAATAAGGTACATTTTCAAAATTTAGGTTGTAAATATTGTCCATGAAAAAATAATAACATGGATCTCATGTTTCAAGTTGTCAAATAACAAGATAGTGCTGCAGAATTGAGTATATGTGATGCTAATATTCTCGGGTGGGCAACGTACATAATGGTACCACATCAAAACTATGATCATAATTATAATTATAACTGGACTCGGCTATGGCTAACGTCAGATACTTCACTAGAGACGGTATAGAAGCAAAGTTCTCTCATAGTGATTCTGCAGAGTGGATGTGAGACCAGTATTCCTTGACGAGCTGCGCAAACAATGATCCGTCATCCTTCATCAACTTCAAAGGTTCATCGTACTCAATTATCTTTCCTGCAGAATGAAAAGAATGAACCCTTGAGAAAAATAGACTGATTGAGAATCACATTATGCAAGAACTAATTATAAGCAAAGCAATTTCACATTCTGCGAGAATGAACACAAAGACGTACCATCACTGAGGGCAAGCACCATGGTACTGTCCATAACAGTCGGTATTCGATGGGCCACTGTAATAACTGTGCAACTTGCAAATTCTGTCCGTATGATTTTCTGAAGAATGCAATCCGTTGCATTGTCGATGGAAGCAGTGGCTTCATCAAGAACCAATATCTGACTTCTTCTTAACAAAGCTCGGCTCAAACAAAACAATTGTCGCTGTCCCATGCTCCAGTTTACCCCATCTTGCTGAACTGCAAAAAAAAAAATAGCCGAAACGTTAGTAAGGTCCCAACACGAAACACAAAAAGAAGAAACCAAAGAACATACCTGAACTACCCAAACCATGTTCTTTCTCCTGTACAGTCTCTCGAAGTTGACATTTGCCAAGTACCTCCCAAATTTCTTGGTCAGTATGTTGCTCAAGGGGATCCAAATTGTATCTCACTGTCCCGTTAAAGAGTGTAGGATCCTGAGGTATTATCCCTAAGCGTGACCGCAAATCCCGGAGCCCGATAGTTGAGATGTCAATGCCATCAATAATGATTTTTCCCGCTAATGGTTCTACAAGCCGAAACAACGCAACTATCAGAGTTGACTTCCCGCTGCCGGTTCTCCCGACAATCCCAATTTTGTGTGCTCCTTCGAATGTGCAAGTTATTCCTTGCAGAACAATTGGAGCGTTGAGCCTATATCTGATCTGCTTGACATCAGAGTTTTGTTAGTCCTATAATCTTCGTTAGAGAAAACATTTAAACGTTATATACCAACTTCACATGGCATTGCTTCTTTCTTATACCTTCAAATCATGGAACTCCACTCTACCCACATTAGGCCAACTTGGTACAGGCTGATTTCCTTCAATGACTTCTGGAGCTTCACTAGGAATGCTCATGTACTGGTTTAACCTTTCCACAGAAACGATGTTATCTGATAGTTGGCACTGACATATGATAAAAGCAACAACGAACTGGCTCATGGAAAGGCCATATGACAGTGCCATGCCGACAAATCCTGCAAACAGAAAGATCGATTGGAATATTAGACAACCCTCCTAGTAAACCTGTTGCAGCTAAGCGTCTATGTTATTTTTTCCAGTGTGCCAACTCTAGATTAGAAGAATATAATTACCAGGACCAAAAGTTTTGGGAGGAAGCAAAACCATCACAAGGGTTGAGGAGCATAAAAGGATAGCACATAGTATTTCCAAACGTTGGATCAGCCACTCAATTGCAGAATAAATGTGAAATGAAGCAGTAGCAGCTTTGTCAATGCGATAGATATTCTTAGCAAAAAATTGGTCTTCCTTCATAAAAGCTCTAATTGTCATCGCTCCTGCTATTGATTCCCCAAAATGGCTTGCTACCGAAGACTTGGCAGTTCCATTAATCCGCATAAATTGTTTTGCAGAAGCAGAATAGTATCTCTATTGGGTAAAAGAGAAGAGATTTAAAGGTCCGCCACATGTATGGAAGAAGAACTAAATTTTGATCATAGACACAGAAATTGATTAACAAGAAAATCATTGGGTAATGCTAATTACCTGTACGTGAGTCACCATACACACCATTGGGACGGTGATAAACAAGATCTGCCAAGTAAAAAAGGACAAAACTCCAACATTGGCAGAAGATATAACGAAAATTGCTAAAGTCATAACAAAGTTGAAGGAAAGATCAAGGTCTACAATATTCAGATCAGAAGAAACCTACAACAACAAACAAAGAAACATTAGCCTTGGTGTATTCTCCATCCAAGATTCTAACTTCTTTAGCATTAGTGCTTACCCGACTTAGTATCCTTCCCAGAGGTGTACAATCATAAAAAGCTAGTGGCGCGAGAAATAGTGAGTTTAGTAACTGATCGAATATAGACTTGGAAGATCTCAGACTCAAAGCAACTGTAGAAAGAGACCTAACAAGTATGAAAATCATTGAGCTACAACCTAATATCAAATATACTAGTATCAGTCGCAGTTTGCTGACTTGAGGGTTCTGAACATTAGAAGCCATCCAGTAATTCTGTAATATTTGAATAATATAAAAGGTAATATTGCAGAATATAGCTAAAGAGAAGTAAATGAAGCCTTGGTTCTGATTCAAGTACTGTAGGTAAGGCTTCCACACGATATCTCGGCTTTCTCTTTCCTCTTGCTGAATCAACTGATGCCCCGTTGTTTCTTCAAGCTGTTTCCTGTCACAACTTCCTCCCGCCTCTTTCGAAGAGATTTCAAGTTTTTGCTGAGGAGAAGCAGTCTTAACGTGCCTTTGAGGAACAACTGTATCTTTGTGAGCATTAACAAGGTCGGAAAATTCTGGACTAGAATCTAATAGAATATGATACGGAGCTGCACATTGGATTTTTCCATTTGACATCAACTGCCAGAAAAATAAACTATAATGACTTACTGTACTGAAAAGCAAAGACATATACCATTTTATTTAACCAGTGCACCTTCTTCTTTTATTTGAAGTATCCACAGAAAATTTATTGAGTGAAGAAGTAAAACTGCAAAACTAACCACCACAGAATCAAATGCAGGAAGGAATTCCACTTGGTGAGTCACAAGTAATACTGTCTTCCCTGATAAAGCCTCCATAACGTATTCCTGCATACTCCAAAATAGCTACAACTGTGAGGATACAAATACACACAAAAACATATTCTGCAGTGAGAGGAAAATCATAACCTCACATTAAATAAGCTTGTAGCAGTGTGAGCATCAACCGCGCTAAAAGGATCGTCCAAGAGATATATATCAGCATCCTGATAGAGAGCACGAGCAAGTTGAATACGCTGCTTTTGCCCACCACTCAGATTGACCCCTCTTTCCCCTATTTCGGTGAGATGACCATAAGGCAATATCTCAAGATCTTGTACCAATGAGCATCTGTCTAGTGTTTCTTCATATCTTTGCTTATCCATGGTCCGTCCAAAAAGAATATTATCTTTTATGCTTCCTGACTGGATCCATGCCGACTGAGAGACATATGCAATTTTTCCATTAACCTGAACCTGTAAAATTAAGTGAAACAAGCGAAAGGATACCTTTATTTACAATTCTAAATATTCAAAAGCTGTCAGGCCAAGTATATCTTAGAGTTAAATAGAATGAAACAAAGAGCTTACCGTGCCACCCGCATTTGGTACTTCTCCAAGTATTGCTGCTAAGAGTGTTGATTTGCCTGCACCAACCTCCCCACAGACTGCCACCTTCTCCCCAAATTTAATCTCTAATTTTATGCTTCTTAGGGTTGGAATTTGTTGATTATCTTCCCATGAAAAATCAGCTGAATTAATATAAATGGCGTGTTTGTCTTGCTCAGCTAATCCCACCAGATGCGACATCTTTTCTCTGTCCAGTTCTTCTAATGAAAGAAATTCTACGATCCGTCTATAAGAAACTTTTGCCTGAATTACAGTTCTAACAATATCTGGAGCTATTCTAATAGGATCTTGAACTATGCGCAGAGTTGCTATAAAAGTGAACACAGTACTAGCATTGAGAGGAACCCTAAGAAAGTAACACACCACAAAGGTTATAGACGAAATTAAAATGGGTGATACCCAAAACAGACATCCATTGAATCCTTTGTTTAGCTGTACAGATGCCAACAACTTGTCTTCCACTGTCCTTAGTCTTTCTATAACAGACTTGAAATGCTTCTCCCAACCGTACAGCTTCAACACTTTCATGTTCACCAGAGCCTCCGATAAAGACTTTAGTCTTTTATCTTGTGCCAGCACAAGCTTACTTTGAAATTTATGTTGTAATTTGGCCAAGGGAGTATTGCATAACATGGAGATTACTATAATGACCAACGCTGCTAGTGCTGCAAGCCCCACAGCATGGAATAAAATAGCCAAGCCAAGACATATTTGGAGGCATGCAGCCCATGTCTGATGCATCCAATAAGAAAATTCGCCTACTTTATAGGCATCTACAGTTACATACATGATAATTTCTCCAGCTGACCGTTTAGAATTTGCACTACTGGACAGCCTCACTTGCTTCTTATAAATTGCTGCTGTTAGGAGAGACCTTACTTGAACTCCTAATAATCTACACTGGAAGTACCAATGTCTCTGAGATAAGGACTCGATGAATTTAGTAACGAATAATAACACAACTAGTGCATAACCCTCATGTTTAAATGCTTCTTTCCCTTGTGTAACATCAATGAAGGCAATGAGAAACAAAGGACAGGAAGAAAGAGTGATCACCTTAGAGAAAGCAAAGAATCCGGATATCAAAATTTTTTTCCAGTAACAGAGAAATATAGCATGTAAAATTGAAGGTTTTTTTGTTTCTTCCTGCTGCTTCTTCATTTGTTCCATGAACATCAAGAAGCAAGTATCTGTTCTATCGACTCTCCTTAACATGGGTATGTCGTCATCTTCAAGGGCATTCTCCTTACCCTTCTTCATCACCGGATTCAACCACCAAAATGACATTTTACTAAGCAATCCAGCTTTAGCATAGAGAGTCTCATGACTTGTATCAGAATTTTCTTTTGATAAGAAAGGAAGACCCAAATCAGAATTGGGAAACTTATCCATGTATGAAATTTCTTTCACTAATTCAATGGCTTCCACCAATATTTGAAAGTTTGATATAAGAGCATTTGCCCGTTGACCATGTTCTTACATGATTTTAATTTTATGACAAAAAAAAAAAGATCACCACAGGATTTTATCTTGGGCAACGTAAAATTACATTTTTTATATCGATAAATATTTTTCAAGAGAGCTGCTCCCTTAGCTAATCTGATGTCGGTAAGTATTTTCCAGGTAGTATGTGTTTGTCAGTTGAAGCTACAAGTCTTAATATATCTTTATTCCTAAAATATGATTCAATGTTCTGAACACAAATGGAATGCACATGGTAGGAGTAAAATATAGGAGCAGTTGAGACTTTAACGCCAAAGCATAGAAACTGATCCAGAAGTGAATATACATACCATGAAGGGTCTGTCATTCCAAGTGAAACCAATGAAACACCAAAGACTGGTTGGTTAATTGGTTTCAGATGTAGATGAAAAAGAGAAGAGCCGATGTTGAGCAAATGCTGTATGTAATCGACCTCTAATTAACTTGAAAACACTTGAAGAAAAGAAAAGAAAAATGCTAGAAAACGCGCTGCTTTCTAGCTAATTGATAGCTGTTTTGATGAAACTAATGGAAATAGAAATTTAGGATTTTATACTCAAGGAACTCAACTGATGATGAAGATGAAGTAATATAAGAAGAAGAAGAAGATCCGAAAAGATGAGGAACTGATGAACCATCCCCTCATCAGAAGGAGAAAATGTTGGATTATTGGTGGAGAAGAAGCAATTTGATTTCCAGCACTTCAGTGAAAAACATAAGATTATGTAAAATCAAACCCATCTTCTTCTTCGTCATCATCTGTTATTGAATCACCAGCATCTTAGCTCAAAGTAAAAACCAGTTTTTTTTAAATAATTGGTTATTGAATCAATTTCTGAGATTGGATTAACGAGTTTTGCATTATAACCCGTGAAAGCACTTCCACAGATTGAATCAAAAATAAGTTTTCTTTCAGATGATTAGAAACAATTTCTAATCAGATATAGCATTGATACAATTTTTAATCAGAAATTGTAAGATTGAAAAATAATATGTTTACTAAGTTCAGATTACCATTAAGAAAAGCTAAACATTTTGCACACAAAAAAGTTTACCAATACAAGAACATAAATTGATTTCATAGAAGAAAAAATGAGTTACAGTAGCAGTCAAGATTCAGTTTGGTACTGTTTCTTATCTCTTTGGACTCACTGGAACACGTCGCCTTGACACCTCAATACCTCATAGCGCGTAAAAGTGGCGATCAAGTAGCGATCTGCCTGGCACGATCGGAAAGAAAATTGTTTCAAGTAATAATACCGGCCTGCTATTACAGGACAAAAAATGTCACTAAAAAATAAAAAGGGTGACCCTTTATCCAACTATGCTAAATAATGACTATTTTAGCCTGATTAATTAGGGTTAATTGGGTGATTAATTGATGTTTAATCAAATTAAACTAGAAATTAACTGACCTTGATTCTTCATCAAGATTTTTTTTTTTTTTTTTTTTTTGAAAAAACTGGTCCAGAATCGGTGGATGTTCATGCTCACATAAACTAATTGTGGGGAACATCAATGACTATAGGTATATGTAGGTGTACCATATCTACCAATTTTTGGGAACATCAATGACAATCGGTTTATGTGAACACTTACATAATCCGATTGTGGGCATAGTAGTTGAGAAATCAAAGATTGTACAATCGGGTTATGTAGACATACATGTAATCCGATTCTAACCAAAAAAAATATATAGAAAACACGGTTATCTCTTCAATACCAGAATCGGGCTATGTGGGACATTAACGTAGACCGATTCTGGTTCAATTTTCTCCGACCAGCCCAGAATCGGGTTATGTGGGCTCAATGACGTAAATCGATTCTGATAAGCCTAGAACACTTTGATTTAAAAAAATAATCAAATTTTTAGGGATTGCATGTTTCTAGAAAAGTACTTGATTTGTGCCATTTCATCGGCTTCTATGATACTCGAAGATGGCTTGTATAAGGGGAGAAGAAGAGAAGAAGAATCGGTTGGAGATGAAGATGGAGAGGGAAATCAATTTGATTTTGATTTAAGTTTTAAGTTTTATTATTTTGATTTTAGTTTTTATTTTGATTATTAGGATTTAGTGGGTATACATTTGTAGTATTAGTATTTGATAGAGGGTAAATTGGTACTTTCATCTCTTAATAATCTTTTTTGTCATGTAGTAGCAGGCCCAAATTTACCGGGTAATAATAATACAATAGCTTTTGGTTGTGACAGTTTATCAAACAGATGCGAAACATTGTTTTGTTTTGTGATATAAATTGGAAAGGCTTCTCTTAAATATAGCCCATGCTTTTATTAACTATAACCCACATAATAAGTCATTAATCTAATCAGACGGATTCTTAAAACTATTAACATAACCCATAGAATTATACACAATTTTTATATATAGCCCAAAACGAATTATCAAATCCCCAAATCAAAAAAAAAAATTTAATTATACAAATTTCATAATTAAAGTTATGTAAGATATGCCATAATTGATGATTTTTAAGAATACTCAATTTTATTTAATCATGATCGGGAGAAAAGAACATCATTTTAGAAAGAAAAAAATTATGGAATAATAGTGCTTACGGAGTTTTAGAATTTTTTTTTTTTTTTTTTTTTTTTTTAAAAAATCAAAACCTTAGTTGATTTCATATTGGTTTTCCATTGATATTGTTGTGGAGAATTTTTAAGGGAATTATTAGAAACTGTAATCATGGTTCAGAAAAAATAACATCATTTTAGAGAAAAAATGAAAAGTTGGGTTTAGTTTTTTTTTGGAGTAAAAGTTAAGGTTTATAGTTGGGCAATTTGTAACAACAATGAGAGAACAATCAGAAATAAATTGAAGTATATTAGGTTTGGATCTAAATCAAGAAAAACCTAAGGTTTATATTTTGATTTTGGGGAAGAATTAAGATTATCAGTAAAAATATTAAGACATGTTTGGTAACTTTAATTTATTGTATTTTAGCTTAAACTTTTTGGGCTATAGTTAATAAAAGTGTGGCTACATTTAAGAGAAGCCGTTGGAAAAAACAAAGCTGAACATGAAGCTCAAGAATTTGAAAGAATAATCACTTCTTTCGTTGCTAATTTAAAAATTAGGGTTCCGAGGTTTTCACATTCTTGGAGGGAAGAAGGAAATACAGAAATAACTGAAAATGATACGGAAATGCCGTATATGTATAAGTGAGAACTACCGTCACAACCATTTCTTTTGTCACCCTTAAAATCACGCGCTCGCCCGTTTTTCCTGAACAAATTTCTCAGAGACCCATGTTTTTTGTCTTAGTCCTTGTCGGAGAACGTTATTCGGCTCTGGGATTTCAATGCAAAATTTAAAGTACCTTAGGCGCTATGAATCAATCGACTAACCCTAATTGAATGATAATAATTGTTTTTTGTTTCACGACTAAAGGGTTATCTTTTTAAAGTGATGTGGTCGATAATATATATCCGACGGTTCTTCACAAAAACGAAAGTGGTTTCCTGACTGTGGTGCTTTTGTTTAGTCTGAGTCGTGTGTTTATATCCGACCACAGTTCTCTAAGACGAAAGAGATTTCTCGACACTGATGTTTTTCTTTGTTATTGTCGCAAAAATTTATTTGACTCCGAGAATTTCAATCGCTATAGAAAAATCGATTATCCTTATGAACATGGTAATAGTCGTTTTCGGTTTCACGACCAAAAGGGTAATCTGTTGTCAGTTATGCGGTTACAGTCATTTTTTATGTTCGTCTACGGAAGACGTAGTACTTTTGAGTCAAGTCTGTAGTCGATGTTGTACGCTCAACCAATGTTTTTTGTCTTAGTCATTGTCGAAGAACGTTATTCGACTCTGGGACTTCAATGCAAAATTTAAAGTATCTTAGGCGTTATGAAACCGTCGACTAACCTTAATTGAATAATAATAGTCGTTTCTTGTTTCACGACTGAAGAGGGTTATATTTTTAAGGTGTTGTGGTCGATAATTTATATTCGATGGTTTTTCACAAAGACGAAAGTGATTTCCCGACTAAGGTATTTTTGTTTAGTCTGAGTCGCGATGATAATTTTTTGGCTTTGTTATTGTCGGAGAAGTTTGTTGACTTTTTTATGACACTGAGAATTTCAGTCGCTATAACAAAATCGACAACTCATATGAACATGATAATTGTTGTTTTCGGTTTCACGACCAAAGGGTTATCTGTTGTAAGTTGTGGTTATAGTCATTTTTTTATGTTCGTCGTCTATGAAACAAGTAGAACATTTGAGTCAAGGTTGTAATCGTAATTGTACGCTCGACCAATGTGTTTTGTCTTAGTTTTTGTTGGAGAACGTTAAACAACTCTGGGACTTCAATGCAAAATTTCAAGTACCTTAGGCGTTATGAAACAATCTACTAACCCTATTTAAATGATAACAGATGTTTCTGCTTTCCCGACTGAAGGGTTATCTTTTTTAAGTGATGTGGTCGATAACCTATATCCGATATTTATTCTCGAAGACGTTTATTATGGTAAGAAATTTCTATTTGGATAGATCACAGCTTCATTGTACTGGGATTATTATTGTGTGCTTGATCCTGTCATCAAGTTGATAAAAATTCTTGATTGGTTGTTACACGTGTGTTTATGGGTAAAAATCGTTTCTGCCGATTTCAGTAAATTCGGTAGGCGAGTGAGAAACTGGTTCAAACCCTAAACAAATGTGCTGCACGTGAGCACTTTATAGATTCGAGAGATCAATCTGTACAAGTCCGGCCTAAACCAAGAAATGGCCGTTCCAGACTTGCTTCGGTCACAAAGTGGAGGAGAAGGGTTGATTTGGGGAGGGAAGCAAAGAAAGGTGTTGAGACCAGAATAATTCTGGGAGAGTAGTGTCTCGACTTGTATCAGAAAGTGGAAGCTTCGTAAGCTTGCAAGAGATGAAAGCTTTTTGGAAAGCTTGCAAAGTTGCCTTTTCTGAGAGTGTAGTATTTTTCTCCTGACCGAGACTTGTGTCTGGTGGAAATAGGTAAGACCTATTTATACAAGTCGAGATTGAAACGTACCCTGGCCTCATGAAGGAAGAGAGTAAAGGGTGAAATAATGGGAGGAGGTGGTAACCGCAAGGTGTTTATGGGTGAAAACGTTTTCACCATTATTTCCTCATTTATTTGACCGCTTTATTCCTTTTCACGCTTTCTTAATGTGAGCGTAGTGTACGCTGCAAGTTGTGACCGCCAAACCAAAACCCTGTAAAGCATCCCCCAGTTTGTGTTGATATCTCGAGTGTTGGTTGCACCTTGAGTGCAAGTGACGCTGTTAGTGGCGCGTGTGGTATGTGCCATTGGCATGTGCGTAATGCCCTTGTTGCGGGTTGTACTTCGAGCGCAAGTGGCAATGCCAGAGCTGCTAGTGGCGTACGTGGCATGTGCCAATGGCATGTGCGGAATGCCTTGGTGTTAGGTTGTACGTTGAGTGTAAGTGGCATTGCCAGAGCTGCTAGTGGCGTGTGTGGCATGTGCGGAATACCTTGGTGGTAGGTTGCATGGTTTGAGAGTTAGGCTACCAGCGTGGGTTTTGGCATGTGCCAATGGCGCGTACGGCCAAGCTGGCCTAAGTTGCACGGCTTGCAAGTTAGGCTACCGGCGTGCATTAGGGGCACGGCTAGGTGATGAAGGCTACCAGCAAGCGTGTTGGCATGTGCCAATAGCATGCATGGCCGTTTAGGGCCGTGGCCTTGGTAGGAAAAGCTACCAGCGAGCGTGTTGGCATGTGCCAATGGAATGCGTGGCCGTTAGGGCCGTGGCCTTGGTAGGAAAAGCTACCAGCGAGCGTGTTGGCATGTGCCAATGGCATGCGTGGCCGTTAGGGCCGTGGCCTTGGTAGGAAAAGCTACAAACGGCGTTTTGGCATGTGCCAATGGCATGCGTGGCCGTTAGGGCCGTGGCCTTGGTAGGAAAAGCTACCAGTGACGCATGTTGGCATGTGCCAATGGCATGCGTGGCCGTTAGGGCCGTGGCCTTGGTAGGAAAAGCTACCGGCGGCGTGTTGGCATGTGCCAATGGCATGCGTGGCCGTTAGGGCCGTGGCCTTGGTAGGAAAAGCTACCAACGAGCGTGTTGGCATGTGCCAATGGCATGCGTGGCCGTTAGGGCCGTGGCCTTGGTAGGAAAAGCTACCAGCGAGCGTGTTGGCATGTGCCAATGGCATGCGTGGCCGTTAGGGCCGTGGCCTTGGTAGGAAAAGCTACCAGCGAGCGTGTTGGCATGTGCCAATGGCATGCGTGGCCGTTAGGGCCGTGGCCTTGGTAGGAAAAGCTACCAGCGAGCGTGTTGCATGTGCCAATGGTATGCGTGGCCGTTAGGGCCGTGGCCTTGGTAGAAAAAGCTGCCTGTGACGCATGTTGGCATGTGCCAATGGCACGCGTGGCTAATTTGACCTAGGTTGCATGGTTTGCAAGCCTAGGTGCGGGCGCTACTTCGCATGGCGCGGCTAGGGCCAAGGTAAGGGTGTTTGGCTTGGCGTGGCGTGACTAGGGCCAAGGTAAGGGTGTTTGGCTTGGCGTGGCGTGACCAGTGTATCTAGGGCCAAGGCAGAGTGTGTTTGGCTTGGCGCGGCTAGCTCGGGTTAAGTGTGGCTGGCATGATTTTCCATTGGCACGGAGGTGCGGCTAGCATGGTTGGCATGCTTTGGCGTGTTTGGTATGGCTGGCATGGTTTGCCATTGGCATAGAGATGCGGCTAGCTTGGGCTAGGTGTGGCTGGCATGATTTGCCATTGGCACGAAGGTGCGGCTAGCATGGTTGGCATGCTTGCGCGTTTGGTATGGTCGGCATGGTTTGCCATTGGCATAGAGATGCGGCTAGCTTGGGCTAGGTGTGGCTGGCATGATTTTCATTGGCACGAAGGTGCGGCTAGCATGGTTGGCATGCTTCTTGGCGTGTTTGGTATGGCTGGCATGATTTGCCATTGGCATAGAGATGCGGCTAGCTCGGGCTAGGTGTGGCTGGCATGATTTGCCATTGGCACGGAGGTGAATTAGGGTTTTGTTCGTTGTAACCCTAATTTGAAAAAATACCCCCTATTAATTACTGACTACACGCATTAAATGTTCTAATAAATGTGTCACTTGTGACATTAGGTTATTTGGGGTTTTACGATTTTACCCTTTGTTTAAAAACCTCCATCAACAACGTGCATATGCTTTTCTCTGATCCACATTGTGCTCAGGTGATGTGTGTGTTTCTGGGGATCTGCAATCCTCGATGCAATATTGTCTCTTGTAATGGAGTTTTGTTCGGAGATTCCTCAATGGCTTCATAAGTTATAATTGTTAACCCTTGTTTTCGCTAATTCGGAGGCTCTTGCTCCGGACATTATCCGGTCTTAACTTCTATGCTACCCATACCCTTTTAAATTCAACATGAATATGAAAAATCATATTGATTTCTATTCATTGTGAAGCGGAAGGTAGATCCTCCGAGGGGAAGCCGAATTTGATAAGTCGACAGAGGACATGAGTCGACAAATCGTTATGAATTATTTTATGGGCGCCATTTCAGAGGTATCCATGAAAACTTTTCACTCATTCATTTTTTATATATTAGAATATTACATGTGGTTCTTACTATGTTATTTTAGATTACTCATTCATTATTTTCTTTTGGCAGTTGTTCTTATTGGATCAACTCTATATGTGTTTCAACATTTGTCTGGAATTTCTATTTTTATTTAACCGTCCTTAAAAATGCGGGGTTCCATCGTGACAAGGGAAACATCTCGCGTAGGAGTTGAGAATTTATTTGTAAAGCGACATATCTTTTTCGCTTGTATATTTTGGAGCTATGAGAAACCTTTGTATCCTCTTTTAACTTATAGTTGTTTTTTAGGGTCAATTATAGCAATGACTTTGATGGATAAACTAGGACGGATGCTTTTTATTCTTGGGAGTTCTTTTGGAATGGTAAACCTAATATCTATAATGATGTTTCATATATTGGTAACTATTTCCTAATATTTTTTGTACTTTAATATTACTATATGTATTCGATTGAATCAGCAAGAGCAATGTGCATTCAGGCCTCGAGTCAAGTTTTCGTTGTGTCCTGGAGCCTTTTGTAAGTAACTTGGAAACCACAATGTTAAATTTATGGTCGTAACTCAACGTAAAAGTTTTATTAGATATACTCATCTGATTACTATAGCTAGTGGTAACACTACTACTTCTCATGTATGTCGAAGGCTATAATGATATTTACTGTCAAAATAGAATCGTTGGAATTTTTCTAATCTATCAGTCTTAGCCTTATAAAGATTATCAGCCGATTTTTGTAAGTTCTTATAAAAGGCCTCAGTAAATGTAATTTTGAAACTAAAGATACATTTCGACTGGGACGCAATTGGAGAAAGCCCTGCAAATAATTTTTTCTGATAAAAATGGTTAGTATTATTGTGAAGTAGGCATTAGAAAGTTAGTTATATATGCAAACAAGGACAATGACTCTTGTCAATTCTATTGCACATGGAATTCTCAACATTTTGTTTTTTGATAACAAATTCCAAAAAGTTGTATTAGATAACCTCAATTAAACGGTTGTAGAAGTATAAACTATCCATAAGCCTTCAAAGTCCCATCAAATTGCTTAGACATGATTATTTTGTGATCTTAGTCTCTAAAATTCTCCCTATCTATTTTCCATGATGCAGGTTTGTCTTGATGTTTTCCCTGGGGGAGTTCAAAATTTTTCCAATAGACTGAGAACAATGGAGATGTCATTCTGTCTGGCGGTTCACTGGGTACATTTCTCTACTTTCTTGTTCTGTGAGAAATTGAAAATATTAAAACCACTTAATAAAGAAAAGAAGCCAAATACTAGCCTCCTTGTTTTCCTTGTTTCTAAAGGTTTTCGTCTTGTGTTTTTTCAGTTTAGTTTTTTTATTGGATTATTGTTCTTACGTTTGCTGGCCACATACATACTTCACATATGATGTAGGTTATTTGAGTTCAAAATTGGATTCCAATTCTGTCTTGTACTCTGCATGATTGAGTTAATGTTCTTCCACCTGTGATAGTGTTTGGAATGTAAAGACTTATCAGAATGTAACAATAAAAGGTTAGGGTTTTCATAGTTTCAAATTCTGAAACTTGTGTTTATAGCATTTGGGATTTTGCATAAGCTGTTTGATATTGTATGGGTTATGGTTCATCCATCTACTCTGTTGATGTATGGATCGCTCTTGATGAATTGAGATGATCAATGATTGTTCTTGATCAATTTTAATGATATTGAGGTTAGTCCTAAATTGGGTCTTCTAGTTCATCTAGAATGGTATGCATGCAGTGCAGAATCAATTTATATTCAGGTGCAGAAAAATGCCGAAACTACAGCAGGCGACTACTTTTTTTTTGACCTGAAAATATTTTGCAACGGATATAAACGTAGGAAAAGTATCTGTTGCACAAATCACCAGAAATGACCAACGGATATAACTGCAACCATACAAATAAAATGTTTACAAAAAACAAAAAATTGGACCCACTTATTAATAATAATCGTTGCACAAATTAAAATATAGGTTGCACAAATAGGAAAAATAAACCGTTGTGCAAATAAAAAGTACAATTAAAATATAGTAATTTTTTTATTTTCGTCTACGAAAGAAGTAGAACATTTGAGTCGAGGTTGTAGTCATAATTGTACGCTCGACCAATGTGTTTTGTCTTAGTTTTTTGTCGGAAAACGTTATACGACTCTGGGACTTCAATGCAAAATTTGAGTCGGAAAGAAGTAGTACCTTAGGCGTTATGAAACAATCTACTAACCCTATTTGAATGATAACAGTCGTTTCTGCTTTCACGACTGAAGGGTTATCTTTTTTAAGTGATGTGGTCGATAACCTATATCCGACGGATGTTCTCGAAGACGAAAGAGATTTCTTGACTGTCATGTTTTGATTAGTCCGAGTCGTCATTTTATATCCTACTACATGCTACACTACTATAATGAGCCTTATGTATGCATGATACATGCTTTACCTTCTAAGCTATGAAGCTTAATGGTGCATCTCTTCTCAATGTACCTTCAACCAACTACCCCTCCATATATATGTCCTATTGACATTTTTATGACTACAAATGGGGGTGCGCTCTGCCATAGGCCAAATTCAACCGCTTTTGCTACAATGACTTTCCGTAATGCACCTGGTGGTGCATCATCCAGTTTTGGCTCATTGGCGAACTAGCAACATAATGGTGCAATATTTCACGCGGGAAGCAGCCCACAAGCGTAATGCACTTTAATGGTACAATTTCAGTCTTGGGAAACAGTCTCCGGCAACCTCTCCCTAGACGCGCAACACAATTTGGAGATGAAAATTTTTCTCATTTAAATAACGACACATCTTCGAGCATACATCATTCCAAAAGTATGGATGTTACATTTGTGTAAGTACACTTATTTATCTCCATTGCCACGTGTACTAACAGGGTCCACGTGGATGCCATTACTCAAAGAATGACACATAGGGGCATCCGTGGCACTCAGACAACGTGCCATCTGTCAAGACCAACGGTCAGAAATAAAGGGGCACCCAAGATAGATAAGTCCCGCGTAGCACCCAAGGATGGCCTTAACCCATCACGAGGTAAGACATGATCAACGGTCAGAGGTAGTCCAACTGACATGGACATGACAAGAGGACTGACACCACCCGGCGTGGACTGGGACGCTCCAACCACCCGCATTTAATGTAGCTCAGAGAATACGTGTCGGACGACCAGCGATGGAAACAAGGGTTGGTCAGCGTGATGAACCGGGATATAGTCGAAGCCACGGGGTGATACAGAAGTCCGCGGACCACGCCCGCGGGATAATATTCAAGTCCGCGTACAATGCACAGAACACAAGAAGATAAGATCTCAACAACTCATTGTCAGTAGGACCCACCAAGTTTAGCTATAAATATGTATCCCTCCCCCACTGAGAGGGGGATCGAAAAGAAACGAGAGAGGAGAGAGAATAGGGAGAAGTAAGTGAGTTTTAGCTCATGTGTTCGATGATCACAAGATCTTGTGATCATCTTTGTAACCATTTATTTTATAATGAATCTCCTCGCACTCGTGGATCGAGGCCTTAGTGCCGAACCACGTATATCGTTGTCTCTTTCACCTTTTGCATCGATAGTTTCATTTACATACTCGTATTCCGGATCTATCTGGATCCCTGGAGATGATAATGAGATCATGACAAACTAGAGGGGTTTGGAATCTATGAATTATCATCTACCTATGTTTGTTCCATACTTCTCACACCTCAGTGCACGTATTCAACTTTTATAAAGATTGTTTGTGATCACGTGGAAGCGAAACCCGACTCTCGTGTTCACAATTTGGCGCTAGAAACAGGGACCTTGTCCCGGTAAAAAAGATTTATCTTTTCCTGTGACTTCACAGCCTCAACCTCAAAAATTTTTATTTAAAAACGCAAATGAGATCTATTCACGGATTCGTTTTTCGCACACATCTATGTCTATTGTGTTTTCTACCAACATATCCCGAGCATTATATGACTTTAAACAAACAGATCCGGGTTTTAGCTAATGATTTGTTCTTAGACTCGTTTCTCATTTTTAGCCAACAGACCTGTTCTTAGACTATTGTGTTTTCTACCAATACATCCAGGTTTTAACTAGAATTTCAAACAAAGTTTCCACCAAAAGAGTTGGGCTTTTTTGCAAATAACGACCCATGGATTTTATCTCGGGCAAATCCGCGTCCGTCTATGTCTTTCGTGCTGATTCACCAAACTAACAACCCGAATACACTCAGTACCGCTAGAAATCTAGTTTATGAAGTTAAAATTAAACTAACGGCTAACCCGCGGACTTTTGGGTCTCGGATTACCTCTCATGTCCCTTGTGCAGATTATTACAATGGAAAGTAACAAAGATACTGGGAAGACAAAGATAACTCCAAGAGATACCCCAAGGACCACACCAAAGAATAACAAGGAGAAAGGAAAAGGCGAAGGACGCATAGCCGCGGATAACATGCAGACCAAGGCGGAAAGCACGTGGCTCCTAGATGCGGAAACATCGCAATGGAGGCAAAGAAGGTGCGGCCGCAAGAGCTGCTGCACCAAGCAAGGGGATTTCTCAAGTGATTTCTTCCAAAGTAACAGGCTGCAACTGGCCAGCCGAGCCTCAGGAGGCTATAGCCGAATCAGTGATCCAGAACCATCCCTACGGAATGCCGCCGGACAATGAACAAGACGAACAACTACCGGCAGGATCCAACGGAATAATCGAGCCGGGCGTGCCATTGATAGACGAAATCAACACCACGATCCCCGAGGGACAAGCTCAACTACAGGAAGGAATCCCCAATCAAGCATCGAACCAAACGGCGCAAATATTGGCACAACTGGAGGAGCTACAGCGGAATCAACTAACGTACGCGGATGCGGTGGCCCTGTTAGCTCAAGAAAACCAACAACTAAGAGAGAGGATCCTCCGAAGCTCCGAACTAGCGAATCAGCACGACGAAGCCAACTCCGGGCCAGACAGTAACAGGGACCGAGGGACGATCTTCGAAAACATCCCCGCAACAACTAACCGAAGAAGGATACCCCAAAGAAATGCGCGGAATAGTAGAAGGTCGACCCGGACTACCAAACCGAAGTTCCAGTTACTGATGACACGGAGGAGGCCACGGCGTCGCAACCCGCAAGAAAGACACGCTCTTCTATTCAAGACGAGCACTTTGTTTGGCAATGGAAAACCTCCGCGGAAATGCTAGCGAGAGATCAATCAACTCAAGACCAGGCAAGGAGGTGGAAGACTAGAACAGATTATGAAGGAAGCCAACACTACCCCCCTTGCACGTCAGTTGGCTACGGCTACCATTCCGCAAAAATGTCCAGTCCCGACCTTTGAGTGTTACGACGGGTCCATGGATCCTCACTCATCTACGATATTACAACGGGTAATGGCCGGTGGGATTACGATGAGGCTATACTATGCGAGATATTTCCCTTCAAGCCTAAAAGGATCGCGTTATCTTGGTTTGATAACCTCAAGCCGGGTGCATTGATTCATATGATCAGCTCACCGAAAAGTTCCTGGCCACCTACATGTACAACAAAGTTGTGAACACAGGGATGGACAAGCTCTTCTCACTTGCAATTAAGTACAAGGAGTCCGTTCGAGAATACACTAATAGATGGCACAAAGTATGTCAGGCCATTGGACATGTGGATCCCGTGGTGAGTATTAACTATTACAAATGGGGGCTTGATAGGATGAGCCCGTTGTTTGTCGAAATCCACGGCACCTCCCAACCACCGAGGGAGATTTAAGGATAATCATTGAAAAACATGCGAGGTTGGAAGAAATTCAAAAAGATAACCCCGAGCTGAGTGCACAACGAACCCCACGGACAAATTCCGCGGAACTAGTAGACAGGCCCATCCCACGCCAAAAGGATCGAAAAGACGATCACAAAAGGAGTGGCAGAAAGTTTGAAGACCGGGTCTATACGAAACTCAACACCAGCTATCCACGCATACTGAAGGAAATCAAGGATCGCGAAGACTTAGATTGGCCCCGGTCTAAAGGGAAACAACCACCAAACCTCGGCGAGAATCCAAAGAGTATGCGATTTCCACCGCTTCTACGGACACACGACAGAGAAAATGCAAAAATCTCAAGATAGCAAAGTACAAAAGCCGATAGATGCGGGGGATCTCAAAAATATGTGGAAAAGGCTGGAATGGAGGATAGAGCCAAACGCAAACAAACGGGTCCAACTACCCGAGGGTAACCGCACATTGAACTCTATATCCCGCTCGTAAAGCAAAGAGCCAACCCTAACGGCACAAATAGGAAAACGACCGAGAAAGCAATTTGAAGATTACCGTGAGCTTTACAAAGATAAACGGGAAGGAAGTAGAAGAACACGAGGAGTGGATGAACGCTCCTCTGATTTTTGAAGCCGATGATATTGAGGACGACATGGAAGATCACAATGACCCATTAATCCTCACATTGCCAATCGCAGGATGCAACATAAGGAAAATCCTCATCGATGGAGGAAGCTCCGTAAATGTATTGTTCTACGATACATTCAAACGCATGGAGCTTAATGATGAGCAACTCCTGACTTCACACTACACCATCTACGGGTTCAATGGCACGGCTACGAAGCCCCTGGGGGATATTGTCTTACAAGTGGATGCAGGCCCCATGAAAGTCGACACTCGCTTTAGCGTGGTAAACACGCCTTCACCCTACAATGCCATTATTGGACGAAGATGGGTCCACAAGCTCAAGGGAGTCACAGCTACCTACCATCAATACCTTAGATTTCCCACTCCCCTAAGAATAATGGAGATAAAGGGTGATCAAGCTTCCGTAAAAGAGTGCCACGCGATGCAAATACAACTCAACAACGAAGAAGATGAGAAAAGGAAAACCCGCAAGGCTCGTAGCAAGGCGGTATCCAAAGACAAGGCCATCGACGAATATCTGGAGGAAATCTCGGAAAAAGCTTGTCTAAAGGGAACTCGAGGAAGCACGGAGGCCTCCACATCAAAGGTTAATCAGGGCGAAGAATCTGAGGCTACCAAATAGCAATTAAAGAAAATTCCCCACCTGGGGAACCAAAGCCCACTTTCACATCCTTGGAGGCAGTGAAGAAGATCAACATAGGGACGGAGCAGAATCCAAGAAAGATCAAAATAGGAACTCTAATGGACGAAGAACGCGAAGCTTCACTGATAACACTGCTAAAGGAATACGCGGACATCTTTGCATGGAAACTATCCGATATGCCGGGAATAGACCCAAAGACGATACAGCATGAGCTGCGCATTAAACCTGGCACACCCCCGATACGACAAAAGATACGAAAGGTGGCCACAGAGCATCACAAAGCAGTAGAAACGGAGCTACGAAAGCTATTAGAGGCCGGTTTTATAAAAGAAGTCAAATACCCCACGTGGATCTCCAACATGGTAATAGTACCAAAGAAAAATGGAGGGGTCGAACCGCATCGACTTCACCAACCCGAACAAAGCGTGCCCAAAGGATAGTTATCCATTACCTAGCATTGACCAGCTAGTCGACGCAAAGAGAAGGATATGAAGAGTTGTCATTCATGGACGGATATTCGGGTACAACCAACTATTCTTGGCGAAGAAGACCAAACAAATATCGCATTTTACACACCCCATGGTCTTTATTGTTACGTAAGAATGCCTTTCGGGCTCCAAACGCGGAGCAACGTACCAATGGATGGTCGATGCTATTTTCAAGCCATGGATCGGCAGGACTTTAGAGGTTTACGTCGACGATATGCTCATAAAAAGCAAAGTAAGAAAGAACCACCACCAGGACCTGAAGGACATCTTCGGAGCTATGAGAGAGCATAACATGAAGGTAAACCCGGAAAAGTGCACTTTCGGGGTGACCTCAGGAAAATTCCTTGGATACCTAGTGACAAAAAGGGGCATTGAGGTAGATCCCGAAAAAATCCGAGCCATAACAAACATGCCGTCTCCGAAGAACCTAAAAGAGGTACAAAAGCTCAATGGATCCCTAGCAGCTCTGGGAAGATTCATATCACGATCCTCGGATAGGTGCAAACTCTTCTTCAACATACTGAAAAAAGGGACTAAATTTGAATGGACGACAGAATGCGAAGAAGCTTTTTTGGGCATTAAACAATACCTAGCGAGTAAATCCCCATCCTTCGTAAACCGGACCACGAGGAGGTTTTGGCACTCTACATTGCAAAGAACAGACGACGCAGCAAGCGCAAAAGACTGCGTCAGAACCCATACGAAGGAGGAGCAACCAATCTACTATGTCAGCAAGACCCTGAATTCCGCAGAACGAAACTACACGAGAATTGAACAGCTAATCCTAGCCGTCGTATGGTCTACTTTAAAGCTGAGGACGTACTTCTTAACGCATGATATACGTATCCCATGTCGGGCACCCTTAGAGACCATCCTCAAAGGGGCGGGAAAGGTAGGACGAATAGCAAAATGGAGCACATACCTCGACCAATTCAACATCCACTATGAGCTCCAACACTCCCAGAAATCGCAGGTATTAGCGGACTTTCTAGCAGACCGCTTTGGACAACGAAGAAGAAGTACGCATACAAGGATGGAAGGCTATGGGCGCCCCGAAATAGAAAAACCAGAGCCAAATAATATTCTTGAGCCAGTGAACCCACCCGCAATGGGAGGTCTTCGTTGATGGCTCCAAAAATAGAGAGGCGCGGGGATAGGTATCGTCATCACCACACCCACGGGAGACGAGAATCCCGCACGCGTTGATTGGAATTCGAAGGCCATACCAATAACATCGTAGAATATGAAGGAGTGATCCATGCTCTCCGCTTGATAATTGAATTGGGCATACAAGAAGTGCGGGTAACAAGCGACTCAATCGATCATACGGCAGATAGGCTACGAATACAATGTGTACGATGAAACACTAGTGGTATACATGGCTCTAGTGCAAACATTGGCCTCCCAAATACCAAAATCGTTTCCGACATCCGCAGTAAAGGAGCTTAGACACGCGGATGCTTTGGCTTATATATCATCCATGCTTAAAGACGAAGATGTCAAAGCAATCACGGTAACAAGAGTGTACGAACCATCCATCAAACTCCCGGAAACGTGCGCGGCTAACCAACGCAAATCTAAGGAGAAAGATATCTCCGACGAGGATGTCGGAGAATACATATTCGACGATTTTAACGAGGACATTACGGCAAGCGGAGGAAGACGACGATTATAGTCGGGAGGCAGATTGGAGATCGTAAATCCACTCTTTCCTCAAAGAAGGAAACTCCCCGGGACACCAAACAGGCTAGGAAGGTGCAGTCAAGAGCAGTGGATGTACGAACTAAGAGACCAAGCCTTATACCGAAAATCATTCCTCGGACCACTTCGTCGCCGCCTATCCCGCTCGTAGGGGCATGTCGTTTAAAAGATCTACACAGAGGAGACGCAGGAATCACGGTGGAATGAGATCCCTAGCAGATAAGGCAAAGACGGGGCTATTGCCATCGCCAACCATGATCCGAGATGCAGCCCGGAATGGCGAAGAGATGCGAAGAATGTCAAAGATTTGGTAAACGAATCCACGCCCAGACTACAAAAGTTGAACTCGGTCGATAGTCCTTGGCCCTTCGGGAAATGGGGTATCGACATAGTAGGCCCACTCGTATCATGGACGGGGAAAAGAAGATTCCTAATAGTGGCAACGGATTATTTCAAGCAAATGGGTAGAAGCAAAGGCACCGGCAAGAATTCGGGATTCGGACGTCTTCACTTTTATTTTTCAAAATATCATCTCGCAGTTTGGCATCCCCATGCAGAGATAGTCTCCGACAACGGTAAATGCAGCTACAAGGAAAGAATATTGACTTGCTGTTCGACACCTTCAAGATTCGGAAAAACAAATCTACCCCCATATACCCACAAAGCAACGGACAAGCAGAAGCCACAAACAAAACTTTGGCACTCATTCTTAAAAAACAGCTAGATGAGCACAAAGGACGATGGTGTGAACAACTGCATAACGTTCTATGGGCATATAGGACGACTCGAAGATCAGCCACCGGAGAATCCCCATTTCTACTCACCTACTGAGCTGAAGCAGTCATCCCTGCGGAAATTCTACTTCCAACTACAAAGACAGAAGCCTGGGAAAAGAATCTCACCACGGACTTGATGTTGGAAAGGCTCGACGACCTCGAAGAAAGAAGAGAAGCAGCACTGCAAAGAATGGAAAACTACCAACGCAGGCTGGCCAGAGAATATAACAAGAAAGTGAAATTTAGGAATTTTGTAGAAGGGCAGTATGTGTTGAGGACCATTCCCCAATACCAGCGAGAAAAAAAGTGGGGAAAATTAGCACCAACTTGGGGAGGACCCTACATAATACATGACATCGCAGAAATGGCTCTTACTATCTCGCGTAATATGAAAGGGGAAATCCTCATGCATCCGTGGAATGCCAAGTACCTCAAGCCATACTACCCATGATCAATCACTGCGTACACATTTGGAAGAAGAAAATGGACTTGCTAATCCACATGTTTCTATCTCTCGACAAAGGAGTAACGCACCTTAATTTTTCAATCAATCCAAGTTTTCATTTTCAAATATCATATCCCGTTCATTACCCACGCACGTTTCAATTTATTCAAAACCCACAACCTATATACAACACATCATATGAACCACATGTATATACTACTTACACAATGTACATTGAAAACCATGTCACATCATAATAAAATATCGATGCAATTGTTACCCCGTGGATGTAGGCCTTAAGGCCGAACCACGTAAATCGTTGTACAATTACTATTATTAGGAATTGACGTTATACTTAGTAAGAGGGATATCCCGCACAAAGCATGGATCATACCCACTACAATATCTAGGGCAATATCCCGTGCAAAACACACACACGCAATATATCAGGAGCATACACATGCGATCTCTCGAAACTCCTCCGTAAATGTCTATAAGTGTATGACCAGGAGGCGACTTCTTACGAATGAGATATCCGTGCAATATTACAAGCCGCGAACTTAATGGAGTACATCCTTAAACGTCGGCCGGACCCCACCGTCCAGTGATCCTCTGGCCAAGGAGTTAGCTGGACGGGGTGCAAGGTCACAAGACGATTCCGGGGATACCAACCTACGGAGTTGCACGAACAATACACTTTATCAAACTCAAAGATTGATATCCGCGGGTTACAATAACTACGGAATTTTCCATTATAGTTAAAGATGATAGACATAAATTCAACAAAATTCAAAATCAGATTTAAACACCAAAGTTTGATCTAATACATGCAGTTGATTACAAGCCCAGCAGGCAAAATAACAAAAACGCCAAAAAAAGGATAAGCAACCGAGATCAATCCCTAGCATACTAACTACGGTCTACTGAGTAGGAGTGTTATCTGCAGGTTTATCCTTCAGCGATGAAGGAACGCTACCACCCGAGGAGGGCCCAGAAGAACTTGATGGGAGCACGGGTACGGGACGCCGAGTATAATTCTTGGTTAACCCGTGGTTTTTCTTAAGGTCCAGCTCAATCTCACCAAGAATCTTATTAATCTCTTCGGCCAATTATTTGCGGGCCATTAGACCTATGGCTACGCTCCTCATCTCAGCCGATTTAAGGAAGTACAAAGTGGTCTATCCTTTGATTAGCTTGCTTCAACGTTTCGTCCCGAGACGAGGCAGACATCGCGATGGTAGCTAACTTGACCCTCCGGTTGAACTACCTTAGCCTCGAGCTTCCGGCAAACTTTCCATCTGCGGCTTTAAGTTTGTACTTGGAGCTCTGCGAACAGTAAAAGAAGGCAGTGAGTTATGACATACAATTCAAAGCACACTCGATGACGAAGACGTATACCTTCACGTGATCAACCGCGGAATCCCTCGCCTTCGCGGCATAATCATATTCATTTGATAACTTATCATAATCTGCAGCAGATTATGAGCATACCGACTTGCGCCAGGTCATTTCGAAGATCGAGCCGAATGACGATGTCGATTAACCTCATCATTCTTCAATTCCAACCCCTTGTTGAGACGATACATAGTCACCTCTAAGTCTCTCTCACGTTCAACCTGACGAGCCACATCAGCTCGAGACGCGGACAGAGCACTACTGAGAGCACTACATTCTGCCCTAGCATCGTCTCTCTCCTTGGCCAAACGCTGCATATAAGTCCGCACATCCGAGGGATGCGAAGACCGCGCTTGCCGCAACTCGCCTTCCAGAACATTAAGTTTAATTTCTAAGGAGGAAATCTGCCCGCGGGCTTGCTCAAGATTGTCCCGCGTCCATAAAAGAGCCCCGTTGAACAAATGGCGGTCATGGTTATTTCGATTTTGCAAATCTACCAAGCAATACTTTTTCTTACGCCATTCTTCGACCATCGCGTTATGAACATCCGCGCGGGCATTCCATTTAGCCGACTCACTCTTAAGTTTTTCAACTAACTCAGCAATGCGCCCCTTTTGACGAGTCCTCTCACTCCGAAGCCACAACAATTCAGGGACTCCACCCACTGAAGATAGTACAGCGGGAGGAGGGAAGAAAGAGCAAACTCAGAATAAATAAGGAGCAGGAAACTACCAAAGAAGAGGGAGCGCAGACCTGAAATGGATGAGGCATTTTCCTCAGCAACAGATAACTTGGCCTTAACCAGAGCCAACTCAGAACGTAGCTGAGCCTCTTCCGTGCCCTGCTGCTCCTTACGCTTAAGCAAACTCTTTAGCTCGGTTATTTCTTCATCCTTAGCGGAGACCGAAGCCTCGACACTCGAAAGCGTCTCCCTCACAATGTCGAAGCTTCCCCTCTAGCTTGAGAGATTTGGCCCTAAAGAGCCGGTAAAGTTGGTGATTACAATACTCACTTCTCATCATCTATCAGCAAAATGAGGGAAGTTAGCTCACATCATATTCGAACGAAATCAGGGATAAAAAGAACAGGACAAACCTCCAATAACCGCTGCTGGGGGTAACCGTACTGATACCCATCAGCAATAGCCATCATGTCAAAGAACGGTAGGGGAGGATCCACCACAAGATCAAGCCCGCCGGCTACGAGATTTTTACCCCATCCTCGATCTACCGCCTCCTCGTGGGTTAACTCCATGTACCTACGAGTAAAAGCATCCGAACTCTTTTCCCCTTCAATCACGGGGCGTGGATGAGGAACAACCAGCAAGTTTTTCTTTCGCAGCCATGCCAAAACAGCATCATCGCCATCCGCAGCTAAGGATCGCGAGAAATCATCTAAAGGAGAGTCCGAGGTATTCTCACCATGAGCAGCACCAACATTACCTTGCACCAAGGCCCCACCAACAGTGGAGGAGGTACCAGCAAAACCCTCGGAAGGCACTACCAAAACCCCAAAGATCGGACCGCGGATGGGCCACCAACGCAGCCTATCCTCGAGAACACTCCAATCATCACCATTTGAAGCAGAGTGAAGTCCGAAACAAGCCCCATAACCGTGGACATGTCAAATGACTGTTCCCCAGATAAAACCTTACCGAAGGAGAACTCATAACAAGCACCCCCATCCTTGTCACCACTACTAAGAGCAAGTCCCTTACCTTTATCTATAACATTCACACTGGACTTAGTAACCCCCCCGGCATGATTTCCATCACCACCAATACCACCAGCATCCGGGTCACCTTGACCACCACCAATGGCCGGGCCATCTTGACCACCACCGGTAGCCGAGTCACCTTTACCACCACCAGTGGCAGTGGCCGGGTCACCTTGTGACATTAGGTTATTTGGGGTTTTACGATTTTACCCTTGGTTTAAAAACCTCCATCAACAACGTGCATATGCTTTTCTCTGATCCACATTGTGCTCAGGTGATGTGTGTGTTTCTGGGGATCTGCAATCCTCGATGCAATATTGTCTCTTGTAATGGAGTTTTGTTCGGAGATTCCTCAATGGCTTCATAAGTTATAATTGTTAACCCTTGTTTCTGCCAATTCAGAGGCTCTGCTCCAGACATTATCTGGTCTTAACTTCTATGCTACCCATACCCTTTTAAATTCAACATGAATATGAAAAATCATATTGATTTCTATTCATTGTGAAGCGGAAGGTAGATCCTCCGAGGGGGAAGCCGAATTTGATAAGTCAGACAGAGGACATGAGTCAGACACTGTTATGAATTATTTTATGGGCGCCATTTCAGAGGTATCCATGAAAACTTTTCACTCATTCATTTTTTATATATTAGAATATTACATGTGGTTCTTACTATGTTATTTTAGATTACTCATTCATTATTTTCTTTTGGCAGCTGTTCTTATTGGATCAACTCTATATGTGTTTCAACATTTGTCTGGAATTTCTATTTTTATTTAACCGTCCTTAAAAATGCGGGGGTTCCATCAGACAAGGGAAACATCTGCGTAGGAGTTGAGAATTTATTTGGTAAAGCGACATATCTTTTTCGCTTGTATATTTTGGAGCTATGAGAAACCTTTGTATCCTCTTTTAACTTATAGTTGTTTTTTAGGGTCAATTATAGCAATGACTTTGATGGATAAACTAGGACGGATGCTTTTTATTCTTGGGAGTTCTTTTGGCATGGTAAACCTAATATCTATAATGATGTTTCATATATTGGTAACTATTTCAGAATATTTGTTGTACTTTAATATTACTATATGTATTCGATTGAATCAGGCAGTAGCAATGTGCATTCAGGCCTCTGCGTCAAGTTTTCGCGTGTCTGGAGCCTTGATGTAAGTAACTTGGAAACCACAATGTTAAATTTATGGTCGTAACTCAACGTAAAAGTTTTATTAGATATACTCATCTGATTACTATAGCTAGTGGTAACACTACTACTTCTCATGTATGTCGAAGGCTATAATGATATTTACTGTCAAAATAGAATCGTTGGAATTTTTCTAATCTATCAGTCTTAGCCTTATAAAGATTATCAGCCGATTTTTGTAAGTTCTTATAAAAGGCCTCAGTAAATGTAATTTTGAAACTAAAGATACATTTCGACTGGGACGCAATTGGAGAAAGCCCCGCAAATAATTTTTCTCGATAAAAATGGTTAGTATTATTGTGAAGTAGGCATTAGAAAGTTAGTTATATATGCAAACAAGGACAATGACTCTTGTCAATTCTATTGCACATGGAATTCTCAACATTTTGTTTTTTGATAACAAATTCCAAAAAGTTGTATTAGATAACCTCAATTAAACGGTTTGTAGAAGTATAAACTATCCATAAGCCTTCAAAGTCCCATCAAATTGCTTAGACATGATTATTTTGTGATCTTAGTCTCTAAAATTCTCCCTATCTATTTTCCATGATGCAGGTTTGTCTTGATGTTTTCCCTGGGGGAGTTCAAAATTTTTCCAATAGACTGAGAGCAATGGAGATGTCATTCTGTCTGGCGGTTCACTGGGTACATTCTCTACTTTCTTGTTCTCGTGAGAAATTGAAAATATTAAAACCACTTAATAAAGAAAAGAAGCCAAATACTAGCCTCCTTGTTTTCCTTGTTTCTAAAGGTTTTCGTCTTGTGTTTTTTCAGTTTAGTTTTTTTATTGGATTATTGTTCTTACGTTTGCTGGCCACATACATACTTCACATATGATGTAGGTTATTTGAGTTCAAAATTGGATTCCAATTCTGTCTTGTACTCTGCATGATTGAGTTAATGTTCTTCCACCTGTGATAGTGTTTGGAATGTAAAGACTTATCAGAATGTAACAATAAAAGGTTAGGGTTTTCATAGTTTCAAATTTGAAACTTGTGTTTATAGCATTTGGGATTTTGCATAAGCTGTTTGATATTGTATGGGTTATGGTTCATCCATCTACTCTGTTGATGTATGGATCGCTCTTGATGAATTGAGATGATCAATGATTGTTCTTGATCAATTTTAATGATATTGAGGTTCCGTCCTAAATTGGGTCTTCTAGTTCATCTAGAATGGTATGCATGCAGGTGCAGAATCAATTTATATTCAGGTGCAGAAAAATGCCGAAACTACAGCAGGCGACTACTTTTTTTTTTGACCTGAAAATATTTTGCAACGGATATAAACGTAGGAAAAGTATCTGTTGCACAAATCACCAGAAATGACCAACGGATATAACTGCAACCATACAAATAAAATGTTTACAAAAAACAAAAATTGGACCCACTTATTAATAATAATCGTTGCACAAATTAAAATATAGGTTGCACAAATAGGAAAAATAAACCGTTGTGCAAATAAAAAGTACAATTAAAATATAGTAATTTTTTTATTTTCGTCTACGAAAGAAGTAGAACATTTGAGTCAAGGTTGTAGTCATAATTGTACGCTCGACCAATGTGTTTTGTCTTAGTTTTTTGTCGGAAAACGTTATACGACTCTGGGACTTCAATGCAAAATTTGAGTCGGAAAGAAGTAGTACCTTAGGCGTTATGAAACAATCTACTAACCCTATTTGAATGATAACAGTCGTTTCTGCTTTCACGACTGAAGGGTTATCTTTTTTAAGTGATGTGGTCGATAACCTATATCCGACGGATGTTCTCGAAGACGAAAGAGATTTCTTGACTGTCATGTTTTGATTAGTCCGAGTCGTCATTTTATATCCGAGTACATGCTACACTACTATAATGAGCCTTATGTATGCATGATACATGCTTTACCTTCTAAGCTATGAAGCTTAATGGTGCATCTCTGCTCAATGTACCTTCAACCAACTACCCCTCCATATATATGTCCTATTGACATTTTTATGACTACAAATGGGGGTGCGCTCTGCCATAGGCCAAATTCAACCGCTTTTGCTACAATGACTTTCCTGTAATGCACCACAGTGGTGCATCATCCAGTTTTGGCTCATTGGCGAACTAGCAACATAATGGTGCAATATTTCACGCGGGAAGCAGCCCACAAGCGTAATGCACTTTAATGGTACAATTTCAGTCTTGGGAAACAGTCTCCGGCAACCTCTCCCTAGACGCGCAACACAATTTGGAGATGTTACATTTGTGTAAGTACACTTATTTATCTCCATTGCCACGTGTACTAACAGGGTCCACGTGGATGCCATTACTCAAAGAATGACACATAGGGGCATCCGTGGCACTCAGATAACGTGCCATCTGTCAAGACCAACGGTCAGAAATAAAGGGGCACCCAAGATAGATGAGTCCCGCGTAGCACCCAAGGATGGCCTTAACCCATCACGAGGTAAGACATGATCAACGGTCAGAGGTAGTCCAACTGACATGGACATGACAAGAGGACTGACACCACCCGGCGTGGACTGGGACGCTCCAACCACCCGCATTTAATGTAGCTCAGAGAATACGTGTCGGACGACCAGCGATGGAAACAAGGGTTGGTCAGCGTGATGAATCGGGATATAGTCGAAGCCACGGGGTGACATAGAAGTCCGCGGACCACGCCCGCGGGATAATATTCAAGTCCGCGTACAATGCACAGAACACAAGAAGATAAGATCTCAACAACTCATTGTCAGTAGGACCCACCAAGTTTAGCTATAAATATGTATCCCCCCCCCCACTGAGGGGGGGACCGAAAAGAAACGAGAGAGGAGAGAGAATAGGGAGAAGTAAGTGAGTTTTAGCTCATGTGTTCGATGATCACAAGATCTTGTGATCATCTTTGTAACCATTTATTTTATAATGAATCTCCTCAGACCCGTGGACGTAGGCCTTAGTGCTGAACCACGTATATCGTTGTCTCTTTCACCTTTTGCACCGATAGTTTCATTTACATACTCGTATTCAGATCTATCGGATCCCAGGAGATGATAATGAGATCATGACAAACTAGAGGGGTTTGGAATCTATGAATTATCATCTACCTATGTTTGTTCCATACTTCTCACACCTCAGTGCACGTATTCAACTTTTATAAAGATTGTTTGTGATCACGTGGAAGCGAAACCCGACTCTCGTGTTCACAATTTGGCGCTAGAAACAGGGACCTTGTCCCGGTAAAAAGATTTATCTTTTCCTGTGACTTCACAGCCTCAACCTCAAAAATTTTTATTTAAAAACGCAAACAGATCTATTCATGGATTCGTTTTTCGCACACATCTATGTCTATTGTGTTTTCTACCAACATATCTGAGCATTATATGACTTTTAAACAAACAGATCTGGGTTTTAGCTAACAGATTTGTTCTTAGACTCGTTTCTCATTTTTAGCCAACAGACCTGTTCTTAGACTATTGTGTTTTCTACCAATACATCTAGGTTTTAACTAGAATTTCAAACAAAGTTTCCACCAAAAGATTTGGGCTTTTTTTGCAAATAACGACCCATGGATTTTATCTCGGGCAAATCCGCGTCCGTCTATGTCTTTCGTGCTGATTCACCAAACTAACAACCCGAATACACTCAGTACCGCTAGAAATCTAGTTTATGAAGTTAAAATTAAACTAACGGCTAACCCGCGGACTTTTGGGTCTCGGATTACCTCTCATGTCCCTTGTGCAGATTATTACAATGGAAAGTAACAAAGATACTGGGAAGACAAAGATAACTCCAAGAGATACCCCAAGGACCACACCAGCAATAACAAGGAGCAGACAAAAGGGCGAAGGACGCATAGCCGCGGATAACATGCAGACCGGGGCGGAAAGCACGTGGCTCTTAGATGCGGGAAACATCGTAATGGAGGCAAAGAAGGCTGCGGCCGCAAGAGCTGCTGCACCAAGCAAGGGGATTTCTCAAGTGATTGCTTCCAAAGTAACAGCTGCAACCAGGCCAGCCGAGCCTCAGGAGGCTATAGCCGAATCAGTGATCCAGAACCATCCCTACGGAATGCCGCCGGACAATGAACAAGACGAACAACTACCGGCAGGATCCAACGGAATAATCGAGCCGGGCGTGCCATTGATAGACGAAATCAATACCACGATCCCCGAGGGACAAGCTCAACTACAGGAAGGAATCCCCAATCAAGCATCGAACCAAACGGCGCAAATATTGGCACAACTGGAGGAGCTACAGCGGAATCAACTAACGTACGCGGATGCGGTGGCCCTGTTAGCTCAAGAAAACCAACAACTAAGAGAGAGGATCCTCCGAAGCTCCGAACTAGCGAATCAGCACGACGAAGCCAACTCAGCGGTACAGAACAGGGACCGAGGGACGATCTTCGAAAACATCCCTGCAACAACTAACCGAAGAAGGATACCCCAAAGAAATGCGCGGAATAGTAGAAGGTCTGACCCAGACTACCAACCAGAAGTTCCAGATTACTATGACACGGAGGAGGCCACGGCGTCGCAACCCACAAGAAAGACACGCTCTTCCATTCAAGACGAGCCTTTGTTTGGCAATGGAAAACCTCGCGCGGAAATGCTAGCGAGAGATCAATCAACTCAAGACCTAGGCAAGGAGGTGGAAGACTAGAACAGATTATGAAGGAAGCCAACACTACCCCCCTTGCACGTCAGTTGGCTACGGCTACCATTCCGCAAAAATGTCCGGTCCCGACCTTTGAGTGTTACGACGGGTCCGCGGATCCCTCAGCTCATCTACGATATTACAACAGGGTAATGGCCAGGTGGGATTACGATGAGGCTATACTATGCAGATATTTCCCTTCAAGCCTAAAAGGATCCGCGTTATCTTGGTTTGATAACCTCAAGCCAGGGTGCATTGATTCATATGATCAGCTCACCGAAAAGTTCCTGGCCACCTACATGTACAACAAAGTTGTGAACACAGGAATGGACAAGCTCTTCTCACTTGCAATTAAGTACAAGGAGTCCGTTCGAGAATACGCGATAGATGGCACAAAGTATGTCGAGGCCATTGGACATGTGGATCCCGTGGTGAGTATTAACTATTACAAATGGGGGCTTGATAGGATGAGCCCGTTGTTTGTCGAAATCCACGGTACCTCCCCAACCACTGAGGGAGATTTAAGGATAATCATTGAAAAACATGCGAGGTTGGAAGAAATTCAAAAAGATAACCCCGAGCGCAGCACAACGAACCCCACGGACAAATTCCGCGGAACTAGTAGACAGGCCCAGCCCACGCCAAAAGGATCGAAAAGACGATCACAAAAGGAGTGGCGAGAAAGTTTGAAGACAGGTCTATACGAAACTCAACACCGGCCTATCCACGCATACTGAAGGAAATCAAGGATCGCGAAGACTTAGATTGGCCCTGGTCTAAAGGGAAACAACCACCAGCCTCGGCAGAATCCAAAGAATACTGCGATTTCCACTGCTTCTACGGACACACGACAGAGAAATGCAAAAATCTCAAGATAGCAGTACAAAAGCTGATAGATGCAGGGGATCTCAAAAAATATGTGGAAAAGGCTGGAATGGAGGATAGAGCCAAACGCAGCAAACAGGTCCAACTACCCGAGGGTAACCGCACATTGAACTCTATATCCTGCTCAGAAAGCAAAGAGCCAACCCTAACGGCACAAATAGGAAAACGGCGAGAAAACAATTTGAAGATTCCGTGAGCTTTACAAAGTATAAACGGGAAGGAAGTAGAAGAGCACGAGGAGTGGATGAACGCGCCTCTGATTTTTGAAGCCGATGATATTGAGGACGACATGGAAGATCACAATGACCCATTAATCCTCACATTGCCAATCGCAGGATGCAACATAAGGAAAATCCTCATCGATGGAGGAAGCTCCGTAAATGTATTGTTTTACGATACATTCAAACGCATGGAGCTTAACGATGAGCAACTCGACTTCACACTACACCATCTACGGGTTCAATGGCACGGCTACGAAGCCCCAGGGGGATATTGTCTTACAAGTGGATGCAGGCCCCATGAAAGTCGACACTCGCTTTAGCGTGGTAAACACGCCTTCACCCTACAATGCCATTATTGGACGAAGATGGGTCCACAAGCTCAAGGGAGTCGCAGCTACCTACCATCAATACCTTAGATTTCCCACTCCCCTAGGAATAATGGAGATAAAGGGTGATCAAGCTTCCGTAAAAAGAGTGCCACGCGATGCAAATACGACTCAACAACGAAGAAGATGAGAAAAGGAAAACCCGCAAGGCTCGTAGCAAGGCGGTATCCAAAGACAAAGCCATCGACGAATATCTGGAGGAAATCTCGGGAAAAAGCTTGTCTAAAGGGAACTCTGTAGGAAGCACGGAGGCCTCCACATCAAAGGTTAATCAGGGCGAAGAATCTGAGGCTACCAAATAGCAATTAAAGAAAATTCCCCACCAGGGGACCCAAAGCCCACTTTCACATCCTTGGAGGCGGTGAAAGAGATCAACATAGGGACGGAGCGAGAATCCAAGAAAGATCAAAATAGGAACTCTAATGGACGAAGAACGCGAAGCTTCACCGATAACACTCTTGCTAAAGGAATACGCGGACATCTTCGCATGGAAACTATCCGATATCCGGGAATAGACCCAAAGACGATACAAGCATGAGCTGCGTATTAAACCCGGCACACCCCGGTACGACAAAAGATACGAAAGGTGGCCACAGAGCATCACAAAGCAGTAGAAACGGAGCTACGAAAGCTATTAGAGGCCGGTTTTATAAAAGAAGTCAAATACCCCACGTGGATCTCCAACATGGTAATAGTACCAAAGAAAAATGGAGGGTCGGGAATGCATCGACTTCACCAACCTCGAACAAAGCGTGCCCAAAGGATAGTTATCCATTACCTAGCATTGACCAGCTAGTCGACGCAGTAGAAGGATATGAAGAGTTGTCATTCATGGACGGATATTAGGTACAACCAACTATTTTTGGCGAGAAGAAGACCAGCAACATACGCATTTTACACACCCCATGGTCTTTATTGTTACGTAAGAATGCCTTTCGGGCTCCGAAACGCGGAGCAACGTACCAAAGGATGGTCGATGCTATTTTCAAGCCATGGATCGGCGGGACTTTAGAGGTTTACGTCGACGATATGCTCATAAAAAGCAAAGTAAGAAAGAACCACCACCGGGACACGAAGGACATCTTCGGAGCTATGAGAGAGCATAACATGAAGGTAAACCGGAAAAATGCACTTTCGGGGTGACCTCGGGAAAATTCCTTGGATACCTAGTGACAAAAAGGGGCATTGAAGTAGATCCCGAAAAAATCCGAGCCATAACAAACATGCCATCTCCGAAGAACCTAAAGAGGTACAAAAGCTCAATGGATCCCTAGCAGCTCTGGGAAGATTCATATCACGATCCTCGGATAGGTGCAAACTCTTCTTCAACATACTGAAAAAAGGGACTAAATTTGAATGGACGACAGAATGCGAAGAAGCTTTTTGGGCATTAAACAATACCTAGCGAGAAATCCCCATCCTTCAGAAACCGGACCCTGAGGAGGTTTTGGCACTCTACATTGCAGCAAAGACGACGCAGTAAGCGCAGTACTCGTCAGAACCCATACGAAGGAGGAGCAACCAATCTACTATGTCAGCAAGACCACGAATTCCATGAGAACGAAACTACACGAGAATTGAACAGCTAATCCTAGCCGTCGTATGGTCTACTTTAAAGCTGAGGACGTACTTCTTAACGCATGATATACGTATCCCATGTCGGGCACCCTTAGAGACCATCCTCAAAGGGGCGGGAAAGGTAGGACGAATAGCAAAATGGAGCACATACCTCGACCAATTCAACATCCACTATGAGCTCCAACACTCCCAGAAATCGCAGGTATTAGCAGACTTTCTAGCAGACCTGCCTTTGGACAACGAAGAAGAAGTACGCATACAAGGATGGAAGGCTATGGGCGCCCCAGAAATAGAAAAACCAGAGCCAAATAATATTCTTGAGCCAGTGAACCCACGGCAATGGGAGGTCTTCGTTGATGGCTCCAAAAATAGAGAGGGCGCGGGGATAGGCATCGTCATCACCACACCCACAGGAGACAGAATCGTGCACGCGTTCAGATTGGAATTCGAAGGCCATACCAATAACATCGTAGAATATGAAGGAGTGATCCATGCTCTCCGCTTGATAATTGAATTGGGCATACAAGAAGTGCGGGTAACAAGCGACTCACAACTGATCATACGGCAGATAGGCTACGAATACAATGTGTACGACGAAACACTAGTGGTATACATGGCTCTAGTGCAAACATTGGCCTCCCAAATACCAAAAATCAGTTTCCGACATCTGCGCAGAAAGGAGCTTAGACACGCGGATGCTTTGGCTTATATATCATCCATGCTTAAAAACGAAGATGTCAAAGCAATCAAGGTAACAAGAGTGTACGAACCATCCATCAAACTCCCAGAAACGTGCACGGCTAACCAACGCAAATCTAAGGAGAAAGATATCTCCGACGAGGATGTCGGAGAATACATATTCGACGATTTCCAGAACGAGGACATTACACGGCAAGCGGAGGAAGACGACGATTATAGTCAGGAGGCAGATTGGAGATCAGAAATCCACTCTTTCCTCAAAGAAGGGAAACTCCCCCAGGACACCAAACAGGCTAGGAAGGTGCAGTCAAGAGCAGGGATGTACGAACTAAGAGACCAAGCCTTATACCGAAAATCATTCCTCGGACCACTTCGTCGCTGCCTATCCCGCTCAGAGGGGCATGTCGTTTTAAAAGATATACACAGAGGAGACGCAGGGAATCACAGTGGAATGAGATCCCTAGCAGATAAGGCAAAGACGCGGGGCTATTCGGCCAACCATGATCCGAGATGCGACGAGAATGGCGAAGAG
The DNA here is from genome assembly GCA_023531295.1 of Papaver armeniacum. Taxonomy (NCBI): domain Eukaryota; kingdom Viridiplantae; phylum Streptophyta; class Magnoliopsida; order Ranunculales; family Papaveraceae; genus Papaver; species Papaver armeniacum. The sequence continues at coordinate 1,383,505 of JAJJWW010000381.1, forward strand.
ATGCGAAGAATGTCAAAGATTTGGTAAACGAATCCACGCCCCAGCTACAAAGTTGAACTCGGTCGATAGTCCTTGGCCCTTCGGGAAATGGGGTATCGACATAGTAGGCCCACTCGTATCAGGGACGGGGAAAAGAAGATTCCTAATAGTGGCAACGGATTATTTTGACAAATGGGTAGAAGCAAAGGCCTTGGCAAGAATTCGGGATTCGGACGTCTTCACTTTTATTTTTCAAAATATCATCGCAGTTTGGCATCCCCATGAGAGATAGTCTCAACAACGGTGAAACAGACTACAAGGAAAGAATATTGACTTTCTGTTCGACACCTTCAAGATTCGGAAAAACAAATCCACCCCCATATACCCACAAAGCAACGGACAAGCAGAAGCCACAAACAAAACTTTGGCACTCATTCTTAAAAAACAGCTAGATGAGCACAAAGGACGATGGTGTGAACAGCTGCATAACGTTCTATGGGCATATAGGACGACTCGAAGATCAGCTACCGGAGAATCCCCATTTCTACTCACCTACGGAGTGAAGCGAGTCATCCTGCGGAAATTCTACTTCCAACTACAAAGACGAAGCACTGGGAAAAGAATCTCACCACGGACATGATGTTGGAAAGGCTCGACGACCTCGAAGAAAGAAGAGAAGCAGCACTGCAAAGAATGGAAAACTACCAACGCAGGCTGGCCAGAGAATATAACAAGAAAGTGAAATTTAGGAATTTTGTAGAAGGGCAGTATGTGTTGAGGACCATTCCCCAATACCAGCGAGAAAAAAAGTGGGGAAAATTAGCACCAACTTGGGGAGGACCCTACATAATACATGACATCGCAGGAAATGGCTCTTACTATCTGCGTAATATGAAAGGGGAAATCCTCATGCATCCGTGGAATGCCAAATACCTCAAGCCATACTACCCATGATCAATCACCTGCGTGCGCATTTCAGAAGAAGAAAATGGACTTGCTAATCCACATGTTTCTATCTCTGACAAAGGAGTAACGCACCTTAATTTTTCAATCAATCCAAGTTTTCATTTTCAAATATCATATCCCGTTCATTACCCACGCACATTTCAATTTATTCAAAACCCACAACCTATATACAACACATCATATGAACCACATGTATATACTACTTACACAATGTACATTGAAAACCATGTCACATCATAATAAAATATCGATGCAATTGTTACCCCGTGGATGTAGGCCTTAAGGCCGAACCACGTAAATCGTTGTACAATTACTATTATTAGGAATTGACGTTATACTTAGTAAGAGGATATCTGCACAAAGCATGGATCATACCCACTACAATATACCGGGCAATATCCGTGCAAAACACACACACGCAATATATCGGAGCATACACATGCGATCTCTCGAGAACTCCTCTGTAAATGTCTATAAGTGTATGACCGGAGGCGACTTCTTACGAGAATGAGATATCCGTGCAATATTACAAGCCGCGAACTTAATGGAGTACATCCTTAAACGTCGGCCGGACCCCCACCGTCCGGTGATCCTCACGGCCAAGGAGTTAAGCTGGACGGGGTGCAAGGTCACAAGACGATTCCGGGGATACCAACCTACGGAGTTGCACGAACAATACACTTTATCAAACTCAAAGATTGATATCCGCGGGTTACAATAACTACGGAATTTTCCATTATAGTTAAAGATGATAGACATAAATTCAACAAAATTCAAAATCAGATTTAAACACCAAAGTTTGATCTAATACATGCAGTTGATTACAAGCCCAGCAGGCAAAATAACAAAAACGCCAAAAAAGGATAAGCAACCGAGATCAATCCCTAGCATACTAACTACGGTTTACTGAGTAGGAGTGTTATCTGCAGGTTTATCCTTCAGCGATGAAGGAACGCTACCACCCGAGGAGGGCCCCGAGAAGAACTTGATGGGAGCACGGTGTACGGACGCCGAGTATAATTCTTGGTTAACCCATGGTTTTTCTTAAGGTCCAGCTCAATCTCACCAAGAATCTTATTAATCTCTTGCCAATTGTTTGCGGGCCATTAGACCTATGGCTACGCTCCTCATCTCGGCTGATTTAAGGAAGTACAAAGCTGGTCTATCCTTTGATTAGCTTGCTTCAACGTTTCGTCCTGAGACGAGGCCAGACCGCGATGGTAGCTAACTTGACCCTCCAGTTGAACTACCTTAGCCTGAGCTTCGGCAAACTTTCCATCTGCGGCTTTAATCTGTACTTGGAGCTCTGCGAACAGTAAAAGAAGGCAGTGAGTTATGACATACAATTCAAAGCACACTCGATGACGAAGACGTATACCTTCACAATGATCAACCGCGGAATCCCTCGCTTCTGCGGCATAATCATATTCATTTGATAACTTATCATAATCTACTGCAGCAGATTATGAGCATACTGACTTGCGCTCAGGTCATTTCGAAGCATCGAGCCCGAATGACGATGTCGATTAACCTCATCATTCTTCAATTCCAACCCCTTGTTGAGACGATACATAGTCACCTCTAAGTCTCTCTCACGTTCAACCTGACGAGCCACATCAGCTCGAGACGCGGACAGAGCACTACGAGAGCACTACATTCGCCCTAGCATCGTCTCTCTCCTTGGCCAAACGCTGCATATAAGTCCGCACATCCGAGGGATGCGAAGACCGCGCTTGCCGCAGCTCGCCTTCCAGAACATTAAGTTTAATTTCTAAGGAGGAAATCTGCCCGCGGGCTTGCTCAAGATTGCCCCGCGTCCATAAAAGAGCCCCGTTGAACAAATGGCGGTCATGGTTATTTCGATTTTGCAAATCTACCAAGCAATACTTTTTCTTACGCCATTCTTCGACCATCGCGTTATGAACATCCGCGCGGGCATTCCATTTAGCCGACTCACTCTTAAGTTTTTCAACTAACTCAGCAATGCGACCCTTTTGACGAGTCCTCTCACTCCGAAGCCACAACAATTCAGGGACTCCACCCACTGAAGATAGTACGGCGGGAGGAGGGAAGAAAGAGCAAACTCGAGAATAAATAAGGAGCGAGGAAACTACCAAAGAAGAGGAGCGCAGACCGAAATGGATGAGGAATTTTCCTCAGCAACAGCTAACTTGGCCTTAACCAGAGCCAACTCAGAACGTAGCTGAGCCTCTTCCGTGCCCTGCTGCTCCTTACGCTTAAGCAAACTCTTTAGCTCGGTTATTTCTTCATCCTTAGCGGAGACCGAAGCCTCGACACTCGAAAGCGTCTCTTCACAATGTCGAAGCTTCCCCTCTAGCTTGAGAGATTTGGCCCTAAAGAGCCGGTAAAGTTGGTGATTACAATACTCACTTCTCATCATCTATCAGCAAAATGAGGGAAGTTAGCTCACATCATATTCGAACGAAATCAGGGATAAAAAGAACAGGACAAACCTCCAATAACCGCTGCTGGGGGTAACTGTACTGATACCCATCAGCAATAGCCATCATGTCAGCAACGGTAGGGGAGGATCCACCACAAGATCAAAGCCGGCTACGAGATTTTTACCCCATCCTCGATCTACCGCCTCCTCGGGGTTAACTCCATGTACCTACGAGTAAAAGCATCCGAACTCTTTTCCCCTTCAATCACGGGGCGGGATGAGGAACAACCAGCAAGTTTTTCTTTCGCAGCCATGCCAAAACAGCATCATCGCCATCCGCAGCTAAGGATCGCGAGAAATCATCTAAAGGAGAGTCCGAGGTATTCCCACCATGAGCAGATCCAACATTACCTTGCACCAAGGCCCCTGTGATGGAGGAGGTACCAGCAAAACCCTCGGAAGGCACTACCAAAACCCCAAAGATCGGACCCGCCGGATGGGCCACCAACGCAGCTATCCTCGAGAACACTCCAATCATCACCCGGTGGAAGGCGAGTGAAGTCCGAAACAAGCCCCATAACCGTGGACATGTCAAATGACTGTTCCCCGGATAAAACCTTACCAAAGGAGAACTCATAACAAGCACCCCCATCCTTGTCACCACTACTAAGAACAAGTCCCTTACCTTTATCTATAACATTCACACTGGACTTAGTAACCCCCCCGGCATGACTTCCATCACCACCAATACCACCAGCATCCGGGTCACCTTGACCACCACCAATGGCCGGGCCATCTTGACCACCACCGAATCACCTTACCACCACCGAGTCACACCTTGACCACCACCGGTGGCGGTCGGTCACCTTGACCAACACCAATGGCCGGGCCATCTTGACCACCACCGGTAGCCGAATCACCTAGACCACCACCGGTGGCTGGATCACCCTGACCACCACCAATAGCCGGATCACCCTGACCACCACCAGTGGCCGGATCATCACCTCCACCGTCAGCGCCCGATCGCCATCACCTTCTTGAACAAAGCGGAGAAGTCTCAGTCGCTCTTCCTATCGGAAGAGTCCTCATCACCACACACGGGACTATTTACATCCTCGAAATGAGAGGAACCCTCGGTGGGAGAATTCGATGATTGCTTGGGATTAATCTTCTTACCTCTACACACCTACAACACGTAATGATGAAAGAACCATTGGCATCACCTTTCCTTGGCATAATCAACATTATTTAAGAAAACGTAGGGGCATACATACGAAGAAAACAAACAACGCACCTTAACAACGTCAGTATTCCGCGGAGGAAGATTAGCATCAGGGACATCTTCGTCTTCTGCATCATCAACATCACGGCTATAAACAAAATCCATACCGGCAAAACTCATCCGCCAGGGGCAGTAATGCGCGTAACGAGCGGGAGAAGCTTCGCGAGGAAGACTGTCAACAGTAGGCTGCCAACCACGGGGACCAGGGACCCAACCATAGGCCCACGGGCCAACAACTTCAAGAACAGTGGCAGACCACTCATAGTCATGATCACGCTTGATTCTCTCCTCAGCAGGAATAGGAAGACCTTCGGCACCAGGAATCCTCGCCATCTTGGAATCACTTACCTCGCTCAAAAGGCGAACTTCCCCCTTAACAGAAGTAATGTTCCGTAGACTCATGAGACCACGGCTTACGAGTATTCCTGTTAACATAATCTCCAAAGGATTTGTTGAAATTCTCAGGAGTATACCACCCTTTCTCCTTTTCTAATCTAGGGGCATAGCAAGTCATCATCGTTTTCCCCTTACTACGAAGGTAGCATTCACGAAGATGGCGAAGATAGTTTCCTGTCAACTGTTGCACCCCGCGATTATGACTTTTCTTGGCAGTATCGCGGCTAGACAGGACCCGGTAGTAGAAATCATCACCAGCTTTATACAAGGGTAACATCAAACCAGCCTCGAAAGCACCCACGGTTGTCAGCAAATGAAAGGCATCGTACTTGTAATTGGTAACCATCTCATAAGTTATGTCTTTATCAGCGGCATAAAAACGAACCTGAAAATGCTGAAGACCATGCTTCACCTTGAAGGCCTCGAGATCAATGTGTCGAAAGGTAAACTTCTTATTACCCAGAGATAAAGGACGGAAAGTAACAGCAGAGTCTTCCTCGAAACCTTCCTCCGTAGCATCCTCCACAGAACCCGCAGCCTTCCTCTTAGGAGGAACTAAGTCTCCCGAAGACTCTATCTCCGTAGCCTTTCTTTTCGAAGTAAGAGTTTTAGTCGACTTACTTGAACCAGGCACGGATGGGTTAGTCCGCGTTGGAGGCTGAGTGCGGAGGGGCTGCACATCCAAAGGTTCATTACGAGGATTCGGCTGCTTCTTAGGAGACCCACCTCTAGAACGAGTCGCGGCATATCTAGATCCCTGCGGAGGATCACCCCTTCTAAGTGAAGGCCTTTGACCGGAGGATGAGGATGTTCGTCCATCCCGAAGATTACCCTGAGTAGGTGGGGGCGAAGCTCCACCCCTTACGTTAGGATCACTCCGGGGAGATCGATGAGGACTTGACGGGGGAGTCTGATAAGGAACCCGCGGATGATCGGACATGTCTGCGGGCACAAACACGAATAGGAACTCAAATCAGAGGCAGAGAAGATCAAAAATCGAGAAAATCTCAAGAACAGCAATACAAAAGAAGAAAACCCTAAATTTCATCTAACGATTTGCCTAAACTCTCGGATCATTATCCGAACTCAAAAGAAGAAATAAAATCAAAGCATGGCCAATGGAACACCCAACTCGGTAGCGTCGACTCTCAAAACCAGGGTACATTTAAATTTAAAACTCATTATCAACGCATCATCACCGGAAGATCGAAACTCGACAAGCTTAAGGGATGGTGATTAAACGGAATAAAGGATCATACCTGAATCACGAAGAATCAATCAACAGCAGCAACGAAGAAGAAGCAACAAGTAACAACCACAGTAGCAACAATAACGAACAACCACAAACAATGACGACCACGGTAGAAGAATCGGCAACAATGGCGTCAGAGGAAGTTAAGAAGATGAAGACAAAAACAAAGAATAAAACAGAGAATGTGAATTAAAGTCACATTCTCTCACTCTTCTCCTTTTTATATAGAACCAGAAGAAACCGTCCACTGCCCAAAGGGCAGTTATGGCCGGACGTGGGAAACGTGCACAATAAATGCAGGTAGCACCTTTTTAGGAGAAGTTATGAGGAGATAAAAACGTACCACACGGTTCTTCTTCCAACAAAAGCCAAACACCCGATCGCAAGAAGAGGGGCAAATTGTAAGTACACTTATTTATCTCCATTGCCACGTGCTACTAACGGGGTCCACGTGGATGACATTACTCAAAGAATGACACATAGGGGCATCCGTGGCACTCGAGATAACGTGCCATCTGTCAAGACCAACGGTCGAGAAATAAAGGGGCACCCAAGATAGATAAGTCCGCGTAGCACCCAAGGATGGCCTTAACCCATCACGAGGTAAGACATGATCAACGGTCAGAGGTAGTCCAACTGACATGGACATGACAAGAGGACTGACACCACCCGGCGTGGACTGGGACGCTCCAACCACCCGCATTTAATGTAGCTCAGAGAATACGTGTCGGACGACCAGCGATGGAAACAAGGGTTGGTCGGCGTGATGAATCGGGATATAGTCGAAGCCGCGGGGTGACATAGAAGTCCGCGGACCACGCCCGCGGGATAATATTCAAGTCCGCGTACAATGCACAGAACACAAGAAGATAAGATCTCAACAACTCATTGTCAGTAGGACCCACCAAGTTTAGCTATAAATATGTATCCCCCCCCACTGAGAGGGGGATCGAAAAGAAACGAGAGAGGAGAGAGAATAGGGAGAAGTAAGTGAGTTTTAGCTCATGTGTTCGATGATCACAAGATCTTGTGATCATCTTTGTAACCATTTATTTTATAATGAATCTCCTCAGACCCGTGGACGTAGGCCTTAGTGCTGAACCACGTATATCGTTGTCTCTTTCACCTTTTGCACCGATAGTTTCATTTACATACTCGTATTCCAGATCTATCTGGATCCCCGGGAGATGATAATGAGATCATGACAAACTAGAGGGGTTTGGAATCTATGAATTATCATCTACCTATGTTTGTTCCATACTTCTCACACCTCAGTGCACGTATTCAACTTTTATAAAGATTGTTTGTGATCACGTGGAAGCGAAACCCGACTCTCGTGTTCACAATTTAGTTTCTTCCATTCTGTTTTTAGTTTGTACACCTTCGACAATTTAATTTGTTTTGCGTTTGGATGTTTGACCAATGGTTGACTTGCATTGACTCGGAAGACTCACATACGGAGCTGGCAGTTATCGGGAATTAATGTGTCATTGTGTCCCAATAAAATGACCAGTTTTTTTTTTTTTTTTTTTTTTTTGAAGGAAAGAAGTGATCTCTCAATTTCATTGATAAAGATAGATTGTATACATCATTTCAAGATACATCATTGAACAAATATAATAAAATACTCCCTCCGTCCCACATATATAGGCGGAGAGAGACAATTCTCTTAGATTAAGAAAATTGCATGGGATTCATAATTTTATATGTTTTTTCTTGTTTTGCCCTTCGTCTTATCTCCAACACAATTACCTATGTACAATAAATATGGGTATATATGGAAAAATTCATCTTGGAAAGCAAAGTCCGCCTATTTAGTGGGACAAAGAAAAACCAAAATTCCGCCTATATATATGTGGGACGGAGGGAGTATAAATTCTTTGACCAGCTTTTTTTTTTTTTTTTGGTTTCTTTATCAATGGTTGGCTCCTAATTTCACGAGAAGACCTGCGAGCAAGAATTGCAACAGATAACCATGCAATCAACTTAAAGCTGATCATTTTCCCGGATACAAACAAAACACATCCCTCCAAAAAAGAGAGAAAAAAAATTTAGTCGTGAACCAAACATATTGTGGAAGTTTTTCGCCCGTCCAACTTCTCAAAACAACGGGTAAAAAAATAAGATAGATGGAGTAGTAATTAAACCGGAAAATGGGTCATATAGCCAAAAAGGTAATATTTCTGGGTCAAATGGACCGGTAGAAATATGGTCTGGGTCAAATGGACAGAAGAAGTTTTGGACGGAACTACCCTCACAAAAACTGTCACGTTCTCCCTCTCCTCCACAAAACCACGTTCTCCCTCTCTCTCTTCAGTTGAAAACCACCCCACTAATTCTCTTCATCTTCTCAAATATGAGGAACAATTTCCTCCAACCTTTTCCTTCCGTCAACAGCGTCGAAATGTTGGGTTTCATTAACCGTTTGTAAACACCATCGATCAATCTACAACATCAGTGAAGAATCAGGGTTTGAAATCAATTTGGAGAATCAGGGTTTCAAAATGTCTCCTAGAACTCGTAAATTTTCAAACCCTAACTCTGAATTTATCTTAGTTTCAGAATTGAATGGTTAATCGGTGGTTTTATTTTCATTTTAGTTGATTAATCGGTGGTTTTATCCATTACAGTGGGTTTTAGTTGATTAATTTGTTTAATTGATGATTTTAATTTTCATTTCAGTGGGTTTGATGAACCTCGCTTGCATCTGGTTATTTGATTTTTTTTTTTTGTTGAAATTGATTTGTTGAAGTGAGTTGTTGTCTTAACTCGGTTGCATGTTAGACTATAATGAGCAGATTAAGACTAGATGAAAACCAATTTCATCCAGGTTAAAATCGCTAACTGGATGAAATTTGAGTGTAAAACTGCAAACCATTTCATCCGGTTGTTGTAAAACCATTTTAGTTTCATTTCAAAGCTAGATGAAACCCGATTACATCCTATCACAACCTAATATTCAAAAGATCAACTCCATCCCAGTTTCGTTATCTGATTGTAAAATAATCCCAGTTTCATTATACAAAGTGTAAAATACACCATCAACTCCATGTAGCCATGCTTCTCTTGTTATTTGTTTATAGTATAGTTGTGAAATTTGAATAGATGTTACTCGGGTATCTGCTAAACTAGCATGAGTACTCGAATATTAGGTTGTGATAATGAAACTGGTTTTCATTTAAAGTAATGTTAGGATGTAATTTCAAAACTTAAGCCAAATTCAAGAAGTGGCTCTTCTTGGGGTGGGTCTAATAGTTCGGGTAGTGTTCCTCCTTGGGCAAGTGGTAACAAATCTGAAAGAGGTGGTATTGGTGTATCACAAAATTGGAATTCTCTATTGATGAAACCCACCTCTTTCGAGAGAGATTACTACATGGGTTAACATGTTTGCGACTAATAATGATTATACTAAGAGAGAGATTACTAAATAGTATGGTTCAACTCTGAAAGAGGTGGTATGCGATTACTACATGGGTTACTAAATTCAACATATAGCTGAATATTAGGTTGTGATAGGATGATACTAAATTTCTGTATAATATATGGGACTAATAATGATTATAGTAGTACAATAGTATGGATTCTTATATAGTGTAGTTCGCAATATATGGGACTAATAATGATTATAGTAGTACAATAGTATGGATTCTTATATAGTGTAGTTCGCAATATATGGGACTAATAACAGACAGATATCGGCGTAAACTATGTATTTGTTCTCTTTAGACAATATTAACATGTATAATATATAGGATGTAACGGGTCTCATCTCGATTCCCTAGTAAACCGGGTTTCATGTAGCTCTATTATATAGGATGTAACTGGGTTTCATCGATTCCCGCAAACTGGTTTTCATCTAGCTTTGAAGATAGGATGTAATTGGGTTTCATCGATATTTAAAAAATGTTTTAACTGGTTTTATGCCAAATTGTTGCGGTGAAGCAAGAGCAAGAAGAGTAAGAAGAATGATGGTGCTTGAAAGAAGAACCAAGAAGAGTAAGAAGAATGATGTGAACGTGGGTAGTGAATCAAGCACCAGGAATATGGATGATGTGGATTAGAAAAGGAAGGAAAGAAAACGTTCGAGCTAACATGAAACCGACAGGTTGAGTTGCTTGGTTCACTGGGTATTTACGGAAAGACAAGAGGTCGCATTAAGGAAGACTAATTTTTGGAACTTCATTGAGGCGATCAAACAAGGAAAGGTGGGGAAGGTCGAATGTAGCAAAGCTCCAAGGGCGTTAGAGTTCATCATAAAAAGTTTTGACCCGAACGAGCTAATATTCAAGATTGGTGATCAAGTTTTCAAGACCGATGCAAACAATTTTGTTGTTATGTTCAAAATGCAAGAGAATACGTATGACAGTAAGAAGATAGGAAACTTTATGGACCAAAGGAAGACCCTAGTTTGAAAACTTCGCATTTTATACAAAGTATTTTGGAGCCAAAAAGAAGGGATGAAGAAAACAAGAATAAGGAAGGTGAAAAGAAGGAAGGTGGAGCGGAAAAGAAGAAAAAGACACACAAAGAGAAGAACGCTGGTGACAAATTGGAAAAGAAGTACATCCTTGTAGGCATAAATGTCGTTATAAATGAAGAAGGCAAAGAAGAAGAGTTGGTGATACGTTGTTGTTGTTCATGTTCTCGTACAATCTTCTTCATTAACACCGAGGTATGTATGTCAACTACAAGTATTTGAACCGCCTACGATCAATCGAAACCATTAATAGGGTCTCATGGCTGGATCTTATCCATGAGCATCTAATGCAAAGTGTCGAGCGGTCGTATGCAAGACACCTTACTCCATCAATGGTTGCAGCCTTTTATTTTCAAAGTGAGTATCATCTTTTATCATCTTCTTTCTTTTGAATTTTTTTCTTACATTAAATAAATCATAATGTGGTGAGTTTCATCTTGTATCTTTTGTTTTTGCAGTTATGGATTTTTGAGCAAATCAAAGACATTAATAGGAAAGATGACAAGTGAAGCATGGCCAAGGTTTGCAAGATGGGACTTGTATAAAGTGTCTTGCGAAATTGAGGGAAAGCTTGAAACTCTTTCAAGCAATCGTGTAAAAATCTATCCATATTATAACCGGATGAAACCCGATTCATCTCTATTTATTTAGTTTAGATTTGTTTTTAGAAATCTATCCCTATTATTCTTTGTGTCATTTGTGGATGAAACCCAGTTACATCATGTGTTATCATATGATGTAACCAAGCACATCCTGTTTTTAACCGAAATGAGAAATATATGTTTACGTGTTTGCGGGTTGTTGATTTTGTTGCTAGCTGGAGTGAAGAGGAAAACAGGTTATGCTTGTTTGATGAGGAAGAAGAAAACAAATATGAAGATGATATTTCAAAGTTGAAGAATGAACTCAAAGAGAAAGACAAGATTATCTCTCACTTGAATGCCGAAAGTTAGGAGCAAGAAATGAAGAGTTGGAAGCAAAGGATTTTGAGTTGGAAGCGAAGGGTAAGACAATCTCGAGACTTGCAAAATCAATTGGAATCCTTGAAAGTGCAACTCAAGCCTCAACAGGAAAGTCTCGCTAGCTTCACCTCTTGATATAGTTGTACATACTAATTCTTGCACTGATGACGCTAGCGACAACTTTTTCAATCTTAAAATCACTCAGAGATGAACAAACCAAGTGGACCGTCTTGTTCCGGTGAAGCTAGCAAGGAAGGTGAAACCGATGTTGTTCCTGATGGAGCCGTAAATCCAGATGCTCACGGAGAAGAACCGATAACACCGGGTCCTCCAGCAGAAATCATGGAGGAAGAAATAATCGCCGCAGAACCTCTGGCAGTCATGAATAAAGTTGTAGAAATTGGATCGCTTGAGAAGAGAGTGAAGAACGTCTATAAAAGGAAGACAAAGGATTTTGGTCCGGAGTTTGTAATAGAAGCGGGTAAGCGTGCAGTGAAGAAGCCGAAGCAAGATAAGTTGAAGAAGTTAACAAAGAACAACAGGTTGTGGAAAAGTTACTTGCAAGACGGAGAAAGAGAAGCTGAAGAAAAGTTAATAAAGGATTACTTTTTAACTGGAAAATTGAGGTACGTACACGCATTTTTTTGTTGGTAATTCTTTTTTTCATTCTACAGCAAAGTGTATCTAGGATGTATCTAGTTTCATCATGTTTAGAAAATGAACCATGTGTGCTTGTATGAAATTGGATGAACTTGTTTAAATGCAGCGACTGCGTTTGGAAAAGCGATAGGGGCATATGTATCAATGGAGAACAAATCCAACAACTTTTTTTTCAATCAGCCATTGGAGAACACAATTTGGAGTTCAAAATGGAAAAATGGAGACAAATGTTTCAATCGGTGATGATACAAAAGGACACTTAAAGTCAATCTTTCTCAGTGCGTATGCATGGGTAAGTATCTTTCTTAGTGCGTTTGAACCTTCATTTTAGAATGAATGATCTAAGTTGTGCAATTTATCTTTAGGGTGATGTCATTGCGGGAGATGAGATGAAGGCTGCAAAGTATATATATGCTGAAGTGGAGAAAATTGATGTTGAAACGCAGCACCTGTTCATCCCAATGATAAACGACAAAGAACATGTCACATTGCTTCACTTTGACATCCATGGCAGAACTTGGACACACTACAATTCTCTCCTAGGTTCGTCAAACTACTTGGAAGATGCTAAATTTATGGCGAAAAGAGTAGGTCAGCTCGTTGCCATTCACTTAGGAAGCAATAGTATGGATGAAATTGTAGTCGATGTGAAATCAGATTGTCCACAGGGAGAAAGGTAGGTCCTTAACTCTTCGAACTGAGATTATAACATACAAACTGAAACAAAGTTTGAACTGACATTACATATTCATTTGTGTTGCAGTCACAATTCTTTGATGTATGTTATCTACTACATGGAATGGGCAATGACAAACGGTTACTCCTTTGAATGCGAGAATATTACAGAAGAGAAGATGAACACAAAAAGAGTCGAACTCGGATATGAAATCCTAAGTGATGAGAAAAGTTGCTGGAAAGTTTGATCTATTGATGTTTCTGAAAAATTATTAATGTAGGATACTCATTTGTGATCATTGGATCATTGTTAATTCAAAATACCTATTGATGTTTGTTAAAATGCATATACTTTTATATTTGTGTTTGAATATGCAAGAATATGCAGGATGAAAACCATTTCACCACGGACAAAAATTCCGAATATGCAGAATGAAACTGGTTTCATCATGTATAAAACAATTTTTCAGAGTTTTTGTCAGGTTACAGGTTGAAAATATTCTTTCTTAACAGAATATACATGATGAAACCAGTTTCACCCAGTTTCACCCTGGCCAAAAAATCTCTTTTTTTTTCCAGAATATGCAGGATGAAACTGAATTACATCCTAGCCTGTAAAAACTAATTGCATTCAAGTCAATGAAAACTGAAAAAAGTATGTACAATGAAAATCGAAAAAGATTCATAATACAATTAGTAATGAAAACTGAATTACTAATTGCATTCAACAGAAGAATATGTTTTTATGAAGAAAAAAAAACATACATCCCAGTTTCATTAACTCCATCGAGCTTACATCCTATCACAACCTAAATACTCGTAAAGAATACTGAAGTAAACAATTCAAATACTAGTTGCAAAAATATAATTCCACTTAAAAGAATCTTAAATGTGCAACAAGAGGTCACAGAGAAGAATAGACTAATAAAATAAATCGAGTAATGGAGATGCACGTAATGAGAAATGGAGATGTTCTTTAGCGGGTTCATTGTTGACGTTGCTTTTTTTTGGAGGATGAGGACACGTCGTCTTGTTATGACGTTCCTTAGTATGGCGATTACCGCACGTAATTGGTCTCGTGAAACTTGCACTGCCGGTGTTAGGAATACGCTTCTTCTTGGCCACCAGTTTTTTTTCCTAGGATGGTTGGTGGGTTCACAAGTCTTCCAAGAAGAACATCGATAGGCTTGTCGTGATCGGGGATGGGCTTGATAGGACGATCATACGATGCACGGAAGTCGGAAATCTTTGAAAAACGGATTAATGTACTCGTAAACATTGATCTTAGCCGAGACCATACAGGCAATGGCGTGATCACAAGGGAACTGCTCCGTAAACCAAAGCCTACAGTGCAGTGAAACATCGCAATATTAACGAGCATGCGAGTCTCGTCCATCGCCTACTTCCCACTCCATGTCACCGACTTGGTTATTTTCCATTGGGCACCAACACGAATGGAAGCTTGCACTTTTTTCTCTAGCCTGGGACAAATGAATCCTTTATACGTCGCCCCCTTAGCCTTCCTTTTACTCATCTGATCCATAATCTTAAGTCTAATCCAGTTAACTAATGTGGCAATAGGCATACCTTTCGCCTCCTTAATCCAAGCATTGAATGACTTCGCAATGTTTGAACACATGTCGCCATAACGACAACCTTCACAATGTGCATTGGACCAACATTCCACTGGAAGGTCACTCAAGAATTTGTGAAGACCATCGCATCCCATGTCTTTCAACTTTTGCATACCTTCGCGGAAGCCTTCATGCGTTGATGAATAGAAACATTGTTTGAACAAATCCATTGAAAGACAATGCTCGCCTTTCTCTTGTTGGTCTTCTGCCGGACATTGTTCTTCAAGTGCTGGTAACAAAAACCATGATGGAAATGTGGAAAAACATCACGAATCCCTTGGATCAAACCTTCATGGCGATCCGAAATAATAGTTAGTACCGAGGACCCAAGATAGTTTTCAATTTCTCCAAGAACCAATGCCAATTTTCAACAGTTTCACTTGAAACAATACCATATGCCACAGAAATATTCCTACGTAAAACACAAAAGAAATTAAAAAAATCACCGAAACCGCTATTGCATGTAATGAAACCCAGTTTCATTCTTTGATCCGACTTCACCAATTAAGGATGAAACTGGTTTAATGTATAATATGACATCAAAAAATTTCCGATTTTCTTTCAAATGAAACTAAACTATAAGACATACCATTATTCGCATTCTTCCTGTAGCCGCCATAAGACAACCTCTAAATTTCCCGAGTTAGGAAAGTAGCATCCAAGAACAATACCGGGCGACAATACTCGAAACCCGAGATGAGGCATCAAAGGCTAAGAACAAACTCTTGAACTCGCCCTTCAATGACTAAATCAGCCCGACTACTCGGATCATGTTTCTCCACGGCTTCACACCACCAAACCAGGTGGGTGTATGACTTAGTGTCATTGCCATACAACTCCTTGAAACATAATTCTCTACCGGCATGCGCCCGATCATAGCTCAATGTTAAACCATAATCACTTTTGAAATCACCAACAATATCCCCGCATTTCTTATTGGGATTTCGTTTGATCTCGGTCAAATATTAAGCTCTTTACAAGTTCGCGAGTAACTGGATCATCCTTTGTTCCATCACTATAACCAAGACAACATGTATGTTCCCATTATAGCTTTTGAGGTATAAATGGCCCTTCACATTGGAAGTCTTCGAACCGCATGGAACCTCCAGTCACATTCTAATTCCTCCTTGTAAAGACACTCCACAAGATACGCTCTTTGATTACTCTTGACGACTCTTACCTTGCGACCAAAAAAGTGGTTATATTTTTCAACAACAAGACGAGCCTCGTCCGTCCTCCATAAAAATCCCGACCAACACCTTTTATAATGAACTCCCATTCAGTAGCCTTGCAAGATCTTTTAATTGCCATCTTTCCATTGAATGCACGTTCTTGAGACATGGGAATATCTTGTGACGAACCAAGTTCTTGAGAAGAAGGTACAAGTGACAGATCTGGGCTATTGTCTTTACCTAAAAGCAACTCTGTCATTGTAGGATAACGAGTAACTTTATTCTTCGGATGATGACAAGGAATAACCAGCTGACTTGTGCCAGGGCATGAAACTGAAGGCAACTCTGTCATTGTAGGTTTACGAGTAACTTTATTCTTTGGAAGATGACAAGGAATAACCAGCTGACTTGTGCGAGGGCATGTAACTGAAGGCAACTCACTCATTGTAGGTTCACGAACATAATCAGGAACACGAAGAGGAACACGTTCTAATAAACGAAGCTCCAAGAAACTCAACTGAAAAACATGACACATTGATATGATGATTGAAGCTTCGCATCACTTGTCAACAACCATGCTTCTTCCATCATTGTCAAATACAAACCGGATTGAGTGCGCGAAATATAATTCCAATAAGAACACACATACAACTTCAACTCATCAATTGTTGACTTCTCATTAACGTGGTATGGACATGTATCGGGACCACGGATAACCACACAAAGAGTATTCTGAACCATCTACAAAAGGAAATATTCAATTGAACAGATTAAACAACCAGGATGACTAAAAACCAAACTCAACAACAATTGGTATAAAAATACAGGATGAAACTAATTTCATCCTGCTATAAAAAACTGGAAAATCAATTGTGACACCCATATTCATCATGGCAACCAGTTAGGGTTTTCTTCTGAGCAAAAATTGTAAGCAAACTCTAATCAAACACACAGACATGATGATATTATACCAATTCCGTTCACTTCCATAACTCTGAAAAACTAAAAATCACTTTAATCAATTTGGATTGCATCTATGTATTGTTTCAAACAGGTTTAAACTAAATTTACTTTGATGAACAATCAATCGATTGGATATAAACAAATAATCACGTTTAACAAAGACCAACTAAAACCTGGATAATCAAAATCAACAACTAAAACCAAAAATTGATACGTAAATTGAGTTGAAGAATCGACACAACAACCGACAGTTGAGTTGAAGAATCGACATACCGTGGATATGCATTACAAAGAATTAGACAAAAAACGAAATCGAAATTGGATTAATTGAAACTTGAAACTTACCGATTTGCGTGATCGGATCCGATGATATTAGATGACTTGAAAGTTGATTAATCTAAACTTCGATTCAACAATTGAAAACCACCATGATTGATCAACCAGATCTGAAAAAAAAGAGCTCGAATTTACAGGTGAGGGACGAGAGCGTGAGGGACGAGAGCGGTGAGGGAAAGAGAAATAAATTCTCTTTGAAAAGAAGGGTTTAAAAGGTTAGAGGGTATTTTAGGTAAGATATATTTTTTTATCTTAATTTTCCTGGGTGAAATATCCAAATTGACTATATAAACAATATATTTCTGAATTTTGACTATATGAACAGTATCAAAAGCTAAGAATATATTTCACCCAGGAAATTTCTGTTTTGGTCTTTTTGACCAATTTTGTGTAATTAAACTGCTACTACGGGTTTAGTAAAAACTCCAAAACCACTTCTCCCATGGAATGATTTTCTTTTCTTTTTTTGATTGAGGAAGTGGTATTGGAATTGATTATGTTAACTTTCTCCACACTTTTCCACGATTCCAGATTTTAGCAGGTGTATTCAGGATTTTGTTGGTGAAGTAGATCAACTGATAATTTTTGTCTCCCACCAAATATGATTTGATGGTAGCAGTTGCAGGATTTTTTTTTTTTGTCTCCTTGGGAGTAAATAATTATGATTTCTTTGAATAAGAATCAGAGTCGATTTCATTGTGCAGATCTCCAGAGATAATTAATTGTTGAACATGGGAAGAATTAATTATTGTAGGTCTTAATTGTTGAACATGGGAAACGCGAAGTGCTGTTCGAGTGGGGCCCAACGTTATGGAGATTTTGCGGGAAACGAATCAAATTTATTTTCAATTTGCAGTTTCCCACACGATTTGCCTTAATTGTGGTTGTATATTGAATATTCATTAACTGGTGCTATTCCCTCTCAAATCTCTAATCTAAAACACCCTACCATCTGAACATGGATAATAATTAATGATGGGAAAGTAAAATAGGGCTAGGAAACCAACTAAGAATAAATAAGGATTATTACATGAAATTAGTTGGAAGCCTAACAAGCTAAGCTCCAACGACATACTATTACATTAATTGAATAGGTTGATGTGCTAACCTACCAGCGAGCCTCATGGGTAACCTAGCCAAGGATGTCGAAACGGCGAGGGGGTTGAGATTGTGCTAACCTACCTGCAATATTACGCCATTGGGGACTCGAACCTGAGACCTCCTGGAGCGCATTAAATTTTTTGGGGAATGGGGATGACCAGCTGAGCTAGGTCCCGTTCTTAGCTACAGGGGTGGGGATTATGCCGATAGCCACTGGATAGGTTATGTTAGGGGAGACATTTCATTGAGGTACTACCATGGAATCCCACATAGTAGATGTTATTGTTAGACCCCATTTATTTAGATTTTATTTCTGGATCTTAATAAGACCCTTTATATTAAAACTTATCTTCGGTAGTTAAGGTTATACAATGTATTTTAGATTTAGATAAACATTAAAAAAATAATATTTATCTTCATTTCATAGTAAAAAATATATTTTTTAAATAAAATCGATGACATAGAATTAGTTAAAATCATCCCGAAGGTGTAGTTAAGACTTTCTTAAACACCTTCGTATTTAGTATTTGATCCATTCTAGTTTGTAGGACCTAATCATTGGGGATGTTTTTATATTAAATGAGGGTCTAAAATCCTACGTGTCATTCAAAAGAATAATATTTTTATCCTGAGATGCTCTTAGAGGTTTGGAGTCGTTGACGAGATCATTCTCCTCACATCTTTTGTAAGAGTACATCTTATAACCGCTGGATGTTACGTGCAACTCCCAAGACCATATTTAGAAAGTGAATACACTCGAACCTGGAAGCTCCTGAAACACATGAAATTTTGGGGAACGTGGATGACCAGCTGAGCTAGGTGCCCGTCTGGAACGCATGATAATTTTGTTTAGTAATGATATCCATATACAGTATTTAATTGTATTTTCTCCTTACTGTCTCTCAAATAAATCAAACCCATTCGTGAGAACTAATCCTCCTAACTTTTTCTATCAAGTAATCACATAGACTTGTTCTATACAAATGGGATAATAATTATGATTGCTTTGTTTCGATACTATTTGGATTAATCCATATATGGAAGATCAACAACGGGTAATAATGGTGGATCAAGAAAACATAGCTAGTACCACTATTGAAGATGTTTGGGCGGAGAAGAACAAGAAAGCACTCCAGTTCATAGAGGATGTAACGACAAATGCCGGTGAAATTCAGAAGCGTTTACTCTCTGAAATACTATCTCGTAATGCTCATGTTGAGTACTTGCAGAGACATGGTTTTGATGTTAACGGCATACATACAGATCACCGTGAGACGACCTTTAAGAAAGTCATCCCAGTCATCACTTATGAGGATCTCAAGCCAGATATCCAACGTATTGCTAATGGTGATACTTCACCGATCCTCTGCTCACAACCTATTTCAGAGTTTTATGTTAGGTAATATATCATTCCAATCTCATTACTGTTACTTTTCTTCTCTCTCAGTTTTAGCCAGTAGAACTAAGTTTTTAACAGCCTATTAAGAGGGTGTTTGTTTTTGTTGACTCCGCCTCTGACTCGGCCCAAGTTAGATGCAGGATCATTTTAGTTTGAATCAGATCTGACTTGCGACCTGACTCAAACCTATCCTAGATTTTGACCCGTTTGGATTAGGGGATAAAATGCCCCTTATTATCTGACTCAAAAAAAAAACAAATATATTGAGTCAAATCCAGATGAGTCAGGTGATTTCAGTTAGATACAGACGAGTCGGATCAAAACAAAAAATATGTTGTTATTCTATGATTAGAAACCGACAGTTCTAATGGTACAATGGTCATTTGCACAGCTCTGGTACTTCATCAGGAGATCCAAAATTGATGCTAACAACAGAAGAGCAAGCTGAACAGGTATGGTTCTTCCGAAGCCTAGTGATGCCCGTGATGAATCAACATATTCCCGGCTTAGACAAAGGCAAGGCTATGTATTTTACGTTTACAACTTCTAAATACTACAAAACACCGGGAGGGTGGATAGCTCGTCCGGCACTTATCAGCCTCTTCAAGAGTTCACATTTCAAGAATTTGCTTTCATCAGGTGATCCTTACTACAACTACACTAGCCCTATCGAAACTATACTTTGCGAAGATAATTACCAAAGCATGTATTCACAATTGCTTTGTGGGCTCTGTCAAAATGACACTGTTGTTCGAGTTGGAACAGTTTTTTGCTACAGTTTCATTTTAGTTATAAGGTTTTTAGAAGAACACTGGACCCTTCTCTGCAACGATATTCGAACAGGAACCATAGACAAGCGAATTACTGATCCATTGGTTCGACAAGGGATCATAAGGTCCATAGTACTTAATCCAAACCCTGTATTGGCAGACTTTATCGAGATGCAATGTAGTATGGATAACTCATCGTGGAAAGGGATTATACCTAGGTTATGGCCTAACACAAAGTGTATAGAGACTATAGTAACTGGGAGCATGTCCAAGTATATTCCAGCTCTAGATTATTACAGCAATGGCCTGCCAATTGTTTCTGCTAGGTATGCTTCGACTGAGGGTCACTTTGGCTTAAATTTGAATCCTTTATGCAAACCTAATGAAATATCTTATACCCTCATCCCTACTATGGCTTATTTCGAGTTCTTGCCTCTCGAAAATAATGACATATCGGTAAACCATAGTCCAAATGGTGTCGGTGATGATCATAGAGAAAAGCGGCAGCAAGATACAGTTGTCCTCGCCGATGTTAAGCTGGGACAAGAGTATGAACTTGTCGTAACCACTATTGCTGGTACGTATATCTAACTGGTGAATAATTTGAAAACATTTTCATTCCGTGTATTGATGCATATGCTGTTTAGGGTTGTATCGTTTCAGGGTTGGAGACGTGCTCCGCGTAACTGGATTTATGAACACGGCTCCTCAATTCAACTTTGTATGCCGAAGAGGAGTAGTTTTGAGCATTGATGCTGATAAAACAGATGAAACAGAGCTGCAAAATGCCATTGAGAATGCGATCATCAAGCATCTCCTACCGTTGAAGGCATCACTTGAAGACTACACTAGTTATGCTGATCCATCAATTATTCCAGGCCACTACGTATTATACTGGGAGCTTCACTCTATCGGAAATAGCCAAGTAGTAGCCCCAAATGGTATCCCGTCGTCGGTGTTTGAAGATTGTTGTATCACAATTGAAGAGTCCCTAAACTTTGTGTATCGTGCATTCCGTGTTGCCGGAAAAATAGGCGCTCTAGAGATTAAAGTAGTCAAACAAGGAAGTTTTAGGAAGATGATGGAGCACGCCAAGAGTCGAGGTACCTCACTAAGCCAGTACAAGACTCCCGGATGCTTGAAATCTATTGCCATGGTTGATCTAATGAACTCTATGGTTGTTATCAGTTACTTCAGTCCCAAATGCCCAAATTTGGTTCGTGGCAACAGTGTAAACTCGGAGTAACTTGTAAATTATGTGATCATAAGCAGCTTATCTGTCGGAAGTAAAACCCAAACAGAGAAGTTTAATTTCATTTTGAATAAGCTTAATTTTCAGTTTAATTTTCAATAATATATTTCTGGGTGTACTAGATGCATCAAGCTGTTGATGAGATGCAGTCTTTGAATGATGGAACGTGGAAGCCTATTTTGAACCATAAGACTTGCTGCATCTTCTATGATTCTTCGGAAACCACTATAAAGTTATCAAATGAAGGACTTTAAAATGAGACCAGATCATCTTTGGGATTTCCGAAATCAAATAGGGAAAGTGTGTTTAGAAAAAAAAGGAAGTGAACAATGCAAGGAAGCTGTCTGTGAATGTACTTACGCAGTATAATTCTGGTAACACTAAAACAACCTAATATAGATACATTTTCAAAATTTAGGTCGTAACGACATGGAAATCATGTTTCGTTGATCAGAAAAGGAAAGAATGACATAAATCATGTTTCAAGTTGTCAATAAACAAGATAGTGCTGCAGAATTGATAGTGAAGCTAATATTTTGGGTGGGCAACCTACATATGGGTACAACATCAAACTGTGATCCTGATTATGAGCATTGCTAACATAGGTTCATCAGGTGTTCCCTCTAGGTGCATGCATGAGTGCAGCAGGAGTTGATGCAAATGCTGCCATTAACTGATTTTGTAATAGATTAACTCGGCCATGGCTAACGTCCAATCCAACTTCACTAGAGACAGTATATATGGAAACAAAGTTTTCTCACAATGATTCTGCAGAGTGGATGTGAGACCAGTATTCCTTGACGAGCTGAGCAAACAATGATCCCTCTTCCTTTATCAGCTTCAAAGGTTCATCGTATTCAATTATCTTTCCTGCAGAATGATAAAGAATGAGAACCCTTGACAAAAGTATACTGATAGATAGAGAATCACAATTTATTAGAATTAATTCTAAGCAAAGCATATCAACAATTTGGTGGAATTGTGGGATCAACTAATATTACAATTTGATGTGAATACAAAGGATGTACCGTCACTGATAGCAAGCACCATTGTACTGTCCATAACAGTCGGTATTCGATGGGCGACTGTAATAACTGTGCAACTCGAAAATTCCGTCCTTACGGTTTTCTGAAGAATGGAATCCGTTGCACTGTCGATGGAAGCAGTAGCTTCGTCAAGAATCAATATCTTGCTCTTTCGTAACAAAGCTCGCCCCAAACAAAATAATTGGCATTGACCCATGCTCCAATTTACACCATCTTGTTGAACTGCCAAATAATTTCAGGAACTTAATTACAGATTCCATCACAAAGCAGAATAAGAAGAGAGAGAAAGAAAGAAAGAACCTTAGCTGAACTATCCTCCTTTGTCTTGCATAGCTTCTCGAAGCTGGCATTTTCGTGGAACCTTCATACATTTGCATGGATAATCGTAGTTAGCTTGTAACAAGAAAAAAGGTTAACACAGGGATATCTTATTAATACAGTGAACATAGAAGGTACCTCCCAAATTGCTTGGTCAGTATGTTGCTCAAGGGGATCCAAATTGTATCTCACTGTCCCCTTAAAGAGAGTCGGATCCTGAGGTATGATCCCTAAGCGTGACCTTAAATCATGAAGTCCAATTGTTGAGATGTCAACACCATCAACGATGATTTTTCCCTCAACTGGTTCTACAAGTCGAAATAAAGCACCTATCAAAGTTGACTTCCCGCTGCCGGTTCACCCAACTATCCCAATCTTGTGTCCTCCTTGGAATGTGCAAGTAATCCCTTGAAGAACAATTGGAGTATTCAGTCTGTATCTGATCTGCTTGACACCAATTTTTTTCATAAATATTACGTGGCGTTCAAAAGTTATCCAAAATCTTCACATGGTTTAATTAGTTCATATCATTAATTCATGAAACTCCACTCTACCTACGGCAGGCCAACTAGGTATGGGACGATTTCCTTCTATGACCTCCGGGGCTTCACTAGGAATGTTCATGTATTGGTTTTACCTTTCCACCGAGATAATGTTATCTGACAGATTACATTGAGTTTTCACAGCAACAATAAGAAACATGTTCAGCGAAAGACCATATGACAGTGCCATCCCGACAAATCCTGCAAAAAGAATGATTGGTTGAAACGTTAACCAAGCTCCTAGTAATAATTAAGCTATATTAAGTTTTTATTTCAACCTAAAATGCTTCTTTAAAAAGCAATAGTACGATTAAACCAAAAAAAAATTGCTAAGAAGAATACACTTACCAGGACCAAAAGTTTTCGGTGGGAGAAAAACCATCACAAGGGCTGAGGAGCAAAGATGGAGAGCACATAGTATTTCCAAACGTTGGATCAACCACTCACTTGCAGCAGCAATATGAAATGCAGGATTAGCGTTTCTGTCAATGAGATCAAGATTCTTTGTGCAGAATCGGTTTTCTTCCTTAAAAGCCCTAATTGTCATTGCTCCTGCAATGGATTCCCCAAGATGGCTTGCTAACAGAGACTTGGTTGTTCCATTAATCCGCATAAATTCTTTCGCAGATGCAGAATAATATCTCTGTTGAGTACAACTATAAAGTCAGATGTGTATACTGTATTCCATAAATGGAAAAAAATCACAGGTTTGAGCAGAGAAGAAAATTATTGAGTTTTACCTGTATATAAATCACCATATATACCATTGGTACAGAAACAAACAAGACTTGCCAAGTAATAACAGACACCACACCAAGATTAACCAAAGTACTAATGGAAGCAAGAAAAGCACCAACAAAGATAATGGGAGATCAAGGTCGAGAATACTCATGTCGGATGAGACCTACAAGTGAAACTTAGAAACATTAGTGTATGGAATTCTAAAAACTGTCAGCTCTAACTATGGTAGCGAATCTTACCCAACCGAGTATCCTACCCAAAGGTGTAGACTCATAAAATGCTATTGGTGCATGGAAAAACGAGTTCAATAACTGATCAAAAAAAGACTTTGAAGACTTTATACCCAAAGAAACCGTAGAAAGGGATCTAACAAGTATGAAGAGTGTTGAGCTACATCCTAACAGCAAATACACTATAATCAGTCGCAATTTGCTGACTTGAGGGTTCTGAAAATTAGCAGCCATCCAATAATTTTGCACTATTAGGAGGGCAAAACAGATTATTCGGCAGAACATCGCCAAGCTTTCAATAGCTGAGAAGCTTTCAAAATCTTGATCTCCTCTTTCCTTAGCCTTTCTATGACAGATTTGAAATACATCTCCCATGCGTAAAGCTTCAAAACCTTCATATTCCCAATAGCCTCTGATGTAGCCTTCATCCTTTTATCTTGTGCCACTACCAGCTTATGCTGAATCTTAAGCTGTAGTTTGGCCAAGGGAATATTGCATACCACGGATAGTACTATTACAACTAGAGCGGCGACAGATGCAAGCCTTACTGCACGGAAAAGAATTGCTAATCCAAGACCCATTTGAAGGCATGCTGGCCATATTGGATGCAACCAAAAAAAAAAATTCCCCTACTTGATAACAATCCACAGCTATGTTGTAAAAGGCGAGCGCCTTTGGCGCTTAAGCGCTAAAGGCGCTCTAAGCGTTGGGCCTGCGCCTGGGAAAAAAAGGCTCCCAGGCGCCAAAATAAAGCTAATCATGTTGTTTTCTAAATCTCGGGCGCTCTAGGCACTGGCCTTAGGCGCCCTAGGCACTAGGCGCTGGGCTTGGCGCCGCGCCTCGCCCAGCGCCTTTTACAACATAGATCCACAGTGACATAGTTGATTATTTCGCAAGCTGACAGCTTCGTCTTAGCCGCACCAGAAGTCCCAAGATGCTTCCTTTAAATAGCTGCTGAGAGCAAAGACCTGACTTTGAGGCCCAATAATCTACATCTGAAGTACCATTGGCTCTGTGATACGGACTCGGTGAATTTTGTCCAGAAAACAGTAATATAACTAGAATGTAACCCTCGTGTTTCAAAGCTCCTTTACCTTCTGCAACGTCAATGAAGGCCCCAAGAAACAAAGGACCGGCTGAAAGAGTGATTACCTTGAGAAATGCAAAGAACCCAGATATCAAAATCTGTTTCCAATAACACAAGACGATTGCCCATAAAATGGATGGTTTGGGTTTCTTTTGCTTCCTCAGCTGTTCCATAAACAATAAGTAACATGTTTCTGCTCTATCCGTCTTTCTTAACATGGGTATATCGTCATCTTCAAGAGTTTTTTTCTTACCCTTCTTCATCAGTGGATTCAACCACCAAAACGACAGTTTACTAAACAATCCAGCTTTAGCAAATGGGGTATCAATCCTAATACTGTTATCCATGTTTCTGCTGAACTAATTTAGATATACGGGATTCGTCATTTAAGGTGATTTAAAGAGAATCTAATAGAGTGTTGAAATTTTTTTGACTATGATGATAACATGCATAATAATGTAAAAACCACTCTGTCAAACCAGTATTTCGTAATAAAAACTAACATGTTCTTCATTTAAATATCAAATTTCATTTTGTATGTTAAAGACTTATGGGTGCATAATTGCACAAGACAAATTGAATAAAATTAAGAAAAAAATAAACATTTAAAAGACTAGACAAGTTGCATATGACAGTCTTCCTTCCCTGGATTTATTTGGCTCTAGCAATAGGACACAAAAACGATAAACAAAGACTGAAACCAAAACTGAATTATTTATCCACTTGTAGGTAGTTGGTAGGAATCAACAGAACATACCTCAGCTACAGATGAATGTTCGCTAGTCATGCTTCTCCAACTCAGAAACACATATCAATGGTTGAAACGTTTTCATGTCAATCGGATGCTGTTCACCTTAGAAATAAACAAAATCATCATATGAAGGAAACTGGAAATGATGGTCTTCTTGTTGTTTCAAGTCATTATGATGTAACTAACATACCTCTTAAACTGATTGGCTGGAGCACTGAACAACCATCCCTACCAACCACAGAATTCACATCGACCATGCTGTAAACTACACTAGCATTGAAATCAAAACGACAGGGATATCATTTCCATGAAGAACCCAAAAACTAGTGCCAGGATCAAAAATGAGTTGATGCCCAGAGTGAGATTCGGTGTCTCCACTGCTTACTGAACTCTGGTGATACCTCGTAGTGATAAGAATCTAAAACTGAGCCAAAATCGTTTGCGATAGAAACTTAGAAATATATTTTGTTTGGTTGGAACATTTTGACAAACAACTAACTGCAAAAAAAAAAAAAAATTCTAATGTTTTTGATAAGTCAATAAGAATCGATGAAACTGAGTATGACTGAGATGAACATCCCTAGTGAACTGGGTATTTTGGTTGGGAAATTTTGTTGGAACAAGTAGACCGAGCATTGTTTTCTTCTCCAATCTCTAATAGAACAAGTATGACAGCGCCATGCCAATAAATCCTGCCATAAAAAAAGAGTGTTAATCTAAGTTTGTCATTTGACAAACACTTCACAACAATCTATAGTTAATTCGTTCGTTACTTTTAGTTGTCTGTGAACAGTAAATCTATTATATATGGGCTGCCTAGCTAAAGGTAAAAACAGAGGGGCAAAAGAAAACAAATATGATACACCTACCAGGACCAAAAGTTTTTGTAGGAAGCAAAACCATCACAAGGGATGAGGAGCAAAGAATAATGGCGCAGAGCATTTCCAAACGTAGGATTAACCACTCATTTGCAAAAGAAATGTGAAAAGAAGGGCCAGCATTATTGTCGATGAGATCAAGATTCTCAGAGAACAATCGGTCTTCTTCCTCAAAAGCCCTAATTGTCATTGCTCCTGCTACAGATTCACCAAGATGGCTTGCTATCATCGACTTAGTGGTTAATCCGCATGAACTCTTTTGCAGAAGCAGAATAATACCTCTATCGGGTTTAAGAACAAAGTCAACTCATAAGAAGTGAATCAAAATAAAACAAGAAGCAGCTTCCTTGCCACTTCCATCAATAAGTCACATGAAAATTCATGCTGTATGAAAATCAGAGTAACCATTCGGGATTTAGTCCTACAAGAAGTATGCAAATGATGCTTTGCATGTATAACATCAAATTTTGACAGGAAAAATCTTGGAGTTTACCTGTAAGAGAATACCATGAACATCATCGGTATGGAGACTAACAGAACTTGCCAAGTAATAACAGCCAGTACCCCAAGATAGAAACAAATATTAATAATAAATATAACAGCCGCAACAAAGTTGACTTGGAAATCAAGGTCTACAATACCCAAATCAGAAGAGACCTGCATAAGAAATATAAAAACATCATCCTCGCATAATTCTCAAAAAGAAAGCAGAGAGACTGACATTTCAACTTTAAATTTCAGGACTCTTACGCGGCTAAGTATTCTTCCGAAGGGTGTAGACTCGTAAAAAGTGGTTAGTGCAGGGAAAAGAGAGTAAAGTAGTTGATCAAATAATGACTTTGAAGACTCAATACCCAAAACAACTGTAAGAAGACACCTAAAGAGTACGAAGAGCATTGAGCTACATCCTATCAGAGAGTACACCAGGATCAGTCGCAAATTACTAACTTGAGGGTTCTGAACATTAGCAGCCATCCAATAGTTTTCTACTATTTGAAAAGCGAAAAAGACGATTTGGCATACAATAGCTAAGGAGAAGTAAAAGAAGCCTTTGTTTAGACTCAAATACTGTAGATATGCCTACAACCCAGTGTCTCCTGTTTCTCTTTTTTCTTGCTCAGTCAGCTGATGGTCAACTGATTCTTTTAGCTGCTTCACCCAGTTATTTTCAATCTCTTCAGGAGAGGTTCTACATTTATCTGTAGAAATGTATCAGCATTTATCTCTACATTTATCAGCATCCTGATAGAGTGCACGAGCTAGTTGAATACGCTGCTTCTGACCACCACTTAAATTGATTCCTCTCTCTCCTATTTCGGTGAGATCACCATAAGGTAGCATTTCAAGGTCCTTCTGCAATGAACACTTTTCTAATGTTTCTTGATATCATTTCTTATCCATGGTGCAGCCAAACAAAACATTATCTTTTATACTTCCTGACTGAATCCATGCAGTCTGAGAAACATAGGCAATCTTTCCACAAACTTGAACCTGTACAACAACAAGAAGAATGGTACAAAAATGAGTCACATCAATTTTACTAATGTCATGTTTTTTAATGAGAACTGAAATTTCATATCAAGTGGTTTTCAATTCGGCATATCAGAGCTATACTTGCACCTTTTATCTTGTGCCATTACGAGCTTAAGCTGAAACTTAAGCTGTAATTTGGCCAAGGGAGTATTGCATACCACGGAGAGTACTATTACAACTAAAGCAGCAAGAGATGCAAGCCCAACTGCACGGAAAAGAATTGCTAATCCAAGACACATTTGAAGGCATGCTGTCCATATTTGATGCAACCAAATAGGAAATTCCCCTACTTGATAACAATCTACCGAGACATAGTTGATTATTTCGCTAGCTGAAAGCTTCGTCTTAGCCGCACCAGAAAACCCAAGTTGCTTCTTGTAAATAGCTGCTGAGAGCAAAGACCTGACTTTAAGTCCCAGTAATCTACATTTGAACCACTGCCTCTGTGATAAGGACTCAATGAATTTTGTCAAGAACAGTAAAATAACTAGAATGTAACCATCGTTTTTAAAAGCTCCTTTACCTTCTGCAACGTCAATGAAGGCCCCAAGAAACAGAGGACCAGCTGAAAGAGTGACTACTTTGAGAAATGCAAAGAACCCAGATATCAAAATTTCTTTCCAATAACATAAGACGATTGTCCATAAAATTGATGGTTTCGGTTTCTTTTGCTTCTTTAGCTGTTCCATAAACAATAAGTAACATGTTTCGGCTCTATCTGCCTTTCTTAACATGGGTATATCATCATCTTCAAGAGTTTTTTTCTTACCCTTCTTCGTCAATGGATTCAACCACCAAAACGACAGTTTACTAAACAATCCAGCTTTAGCAAATGGGGTATCAATCCTAATACTCTTATCCATGTTTCTGTCGAACTAGTTTAGGCATATAGATCTTTCACCATTTAAGGTGTTTTAAAGAAAATCTAACATAAGATTTAGTAATTATAATATAATGCATAATAATGTGAAAACAACTCTGTCAATCAGTATTTGGTAACAACCACTAGCTTGGTCTTCATTTTAATATCAAATTTCATTTTGTTGTATGTGACTCGAATCAAATAATTTATGGGTGCATAATTGCATAAGACAAATTGAACAGTACAATTAAGAAAAAAAACATTTAAAGGACTAGACAAGTTGCATATGACATAAAAACAATAAACAAAGACGGAATAAGACTGAAAGCAAAAACTGAAGTATTTTGTTATCTCTAGGTAAGAACATACCTCAGCTACATATGGATGTTACACTCATCTGTTTTCTCCAACTCAGGAACACATACCAAGCTGAAACCAAACGCACTGGTTGGAACGACGTCAATCAAACGCTGTTCACCTCAGAAATAAACCAAATTAACATATGAAGGACTTCAGAATCACACTTGAATTTATTCATGAAAAAAATATCTGTTGTTTGGTTGGAACATTTTGACGAACAGCTAAACTGCATTTTTTTTTCTTCCTAATGTTCTTGATACGGGAATATGGATCGATGAAACTGAGTATGGCTGAGTTGAACATCCTAGTGAATAATCTTTTCTTTCCATCGTGATGAAATCCGTATTAAAAATTTATCTTGCTTGGGACATATTGCAGGAACAAGTAGAAAGAGCATTGTTTTCTTCTCCAATGTTTTGACAGGTGATGGTGAACCACTGGGTAGGTGGGGAAGACCGGACCCACTGAATTTTAGAAGAGTAACTGAGGCGAGTCACTTGGGAACCCTCCCATGTGGGGTTCAAGGCTTCAAGCGGCCGAACAACAATTCTGGACTCAACCAAAACCGATTCCTTATTGGAAATGGTGAATTCCACATGAGAATAGAAGGATTTTACCTCAACGGTCATGAGACTCTCCATTTTCATTTGACGGTTGGTTTTATTTTATGGGAGTTTTTTTGTTTTAAAATTTTATAATAATTGGATAACGATTATTACATTAACTAGTTAGAAGCCTAATAAGCTAAGCTCCAACAACATACTACCACATTAATTGAACAAGTTGTTGTGTTACCCTACTAGTGAGCCTCATGGGTAACCTAGTCAAGGGAGCCGAAGCGGATGGGGGTTGAGATTGTGTCACAAGGGGGGCAAACTAACTCTACCTTCCATGTTAATTCCTGCAATATTACGCCATTGGGGGCTCGAACCTGGGACCTCCTAGAGCGCATGAATCTTACGGAAACGGGGATGACCAGCTGAGCTAGGTGCCTGTTTTTATTTTATTTTTTTAGTATTTGTTCAGAATTTCTATGTGCCAAATTTATGATAAGGTTCGGTAAGGGTGATTCCAGTGGAGACCAGCAATTATGCTAATGTGATGATCCAGGCGGCTATCATATGGCATTGTGGTAAATCTATCTGGCGGCTTAAACTGAATCTCGTGACCAAATTGGGGGTGAGCGGCCAAGGTTGAGTCGGTGAACAACCAAGGGATAGTCACTCGGCCATCCATCGGCCGCTCAATTGTCATTACCCCAACGACCATGTATATGAAATCTAACACTAATAAATATCATACATCGAAGCCATATATTCTTTACACCTCTATCTTAAATAAATTTCCTAAAATACGGCTGGATTATCATCCTAAGTGAGAGTCCACAATCCAAAGTACACGAGAAGATGAGCAGTTTGAAGAATGTTGGAAGTTAAAGCAAGATATGATGATTTGGTTTTGGATCAACAACTGTTGTTGACACATTATGAAGAAGACAGCATGGATCAACAACTGTTGTTGACACATTTGGAAAGTAGAGTTAACTTGAGAAACAAGATGTTTTGATTCTCGAAGAGTGAAGAGTTCTATGATTAGAGTTTTACCATGTTTAGAAGTTCTTTGTGTTTCTAGAAGTGTCCTTTATTTAGAGTTTGATTTTTTAGGAAAGTACTTTGAGTGGTCGTCAAGTTTGTGAACACTATAAATAGGCTAATGAGCCATGAGGTTTTGTACACCGAATTGATTATCAATGTAGTTGTTTTATTGCTTCCGGGTTTGTTCTCTCCTCTCTCTTGCTCGATCCTACATATGGTATCAAAGCAAGGTGAGAGGAAGAGAGAGGAGAGGGAGAAAAAAAGTCAAAGAAATCTTATGTTTTTCGGTGTTAGAGAATTCATGGTTCGTTGTTTATTGTTTTTATGTTACTGTGTTAACCGTGAGGTCGGAAAAAAAAAAAGTTCAATAGGTTAGGGTTAATTGAATTGTTGCATGTTGTTGAGTTCGAAGAGAAGGAATTTCAATTCGTGAAGAAGTTGGATCTAAAATTGAAGAGCCGATGACTGTGAAGGTCAAAGAAATCAAGTCCAGCCGTTTTATAAAAGAAACTGTCGGTAAAAAAGTTCAGTCATTTTATAAAACAAACCACTGGGTAACTTATTATTGAAGCCGAGAAGCAGGTGAAAAAGTAGAATCATGTTGTCGTTTGATATCAAGGTGAAAATCAAGTTTAGGGAACATTATTAATGAACTGGGAAGAACAAGGGAGAAGCTATAGCGTAAAAAAAAAAAAAAAATTGTTGTGGTACATATGAAAATTGAGTTTGTTGTTGGATGATGATGATGAGTTGTGATAGGATCACGAAGTTGGGTTAGCTATAATTGTAGATCAA
Organism: Papaver armeniacum; assembly: GCA_023531295.1. Taxonomy (NCBI): domain Eukaryota; kingdom Viridiplantae; phylum Streptophyta; class Magnoliopsida; order Ranunculales; family Papaveraceae; genus Papaver; species Papaver armeniacum. The sequence continues at coordinate 1,415,923 of JAJJWW010000381.1, forward strand.
GGAGTAAGGGTTTGTTGGTGGTGAGATTTGAAGAATGAGAAAAGACAAGAACGTGCTAATACCGATGTTATTGATTCTAATAGTGTTGGGTGTTGCTGCCACTGTTAGTGATTCTAATAGTGTTGCGTGTTGACGTTGACCAATGGAAGAAGATGAGGAGCAGAAGATGAGAAAAGACAGGGGCGTGCTGACGTCGATTAATGGAAGAAGTTGAGGAATAGAAGAGGGTTACGGAATTCTCGTTGAATGATGGGTAGTACAAGCTGAGTTGTATTAGAAGTTATGGTGGAAAAGATCAAATAAGCTGAGAATAATTGGTAGTTTGAGGCTGAGTGCAGGTTTTATAGTGGTTACAGCTATTGTTAAAGGAAGAATCGGTGAGTAAATGGTGAATTTGTGATGTAGTGGGTTGCTGCTAGTATCGGCGGTAGACGATGAAGACTATTAATGATTGAGTCCGAGAAAGGTTTGAAGTATGGCAGTTTTATAATGATTGTGAAAGGTAGTATTGCAAAGAACAAGGGTTGTTGTGGCATAGCATTGAGGTTTCACAAGAGGAAGAACTGATACCGAGGAAACGGCGGTACTGACAGATGGGTTAGACGGTATAGAGAATTATCAAGAAGGTAATTCTACCATCCACTGTTGTACAAATCTAGTGTGTGATGGTTGGTTAAAGTGGTTTGATCTAAAGGGTTACTACCTGTTCAAAGTGGTTATGTTTGCTTGTTTTTGGTAAAGAAGTGTGGTTGATTCTAAGGGTTAAGTTATGTATTTGAAATAAAAAAGAAGATCAAAGTTGGTATTGCAATTGCGAGAAGGCCTAGTAGAGTTTGATCTTTTTGAATTCGAATTCAAAGACTTAGAATGACAAGGAATGTTGGATGGTTATGTTTGAGCTTAAGGGAGGATGGCATGTTAGAGTTTAGGCTTAAACATGTTGAAAAAGCGGGGGTCAAACAACCATACCCAATATTTCATTCGACAATCTGAATATACAAACTACAATATACTTTCAAGAGAATCAACTAGACAGTCAGACTCAATCTATAGAAAAGTATATCAAAGAGCTATATCTCAATTTCTCAATTCAATCTGCAATCAACCAAATAGGAATTTGCGAGCCCGATTGAATAAGAGAAATAACTTGGACGGCATCACAAACCAATATCCAAGTGTCAATCAATTCAATCAACAACCCAAAGGTCGGACTCAAGAACTGATTGAACATAACGCACAGCCTGTGATATTTCTATTATATAACGAAATATAATGCATAAAAGAAATAACACAGACACCAGAATTTTGTTAACGAGGAAAATCGTAAATGCAGAAAAACCCCGGGACCTAGTCCATCTTTGAACATTATATTGTATTAAGCCGCTACAGACACTAGCCTACTACCAATGAACTTCAGACTGGAATGTATTTGAGCCCTAATCAATCTCACACTGATCAAGGTACAATTGCGCTCCTTACGTCTCTGAACCCCAGCAGGATTCTACGCACTCGATCCCTTAGCTGATCTCACTCACAACCAAGAGTTGCTATGACCCAAAGTCGAAGACTTGATAAACAAATCTGTCTCACACAGAAAAGTCTATTGTAATAGATAAATTTGTCTCCCACAGAAATACCTACGAGTTTTGTTCCGTCTTTTGATAAATCAAGGTGCGCAGGAACCAATTGATAAACCGGACTTATATTCCCGAAGAACACCCTAATATTATCAATCACCTCACAATAATCTTAACCGTATAGAATCGAAACAAGATATTATGGAATCACAAACGATTAGACGAAGATGTCGTGACTACTTTTAATCTTACCTATCGGAGATAAATCTCAAGCAAATCTTAGCAAAGATAATACTCAATCACGATAGTAAAAGTAAGATCAGAACACGCAACTACAGAGAAAATAGTTGGATCTGGCTTTACAATCCCAATGAAGTCTTCAAGTCGTTAACCTACGGAGTTTCGTGAAAAACCTAAGGTTAAAGGAGAATCGTCTCTAGTCGCAACTAGTATCACACAGAAGGTGTGGGGATTAGGTTTCCCAGTTGCTAGAGTTCCCCCTTATATAGTTTTCAAATCAGGGTTTGCAATCTAAGTTACCTTGGTAACAAAGCATTCAATACTCACCGTTAGATGAAACCATGATTAGACTCAAGCTAATATCTTTCAACTTTTAGATCGAACTTAGCTTGTTATACACAAATGAAATGTAACTTCATTTAGGTTTGAGTAACTGTACCTAAACGTGTACACTAGGTTGGCTCAACAGTAGTTAACCGAGGTTATCTATATGAACACTCTCGTATCAACCTTATTCACCTTAACCACAACTAGTTCAAATGACTCAAATGAAAATAGTTATAGAGTTGTTCAATTGCTATATTCTCAAAGAAGTATACAAGAACACAATTGAAGCAAAATCGGTTTGATCACTCGAATCAATTCATGAACATTATAGCCACGGTTTTCAAAGAATGCATTCCTTATTATATAAATGTATTAGTTCATGAACAAAACGATTTTAGAACTTTAACCACTCAAGTATTCAAACGTGTACGCATACTTAAAGTAGTCGGTCTGAGTTTGGGTTCGCTAGTATGCAAACTGGTATGCATACTTTCAAACACAGCAAAAATTCCCAGACCCAAACCCTTTGCCAGTACGCGTACGAGTATGTGTAATTAGGTACTCGGAATTTCACAACTAACATGTACGCAACGGGTATGCATACTATAGTTCCGGTCATGGATCACATACATGCAAGAACGAATTCTATGTTCATAATCCAATGATGGTTAAGTGTTCTAAACTCTATTTCAATCATTGAAACTTTCTTAGAGGATGACAATAGTGTTTTTCACGAACTATTAGCATCAAAGCAATTTTCAAGTTATTGAAATAATCATAACGAAACATTCCAAGTATACACCAAATGATTGTATCACACGAACCATGTAAGATGTTACTCGGCGATTTTCACATGATCATATTTTTACTTTTGTCAAGAATATAAGATGAACTTGGTTGAAGCGAAAGCTTACCAACACATATTTTGAGAAATATGTAAGCGAGTTAAACTCAACTCGAAATCTCAAATATGCATAATCGAATACTATTTAGTAATACGACTTTTGTCTCAATATAGGAGATAGAGTAGAAATAGACTTTCCAAGTGATAGATGAGTTTTAGTATTCACATACCTTTTGTTGATGAAGTTCCACAAGCTCTCCGTAGTAGCTCTTCGTCTTCAATTGATGAACGTCGTGAAGTCTAATGCTCAACTACACAATTTATCCTAGTACGAGACATCACTATAAGTAGACTAGAAATCAAGACTTATAGTTTTGATCACTAACATTGACAAAAAAGCTTGAGATACCAACACTTGCGAGTTCGACCGAGCAGTGCTCTAACAATCTCCCCCTTTGTCAATTTTAGTGACAAAACTATCAATACATATGGATTACAAAATAAATAAACTTTGTAGCTTCTCATGCAAATGCTTGATCTCCTTGGTTCTTCAACATTACTCGAAATCTTCGTCACTTCCAAGTACTACAATGATTCTAAATGTGTTCAACTCAGCATCATAGTTGTTGAAGATCTGTAGCTATAACAATGAGAAAACAATTACTTTCAATCATTGTTATACAGTGTCATAGTATTATTACACAACATCAAAGTCCAATTGTATCACGACTTTGAAAACAATACTATATATGGTGATATGTATCACTCCCCCTTAGTCAATACATCATCTCACAATGAAAACCACTCCCCCTTACATAATGATTCGTAAACCATATGTATTTGTAGTGTGAACTACACATTAATTCTCCCCCTTTTGTCAACACAAATTGGCAAATGTACGAAAACTAGTGGATCCTCATGAAATTTTCATAGAGATACTTCATGACCAAAACAAAACAACATACCAACTTGTTTCGATGATTTCACATAGTCGAAACTTAGTGTATTCATCAAGGAGTTTATAAAGATACAAGAAAACTCCTACAATATTCCACAGCCGCACTCCCCACAAATATTTGGCGATTAAGAACAAGTTCAATTAAGAACTCTCCCCCATAAACTGTCATTCCAGAAAGAACAACAAGAGCGACCTTACTTTTATAAGAAAAGAAGGATTTCTTTGGATATCACTAAGATACTTAACAGAAATTCAACTACTGGAAACAAATGCAGAATTGAAGTAGCACTAAAACTGGAATTCCAAACTCAATTGCCCAACAGATCGAGATAAGTGCAGGGGAAAGATTTTGGAATGACTAATGAACCACAACAACACCAATAGACTTCCGTAAGTGTTGAAATGAAGCAGTATCTAATGGTTTGGTGAGAATATCAACCAATTGTTTTTCGGAAGGCACAAATTCCATATTTATGATACCATTTTCATAGAGATCTCAAATAAAATGATACCTTATATCAATGTGCTTAGTTCTTGAGTGCTTAACGGGATTTTCAGTGATTTGAATTGCGCTTAGGTTGTCATAAAAGATTTTCATTATTCCATTGTCAATTCCATAATCAGCAAGCCTTTGTTTCATCCAGAGAAGTTGAGTACAACATGAGCCTGCAGCAATATATTCTGCTTCACATGTAGACAGGGATTGTGAATTCTATTTCTTGCTATGCCAAGCCACAAGATTCAATCCTACATAGTAGAAACCCACGGATGTACTTTTTTGTCTTCAACACATCCTGCCCAATCAGCATCTGAATAGGCAGAAAGATCAGTGTTAGTATCAAAAGTGTAAGATAAACCATACCCGATAGTGTGATTGACGTATCGTATGATCCTTTTCGCAGCTGCAAGATGAGATTCCTTTGGATTTGCCTGAAACCCATCACAACAACCAACACTAAAAGCAATATCAGGTCTAGTGGCTGCAAGATGTAAAAGGCTTCCAATGATAGATCGATAAAGTTTTTGATCCACATTTACACCTTTATCATCTCGATGTAGTTTACCCGTGGTAGGCATAGGAGTTAGTTTTGGAGTCGACTTATCAAGACTGAACCTTGTGACAAGATTGCATATTTTTCTTGAGATAAGTAAATTTCATCCTTGTGTTGTTGAATTTGTAATCCCCAAAAGAATTTTAATTCACCAACATTTCTCATTTCAAACTCCTTGCCAAGAGAAACTTGAAAATCTTTTCGCAAGTTTCTCGGATGTTGATCCGTAGATGATATCATCTACATAAACGTGAGCGATAACAACATATTTCCCACTCCATTTGGTAAACAACATTTTATCAGCTCCACCTCTCGAAAAACCTTTCCTAAGAAGGGAAGTAGTTAGTTTTTCGAACCAGGTACGAGGCCCTTGTTTTAACCCATATAATGCCTTATTAAGATTAAGAAAATGATCTTGTAAATCAGGGTTTTCAAATACCTTAGGTTGAGCGACATAGACCTCTTCCATTTAGAAAAACGGATTTAATGTCCATTTGAAATAGTTTAACCTTAAGAAAACAAGCATGAGCTAATAACAACCGAATGGACTCAAGGCGTGCCACATTGTGGATACCGTCGAAATCGGTTAGGATCTCTCAAATATCCAAAATGGGAATACACAAGGAAATTTATTATTAAGGGAAATTATTATTATTATCGAAGCCGCCACCCAACTTAGGGAGTTGAGACCCAAAAGAAACACTGGTCCAAAACAGAGAAAAAGTCCGGGAATCAAGATACGGGCTAGGAAGGTGTGAGGCACCTAGCCCGTCCAATCCGAAAATTGGCCTCTACTTTATAATTGGGATTTTAGGGTTCTAACTTGCATTAACAAATAATGAAATAAATACATCAAATTATGCAAAACTAATTAAATTATTAATCTAATTATTAAATTATTAAACAACGCACTAAATCTTGTTTTCGCAAGTAGGTGATTACGATGTTACTTAGACTGTAAAGATCAACAGGGGCTAGTACTTCCGCGAACACGATCGTACCGAAGAATAATCCCAACACCAAACCGTTCTAATGCCCTAAGAATTATATATATTTCCTATTTCTCCACTAAAAATTTCTTAGAAGTTTTTCTAGTTTTCTCTCTATAGGGTGCGACCAGAATTTCTCCCCTGCCCTAAAAAGATGACACCCTATTTATAACTTTCTTCCATTAACAATTACCTTAGGATTGAAATGACCTAAATCCGATGGCTCATATTAAAACCTAAATTCTCTAACCATTTAAATCATTATTATTTCCAATTATTAAAAATTCTCCAAAATCATTTTCATTTCTTTTACTAAAATAGCCAAATATCACTTAATCTCAAGATTTTTGCAAACATGGAATTTCTTGCGAACAAAGGTAGACTAAGATGTCGACATTTTTACTCATTTTGTTATTAGGGTGGACGTCCAACATTGGATATGGACACGAACTTGGTGGCACTTAATTAATTGTTGGTGGACTAACATGTATGTCCAGTTCAAACTTCGGCATTAGTGGGTACTTAGTGGATTATCAATTTAGGTGTATGTCCGACTTACTTGGACTTCAAGACTGGTGGGACTATCACCTTAGCTCACATTTGACACCCAGTGGATATGAAAATGTTTCTCCTTGGACCTTAACTGCGGACACACAAACGGTGTTTGCCTAGAGCATATTTCGCGGAAGTACGACTTCAAAATGTGTACGAAATTAGGGTGTCTACAGTTGCCCCTCTTTGGCAGAGGTTTGCGTGCATTCGAATGGCAAAGACAAACGCCCTATTTCGTATTGCCCCTCAAAAATTGTTGAAATTCCCTTGAGTTTGTCTGGTATGACACTATTGAGTTCACCCGGAACATCTCTAAGTATTTAATTTTACGCATATGTATACATCCCCATGACTAATTAATTAAGTCAAGAAGTTCGTAATTGTTGCGTTGCGAAAACAAGGAAATACGTACGTACCAATTATCTTGCAATAGATGACTTTCTACTTTCGCCACTTTCTTCAAATCCAATTCTCTTGGATCACCCAATCAAAAGATCTAAGAATCAATGAGTTGGAGGCCATGCTTCACACAAGAGGAGAATGATTAGTAGTATATGCTCCTAAAAATAATCCTAGAAAAAAAAAATAGAAAAATCCTAAACAAAATACAACTAATTGTGTGGAATTATTGCCTCAGTCAATCTAAACGGTTCAATTTCTATTATTATTATTTTATTTTTTTTATGTTTACCTAGATTTTTCCTCATCGGCTTCCACACAACTAGTTTTTTTTTTTTTTAAATTGAAAACAATAATACCTGATTATGATACATAAGAGCCCAACTTCCTGATTTACCGTGTAGGGAGGGAGAACACTGGTATTACGCCGACACCGTCGAATTTTCAAGAGTCAATCAGCCCACTTTCAACCATTCCCAACTATTTGATGTTTTGCCCAAAAATTCCCGAGTACATATATGATGGCTTACCTTCTTCTATCCTTGTTTCATCATGCCGCTTACCACTCTTTTCTAACTCCTTCAATTGTTGACCATTTCTCATTGATGCTTCTTATTCTTCTTTGATTTCTTCAAATGCCGACCAATTTTCTCAAGTGGCTGTTTATTAACTACACTTTTTTTTTTTTTTTTTTTTTTTTGCTACTCAAATCTATCCGTTTGGACGTCCGTTGCTCATAGAACTTTAGGAGATGGTGTACAAGACTAGTGATGACATACATACAAACATATCTCTCTCTATGACTTCAAAAGACTCATTCTACTGAAATAATGATTTTTTTTTTCGACTGACACTATAAGACTGAAAATGATAATAATTTATTTTTTTTTATTTTTTTTCGGCTAACTCTATAAGACTGAAAATGATAATTCTTGATATTTTTTTTTTTTGACTGACTGACTGAAGGGGCCAAACAAGGTGATGACCCTGCCCATAGTTATTTTCTACCTGACGCTATGAGAGAGATATTGGACTCCTAAAAAAATTCTCCTTAAGTTGTATGAGCGTTCGCCGCCCTTAGATAGTTTTGAGCACTTACCTTAAGTGTAGTATTTATTCAGTTGGTCGGCATTTGTTGCCTTTGGCTCTTCTCGTCCGTCCAGATCAGTTAACCGGATTGCGGATCCTGGGTAGCCGCTCTTGATGATGTTCGAGCCTTCCCAATTAGGCTTGAACTTTCCTCTTGGGTCAGAATGTTGTATAGGTCTGACTTCTTTAAGCACTAAATCTCCTTCCTTTAAGCCTCGCGGATGAACCTTCTTATTGAAACTTCGATCTATCCTCTCCTGGTAAGCCTGTGCATGACATGCGGCACGTATCCTCTTTTCATCAATCAAATTGGTTGTTGAACCTTTGATTCTATCCATTCATCTTCAGGTATCGTGCCTTCCTTTATCACTCGTAAGGTGGGAATTTCAACTTCAACGGGCAAAACTGCTTCGGTGCCATAAACCAAAGTACGGAGTCATACCAGTGGGTGTACGAATCGAGGTACGATATGCCCATAATGCATAAGGTAACTTCTCACTCCAATCTTTGTATGTTTCTGTCATCTTCTTTAAGATTCTTCCTAATGTCTTATTTGCAGCTTCCACGACACCATTGGTTTGTGGCCTGTAAACGGTTGAGTTCCTTAGCTGGATTTTGTACTTTGCACACTCCCTTTTTACCTCCTTGCTAACAAAGTTGGACCCATTATCTGATATAATCTCATTTGGCAATCCGTAACGACATATAATGTTGTTTGTAAGGAATTGAACAGTCTGATTCCCCGTAGGATTCTTGACGGATATTGCCTCAATCCACTTTGTAAAATAATCAATTGCCACTATGATGTATTCATGCCCATTTGATGCAGAAGGATTCAGTTTCCCGATTACATCGATGCCCCAAATAGAAAAAGGTCATGGTGATGTAAGAGGGTGCAACTCGGTCGGTGGCAAATGTAATAAATCTGCATGTATTTGGCATTTATGGCATCTTTTCACGTACTTGAAGCAATCGGATTCCATCGTTGTCCAATAATATCTTATTCGAAGAATTTTCCTTGATAACATGTGTCCGTTCATATGTGGGCCACAAATTCCTTCATGTATCTCACTAAGAAGGCGTCGAGCTTCATCTCCATCTACACACCTCAATAAAATCCCATCGTAAGATTTCTTGTAAAGTACTCCTCCTAGGATCATGTATTGAAAGGACATTCGTTGTATGTAACGACGCTCTTTTCTACTCAACCCGTCTGGCATCGTCCGATCCTCTAAGTAATTCTTGATATCATGGTACCATGGATCCCCGTCAGGTGTTTCTTCTTCGATCTCCACAGCATAACAGTAAGCTGGTTTATCTCTTCGTGCCACCTCGATGGGTTTGACTGTGGAATCTCCTGGGATCGGGATTAGTGATGCTAAAGCAGCTAATGCATTTGCAAACTGATTCTTGTCTCTATAAAGATGATGAAAAGTAATGCAATCAAATTTCTCCACCAGCTTCATAAGGCATTCATGGTATGGAACTAGCTTTTCTTCCTTGATCTTCCAGACTTTCTGTGTTTGGTTGACGAGCAGCAAGGAATCTCCATATACCTCCAACTTCTTTACTGATAACTCTAAGGCAGCTCTCAAGCCAGCAATGCATGCTTCATATTCAGCCATGTTGTTAGTACAGTTGAAATTCAATCGAATAGAAATCGGAATGCGTACCTCATCAGGAGATATCAAAATTGCCCTTGCTCCTTTACCAACTGGGTTCATTGCTCCATCAAAATACATCTTCCACAATTCACCTTCATCATCTTGTTCAACAACAAGGATATGTTCGTCAGGAAATTCTGTTATGAGTGTCTCGCAATCCCAAGGAATCGGATTTAACATTGATGCTAAGTGATTTGCTATTGCCCTTCCTTTTATTGACTTTTATGTCACATAAGTGATGTCAAATTCTTCTAACAACAACTGCCACCTGGCTGTTCTTCCTGAGATCATTGGATTTTCAAATAGGTATTTAAGTGGGTCCATCCTCGATAACAACTACACCGAATGAGATAACATGTAATGTCTAAGTCTTTGAGTAGCCCAAACAAGGGCAAGGCATGTTTTCTCTAATGCTGAGTATTTTGATTCATATCCGGACAATGTCTTGCTGATATAGTAAATCGCCCGCTCTTTCTTACCATCTTCATCATATTGTCCTAAAACTGCCCCCATTGATGAGTCGATTCCTGATAAATACAACAATAAAGGTTTCTCAGGGACCAGAGGGACCAACACTGGTGGATTGGACAAATACTTCTTTATCTGATCAAACGCCTCTTGACACTCTTCATTCCACTCCTTTGGTGAGTTATTTCTTAGCAATTTAAAGATTGGTGCGCAAATCGGAGTTAGTTGCGCGATGAATCGACTGATAAATTGAATTCTTCCTAGAAAACCTCGCACTTCCTTCTCGTTCTTGGGGGAAGGCATATTAATGATTGCATTCGCTTTCTCTGGATCAATTTTTATTCCTCTATTGCTGACAATGAACCCTAGTAACTTTCCTGATTTTACCCCAAATGTACATTTATTGGGATTAAGCCTCAACTTGTACTTCCTGAGCCGGTCAAACAACTTTTGTAGGTCTGATGGATGATCTTCTCTTCTTGCGGACTTGGCAATCATATCGTCTACATACACCTCCACCTCCTTGTGCATCATGTCATGAAAAAGAGTAGTCATTGCACGTTGATAAGTAGCTCTAGTATTTTTAAGACCGAAAGGCATTACCACATATCAAAATGTCCCCCAAGGTGTAATAAAAGATGTCTTCTCCCTATCTTCTTCTGCCTTTTTTATCTGATTATATCCTGAGAACCCGTCCGTTAATGATAGTAAGCCATGTCCTGCAGCATTGTCGACAAGGATGTCAATATGGGGAGGGGAAAGTCGTTTTTTGGGCTTGCCTTGTTAAGATTTCTGTATTCGATGCACATTCGTTCTTTTCCATCCTTCTTCGGGACCGGTACTATGTTATCCAACCATTCTGTATAATTTGTAACCATCAAAAAACCAGCTTCATATTGCTTGATTACTTCGTCATACACTTTCAAAGACCACTCCGGTCGGAGTTTACGCAATTTCTGTTTGATTGGCTTCATTCCAGGAATGATAGGTAAGTGATGTACTACCATGTCTGTGTCTAACTCTGGCATATCCTCATATGACCATGCAAATATATCTTTGTATTGAGTTAGTAAATCGACCATCCTCCTCCTTTCTTCTGAGGACAAAGTAGTACCGATCCTGACCATTTGGGGTTGATCTTCTGTGTTCAGATTGACCGACTCTACTTCTTCGACTGGTTCCATCTTTTCTTCCAAGTGATCGAACGACTTGAGGATCTCATGAGGTACGTCCTCTTCGATCATTTCCTCGTCATTGGGAGTCGGTTTATCAATATCATTGTGCTCCTTGTCCAAGTCAAATATTTTGTTTCCAAAATTATTTTGATTTCCTGAAACATTTTTAGAAAGAACACAATTCTACGGTTTACCAACCCGGTAAGTATTTTCAACATGAATAGTCGAAGGGCATTTCGACCTTCCATTAACCGAATTGAATTGACTGGATTAAAACAGGGTATTTCAGCGGAGGTCTTACCTGAGTCCACTTTTATAGTGCTTACCTCATGTTCTTCTGCAAATAAATCAGTTAACCCATCAGTTACCTTACCAGTATCAAGCTCAGTAACGGCCTCAAGAGTCAACTTCTTGATCTCAACCTCCATCATGTCTTTATATTCTGAGAACTTGGTATCCAACATTTGTTGGAATTGTTCGCACAACCAAGAGAATGCCCCAGTATCCATATTCATTTCAAATTCTATACTTGTGTTCCGAATCCAAATCCAAATCCTGTTTTCAAGGAAACAAAAGAATATATGGTAACACAATGGTGCTTATGTCTCGGATTTTGTGCAAAATGAATGCAGATTACAATTAATGCACGTGCATGCAGGTTTCACTAACTCTTGGGTAGGCTTAGGCTACCTTAGCAGAATATACCTCAGACGTAGTCAGACTAGTCTTCTTTGGTACTGGGCTAAAGCTTGTGGTGGTTCAGCTGATAACTCCCATAAGGCCCAAGGCACGGGTTCAACTTACTAGTCACTGGTTTTCCTAAGAATCGGACGTCTGACGATGCAAAATGTAATGCAAAAGTGCAAATGGGTGCGTGCACGTGTGTGTGTGCAAATACCGAGCAGTGTAAAATTAAAACCCTAAAATCCCAATTATGTTTCAAGTTAGATTCCGGTCCCCAGTGAAGTCGCCACTGTGGATACCGTCGAAATCGGTTAGGATCTCTCAAATATCCAAAATGGGAATACACAAGGAAATTTATTATTAAGGGAAATTATTATTATTATCGAAGCCGCCACCCAACTTAGGGAGTTGGGACCCAAAACAAACACTGGTCCAAAACAGAGAAAAAAGTCCGGGAATCAAGATACGGGCCAGGAAGGTGTGAGGCACCTAGCCCATCCAATCCGAAAATTGGCCTCTACTTTATAATCGGGATTTTAGGGTTCTAACTTGCATTAACAAATAATGAAATAAATATATCAAATTATGCAAAACTAATTAAATTATTAATCTAATAAACAACGCACCAAATCCTGTTTTCGCAAGTAGGTGATTACGATGTTACTCAGACTGGAAAGATCAACAGGGGCTAGTACTTCCGCGAACACGATCGTACTGAAGAATAATCCCAACACCAAACCGTTTTAATGCCCTAAGAATTATATATATCTCCTATTTCTCCACTAAAAATTTCTTAGAAGTTTTTCTAGTTTTCTCTCTATAGGGTGCGACCAGAATTTCTCCTCCCTGCCCTAAAAAGATGACACCCTATTTATAGCCTTCTTCCATTAACAATTACCTTAGGATTGAAATGACCTAAATCCGATGGCTCATATTAAAACCTAAATTCTCTAACCATTTAAATCATTATTATTTCCAATTATTAAAAATTCTCCAAAATCATTTTCATTTCTTTTACTAAAATAGCCAAATATCACTTAATCTCAAGATTTTTACAAACATGTAATTTCTTGGGAACAAAGCTAGACTAAGATGTCGACATTTTTACTCATTTTGTTATTAGGGTGGACGTCCAACATTGGATATGGACACGAACTTGGTGGCACTTAATTAATTGTTGGTGGACTAACATGTATGTCCAGTTCAAACTTCGGCATTAGTGGGTACTTAGTGGATTATCAATTTAGGTGTATGTCCGACTTACTTGGACTTCAAGACTGGTGGGACTATCACCTTAGCTCACATTTGACACCTAGTGGATATGAAAATGTTTCTCCTTGGACCTTAACTGCGGACACACAAACGGTGTTTGCCTAGAGCATATTTCGCGGAAGTACGACTTCAAAATGTGTACAAAATTAGGGTGTCTACACACATGAGCAAAGGTTTCGTCAAAGTCGATTCCTTCTATCTGTGAATATCCCTGAGCGACAAGTCTAGCTTTGTTCTGACAATGGTGCCAAATTCATCAGACTTGTTCTTAAATATCCATTTAGTACCGACAATATTGATATTGGAGGGACAAGGTACGAGCTTCCATACACCTTGTCTTTGGAACTGATTTAACTCTTCATGCATTGCATTCACCCAAAAGGGATCACTAAGAGCTTCATAAATGTTTCTTGGTTCTACTTGCGAAAGATAACAACCAAAATTGCAAATATTTTGAAGTTGTCCTCTCGTCTTAGCTGTAGAATCTCTTCCTCCAATAATATTGTTAGTATCATGATTCCTTTGAACCCAAATATGTCGCGGAGGGGCACGTTCTTGTTCAACAGGAATAGCCTGACTATGGCTTTTCTCCTCATCACTAGAAACATCAGGATCAGTAATTGTTGGAGTAACTTCTACTGATTCTGGGATTTCTTTGATTTTCTCAATTGTCTCGGTTGGAGGCAATTCAGCAGGAGAGTCATCATGATGAAAATTACTTAGATCATCAATGATAACATTTTCCGATTCCATAATGACTTGGGTTCTGAGATTAAAAACTCGGAAACCGCGACTATCATATGCATAGCCAAGAAAATACCTGCATCGCTTTTTGAGTCAAATTTCCCTTTCTGTTCACGGTCCTTTAGAATGTAGCACTTCCTGCCAAACACTATGAGATAGTGTAAGTTGGGTTTCTTACCGTACTACAACTTATAGGGAGTGTTTAAGGTCTTTGACCGTAACTAAACATGATTGATCAAGTAGCAAGCCGTAAAAACAACCTCTCCCCAAAACCTTAACGGTAAGTTTTTGTTAAGCATTACCCTTGACATTTCCTAAATGTTCCTATTCTTCCTTTCTGCAACTCCATTAGCTTGTGGAGTAATGGGTGGAGATTATTGTTGAATAATTCCCAGAGTATTAAAAAGCCTTGGTGTCCTTGAATTCAGTGCCCTGATCGCTTCTAATTTTATTTAGTTTGCAACCATGTTCATTCTAGATTCTATTAACAATAATCTTGAATTCACTGAGAGTTTCATTTGAGCCAAAAATGCCACCCAATTGAATCTGGTGTAATCATCTACCATAACCAAAGCATACTTCTTTCCAGCCACTGTGGGTTGTTGAATTGGGCCGAAGAGATCCATATGAATTAAATCAAGTGGAGCTTTAGTGAGAATATCTCGAGATGATTTATGTGGAACTTTCGTTTGTTTACCCTTTTGACAGGCACCACATACAACTTCAATCTTAGCATTGATTTTGGAAACACCTCTAACAAGTTCTTTGTTAATGATCTTAGTTAGAAGTTGATAATTGATGCGACCAAAACGCTCATACCAAAGATGTGTGGATTCCACCTTAGTCAAATTACAGCAATTACTGAACTGACTATCCAACAGATAACAGTTATTTTTGTCACGTGATCCTTGAAAAATCACTTTTCCATATTTGTCTACAATGTTACATCCATTAGCATTGAAGACAACCTTATGGCCGTTGTCACATATTTGACTAACAGAAAGAAGATTAGCAGTCATACCTTTAACGTATACTACATCATGAATTTCAGGAACGCCAGTATTTGATCGTCCCTTTCTTGCTTATGTAGCAACAGCTCCCATCACCGAATGTTACTGGACCACCATCAAAGTCGCTTGTATTGACAAAACACGAGAGATCTCCAGTCATATGCCTGCTACATCCACTATCAAGAAACCATTGAAAGGGTGATGTTAATTTCAGAGCAAAAGCTCCCATACTAGAACTACTAACCATATTAGTATTTCTTGTTAGTATTGAATGTCTTTTAAGAGCAGACAAAAGTTGTACAACATTCTTGTGAAGATTACGTGCAAGAATGTACCAAGATCTTTATCCTTGTTCGAAGAATTATGGGCACCTTCGGGTTTCACAAAGCCTAAACTCTCTTATCACCTGAAGACGACTTTACAGATTTCAAATCCTTAAGTTGTGCAATTTCTGCAGCAAGATCAGAGTTGATCCGGATTTGTTCATCCAACTTCTTCTGGAGATCAACAACCTATTCAGAACGTTTTCGAAGCTCAGATTGTTTTATACAAATCTCACAATGAAGTCCATCAATTTTCCTTATCAATCGATGTTTTTCTAGACAAAGATTATTGATGAGTTTTTTTAAATTAGGATTCTCAACCATATCGATGGTTTCTAGAATACGCTCGAAGTTGGTTTTATCCATTTCTGGTGAAGCGTTTTCAGAGACAAAATCGTCCATACTCAGATCGCTACAAACACAGACTTATTAGGTCTTTAAATGTGTTTGCCTGCTCTGACACCAATTGAAAAAGCGGGGGGTCAAAAAACCACAACCAATATTTCGTTCGGCAATCTGAATAGACAAACTCCAATATACTTTCAAGAGAATCAACTAGACAGTCAGACTCAATGTATAAAAAAGTATATCAAAGAGCTATATCTTTATTTCTCAATTCAATCTGCAATCAAACAAATAGGAATTTGCGAGCCCGATTGAATAAGAGAAATAACTTGGACGGTATCACAAACCAATATCCAAGTGTCAATACATTCAATCAACAACTCAAAGGTCGGATTCAATAACTGATTGAAATTAACGCACAACTTGTGATATTTCTATTA
Organism: Papaver armeniacum; assembly: GCA_023531295.1. NCBI lineage: Eukaryota > Viridiplantae > Streptophyta > Magnoliopsida > Ranunculales > Papaveraceae > Papaver > Papaver armeniacum. The sequence continues at coordinate 1,432,075 of JAJJWW010000381.1, forward strand.
TATAACAAAATATAATGCGGAAAAGAAATAACACAGACACCAGAATTTTATTAACGAGGAAAACCGAAAATGCAGAAAAACCCCGGGACCTAGTTCAGCTTTGAACACCACACTGTATTAAGCCGTTACAGACACTAGCCTACTACCAATGAACTTCGAACTGGAATGTAGTTGAGCCCTAGTCAATCTCACACTGATTAAGGTACAGTTGCGCTCCTTACGTCTCTGAACCCCAAGAAGATTCTACACACTTGATTCCCTTAGCTGATCTCACCCACAACCAAGATTTTCTACGACCCAAAGTCGAACACCTTAATAAAAAAATCTGTCTCACACAGAAAAGTCTATTGGAATAGATAAATCTGTCTCCTACAAAAATACCTATGAGTTTTGTTCCGTCTTTTGATAAATCAAGGTGCACATGAACCAATTGATAAACCAGACTTATATTCATAGCCTAGTATTATCAATCACCTCACAATAATCTTAACCGTATGGAATCGAACCAAGATATTATGGAATCACAAACGATTAGACGAAGATGTCGTGACTACTTTTAATCTTACCTATCGGAGATAAATCTCAAGCAAATCTTAGCAAAGATAATACTCAATCACGATAGTAAAAGTAAGATCAGAACACATAACTACAGAGAAAATAGTTGGGTCTGGATTCACAATCCCAATGAAGTCTTCAAGTCGTTAACCTACAGGGTTTCGTGAAAAACCTAAGGTTAAAGGAGAATCGACTCTAGTCATAACTAGCATCACACAGAAGGTGTGGGGATTAGGTTTCCCAGTTTCTAGAGTTCTCCTTTATATAGTTTTCAAATCAGGGTTTGCAATCTAAGTTACCTTGGTAACAAAGCATTTGAATATTCACCGTTAGATGAAAACCTGATTAGACTCAAGCTAATATCTTTCAACCGTTAGATCGAACTTAGCTTGTTATACACAAATGAAATGTACCTTCATTTAGGTTTGAGTAACCGTACCTAAACGTGTACATTAGGTTGGCTCAACAGTAGTTAATCGAGGTTAGTCATATGAACACTCTCATATCAACCTTATTCACCTTAACCACCACAACTAGTTCAAATGACCCAAATGAAACTAGTTATAGAGTTTCTCAATTGCTATATTCTCATAGAAGTATACAAGAACACAATTGAAGCAAAATCGGTTTGATTCACTCGAATCAATTCATGAGCATTATAGCCACGGTTTGCAAAGAATGCATTCCTTATTATATAAATGTATTAGCTCATGAACAAAACGATTTTAGAACTTTAACCACTCAAGTATACAAACGGGTATACATACTTAAAGTAGCCAGTCTGAGTTTGGGTTCGCCAGTATGCAAACGGGTACTCATACTTCCAAACACAGCAGAAATTCCCGGACCCAAACCCTTCGCCAATACACGTACGGGTATGTGTACTTAGGTACTCGGATTTCACAACTAACATGTACGCATACGGGTATGCATACTATAGTTCCGGTCATGGATCACATACATGCAAGAACGCATTCTATGTTCATAATCCAATGATGGTTAAGTGTTCTAAACTCTATTTCAATCATTGAAACTTTCTTATAGGATGATAATAGTTGTTTTCACGAACTATTAGCATCAAAGCAATTTTCAAGTTATTGAAATAATCATAACGAAACATTCCATGTCTACACCAAATAATTGTATCACAGAAACCATATAAGATGTTACTCGGCGATTTTCACATGATCATCTTTTGACTTTCGTCAAGAATATAAGATGAACTTGGTTGAAGCGAAAGTTTACCAACACATATTTCTCGAAATATGTAAGCGAGTCAAACTCAGCTAGAAATCTCAAATGTGCATAATCGAATACTATATAGTAATACGACTTTTGTCTCAATATAGGAGATAAAGTAGAAATAGACTTTCCAAGTGATAGATGAGTTTTAGTCTCCACATACCTTTTGTTGATAAAGTTCCACAAGCTCTCCTTAGTAGTTCTTCGTCTTAAATTGATGAACGCCGTGAAGTCTAATGCTCAACTATACAATCTATCCTAGTCCGAGACATAACTATAATTAGAATAGAAATTCAAACTTATAGTTTCGATTACTAACATTGACAAAAAAGCTTGAGATACCAACACTTGCGAGTTCGACCGAGCAGTGCTCTAACACATGTTGGAAACCGTGAAGTATGGTTGAAAAGTTTGTGAGAAAAACTTAGAGTACCTACAAAGTGTGGAAGACTTTGTAAAAAAGTGACGTTTGTCGCAGAAGCGTGACAAGATTGTGAAACAAAAAAGTGTGAAAGTTTCGACTTTAAAAAGCGTGACTGGAATAAAATAGAAGAAGAAACAACAGTAAGGTTATGAAGAAAGAGAAGTAATCACCAGGAAGTGATGAGAGAGTGAAGTTCAACAATAGGTAGGTGAGTGAAGCCTATGAGTTGTGAAAGAAATGTTACAAGTATGTGATCGTGAGAAGTGAAACAATTCCAGTGTGGAATTTGAAGAATGAGGTAGAGATATAACGCTCTGTGTGGAAATTCTGCCCGTAAAGTAGGTTACAAATTTCGAGTGAAGTAATTTATATGGAAATCCTGCATGTAAAGTAGGTAAACAAGAGATGAGGTTGAGCTACAATGCTCAGTGAAGAAAGTAGAAAATGAGCTACAATGCTCGTTGATGAGTTACATATTTTGGTTTCGTGTTTGGCTAGCATTTAAGGGTTAGTTAAGAATATCTTGGTTTAAGGCAGGATGTTGGAAGTTAAACCAATATATGGTGAATTTTGTTTTGGAAATCGAGTTGACTTGAGAAACAAGGTGTTTTGGTTCTAGAGAGTTCTAGAAGAGATCTATTTTAGAGTTTGGTTTATGTTAAGAAAGTGTTTATGTTTAGAGTTTGATCTTTGTTAGGAAAGTGCCTTGAGTGGTCGTCAAGTTTGTGAACAATATAAATAGGATGTTGAGCAAGAGTTTGTACACCGAATTGATTATAAATGTACTCGTTTTATTACTTTCGCGTTTGTGCTCTCCTCTCTCTTGCTCGATCCTATAAAGAAATTATGAGTTTCCCCACTACAACAAATCAACTTACGGACGAACGTTTGTTTAATATTCTTCGAACAAACTGGGTACACCAAAAACCGTGATGGTGGAGGGATTTATTATGAGAAAGACTCACAAAATGCCAGGCTAAGGAAACAGATTTCAAAAATTGACGAGTAGTAGCTGTTACTCTCAGAATTTGAATTTTCTTTCGTTATTCTGAGAGTAGTAGTTCTGCAAGAGTAGTAGCACACAATATTTAAACCATGATAGTGGCCGGTTCCTCGTGAGGCTAAACTCGTCCACTTAAGTCACCTAGCTAGGGGTTAAAGGGTTTGTTTCACCTACTAGTGTAACCATAAATCATAGGAAACGTGAGTTAAGCTTTAAAATCACTAAATATAACCGTAAACATTTTCTTAAGAAATTTTTGTGTTTATTTTTATTGCATAGAAACATTTTAAGTAATAGACGATGAAGAAGGGATTGCATTATATAAAAAATCTCAACATTTTGTTTTTCAAAAAAATAGAGTCGTTGATATTAAAATCTTAAGCGTGAGAAAAATTTCTTGGTTAAGCATATTCGCCGATAATAGTTAAAAGATGGGTGAAATCTCGCGAAGCTACTAGCGGATAACTGTTGTAGTATCAAAAAAAATTCCACACTGCTGAGTAACCGAAGTGGGTATATGGGAGAAACATCGTGGTAATTGGGATTATTACAACCAGGGATAGTCGATTGTTCTCGAGTAAGAAAGTATGTTAGGCAATTCTGATACATACCAGTCTTACATGGTCAGGAACATCTTTTTTTTATTGATATCTTTTCAGCACAACAAGATCCATAATTAGAAATATTTTTACAGTTAAACGTGTTCGGGATGGGTGTGGGTGCAGTATAGGGTTGGGTAACCTCCCGGGAAGCTGCTTCTATATGACTTCAAAGTGCTTAATTATTGAAAACTCCACACTACTTGATAATTGCACTGTCTATAGATAAGTTGGGATAATTTGGTGGAGGATCGGTTATTATAAATGGTATCAGAGATGACGAAGGATCACCTTACAAGGGTGAAATAGTATGCTGGATAGAACATGATGGTAAGGAAAATAGAGTTGTCCCTACTATTTCTATTTTGTCGAGAAGAGGTATGCCATATTAACAGTGGTGAACTTTTGGGCATTTTGCAATAGTGGTGAAGAATCAGTTGAGCATTTGTTCCTTCAATGGCCCTTGATTTGGGAAGATACATGAACACTTTTTTACAACAGTTGAGTTTTGTATGATTCCTTCTTGCCACGGTTAAGTTCTTATATAAATGGAAATTTAAGATCTTGGCTAAGCCTTTAATTAATTCCATGAGATATTGCACGTTGTTTGAAATCTTGTGAGCAATAAGGTTGAGAAAAATGACATTCTAATAGTAAACACACAACAAAGAAAAACATTAAACTCTTGTTACTTAATTGGTTTGTTGTTGTTCATTCGCTAATTAAGTTCGATGATTTCATTTTGAATTTGTTTAAAGAGTAGTCGTTTATAAGCTCTTTATTTAATTTTTCTTGTATCTCTCAAGAGTGCAGTCTTGACACTTTATTATTCTTTTATTCCATCTCACGTTTTTCAAAAACTAAATAGTGATGAAAGCCTTAAGACTTACTCTAGTGGGAGAGTAAGATTCAAGTTTTTGGGTGAACCCACGTCACCGAAATTCAATGCCCGCCCACAGTGGTGATCCAACATTCAACCTCCAGGCGCCATTTGTAACGGTATCAGACGCCAACTCTAATGGCGTCTCCTATGAATTTACAAAGACGCCATTCCTAACGACGTCTTGACTCTGTTGACAGGTCAAAACGCCAACCCTAATGGTATCCCAGAACTATTGTTACAGTACGCGAGCAACAGATCCTCTCCATTTTTTTATCTTTTCTTCTACCAAACCCGATGAACACACTTTTGCATGACTAGATTGATGGGGATTTAGGGTGTTTTTGTGATAGATTTCAGAAGGGTTTGTTCTACTTGCTGTGGAGAATCTTTTGGTGGTATTTTGGGAGATTTTCATCAACAAACCAAGTCTAGGTTTCAAAATTAAGTTTTGCTTGATTTTATTGATGTTGTGTTTTTGATTTTAGTTATAAACGATTAATTTCGATTATATTGAATGGATAAACTTGAATATGTTGTCATGGAGCAGTGGCTCAAGGTTTCAATTGATTTGAAAAATTGGAATATGAATTTAGAGTTTTCAAAATTTGGGTTATTTAGGGGAAAAACAAATTGATTGATTAATTTGGGTACAAAACTTGATTGATTGTAGTTGGTACGATTCAATTGTGTTGTGGCAGGGTTAATGTATTTGTAATTTGATAACCATGTTAACAAAAAAAAAATTGAGCATTTTGTCATGAGTTTGAGGATTAATTATATATAAGTTGATGTGTAGATGATTATATGGGTGAAATTGATGTTGTTAATATGGTTTTGTTTGAGGTACATATGAGCATTGTGCACCTTAATGTGATGTGAATTTGATTGTGAGAATTCATATGTTGATTGTGCATACCTTAATACATATATGGATGTTTGTTTGTTATTAACATGTTGATTGTGCTTCCCTTACTGTTTAGTTGATTAGATAATGGAGAATATCAATTTGTCTAGGTTTGAGATGTTATCCGAAATATCTCAAAGTAACGGGCGGATACAACATAAATTTGAGGACTTAGGTATGAGAAGTTTTAAATTTAAGAGTAGTTGGACTATGGTAAATGACTTTTACAAGATAGTGGTTCATGACAACCCTCGTGCACTGCTCCTTCTTCAGATTGTGGTTTTTCTTCCGTATTTCAATTTAATTTCAAGTATGCGGATAATGGATTATGTGAAGTTATATGTGAGAGGTGGTGGAAGAAGACTAAAACCTTTCACTTCCGTGAGTTTGAGATAGGTTTGACTCCTCTAGATTTCTTTCGATTGACCGGTATTCCAATCGGAGGAGGTAAGCGATTCCCAGAATTACCTAATGAAACATTCACGTCAAAAGAGTATGAACCTATGGATGATAAGTATTTCCGGGGTGTGTTAGATAATTTGGGATCTAAAAAAATTAGCATTTGAAAAGTGGAGAATATGACTCAAAGGCATGTACCATACGTCTTTTTCACTTGGCTAATTACATACAAAGCAGGAAACCTCCGGCTAACAACACCGAAATTGCCGATAAATTGACTAGAATGTTCTTGCTCTGGTGTATTGGTTCTTTTTTGTTTGAAGACTGCAGTCTCAAAATAGATAAACGATGGTTTCTAGTGTTGGATAATTTGGAAGAGGTTGGGTCTTTTAATTGGGGTACTCCCGCTTTGGGTAATTTGTATAAACGTCTGGATGAGTGGAGTTCATGCAATGTACATATATGGGTGGGATGTGGATGATTTTATAATTCTAGTATTATTTTTATTTCCTTAATTGTCAGCCAATATTAAGGGATAGCTTAAGATATGATGAACTTGATCCTCACCCTGTTATTGGTCTATTTCATGAGTTGAACCTTAAGGGAAGGGGGCAAATATATCTTCACAAACACTTTATGACTGATGCACGCGCACAGATAGACACGAGGATGGGTAATGTGTTTATTTGGGACCCCTGGTTCAAGGATAGTTTGCACCAACACACTGAAGATTTTCAAATAACACTTGAGATGTCTAAGAGGAAATTTGTTTTCAATGATGTTGTTAAGGGAACAAGAGTTTTTGCTTATCTGGCCGAGAGATGTATGAGGCAGGTGGTAGGGGCAATAATTATCCCATGAAACCCCTAGTTTGGATATGGTATCTAATAAGACAGAGCTTGAGATTGGTGACCACTTTCATTATGTCCCGGAAGAAATGTATTCCCGGTTTTGGAGAAGTCATAGCGTGGGAGCTCTTAGGAAAAAAACAACTCACATAAATACATGTGATGATCTCAGAGTGGACCACAACGGTGTACCTCGAAGTTTCATGCCCCAATACCCACCTCCTACCATGTCATCCCAGTCATACACATACGACCCAGCAGGACAGTCCATGACACAACTCCCAAACATATAATTGGACGTGCCTTTCTACAAAGAATCGTTTGAAGATCTAGTTCCAGTCCCCAAGCCACCAACAAACCCATACAATTTTTCTGATATCAATGCCTCACCGGTTAGTCGTTTTATATTTCATTTCCATTTGAATATTATTTATTGTTAAATAAGTATGTTAAAAAAAAAATTTAGGAAGAGGTATTCCAGTTTGCGGCGGAGACTTACTGGTGCCTCCAATCTACCAAACAGCTAGTGTACGATGAGTCTCGTCGTCGAGCGCTATATAACACCCCCACAACACATCGTAGTTCCGAAACATCTGATGGCCTCTTCGCCTCAAGTCAAGAAGAACAAACTTTTGCTAGCACTTATAACACAGGTGTATCATTGCAGGAAACCCACCATCATCGTAAGCGTCAGGCAGGATACCCCTCTACATCGCATGATTATTATGTCTTGTTTGGTGTTGAAATTAACGTTCATGTAAAGCCCCACATGTCAATGGTGCAAACCTCGCCAAACTATAGTGATTTCTTAGGTCTGAACTTAGGTGAGAGTTGGCAGGGTAGTGTTCATGGTAGTGGTCAGAGAGGCGAAATTTACCTACGTTTAGAATTCAATAACCGTTTAGAATTCTGTAATCAATCCATTCATGTAACCCCAATGTCAATGTCACTTATTGAAATTAAAAAAATACGTGCTTGAGTACGTCACTAGAACCTTCGGTGATCTTTATTCCTAATTGTCTACCTTTAACCAACGCTCACGACTTCAAAGTTTACAAGGAGAGAATGATGTAGAACGTAAGAGTGTAAACGGGGTGTAGTAAAAAAAGGATAAACAAATATAAACCTGGGACGCCATTTGTCTTGGCGTCTAGACAAGACGCCATTTATAATACCGTCAGACGCCAACCCTAATGACGTCTGGTAGAATATGTTTGCGAATATTCGCTGGAGATGCCAACCCTAATGTCATCTAATGCTTTTTACAAACGCCAACCCTAATGGCGTCCCAGTGTTGCTTCCATCTCACACCCAAGCAAACTGAAGACAACTCGTTGAATTCAACAAATTTGGGACGGATAAACGACACTTCTGGGGGAGAAAGTTGAATGTTACTCCCCCATTAGACTAAGCCTAAGTTATCCAGGTAATGTCTTGTATTGATCCACATTTCTTAAGGAGAATGTATTGTAAGAGCAACTCCAATGGGACGTGGAAATTTTAGCGTCCATGTGAACGAGAAAGTATGATTTCTTACGGTGGGAAAATGGGAAAATTAGGCTTAGTTTGGTATTGCTGCAGCTTTTGTAAAAGCACTTTTCTGCTGTGCGTTGATGTCTTTGTCTTTGTGAGAAAAAGCGAGTTAGACGTTTGGTAAAATATTAATTAAAGTTGAAGCTGATTAAAAAAGCCATCAAAATGTGTTTGGTAAAATTTCAGATTCAACCATTGTTGTTGTAACAAATGACAAAAACAAACATATCACTCATGGTAGTTTTATTCAATTTTATTGGGTTTAAAAATAATTAATTTTTTTACTATATAATATTAATGTTCATACTAATTACCACTATCATTATGATTGTTAAGAAAGTATTTTAGTTAACAATTAAGTAATTATTTAATATTTGTTTTTATTTTTACCGTTGACAAATTAAGTAATTATTCAAGTAGAAAATGAAACTAAAATTAAGTAATTATTTAATATTTGTTTTTATTTCTACTGTTTTCAAATTAAATAAATGGTATATAAAATTGTTCGAAATAATAAAAAATAATAATATTTAAAGAATGCAATATAAGAAATAGTAAAAAAAATGATTGTATATAAATTTAAAGGTAACTTTTGTCATTTATAAAATAAAGTAGGGATAAAAAAGATAAATCAAACATTAAATTTATGTGGGACCACAGCTTATGCTTTTGTAGCTTTAAAAAGCTCCTCCTCCCCGGCTTTTAAAAATTGAGGAATTTGGGAAGTGCTTTGGATAAAAAGCACTTTAGTTTTTTTTACCAAACACCAACTTCAAAATTTATTGACATATATAGGTTTTAAAAGTGCTTTTGAAAAAAAAAGCATTACCAAACTCAGTCTTAGCCTATTTCGACTTGTTTTTATATAAACAATTACTTTTATAACCTAGTGGGACCCGTTTTTCTATAAAAGAGCATTTCTATAATATCAAGTGGTACCCTTCATAAAAAAATCTTTTAAATGCATAACTTAATTGACTTTCACATTTCTTTTGTTTTGATAATTGTGCCTCGTCTCAAATTGAGACGACCGGCTCAAGTTACACCAGGGCTTGTCTCAACTTGGGTTGGTCGTCCCAATTTGAACGGTCGTCTCAGGTTGAGTCGATCGACTCAACCTGAGACACGATGGACAAAAAATTTTAATTAGGGGTTTGTCCATCCGTTTTAATTGTTTGCCAGTGCATTGTAGGTGGTAAGCTGACAAATCTTCTCATATACTCCCTCCGTCTCTAAAAGATAGTCAAGTTTCCTTATTTGGGTATGTCAAAAAAATAGGCTTGTTTCCATATGTGGAAAGGCAAATATTATGATTTTACTAGTATACCCATAGAGGGACCACTTCTCTCTCTCCCTTTTCTCTCTTAATATTAAAGGGAGACCACTTCTCTCTCCCATCTTCTATAACAAATGAGTGGGGACCAAGGATAGATTAGGAAAAAACATGAAAAAGTGGCTATAATGATTGGTTTTATTAATTTTTGTGAAAACCAAACTTGCATATCTTTTAGATACGGTGGGAGAATATACTAGTCCCATTGGACTTGCTCTATCCGTATAAATCGTGCGGGTCATAACGTTTATGGCACCTCACATCACTCCAAATTCGAGCAACAGTTGAGCTTTTTTTACTCGGTTAAGCACAACGCATGATTTGGCCGGATAGCACGTGGTATGTGACAGTGGCAACAAACGAAAACCTTAACATTATTTAAATCGGGAACACGCAAAACATGCTAACAGAAAAAGAAAAAAATTACACGCCATTGGTGAAATGAAACAAATTCCGAAGGAAAGAAATCATACGACTACATGCCAATTTAAGTTAACAAGCCCCTAGCTTCCTTCGCAGCCTCCATCCTATTTGTAGTTTCCATTACTCTTTTTCACTCCGGACATGTCCTTAGTTACCTTCCCGTTCTTTAAATTCACCCCAATCAACGCACCAATAGCCACACCTGGAATATCCACTTCAACTTTTGCATCAGTAGTTACCTGACCTTTTCTCAAGTCCACGGCAACTTCGTGGCTTCGCTTCACAGATGCCGCTCCATCTGCGATTTCTACATTTTCATATTCTGGACCTTGGACAACCTCACCTTTCTTCAAGTTCACACCCACACCGCCGCCCTTGTTCACATGAGTTAACCCATTCACTGCAGTAAGATCTTCAGTCCCACCCCTTTTAACCTCACCATCGGGTAAGTTTAATTCTGTGTTACCACCCTTTTCCAAGGTTCCTAATTCACCTGGGGCTTTCACGGAAAATGGCTCGACCTTTGGTAACATACTGAGCTTTGGAACCCCTAGCGCCATATCTGTGAATTTTTGATCAATCAGTAATTAAATGCCCTGAGTTTTTTCAACTTGTAAAAAGTATCATCATAAGAAAAACCCAAATGGTTCTTCTTACTGTATTTAATAATATTCGATAAATTGCATATGAGTCCTTCGCCTTTTACGTGTAATATCATAATATTCATATTAACAGTGAAAGTACTCTTCATTGAAATTACACAAAATTGGTTAAAAAGACCAAAATCAAAATTTTTTGGGTGAAAAGGACACTCAGATTTAGATACTGTTTAAATGGACAAAAATTTAAAAATAGGCAGGATGTAACCAGTTTCATCTTGTCTATTTTCAAATATTTTTCTTTTTTATTTTTACACGGGGATGCATCCAGGTTTCATCCTTGGTATTTTTAAGTTTAAGCCGGGATGAATCCGGTTTCATCCTTGCTATTTTTTTGTCCATTTCACCCATAAATTTTTTTACTCGTCCATTTGAACCGTGTTTTAAATTTTTTTGGACAAATGACCCATTTTCCGTTGAAATTATTGAGTAATAACGTAATAACTAGATGTAACTAGGAGTATAAAATTACAATGCTTCAAAAAAAAATAAAAAATTACAAGATTAATTGGGTGTCCCCGACTGAACCCCATGCAATCTTTTCTCTAGGACTCTAGGCATATGGCCGCGATACAAAATCGATACACGAAACAAACAACTTTGGTCTCTCCGTCTTAGGTTTTTTTTTTTTTTTTTTTCTAATACGTGTCAAAATTAAGTAAATATATTTAAAGTTATTTACATGTATGAACATGCATGTTATCTCACCATCTTTAAATTCATGTACAAAACTCTAAGGTATAATTTAAATTTATCAACAATCATATAAACAAATTAAGATAAAAAATGAACAAAAGAAAGCGGATAGAAACATGGGGATAGGATCTACCATCCCAGGATTTATCAACGACATTGGGGAGGGGGCTGATCTTGGCCCTTATAGGTGTAAAACGTGCCGGCCCGACACAGCTTAACCCACGAAGTCACATGCTGTGCTGTGTTGCGTCAGAGATTTAGACGTGTTGTGTTGTGTTGTGTTAAATGGCGTGCCGTGCTGTGCTGTGAAGAAAAATAAATGTGTTGTATTGTGCTAGCACACTTATTTTATGTTTTCCAAAATAGATATTTTTGAGATATTTTAGTTAGTACATGTATTATTATAGAAATAAATTAGCATAACGATAATAAAATGTCAGAAATTGGCTAAAACAATGATTCTTTCGTGAAATATGCATCAAATGTGATGTATTGTGCATTATTTTACGGAATGACGTGGCGAGCTTTCTTCGCGTGCTGTGCCGCGTGCTAATGCGTGTCGCATGTTGTGCCGTGCTGATGTGCCTATTTGTCTGGCACAACACATTAAACTAACGTGTTGTGCCCGTGCTGGGCTGGTCACGTGCTGTGCCGTGTTGTGCTTGAATTTTAACGTGTTGTGCTGTGCCATAAACGTGTTGGCCCGTCCAAATTTACACCTCACCCAATGTCTTTCGTTTTTTTTTTTTAATTATTATTATTTTTTTTATCAATCATTTTTATAGAGTTATACAAACAGAATAGAAAGAATGGGATTTTGTATGCAAAGAAAAACAAAAAACAGAAGAAAAAAAATGAGAAAAAGAGGTAATAAATATAATCAAGGGGAAAATGTGAAATAACTTACGTGAAATTGATAACATGATAAAACCTGTGAAGGCTAAGCTGAAAATCACACTTGTTCTAGCCATGACGATGAAGAAAAATATCTCAACTTTTGCTTGCTCAATGATGAAAGCTTTGCGAATATGACAAGGTCCTATATATATATAGGAATGATTTGTACCCTAAACACAAAAATAATACTAATTGGGATGAATTAATTAAAATTATCTATTGCATTATTTACTAAGAATGTGTTCCCAACGTGCAGAAGATATGCGCTATCTTGGAACACCTGGCTGGCAATTTTCTGGAGTACAGCCGTTCAGTAATCAGTGAAAAGTTCTTAGTTGACCTTCATTTTATCTTTAGATTTTGGGGGATTTTGCGTTTCCCCCCCAAAAAAGATGCCTATTTTGCGTTACCCCCCTTTTAAATTCATAATAGGTAAAACCCCCTCTACGTTAACTTTTCCGTCACTACGTAGTTAAGCAAGCACGTGCAGTGCGCACGTGTGTCATAATAAAATAATTTCAATATGAAAATCCTAAAATACCCTCACAGATTCCTAAATCATCTACTTCTTTCACCTATCTCGTCTCAATATTTGTTCCCTCTTCTTCGATTGGGATTATTTCTTCGTATCTTCATCATCAACGACATTAATGTGTTTTCATTTCTAATTTCTCCCTGATTATCATCTTCTTCGAGATTTCTTTTATTACTTTTGTATGATATAGGAGTGACAGAAGAGAATGTTTTGCAATTTTCGGATAAGGTTAATTTAGTATCATGGTTAAGATGGAAGGTAGATCTTTATGTTCTTAATTAATGAGATTCTGGTGAGTGGCGATGCAAGAAGATGATTCTGATGATGTTGGTGGATGGTGGTGTAGTATCTCGGTGGACTGGTGATGGGTGTACGCCGTAGGTTGGCTGATGGTGAGAAGAGGCGAAGGTTGTAGATGGTTGTGGAGGTGGTGGATTAAATCTGGAGAGGGAACTGGTTAGCTGCAGATTATCTCCTTTACCGATTTTTCCTATGAACTGAACTCCAAACTAAAACAAACTCGAACAAGTTCCGTGTTGAACTTTTGGTTTTACTCATTAGTTTCATGCAATTTGTCGAACACCATATATGCACAACCTAGTAATGTTGCCATACATAGAGGAAGCATCTTCTATTATTCCATAGCTCTCCAATTTCACTGTAATTTCAAATCAGACCCATGTCTCTGTATCCCATATAAACTATGAATTGCTTCTTATAATCACCATTCATCACTCTATCGACGACTGTTTTCACGGCTTCTTCAATTGGAATTTTCTCGATCTCAAACTCTTCCCAAAATCAAATCCCATTATAACCCACATTCTTAAATCCTTCCTGAACTCTAAAACCTTTAAAATCCAGTCATTCAATACACCATTTAAACGGCTTCAATCTTTGCTTCTTGGTTGTTCTGTTGGCATTAAATTTCACCCAAAACTTCCTAAAGTTCGAAATCAAGCTCCGTCTGGGTCACAAATTCACATCCCGTCTTAACCCTTTAACACCCACCAGATCTACCAGTCACCTGTAACCCAATATGCTGGTGTAAACCTTAGTTCAGCGAGAAGAAAAACTTGGAGAAAGATGAAGAAGGAGACGGGATGAAGAAGAGAGGGAGCTGAAGGATACTTTTGGATTTTTAATACTTAATATTTTATTATGACACACGCATGCACTGCACGTGCTTGGTTAACTAGGTACTGACGGCAAAGTTAACATAGAGGGGGTTTTACCTATTATGAATTTAAAAGGGGGGTAACGCAAAATAGGCATCTTTTTTGAGGGGGAAACACAAAATCCCCCTTAGATTTTTCTCCTTTTTTTTTTTTGGCAAGATTTTGGGTATTCGGTTTTTGAGTTACTTAAAAAGATGATAAAACCCTTGTTTTGGACGAAACCAAAACCGCGCCCCCACAAAGAAATCGTTGTTAGAATTATCCAGGAAGCTATATATGGATAAAATGCAACATTAGATTTGTGAATAAGATATGATAGTTTACCTGGCCACACTCTTCAAAATCCACAATAGCACACCTTGCTGTAATTACATAATCTACTCGATTAATAAATTTTATGTCAATGTTTCTACATGAAAAACATATCCCATATTAGTTGGCGACGACCCGACTATAAATCATGTTCGTAGTAAGACAATAATGTTAACTTAGTAAAATGTGTGTGTCGGATGACAATAGCTTATAGGTCGTTATACAGTTGTGTTCTGTATATTTGAGTAATATGTTTGGCCATGTGAGTCCTCCGAGAGTTTTGGCCATTATTAGGAAATATTCTGTCACACAGCTTCCAGGAAAGGTGCACCTATCATGGTTAGGGTAGTTTTTTTTTTTTTTTTCTCCTCTGCTGATGGGTTGACCGGACATAATTCGACTATCTGACCTTATTACATGTCTAATCGGCAGAAAACAAAGAAGCGGATGACCACAACTGATTGACTATGTGCAGAGCAAGCTCAAGCTCAGCTTAAGGTTCATACAGAAATCACTCTTGTTCGTCTATTTATAGACCTTTGAGTTTTCCTAGTCGTTTTATCATCTGAACGTTAGTTAAAAACAAAAAGTAATAATTAGAGGATCGTCCCTACTGACCACAATAGTATCATCAACCCACTTACTTAATTTGGCTTAATAGTCCAGAGATATCATTGTTCCAATGTATTATATCTGGATTAAAAAATTTGGTTTAATAGTCGAGAGATATCATTGTTCCAATATATTATATCTGGATTAAAACTTTGTGATTCATAAATTACGGTGCAATCTCATTCATTTAGAAATTTTAGCAATTACAAGGATTCGAACCCTGATCTCCGTAATGGGAGGGACTAGGGAGCATGAGAACCATCAGACACTTGGTGGTTCTCTCTTTGTATATATCCAAACATTTTGTACAAGGAGGTGAAAGTGCTTTTTATTTTGAGAAAATGGGTCATTTGTCCAAAAAAATTTAAAACACGGTTCAAATGGACGAGTAAAAAAAAGTACGGGTGAAATAGCCAAAAAAAATAGCAAGGATGAAACTAGATTCATCCTGGCTTATACTTAAGAAATAGCAAGGATGAAACTGGATGCATCCTGTGTAAAATAAAAATAAGAAAAAAATATTTGAAAATGGACAGGATGAAACTGGTTACATCCTGCCTATTTTTAAATTTTTGTCCATTTAAACAGTATCTTTTTAATTTTTGGCTATTTAAACAGTATCAAAACCTAAGTGTCTTTTTACCCAGAAATTGTTGATTTTGGTCTTTTTGACCAATTTTGTGTTTTACTTTTTCTTATTCTTTTCAAGTTACCTGTTACATAGGATAACAGTTCGAGGGTTCCTCAAACATGGACCCTACCAATGGGACCAACAAATAAGTAGGTTGGCCCATTATACATCTATAGTGGTACTGGAAAATCCTTAAAATGGATGAACAAACCATTAAATTAAAGAATTTGTTCATAGCGTCTCAGATTGAGTCGAACGATTCAATCTGGGACGACAAGTTTAAACAGGACCAACCGGCTTATATTTAGCCGTGCCTCGGTTTTAATTGAAGCGAGTCTCACACTGAGCCGGTCGACTCATATTGAACCGACAACGGCTAGTACATCCAATGACAATCCCCTCCGATAAATTGAATCGGATTGAACTCCAAAACCACACCTTCCTTCTACACCAACAAATTTTTTGAGTAATGGCTAAGTCGTATATTAGTGCAGCGGAAATTACGATCGATGAAGCTTTGTCGTTTTGTCGAAACTACGTAGATCTATATCCAGCTAGGGGTGCCGAACGGCGTCAAAATGGGTTACTGAATATGAGTTATATCCACAGAATTTACGATAACTTTTACAATGATAACGGTAACCTCAATAATTGCAATGATGCTGGGTTGTTTTATCGAATTAGTGATATAAAAAAGGAAGTTGGAGAATTCATAACTTTGGTTCGGCTTGTTAATCGTTATCAACTTAGAGGTGAGGATAATGATGATGTTGTATTGCAAGTTCGAGAGGAATGTCGAATATGGAGAAGAAGATTTTTTACTTATGAAGCTCCGTACGAAATCTTAAAGGATTTTTTGATATCTCGTTTTGGGTATTGAAAAGTACACATACTACTCGAGCAAGATATTGATGCAGTTGTTTTAAATTTTAATCGTTTGTTGATCGTCTCAAATTAAGTTTTAATTTTCTTTCTAGATATGTTAGTACTGATTACATGTAACTGTTACATAAGTAGATTAACTAAACTTCAAATTGGTAAATATGAAAATATAGCATAATTTTAAGTATTCGACTCCACTCCATTGCCACTTATACGTTCCACCATGAATCATATTTACAAATCCTTGATTTGATCATCCATCTTGAGACCCTTCAGCATCATGTCCTCCACTCCGATTTCTAAACCATGGACATTTAGGATCAGCTGAAGAGCCATCAGAGTTTAATGATCTCCTATAATCTTGATAACCTTGGGGAAATTATTCACCGGCCTCACAATGTGGAGATTGTTACACTGGACGAATTGGAGAATGTTGCACTGGATGATATGGATACTGTTTCCCAAGATGGTACTTGTGTTTCTCGCACTACTTCCTGGGAATATGGAGTTGTTATACACTGAGAAAAATTAGGAATGATGTTCATCGTATCCCCAAACGTGTGCAACTGTTGGAGGTACATACGTCCGGTTTCAATATCTCTCAACTCCATTTGATTCAATTGTTCGATCAATTGTTCTTGAGTTGCCAATGTGCCTATATAGGGATTAGGATGATCGAGACCTTGTGAGACAATGGGAAGAATTTGACGCTCTCCAGCAATATTAACCGTCTCTAGCTCCCAACTCAAAACTAGCAAATCAGACCTAGCCGATGAAGAGGAAGATATGGTTCGTCCTCTTGATTGAGTCAACGAAGATGAAGCTCACGGTGTAGGATAACTGGTGAAAGTTGGAATCATTGGTTTTGCATGTGGTGGAGCATCCAATTTCGGTAATGCTATACCCAATGCAACAAAATCTAGCACATAGATGTGTAAAACTTCGCTAAGAATTATCAACTCTGTAACACTCTTGTACCATCGGTCGTAATGGTCTTCTTCACAAGGGGTGAATTTAGTCTCATACAATGCCCAGCGTATTTCCTTTAGATCTATGTATCTCGACCCATACACGGTAGCTATACGTGAAGGTTGGTGTGACTCTCCAACTTGACCAACTAACTGTCTAGCAAATCTCTCTCTCAAAAAAAAAAAAACACCAATATCACTGACATGACTATACAACACAATGCGCTAGAATAAAAAGTCTATGATCCTTTTGACAGTAACAATGTTGTATTCTTCAAAATCCACATACGGCCCTCAAATTACATTATATTTGTTCCTAATCGACATTTGGGATCTCCACACATGAATGTTATCTCGCTAATAATTTTGTTATTTTGGAATCCAATTATCACCTTCGTACCTCACTATCATTGGCCAATATTTCTTTGTGTAGTCATGAAGTTTTGGTACACCAACGTTGAAACATGCATACCACCGGAGTTGGAGTAAAAAACATATAAACGAAAGTAAACTATATTTGGTCTGAGGAATGTATTTACGTATTTAACTTGCCAGACATTTGTACATTCATATAAAGCTAATAAAGGAATGTATTGGCGTATTTACCTCAGGATGCCCTAACAACCTTCAATGTTTGACGCCCCACAACGTAAGAGATCGAGACAAACGTACAATTTGGCTAATATAGCAGACCCCCAATCATAAGTGGAAGCATTTTCCATATGTTTCAACGCTCCTAGCCACCCCACTTCAGTGTTTGACTTTGATTTGGGAAAAAAAATGAACCAAGTATCATAAATTAAATACCCTAGCAATTTTTGTATCTTTAGCAGGTTCAAGTAGGAAATACAAATCTAATGCAGTTATTCCTGTAAAAAGTTAAATTTGTTCATTTCATTTGTAATCCTCGTATTGTCTACATAAAAAAAAATATAATTTCAAGATACATGAAAATTCCTATTTCGAAGTCATGAAAATGAAACGTGTGTAGTATATCACCAACGCTCCATCAATATTCCCAAAAGTTTGAGCGAATTTTTATGCTCTCGGAATGGTACAAAGCAAACCAAGAAAATCAATCGACAATTAATAGATTTAACACCATGAGGAAGATGTTTAATAAATGCCAACCACCTCTTGCTTTCTGAAGAGAACTATCCCGCTCTGTTTTTGTGGACAAATGACCTTCACTAATTGCTACGGCTGCACATGGGACGAGACGGTACATGTTTTTGTCTGGCTCAGTACCTGTACCTCCCTATGGCCGGTACCTGTACCTATGCAGTACGGGACGAGACGGGACATGTGCCTGTTTAACTCGGTACGGGATGGGACGGTAACCGGTTCTTTACCCGTAGCGTATGTAAAATTATTAAAAAGAAAATAAAGTAAAAAATCTTCTAAGTTCTAAGTTCAAATGAAGTTATGAACCACACCAAAAATTTAAAAACCCTAAAATCAAAAACCAAAAAAATTAAAATCAGGTTCAAATCTAAAGAAATCAACAAAAACTAAAGAGAAATGAACAAAAACTAATTAGTTTTTTAAAACCCTAACTATTATTAGATGTTATTACTTGTTGCTCGGTACTACGGGACGGGACGGGAATAGCCTAGAACCGTTACTTGTACCTTCTCTAGGCACGGTACCAGTTTTTGGTACTTGTACCTGTTTTGGGGTAAAAACTGATTCTGCTGTTTTTGGTAATTTGGGGTGTGTTGATGAGAAACGAATTCAAACCCTAAACAAATTCACTACACGGGAATGTTTTTTAGGTTTTAGAGATCAATCTATAAGACTCTGGCCTAAACCAAGAAATGGCCGTTCCAGATTCAATTCGGTCACAAAGTGAATGAGAAGGGTTGATCTTAGAGAGGGAAGCGGGGAAGGTGTTTAAGATCATAGTGTTGAAGGTATGACTGTTTATGACTTGCGTATCAGAAAATGGTTTCTGGCTACTTGTGTTGATAACACTTGTCTTCTTGTTGTTCAAAATAGATTGAAAATCTATTTATACAAGTCATTTGAGCGTCACCCTGATCTCTTAGGAAGTGGAGGAAGTGAAGTAGTGGAGAAGTGGGTTTGTACGGAAGGTAGTGATCATCGTGTTTCCTTTATGAGGGATGACTGATCACACGTTCTCCCACTACTCTCATTACTGATAACCGTCCGTCTTTCCTGACACGTTCTCTTAATGGACGCGTTGCATGCCGCACGTTGTAAACCGCCAGACCAATACCCCAGTTTGTGACATGTTTGATGTCTCAAATGAGTGGGTCAAGTCGTGGGACTTGCCGCGGAGCATCGCTTTAAGCAGCTCAAACTAATTGATGTGTATGAAGCATCGTTGTTTTAGAGTTTGATTGAATAAGTCGCGGATAAGCGTCTTAAAGGAGGCAGCATGATCGACCACCTTTGGGTGATCGTTTGGTGGTTCTAGCGACATGCCATTACTTGGCCGATCGCTGCTCGTGGAGGAGGGATGTCCGGTGATTGCTATATTAATTTGTTGGTTTCCTAGAAATAAATCTATGTCACCCAACCAGGCTAGCAAAGTTGGATGGACGTGATGAATTGCGGCAGTTATATGTTGCCGCTGATGTAATTCGGGGTTTGAAAGCTGTGTGGCCCATCCCTATTTGGGCGAGCGTTTCGAGGACTCGAGCCCTAGTTTGAATAGGTCGGTCGGTCATGTGTGAAGGTGGGCCGACACTGATCACGTTGACATCTTCGGGGCCATTTGAAATTAAATCTAAGCCACTCAAATCAGCTGGCGAAGATGAGTGGTTGAGATCAATTTGCGGCAGTAATGTGTTGCCGCAAAGTAATTTTAGGTTTTTGAAAACAGCGTGTTCACGCTACTTTGGGCCGGCGATTTGACGCACTTTGGTCTTTCTATGAGCAAGTCGATTGGCCACGTGTGGAGTTGGTTGGATGGTGAACGCGTTGGCATCTCCTTGATCGTTTGAAACACGATCTAATAAGCCGTCCAACTAAGCTGGCGAAGTCGGACGGATACGATCGATAAGCGGCAATTGAATAACGCCGCTTATTCAATTTAGGGTTTTCAAGGCTGCGCGATCATCCTTCCTTGGGCGTGTGATTCAACGCGTTTCTGGTTTGCAGTGGGTAGGTCGACCGACCAAGAATGTAGTTGGGTCGTTGGTGATCACATCAGCAAACCTTTCGATCATTCGAGGGAAGATCCAAGCCGTCCTACTAAGCTGGCGAAGTTGGACGGATGTGATTAATTTGTGACCGTTTTTGCCGGTCTTAGCTCGTTTGAGATCCTTTTAATTACGCGACCACCCTTTTTAGGGTTGGCGTTTGACAATGCTAGGATGTGTTTAGGCAAAATCCGGTTGGTTGGGACGTTGGTGGGCCCACCGACGATCAATGCAGTAATTACCTAGTTCCGCCAAGAGTGTTTTAGGTTTGTTAAAACATGCGGCCGAATTGTGTGGCCGTGATCGTTTCTGAGACTGATATTAACAGTCTATATTTTCCTTAAGGAATTTAAACATGTTCGATCGAGCTATCTTTAAGGTGCGTCGATACGAAAATCTCTTTGTCAGAGAGTGATGTAGCCTGTGTGGGTATTTTCATGCGGATTTCAATATTGACACTTCGGGAGACTCATGCTACTCTGCTGCAAGTGAACACTAATCGTCATGTCATGCCAACATTGAAAGTTCATCTGGGGAACATAGCATAGGAAAATACTAGGAGGGCCATGCATTAGTAAATAATGCGATGGGTTAAAATTTACAAAATATGTGGGATTGTTGCTTCATGCACCATTCTGATAAATTTCGTAAATATGTTGAATTTCTCAATACATATGTAAGTAAAAGAGGTCTCGGCACTCATTACTTTTAAATGGCTTTTATTTCTTTGCAGGATGACAACGCATTAAATACAGGGTTTCACGATTTTAGCCCTGAACTGAAAACCACCATCAACATTAAGTCCCCTGCTTAGGACGTAATAGTGACGCTATTGCGGGGTAAGCACTAGATGGTGACAGATGAAAATAAAGTTCATGAGGAGGGTAAGCAGACGTTACCAGGAGATAGGCCTGCTTGGCCTTTGAGCATAACATGTTTAATGAAACGTCGCGGCAAGTATCCATCACCCTTCTAGCACGTTTATGCCGAGAACACTAAAATGAGGTATTTAATTAGTGGATTTTCGACCGATGAGTGTTAAGGCAGCCGAGCCTTGAATACAAAGAAGGGTGTTGGGGAATCTGATCGTTTCAATACTAAGAGGAAAGATGTGTTGAGGCAGTTTGCCTAGCAACACAGTAGTGAGTGTTGAGGAATTTGCACGTGTCAACACGAAGAGGAAAACGTGTTAAGGTAGTATGCCTGACAACACAGCGGTGAGTGTTTGAGGAATTTGCACGTCTCAACACGAAGAGAAAACGTGTTGAGGCAGTACGCCTAACAAAACAGCGGTGAGTGTTGAGGAATTTGCACGTCTCAACACGAAGAGGAAACGTGTTGAGGCAGTACGCCTGACAACACAACGATGAGTGTTGGGGAATTTGCACGTCTCAACACGAAGAGGGAAACGTGTTGAGGCAGTATGCCTGACAACAAAGCGGTGAGTGTTGAGGAACTTGCACGTCTCAACACGAAGAGGGAAAACGTGTTGAGGCAGTATGCCTGACAACACAGCGGTGAGTGTTGAGGAATTTTCACGTCTCAACACGGAGAGGGAAACATGTTGAGGCAGTATTCCTGACAACGCAGTAGCGAGTGTTTAGGAATTTTCACGTCTCAACATGAAGAACGAAATGTGTTGAGGCAGTATGCCTGACAACACAGTAGTGAGTGTTTAGGAATTTGCACGTCTCAACACGAAGAGGGAAAAGTTTTGAGGCAGTATGCCTGACAACACAGCAATGAGTGTTGAGGAATTAGAACGTTTCAACACTAAGAGGAAAACGTGTTGAGGCATTATGCCTGACAACACAATGGTGAATGTTGATGAATTAGCATGTCTTAACACTAAGAGGAAGGATGTGTTGAGGCAATTTTCCTGGAAACACAGTAGTGAGTGTTGAGGAATTAGCACGTCTCAACACTAAGAGGATAACGTGTTGAGGCATTACGCCTGACAACACAATGGTGAGTGTTGAGGAATTAGCACGTCTCAACACTAAGAGGAAAACGTGTTGAGTCATTACGCCTGAAAACACAATGGTGAGTGTTGAGGAATTATCACATCTCAACATTAAGAGGAAAACATGTTGAGGCATTACGCCTGACAACACAATGGTGAGTATTGAGGAATTAACACGTCTCAACACTAAGAAGAAGGATGTGTTGATGCAATTTGCCTGGCAACACAATGGTGAGTGTTGAGGAATAAGCACGTCTCAACACTAAGAGGAAAACGTGTTGAGGCATTACGCCTGACAACATAATGGTGGGTGTTGAGGAATTATCACATCTCAACACTAAGAGGAAAACGTGTTGAGGCATTATGCTTGACAACACAATGGTGAGTGTTGAGGAATTAGCACGTCTCAACACTAAGAAGAAGGATGTGTTGAGGAAATTTGCCTGGCAACACAGTGGTTAGTGTTCAGTAATTAACACGTCTCAACACTAAGAGGAAAACGTGTTGAGGCATTACTCCTGACAACACAATGGTGAGTGTTAAGGAATTAGCACGTCTCAACACTAAGAGGAAGGGTGTGTTGAGGCAGTTTTTCGTGGCAACACAGTAGTGAGTGTTGAGGAATTCACGTCTCAGCACTAAGATATTTAAAATTTATTTTATATGCCTAATAAATATAAAACATTTAGTTTAAGGATAGTTACTTAGATCTGTCTCCGTTAGGCATGTCCTTCGCGCATGATTGGGCTTTGGGTATATTAGGCTCTCCCGTGAGTACGGATTGATAGGCGGACAAAAGTCCCCAGGTATTAATGGGACGAAAAATAGCCGGTTATAAAAAGATTTGTTCAACGAGACTTACTTGTGTGTGGAACCTGCGAACAAATGATACTACACTCTCTCCAGGAAATTGCGTCACATTTGCGAGTTGTCCATGCGGCAAAAAATAATCTTCAGGATTAGATGGCTTGTTAGAGAACCTCTCAGGTATAGACAACTGAAAAAGGACATACTCCTAGCTTTGCCTTGATTTCGAGGTTGATGTAAACGTAAGGATTCTCCCTCTGATTTTTTGATTATGGTTGAATAATGAACAACTACCTGCTTTGAAATCTTTGCAGCTCAGAGTCTTGATGGTGACAATGTTGAAATCAGATGTCGCGTCTGTTAAACTCAACATCCTTCAAGTGAGTGGTGATTAGGAGTCCCCAGTTGCATCTATCAGTCACGCTTTCCATAGAAGATTAGGGTTTGTGATCGGCTTCCCTGGATGGAAACAGACGCCTGCCTAATACAACACGGTTAAAGGATGCAAATATGTCTTGACGTTGTGCCTCGGAGAAATACATAATTTCACATAAATGCTCCATTATAGACTGTACGGTTTTGTGAACGAAGTCCCAGAAAGCATTAATGCACAACTCCACTAATTGATGTTTAATCACATTTGGATCATGACAATTGAACGCCTGAATTCTAAATCCCTTGGTATAATCATTCGGATGTTTGTTATTTCGCTCCTGAGTTGTGGCTATATGTCGGTATGAATTTTGGCAAGAACTTCATGTCTCTCCATTAAATCGATAATGGTAATAAGAGGTTGGCTTCCTATGGCTCCTTCAGTCTCTCGTCCTAAAGGAGAAGTGGTAGCAGCCCTGGTAATGATTGGAGGCGTCGTGCTTGAAGAAATACTAGGAGTAGTGGCGGCTCTGGTTCTGGTAATAGGAGGCGTCACGCCAGAGAGAATGTTTCCTGCGCCGTTGGTGTTGGTGGTTGAGGATGTAGTGCCACGAGATGCGTTGATCGTGCTGGTAGGCGGTACAACTGTGTCACCTGCAGGAATGTTGACACCAGGGGTGTTGTCAGCGCCAATAACATCGGGATTTGTCGCTGATCCAGACCTAAGATCCATCATTTTGAATTTGAGAAAAATTGAAATGAAATTGAAAATTGATCTTGCAACCGAGAGATTAATCTCCCACTATGGTTGCCAGTTGTTTTAAGGTAAAAACTGATTCTCCTGTTTTTGATAATTTGGGGTGTGTTGATGAGAAACGAATTCAAACCCTAAACAAATGCACTGCACGAGAATGCTTTTTAGGTTCGAGAGATCAATCTGTAAGACTCTGGCCTAAACCAATAAATGGCCGTTCCAGATTCAATTCGGTCACAAGGTGAAGGAGAAGGGTTGATCTAAGGGAGGGAAGTGGAGAAGGTGTTTGAGATCAGAGTGTTGAAGGTATGGCTGTTTATGACTTGCGTATTAGAAAATGGTTTCTGGCTACTTGTGTTGATAACACTTGTCTTCTTGTTATTCAAAATTGATTGAAAACCTATTTATACAAGTCATTTGAGCGTCACCCTGATCTCTTAGGAAGTGGAGGAAGTGAAGTAGTGGAGAAGTGGGTTTGTACGGAAGGTAGTGATCATCGTGTTTCCTTTATGAGGGATGACTGATCACACGTTCTCCCACTACTCTCATTACTGATAACCGTCCGTCTTTCCTGACACGTTCTCGTAATGGACGCGTTGCACGTCGCACGCTGTAAACCGCCAGACCAATACCCCAGTTTGTGACATGTTTAATGTCTCGAATGAGTGGGTCAAGTCATGGGACTTGCCGCGGAGAATAGCATATGATTCTATTAAGTGAAACAACTAAGTTGTTTATAAGGCCAAAATATATATTCGATGCATGTGAAGCATCGTTTTTAAGCATCTCAAACTAATCGATGTGTATGAAGCATCGTTGTTTTAGAGCTTGATTGAATAAGTCGCGGATAAGCGTCTTAAAGGAGGCAGCATGATCGACCACCTTTGGGTGATCATTTGGTGGCTCTAGGGACACGCCATTACTTGGTCGATCGCTGCTCGTGGAGGAGGGATGGCCGGTGATTGCTATATTAATTTGTTGGTTTGCTAGAAATAAATCTATGTCGTCCATCCAGGCTAGCAAAGTTGGGTGGACGAGATGAATTACGGCAGTTATATGTTGCCGCTGATGTAATTCAGGGTTTGAAAGCCGTGTGGCCCACCCCTCTTTGGGCGAGCGTTTCGAGGACTCGAGCCCTAGTTTGAATAGGTCGATCGGTCACGTGTGAAGGTGTGCCGATAGTGATCACGTTGACATCTTCGGGGCCATTTGAAATTAAATCTAAGCTACTCAAATCAGCTAGCGAAGATGAGTGGTCGAGATCAATTTGCGGCAGTAATGTGTTGCCGCAAAGTAATTTTATGTTTTTGAAAACAGTGTGTTCACGCTACTTTGGGACAGCGATTTGACGCGCTTTGGTCTTTCTATGAGCAAGTCGATCGGCCACGTGTGGAGTTGGTTAGATGGTGAACGCGTTGGCATCTCCTTGATCGTTTGAAACACGATATAATCCGTCCAACTAGGCTAGCGAAGTCGGACGAATACGATCGATTATCGGCAATTGTATAACGCCGCTTATTCAATTTAGAATTTTCAAGGCTACGATATTATCCTTCCTTGGGAGTGTGATTCAACGCGACCATCTAATAATGCGACCTCCTTTGGTCTTTCTAGGCTGTGATATTATCCTTCCTTGGTCTTTCAATTTAGAATTTGCCGGTCTTAGCTCGTTTGACCTCCTTTTAATAACGCGACCACCCTATTTAGGGTTGGCGTTTGACAACGCTAGGATGCGTTTAAGCAAAGTCCGGTTGGTTGGGACGTTGGTGGGCCCACCGGCGGTCAATGCAGTAATTACCTAGTTCCGCCAAGAGTGGTTTAGGTTTGTTAAAACATGCGGCCGAATTGTGTAGTCGTGATCGTTTCTGAGACTGATATTAACAGTCTAGATTTTCCTTAAGGAATTTAAACATGTTCGATCGAGCTATCTTTAATTAAAAGTGCGTCGATACGAACATCTCTTTGTCAGAGAGTGATGTAGCTTGTGTGGGTATTTTCATGCGGATTTCAATATTGACACTTCGGGAGATTCGTGCTACTCTGCTGCGGGTGAACATTAATCGTCATGTCATGCCAACATTGAAAGTTCATCTGGGGAACATAGCATCGGAAAATACTAGCCGGGCCATGCATTAGTATAAATAATGCGATAGGTTAAATTTTACAAAATATCTGGGATTGTTGCTTCATGCACCATTCTGATAAATTTAGTAAATATGTTGAATTGCTCAATACATATGTAAGTAAAAGAGGTCTGGGCACTCATTACTTTTAAATGGCTTTTATTCCTTTGCAGCATGACAACGTATTAAATACAGGGTTTCACGATTTTAGCCCTGAACTGAAAACCACAATCAACAGTACCTTCCCATCTGAACGCGGTTCCGGGACGGTACTGGTATGGTTCCACGGGACGGGACGGTTCCTGTGCATCCCTACTAATTACTAATTCTGTACATGAGAGCATCCGGACATTGTTATCTTCCTTTGAATCATCTCGTCTCCGTTGTATAACTTGAGTGTATTTATTTATAGGTGGTTTTTGTAAAGAACCTCAAGCTCGTCAACGCTATTAGACTAGTCAAGAGACGATTTAGTCGATAATAACTCGATTAGTTTAACACGAACGTTAATTATTAGAAATTAATCTAACAATGATTTAGATACAAAACTATTACCACCGGTTAGATCTCGAAAAGTTACGCGGAATGGACTACTCGAACGTGTGAATCGGATACCGGGTGAAGGAGAAAACATCAATACAATATGAAGGGTAAAATCGTCATTTACAGGAAAATGCTTTTGATGCAACAAGGACATGTTGTGTCTGCCCATATCATTTACGGGAGTGCCTTTATCATTTTTGGTTGGTCTTATCCCCAACCGATCGAGAAGATAAGTCTTATTTCCTCTTCTTTCTTCTTTCATTTTCTTTTCGTTCTTCTTCTTCTCTCCTTCCTCTTCATCTGTTCTTCCTCTGGCGATTCAGAGAAAAATATCTGCGGGGAAAATTTCTAAAGATAAGCTACGATACAAATCAATCGAGGATGGTGATGATGGATTAGGTTATGGTGTTTGATTAGTGTTTGAAGAAGATTAAAAGAAAGATGAATTAGTGAGAAGCAGAACTAGGGTTTTTACTTAGATTTTGAGTTCGAAGTGAATTATTTGGGTTGCAGAGTTGCTGTTAGATGGAGAACAATAGGGTTGTAGCTGAATCGAAGTTCTGAAGTTGTTTTGATGTTAGATTGAAGGGTTAGGGTTCATGAGAAGAACTCAGAGAAGCTGTAGAAGGTGAAATAGATTATTAAGGAAGGGGATTTGAGATGGGTATCGATCAATTGAATGAATTAGAGTTAAGATGAAGATGAATTCGAGATTAAATAAGACTAGGGTTTCTGTTCTTCCCCAATTTATGAATTAGGGTTTCTGAGAGTTGATGATTGCAAGACTCAGGTCGAGAGAGAAGAAGACTAGAGTTGGTTTTGGCATATGGTGGTGGTCTTAAGATGATTTCCCAATTGAGCCAAGGGAAGGAAGAGTCCAAACTCCAATTGCCTGTGTGAGACTGTGATGAGGTAATGTTCTTCTAATCTGTTTAGTGAAGTTATTTAGTGTTATTGATTATCTGTAGTTGATAATTGAATTAAGATATGTGGTATGATTTGTGAACTTGGATGAATTATATTGCTGGCACAGGAAGGTGTTGTATGCATGGAGTGGTCTATTGTGGAGTTGGATGTCTGTGTGTTATTGAATTATAAGGGATATGAATAATTGAGTTTTTTATATGATATGAAGCTGGGTCTAGTGGTGATTTAGAGTTATGTGGTTATACAAAGTGTTGTTTTGATTTGTGGTTAGCTGGACAAGAGGAAAGGTGGTGATATTTGAGTTGAGTTACATATGATGCTGCTGTGGTAGTTAGGATGATGGAGAATGTATGAACAGTTTGTTGTAGTCGGAAAGGTGGTAAAGAAGATTGGTTGTCTTTCTGAGTTAGGATTGAAGAGAGTTGAAGGCTGTTGTTCCGTGGTTGATTTCTTATAGGGGTTATCTGAAGTTGTAGGTGGTATGCATTTTTGGTTAAGTTCAGAGTTTGGAGATGGTAATTCTACTGAGTTAGTAGTATGAGGTGATGAATCGATATGGAAGTTGGTTTGGTTACAACGGTGAGGTTTGGGGTTCTGGAGTCATTGTAACTGAGTCCGATAATGATGTTGAAGTGAGTTATAGGGAAGAGGTCTTGGTGATTGAGTTAGTGAGCTTGTATAACAGGATAGTTGCAATTGAAGTTGATTGTAATGCTGATGGCAGTGGCCTTAGTGAAAGCTTGAAACTGCAATTGCAGGTAGGCTGTATTATCTTTGTAATTCAATTTGAAGTTTATTTGAATGATGCAATTGATGTCTTATTAGTTTGAAGTTGAACTTGAGTTAGAGTGGTAGAATTCGTGAGTTTTGGTGTTGCAACATGGTGGTGCATTAGTGTTCTTTGGCCCGAGCAATGACTCGGCATGTGCATGTGCTTTAGCCTTAAGCCTTGTTTGTTGATCGATGTCGACCGATTCGGTGTGTCCGACTTAATAAATCTGGCTGAGTTGACTCAGTGGGCAGACCTGACCAGACTTGACTCAGTGAATCTTGACTGAGTTGGTTTCTTTGACCATTGACCCTGGACTTTGACCTTTGACTGACGACGACTGTTGGTTGACCTCTCTGACCTGACGTTGACCGTTAGTGACCGTTGGTGAACTCAGACGGGATGGACCTTAGTTTAATGGGTCAGTTTGTTAGGCTTGGGCTCAGAACCAGATTTACTTTTAAATAATGAATTGGACCTTTGTGGTCTGAATTGGACCTTTGTTTCTTCTACAAAGTTTTAGACATTCATGAGACTTAGATAATGGACTAGAGAACCAATCTAATGGAATAAGTACACCTTCAGATATGCAAGAGATGGATAATGAAGATGCGTAGAACCATTAGATAAATTTGTATGATTCTTGTATGAGCCATTTTGGCTAGTTTCTTAGAGTGCTTGAATGACTAACAGTTAGATATTAACAACGATCGATTCAAAGAATGAACCAGTGGATCGTGAATCTCGAGGTACGCGGGGGTTGTCATCAAAAAATGTGGGAATACATTTAACTGTTTTGTAACCATTGTTGTTTCTTTTACAAAAGTCTTTGTTTAACAAACTCATGCTTGGTTTGATTATACATTCCATGTCTCTTTTTATTTGTATTACGATTGTTCTGTTGATTCTTTGAATCTTTCCACGAATTGGAAAGGACTTGTAATGTTTGTTTGTCATATGAATTGTTATGGGAAATGAGAATTTCCACTTGTGGTATATATGATATGCTCCTTCGCATTTATATCTAGTATTTATTATTCGGTGTGGAATTGGCATCAATATTACTATTCGGTGTGGAAGTGGCATCAATATTTTACATTGTTTGAAGAAGGAGTTTGTCCATATACATGTTTGTTTGTTTCAGTGACTTGGTCACTATTTAGTGTTTTAGAAAACAGGTATTGTTTTCCAAATCTTGCTTATGATTACTTGAAAGTTAGATGTTATTTCTACTGGGCACCCCTTTTAGGGATGATGTGCTCACCCATTCCCACTTTCAGTTTCAGAGATAGATCAGAGTTACGTAGCAGAAGCTTCGAGGAGTTGAGTCCGTTAGTTGTTTGACTTCGGGTATGTTTATTATTTTGTATGTTAGATTTGTAAACCAAATGACTGTTATATATATATCAATTGAGAGAAGTTCTTGTATATATATATTTCTGAGCGGGGCTAGTTTTGGGTTAAGTTTTTGTAGAAAATTTCTAAATTGAATGTTTAAGTAAATGATTTAGATTCTTAGTGCCTCTTTATTTAGTTAATCTCTTGGATTAGTCAGCTGCTAGCTTAGGGGGCGCTACAATTTTCTATTTCTTTGTCTACTAATATCTTGAGATCGAGGAGGCATGTTAGTTAAATGGGTGTTGAATTTGTGTTTAAAAAAATGTAGACAAGAGTGAATTTTTGTTTGAAAGTATGTAGAGAAGATTGAATTTGTGTTGAAAAGATCTAGAGAAGATTGAATTTGTGTTGAAAAGATCTAGAGAAGATTAAATTTGTGTTGAAAACATATAAAGAAGAAAATATGTTGTTGTGAACAGAGAAGACTGAAGTTGAGTTAAATTTATAGGGTGTGGAAATGTGGTCATTTTTGGTTGTTGGAATGTTATCGTTGTCGATCCAGTTTGAGCCGATGCTCAGTGCAGTTGGAGCCGAGGCTAGGTGCAGCCTGCGCCGGTCGAAACCATACTGCAACGGTCGAATTTGTTTTTCTCGAAATACCCCTTGTCCACTGCACGAAATTAACTTGGCCATCCACTTGGCCTGCCAAACACTCAAATTGGATGTTGACCATTGGATTTGCTCTTACATCAAGCTATACGAATATTAACTACTTGGGTTTTCGATGACAAGTTTTACTCCGGTGATATGTTTATAGACTGGGTTAGACATGGGATGTACGTGATAGTCTTTCACTGAATAAACGAAAACCTTACCTTTATTAAATCGAGAATATGCAAAACATGTCAACTACAAACCTTACCTTTGCCTCACCACCCACACCAGACCACCACCGCCACACCGCAACAATTAGCGTCCCATCAACACCTCCACCACAACATCACTGCCACCACCACTACCGCACCCTTAAAAATTTCCTCTTATCACACAAAACTTCTTGATACGTATTGATCTCTTTACCTTGGTGACTATTATAATAGAGGCGGAATTCAGAATAATAATAGATGAAAACTAGAAAACATAGCACATTAGAAACCAGATTCGAAGAAAATATCTTATCTAGATTATGAACAAGAGAAGAAACCAGATTACAATTCTCTCTTTGTTACGCTCACAATCTCTCTAGGTAAATAACCTTAAAACTATTTGCTAAGCTTGCTTTTACAATAATTAATTTTCTCACAAACTTCTCTAGGTGATTTGTGTCTCAAATCTCCTTTCTCAGATATGTTTAGTTATGAGCTAAACATTCCTATTTATAGGCTTGGTTTGGTTTCCCGAACCTCTTAGGAATCTGTTTCCTTATCTACGAATAATTCATTTTCTAGGTATATTATTACCTTATCTAGGAATGTTACCTTGTCCAGGAAATATTCCTTTTCAAGGTATATTTATTTATCTAAGTTAACTTCTAAAATCAATATTCCTTTCTTAAAATACAATTATATCCTCAATTCGTCTTAGGGATCACTAGTTCCCAAAAGAGGAAAGATACACCTGTATCATGGGCCCCTTTAAGAACTTGAACTCCTGTGAAAGTTAGTACTGGAGGTTAGAGAACTCAATATTCCCTTTCTCCCTGCTGAACCATCTCTTCCTTCTGGGGACTTGACCTTGACATCTATTTAGGAAAACCTTCTTCTCTCCTTGCCGTGTCTTAGTTACTCTTCGCTCCACAGTGCAATCTTCCTTTAGTGGTCCTTCCCGGTCAAACCACAAGTCTTCCATGTGCGGTAAGATCATCTTATCATCTCCATCATTATCTTGTAATGGTGGTTCAAACATCTTCAACCTTTTTGGTTTTCTTCTTGTTGTTTGGTTAGGGTTTCCAAATAAACTCTACCCGGATTCTCCTCAAGAGAACGGGTCACAAGGAGAATGAACTTTGCACTAGAATTCACCAACCGTTTTGCCTGAGTGGTTATAATCAAGCTCGTTCCCTCAAAAGGAGAGTCTATAGCTCGTATTATAAAATCTTTCGCATCTTTGGTAAAGGTATACTTCTGGTCCCTCCTATGTAAAATCGCACCTCGATGTAAGGACTACCAAGTACAACCTGACAAACATCTAATGGAACCACATCACATGTAACCTCATCAATGTATGACTTCAAAAGCAAACTTGAACATACACTGCTTTGCAACCTGTAGCCCACCTTCCTTTTGAAGCCACCCTAAATAATATTGTTTCGCATGTTTGAAAGTCTTCAAACCCAACTTATGTACCAAAGAATGTCAAAGTAAACTCTTCTGACTTGACTTCCCGAGTCAATAACAACATCTATAAGTGTTGTCTTAACCTGCATCTTAACTGTGAAGAGTCGTTCCCTAAGGTCATCTTTTAAAGGTCTTTGTTTTGCTCTTTCCATAAGAGAGAGCTTTGAGTTGGGTTCCGTTAGTCCTTGGACTTCTATTGGAGCTTGTGCCACTAGTGCTTCTTTCTTGGCTTCTTTATCTGCAACCCTTTTGGTTTTAGATTAGGATACTTCATCCAACACTTATCGATAACATGTCCAGTTTGTTCGCAATGAGTGCAAACTAGACCAACTTTGTTGCTAGACTTCTATTCCTCTTTGCTCATTTCATCTCCTTTAGCGGCGAAACCTCTAGACTTCCCCTTCGTGTTTCCCTCAACATCAGATTTTTTAAGCCTGCCTTCGATGGCATTAGCTTTTATGCTTGCGTTGGAGATAGTATCCACCGAAAACATCTTCAACTCCTTTTGTATATACTCATGAAGCCCGGAAATATACTTCATATAGATAGCATAATCTTCCAAGTCTAAATCCAAAACCATAGCTTGATTCTGAAATTCAGAAGTATATTCTTGCACGGTTTGGTTGTAGGTTTGCTTCAAGTCGTACCACTTGAACCATCTTTCTTCAAGGTAGCCAACCGGGTAAAATTGTTTCCTCACAACTTCCTTTGAATCCCTTCCACGACAATGCTCCCTTACTTAGGTATTGTCTTTGATAAGCTTTCCACATTATTAGAGCATGCTTTGAAATCTTTAATGCCGCAAAAGCTATCCTCTCCTTCGAAACATATTCAAAGAAAGATTCTTCTTCCGCTTCGCTTTCTTCATATTCCTCCTCATCATCTTCTTCCGAACTCCAAGATGGAGATTTTGTCTTTTTCGTGACCCGATCAATTTTCTGGGCTGGGCCATCAATGACCCAATAAATTTATAAGAAACCGTTTTCTTTTGTGAAAATCGGGTGACCCGGCCGGGTTGACCCGTGATCCGAGTCTGTACGGTTCCCAAATGGGTAGATTCGTTTCTTTTTTTGGAAAAAAGATTTTGTGTGAGTAGGGAGATTTGATCCCATGACCTGTTAATCCTTCAAAATAAGGATGAACACTGACCCAATTGTTCTTCGGTGACCCAGTGAACTCGAGTTGAATCACTGGTTGAACCGTTTGATCCTGACCCGGTAACTTTTCCGGTTTGATGTCTGGGATGGTTTTCAGAACATTGGCTTAATGGAGGAAAATTATCATAGACGATAGACGGTGTAGGCATAACAATGATTCGGACTGCATGATTCATAGCTCAACATACTATAACCCTCTTTAATTAATGAAACTGTGAGATACAATATGGATCCACTGCCACAATACAATGACTGGAATGTGTGCAGGTTCTTGGGAAGACACCATACATATATTTATCAGTATCTCATTCTTATCATGCAGAATGACAGTAAGACCAATATTCATTGACAAGTTGCCCAAAAAGCGACCCTTCCTCCTTCATTAACTTCATGGGTTCATCATACTCTACGATTTTCCCTGTAGAATGACACAAGAAAATAGTGGTTTAGGCATCAAGTAAAAATTCCATTAAGATCTTTTTTTTTTTTAATTTTTTTATTTTGCATTATACAGTCAGTGAACACATACCATCGCTAATGGCGAGCACCAATGTACTGTCAATCACTGTAGGGATCCTATGAGCTACTGTGATTACTGTACATTTCGCGAATTCTGTTCGTATTATTTTCTGCAGAATGCAATCCGTTGCATTGTCAATTGAAGCTGTAGCTTCATCAAGCACCAAAATCTGACTTTTCCGTAACAAAGCTCGGCCTAAACAGAATAGTTGTCTCTGTCCCATGCTCCAGTTAGCACCATCTTGTGCAACTGTAAAACCATATATATATATTTTTTTTTTCAAGACTCAAAATATGAAAGGAAACAGTAATTGTGAATGCTTCAGTTCTTACCTAAACTATCCAAACCCTTGTCTTTGTTTTGTACAGCCTCAAGAAGTTGACATTTACCCACAACCTTCATAGGTACAATCGCAGAACAAGTATGTCAGACAATTTTATTACTAATTTTCAAAGGTATTAACACAACACCATATTACCTCCCAAATTTCATGGTCTGTGTATTGCTCTAAAGGATCCAAATTGTATCTCACTGTCCCACTAAAAAGAGTTGGTTCCTGAGGTATGATCCCTAAGCGTGATCTCAGGTCATGAAGCCCTATAGTGGAGATGTCAATGCCATCTATGATGATTCTCCCCCCAACTGGCTCCACCAAGCGAAACAATGCACCTATTAATGTTGTTTTTCCGCTACCGGTCCTTCCAACAATCCCAATCTTGTGCCCTCCTTCAAATGTGCAAGTAACCCCTTGAAGAACAAGTGGGGTATTGGCCCTGTATCTTATCTGTTTGAGGTCATTATCATATTCGTTAAATTAGTACTAACGTACATTTCAATAAAGCTTCAAATTTAGAAATAGGTAATATACCTTCAAATCGCGAATCTCCACTCTACCTGCAGCAGGCCAATTGGGTCTCGGTCGATTCCCTTTTATGACTTGTGAGGCTTCACTAGGAATTTGCACGTAATGGTTTAGCCGTTCAACAGATACCATGTCATTTGCTAGTGTACACTGATTTTGAATGGAAGCACCAAGGGACAAGCTCAATGTGAGACCATAAAACAGTGCCAGTCCAATAAATCCTGCCACATAATGGAAGGATGACATTGGAACAGTGAAGATATGCAATAACATAGATGGATAATGCAAACTGGCATACAAGAAGAAACAAAAACCCTACCGGAACTAAAAGTTCCCTGGGGAAGCAACACCATCACAAGTACTGAGCAACAAAGGACAGTCGCACTTAGAGTTTCCAGACGTTGTAAAAGCCACTGATTCGTTGAAAATATGTGAAATGTAGGACTAGCATTTTTGTCGATGAGACTGAGACTCTCAGAAAAGAATCTGTCTTCCTCGTCGAAAGCTCTAATAGTCATCCCTCCTGCTATGGATTCCCCAAGTTGGTTTGCCACCGACGACTTTGTTGTCCCTTTAATCCTCCTCAACTCATTTGCTGAAGCTGAGTAGTACCTCTATCAGTAAACATGAGCACTGCATTTAGTTAAGTTACTTGTCTGTCTTAAATGTCTTTTGAGGCACCGGAATAAACAAACCAAGATTTACCTGCAAGTATATCACCAAGCATACCATGGGTATGGTGACAAACAAAACTTGCCAGGTAATAACAGCCATTACCCCGAGACTCGTACAAGTATTAAACGTAGTTGTAATTGCTAATAAAAAACTGAAGGGAACATCAAGGTCAACAATAGATGAATCAGACGACACCTGAAACGTAGAAACATCAATTAGCCTTGTGTGCATAGTTGTCACCGGTCAGTAAAAAAAGTTTTAAATCGTACTTACTCGACTCAATATCCTTCCCAACGGTGTAGATTCGTAAAAAGCTACGGGCGCATGAAAAAGAGATTTCAATAGTTTAGAGAACAAGGACTTAGATGAATGGATACCCATAGCAACTGTAGAAAGAGATTTAACAAGCAACCAAAATATAGAGATAAACCCGATCAGCAGGTATACTTGGATCAGTCGCAATTTGCTGATTTGATGATTGTGAACATTTGCAGCCATCCAAGAATTCTGTAGAATTTGGCTAACAACAAACATAAGCTGCGCGACAGTTGCCATAGAAAAGTAAAAAAAGGCTTTGCGTTGATTTAGATATTGTAAGTAAGGCTTCAAACAACTGTTTCCGGATTCTCTCTCTTCTTGCTTAATCAACTGATACTCAACCGCAACTGGTTCTACGGTCTCTTTAGCAAGCGGAACGCAAGTTTGGCGAGAATTCACCTTAGCAGGTAACCTGTCACAGTTAACCGTATCTTTGTGTGCATTGACAAGGCCAGAAAATTCTTGGCTAGAATTCATTAACGCTTCAAAGGAGGCTGTATGTTGGATTTTCCCAAGCGACATCAACTGTATATAAGAGAAAGAAAACGTTGATCCAAACGTTGGAGGGACATGAAAATCCAAAGAGAAACATTGCAAACTTACCAGAACAGAATCAAATGCAGGAAGGAAGTCGACTTGGTGGGTCACAAGTAAAACTGTCTTTTCTGATAAAGCTCCCATTACGTATTGCTGCACAATAAAGATCAGCGAAATATACAGAAATAAAAACATAAATTGCACAAGTGAAGAAATGAAAGCTCACATTAAATAGGCTGGTAGCAGTAAGGGCGTCAACTGCGCTGAATGGATCATCAAGTAGATAGATATCAGCGTCTTGATAGAGTGCACGAGCAAGTTGAATACGCTGCTTTTGGCCACCGCTTAGATTAATTCCTCTTTCTCCAATTTCAGTTAGATCACCGTATGGCAGCATCTCAAGGTCCTTTACCAAGGAACACTTTTCCAGTGTTTCTTGGTATTTTGGCTCATCCATTGTGCGACCAAACAGTATATTCTGCTGTATACTTCCTGACTGAATCCATGCAGTCTGGGAGACATATGTAAGTTTTCCATGAACTTGAATCTGTAGAAGTAGCGGAAAACAAAGAGATATCAGTACTTCAAATGATGAAGTGTAATATGACTCTTTAGGAACGTATCATGAGATTTGTAATATGAAGTGTAATAGTATAAGTGTAAAAAGGAAACTGACTTGTTTATGATTTAAGAAGGGAAAAAAGCACTTACTGAGCCTTCAACCTTTGGTACCTCACCAAGAATTGCAGCTAGGAGGGTTGATTTACCGGCACCTACCTCTCCACAGATTGCCACTTTCTCACCAGGTTTGACCTCTAAGTTTATGGATGTTAAGGTAGGCTTTGAAGGATTCTCTTCCCACGAAAATGTAGCCAACTTCGCATGTATGGCATGATTATTTTGTATCTTTTCTTTTCTAGCATGCCTAATATCTCTACTCGGCAATTCTGGTTCAGAAAGAAAATTTGCAATCCGTTGTAAAGCAACTTTTGCATGAATTACTGCTCGGACAACCTGAGGGATTGATCTAATAGGATCCTGGATGATGCGTAGAGTTGCTATGAATGTGAAAACATTAGTAGCACCGAGAGGAACTTTGAGAAAGTAGCAAGCTCCAAAAGTTGCAGATGAGACTAATATGGAAACTGTCAAAAAGAAAAATCCGTCGTATGCCTTACGCAACTGCACAGCTGACATCCACTTGTATTCTACTCTCCTGAGAACTTCAATAACAGCCATGAAATGTGTCTCCCAAGCATATAGCTTTAACACCTTCATGTTCAAAAGTGCTTCTGACATTGCCTTCAGCCTCCTATCCTGAGCGACCGCAAGCTTTGTCTGGAATCTAAGCTGTAATTTGGCTAAGGGACCATTGCATAACACGGTGAGTACTATAATGATCAATGCTGCAAGTGTTGCAATCCCCACAGCATGGAAAAGAATTAGTAATCCAAGGCATGTCTGGAGGACCGCTGCCCATATCTGATGAAACCGATAAGAAAATTCGCCTACTCTATAAGCATCTACGGTCACGTAACTTATTATTTCTCCGGATGAATGTTTAGTCTTAGCAGCATTAGAAAGCCTGAGTTGCTTCCGATAAATAGCTGCTGAGAGCAAAGACTTGAGCCTGACTCCTATTAAACCGCTCTGAAAATTCCACTGCCTCATTGATAGTGATTCTAAGAATTTCATCAGAAACAATGCTATAACAAGTACAATACCTTCATGTTTAAAGGTTCCCTTTCCTTCTGTAACCTTAATAAAGGCACCAACAAACAAGGGAGTGGTGGAAAGAGTGAGTACCTTAAGAAGCGCAAAGAAGCCAGATATCATAATTTCTTTCCAATAACATGAAGCAATTGCCCGTAAAATTGATGGTTTGCGGATTTGCTTTTGTTTCTTGAATTGATCCATGAACAACAAATAACATGTTTCTGCTCTATCATCCTTCCGTAACATGGGTATATCATCATCTTCAAGATTCATTTTCTTCTTAGCTTTCTTCATAAATGGGTTTAACCACCAAAAAAACATTCTACTCAGTAATCCAGCATTGGCAAAAGGAGTATTCATCCCATTCTCACGATTACGACTCTTTAAGTTATCATCCATCTCTAACTTTCGGTGGGCTTGAATCTTTTAGATGGCACCTTCTGTGTGTCTGAAACAAAAACAAACACAGAAATGAAACTAGCCAAATGCTGTGTTGGATAATATGTATGTTTGACGCGCCTGTGAGACCATTATGATCTGAGCATTATACTACCTAAGTGATACTTTCATTTTTTTTTCATTTTTGTCTAAAAATAGGCTAAATTGAAAAAGTGAAAGTATCACTTTTCCTAAAACGGAGAGAGTATAATTTAAAAACATATGCATATAGCTACAGGGATGTCTTTTTCCGGTCATCACTTCATAAGATGTTCTTTATCTGGCCGGAAATATCAAGTTGTGTATAGCACGAAGGGACCTCAAAGTAACAGATGAGAGATATGCTTATCACGTTCTTTTGTTTAGACAATATCTGATTGTGTATGATATCTCCATTATTAAATACACATGTATTCTTATCCACAGCAACAACAAAAGATTGTGTTTGTTAAGAAAAAGAAAAAAAAAAAAAAAAACTCTGTAAGTATTGGTAGTGGAAAAATATGGTGCTCAGACAGACAATTGCTGCTGTATTTTAGATTAGCGGGTTCAGAAACAGAATCAAATCTTAAGTCCAAGTCACGAGATATGCTAGATTGTGTATGGTATCCATCAACAACCTAAAAACTCAATACCATCCCTCACTCCAGAATAAAAGTAGCACTGGTGCTGCTTACCATCCCTCCTATTGGTTGGTGAGCGAAACCTCGCGCTCTCATTGGCTAATTGAGAAACCATTCGTATTCGTCGGATGAAATTTCGTTATATATGGTGCGTTGATCTGACAATGTGCGGTGTAGATTGGCTGGATTGGTGGGACACACGCGACGGACGGCCCCCATTGTTTAGAAAAATTGCTATATTAATTTCGTGCATTTATTTTGAAAATCCAAAAAATAAAAATAACTACTATATTAATTCTGGACATTTATGATTAAAATAAAAAAAAATCAATTCAACATATTTATGGATAAAATAATCTTTTATAATTTTATGAAAATCCAAAAAATAAAAAAATTACTATATTAATTTTGGACATTTATGATTAAAATAAAAAAAAATCAAATTAACATATTTATGAAATAAAATAATTACATTTATAGCTTCATGTAATTATTGTAAAAGATCCAGAGAATTAACAAAATACTACATTATAATTTTGGACATTTATGATTAGAATAAAATATAAAATCGACTATTTACGGAATAAAAAAAGATTTATATTTTTTTAATCTTTTAAAAGGAAAAAAAAATATAGAAATAGCTATATTAGTTTTTAGTATTAATGATAAGCATCTAACAAAGGAAAAACCAACAATATATAAAAACTACTACATTAATTGATATTTAAATTACTATTTATATTTATGTTAACGATAACCATTAATATAAAAAAAAATCTAATCATTTACCTGAACACAATCTAACAAGTTCCATTAATACGGTTAATTTACTAATAAAAACAAAGCTAATAGTTAATAAAGGATGGAAATCATTCTTCATCCCTATTTTCTTTATAACAAACCATATAACTGGATTTAATTCCATAACGATTTTAAAGATTTTCTTTGGAACTAAGTTTCTAACATCTATATAAAGAATGCAAATCACTCTTATTCCTACATAAACCACGTACTTTGTGTGAAAAAGGAGGTAGCGAATAGAAGATATCAACTATGACTTTTGAAGAAAATCACAACAAAGGGGAAGCAATGGTAGTTGATTCCGGTGGTATGTAAACTTATTCAAATGTCGCAATTTGGATTCATAGGCTGCTGTTTTTTTTTTTTTTTCTCTTATCAGTTTTTTCTTTATATTAATAGGTTGATGTTTTTTTTTCTCTAATCAATTTTAAAATATATGATGTTTATATGTAGGTAAGAAACATTTGGGAACAGTTTATACCCTCTTCAAGCGTCTGGTTAGGAATCAGACACAACAGAAAGCCGTGAGGGCTTTGGTTCTGAAAAAATGGAGGTTTGAAAACAAAAAACAAGTCAATTATGGAGTTTGGACCTACATCTCATTGACCAAGAGGTAAGTTAGTCGACCTCTGTTGCATATTTACGTAAAAGTTAATTGTTTTTTTTTTAGCGATTAGAAATTAATTGTTGATTGGATATAATACGGGGTACTCAAATGCATGCTACGGTAGGCAAAGATCATATCTGATTGTTTGAAGAGAAATTCGAGGAGGGAAATGTGTATTCCATTCAGAGGTTTAGCATTGCCAAGCCATCAGCCGGTTATAGAATTGTGTCCTTTGAAAATGTAATGTGGTTGAACAGGTTTAGCAAGGTGGAACATCTGAAAGTTGACATCTCGACTTTCCCCAAGAGATATTTAGTTTCCTTGCTCTGGAGAATATTGGGACCAGAAAAAATGATACTACGTATTATACATGTGAACAGTCGGAAATAAGAAAAAAACTATTTTTTTTGTTAGGTAAAAACAACAAACATTAACCTCTTCTTATATAATTCCTGCAGTTGTGATTGGAAGGCTAAATTCCGTGTCGAACGTTGTGACGAAATCAGTTGAAGAATTTGAGAAAGTAAGTGATGTTTTTATGAGGGAGATTATGCTTGAGAATGAGAGGTAAACTACACGGTATCTTATGGGTTTTTGATTCAATAATTTTTGTTGAGTGGATTAGCCTAATGGATTTTTGTTCGTCTTTAGGGGAACTACAATGAAAGTAACCTTATGGGGTGATTTGGTTCATGCTATCAAGGATGGGATATTGGATGGTCGTCCAAATGTACCCGATTTGGTTCATGCTATCAAGGATGGGATATTGGATGGTCGTCCAAATGTACCCGTGGTGATGATTGTCACTGGTACATATGTGAAGGATCATTTGGGTGAGCAATTTTGAAGAAACCATTCGTAGACTAATACTTTTAAGTTATTTATGGAAGCTGCTACCATGCAGTATGCAATTGTTCATACATATTTATGACGTAATCTTTTTCAACAGTTGTAATTATATATGGAAAGAAAATTTTAAATAAGTGTTTATAAAACTCAAAATATCTAAAAACCTTAGGGCAAAAAAATCTTTAGAGGTCTACTTATGGTAAAAGAATCCCAAACGGCTAGCTTAAATATTTAGTATGTTAAAAAAAATCTTTTTCCTACCCTGTATTTTCGAATTAATTTAGGGAAGAAAAATCTTTCCATTACTTTGTTATATTTTGTTGCCACGCAAAGCATTTTAATTCCATTTCATTTCTCATTTCTCATTGTTTTCTTTGCAGACGAGTCTCAAAAGCCTATATTAAGGACATTGACATGGATATTTGTAAAATGAATAATTATCTTTGTCATCTTAGATATATTCTCTAAACATGTACAAGTCTTTTCGATGATGTAGTAATATATAATTATAAACCAGGATGATATTGGCCCGGTCGATCATTTTCAATTCTATGTGGGGAAAAAGGATAAATGTTAATATGAAATAGGGAAATAGGAATAAGGATGGATTTAATCCCAAAAAACATTGTTAAGTTATTGTCCTAAGAGCATTCTACTCTCTCTTGGCATTCCTTTATAAATTTTTCTGATATTTTTGATGGGGTTATGCCAAATTATTGAATTATAGTTTTTTGTGAAACCTATTCTTATTTTTATTTTTCTTTCTCGAACATGATATACGCATGAATTTTTTTTGTTTAATAGACCATGCTGTAACGACACTTCGTTATCTTGACCTACGGTTGATGTGAGTTTTATGTTTTGTATCAAGCCACATACATAGTAAAATTAGCTATATGCATCACTAAAAATCCAGCAACTAAATTATTTAATTAACCAATACAATTTAGATTCTCTTTGTGGGACAATCATTAATTAGTGGACAATCCTTACGGTTAAAGTAACAATCACGAGTATTTAAACAGAGTCTTAGTGGGATGTTAGTTCATTGCTTGATTACAACTTATTTGACGGGAAGCATTTCATCTGTTTTGTACTATCTATAATTGGAAAATTATTTTATGTTATATCGTGTGTTCTTTCTCTAATATCATATATTAATATTTGAGTGGATTTTTCATTTAACTATAAGGAGTTGGTGCCTGGGTTGGGTTGACCGCTTGATTCTTAGTACAAGTTTTGAAGAAAGATATATCAATGCATTTTCTTGATTACATCATCTTCGACGGGAAACATTTTATATTCTTTTCACTATTTATGGTTGAAAATCTATTTTATATTAATATCGATTTTTAGTATCACTAATATCAGATATCCAAACAATTATACAATGA
Source organism: Papaver armeniacum (assembly GCA_023531295.1). Classification (NCBI taxonomy): domain Eukaryota; kingdom Viridiplantae; phylum Streptophyta; class Magnoliopsida; order Ranunculales; family Papaveraceae; genus Papaver; species Papaver armeniacum. The sequence goes on from JAJJWW010000381.1 coordinate 1,475,187, forward strand.
GTGTGATTTTTCATTTAACTACAGGGACTTGGATCCTGGAAGAGAACTTGAGTTGGTCGGCCGCTTGATTCCTAACGCAAGTATATGATTCTTAAAAATATATATCAGTGAATTTCCTTGATTACATCATCTTCGACGGGAAGTAATTAATATATATGCTTTGCAATATTTAGAGTTGAAAATCTATTTTATATTAATAATAAATACAATTCTGACCTGTAAGAGTCATAAATAGGAAAAGAAAAAAATGATAAGAATTCATAGACAATATAATTCAGATTCTGTTTGCCAATTAAAAAACTCCAATTATCAATAGGCGATCCTTACGGTTAAAGCAACAATCACGGATATTCAAAAGGGGTCATAGTGGGATATTAGTGCATTTCCTTGATTACAACTTCTTTGACGGGAAGCACTTCATCTGTTTTGCACTATTTAGAATTTACAAGCTACTTTTATGTTATATATTGTGTGTTCTTTTAATGTCTCTAATATGAGGTATTGATACAACCATATAATGAGTGTGATTTTTCATTTAACTATACGAACTTGGAGCCTGGAAGAGAACTTGAGTTGGCTTCCTGATTCCCAATGCAAGCTTATGATTCTTAAGAAAGATATATCAGTGCATTTTCTTGATCGCTTCTTTTACGGGAAGCACTCTACATGCTTTGCGATATTTAGGGTTAGCAATTTATTTTATATTAAGATCGTGTTATTTTCAGTGTCTCTAATGTCAGATATCAGCACAACCATATAATATGTGTGATTTTCCATTCAACTACAAGAAGTTGGAGCTAGGAAAATTACCCGCTTGATTTTTAGGCAAGCATACATTTTCTGAAGAAAAATATATATGTGTGTTTCCTTAATTACATTTTCTTTGACGGGAAGCACTTCATATGCGTTGCATTATTTAGAGCTGGCAATCTATTTTATATTAATATCATGATTTTTTTAATGTCACTAATATCACATATCGATGCCTATATAATGACTAATGACATTTCCTTGATTACTTCTTTGACGAGAAGCACTTCATATGCTTTGCATTATTTAGAGTTGGCAATCTATTTTATATTAATATCCTGATTTTTTTTAATGTCTCTAATATCACATATTGATGCCTATATAATGACTAATGACATTTCCTTGATTGCTTCTTTAACGGGAAGCACTTTGTATGCTTTGGACTATTTAGGGTTGGCAATATGTTGTATATTAATATCGTGTTATTTTTAGTGTCTTTAATGTAAGATATCAACACAACTACATAATATGTGTAATTTTTCGTTCAACTACAAGAAGTTGGAGCCAAGAAAAAACATTTGAGTTAGCCGCTTTATTTTTAACGCAAGTATATGATTTCGAAGAAAATATATATGTACGTTTCCTTAATTATATTTTCTTTGACGAGAAACATTTCATATGCTTTTCTCTATTTAGAGTTGACAATCTATTTTTTAGTGTCTCTAACTTCAGATATCGATGCCTATATAATGACTAATGAGTGTGGTTTTTCATTTAACTATAACAAGTTTGAGCCTGGAAGAGAAGTTAAGTTGGTCCCTTAATTTTTAACACAAATATATGATTTTCGAAGAAACATATATCAATGCATTTTCTTGATAACATTTTCTTTCACGGGAAGCAATTCATATGTTATGCACCATTTAGAGTTTTCAATCAATTTTATATTAATATCGTGTTTTTTTTTAGTGTCTCCAATATCAGATATTGATATAACTGTATAGAAAGTATGATGTTTCAGTTAACTACCAATAGTACTGATACATGTAATGTAATGAACTACTAATTGATTTCAAAGGTCAGTATAATTTTTCAAAATTATTTTATTTAAAAGGATTTCTTAATCTCCAACCCTTTAAAAAATATGTAATCGATGAATAATTTGGTTCTGATTGTTAGTTTTCTAAATGATTGCTTCAAAAAATAAATAAATGATAATTGGTGTTTTCATGGTACAATGCAGTTGTTAATTGAGATCCTTTCTTGGACAAAGTGCGGGGCTTCGCCTAAGTGAGGATCGATTCTGTCGTACCCGGTTCGAAGCACGGGTTAAATACTAAAAAAAATAATTAATTATGTATTTATAGCTTAAAATATTTTAGTTTATTTGTAAAATTGATTATTATTTTATTATATTGCATGAAATTAGTTTTCAAAACCATGTTAGATCCTCAAATCATAATAATATTATATATTTGATTATTATAAAGTTTTAACTGTTAATTGTCAATCTATTGGATAGTAATTCTAGAAGCCTATTAGAACTCTTATTAGGACGGGTGCGGGGCGAAGCCCCGCCTCAGTGAACATGAACTGACGATGTAAGAAATTCCATCAGTCCCGGTGCGTAGCACGGGTTTCAAGCTAGTTATTAAATAAATATAAATATACATATATATATTCATCGACAGCAACAACAAAAGATTATGTTTGCTAAAAAATTATTGGTTGTGAAAAAATATGGTACTCAGATTGCTGCTGTATTTTAGATTAGCGTGTTCAGAACGTGCCCAACAGATTCGAATCTCAAGTCCAAGTCATGTGATTTGATTCTTTCTTGTTTTTTAAGCATGTTACTAGGGGCGGAACTAGAAACATAAAATTGGTTAAAAAAACCAAAAGTAATAAACTCTGGGTGAAAAATATATCTAGACAGTCCATTTAAATCTAGATACTGTTTAAATGGACAAAAATACAAAAATAGCCAGGATGTAAACAGTTTCATCCTACCAATTTTCAAATACTTTTTTTTTTTAATTTACATCAGGATGCATTCAGTTTCATCCTTGCTATTTTTTAAGTTTAAGTCAAGTTTCATCCTTGCCAGGGGTTGCTATTTTTTTTTTAATCCAGTTTCATCTTTGCTATTTTTTTTTGTCCATTTCACCCATACTAATTTTTACTCGTCCATTTGAACCAAGTTTTAAAAATATTTGGACAAATGACCTATTTTCCGAACTAGAAATGTCCCTTACCCGTCGGGCCTTATGCAATTTTCAACCCCTGGCTTAAGCCTAAACTTTACATTGGATTTTTGGCCCAAGTCAGATTAGGTAACAAAAAATTGGACTTTTAAACTTTTAGGGGTGGCTTCAGCCAGGGGAAGCGTGGTTGTAGTTCCACCCCTGCATGTATATATTGAATAAAAGGACACGAGGGAGCGTGATGCTCATAGAGTCATTTAAGAGAATCTGATTAAAAAATAGTGGGCGGATTTCCTGGTCCAATATTGTGGTCGAAATATAATGTGCTTGGTTTCCGCTTGCTGCAAAATTTATAAGATCGTGTGCTGCTTGATTTCCTTCTCGATAATTGTGTTGTATAGTGCAAAAAGGAATTTGACCTTGCGTTCTTTGTTTTATTTCAACAATCATTTCTGCAATTTACCAAAGAGCTTATGTTGGGGTCTAGCATGAGATTTTCTGAGTCTATCTCAAACAACGCTTTAGTCCTTTGTCTTCCCGTCGTTGTTCTGATCGTCATCAAGTTTCCCACGTTAGCGCAACAGTTATTCCTAAAGGTTGTCCAAGAGCCATCACATTTTGCGCACTGGAATCCCTACGAATGAATCATGCTCATGACTGTCCCAGGTGCCCCCTAGTAGCCCCATTGGTGTTTATTTTTATCCAGTATGATTCTGGAGCGGAGTATCCTACTGATATGGTTGTTTTTGTTCTGACGATGCTTATTGCAATCCTGGATGGTGGTTCCCCGAGGAGAACCGATGGGATTATATTTTTTGCCAATTCAAATTGTTGTTGTAGTTTATATATCTTATGGGATCTATAGAAAGTTTCGATCTTTATCAATTTATAAATATAGCGAATTATTAAATTAACAAGTTGTCCCCGATTTGGGACAGACAAAATATATCATTTTAACATGATTATTGGTTTATCACGAATTATTTTATTAGGGTTCTACTATATCAACGATAGGTGGATATATCATATCGCAAATTTTGAAGAAAAATCATTATTTTCCATCAAAAATAAATAAATAAAAATCATTATTTTTTTCAACCAAAAAATAGTGGTTTTGACCCGGTCAAAATCGGGTTTCGAACATGTCAAAAACACTTTTTAAAAAATATTCCAATTAAAGTGCTATTGTTCCTTTTTCGCATCCTTTTTCCTCCTTTTGCATATCTGCAATCTCCGTATTGCATTATTCTCTACTGTTTGTCATTAAAATATTCCAATTAATAGTGCTAGCTGGTACCGGAGATATGTTTATTTATGAGTCCAATTTTGTGCACACTCCTTTAAAGAGTGTGCACAAAACAAATTAATCCTATTGGCCGCCCTAAAACAACCGTCAACTATTTATTAATATTGTTTTTATGTTTTATCTTAATTCAAATTGAAATCTATAATTGGAAAATAGTATATATCATATCCCAAAATAAAAAGATCACAATATTACAAATACTGAAAATAATTGGTTGAGATCCTGTTTTAAGTTTGCTGCCATTGGATAATATGAAGTTGCATACGTTCATCATCTTTTATGCTTAAAACAAAAAAAAATCATCTTTTAATGTAAAATAAGATGATCATTTTGAAATTAAGTCAATTAATTATGTAAACAAATAAAAAGAGTTTGTCCTAAGTTTCAATCCCGTGCGGCAAACTGGATGCTCCTTTTAACGGAATATGATTCAAGGATGAAAAACAAATTAATTACTTTAATAAAAATGTATGCTGTAGCAATTGATCAGCTTAATAAAATTTGCAGTATTAATTAAATCACTTGATTCAGCTAACTAAAGTTCGCAATACTAATAGCGCGTTTGGATACACATCCAGAAGTAGCTTTTTGACTTCTAGAAGTCAAAAAGCAAGAAGTCAGTTTGGGTGTGGAATTTCAGAACGACTTCTAGAAGCAGAAAAGTCGACTTTTTGTGAAGCAAAATATCCGGACTTCTGACTTCTGCTTCTGACTTCTACTTCTGGAGAAGCAGAAGTCAGAAGCAGAATTGTATCCAAACGCACTATAAGGAAATCACTTGCTTGATCTTTCAAGATTCAAGAGCATCATTTTTAATGACAATTAGATCAAACAGCATCATGTCAATCGCATTTAGCCCATGAATTAGGAAAGAACTCATTGATTTCAAAGGCGTATATTATCCCGTGTTGTAATTCCTATATTTTAGGATCGGATATACTTATATTTGCCGTTTTTAGATTTTAAACGAATTAAAATTAAACAAAAAAAAGAATTTAATGAATAGTTAACGTTTGGATTAGACCAACCAATAGGATTAATTTGTTTTGTGCACACTCTTTAAAGGAGTGTGCACAAAATTGGACTCTTTATTTATAGATATTGCTCATCACGTTCTTTCGATAATTAAATCATATTTCCTGATTTACAATATCTCTTAAGATTTCGACTCAACCAACGTATCATTTTTAATACCCACAGCTTACATGTGATGATTAATTAAATCAAATGGTTGTTGGATAACTTAATTAATAAAAATTCATCTATTTAATCACCATATCTCCCCTACGGGAATTATCAAACTTTTTCTAGACTTGTTTTGATTGTTTAACTTTCCGGTCGAATTCCATCAATGGCGATTGAATGTCTTATCTTCGGTAACACCTCTGTTCTCTATACCTCTCTGAGATGACCAGCGCTTGCCAAATTGTATTTAACTGCTGCTATATTTATGTGTTTTCGAACGCGTCTTTGCAGATCTCAACAATACGTTGTACACTTCGGAAAAAAGTATGGTTAAAGCCTTTGACAAAAATATTGAAGGTGCAGGCAAATAACAAAAACTTTTTCAAAATTATTTTCGAATACATCTAATGCTTTCTGTATTCATATGTCTATTCTTACTACAATTAATTAGTTCAACAACCCTTGGATTTTCTTACTAATGTTGAGATTAAAAAATTTTGTGAAGATTTTCTTGTGGAAAAATGTGGAATGAACGAAGATAAAGCTTTGAGCATACGAAATGAGCTGTATACAACTCATGGAACCACAGCCACTCTTCACGGTCTCAGAGTAATAATATAGTCATGCTCTAAATTGTCATCAACAACAACAGTTACTATAAATTTCTTTTTTGAAATATTAATTTTATCTTACTTTTTCACTACAGGCTTTGGGGCATAATGTTGACCCTGATGAATTTTACAAGTAAGAATCCTATATATGATCATGATGAGTGTAACTTCAATTTTTCGACTGCTCATGAGAATTTTGTTTGATTGAACACTCCATTTTCTTTTTGCTATCAAAATACACAGTTTTGTTCATGGAAGACTACCATATGAAGCAATCAAATCAGATCCTCAACTACAAATACTACTTCAAAGCATCAAACAGAAAAAACTCGTAAGCGTATTCAAACCTTTTTTCAATAAGATCGAATTTGAAGTTTTTATATCGGGTTGTGTATGTCTTGCAGGTCTTTACAAACTCACGAAGACACCATGCGATGAAAATTATTGAAAAGCTTGGATTCCAAGACTGCATTGACGATTATATAAGTTTCGAAACACTTAACAAGGATCTCCAAAACCTACCAAAAGCTAAACTCATTGATGAGCACAAAGTTGTTCAGAAACCTTCAATTGAATCCATGAAGATTGCTCTCGACTTTGTACAAGTTGAACCTCATCGCGTAGTAAGTAAAACAACATTTGATTTATGTCACTACTGTTCAAGGATGGTTCACCTGTTTTTTGGCGGGTTCACCCGCTGGTTGAGTAAAATGTGTAGCTAAAAAATATGGCAAACCAGTGATTAACTTGATTTTCTACCACTACCAGCTTTATATAGATGATGACGAAGATAATTTTGCAGCTGCAAAATCTGTCGGATTTCGAACTGTATTGGTAAGTTCTTAAATTTGTATGATATATCAAGTTGAAGAATCAAACTCCATGGTTATAAAAAGTATATGTTTCTGTAATAAATATGCAGGTAAAAAAGAAAGTGAGTAAAGAAGCTGATTATGCAGTGGAGAACTTAGTTGATTTGAAACAAGTTATTCCAGAATTAGGGCTCTAAATTCCTCTAATGGTGCTCGGTTTCGACCAGCAAGGTCAAAAATTTGTATTGTCGTGTACATCATTATAATTGTTTTTTTTTTTTTTTTGCCAGAGTTGCAATCATTTCTATGCGAGTGTTGTTGGTTGCTACGGTGTCACCATTTGTGATCTGCAAGTGTTGTTGGTGGCTTCGGTGTCACCGTTTGTGATGTAATTCATGTGTATACTCAAGAGTGAAGAGTACTCTAAGAAAAGGAAACATGTACATGTACTTATTGTTGTGAAATTGACTGTTGAGAGTTGAACATGTACATGTACTTGTTGTGTACAAAACTTTCAAAAACAAAATAAATTATAACCTCCAAGAAAAGGAAAAAGAAAAAAGAAATACAAATGCTTAAAGGGAATTAAACCCTTGGCATATCAGTTCACGAGCTTCAAGGACTGGATATCGGTCTGAATTTAGCCCTCAATCATGACCTAAAACATGTGGAATACGGTGTTGATTCTATGCTTGTAAAGGACATTATCCAAAACCATACAGAACCTCCATGTTTTACTTTGAATTTAGCGAGGTCAAATCGTGCCAAGATTAGAGAGCTGGACGTTTTTTTTGTATCAAGCATGTTTACAGGGAGACGAATAGAGCAGCTGATTACATTTCCAACTTATATCCATCAGTTGAATTTCTAGAGATTTTACCGAGCTCATTTGCCGAAGATTTGAAGAAAATAATTTTTGATGACAAAATAGGAAAAATCTACACAGGATGTAAGGATTGATCTTTGCTTTCTTGTAGTGGTATTTTTGGGTTCCCTCAAAACCCTTGCTATCTCAAAAAAAAAAAAAAAAAAAAAAAAAAAAAAAAAAAAAAAAAAAAAATTGTGGTGATTGAGTGATAGCATAATCTATGAACACATGATCATTGTCTAAAGCGCTAAATAGTTCAATGACTGCCTTCTTGTGCCTCCCGTCAATCACTTCATCGATAGTAGTAGTACTATCCATAAAATTATCTGGTGGTTGTGTTTTCATGGTATACTCACTAGTCGCTACCTTTTCTTGATCAATTGAGCTAAAACTGGTGGTGTACGAAAGCAGTTTGAGCCATATATGACTTCTAAATAATGTTATAATCATGAGGCAATTGTCTGAGTGTTTTTCTCTCTACTGATATTTTTAGGATTCGTTGACATTTTGGTTGTAAATGTCTAGGATATATAGGTTCGGATGTGCACACCAGTTAAACCAGCAGGTGGATTCGTTGTCATTTACAACTAGATATTATTTTCAAAAGAACAGCATGCTGGAAAATGTAATATGTATCTTCAACCCCTCACGGTCCCTAGATTCGTGGTGCAACTAGCATATACCCTAGTTAGCTATCTAGCTTGAGAAACTAGCCATCTCAGAAGACATTTTAACTCCTAAGCTGATAAGCAGCCAACCATGATCAGATATTTGTAACGAGTGGTGGGGAATCTTCATGATTTCCTCTCTTAATATAATGCTTATTTCCTATCACAAAAACAGTTCCCATCGCCACAGGAGCTTTGTTTGTGATTTCTGGTGTGGCTGATTAAGTCAACTACGTTGGATACCAATCCATATAGGACAAAGTAATTAAGGTTATGACTTAGGTTGGACGACTAAGGTGAGAAGGTCAATAAAGCCCATCCAGAAGAGGCGCCTTGGATTTTCAGCCTAAGCTTATGACTTAGGTTGGACGACTAAGGTGAGAAGGTCTCTCTAAGGAGTGCAGAACTCGATCAAGGCGTCGGGGTACACGGTTGAGCCAAGAGTGCCTGGGGCGTCTGGAGAGTACCTGACCATTCTTGGCAAGTCTTGGCTATGATGCACTCGGTCCGAAGAAAACCCCACTTAGGGTGCGGTCTTGTAACCATGAGCCATATCGGCGAAGGGATAAGAGGCCGCGAAAAAAACTGGTTGTTGTTAAGACCGGATGGGAGGAGCCAACCTTGTATGATAGAGGTACGCCTCCTTGAAGGGGAAACCAGGGGGATGATAAGGACGACACCCTCCATTAGGGAGCTGATAAGTGTTAAAGACGCAAATGTCATAAGGATTTTTACTCACGGGAGTATTAAGGCTTGTCATATTTGTGCAATGATCCTGCAGAGGCAATAATACTAGAGAAAGATAAGACGAGATCAATGGGTCGGTGCACAAACGTGTAAAGACGTCCCTGCGATTTCGTCGCAAGACAGCAATGTCATGGGCATTTACGTTCGCAAGAATATTTAGGCCTGTCATATTTTCGCATGAAAAACATCCTACAGAGGCAATAATACTAGAAAATGATAAGACAACATCAATGGGTCATTACATGAAAGTGTAAAGACGGCCTGCGATTTTGTCGCAAATACAAGGGGTGGCAAAATAAGACCTTTAACTAGGAAGGTAAAATAAGACCACATAAGAAAGTAAGAAAATAAGCTTGCGAAAATGATTATATGATAGCAAAGAAGTTTGCGAACATGTACATGGAAATGAAACTGAGGCGGCAAAAATGACGCACAATTGATATTATGATCATATTATTATGCGATACTAATAGTGCAGGAATAAGGAAAGATGAAGCACAAGTAAGAACTTGCGAGGAACAATAAATACGCGAAGAGGAATGCATATACTAAAGACAAAGCTAGAGAAATGAAGAATGGAAACAATTTAAAGCTACATCAATTTTAGCGCGGCAAAATGAGCTAAGTAACACAAACATTAGCTATACATTGCATTTAATCAACAATAGATAAGCATTCTCATCATATAAGCATCACGAAAGCATCACGAAAGCATCGCATAAGCATTTCATGGCATAAACATCGCATACACATTTCATGACATAACCATCACATAAGCATTATATTCGCACAAATAATTTACAAAACTTTATGGACTAATATCGCTTGATAAAGGTTGAGGAAGGATAAACAAGAAGACATCTCCAAAGAAGTTTGCGATTATTTCGCAGAGACAACTTGAAGAAATTATTTCACTACATCAGAGCAAAACACGAAGGGCAGAGGCAGAGCTATTATACCATATTTAACACTTTCTCAAGGATTCTACCCTCGTAGATAAAGAACATAGACAACTACGGATTACCAAGAAAACAGTTTATGTTCTTTATCTTCTCGACAAGAATCATTTCCAAAGAAGATGTTCACCAATGAATAACAAGAATCCTCACCAATAATGGAGTAATAATTTCGCATGAATAGTTCGCAATACTTCTTGTTCTCATTCAAGGATGGATACTTCTTATATTTCGAGGATTAGTAATTTTTATACTTCTTCAAGGATACTTCATACTTCGCATACTTTAAGAAAATACTTCATATATACTTCTCAAATCTTTAGAACTTCACAAAAGAATAGAGGCAAGTACGTACTTTTTAAAGTCCAGTATTCTTTCGCTCGTTCCTACAACAACAAGGTGGATTTTTCCTTGAAGATCACTATTCAAGCAATATTCAAGGAAAAAGAGGAAAAATGTAGGGGCAAAATACTGCACAACGGTAAGAGCTTGTGAGAATGTAGCAGAGCTTGCGAGAATGTAGCAGAGCCAGCGAGAATGTAGCAAGAGCCTGAGAGAACGTGGCGGGAGCATGAGACAATATTAGCTGTACCCCACTACATATGAGCTGTCATACACTATGTAAACACCTATATAAAGAGAAAGGCAGGAGAGAAAGAGGGAGAGAGATATTTTTCAGAGAGACATTTTTTGTAGAGGATAGACACTTTGTAAAAGAGAGACACATTTTTGGAAGGAGAGACTTTATTTTCTTTATCATCTTCTTCCCCAAAAACTAGACCTCACTAGTACAAATCTTCACATAGGCCACACTTAATCACCGTGTCCATAGGCTTTTGGTCATGGATTTTTTTCACTCCAAAAGTGTGGCATCAGGTGCCGTGACAAAGAGGTACCTTTATGGCTACATAAACTTTGAGTGACTATAAAGTATGATTTACCATGGCCGTACCTCTATAACCGTGTCTATGTGGTACTCATTATTTTCTTTGTAGTTAAGCATTTTCACTATCACCATGCCCATAGGATGCTTATAGACACACAATTTCATTTGAGTGTGGCTAGAGTTTCCCTTAAAGCCACATGAATTTTACTTTAACCGCGGCCTTTGCAATTAATCAGACACATAAAATTCATTTTTCCATGACCAATACATGACTTATAGTTACGCTAATTTTTTAGCACCATGACTAAAAACATTCTAAGGACACGTCAAGTTTTTCAATGTAGCCATTAGCTATGTTTTGGACATAGGAAATTAGGTGAACCGTGGCACTACACTTTATAAAGTCACGCAAAATAATTTTAATGTAGTTAATGGTTAACTTTTAGCTACCCGTATTTGAGAGAATCTGTAGCCATAAGTATCAATATATCCACTAGTAATGGTTTTTAGCCACTTAAAAATTGTTATTTTTGTGGCTGTAATTTTCTTTTGGTCATGGTTTCCATCTATAAGGTTACTCGGTATCATTGAGCCACATTTGGTTCACCTATTTGTATCATGCGTGGCAAAGATCATATTATATTGTTATTAATCATCTATACAAACTGATCACACCATCAAAATTCATATAAAATATTTTTTATTAATGACACAAGGGAAACATCACATATCTTTGATAAGTTGAGCTGTAAGTAAAACTCGGAAAAAATACCATTTCAGATGGACAGTAATTAATAATATACATAGTCTTCATTCTCTTACTTTTTCTCGTATTCTTCAGTTCCCCATCATGCAGATCCGAAGCTTTAGCAATCTTCTTAATCTTCTTGGTCTTTGGGTATGTCATCATATTTATCTTCTTAGTCTTCTTAAGCTAGTCCATTCTCTTGACATCATCATGAAACTCAAATTATAACTTATTACTTTGGAACAGTTGTAGCTGTCAAAGCCAACAGTACCGAGTCAAAGCTAACACGATACCCAGGGAACATGGTTCCTTACGGATGAAAGGTTGGAATAGCTGGGCCAGAAGAAGTGCGGGGAAAAAATATTGGGAATTTGGGACTACGAGATAGAGTATAATGATAAACTACGGCCCGATAGATTAGTGACATTCTCAATTTGTTAAGCAAAACTAAGAACATAAGTTCTTCATTACATTTGGTGCATTACCTTGTTATGTTGTCATCACATACTACTTAATAGCTACGAACTGCGCATCGATAAAAGAACACCATCTCCACTGGAAATGACAAACTCTACCATGAATGAAGTATCCATCTTGACAAACTGATTGAACATAATTACATTTATAAGGGTAGACCATCGAATATATACATACCTCACCTATTGCAAATAGATTCGGTAAATCTCTAGGATATAGCTTGTCTGCCTTTGACGATGAGATTCAATAAACCTTGAGGTGTTGCAATCAGTTCTGGAAGTAACCTTAATGACGGCTCTCGGAAGTTGAATCTAATGACAAAACCAGAATATACAAGTCGGAATATATATGTTCTAAGTTTACTTCCCTTCACAGTTTTATGGTTAAAAACATAAATGATAAATATCCAACACCATGATCAAATTTAACCCCATCGTAGTTCTACTAAGCGTATATTCTCGGGTGTTTCACATACCAAAAAGGATAAAGAAGTTACATTTTTCCTGATTTCTAACGTTTGAGTGGATGACATATATTCTACAGTAATTCCTTTTTCTTTAGTGCCATGACTTGATTTTCCTGTTAAGCATGACATCAATATGACTATATAAAACCCTTCAAAGCCGAAAAAAAACTCCAGATAAATAGATATATTTGATATAAATGAGAGACATTGCATGCATACTACCAAAGTTGTCAAAGGAATTCAAAAGAGAAACATAAACAGTTGGAGTGAACACAACATGAACTGACCTCTTCTGTAAGCTTGAAATTGTTAACCATCGAAATGCATAAATATGGGAAAATTCTTTCGCCTAGTAGTGGAGAAACAGCAAGACCAATTCCTAGTTTTTGCGAGGGACAGTATCTGGTAACACATGGACTTGCCCCCTCCAGTTGGCATGACACAAAAAAAATCCCTACATTAAAATGATAGAAAAAAGATCCCGTATAAATGAATGTTTAGAAAGAAATACGGGCACAACATAAATAAGTTACATAATGATATCTAAATTGTAACTCAAAACTTTTGTAGCTTATTCGCTACATTGGGTTGTATAACTTGCAAAAAACAAGACTTTAACAAGAATTCTATAACTTTACACTGAAGATGGGCGTTGGCATTAGCTTTTTAGTGATGTACAAAAACAGATTGTAGTGGTTCAGGAGTCCAACAGACTAGATAGTAATGTAACTAAAACAGATTTTAGTGCTTCAGGAGTCCACTTACCATACAAGTCAAAATGCTATCGAAGTGGGGTTATTTAAAGGATCAATTTTCCCCATATCAACAATCATCACTACAAGAAAAACACCTAATAACAACACAGGAAAACCGTTGTCGAATTGGTATGACAACGGTTTTCCAAACGTTGTTTACCTGCGTGTTGTGAAAGGCCTCACCATTTCCACAACGGTTTTATTCCATTGTCATTCATGAGCATAATGACAACAATTGTGATCCATTAAAAGAACCGTTGTAAGATGCAACCTCAACAATATTTTAAAAACGTTGTATAAATATTTTGATTTAAAAAAAATGGCTAAAGAATAATTCGAGAAAACAAAATAACGAGAACATGAAATTTTTTATATATATGATTTCCTCAAAATGTATTTGCTTCTTTACATTGAATTTATAATACAAAGAACATAAAATGTAGTTCCGTCCTTCGCATTGGTGATCCATTTGGAGCCTCAACACCGGTCTTATAGGCAACTTCAAAATTTAAAGATATGTGATCGAGCTGGTGCCATGTGATCGAGCTGGTGCCTGTGTTGATGGTCCTTGGTGATCTTTCGAGTGAAAACAGTCTCCCAACACTAAACTAAGAAAATATGGAGATCAAATCGAGTCATGGGGACTCAAAAGCGTAGACAGAATAACGATGTCCGTAAAAAGATTCATTTATTACTCACTTTGTGCTTGACGCATAGGCACAAATTGGACAATGTCCCTTGCAGACCTAATCTTCGGTAGACTAGCTTGGTCTTCTTTGGAACAGGTTGGACATTACCAACCTGTAAAAACAGAGGTCACATAACCAAACACCTACTATTTGAAACGTAGAACTAAATACACTTTATCAAGTCAAGGCTTAAAGCCGGGGTATATTGAACTTTGAATTGCATACGTGCGAGTGAAGTGGTGATCAACAGGTTACTTCACTGAACTAAATATGTTGATCAAGCACAGTAGGTTGCATGACTTAAGGTTACCGAACTAGCAAATACCAAAACCAATGTTTCTATTACGATTTTCACATAAGTTGCTGAGATTGGGTGGTAAAATTTTGAGACAAAAAATGAAGCCAAGCAATCAAAACTAGATAAATAAGGTCACTAGAGACAAGTCTAATATATACCAATTCACCACGCAATGGTCTATTAATACTAATGAAAAGCAAAAACAGAGAGAAAAAAATTGCAGAACAAATAATATGTTTCTTACAATTTATGGGTACTCGTAATCCATACCAACAGCCTCCGCCAATTTTTATGTTCTTCCGATGTCCTGTCCTGTAAACAAATCATGATGGAGTGTTGAGAGTCAATGAAAACAATATTGGGAATTCTGCTTTGGCTGTATAAATCTTGGCTGAAGAACATATAGAGGTACATGTGTCATGCTCAGCATTTGTATACTTGGGTATTTATTGTAAATTGTTCTGCGCCTAATTTGGCTGTTTAATATAAAAATATTGATGGGGCAACGAAAACAATTTTTTTTTGGAGTCTTTAGTATCTAACCTTGATCATGAATAACAACAGCAAGGTCCCTGCAGAGATCATGTATTTTCCCAATATCTGATTGAACGTCTCTTATGGCTTTGTCAACAATCTCATTTTCCAGCATTAGGACTGTCTGCCTGTACTTTTGGTTCCCAGAGAGAGAGGGGGGCAGAGAAACATGTCATTCTAGGTTCCACAAGGCAAAACTAGCATCCGAGATTACCAAAATACTTGTGAAAATACACATTTTAAGGTTACGATAACAAAATTAGATGAAATAGAGATTGGTCTTTTCACCTTACTTAAAAAGCACCATTTCACTCAAGTATTAACAAGTAAACTAAATAAATGCAAAGACTATAATTACCTCCTATGTTCTTCAAGAAAAGGACATTCAGGATCGAAATCTATTTGCTCATTTGCACCAGAGAGCAATTAAACTGATTAACTAAGTGATATGTAAATGCAGAAACAAAATACATTTATTCAAACCTTTCCGGCGTAAAAGCAGCTGCCTCACGTTCAATAGCAAGCCATTGAATTATTTGTGTAATATTGCCAGAAAATCCCTTGCAAGTTTTGTTTCGATTATCTCATTTGCCTGCGACATTCCAACAAAAAAAAACTGTCATCAGAGGTTACTCCATACCATCTTAAAAGGTTAGAATGCTTTCCATTAATCAAGCTAAAATGAGACTCGACGAGTCACATGGTAAACGCTTCAGACCTAGTACAACATCTTTTATTATAGCAATTAATACTAAGCAAATGGAAAGATTTGCTTACAATTTCGAATGAACTTTCTCTGTTGGAACAATATGAACTTGCAAAAAGTGCTAATTATGCATACAGTCTGCAACGATCTTTACAAGCTAGCTACATTTCCCAATTACATTTGGTTCAAACAACACAAAAATGAAACAAGTTACAAATAGAAGCAAAGCACAAAGAATAAGTATAAGTACAAACCTAGGGAGATTCAAACTCAATAAACCCAAAATGCTTAGATTTTCCTATCTTTAAACCACCCAAAAATTAACAATCAAAACAAAACAAACATACCCAATTAATCAAAATCCAAAACATCAAATCCAAACAAACCTTTTTATTCCTTGTAATTTTTAACCGCTAAATAGAACCAAATTGCTTAATTGAATTCTACAAAAAAAAAAAAAAAAAAAAAAAAAAAAAAAAAATCAAAATTCAAAATCACAAATATCATTCGAAAAAATAAAAAAATCTGAAGGCGTTTGATGAAATCGTACCTTCCATCTTCTTTCCCTATAATCCATGAGGGTTTTTAATTACTTCAAGCTAGGAGGTGAAGTGTATAATAACAGCTAACATTACCAATTTCTTGCATCTACTTACGAGATTTGAATAACCAAAATCAAAGAAAATCGGCAGTAGAGCTTAAACCAAAATCAAATCCGATCATTACCCATCCTTCCATGTTTTCTTAGCTTCAGTTTCCCTAATACAACACTCACATGAACTGTTTCCTTCTTTTTTGGTTTTCAAATCTCAGATCGAATCAAACTTAAATTCAATCAAAACCCATTATTCCTAATCTTTTGAGAACTCTAATTCTTCCATTCATCTTCAATTCGAGCGACATGAATTAAAACTTCATCAGATCTCTATCCACCAAAAACAAAAACTAGGGTTTCCATAGTAAATCGAAACCCACTTCTTAGATTTTGATCGATCTCTAGGAATATTGATATCTCCTCCTACACGGTCATCATCGTTTCGCTTTATCTCGAGTACAAAAAAATAAGGAAATGAAAACAAAAATTGGTTTGTATTTCCTTCTTTTCATTATTCTTGATTTCCGGATCGAAGAAGACTTTTGATGAGGAAAAGCATATATATCGAGTTAGGTTTTTTTAAGCTCGTTCTTTGTATTCTCTGTGAAGGAGAAACAAAGATAGAGAGAAGGAGGAGAGCGGCCACAAATGAGAAAAGATTTAGGTTTAGATTGGGTTATAACACAGAAAGAAGATCAAAAGGTTGGTATTATACCACGTGTAAAAACCAACACTAATCTAACGGTTCTAATTGCTTTTGAAGAAACGTTGTTGTAAAATTACATCCATGATATTCAACAATGTTTTTAAGGTGAAAACATTGTGGAAGGCTAACCTATCTACAACGTTTGGCGTAACATTGTAATATGTCCGTTGTAAATGGACGCTTTTCTTGTAGTGCATGGAATTGGGTAAGAAACTCAACATCAATTTCTTAGCTGAATAATATTATTCACTGACCATAGAAAATCTATGAGCACAACACAATAGAGAAGGTAGAGAATGATATAAACCCCAGCTATCATCTGATTGAGCCCACCATTTGTGGGTACAAGCAAGTAACCTCACGACTCCATAGAGACTGAATCAAACAACAACAACAACAACAAAAAATCAGATATTGACGAATCATATTATACGGCAGAATCAAACACAAGTGTTAAACAATAATGGAGCTTACATGACTACTCTTGAATGAAACAATCCCATCCTATCCTATTCTACATGCTCTAAACTAAACCCTAAACTTACGAATTGATGGTATTATTGGCTTGTAATGTGAACAGTCGATACCTTTTGAGAATCGGAAGGAGTGAGTTCCTGACTCTTAAGTACAGCTCATCTAACAACCATGATGTCCGATTTCGTGATGCTGCAAATCAAAAATACAATACGAATCGATTTAATTAACTAGATAAAGTACTGATTAAGATCAAAATAGGGGTTTTTTAAGCAAAAAAAAATAGATCTCAAAATTGACAAACCTAATGGTCTGATCTTTTTTAAAGAGCTTTTCCTTGATCATAATGACCGATGGGGAGGCTGCAAAAGCAAAAATCTGAAGAGGAAGAGTAGACAGTATTGGTAATCGGTATAAACTTAGGGTTTTTGGCCAGAGGGGGCGGACCGGGGAGGTATGGTGAAAGAGATACCAAATGGGAAAGTGAATGGAGAGAAAAGAAAAAATTGGGTTTTGATAAATGTTTTGGACGGGCGGATCTTCGTTTGACTTTGAAATTCCGTGATACGGATTGTCAAATATTTTGAACGGTAAATATTTGACTAAGAGTTTTCATAGGGATTAAGAAAAGTTGGAGGCCATTAGTTGGGAACAACAAAATTTTGGCGCATTATTTCCCCCAAAATTTCACTAAAATTTCTTTCCCCTATGAAAAACCTAACCTAATCCTGCGATTCTCTGCTCTGCGTCTTTTTTTTTCTTTTCTTTCCAAGCTTGAAACCCTTCAACAAAACCCATGAACAGAACTTCACCACTTCCATTGTTCACCACCATAATATCAATAACCTAGAAGTAGAGTAACCAAATCAGAAAACGACACCTCTCTGAGTGGTTAATACCCCCTAAACCAAAACCCATCTTGTTTTCTTTCAAATTTTATCTCATGAAGTTCTTCATTTTTCCAGCGATTTTGAAGATGGAGAAAAGGAAGATATATCGATGTATCTTATTCCCTGTTATCGTACATTGATTTTGGGTAAGAAGATCTGTGTAAATTGAATTTTTTATCTTGTTATTTGGGAATCGATTTTCGAAATTCTGATTTAAGTATTAATTCAAATTGGGTTTATGTACTTTTATGTTGTAGGTTTTCTTATCGGTTCATGTGAATCATGTCCCTTAACTTCCTGTAATTTCGAACCTTCCTTCACTGGTGCTGTTTTGCAATTTTGCTTCTGCGACGAAGAAGAAAAAATGGTTTGACCATAATGAACAGGTTAGGGGTTTAATTTCTAATCAAATCATTTGGTCTGTTGATAACTTGATGTCCTTTATGTGTTTGTTGAAATGGTTAACTAGAATCTGCTTGGTAGTACCAGCAGAAACAAAATTCAGTCTTGGTTCCTTGATTTTTTTGTGTTTAAAGAAAATGAGACCAGCGAATCCATACTCATGCACCTTAGCTTACTTGTAATTGCCGGATCAAACTAAGTTTTCAAGTATATTACTTGTTCAGTTGATTTTTTAATAGAAGTTAATTGCATTAACATAATCTAATTAAAAACCAACAACAAAGAAATTTCTCATCAATTTGGGGTCAAACACTATGACTATGAGATCCTGAGTCCTGACCCGTACTTGCTTATGATGCCTAAACAGATCCGTGGAATTTTGTATTCTGGAAGGTTGGGGAATGTTGTTTTCTATTGGAGCTGTCATTACAGGGTATCTTGGTGTGTTTGGGAAGCAGACCATGTAACTGGAGTTGCAATTAGAGTTGCAGAGTGGACTACTAGACTTCAGCTTGGTAAGCGAGCACCAAGCCATGGAAACCCTCTTCCCCGAAATATTGGAATCACCCTATTCACTTTTACAACATTGAAGGTAATAATTCCTCCTACCATATTCATTTTTACTACATACCGGCAAAGTAAAAGTTTGGCTTGCCCATATTGTTTGGACGAGGCTAGTTTTGTCACCTGATTTCTCATGAGAATGTGTTCTTGCCACTCATCTCATCATATCTTGTTAACTATCTTCCAGTTCTTAGTTTCCGTTGTAGCTCTTGTTATAGCCTATAGGTACTTAGAAAAAACTACCCATTTCTCTCTCGAATAAAATGTTATTGAGTAATGCTTACTAAAAAGCTTGATTGAGTACACCCGAACAAGTTAAATACAGTGGTGACTTTGTCTTATATCATTGTCTTGTTTGTGTTGGCTGCTATTGTTAGTGCTGACAATGCCACATTTTAATATTCCAGCGTATGCAAAAAACAATTGGTCTTCTTCACCATGAACTACATACTACAACTGTTTTAATCCTTGAATTTTGGAAGTTCCATAATAAACTAGTAAGCACTGCAACGATGGGTGTCGATTTAAGTTTTATTTAATTCCAATCCACAATGTTGTGAATTGAAAAAAAAATTGTAGTTACTTATTTATTGGGGACAGTGTTTTGTGACTGACGGGCATCACTTTTAGGCACCACTAGGAGGCCTCTCATATAAGCCTATTAAGTTACTTGTATCCCGTAAGCAAAGATTAACCAATTCTTTAAGCCTAGACTTGGTATTTGATATGAAAACCATGTATATTCAGCAAAATTTAATCAATTTTTTCAGTTATATCACATTCGTGTTGTTTGTCCTTGTCATGAATGATACTTGGGGTGATGGTTTAAAAATCTACACTGAATGGTTAAGTATATTTGTGGCTTTGGGCGATGGTTTAATATCCCTGTATTTGAGGATGAAAGGTTAGGTATACATTTGCATGACTTGGGTGACCAAAAACTTGCTTAGATTGCATATGAGACATTGAATTTGAAATGGATCCAGGGTCCATTTGGTTGATTTGTGAATACGAGTATGAGTTTGAACAATGATATAGAGGGTAATGCATATCGAAGAATCATTATGTATATATTTATCTACTGCTTAAGTGTTGTTTATGTTCTCTTGTGTCGATCTCTGTTCGATTTTATAGTAAATAAGTCGATGCTGAGTATTCTCTTTCTTATGTACAGAAATGTGCAAGTTCAGTTTGGGAGAACAACAAGGATTTAATGGCTTTGATTATGTTGTGGTAGAGCTACCGTTGTGCTGTTTTAACTACTCATATGTAAGACATCAATAAATCGTTGAAATGGATAGTAACCGTGTTTGGCAGTTGGTTTCTCTTTTTCTTTTCTTACACCCTACACATCAGAAACAGGAAATTTAAAAATCAAGCTTATGAATGGGATGGACTAAACAACTATGTGTTTAACCAAATTTACTGTACCAGGTGCGTTGTCAATGCGAGAAAGAGACACCCCGAGCGTGTGAAGTTCAAGCATATTCTCCTTGGCACACGGGCGGAACTACCTTGTGACTAGGGCATGTTGTCTGTCACCTTAGAACCCCTGAAGGTGTTTGTGGCTCCTGGTTTAGACAGACTTGCTGAGAAAAAATCCTCTGCAGTGACGTTTTTTGTCTCTTTTCCTGTGAACCAATTCATCCTGACGCCTGTTAATCAACAAAAGATGCATATTATGAACAGGTTATGAGTATTAAAAGTTTATAACAAATAAACTCAATCATCGATATTCATATGGAAGTTCCGGAAGCAAAATCAGCAATACAGATGTGTTGGAGCATATCTAGGTCTGTCCTAGCTGTAGATAAGAAGATAGTGATCATGTAATCCGGCTGCTATTGTCTCTCACTCTGCTATTCCTTATTCCGATTGCATTAAGTTGCCTGCATTTTCTGAAAAGTAAATGTAGTAGTATGTGATTGAAAATTACTCAGTGTAAACTTTTTTTTTTGCATGAAATTAATCTAAGCTCGTCTAAATTTGATGTGTTTTGGAATGGTACGTTGCATTTTGTAACAGTTTCAAATCTTCAACTTTTTATGAAATCTAAGCTCGCCAATCATGTATTAAAATGAAGATGTTATCAGCTCATCAATACTTGAGTTTATTTTAAGACATTAAATGCCGAATTGTATTTGTGTTTGTCGTGTTTACAAACTAGGCGCATATTTTATATCCCGACCCTACCGCGGATGGCCATGGAGTCTTTTGTCTCGGTCACAAGATGCGTCTAATGAACCCACCCCCTTTGGACACATAAAAAAATATCAAAGTGGCTTAATCAGATTCCTTTCCGTCACGAGGTAATAGGCGTGTCTAAATCCAACCAATAAATTCGACACGGACATAATTGCTTAATGTGGCCATATCCTCACCTATGGCTACAAGTGATTGGTTTATACTTAAACCCATGACCAGAAGGTGCCTTATGGCCACAGTTGATGGGTTCAGGTTTAAACCCATGACCAAATGGTGCACTATGGCTACATGGTAATCCAAAACGTGGCTATAGTTATACCTATGACCAGTAGGCACGCAAATAACCTGAAACGTGGCTAGGCTGTAAACCAAAAAACGTGGCCTATGTGAAGGTTTGTACTAGTGCCTAGAGCTCTACCAAATATCCATTAATGGAGATTCTAAATGTAATACTCATGTAATTCCTACAATCATAGTGAAGAACCATGGATGTAGATCAGATTGATCGAACCATGTAAAAAATCCTTGTGTCCATCTTTACAATTTTAGCACTTGTATCTTTATTTTCATATCAAATAAGTTTAGATCTAGATATTATTTTCATGATATCATAAGGGGTGTGGTAGTAGAAAATACGCTACTACATACACCATTGAAGATTCATACCTATTTTGATATGCATCTCCAGTGGTTATTGTATTAGAATCCTAATTATTTTAAGTAATAGTATAGCTGTTTATGGGTGAAAATCGTTTCTGCCGATTTCGGTAAATTCGGTAGGTGAGTGAGAAACTGGTTCAAACCCTAAACAAATGTGTTGCACGTGAGCACTTTATAGATTCGAGAGATCAATACTGTACAAGTCGGCCTAAACCAAGAAATGGCCGTTCCGGACTTGCTTCGGTCACAAAGTGGAGGAGAAGGGTTGATTTGGGGAGGAAGCAAAGAAAGGTGTTGAGACCGAGAATAGTGCAGGAGAGTAGTGTCTCGACTTGTATCGAAAGTGGAAGCTTCGGAAGCTTGCAAGAGATGAAAGCTTTTTGAAGAGCTTGCAAAGTTGCCTTTTACGAGAGTGTAGTATTTTCTCCCGACCGAGACTTGTTGTGCGGTGGAAATAGGTAAGACCTATTTATACAAGTCGAGATTGAAACGTACCCTGGTCTCATGAAGGAAGAGAGTAAAGGGTGAAATAATTGGAGGAGGTGGTAACCGCATGGTGTTAATGGGTGAAAACGTTTTCACCATTATTTCCTCATTTATTTGACCGCTTTAATCCTTTTCACGCTTTCTTAATGTGAGCGTAGTGTCTGCCGTAAAGCCGTGTGACCGCCAAACCAAAACCACGGAAAGCATCCCCGGTTTGTGTTGATATCTCGAGTGTTGGTTGCACCTTGAGTGCAAGTGGCGCTGCTAGTGGCGCGTGTGGCATGTGCCATTGGCATGTGCGGAATGCCTTGGTGGTAGGTTGTACGTTGAGTGTAAGTGGAAATGCCAGAGCTGCTAGTGGCGTGTGTGGCATGTGCCAACGGCATGTGCGGAATGTCTTGGTGGTAGGTTGCATGATTCGCAAATTAGGCTACCAGCGTGGGTTTTGGCATGTGCCAGTGGCGCGTATGGTCGAATTGGCCTAGGTTGCCCGTCTTGCAAGTTAGGCTACCAGCGCGCATTAGGGCCGTGGCCTTGGTAGGAAAAGCTACCAGCGAGCGTGTTGGCATGCGTGGCCGTTAGGGCCGTGGCCTTGGTAGGAAAAGCTACCAGCGAGCATGTTGGCATGTGCCAATGGCATGTGTGGCCGACTTGGCCTAGGTTGCATGGTTTGTAAGCCTAGGGCGCTATATTTGGCATGTGCCAATGGCATAGCGGCTTGGAAATATGGCTTGTGGTATGTGTTGGCATGTGCCAATGGCACGTACGGCCATGTTGACCTAGTTGCACATTTTGCAAGCCTAGGGCGCTATATTTGGCATGTGCCAATGGCATAGCGGCTTGGAAATATGGCTTGTGGTACGTGTTGGCATGTGCCAATGGCACGTACGGCCATGTTGACATAGTTGCACGTTTTGCAAGCCTAGGGCGCTATATTTGGCATGTGCCAATGGCATAGCGGCTTGGAAATATGGCTTGTGGTACGTGTTGGCATGTGCCAATGGCACGTGCGGCCATGTTGACCTAGTTGCACGTTTTGCAAGCACAGGGGGCGCTATATTTGGCATGTGCCAATGGCATAGCGGCTTAGTTTGGCATGGTTGCCAATGAGTGCGATATGTAGTTTGGTTTTGGCGTCGCTGCCATGGTGCGCGAGTGTGCGGCTTGGTTTTGGCGTCGTTGCCACGGTGGGCGGTGTGCGGCTTGGTTTGGCATCGTTGCCATGGTGCGCGAGTGTGCGGCTTGGTTTTGGCGTCGTTGCCATGGTGCGCGATATGCGGCTTGGTTTGGCATCGTTGCCATGGTGCGCGGTGTGCGGCTTGGTTTTGGCGTCGTTGCCATGGTGCGCGTGTGCGCCTTGGTTTGGCATTGTTGCCATGGTGCGCGATGTGTGCGGCTTGGTTTGGCATCGTTGCCATGGTGCGCGGTGTGCGGCTTGGTTTGGCATTGTTGCCATGGTGCGCGGTGTGCGGCTTGGTTTTGGAATTAGGGTTACGTGTCGAAAAACCTAATGCGGTATTTTGAAAAAATACCCCTACTAATTATTTACACCGAGTTAAATGCTCTTAGTTAATGTGTTGCGGGTAACACTAGGTCATGGGGTTTACGATTTTACCCCTTGCTTAAAAACCACCATCAACATTAAGTCCCCTACTTAGCTCGGAGCGGGGGCTTTGTTGCGAGGTAAGCATAAGATGGTGACAAACTATCAACGACAAACCAGTAAAGAGAATTGAGGAGGCTTGTCGACCTTTTATAAATAGGATTTTGGAATCCTTGCCTCTGGTAGTTTTGCACAAATCGGGAGGTCTGGCACAATTGGTGGGGCCGGTGCGGCTTGGGCGACATTGGGAAGTTGGCGTGAGTTGGGAAGCCGAGTGTGCTAGGCTGGTGGGACCGGCGCAAGGTGTGGAAGGCTGTGCGTGCTTGCAGGCGTGACTTGGGCGGCCATTGGGAAGTCGGTGCAATTGGTGGGGCCGGTGCAACTTGGGCGACGTTGGGAAGTTGGGCGCCCTTGTGGGCCCGTTTTTCACACGCACGATTTTTGGTAAAGGGGAATCCTTCCCTATTTCAGAATCTTCACGCCTATATATATAAAGTCCCTTTCTCTCATATTTCACCTTCATCTTTTCATCCTTTCCTACTAGCGGCAGAGTCACAAAGAAAAACCCAGCTTCCAGGTATGCCTTCCCGTACTTCTCTTGTTTCCCTTTTTGTGTAGGTGTAAACCCTAAGAGTAGGTGTTTCTCTTTATATATTGCGCATATAATTTCTTGGCGTGTCTCTTGTAGAAAATATTGTATGTATGCAACCAAGGGAAAGACTGCATATATTATTCGAACCCGTAGGAAAGTGCTCCATATATTATTTTGAACCCGAAGAAGGTTACTGCAGACGCACTTGAGCCCGTATAAAATACCGTGTATATAATTTTGAACCACTGAAGAAAATCTGCGTGTGCGAGTCTTGAACCCGTAGAGAATCTTGTACATGAATCCCGAAGAAGAATACTGTATATATGCTCCATATGACTTTGAACCCGCAGGAAATATTGTATACATGATTTTTCGGTCCTGAAAGAAATACTGCGCGTGCAGTTTTGAACCCGTAGAAAAATGCTCCATATATAATTTTGAACCCGAAGAAGGATACTGTAGACACGCTTGAACCCGTATAAAATACCGCGTATATAGTCTTGAACCCGAAGAAAATACTGCGTATATAGTCTTGAACCCGAAGAAAATACTGCGTATATAGTTTTGAACCCGAAGAAAATATTGCGTATATAGTTTTGAACCCGAAGAAAATACTGCGTATATAGTTTTGAACCCGTAGAGAATACGCCCTCCTCTTTTTTTATTTCGGGTTTTCTTTTTGTTGGGCGCGGTTATGTGTCATGGAGATAATTTTTTTTTTTTTTTTTTTTGTGTGCAGGTATCTTGTTACTAAGTTGTTATTAAGAGATCCGACAAGATGTTACCTGAACAAAATTTCGCTTCATCAAAGGATGTCCATAATTCCAAACCAAACACGGATGATGAGTTCTTCGCCAAAAAACTTGTCTCTGCTCGGAAAAATCACCCAGGTTTCGTGCCAATTTTGTTAACTGGTGGTGAAGATGAAAAGAAGACACGTTCGGTTCGCCCGAGAGAACACCATACGGTTTGTCTTCAAAAGGGGTATACTCCTCTTACAACATTGATTTCGGGATGTGTCAAAGCCCATTGCGTTCTTTTGATAGATGGGTTGAGTTCATGGTGAGTAAGGAGCACATAAACACCAACTTTGCCTCGGCGCAGATTATTGATCTTGTCGAGCTTGATAAACCTCCAGTTAGGAAGGATATCCCGGCCTTGGTTGCTTTCATCTCCATATGGTGTTCGGACACCCATACAATCATATGTAGATGGGGTGAGATAACTTTCTCCTTGGAGAGTATGGCTCTCTTCTTTGAATCTTCGAGAAGCTGGGAATCTTAAAATCCAATTATGCGAAAGTGAGGTGAAGATGCGGGATGACCTTGCCGCTAAGTTGGGAGATTACGCTCGAAAAGACTCCCCTTTGCGAAGTCGAAGGATTCTGTAGGAAAGAGGATGAAAGGTGCTTTTATAGGTGGTGGATGTCTCAATGGTTTCGGACATTTGGAACTGAACGAGAAAGCGGCCGATCTTCATGTTGCGGCATTTTTGGCTCTGCAGTTGTCTAGAGACATTTTTGATGACGGTTATGGCAAGAAGGAAATAAGACTACGAGTTGCTAGCGATTCTTTGTGAAGTTAGCAAAAGGTGAAGTTCTTCCCATTGACAAGCTATTCCTCGGTTTCTGTATGTGCATCTGGATCACACAGGTTGCGAACATGCGAGTTTGAATGGTTTCATGAAAGTGGATTCATATGTGCACGTTGCTTTTACCGCAAGTCGGCTATGGGAGTACTTTGAGAAGTATGCTCGAAACCGATGCCTTCGATTCCCGCGAGTTGGGGGGTTCCGAGATTCTTCGATGGGTGAACGGGCGTCAAAGGTTGGCATGAGCTTGGTTAGTCTTCTTGACAAGTCATATGAAATCGGTTTTTCGCCGTGGGAGCCGGTCCATAGGTCGGTGACTCAAATTGACACCTTTGCTTCGCTAGATCATGTCTTTGTTTTCGATGGCGATTTGAGCGTTGGTGAAAACTTGTTTATTCAAAGTTGCATGTCACGGTTATATGCCGTCTTTCTTCATGGGGTCTTTCCGGATAGCTGCTTACAATATTGGCCGTCTTTGCTCGTCACATGGGTTTCGATCAAGGGGTGCCTCTTGCTTACCCGGTAGGTGATCCCTAAGGATTCATTGTGTGCCGCCCTTAATGCTAGCGCCCTTGAGTAGGGTATCCGCCTTCCCTTCTTTCAAATGGGAAGAGTAACCCGACGACCTTAGGCTATAATGAGTTCAGTGCGACGAGTTTATTATGATCCAAGATTTTGTGAATAACGTGGTGGAGAACGTTCGTTGTAAACCTTCTCCACAGTTTTGAAGAAGTATCCAATGTTGAGAGATCTCAAGCGAAAGTTGCCTAGCAACTCGGGAAAGTCCCCGAGCCAAGGAACGGAGAACGAAGAATCGTCTTTGGCGGGTTCGGACGGTTTCAAAGACCCTCCCTCGGCTCTCGTGTCTTTCGGTTCTTCCAATAACCGGGTATGTGTCGCCTCTTCGTTGGTTTGTCTCAAAACACGTGAATTTCTCTTTGAAAACATGTGTCTTGTTTCCTCCGGGGCTTCGGTAGTGTTAATGCTTTTTTTGCCCTTGCACATTGCCCGGGATACGGCAATTTCTTCAAAGAAATTCCAAAGACTGAGCCTTCTCATAGCGGTGATGAGTCGAGAGAAAGAAGAAAGTTTGACAAGTGAGAGTGATTCTCTGGCAAAGCGTACTTGGTTCTTTTTGGGAAGTGGTTCGGTGAGTTTCGCGCTTCTTTTCTTTCTTCTTCTGTTTCTTCTTTTGAAAAATGTCTAACTCAAGTTCGCAGGAGGAATCCGGTTCGGAAGATGATTCTGGGGTAGAGCAACACGAAAACTTGCCTTTGGTGACCACCACTGGTGACTTGGAGATGGGCGTTAGCCAATTGCCGGGCACAGATGTGGTTCAAACGGTGGATGATTCTCTGATGGTTGCTGCCGTAGACATGGAAGAAGACCCTATGCGAGTCGTGAGGCCAGGTGCGGCGCCATTTTGATCCCCGTACTTGGTTCCTTATCCAGGTCATGTCTTTGGTTGGCGGCAAGCGTCTTAGGCTAAGCATGGGGCGTTGTACACACGAGAATCACAGGAGAAGTACGGACATATGGCCACAACCAAGAAAGTCACTAGTCGATTTGCGGCTGGTTAAGCGTGTGGAAGAGGCTTTATCTTCCATCGAGGATATGCGTGAGGTGACCGGTCACACGTTTTCGAAGACGTTATTGCCGATTTGGGAGCACCATCGCGACGTGTGCGTAGAAAGGAGTTCAACACTACGTGGTTTGTCGAAGGCCTTCTTTGAGATCCAAAAGTTGAAAGATGCAGCAATCGAAAGCCTTTCGCGAGGAGATTGCACGACGGGAGGTGGAACTCGAAGAGCTTTCCAAGATGTTGACTACGAAGATAGCGGCTCTTGAAGACGCAAAGTTGACTTTCTCCAAGAAGAACAGACCTCTGTTGGATGATTTTCCTTGAATGTTTCTTTGTTAAAATTTCATTTAGGTTCTTTTTCTCTTTTTTTTTTTTTTTTTGAAATACATAAGAATGTCTGGTTCAAAGTTTGACCGGTTTTGGTAGCAATTTGGTAGCTTTTGAGGATATTGGATTATTTAAGGATGAATGGTTTTGATAATATGACTACGATTATGTTTTTGGGAAAGGAATATTGCTTTTATGAAAGTGTGTGCTAGCAATAGGCACAATACTCGGTAGTATGACGGTTTTACTAAGAGCCTAAAAACCATTCGTATATCTTGTGATCTAAATTTACTCACTTCATAGGTTTTTGTGAACACGCCCCTCTCCATGTAAAAGGCGGCTTTCTTTGGTAGCATTGTCGATAAGTCCCCAATCGGCGATAGAATTTTCGGCGAGTCCCAGGTTTTCTCGTGTAGTTTTTGCGGCTAGTAGCAAGGGTCGTCTGGTAGTTGAGTCGGATCGAGTGGTAGCATCTTGGCAAGTCCCAGGTTTTCTTGTGTAGTTTTTATAACTAGTAGAATCGTCATCGGTAGTTGCGTTGGATTTAGTCGCCTTCCCCTACCATCTTGACATGCGGGTCGAAGAAGCGGATCGACAGTCGACATTGTAGCCGATAGATCAATCCTCATTGTGGTCGCCAATTGTTTATGGGTGAAAATCGTTCTGTAGATTTGGTAAATTCGGTAGGTGAGTGAGAAGCTGGTTCAAACCCTAAACAAATGTGCTGCACGTGAGCACTTTATAGATTCGAGAGATCAATCTTTACAAGTCGGCCTAAACCAAGAAATGGTAGTTCGGACTTGCTTCGGTCACAAAGTGGAGGAGAAGGGTTGATTTGGGGAGGAAGCAAAGAAAGGTGTTGAGACCAGAATAGTGCCGGGAGAGTAGTGTCTCGACTTGTATCGAAAGTGGAAGCTTCGGAAGCTTGCAAGAGATGAAAGCTTTTTGGAGAGCTTGCAAAGTTGCCTTTTCCGAGAGTGTAGTATTTTTCTCTGGCCGAGACTTGTTGTACGGTGGAAATAGGTAAGACCTATTTATACAAGTCGAAATTGAAACGTACCACTGGTCTCATGAAGGAAGAGAGTAAAGGGTGAAATAATGGGAGGAGGTGGTAACCGCATGGTGTTAATGGGTGAAAACGTTTTCACCATTATTTCCTCATTTATTTGACCGCTTTATTCCTTTTCACGCTTTCTTAATGTGAGCGTAGTGTACTGCGCAAGTCTGTGACTACCAAACCAAAACCCTGGAAAGCATCACCCAGTTTGTGTTGATATCTCGAGTGTTGGTTGCACCTTGAGTGCAAGTGGCGCTGCTAGTGGCGCGTGTGGCATGTGCCATTAGCATGTGCGGAATTCCTTGGTGGTAGGTTGTACGTTGAGTGTAAGTGGCAATGCCAGAGCTTTAGTGGCGTGTGTGGCATGTGCCAACGGCATGTGCGGAATGCCTTGGTGGTAGGTTGCATGATTCGCAAATTAGGCTACCAGCGTGGGTTTTGGCATGTGCCAGTGGCGCGTATGGTCGAATTGGCCTAGGTTGCACGTCTTGCAAGTTAGGCTACCAGCGCGCATTAGGGCCACGGCTAGGTGATGAAGGCTACCGGCGGCGTGTTGGCATGTGCCGATGGCATGCGTGGCAGTTAGGCGTGGCCTTGGTAGGAAAAAGCTACCGGCGAGCATGTTGGCATGTGCCAATAGCATGCGTGGCCGTTAGGGTCGTGGCCTTGGTAGGAAAAGCTACCGGTGAGCATGTTGGCATGTGCCAATGGCATGCGTGGCCGTTAGGTGCCGTGGCCTTGGTAGGAAAAGCTACAAGCGAGCATGTTGGCATGTGCCAATGGCATGCGTGGCCGTTATGGCCGTGGCCTTGGTAGGAAAAGCTACCAGCGAGCATGTTGGCATGTGCAAATGGCATGCGTGGCCGTTAGGGCCGTGGCCTTGGTAGGAAAAGCTACCGGCGAGCATGTTGGCATGTGCCAATGGCACGCGTGGCCGTTAGGTCGTGGCCTTGGTAGGAAAAGCTACCGGCGAGCATGTTGGCATGTGCCAATGGCATGCGTGGCCGTTAGGGCCGTGGCCTTGGTAGGAAAAGCTACCGGCGAGCATGTTGGGATGTGCCAATGGCATGTGTGGCCGACTTGGCCTAGGTTGCATGGTTTGTAAGCCTAGGGCTCTATATTTGGCATGTGGCAATGGCATAGCGGCTTGGAAATATGGCTTGTGGTATGTGTTGGCATGTGCCAATGGCACGTACGGCCATGTTGACCTAGTTGCACGTTTTGCAAGCCTGGGCGCTATATTTGGCATGTGCCAATGGCATAGCGGCTTGGAAATATGGCTTGTGGTACGTGTTGGCATGTGCCAATGGCACGTACGGCCATGTTGACCTAGTTGCACGTTTTGCAAGCCTAGGGCGCTATATTTTGCATGTGCCAATGGCATAGCGGCTTAGTTTGGCATGGTTGCCAATGAGTGCGATATGTAGTTTGGTTTTGGCGTGTTGCCATGGTGCGCGGTGTGCGGCTTGGTTTTAGCGTCGTTGCCACGGTGCGCGGTGTGCGGCTTGGTTTGGCATCGTTGCCATGGTGCGCGATGTACGGCTTGGTTTTGGCTTCGTTGCCATGGTGCGCGATATGCGGCTTGGTTTGGCATCGTTGCCATGGTGCGATGATGTGCGGCTTGTTTTTGGCGTCGTTGCCATGGTAGCGATGTGCGGCTTGGTTTGGCATTGTTGCCATGGTGCGTGGTGTGCGGCTTGGTTTGGCATCGTTGCCATGGTGCGCGATGTGCGGCTTGGTTTGGCATTGTTGCCATGGTGCGCGAGTGTGCGGCTTGGTTTTGGAATTAGGGTTACGTTTGAAAAACCTAATCTGGTATTTTGAAAAAATACCCCTATTAATTATTTACAACTGAGTTAAATGCTCTTAGTTAATGTGTTGCGGGTAACACTAGGTCATGGGGTTTTACGATTTTACCCCTTGTTTAAAAACCACCATCAACAATAGCCTATATAAACAGACGTATGGGGATTTTCCCAAGATACAATCTTTTATGAAATACTCCTCCGTTACTTTTTAATAAGATGATTTGGTTTTTAGAGAAAATTAAGGAAATTAAGTAAATTAATCATTCAAAGTGGTCCTCATGAAACTTGTCAATAAAAGAAGTGAATTGAAATGGTCCCCATGACACTTGTCAGCAAAAGAAGTAAAGTGAAATGGTCCACATGACACTTGTCATCAAAAGAAGTTAAGAGAAAAGTGGTCTCTAAAAACTAAAGTAATATTTGACTTTCCAAATTAAGAAACCAGCCTATTTTTTTGAAATATTTATTTATAGAAACCAGTATATTAAAAAGTAACGGAGGGAGTATATTATTATCAATTTTATTATTCGTGCAACACGACTTATCTTTCATCTTATCTTATTTCTCATCTTTAATATCGCTTATTTGTATCGCGTTCTTCTTTCCCCATCTACAACGATCTCTCTGTATTGCAATCTCCTCTTATCGTTTTACATTACGTATTCGGACTAATGTAATTATCATGTCAACTAAATAATTCTTGTTTGCTGTTGTTGAGACTCTCGCGATCCACCGTAGCCAGTGAACTTGAGAACCATTGGAATTTGTGCATGGAAATCAATATTTCTAGGTCGGAACACTTCTTCAAACATGTAAATGCCGAGCTATGTCAGTGAACACAATTTTACTCTTTTTTTAGACAAACTCAGTAGTGGAACTTATTTATATAATAATATAAAAAGGAAACAGAACAAGGAGGAAATTTACATAAAGTCATAAAAAGGATAAAACAAACACAAATGCTGAAATTAAAGGGGATCAAACCCTTGGAGGTGGCGGTAAGTGAGTGATCATTCCATGCACACAAGATCATTATCCAAAGCCCAAATGGAATGGAGTTCTTAATATCGTGACAGCCTCTGGTCATTCTTTAGTAATCAAATAGTACCTGGAACATATTTTGGGCATTTCAGACTGAAGTAATTTGAAAGAACCCAGGAATCGAGAAGTTTGGTAACCGGACCAAATTTCACACATCTGGGTGTCTTATATTGATTAATTGAAGCACCTTGTGTGACTGCATAATTTAACAGCTTGCCAAAGGTTCCTGTCTCAACGATCTTTATCTCTAAGGGTCCAATTGCTTTGTTGTAGACACGGGATTCTCGATACGTATTGCTTAGGGATTCTTCCATTATGAGACAACATTCTTCAAACACGGAGGAAGAAATAGCAGTATTAGCAGCATTCTTGTCGTTGCATTGAAGCTCCCAGTAGAGTACATAATGGCCTGGAATAGTTGACGTATCAGCATAACTAGTGTAATCAACAAGAGATACATTGAGCTTCCTGAGATGGTCTACGGCCTTATTCACCGCATTTTGCAGTTCTATTTCGCTAGTCTTATCAACATCAATGCTCAAAAGAGTGTTACTTCTGCATATAAAATTGAATTGAGGAGCACTGTTTTTGAATCCCGACACTCTTAGCACATCGCCAACTCTGTACCGATAAAGACCTACAATGGCGCGTAATCAATGTGGATGAGATTAGAGAAAGAAAAACTGCTTGCAATTCTTAGTGTACAATGTGTATCTGCATACCAGTATAGGTGGTGATAAAGATCTCATAATCTTTTCCGAGCTTAACTTCGACCAGATCAACCAGTTTTTTCTCTTTTTGCGCCTCATCTAGAGTGTTGCAATTGTTGTTGCTGCGCTGATCATTGAGCAAAGGCAAGAACTCATAATAGGCCATGGTAGGGATAAGCGTGTAGGATACTTCACTTGGCCTGGATAGAGGATTAAGGTTTATACCCATGTAGCATTCGGCAGTGGAATACGTAGCACAAACGATTGGGAGGCCACTGCTGAGAAAATCAATAGCTGGAATATACTGCGACATGCTCCCAGTCACAATAGTCTCGATGTACTTAGCGTTGGGCCATAACCTTGATATAATCCCTTCCCATGATGATGATAACTGTGACCTTTTACACTCGGCTTCAATAAGGTCGGCTAATCTAGGATTTGGCTGAACTATTATTTTCTTGACAGCATGGCGGACAAGGGGATCTTTAATTCACTTGGTTGTCGTCTACATTTCCGGTTCTGATGTCGCTGCAGAGACGGGTCCAATGTTCCTGTAAGTACCCTATAACCAGAGTGAAGCATGATGCATAAGGTGCTCCCACACTAAAGACCAAGTCATTTTGGTATAGCCCACATAGCAGCTGAGAGTACATACTTTGGTTTGAGTCCTCGCAAAGAATGGTTTCGATAGGGCTGGTGTAGTTGTTGTACGGATCAGTTTTAAGAAGTAACTGATCCTGAAACTGTTTGCAGTTGTAGAATCCCGTAGTCGATGATGATACAGATAAACCTCCAGGAGTCTTGACTTCTGGTCTCACAATCATTATGTACATTGATTTCCCTTTCTCTAAACTAGGTATATACTGGCTAACCACCGGCATTAGTAGGCTACGGAAGAACCATCTCCTGTTAGTGTCATCTTGTGTTACAGGTGTTTGTTTCCTGACCCCGGATGAAGTCCCAGAGCTACAAAAAAGCTTGGTAACAGGTTGCCCACAT
Source organism: Papaver armeniacum (assembly GCA_023531295.1). NCBI lineage: Eukaryota > Viridiplantae > Streptophyta > Magnoliopsida > Ranunculales > Papaveraceae > Papaver > Papaver armeniacum. The sequence goes on from JAJJWW010000381.1 coordinate 1,509,144, forward strand.
AAAATAGCAGCTGATGATGAGTTAGTATCATTACCGTTAGTTATGATACGTTCAATATAAGGCTTTATAGCGTCATAATTATTGATGATGGGAATGACTTTCTTGAAGGTTTTGCGATCTGTATGCCCATTCAAACCATGTGTTTGCAAGTACTCGACATTGGCACTGCGAGATAGTATTTCAGAGAGAACTTGATTCTGAACTTCGTCTGCATTGGCCGTGACTTCTTCTATGAATTCAAGTGCCTTCTTGTGCGATTCTGAAATTGGTGGCGTTTCCATGATGAACTTGGACCCAAAAACAAAAACAAAAAATTAAACGTAAGAAGAAAAATACTTATACTTGAATTAGTTTCTTGTAAACGAAGAAAACCATGACAGTACAGTTAGATTCATATACCTTTCTTTTCCGAAGAGTTGGTCTCTCGACCTCCTGCTGCGAGTTGAATGCTCGACCTCCTGCACGAGAGACAGAACAGATGGTCTCTTGCAAGATGGGGTATATATATATATACTACCTCCGTCTCTAAACGATAGGCAGGTTTGTGGGGTAATTTATACACACAAATCTGCCTATCTTTTAGAGACGGAGGGAGTATTATTTATGATGATGATGAAACGAGACAATTTGGATAATATGAAAAGAAAGAAAAAGGGGGCTTATCTTCTGCGAAATTACTTTTGTTTGTGGTATCATGATCTGTCATACTACCCTCCCGCCGATATTTAAAAAATGAGCGCATAACCCAAATGGTGAATGTGCTACTAAAAAAATTAAAAGAAAATGCTGGAAATGGCAACCTTCACCGGCCTCAATCATGATGCGAATGTACTTTTTCATTTTTCCTTTTTTTTTTTGGTTGGGATTTTTTTGTGTGCACCCCCCATTAAATAAATCATATTCAACCAGGTCCCATAAAATAACTTATTTGGTTTTCATCCTACAGTTACATTTCCGTCTGCTTAAAGTTAAAAGGCACACGTGTGTCATGCACAACTTAACTTCAAATGGACGGAAATGTAACTGCAGGGGCCAGCAAATAATATTACTCCCTCCGTCCTAAATTAAGAGTCCGCTTTGACTAAGTCAAGATATTAAGGAAATCCTATAAATTGTCATGACTAGCCCTTGACTAGCCTATTTAATGTTATATTATTACCAAATTTTTTTTTTTTTTTTTAAGTATTAATTAATTAAGAATAATAATAAGGAATAAAATAAATAAAGGCGAATGTTCGAAATTATTACACAGGGCTTTTGGTTGGCAACCTAGCGACAAGCTGGGCTTTTGGTTACCAAAACTAAATTATTAGTGTTAAAATAAGTAGAAGTTTATTAGGAATTTTATAACTATTCATAAATGTTTTTATTTAAAAAAAGGAATGACAATTAATACAAAGATATTGAGTAAGTTTTTTTCCATAAATATGGTGATATTATTTAAGATTTGGATATTAAAAATGATTTTATGATTATAAAAATAAAGGGTATATTTGATAGTTTAAGGGAAAAGTATGTCTATAAACAGAGCGGACAGATAAAAATGGACATACCAAAGTAAAAATTAGGACAGATAAAAACGGACAGAGGGAGTATATATTTATATTACGAGGACCAGGAAGAAAAAATAGATGATAAGAAAAAAGGAAAATTATTAAAGTTAAAGCAGATACAGATTAGTTAAATAGAAAAGTATCAACATGTGTAATCATTCTACCAGCTAATGGAGGGAAAAGAGTAGTATTATTTATCATTTAATCTAATCTAATTTGATGTAAAGCTATATTATCCATCATTAGATTAGTTAATCTATTCTAGTGTGATGGATAATAATCAAGGCACGTTTTAAATCCACAAAGGGAAAAATATAGTTTGGCCCTTTTGTAGGTGGGCCCATGTCTGTTTAGTCCTTTGGTCAAACGCCTTTACTGTTTGGTCCATAATTATTTAAAAATATTAAACTGACAAAAATATCCTTTCGTGTTAATTTTTTATTTATTTTTTGTAGAAGTTTATTCCGTAAAATGAAGTCCATATAAAAACCTATACAAACCAGACTTCATTCCGGAAAATGAAGTCCATATAAAAACATATATAAACCAGATTTCATTCCAGAAATGAAGTCCATATAAAACCTATACAAACCAGACTTCATTCCTGGAATGAAGTCCATATAAAAACCTAAATAGACAGACTTCATTTCAGAAAATGAACTCCATACAAAAATCTGACAAAAACAGAGTTCATTCCAGAAATGAAGTCCATACAAAAACCTAAAAAAAGAGACTTCATTCCAGAAATGAAGTCCATATAAAAACCTAAAAAAAACAGAGTTCATTCCAGAAATGAACTCAATATAAAGACAGAGTTCATTTCTGGAATGAAGTCCATATAAAAACAGAGTTCATTTCTGGAATGAACTGCATCATCATCATCTTCATCATCTTCGTCGTCTTCAACAACAGCAACAACATCTTCGTTCTTCAAAAACACCACCGTCTTCGTCATCAACGCAGTAGCAGATCTTTATCTTCTTCATCTTCTTCATCATCAAAACCAAGATTAACACCATCGTCTTCATCGTCAACAGTAGCAACAACAACATATCTTCATCTTCTTCATCATCTTCATCGTCAACAACAGCAGAAAAAAAAAACCCTAAAAAAATCATATTCAACAGTACCAAAATCATCATATTCATCATCCACAACTACCGATCTAAACGTCTAAATCGATTTTCACCTTCATCGCCATTGTTTACAGCAACATGAAGAAAAAGATGAAGAAAGCCCTAGAAAAATCGTTTACATCTTCAACAGTAGCACCAGCAGAACGATGAAGAAACCCTAAAAATCATTTACATCTTCAATCTTTCGTTTACATCTTCATCTTCATCTTCACATGGAATCTGTTTCTTGTTTCACAAAGAAAAAAAGGGAGAAAAAAATAGATCTGGAAAAGAAAATAAAAGAACATGAGAGAGAAAGTAAATCTGAAAATGATTCAATCTCTCTTACCTTTTGACATATATATGGTCCTTATCCAAAAGGGTATTTCTGCCCTATAGGGTGAAATTTACATCATCCATGACATCAGCGTAGGACCAAACAATAATTTTTAGGACCAAACTATAATTTATATTACCAAATAGGACCAAACAGACATTTGACTTGGTCAAATGGACTAGACTCATCCTAATATATTATTCCTAGGACCTAATGGTATTTCCTACATCCACAAATCACCACATCTGGCAATTCAGCAACGAAGCAATTCTCTTCGTGGCCATTTAGATTTCTCCCCTTAGAGCATCTCCAATGGTGTCTCGGTATATATCCTATGTGTAAACCTAAATATTAGGCTTTTAATAAACATTATATATAAATAAAATCCTATTTTAACAAGCATCTCCAATGGTATATGTATCTATATATATTTTAATACAAGTGTCATTTAGTTATAGGTTACTTAATTTAAAATGTGGGCCTAAATATTTTGAACAGGAAAATATATGACGTGGGTATGGATTGGAGCATCTAAATTTAGATATTCTCATCCAAACTCAAACTGCCACCTCATGCTAATCTTTTGCTATCTAACCACCATTGGAGATAGTTTTTTGTGTTAGAGTATCTAAAATCCTATGTGGCAGCAAATTTTTTAGAGACCCAAACTCTATTGGAGATGCTCTTAGATTGGTAACAAAATTTTATCCTTACCCACTCCTATTGAAGGTCACGCACTAAAAGATATGGTATCCCCAGTTCACCATATAATCATAGCTTTAGTTTTTTTTCTTCTGTCCAATACTTTCTCTACCCCTTCCATCCCAACGTATAACAGGTATTGTCAGTGAAGCGCAATAATGGATTGATACGTTACCTAACTTCTTTGAGGTCGTGCGTTCGAATATTGCGCTCGAAAGCTTTTTATTAATTTTTTCAGAAGGATGGGCTCCTTCAGAAGGATGACAGCGTCTTCTTCTAGAAGTTTTAAGGTAATTGGGCTTCCACTTGCCACTTCAAGCCCGTCTCGACGAAAATAGTTGAGGCAGCTACGGTTCGGTGCGGGTTTCGACTTCGGGTCACGGAGTAGCCCGCTTAGAGAGCCGCTTGCCAAATAGGCCGCCAAGTGTTTGCTGCCGCCTCCGACGGCCAATAAGTTGGGGTGGCGTTCAATAGGTCTTTGCATGCACTTAGTAGGCATGTGCCTCCCCGATATCTCAACTAATTGATCTCGAGGATTGAAAAAGGATGGGTGAGATGTGTTAACTATTGGTCTTCTTGTCCATAAGGCCTGTTTGGAAGAGATCAGTTATAATTTCCGGAAGAGATCAGTTATAATTTCCAATTATGTAACTCTGTAACTTCCATATTCCATCTTCGCAAAATCCCTTCAGTGTTCCAATTGTTGAAGTTATGTCTAAGCGAGGTTATAATGCATATCTAAATCTGAATGATCTCCCAGCCATGTCTACAAATCAGGAATCCATGGGTAGACCAGAGGAAAAGAAGGCTAAGATGAATATGCAAGAAAACCAGGTATTGATTTTTGATAATCATGGAAGAATTATTGGGTTCAAGGTGTTGAAAGTTAATAAAGGAGATAAAGCACTCAATCTCTAGTTTTTTGGTTTGTGAGTTTATTCATGTAAGCCGTAATGATAATCAAGTGGAAGACGTTGTTGCCAAACATGTCAGGCAGATAGCAATGCCAATATTATCTATTGAAAACTTTAACCCAGTCTTTTGTGAGCTTCTGACAAAAGATCACAATCCTGGCTAATTTCTATAAAATTTTCTCTTTATCAAAAAAAAAAAAAAAAAATGGTGTTGAAAGTGAATTTCATAGTTGTAATTGGCTTTATTAGTAGCTGTGATGGTGTTATTGATTGGGATTCCCCCATTTCTTCAATTTGTGGTAGTAGAGATAAGCGATGACAGCAGTGAGGAACCAAAGCCAAACATGCAAGTTGGTACTGGAGGTGTTGGAGAAGTCAAAGAGGATAGGGTTGTTATGCATGATAGTGCCAGTGCTTATGCGTTGGATCCTCAACTTCCTCAACTCCAAGGGGCTGATGAAGGGTGGGTGGTGTATGCCGTTCATCCTGACAAAGGCCGGTTTGTGATTAATGAAGGTGTGGTGCTTGTAGGGGAGGAGGAGGTGGTTTGTGGTGGTGCTACACAGGGGTTCTATTACGTACCGGTTCGGTTGCATGCAAAGCTAAGATTCGGGAGAATTACACTCATGGTCTCCCTAATGATGTGGTAGTCTTCCACAATATCTTCATCTTTGGCACCGATAATGCGGACAGGTTGGCGAGAGGATGCTTATGATATTGCAATCTTCAGACCAGGGGAGATAACTGATTCTAATGAGATTCTTGAGGATGTAGTAGTGCCTACGCCTCCTCCTAGGGAAACTATTATGTGCCAAGGAGGAGGGCTGCACCAGAAAGGAGTGTAGCTAACAAGAAGGTTGTTAGAAGTGGTGTGGGGACCTCTGGGGTTGCACCAGGAGCTTGACCGAGTATTCAACCATCCCCTTCCGAGATGGTAAAGTAAGTATTCTGTAAATGTTTTTGGCTGAATATTGCATATATTTCTCATGGATAAACAATTAATGCTAGTGGTGCTGATTTTGGATTTGATAGTGTTGGTTGTAAAGACAATGATGTTCAATTGAATTTATATGTGGTTCTGGGTTATTGTATTATTCTTGGTTGAGTGGATGTTGTGTTTAATTTTGGTTTTGAGCTTGATATGGTGACTATAATAAATAGCAGGGGGAATTTGAAAGGGGGTTATCATGAAGGTTTGAAATTGTTTTATGGGATTAATAGTTTTATCTGGGGCAGTAGAGGCTGGAACTTGAGAGGGGTTTTTGAATCATACTCTTGTAACCTTTTTTGGTACATAATGAAATCAATTTCGTCGTCTACAAAGTGGATGTAGATCATATTGATCGAACCACTATAATCCTTGTGTCGCGTGTGCTTGATTTTACTTTGATTTTCATTTCTATTTTCAATTCTTGATTGATTGTGCTAGGTTGAGCCATTTGTTACAACAAATTAGTATCAGAGCTCTGGTTGGGAGTGATCTAGGATGGTGACAAAGTATGAGATTGAGAAGTTTGATGGAAGGAATGATTTCAATTTATGGAGGCTAAAGATCAGGGATGTTTTGGTACAACAAGGTTTGGTGAAAACTTTGAAGGGGGAAACGGGTCTAGGAACAACATTGAAGGATGAGGAGAAGGATGATCTCATGGAGAAAGCACATGGAATAATTTTGTTGTGTTTGAGCAATAAGGTCTTGAGAGAAGTTGCTACGGAAACGACTCCGGATGGGCTATGGAACAAGTTGGAAAAGAGGTATATGACTAAATCCGTAACTAATCGTTTATATCTTAAGAAGAAATTACATACTCTTAGAATGCATGAAGGGAATGTCTATTATAGATCATATTGATGATTATAATAAAATTCTCTCGGATTTGGAAAATATTGATGTCAAAATTGAAGATGAAGACCAAGCATTGGGTTTGCTTTGTTCCTTACCACCATCTTATGATAATTTTGTTGATACCGTAATGTATGGAAAAACCAAAATTTCCATGGAAGACGTTAAAGAGGCTTTGAACTCTAAGGATTTAAAGAAGACGGGTATTGATGGTAAAGATAATTCGGGAGATAGGTTGTTTGTTAAAGGAAGAGGAAACCAAAAGGGCGGATTAGATAGGAGTAGGTCAAAGTCAAGGTATAAATCTAAATCCAGTAAATTCTATTGCTTTCATTGTAAGGAACAAGGGAATTTTAAGAAGGATTGTCCAAAAAGGAAGAATGTTGAGAAGAATACTAACCAAGGCACCGCAGCAAATGTTGAAGTATAAAGTGATGATGGAGCGGTTCTCACAGTTTATACCAAAAGCTCCGAGAATGGGTGGATTCTTGATTCGAGGTGTACTTTTCACAGGTGTCCTCATAGGGAGTGGTTTACTACTTATCAAGCTAGAGAAGGTGGTAAAATTCTTATGGGAAACAATGTCACTTGTAAAGTGGTGGGTGTAGGTACAATTCAAATTAAGATGTTTGACGGTATGGTGAGGACTTTAACTAAGGTTAGGAATGTTCCGGACTTGAGAAGAAATCTGATTTCTTTGAGTACACTAGATTCAAATGGTTGAAAGTATCAAGATGAAGGTGGAGTTATTCGTGTATCAAGGGGAAGTATTACAATTATGAAAGGAGAGAGGATTAATGGTCTTTATACGCTGCAAGGTACTACTGTAATAGGTGTTGCAGCTGTATGTTCTTCAAGTTCCGAAAATGATATTACCAAGTTGTGGCATATGCGGTTAGGGCATATGAGTGAGAGGGGGTTGGATGTTTTGAGCAAAGCATGGATTGCTTTGAGGTCATAAAACAGGTAAGCTTGAATTCTGTGAACATTGTGTCTTTGGGAAGAAGTGTAGAGTCAAGTTCAGTTCAGCTATTCATAACACCAAGGGTATTTTGGATTATATTCAGTTTGATCTTTGGGGTCCTTATCGGGTGGAGTCACATGGTGGTGGAAGATATATGTTGACATTCATTGATGATTTCTCAAGGAAAGTATGGGTATTCATACTTAAACACAAAGATGAAACTTTTTTCAAGTTCAAGCAATGGAAGACTATGGTTGAGAAGCAAACCAGAATACAAATAAAGTGCTCGAGGACAGACAATAGTTTGGAATCTTGTGGAGGTGAGTTCAATGAGTTCTCCAAGGATCAAGGGATTGTGATACACCGCACAGTCAGAAAAACACAACAACAAAATGGTGTTACAGAAAGGATGAACAGAACCATCAATTCTTCTTAATATAAAGGAGAATGTTTCTGCTGACGTGTTGGCTTCACAAAAAATTTTAATATTTTTTGTCTGATGTGTCATCGTCATATTAGATGTGAGGACACTTAGATAAATAGAAAAGGAACAACCCTTCAAATATCTCTCTGAAGAAGACACATCATGAGAATCCTTTCTCATGAAAGGTTTCTCTTATTTCTGAAGAGTTTTGCATGAAAGGTTCTCTTATATTTGAAGAATCCTGAGAATCCTTTCTCATGAAAGGTTTCTCTTATTTCTGAAGAGTTTTGCATGAAAGGTTCTATTATTTTTGAAGAGTTGTTAATGAAAGGTTGCAACTAATCGGTCAGTAACTTTTATATATTTAACGCGGCCAGCTGCTTCGACGTAAGTTTTCTGTATGCAATTTTGTTGTTCACTTACTCTTCATAGATTTTATTGTTGATTTAGTGTTCGCAAAAAGTTCTTGAAGGTTTGGAGAAAAATTTTTCCTCTATCGGTTGACAAAAATCCGCAGGTTCGTTATTTTGTACTAAGTATTAAGTTATATTTTCATTTCTAGCATTGATTCCCGACTTGAGATCTATTACAGTAAAATAGAGATAGATGTAATGTTTGACAATATCTACTCTGACCAGTTTAAAAACGTATTCCATAAATGCATATTACACTTTACATTATGTTGCTAGAGCACGTCCATTTGCGGATCACATAATTGGATCATTGGAATGAGTTATTTTTGGCATCAATAGTAATTTATAATATCCTACGGAGAAACATGAGTGTTTTTTTTTTTTTTTTTTTGATGGAAGAGGTATCACCTCATAATTTCATTAATACGAAATTTTGCTTACATTGATCAATTACATCTGAAAAGAGAGAAAAATAATCCTTACAAAAATTACATATTTCATAAACGAAAATGGAAAATTGTACAAAAGTTTTATAACCCATTGGAAAAATTGACATCCTTTTAATGGTTTCAAACCATTTTGTTTGTTGATCTTTTGTTTCTTGATCATCCTCATCATTGATGTAAGATTCTTCCATAAAAAGGAAGTAATATGCCCTTATTGATATCATCACATTCCATATCGATCTTACCCTGATTTGCCGAAATAGATCGTCTCCTTCCAATGTATATTTGATAAGAGTGCAACACCACCAAAAAACACCATAATAGCTATGAGATAACAAGTTTGATAGCACAAAAACACCATCAGACAAATGAGAAAATAATTAGGAAACCCTAAAAATTGTTGGAACAACAATTTGTTTTATTTAAATATGTAATAGTATCTACAAGTCTACCCGAATCTTAAAATAATTCAAGATCCGGGCAGAAAATTGAAGAAAATACTGAGAAAAACAATGTAGAAGATGAAGAAAACCGTCGATATAGAAGATAACTGCTTTAGTTTCGAGAAAGAGTTGCATAGAGAAAAAATGGAGAGAGAGAAACATGAATGTTAGACGATATCCGATGTCCGTATATTTACAGAGTGCAACCATGTTCCCTCACCAATTTTCTCTGCGAACTCAGTGAAGGTAAAGTTTCTACACAACAAGACAATATTCTTTTACTCTTTTCTACTTTAGTCTTCAAGGTGGCTTAAATTCCTTAGTCCTTTATTGAACATGATCAGTTGATAGCCATTTTAAATATGAAAAACCACCCCTGGAGACGGTTAGATTTTTGATTCATTTTTTTTTCTTAAACCATACTTTGGATCATCATCGACCTCCCCAAAAAGGATCTTGAGGAGGGTGAAGGCGACGCCAAATCTGGAACCATTGACATGGAAATTTAAGGTAAGAACTTCCATGAAATTTTTGAAACATTAAAACTAAATTGTTGAAATTGAGAGAGTTAGAATCCAGAATTGTACTAAGATTCTAGTTTATAAATTGTTTGCAAACCGCTGGCCCAAGTTACAAGTTTTAGCTTCTTTTATACATATATTTATATTGTTAATAATGTTTTCAATTGTTGATTTGTATTGGGTTCTGAATTTGGTGTTTGTGGTGTCATTTATATAGGATGATGATTTTAACTTCTTTTATACAAATATTTATATTGTTGATAACGTTTTCGATTTTTGATTTGTCTTGGGTTCTGAATTTGGTGTTTGTGATGTCATTTATATAGGATGATGATAAGGTGGATGAAGAGGACAAATAGGCTACTTAGAAGAAAGATGATTCAAATGAAGAATAAGGCATTTTCATACATGCATGTAGCAATGTCAACAACATAAACAACATCTCCATGGGCTTCCTTTAGTGCATCTCATAGATAAACTGGGTTCATACATTGAAACAAACTATTTGTTATTTCCGATTCGAATGGTCTATTTTTTATTTCAGATTCGAATGGTCAGCACGAGGAAAAGAAATGGGACAAATAATTTTTCTTAGAAACACACGCATCCACCATTAAACCTATTAAAAAAGGTTACAATAGATGTGTTTAGAGCTAACATGGTTAGTTCCAATTTTTTGTCATGTCGTTTGGTTCAGTTTTTAAGTTTGGGTTCAAATATGGTTGTAATTGTTAGCGCTATATTGGTTTTGTTCAGTCAAGCGCCATATCAGCAACATGATTAACTATTATTTTCCGTCTGGGACAAATAGTTTTTCTTAGAAACTATTTGTAATTTTTCGTCTGCAACAAGGTTATTGTGTTTCGATATTCAAAGTTGATACACAAAGGTTATAAGCTACATATATGTATCTCTTTTTTGTATCTCACATTGAATGCAAATTGATTTTGTTTGTTCCAATAGAAAATGGTTTCGTATTTGTATTTTTTGTAGCTGTCGAAAATCAATAAATATATGTTTGCTGCAAGGTTCATGAATGAAATGGCATACTTCTATCTTACGGTTCTGGACATTGTTGGCACAATAAGAACTTCAAATACATAAATGAGTTGCTTACCGACTTACTCCAGAATTGAACACATAATACAGTTTTAGATTTACGATTGAAGTACTTGATAATTTCTTTTGTTATTTTGGATCCTTTATAAACTGCTAATGGAAAGGTAGAAAATATGCCGCGAATCTTATGATCCAAAATCTAGAAGCAAGTATATGACACCAGCCCGCGCATTGTGCAGGCGTAAAGCACTTGTTATGGAGAAGGAAAGATGTATGCTCTCCAATGCAGGGTTATCAAGGGAGTTTTGGGCAGAAGCAGTTAATACTTCAGCTTATTTGGTGAACAGATTTCCATCAACTACTATTGAATACAAGACTCCATTAAATGAAGTTTGGACAGGTTCACATGCTAACTATGAAGACTTGAATATTTTTGGATGTCCAGCCTATGCTCATGTGAATGTGGGGAATCTAGAGCCTAGAGAAAAGAAGTGTATATTTCTTGGGTATGAAAAGGGTGTGATAGGCTACAGGTTATGGTGTCCTGAAGAGAGATCAAACAAGTTTCTTATCAGTAGGGATGTGACATTTGATGAGAAGTCGATGTTGAAGCCAAAGAATGATCAACTAGATGGAAGAATTGAAGAGGGTGTTAGTGATAAGGTGGAGTTTGGTGACCAGCTGGAACTTGAGATGCAAGTTCAGGTAAATAAAGAGATTGTTGCTTCTGATGAGGATGATCAATAGATTGTGCAAGATCCTCCCCAAGAATAAGAAGCAAAAGATCAATATAATCTTGTTAGAGACAGAGTGAGGAGGGAAATCAGATTACCTCAGAGATATGGTCATGTTGATTTGGTTGCATGTGCACTTGCAGTGGGTGAGAGCATAGATAGGGATGAGACAAGAAGCAATCCGTGGTGAAGAATCAGCAGAATGGGGAGCTTCTACAATTGAAGAAATTGAGTCTCTTCACAAGAATGTCATTTGGGAGATAGTTTCAAGCCAAAAGGACAGAAGATTGTCGGAAGCAAATAGTTCTTCAAGAAAAAAAAGGTACTTCAGATGGTGAAGGAACAAGGCACAAGGCAATGCTTGCGGCAAAGGGATTTACACAAAGAGAAGCCATTGACACTGGTGGTTAAGATTGCTTGTTATGGTGGTTGAAGATGCTGGTGGTGGTGATATAAGGAAGTGAAAGAAGAAGAGTATACAAATGATGGTGGTGGATCTTATTCCCAAGGTATGGTTTCTTTTCCAGTGCGATTCGAGAGAGGGATTTGAGTGATTGGGTGATTCGGTTGAAATCATCAACCACCAACAGGAGCAGCGAAATTTGATAATTGATCCCGTTCTCAGATTTTATTACTGCCAAGGTATGGTTTCCGTCCTGAAATTGTTTTATTGTCGATTAAATTTATTTTAATTGAATTATGGTTAAACTGAGTAATGCAAATTTGGGTTCATATGAATGAACTGTGTTGAAATAGGAAGAATGGGTATGAAATGAATGTTGGGGGCTGTGGCGAGTTTGGATGGATCTATAAATGAATGTTTGGAATGGGAGTAAATAGTTGCAGGAGAGAACAAGGTGAAAGAGAGCTAATACAAGAGCAGAATTAGAAGGTGTTGCAGTGGGTATGTGGTGCTGCAGTTGAATTGCAGCTGAATAGAAGTTTGTTGGTCAATGGAAGCAGCTCTAATAAAAGTGATTCATCTCGGTCATCTCTCGCCAGTTAAATTCAAGACTTTCTCCCAACACCACTAGCTTGAAGATACCCTGAAATTTAATGGTACCGACAACATCTGCAGCATATAACACACGTCAAAGTAATCACCACAACCTAACCAATTAGTCGTACTTAGTTGGTGAAAACAAACAGGAAAACTTAAGCAGTATGGGAGTACAAAATGAGGCAATTAGGAGACGATTTCATTTGTCGGACTGTACAACTTTTCTTTTAAAGGCCAAATGACCCAAGTATGTTATTCTCAGGCCTTTTTGGGATTAAGGAAATACTGTGCTTCTCATTTATACTAATCTTGTATTTTCATGAAAAGCAGAACAAGACCCTCATACCCAAAGTGGTTCTGCTGTATGTTCCAGGTCTTGATGCAGCGTTGTTCATGTCAAATTCCAGGCTTTTGGTTGGGCTCAAAGAAATTTATCGGAATCCCAGACCTATTTTAGCTCTGAGGTATTCTAAATACGTATGTCTATGTAGTTGGTCTATATTGGGTCTTTGTAATTGCAGCATATATATTATTGTTGAGCATGTGATTCATATAAATGCTTCTTTCTTTTTTATGGCTTATTATGCTCGAATTCTAGTTCTTACTGTTTATGGTTTGGGGTTTGTGTTCTGTGTTAGTTGTGTATCAGACGGGATGCAAATAATAGATACGTTATTAACAGCCAAGTTAAAGAGCAAGCGGGAGCCATGTAGTCTGGATATCAAAGAGTCTGATCAGGCAGAAGAACCAGGTTTTTATCTTGTAAACTTGAAAAAAATTATCCACAATATGCCAGATGCGATGACTGTATTTGGACTCTAGATTTTGGGAACAACTTGGGAAAGTTGCTTTCCCCTTTTGGAGGCAACTTGAGCTAGTTGCTTCTGGATTTGGGAGCAACTTGGGCTAGTTGGTCCATTTTTTAAGAAAATAGTTAGCAATTTATCGACGTGTTTGGTCAGTGTTACCATTTTTTAGTCTACTGAATGTGATTTTGATATGATTTTTTGCAGCAAAGAGATATCCAAGAGATTGAGTAGTTGCAATTCGGTTCAGGTACCTTATTCTTTTTACAGGTTCTAGCCAGTGATGTCGCAACACTTATTACTACTTCATTTGGAGACAGCTTGGGCTAGTTGCCTTCACTTTTGAAGACACTTGAATATGTAAATGAGGAATGGAAGAAACTGAGTATGAATATGATGAAATCAGGGTAAGATGGTTTTGTTGTGATTTATTCATGCTGGTGATCGGTATTGGTGGTATGAATGATTACAGGATCTGATTGTTATTGTCTGTGAAGCTGCAGTAAATGATGAAGGGTGTTGAGAGCTAGTTCTGTTGGTGATTCAATGGGTTGGTTACGAAGCTATAAAATTGCAGCAAAAGGGTGGACAGGAATGTGAGTTGAAGTGAAGTGCAAAAGCAGGTTTGATGTTGCAAGTGAAGCTTGGCCAATATAGTTTGGGTTTGCATACGGTTGTCAATTTGAGCTCACCGATGGATGCTCACTGGTATATGTGCGTTTGTTTTCGCAAACCGGGTAGCTTTTCATGCATGTTACCTTGTGTTATGCATGAATCTGTGGTGCAATGGTAGCACAAATGACTATATGTCAGAAGGTGTGTTCGACTCACACTAGGTTCATTTTTTTGTGTACAATTTTTAGTTTTTGGAGACAACTTGTGATAGTTTCCTCCATATATGAAGACAACTTCCGCTAGTTGCTTTCACTTTTGAAGACAACTTTGTGCTAGTTGCCTTCACTTTTGAAGACAACTTGAGCTAGTTGCCTCAGATTCGGAGACAACTTGAGCTAGTTGGATCCATTTTTGTTTTGCAACTTGTTCCTGTACACAATATTTATTGGAGACAACTTGAACTAGTTGCCTTCACTTTTGGAGACAACTTCAGCAAGTTGACTCCACATGTGGAAGGCAACTTTGTGCTAGTTGCCTTCACTATGGTTTTTATGCTAGTTGCGGCGGCGGTGGTCGATGGTGGTGTTCATTGGTGGTGGTTGTTGGCGGTGGTGGACAGTTATGGTGGTTGTAAGCGGCGGCGGTGGGTGGCGGCGGTGGTGGACAGTGGTGGTGGTTGTTGGAGGTGGTGGACAATTATGGTGGTTGTGGGTGGCGGCGGTGGTGGTGGATAGTGGTGGCGATTGGCGGTGGTGGACAGTGGTTGGCGGTGGTCGTCGGTGGTGGTTGGTGGTGGTGGTTGGCGGCGGTGACGATGTGGCGGTGGTGGACAATGGTGGTCGTCGGTGGTGGTGGTTGGTGGTGGTGCGCGGCGGTGGACAATGGTGGTGGTATATAGTGGTTAATAGTTTTGTATATACACTATAAAAGAAAGGGTATTTTAGTAATGTATTATGCTTAGGGGCATTTGTAAAGTTCATAAGGGTATTTTTGCAAGGGCCTCCATAGTAGGGGTATATAGATAATATTCCCATTTTTTAAGTTGAAAGTTGTGGCGGTTGTAGTGGTTTGTACTTTGTAGTAATTGCGTTGAAAGTTGTTATGGTGACGGTGGTATTAACATGGATGAAACTAGATTAGTCATAGTTTAAACAAGGGGATAAACCCAGCTTTATATCTTCTATATAGTAATAAATTTTCTCATGTTCTAGTTTCTCGTTCTTTTTTAATTCTTGGTTTGGTGAGCTTTTAATGGTGTCTGGTGGTGGTGAAGAGAATTGATGAGCTCAGATTAGTGGTAATTTTTTTTTTTTTTTTTTTTTTTTTTTTTTTTTTTTTATTTTTTGAAGCATAGTTAGTGGTGATATTCATGAATGTATTGCATGTGAATATGTGATACGAAATCTCATGTGTATCTAATAATGGAGATGATCATATCTCCAAAATGTGTGCATCTTCATCGACTGCAACAACAAAACATAAAAATATTACTCCCCCATGTCATGGCTGTACGTATCTCAGATTTTCGGGTTCAGAACGTGCCCCAAAATGGAATCAAATCTGATGCAGATATATCTGCCTATATTACTAGTAACTTGCACCTCATTAAGTTGGTAGTGTGCCCCTCGAGGTGATTAGAAAATTAGAGTCATCCCCAATAATCTATTGATTTTGAATCTATAAATTATATGCACCTAATGTCCGTCTCATCTCACTCCCTCATTGTTAGATTTAATCTTAGTTGATTTTGCAACACTCTCAGCAGCTTGGAAGTCAAAAATTTCAATCCAGAATGATGAGTAATAGTTGTGCACAAGTTCGTTTCATTTCGACGGATATAGTTAGACCAGCTAATTATCGCAGCAGAAAGGCGTCCGGCACTGCTACCAGTGATGAGTGTATTGAGTTAAATAAATGGGATATCATGTTGCTAGCAATTGGATACATGCAGAGAGGTCTTCTCTACTCTTGCAAAGAAGAAGATAAGACAACTGTGGTCAACCGACTAAAAACATCGCTTGCACTAGCACTCGATCACTTCTTCCCTCTTGCAGGCCGTCTTGCTGTTAGAAAACATAAAAATGGGGTCGATGCTAATGAAGTTGTGACGTCGTCCGTTCACATCGATTGCAACTGTGCAGGTGCAGAATTCATTCATGCAGTTTCGGATAATGTAGCCATAGGTGACATTGTGGATCCAGTGTATGTTCCTCAGGCAGTTCTTGATCCGTTATTCCCACTCAACGATGTACAGAGCTACGAGGGTTTATCGAATCCGTTGCTCTCTATCCAAGTAACAGAATTGATTGATGGGGTTTTTATCGGTTGCAGCATGAACCATAGTGTTTGCGATGGTAAGTCGCTATGGCATTTCATTAATTCATGGTCTGAGATCTCCAGAGAAATTTCAACACCTGGTTTAAGTTTATGTTTAGCCTCGCGCATACCTTTTCTCAGACGCTGGTTTCCCGAAAGCACAAGCATCCCCATACACCTACCTTTCTCCATCGACAGCAAATCTTTCAAAGAAACATATACTGGTACTACTACTGGCACTGCAACCAATAAGTCTCAACTGGAATCGAAAATTTTTCATTTCACGGCGGAGGACATAGCACGACTTAAAGCAAAGGTTAATTTATGCATCTCGGCTGAGAAAACTAGTACTAAAATCTCGTCTTTACAAGCTCTGCTGGCTCACTTTTGGGTCGCTATAACGAGAGCCAGGTGTTTAGATCAGGATGATGACACAAGTTATTTCTTAGCTGTAGGCGACAGAGATAGATTGAACCCACCTGTGTGCCAAGAGTACTTCGGAAACTTGACTTCACTAGAGCGAGTAACCGTCAAGGTTGGTGAGCTGCTCGAACGAGGAATTGGATGGGGAGCTGTGTTACTGAACCAGATGATTATGTCCCATGACAATGAAGGAATTCGAAGTTGTTGGGATTCATGGATCGAAAACCCTATTCCTATCATGCCTCTTTTCAGAACCATCACCAAATCATCTAGTAAAAGCAAGCACACTTGGCTGATCACGGGGAGTTCCCCAAGGTTTAATATGTACGGCAATGATTTCGGCTGGGGAAGACCCGTAGCAATGAGGAGTGGAAATGTTTATAAGAAGGATGAAATTGTTTCAGCGCATGCTGGACCAAGCGAAGGCAGTATAGAAATTGAAGCTTCTCTTTCAGTCGAGACACTTAAAGCTCTGGAAAATAATGTTGAGTTCATGGAATTTGTCACTGTCTTGCCTCCTTATGGAAGCATTCAAACATGATTGCTGTTTTATTTCAAGTCATTGTAATGTTTTCTAAGATCAATTTCCGACTCTACTCCCATCATTGTAATGTTTTCCTTCCCTATGCATAGAGAACACGAGTGCTTCCAGATCCTGCTACCGTATCATCCCAAAGTACATCTTGTTAAAGTCTGCCGGCATCAAACTCAAAACCAATTTCCTATGAGTGGAGCGGCCCTTCCAATTGATATGGGACTGAGTATATTTTTGATGGGGGCGTTTTATGATGGACAAATCATGTCTTGACATGTGTTTTTCCAATTAATTGTTTTAACAAATTCTGTTATTAAAAATATTAAGGATAAAATTAAGATAACCGGTATTTTCACCAAAAATACAAGCCTTTTATATATTTGGAAACAAAATTTAATGGAATCAATTTATAGCAAAGACACGTGTGAAGACATGATTTGTCCCCCATGCCCCATCTGAACCCCCATCAAATATTTTTCCGGACTATTATCTGTAATCAAACAGACTCGTTGGGGTACATATTTGTAGCTAAGTCACTATGGTTTACTTTGATAGAGCAATGCAGATGTTTCATATACAAGTGCCTAATTATTACTAAACAGTAACTAAGATTTCATTTACAGTAAATAAATCTAAAGAGAATCTCTTTGAAGAGGAAATACGTATGAATAAGCAGAGGGATTGGAGGATGATGGGCTAGCAATGTCAAAGTTCGCTCAAAAAATTATAGATACTGCAGCAAATAATCTTATTGATGAATTAGCGGAAAAGGTGGCCAATGAGTCTCCACTGGTTGATGAGGATGACGAGCAAATTGAAAAAGATTATAATGAAGGGATTGAGGCTGATACTAATCGATCAGCGATCCTAAATTATATTCTAGGGGTGTCTACAATAAACTCTTCCAACAAAGATAAGGGGTTTGACCATATTGCGGAGGAAGAAACTTAGAGAATCTTGAATTTTGTAAATATTAAGTTGGCTACGACATCAGTTGATGGTAATACATCGAGGATTAATAAGGTCATGGTCTTTTACATCCACATAAACACAGTTTTAAATGAAGATATGTTGCTAGAATGACGATTGCTACGGAAACGAGTAATCTATAGGGTGCTTGGAGTTCGTGTGAAGTTAATATTTGAAATTTAACGGGTGTTATAGGTTTTTACGGTTTCATGTAAGGGTCTGGGACCTTGGGACCTTTGGATATTAAGAGGTTTTGTCTGCCTTTTAGCTCTCTAGAGGGTCGGGGATAGGCCTGTCAATGGAAACCCGTTAACCGTTAGCCGTAACCGATTACCCGGTTGCCGTTACGTTTAGTTCCGTTATACCGTTATCCGTTACCCGTTACCGCTAATGTAGCGGTTAATTTTATCCGACGGTAACGGCAATGGAAGACCTATTTCCGTTAACCGCTAACGTGTACCTAGCACGTGTAACATTCTATACCCAGGCTAACTCGAATCGAATGAATGATATGAATCATTATCTTCTTCTTGTTCTTCAACCGAGAGAAGAAAACTCACCCTCATCAATCACCCTCAATTCCTCATCTCCTTCCTTTCAATTCAAGCAAAATCATCATCTTCATTCGATTAGAAAACTAGGGTTATCTTCTTCTTTTTATTTCGAGCTTAATTTCAATCCTAAAAACTAAATTTTCAATTTAGGGTTTCTGAAAATTGAAGTTAGGGTTTTCAATTCGTGAAATTAATCATGACCCAAAGTGGAGGAGCATCCAATTACGTTGGTTCATCAAAAAGAAGTCATCCCTCTCAATCACTTTCAGTTGCATCTCAATTACCTTCTGCATCTCAAGTTCAACAATCAGGAAATCAATCACCACCCCCTGCTGTTGCAACAGAAGAAGCGATGAGACGAAATAGAAGTAGATGAAGATCCAATTATAGGCGATGCAAAGAAGAAAGCTCGGCGAGAAGGTCGATGTTTGGGATGATTTTGAAAGGTTAAGCGAGAAAGAGATGGTAAAAGGTAAGGAGATTGGGATACTTGTAGCTAAATGCAAATATTGTAATAAGAAAATGCCTGCACCCAGACTACCAAGGAACCACAAATTGCATTACCATGCTAAAACCTCGCAAAGAAAAGCACTGCAAACAAGAAAGGACAAAGAAAACTTGCTACAATCAAACAGGTAATGCACAAACTAAGCTTGCTAATTGGAAGTATGATGCCGATGCTACTAGGATATTAGTTTCCAAAATGATTGCTAAACATGGTTATCCAATCACTATAGTTGAGCATCCATATTTTGTTGAGTTTGTGAAGTCTTTAAATCCTGGCTGCTAAGCTTTACACTAGGAATACGATTAGGGAAGATATCATGAAACTAACATCTCGGTTCAAAAAAGAATTACAAGACCAATTTGAGACAATTACATCTAAGTGTAGTTTAACAACAGATATGTGGTCATGTAAGCATACAAAGGATGGTTATTGCTGTGTGACAATGCATTACATAGATGAGGACTGGAAGCTGATTAAAAAAACACTAGCATATACTTTAGTACCATCACCACATTCTGGAGAAGTTCTAGCAAATGTAGTGAAACAAGTATGTCTAGATTGGAACATAGATACTAAGGTCGTTTCTTTGTAGTTTGCAGACAATGCTAGCTCCAACAATGTCATGATGAACCATCTGAAGAAATGGCTTGATAGCAAAGAATGTTTAGTTCTTAATGGGGATATGTTCCAAATGAGGTGTAGTAATCATGTATTACACTTGATTGTGGGGTTTGGAATGGGAGTGGCTGCTCCATTTATAGATGCAGTTAGAGAGTGTGTAAAATGGGTCAAAGCAAGTCGGCTAGAAAAGAGAGATTTGAATTTGCTCTTTGCTCAAGTTAAGCTTCGCTTCAAGGTCTGTGGGTTTAGATGTGGATACCAGGTGGAACTCCACCTATAAGATGCTAAAGGATGCAATTTTTCCGAGACAAGCTTTTGTTAGGCTAATGAGTTAGATAGTGACTTTAAGATACTACCAACCTCTAAGGAGTGGGAACAAGGAGTACACATATGTGAATGTTTGGAATTGTTTGATGTCATTTCAACAAAATTTCTTTGGGATTAAGTATCCCACAGCAAATTTGTATTATAATGGGGTGCAAGAAGTTAATAGATGCATTAAGCTCGGGAATCAAGTCGGCATGAGTACATCGAGACATGGCCAAGAATATGAGGATGAAATTTGATAGCTACTGGAAAGAAAGTAACACTTTGATGGGCATTGGGGTTGTTTTAGATCCTAGGTACAAATCTAAATGGGTGGAGTTTGTTATGAAGAGAGTATATGGTGTGGATTACTATAAAAGTCACTATAGCAAATTTGATATTGCACTCAATGCTATTTTCTGTGCTTATGAAACCAACACTACAGCTCCAGATTATTTTGATACTGGAATGCATTCAACTGCATTTGAGAGTTGTACAAGTACAACAACATCATATGGATTTGGTTATGATGATTTCATTATGGAAAACAATATGTTTGAGGTTGAGAAGTCAGAATTGGAGACATACTTAGTAGAACCAGTTCTTCCTAAAGGCACATCTCTTTGAAGAAATGAGGTTTGATATCTTAAGTTGGTGGAAGAATCATTGCCAAGTACCCAATTCTCTCAAGGATTGCAAGAGATGTATTGGCTGTTCCAGTGACAAGTGTAGCATCGAATCCATGTTTAGTATTGGTGGCGAGTTCTCACATCTCACGGGAGTTCATTAGCTCCAGATCTTGTTGAAGCTTTGCTTTGTTTGGGTGATTGGTCAGATCTCACTCTCGGTGAGAGCAATAGTTGTGTTCTTGGTAAGTTTACTTAAATCTTATATCTTAATCTTTTACCGATAGTTGTGATTGCACCGATATTGCCACTTTTATTGGCTTATTGCGAAGTTGAGGACTAAGGAGGAATGCATTTGCATATGCAGTTGGCATTGGCATTTGGCAGTGGAGAATTTGGAGATGGAGGAATGCATTTGCAGATGCAGTTGGCACTTCCTTTAACCCTTTGTCTTTTCTTTTGCAAAAACTTGGTTTTTTTCTTTTGATAGAACATTGTGATGATCTGAACATGTAATTTGGTTTAAAACATAACATCTGTATGTTTTTCTTCTGTGTGAACAAGTTGTTTGTTTGGATTTAGAATTGTTTTTTTGTTGTCCTGTGACATTCCGGTTAATTCCGGAAAATTAACCGTTAACCGATAAGTCCGACGTAACGGCAATGGAACTGATTTTACAATTCCGTCGGCAATTAGCGGATAACGGTTAACCGTCAATTTTAACGGCAACGGTAGCGGCAGAACCATTATTTGTTTCGTTTAGTGCCGTTGACAGCCCTAGTCGGGGACCTTTGGACCCATGGGTAATTATTTATAATTGCTGTTTTTGGCTTTAATATTATGACTTAGCTAAAAAAAAAAAAAAAAACTATGATTTCATTTACGAATCTGCAGAGTTGATGTGTGACCGGTATTCATTTACAAGCTCCCCAAACAACGATCCCTCTTCGTTTATCAATTTCGTTGGTTCACCGTACTCCACTATCTTTCCTGCAGATATAAAGATGCCACACTTTTTGTTAGACTGAATTAGAAAACAAAACGTGTACTGAATTCTAAGGTTTTTGGTTTCTTATATTCCAAGAGTATGTATAAAACTCACCGTCACTGATAGCAAGAACCATTGTGCTATCCATCACGGTTGGTATCCTATGAGCTACTGTGATAACTGTACAACTCTCGAACTCGGAACGTATGGTTCTTTGAATTATAGAATCGGTTGCATTGTCAATTGAAGCAGTAGCTTCATCAAGCACCAATATCTGACTTCTCCTCAGAAGAGCTCGACCCAAACAAAATAGTTGCCGTTGTCCCATGCTCCAGTTCACACCATCCTGTTCGACTGCGATATCAAAAGATACGTATAAGAGAAATGTTCAGGGGTAGTGTAAAGAAAGAGCTATATATATGTACTGACAATTACGTACCTAGACTAGACAACCCCTCTTTTTTCTGTTGCACAGTATCTCGAAGCTGACATTTCTCGAGAACCTGAACACATTTATGGAATATGAGAAGAGCAGCTGATCCGTAAATTATACAACTCTTCTGGGAACTAAAAACAAAGAACAAAGAGATAGCACAAAACATACCTCCCAAATTTCCTGGTCACTATGTTGAGACAGTGGATCCAAATTGTATCTTACAGTTCCTTTAAAGAGAGTAGGATCTTGAGGTATAATCCCCAACCGCGTTCTTAAATCATGCAGTCCAATTGTTGAGATGTCAATGCCGTCTATCACAATTTTCCCTCCTGTTGGTTCTACTATACGAAACAAAGCACTTATTAGAGTAGTCTTCCCGCTGCCAGTTCTGCCAACGATTCCAATCTTGTGTCCTCCTTCAAATGTGCAAGTAATCCCTTGAAGAACGAGTGGAGTATCGGCCCTATAACGTATCTGCTTAAATCATCAAATTTCTTAGAATTAATATTAATCTTCTTTAAACAAGACTTTTACAAAATTATATACAAACTTCGCATATATTACCTTTAAATCGTGGAGCTCAACTCTACCCATAGCAGGCCAACTTGGTACGGGCCGATTTCCTTCTATGACTTCAGGAGCTTCACTAGGCACATTCATGTACTGGCTTAGCCTTTCCACTGAAATGATGTTATTTGCTAATATACACTGGATTTGAGTTGAGAATACAAGAGACATATTCAACGAGAGACCATATGACAACGCCATTCCAACAAACCCTGCCAATATCATAAGATTGGTAATCATAAAGTCCATTAGTCAATCCAAAAGAAAGTTCCATTTTATGCTTACCTGAACTGAAAGTTCCCCGAGGAAGCAAAACCAGTAGCATAGCTGAGGAACAAAGAACAATGACTGACAGTGTTTCCAAACGTTGGATAAACCACTCATTTGCGGAATAAATGTGAAAACAAGGACTAGCATTTTTGTCAATGAGCTCAAGATTTCGAAGAAAGAATCGTTCTTCATTTTGAAAAGCTCTAATTGTCATTGCTCCAGCTATGGACTCCCCAAGATGATTTGCTACCATAGACTTGGTTGTTCCATTAATTCGCATGAACTCTTTTGCAGAAGCGGAATAGTATCCCTGTTGAGAAAAAGTACATTTTTCATGTCATGTCATCCATTTTTTTCTTACAGGAAGAAAAACTTAATTTGTACTTTACCTGTAAGTATATCACTGAGAATGCCATCGGTATGCAAACAAACACGACTTGCCAGGTAATGACAGTCAGTACTCCAAGAGTAATATAAGTATTAGTAGTCACCACGATAGCAAATATTATGTTGAATGCGATATCGAGGTCTACTATACTTAGATCAGCAGAGACCTAAAGAACAAATGTTAGCCTCGGTTAATTCTCAAACAAAATCATTCATTTAATGCAATAATAAGTGACGACTGCATGCACTTACCCGGCTTAGTAATCTTCCCAGAGGAGTCGACTCATAAAAGGATACCGGTGCATGGAAAAGAGAATTCAGTAATTGAGAGAATAAAGACTTTGATGACTGCATATTCAAAGCAACCGTAGAAAGACTTCTAACAAGTAAAAAGAATATCGAGATGCATCCAATCGCAAAGTACACTACCACTAGTCGCAGTTTGCTGACATGAGAGCTCTGAAGGTTAGAAGCCATCCAATAGTTTTGTAGTACTTGGCCAGCAAAAAAAAAGAGTTGTGGAAGAGTTGCTAAAAATAAGTAGAAGAAGCCTTTCTTTTGATCCAGATATTGTAGGTACGGCTTCCATCCGGTGTTTCCAGTTTCTTTTTCTTCTTTCTTAATCAACTGCTGTCCTGCTGGTTCTTGAATCTCTTTGTCTCGATATATTTTACCGGCATCTGTGTCAGAGATTGCATTTCTTTGGGGGGTATCAACCTCAGTGAGCCTTTCTTTGCCAGCCGTATCTTTATGTGCATTGACAAGGTCATAAAAAACTGAACTTGAAGCTAGTAGCTTATGATATGTAGATGCATGTTGGATTTCACCGTCTGACATCAGCTATGAAGCCGGCAGAAAAATTCATCAAACTTCCAGTCATATTGAGAAGCAAGACGTACAATACATGGAAAAGGTTAATATAATAGATAGCAGTTTAATTGCGAACTGACCAGAACATAATCGAATGCAGGAAGAAAATCAACTTGGTGTGTGACAAGTAACACTGTCTTTCCTGAAAGAGCTCCCATGACGTATTCCTGCGGAAACCAATTTAGCAAGCATCAAAAAAAGAACAAATACTGAGAAAAAACAAATTGCAGTCGAAAGAGATCAATGATCTCACATTAAATAAGCTGGTAGCAGTATGAGCATCAACTGCACTGAATGGATCATCCAAGAGATACATATCAGCATCCTGATAGAGTGCACGAGCTAGTTGAATACGTTGCTTCTGACCACCACTTAGATTAATTCCTCGTTCTCCTATTTGAGTTAGATCACCGTACGGTAGCATTTCAAGATCCTTAAGCAGTGAACACTTTTCCAATACGTCTTGGTATCTTTTCTTATCCAAGGTGCACCCAAACAAAATATTTTCTTGTATACTTCCCGACTGTATCCATGCCGTTTGAGAAACATAGGCCATTGTTCCATAGACTTGAATCTGCGGAATGAATTTGGAATTAGACACTTTAAGTTTTGAACTTATGGGTAACTCTTTTTTTATAATGAAAGAAATGGGGTTTGTGTGTAATAAGAACTTACCGTGCCTTTTATATTCGGCACCTCTCCAAGAATTGCTGCTAAAAGTGTTGATTTACCTGCACCAACCTCCCCACATATAGCTACTTTGTCACCAGGTTTAACCTCTAAATGAATGTTCCTCAGAGTGTATTTTGTAGGACTCTCTTCCCATGAGAAATTACCCGATTCGATGAATATGGAATGCTTAAATCGCTCTTCATCATTTCCCTTGTGTCTGACCTTCTCACTCACCAATTCCGGTGTTGCAAGAAAGTTTTTGATCCTCTCAAACGAAACTTTTGCTTGAATTACAGCTGCAATAACATCAGGAAATAATCTAATAGGATCTTGCACAATACGTAATGTCGCTATAAACGTGAACACGTTACTAGGATTCAAGGGAACC
The DNA here is from genome assembly GCA_023531295.1 of Papaver armeniacum. Taxonomy (NCBI): domain Eukaryota; kingdom Viridiplantae; phylum Streptophyta; class Magnoliopsida; order Ranunculales; family Papaveraceae; genus Papaver; species Papaver armeniacum. Next base: position 1,534,469 of record JAJJWW010000381.1, read on the forward strand.
TTGAGGAAGTAACAAGCCCAAAAGGTGGTTGCTGCCACCATGACAGGTGATGCCCAAAAGAGGAAACCATTGAACGCTTTCTGATACTGCATAGATAACAACCATTTATACTCTTCATTTCTCAATTTTTCGATGACATTTTTGAAATGATTCTCCCAAGCATACAACTTCAAGATTTTCATGTTCATCAAAGCTTCAGACATCGCCTTCAGCCTCCTATCCTGAACCCCCATAAGCTTTCTCTGATACTTGGTTTGCAGTTTCGCTATAGGAATGTTCACTAACACGGTAAGTACTATGACAACCAAAGCAGCAAGCGTCGCAAGACCCACAGCATGAACAAGAACTGCTAAGCCTAGACAAATTTGGAGGACTAGTGCCCATATCTGATGAAACCAGTATGGAAATTCACCAATTCTATATGCATCAACCGTGACATAACTAATTATCTCGCTCGCTGAATTTGTTGTTTTAGCAGAACTAGAAAGTTTCAATTGCTTCTTATAAATAGCTGCTGATAGTAATGATCTTAGCCGAATACCCGTTATTCTGCTACGAAAATACCATTGGCGCTGCGATAACGATTCTAGCAATTTGGAGAACAACAATAATATAGCTAGAACGTAACCTTCATGTTTAAAATCTTCTTTACCTTCTGCAACTTTAATGAAAGCACCAAGAAACAATGGACCAGAAGATAGAGTGATTACCTTGAGTAATGCGCATAAACCCGATATGACGATCTCTTTCCAGTAACAACGAACAATTGCCCTCAAAATTGATTGTGGTTGCTGTTGTTGTTGCATAAATGACATGTAACAAGTGCTTGCTCTATCTGAATTTCTTAACATGGGTATATCATCATCTTCAAGATTTTTGTGTTTTCCTTTCCTTATCAATGGATTTAACCACCAAAATGATAATCTACTAAGTAGACCGGCTTTAGCAAAATGTGTTTCAATCTTAGAATCTCTCATAGTCTCTATTTTCGTTTAGAACACTCAAAAAACAGAGGGGAACAAAGGAAAATCAGAGTAAAGAGATCAATTACTCTGTCAGCCTGTCTCTGCCTCTCTCAACTCTCTTAATAAAGATTTGTCAAACTTCTTTTATGGGCAAACCGCCTAGGAACACATCCTAGTTGCATACAGTCTACTTTCTTTGACTAACAAACTCGGAGGTTACAAATTCAACGGCAGAGTAAGGAGAAAACAAACTGTATGGTGGCAAAAGATAAGGAGAAAGCAAATTTACAAAATTGTTTTGATGTGATTCATGCATTATATAGCAAAAACAAAAGAAAAATCTTATATGGGTCATATGTCTGGTCTAAGGTGTTTTGATTTGAACCAACTTTTTCTGTTGAATGAACTGTTTAAGTCAAGTTTGTACGTGCTGTATCAATCTGAACCTCATCTTACAGAAAATTGTCAAAGATAGAGTTTGAGAACTTTTGCAATTCTCTTTTCCCCATAATTCAAGTGGATACTATGATCAACTTGCTAAAGATCATGTCTAGCACACCTTGGATTTCTCATAAAAAGCTAGAGCCACCCAAGCTGCTGCTCATCTACCGCCGCCTTCCCCACATCTTTACACCCCTATGTGTCACAGATCTAAACCTTTAATCGGGAAGTGGTGAACTTGTTGGGCCCGCGGTGGGTCCTAACCTGAATGCCTGCACCAATTAGGGAGAGACACATCAACGGGGATTTTTTGGTGTAAATAATCTGGTGGATTTTTAGCATTCCAGAAGTGAGAGACACACCGCGGTGTGTACCGTGTGAGACAAAGGTGGGTTAAGTGTGGGTCCCACCCCCTCTCTCTCACATTCCTCTTTTACGGGATGGTCCGTGGGAGCTAAATCATTTTCGATTTTTGCTGGATAGAGTCACTATGTCGATGTAAGTATGCAGTCCTATCCTATCAATGATTAAATTACGTGGTCCCATACGAAAAATGAATGTCAACATTAGTGAGAGTAGTTTTATACCGGCCCGAAAAAAAATCGATTTCGTTCTACGAGTTTTTTTCCTGAGAAGGTGATATAATCTAGGTTATGAATATTATGATCATTATTTTCCTAGGTTTCAAATTATTAAAAGTTAATAATATAAAAAAATAGAAACATTATCGCTCAACTCTTTGACACCCACCAACAATTGAGCTTATCATATGCTTAGTGATTTTAACCACAAACATATTTATTCATATTCCCACTAAGATTGACTAATTAGCTCTCATGGTATTAAATTTCAACTGGCACTTATTACAGTCACTTTTTGAAGTCTTGAACAGAGCAATTATCAAACCCTTACCAATTAGTTGCTCATTTGACTGAAAGAATGTTAGTATCTTATATATTATGTTGTGAGGCCTCTTCCTATGCACATGCCAAAACATGGTATTTGGCATATATGCACCCATTATGGGTATGCCAAACTGCCTAACTCATATGCCAATATGTTTTTCCTGGCCACGACAGAGTTTCCAGCGAGCGATAGAGTCTTCGTCGCTCGATGGTCAAACTATCGTTCGATGGTCATTCACTCGACAGCGACAGTCAAGCTATCGCTCGATACTATGATAATCGCTCATCAGATCTTCATCCAACGACTAATATTTCCCCCCTCTATAAATACCTAATTTTAATCTCATTTCAACTCACACCAGAATTTCTTAATCTCTTAAGAATTTCTCAATCTCTCTAGAATTTCTTAATCTCCAATTCTTTTCATCACTCTTCCAGTTCCTTAGAGAGCATGGTCGATAATATGAATTGGTGAGTGCATGGCAAACCACTGTATTATCCAAAATCGAAGAGCCGCTTGTCGTGCAATTGTAGACAGTGAAACTAGGAGAAGTCAAATTAGGAGATGTCAAGTGAGGCGAAACCTAAAATTCAAAACTGCAGAAGATGAATGTATTCGGTATAATTAAGCAGGAAGTTACTAGGTATGTTGCTTTACTTCAGCGAGAAGGTCCAACCTTGAGAAGTGGTGAAACCACGGTGGAATTTCAGGAAAGGTGTCGTGTGGAATATCGTCGCATCTACGGGCAAAAATTCCATTTTGAAAGTTGTTTCGAGGTTTTAAGATATTTGCCCCAATATTGTCCAACATTTGTGTTGTAATTTCTCAATTGTCCACTTTTAAAGTTTTAATATTTGTTTAAAATTTTTAAAGTATTAATATTTTTAATATTTGTTTAAGTTTAAATATTTGTAATACTTTTAATGTTTAAGAATATAATTAATATTAATTTTCAACAATATTCGTCAAATTTTCAAATTCATTAAACTTCACAAAATTAAAAACTTCAATATAATTAAAATAGTCATTTTACAAGACATAAAACTAGACAATAATTGGAAAGACTCTAAAAAAAAAAAAATTGGAACAATGTTCTTCATCTTGTTCATCTTCTTCATTTCACTAAACTTCCAATCAATGCGCTCATGAACGGAGTCTCCTTTGTTTATCTTCTTCTTTGGCTTCAAATTTGTTTTGCCTTGATTTTCCTTGCCTTTAACCTTTCTTGGCCTTCTCTTAGTTGCGGTTTTGACTTGGTTGATATCCAAACTTGGAGACTTCTTTGCTTCTTACTTATTTCTTTAAATCAATCACATATGTTCTCAACGGCACCTTAAAGTACTACTCCAGAAAAATCAAGTTGGGTTAATTGTGCCATTTGGATAAAATAGAAGAAATAAATTAGATTGAGAAAAGAGAATAATAGATTGAGAAGAAGAGAAATTTTTTGTGTAAAAAATTTGGGGTAAGTGTTGAGTTTGAAAGTTACCTATTTATAGCGATGAAGAAATAGACGTTACCGCTAGAGTGAATATCGCCAGCGATAAAGTCTTTATCGCTGGCGATATTGTCAATATCGCTCGCTAGGGATTCGATCGCTCAGCAGTTTCCCCATAGTGGCGCAAATGGTTTGGCATGCCATCTGGCATGCCAAACACCATTTTTTTGGCATGTGCATAGGAAGAGGCCTGATTATATCCTAATTGAAATATCTTGCCTTTTCTGGCTCTCTTGGCGGAATTAATAAAATGCCCATGTGGGGAAATGCATTTAAGAAAATGCCCATATTTTTTTTCGTAATTTATTTAGTGCCCATACTTTGACCTTTTTCGTCCCTTTTTATTAAAAAAAACGGCTAACGGACGAGCATATTTGTTGCCCATACGAGGCAACAAATCAGGCTTGCGAAAAGACATTTAAACCCATGAATCGTCTGACCATGACTAGCGCACCAGGACCGAGTTTGTAAAATCCAGCCGAGTCAATACAAGTCGTTCTATCTTCTGTACGTTTCAAAGGATATTTTCGGTTCATCAAAATTCAATCAAATTTGATCACTGAAAGCTAATTACTTTATAATACAAACATAAATGGTAACCAAATCCTGTAATACCTCATCAATTTGATCGAATCAAGTAAAAAAAACTCATCTTCAACTTCTGTCAACTCAAAACAAAATTAGGTTTCAAATACTCCCTCCGTCCCACTGTTAGATGACCTATTTGGTTCAAAATTTTGTCCCACTATTAGTTGACCTATCTCATTACACAAGGAGATATTTCTAAAACTATCCTTTTGGTTGATTATCGTAATATAAGAAATATGTATAATTTGGTATCCATGTGTATATTCGTTACGTAGGTGTTTTAAAATGCCTTTCAATGATACAAAATTTACGAAAATTCGTGGTATCGTTTGTGAGATAAATTATTTCCAAATTTGACAAGTTATTATCCATAAGGGTATAATTGTAAAAAAAATACATAATAATACTCCTTTCTATTGATTACCTTAAGAATTGTGCAAACTTGAACTAGGTCATCTAATAGTGGGACAGAGGGAGTATATCCATTTGAAAGATAACCCTAGATATAGAGATGGAGTTGATGAAGTAGGAGCATCAGTTCAACCCGCGGCAGTGTTGATGAAACTAGAGCATCAGATGGTGATGGTTATGATGTTGCTGGCGATGGAGGAAGAGCTGCAATATAACCCTGGTTGCAATTTTAAACTAAAGAGAAAATTGAATAACAACCTGTTAATTAAATATTTTCTCTGACATTGTGCTTCCAGTTGATCTTTTTAGTTACTCTCTCTTCACATTTCTCTACATCAATTGCATGACATTTTCTCCCTTCAACCCAATCTCCTCTTATGACTCCAACACCACTAGGATGAGGAAACTTAATGCATTGATGGAAGGTTGAGGCTACTCCCAGAATCCCATGCGGCCAAGGTCGAACAATCAAAGTGTTGTATGGTGACTCTACATCAACAACACAGAACAGAATTTCGGAAGATAACCCCTTCAAAGGAATTCGCATGGTAATCCCTCCCTTGGGTTTGTTCGCAGTACCATTAAAGCCATAAATCTTGTAATTCGAAGGTATCAAATCCTCATCCTTTCCCCCCATATTTTTGTAAGTATGGTAAAATAGAATATCTACAGAACTTCCAGTATCAATCAATATTATATTGATCGCCCATGAATCTTTAGCTTCATCATCTTCATCTTCACTTGGTTTCGGGTTGATATCTAACTTTACCCCCAAAGGATTATCATGCATTTCTCCACCTTCAGGAAACTCTTATGCTATAAAGGAAATGGTTGTTTCTGCCATTCTTTTAGTGGCGAGACTTTCACAATTTTCATAATTTCTCTACCATCAACATCTCTTGCAAACACTCTGCTCGGAACGTTATCATGAAAATCCTCTATTGTTTTGTATGAGTGTACCATAAAATTGCAGAATAGGTTTTTTGCTTTCGATCCAACATCAATTAAAAATGTATCTTCTCTTTTTGCTACATTTGCTCTGTGATCTTCTAGTGGTGGTGGTAATGGTAAAGGTTGCGGTTGCCTTATCAGAAAGTGGTTCAACTTGCCTTGGTCTATCATTCTAAGAACAAAATCATTTTTGGAATGTCCATGGAAGTGATGATATGAACAAAATTCCTGACTTTTGTAGGTCGGTGGTGGATCCTTCCCCATGTTCCAAGGTGATGAAATGTTTTCCATCAAAATTATGGCTTCTCATATCTTTTTCACACTAGCATTTAGAGGAGGCATTATTATTTCTTCCCATACTACCCTGTTAGTTCCTTATCCCCTTTGATAGTTATACTTCTGTCCTCCATAAGTTTCTTGGGGTTGGTCAAGTCTCTGAATCTTGTTATTTCCGCCACGATTATAGAACCTCCTCTCTTTCTCGAACTCTTCTTGATCACAACTTCCTATCGCAACCAAATTTTGTTGACTTTCGATCACCATCTTTCCTTGTGGATCTTCCGAAGCGTTTGCCACTGTGTTTGTTAATATGGGCAATAAGCTTGCATTCGCAATTTTTGAGCTTGTATTCGCAACTGGGTACGACTCCATGTCACTTTGTTTTTCCTCTAGAGCAATATATTCCTCTTAGAACTCTCGCAACTCAGTCATTGTGATGGTATTCTTGAATCTAAATATTTGAACATACAACAAATTTGTTGCGAACATTGCATTAATGAATGATAAAATAAGGTATTTTTCATCCACACGGCTAGCCATGTTGCTACACATTGTCTTCCACCTCATAGTTAAATGCTTCAAGCTTTCGCCAACTCTTTGTTTCAGTCCAAATACATCTTCAATGTCGGGACGCAATGAGTTTTTACTTATGTAATCTCCTAAGAATACCATTGCAATTGATTGAAAGATTCTATGGTATCCTTTGGCAGTCCTTCAAATCATTTTAACGTCTCTCCCGTCAGGAATTGATGCAAAGTATTTGCACAACACAGCGTCATGGTTTTCCCATTGCAACATGCATCTCACGTAAGCTTTGATATGTTGAACGACACAAGTTGTCCCATCGAAGATGCTAGTTAATGCAGGCAAATTATATTTTGGCGGTATTCCCCTCAACTGTACATCTTGTGTAAATGGCGTTTTCGCAGCTTCCTCTATTGCTTCATCCAACTGTCTCCTGCCTCCTTCTCTTCTGCTATTGAGCATTCCCCTCATCTCTGCCAATTCTCTTAAAATTTGTTCATTCGCCCCTGACCCTTGGTCCATTGGTCTCTTTAACCTTGCTTTTCTTCTCCCGTTCATGTCTATCTTGCCTTGCGAAATTTTGTGTTTCCTCTTCATCCCTTTCTTCTCGTCTTCCTCTGCGGTCTTCTCTTTCACCCCTTTCGTGTATTCGCACATGATTACGTCTTTCATCTTCTCCTCTGTGTTCTGGTTCATTCCTCTCTACTTATCTTTCTCGCCTTTCAATCCTTCCTTGTGTTCTATCTACTTCTTCATTTATATTATCATTGTTGCGGTATTGTTCGCGCCTTCTTTCCAGGTTATCATGATTGTTCTGGCGTATAGCCTCCTGAAATTCTTGTTCTTCAATTTCTGCCCTCATTCTTTCTCTTTCGCAAGCTTTACGTGTTTGTTCGACATTTCGCCTCTCAATCTCATCCTCAACTGTTTATTGATTCCTTTGCATTTCTCTCCCATATAATATCCTTATTCCTTCCTCCCGGTTTCCTTCGCCGTCTTGATTATTTCGTTCGTGACGTTGCTCATCCCTCTGATCTCTATTGTTTTGTTTAATATGATAATTTTCACCACGTTGAATGTAACAATCTTCAGCTATTTCTCTTTCTTCACGATGTTCATCACCAGGATTCTTCATATCTTCTTGAATATCCTCAACAACACCTACTTCATGCGAATCTCGTCTTGCTTCTCTTCTAATTGATCTTGAATTTGATCTTGTAGTACTTCTTGACCTTGTATTTTGTAGTCTTATATTTTCCATTCTCTCTTCATGGTTTTGTCGTGTTAAATTTGCACGTTCTTCTACTTCTAATCTCCTTTCTTCAAATATCCTTTGTCTTAATGTCTCTAGTGTTTCATTCTCCTCCTCTCCATAAATTATTCCTCCTTCTACTCGCCTCAATTGCTGTGTTTCTTCAACTTCCTCTGTTGAACCCGTCCTCCAAGTTTGTACACTGACTCTATCATAATCAATGTTTCCACCTTGAGTTGAATTCGTTCTTCTCCATCATTTCTTGTTCCCATCCTAGAAGATTCTCCCATTTCCTTTCTCCTTCTTCCTGCAATTCTTGTGCTTCTCCTTACCATCACTTCAATTTTAATAATCTCTTACAAATTTCACAAATTCTTCACCAATTTTTCCAAACCTTCTTCAAACCTTTTTAGATCAACGTTCCCTGTTTCTAGCGTCAATATGTAGTTGCAGGATTTCCTACAACCACACCCCTACAATATTACACAATGATTTAATCCAATTTCATGATCAATTATCAAAGTTTTATTTATTTTTCTGAAGAATCTTACAAGAATAATAAGATTACAAAGAAATCAAAATAGCTCTATACTTTCTCTCTCCTATTTGTTCTCTCCAACCTCTCTTCAAAAAGATCTCCCCCCCCCCCCCAAATCGCTTTTGGTCCTTTATATAGGATATTACATATTGGATGACAAATAAGCCAACCTTTATTTTCGGATCTGGTCTGCGTCATTCTCATAAGCTCAGCAAGGGTTTTCTTCGCAAGTTAACTTCAATCTCGCAAAGTCTTCACACTTTCCTCATGATTAGGCTGACGTCATTCGATACATCACTTTTCTAACACTCTGCGATCGCAAACACCTTTTATTTAAAACTTCGCTGAGACATAACTGTTGCGAGATTCTGCTCCTACAAATAACTCCTCAACGTGTATGAGTATGGGTATGTACCAAAGCAGACGATTTATCATAGTGACCAAATGTAATCAATATCGGGTCAACATCAACATGCCTTATACGAACTTGAGTATTTGCATACGCAAAGTAGTCGTGTCCGAAAGGAGTCGAGTATACACTTATCTTGTGGGTGACTTTTTTACAAACACTTAACGACAACAAATCAAATCAAAACTTTATCCATGATTTGGAGAAGAAGAACTAAACTCAAATCAAAACTTTCATTACATCCCGGTGTGTAAACTTAAATCAAGAAATTACGGAAACATATATACTAGATAAATATATACTGCATGCATTATTCTCAGTCACGGCTTTAGTACTACTATATGGCCATACCTGATAACAACATATCCACTACTGCAAACCGTGACCTCCCTCCTCCTGGTTATTTAATGATGACTGTTACTGTTTACTGTATCCGGAAAACATAGTGAGTAGTTTTATTTACAACCCTAGCTAGCTAGACCCTAAATTAACTGATAAATTGGACCCACAAATGTGCAAGCTGTAGCAGCAGTACAATTTGATCAGAGATACAGCTAAAGGTAGCCCAAATGTAGTATTCTACTGACTGCAACACAGACTGTTACTTTGAGGTCCCCTCTCCTCCTTTCTTTTCTTTTTCTACTCTGAAACTGAAAAACATTTATACTCCGTAAGATAAGATCAGATCGTTCAACCATGAATTCAGTGTCCAGCTAGAAATGCTACTTGCGCAAAATCAAGAAAGTGTAAAAATAGAAAGTATACTCGTCCCTAACTAGGGTTTTTCTTCTACTTCATTTTCATCTGTCTCGGTTTGTCTCTGAAACTTACACTCTTTCTATTTAACCCCAAACATCTTCTGCAAATTCTCTACTTCATAATCGTCACCATAATCTCCGAAATAATGACAGCAGTATTTATAGTGTAGCAGCTACTATGGCCACCAAAAACTTCCCAAATCTCAACAACAACAACAAGAACAATCCAACAGTACTTTGAACTCAACACTGGTGGTTCTAGGGATGTGGAATAATATTACTGGGCTATCCAACAGTGACGATGATTCATGGGAAGTTCGGGCATTTGAAGAAGATACTAATATGGGCACAACTTGGCCTCCTCGGTCTTACACTTGTACGTTCTGCCGTCGTGAATTTAGGTCGGCCCAAGCACTCGGAGGTCATATGAACGTCCACCGTCGTGACCGTGCTAGACTTAGGCAATCTCCGCCGCCAACTATCTCACCATCTTATCCATGTTCAGTTACTACTACGTCAGCAGCAGCAGCAGCATCAACTCTTATATTTCCAACTGAAGAATTTCTCGCCGCGGCCAACAATGGTGGGTTGTGTGTTTTCTATCCTTTATCATTAGCACGTAATGATAATAATACTAGTCATAGCAGTACTAATGCTGCTGCGATATTTAAAGCAAGATTCGTTAATGGATGTAGTAGTAGTAGTACTGCTGAGATTTCTCCTTCTCCTTTACTATCAGTGTCAAATTGTCCTACACAAGATATTTTGATATCGCCGACAACAACAACAACATCGACTATTTGTCCACCCACAGTTAGTTTTGCTAGGGTTACAGACCAAATTGGAGAGACTTTGACATTTATTCAGAGTCATGAAAATGAAGATGGTGACAACGATGAGAACGAGAATAAGAACTCCCAATATAATCATCAGACAAAGTGCAACCACAACAATCATAATAATATGCAATTTGTCGAAGAATTGGATCTAGAACTTCGACTTGGATCCTCGAGGTAATAATAATTGTAAGCATTAAGAATTAAATGATAATTAAAATTACTGTAAGCATTAGATATTAGGGTTCTGTTGTATTGGTTTTCATTATTTTATATATTCCTCTTGTTTACACATAATTTAATGCAAGTATAAAAAAAAATTTCGGAAAAGAGGAATGAAACCTCATGATTCACGATAATAATAATGATTGTTCTCAGAAAACTGAGTATCATTGGCAGTTACAACATTGATACGATTCCTAATATATACTCCCTCCGTCCCACATATATAGGCGGAATTTTGATTTTTGTTTGTCCCACTAAATAGGCGGACTTTGCTTTCCAAGATGAATTTTTCCATATATACCCATATTTATTGTACATAGGTAATTGTATTGGAGATAAGACGAAGGGCAAAAAAAAAAAAACATATAAAATTATGAATCCCATGCAATTTTCTTAATCTAAGAGAATTGTCTCTCTCCGCCTATATATGTGGGACGGAGGGAGTAGATTGTTCAAAATAGCAATTAGAGCATCTCCTCTCCATATGTGTTCAACAGCATTGCGGTTACAAAAGATTGAGATGTCTGCTGCTTTCTTTATACTATATCTAGAGGTTAAAATAAAGGCATTGACTTTAAAATTAATAGCATCATTTGTCTGATTTCCGAATACATTACTAATTATATATCTATGTTGTCTAGCTTCGGCGTACTTTCCCATCAGCAGCTTCAGAGTTGGCATGGAATCGCTTTGGAATATGATTTGATACCCACTCCATTCAGTTGCCCATCGGAAAGCAGCTTCAGCTCATTTCTCTTCTAATTGTTCCCTTGTTGTGCAATCTGCATAGGATCCCCAAGCTTCAATAATTGTACCTGCATAGTCATTTAGGGTCAGTCCAATTCCAGAGGAAGTCATAGGGTTATGCATTGATAAAGCTATGTTCAATCTCAGTGTCATGAATGTCTGATATTTTTCTGGTTCTCTGTCAATGATTTGAAGAGTTTCATCATGCATCGGATTGTAATACAGCTTTTGCATTATATTATAATTCGGCCTAGTTACTTCCATTTTGCTATTAATAAACCTAACAATCTGTTTTGTTGTGTTTGCACTGTTCTGTATAGTTTTTTGGAAGGTAATTTCACATCTGGCTTTCCAGATATGCCAAGTTATCATAGCACAGAATTCTGGTCAGCCCAGAATACATTTTCCTATATTTCTTCGTTGAACCAATCATAGCCATTCATGAAAACTATTGCTATCATTTCTAATATAATTCATATCATAGTTTAGAGAGTTGAAGGTTTAATATTGAAGGTGTAATATTGCATGATTTATAAGGGGATACTAGTCCTACTAGGGGCTCATACCATTTCATCGATCCAACGGTCAGGATCGTTTATATTTTTTTGTCTTATATGAAACGGTATCAGCCTAGTACTGGTATCCCCTTCCTTTATAAATTGGGAATAAAAATGGAAAGATGGAAAGGAGGAAGCCATGGCTGCAAAAGGAAAGAGAAAAAGATAGCTAGGTCCTGGCTAGGTGGTAGATCTAGAGTACTGTGATTGTGGTTGGTTAACAATTAGGTTTGATCAGAAATGAACAGCTGGGTTTGCAGTGCAGTGTCATTTTCTAATATTAAAGCCGAATGATAGGCAATTAATCCTAATCCATATATATCCAGATGCCCTTACAACATATGATCAGTGGTGTCTTTCCTATAACTACATATACGTAATAAATAGAAATTAATGGTTGGGAAGAAATAATTTCGCGTATGAAGAACAAAGTCACAAACTAAACTTATGGAATCTTTTTTCTACTACATTGAGTATGTATAAATGTTATCCGTCTCTGAGTGCACTAAAAGAATACCAAAATATTAACTTCAAATCCACAATAATGGTTGGTTAAAATAACTTCAAAGAATACCGGCTTGTAGATCAGCTGGTTTCATGCCCTCCACAGAGGTTTCATGCGCTCAGAGGTCCCAGGTTCGAGTCCCAGATGGCGCAATATTACAGAGTTTAACATGGAGTGGGTAGAGTTAGTTTGCCCCTCTGCGAAGACATTAGTCACACTATCCGCTTCGGCTCCCGACTTTGTTCCTCATGAGGCTGTTGGTAGGCTAAAGACGACAACCCGTTCAACTTATGTAGAAAGACGTCGCTTGGAACTTAGCTTGTTAGGCTTCCAATTATTCGTTAATTATGTAATAATATTAATAAAAATTAAAAAAATAAAAAATAAAAATAAAAATAAATAGCTGCTACTTTCTTATGCTCGGGACTCATCTTCGATCAGATCCGACCAGGGATTTTCTAACATATTTTTAAAGCTATTATTTCAATAGTTCTTCACCATAACCGTATTTTGTAAAGATAATCGATTTAGAGATTTGAATTTTTCTCAGGTGCACAAATATGACAATATGGATTGAAATGTGTCGTCTAGTTAATTAACACATACAAATCATTCTATCGGGTAATGCTTTATCATCAGTTTTTATACTGAAAAATGACGATTACAGTGATCTCTACGGCTGCTTAAGTAACTAGACGACACATTTCAATCCATATTGTCATATTTGTGCACCAGTACTCGCTGTAATCCTAGATCTATTATATTTTCATTCCGGGAAATTTTATCCTGATATTCAAGAATTTTTTTCTTTCTTGAAAGTACAATGTTGTAGTGAGGAAGAAATTTATTTTTGATGCATTTTCTCTAATGTTAGGCATGATGCCCTCCTGGCTCTTCCTTTCTATTTTTATTTTCCTTTGACTTAATAAATTCATCCTATGGATGTCCCTTAACTAAAGAAAACGTCCAAAATGTGAGAATAACAATGTAAATGGATCCTTTAAAAAAAAGAAAATCATTAAAAAAATAATAATTATGAATACCCTAGGCTTCCAAATATGGGACTGCATTTCCTCACCGAAACACAAATAATAACAATGAAACTGCATTGTTGATCCAGAATAGACCTAAAAGCGACGAATTCAAGTGGATATACTTGAATAGACTCAAGGAATAGAAAAACAAGGTACGAATATTTCGGAAAATAGGTCATTTGTCCGAATATTTTTAAAACATGGTTTTAATGGATGAGTAAAAATTAGTATTGGTAAATGGACACCAAAAAAATAGCAAGAATGAAACTGAATTCATCATGGCTTAAACTTAAAAAAGAGTGAGGATGAAACTGGATGCATCCTGATGTAAATTAAAAATAAGAAAAAATTATTTGAAAATGGGTAGGATCATGAAACTGTTTACAAGTCTTTTTCACCCAGGAATTGTTGATTTTGGTCTTTTTAACCAATTTTGTGTGAATATTTTTCCTTCCAAGAAGTACGTATTAAGCCAAATTTAATACTTCTTTTAAATTAATAGTTCCGGGACTACCAATTACTCCCTCCGTCCCTAATTAGATGAGCTACTTGTATTTTGCACAAATTTTAAGGCAAGCAGGAAAGTGGAGTATATTTAAGTATTTTTTACAATTATACCCTTATGGGCAATAATTAGTAAAATTTAGAAACGATTTATCTCTTAAAATATACCACGGTTTTTTCATAAACTTTATACCGTTGAAAAGCATTTTAAAACACCTACACAAGGAATATAAACATGACTATCAAATTATACATATTTCTTATAGAAAAAATAATCAATTAAAAGGGTAGTTTTAGAAATATCCCCTTGGTTAGTGAAACAGCTCATCTATTTGTGGACAAAAATAAAAACCAAATAGCTCATCTAATTAGGGACGGAGGGAGTATTACTTATTAATTTAGAGAGGTTTATAGATATTATTAATTTAACGAATACAATTTCATTTTCTTTTCCAAAAAAAAAAAAAAAAAGAATACAATTTCATTTTCAAAAGATTGTATCAATGGGGAATCCTAAGAGCAAGTAATATGGTCAGCCTAGGCTAGGCCCGCCACATTTAGAGTTTTTGTTTAGCCTAAAATGGGAGAACCAACTACAATGGGACTTGTTATGTGGTGGGTGGTTATGTGAGGTTGGATGAGTTTCCGCCTAGTGAAATCTGAGTATTCGACTTCAAAACTAAAATGACTATGTGTAAAATCCACATAGTGGTTGGTTATGTAGGGTTATCCGACTTCAAGAAGAAACAGATGAATTTGTCAAAGTGGACCTAAAGAGGTTGTTTAACTGATGTATGTTCTCGGCGGTTTCGACTAAGCTACAACCTGCGACATGTGCATGTAAAACTTAAGCTAGGCTATCTGCTAGAATGTGGAGAAGTGAACCCATAATATTTGTTTTTCTCGATGACATTCTTGAAGTAAAGCCACAACGTGGTCATGCACATAGTACTTGCTTTAAGTTGTATAGGTAAACATCAGAAACATTATTTTTGTTTTTGACTTAAAAGGAATTAATTTCATTGATCAGGAACATAATTCAATTCATACTTATCTAAGGGTTAGTCTTGTGATCATCCAATTCGAAATTCAACTTTCCTATCCGCGCAGCTTGAGTTGGAGATTAGCTCTAGTTGTTTGGAGTATTGCAAGCCAGAAAGAAGTGTCAAATGGATTATCCAAGTTGTGCTAAACCATTTAGCGCAATGAATCCTAGCCATTAATCTACAACTGTAGGTCAACCACTAAAAATTCAATGGCCGAAATTCATTTGTACAAAATGGTTTAGCGAAAATTCAAAAAAAAAAAAAAAAAAAAAAAAAATATTGTGCGAATTCATTTAGCACTTCTTTCTTGGTATTTTCCTTGGACCACAGCTTGAATAAAGATATCTGGTGATGGTTTTTTAAATTGTATGTTGAACTTGAATGACCATAAATCTTGGCCTAGCTAGAGCCTAATTAATCAAAGCAAGGGCTCTCGTCCTGTCTTACTCCCCGAATATTTGTATATGATCTTATCGCACCATCGATGAAGCTGGCGATATTGATGTAACAGCATCATCCGCTATCTCGTAGTACTCTTTATTATTTTCATGATCTTCTTTCTTTTTCTAGTTTCTCCTGCATTACTTATTTCCATGATCTTTCTTTTTCTTAGTTTTCCTGCATTACTACTACTAGTGTCATGTATACGGATTCAAAATTTATTAGACCATGCATCTTCATCCGTACGCACATAGGCGGCAATTTTGAGAAGTTAACTTCAGTACTAGCTAGATTGGAAATTTAGCTGCAGGTGATTAAAGTGGAAAAAAAGTAGGTATTAAAGTCATGGAAGAAAGGGCAATTTTGTGTACAGTACTATCACCAGCTGCTAGACTCACTTGTCACTGTTGAATAATGAGAGAGAAGTTGTAAAGGGGATGATTGTCGGGGTTTGTCGTTTGCAGTGGACTATTTAGGGTTGCTGCACATGGTGGACTATGATCTTACATCCTCCAGAACTCAAAAAGTACTGTTTATCTGATCATCATCTCCTCAACTCGGATACTCTTCATCATCTATTCAATTTAGTGGGATTTAAAACCACATCTTGCGTGAGTGTGAGATCGACTGAGAAACAAAAACTAGCATCCAACGAGTTGTTTCATTTTCACTGACTGCATGGGTCGGGTGACCCTAACTTATATGATGGATGATGGATGGGAACTGTTCATATATCCTGTCTATCCCGCAATCAAAGATACAGGTAATTATGGCAGAGAAGATGGAAGAAGAGGAATACCCCACACTTTTAGAATCAGAATCCTTCGAAAATATAGGTATTATTTACAGTGGCCGAGTTTGGGCAATTGCTATGGCAATCAACACAAAAAAATGATTTTTTTGTTGAGTCACGTGCATGGATGCACAAACAGGGTTTTGCATTATGGTAAAGCAGAGTAAAATCAACAAATCTGATTATCTAGGGTCCCACTACTATTTTTTTTTAATATAAAATCTTTGGTAGGATAGAGTTAAAATTTGATTTGGGTGAGATAAAATAGGATAAAGTGAGTAAGTAAAATAATATTTATTTGGGAAACAAAATTTGATGTGAGCGGCTTTGCAGAAACGTCAGCGGTTTTGGGAGAAACGCCCGCGGATTTTGTTGGTCCGCGCGGATTTTGTAGGCCCGTGCGGCTTTCCATTAAACGCCCGGTTCATTGAACTCAATCAACAAACCGGTTCATGGTTTGTCCATCCATTTTTATGTTTGTTGAGTCCATAGTGGGAGCAAAATGAACAAAATTCAAGTTTGTTCATTCGAGTAGTACCTGCTCGTAGAATCTAGACCAAGAGAAGCAAAATTCTATTAAGGGCAGCAAGAAATCAAAATTAGATCTAAAAGGCCAATGAGGAGGGCTCGCCACTGCGCACCCTTGTTGCAAATTGGATCCGCCACTGATTATTTAAGCTGTAGAGTCAAAAGACCCAAAACCACAAGGATCACATACCGAAAAAACTTGACAAGTGAAATTTAAAGTAATAGCTCTTACCACAATACTCAGTGGTATGGAGCGAAGTACATTTTTGTTAAAGTAATTTGATAAAGCCGATTAAGGAAACCGGAAACCTTACAGAGATTTTTCAAGATCATAAAAAATTCATACAAGTTGTAGTAGCTCCACCAATTCTTGCATATCAAATCTATCCCTTCATAACTAAAATATATTCCGCAATTTTAGCATACATTCCTTTGAAGCTTGAGCAGTGGCAGAGCCAGAAAATATTAAGAAAGGGGATAAAAAAATCTGTAAAAGTGTGGGGGCTGATGTGGGCTAAATCCTAAGTGTTTGGTGGACTAAATGCTGAATAAGGGATAATGAAGGGTGTTTCCGTGGTTTCTGAAAATTTTGGGGGCTGGAGTCAGGGTTAGTCAACCTCTGCCTCCACCACTGTGCTTGAGCACCATTAAAGTAGGTTATAAATCCCTTTGGAAAGCAATATCACGTCAACTCCATCCATTATCTTGTCATATTATGCCTTTCACAGTGTTTAGCTGTAATATCTGCCATAGAATTATTAGCTAACATACCATGTTTTCCAAAAAGGAAAAGAAACCTAAAAATATTTGCAGCCTATATGGTAGTAATACCAAATCAACTAGCTTAATCGGTTACAGGAAATATACAATAAAAAATATCTCTCACGTACCTATGTCTTATTTTCTTGTGTTTGATTGATATATTACGTTGAAAATGAAAAAACTAGGATTTTACGGCAGTTACAGAGTGAAGTTCCATTGACAATTGAAAATAACTTATCGGTCGAACTACTCTTTGTTCTTGACTCTGAAAGTGTTGATGAACTGTTTTGCTATTAATTAAACACGAAAATGACAACCAAACTTCACTTTTGAAGAACAACACTAAATGTCATGTTTTGTACTCGAGTTAGTTGAACCTAAGTTCGGCAGTGAAAGAGTGTTCGGTTGATAAATTAATCTTTCAAAAACAAACCTAGGTTTGGCTGATAATTTATCAGGTGAACCTATAAGTATTCTTCACAAACGAAAAACACCCAAAGTTCAGCTAAAAACTTGCAGCCGAGCCTAGGAATTTTAAAAAAAATTAGGTTCGGCACCTAGTTGTAGGTTTTGGAAATAAAGAAAAAGTTCAGGAAAAAAATCAAAATACTTCCAAAACAAAAAGTCGTTAAAAGAAAAAATTGTTAAAAAAACAAAAATTCAAACATCTTCATTTTTAATCATGAACTAACCGGTGACATACCATACCAACATCACCTTCTAATTTTTAAACTTCTTGTTTCCTAGCATTAGTGAATGAAGTGAATCTAAAAGGGTGGTTATTTTTCATATGGGTTCCATAAAAGTGGACCATGTTGGTTCCCTTTTGGGTCCTTCAAATGTCTCTGTTGGTTTGGAACTCACCGTTGACCTGAGTCGGCAAGTTTCTTCCGATCCAGAGATCCCGATTAGAACCAGGAAACTAAGATAACCATCCGTTTCTGTTTTGGTTTGGAACTCACCGGTGACCGGCGTCGGCATATTTCTTCCGATCCGGCAAATCAACCAAGAGACTAACGGATAACTTAAAAAAATTAGACTAGGGCTCACTATATTGATGTAGATTAAGTACAGCACTGTCTCAATTCTCTCTGAAAAATGACTATCTCCCCCTTCATTTCATCCTGTCACCATGGCTTCTGGACCGAAAGCCCATGTTTAATTATCAAAATATACATGAGCAAATTATAGAGGGTTTACTTTAACATTTTCTTCTGTTGTACCAAATAATCATTATGAAATTGATCAAAAAAATTGGTGATGGATCTCACAAGGATATATCAGCATTCAATTCGAACTGAGCCGCTTGATGAAACAAACTTCGGTTTTATGTTGACTTGCTCCATGCATTGGATGACGTCTCCAATCTGAACAGCATCACAACCGCATATCACAACACCACACTCAGTTCCCTTTCCAACAGTTTCCACATCCTGTTTCTCTCGTTTCAGTGAGTCGCATGACCCTTCGAAAATTATCTGTCCACTTCTCAACAGCCTCAATACCGATGATTTTGTTACTAGGCCATCAATCACTTTACAACCAGCAATTTTCACCTCTCCTCCCTTGGTTTTGCCTCTTTTAATCTCAAAAATGTTCAATACCTCGGCCTCACCGGCTACACGAGTCTCGAAAGTACCTGGGGCCTTGGCAACAATGTAATTCCCAATATCCTCCAAAAGATGGTAGATGACACGGTGCATCTTTATCTGCAGTGGTTGAAAAAGAAATCATTAGCAAGAAGTGATTCTAGACTGAGCCGTTCTCAGGAGAAAGAAGGCTCATAAGAGTAAACACAGTTACCTCTATATGGGCTCGAGCAGCTGCGACAGTAATAGAACTGGGTGGTTTTGGTATACTGAACCCTACTATACATGCACCGCAAGCTTGGGCCAAATCCACGTCAGATTGAGAAATGGGTCCAACACCCACATGGACAATATCCACAGTAACCTGGTGACAAAGTTTAAGAGAAAATATTCAATGAGATGAACTGAAGATACTGATGAAGCAGTACAATGAGCTTGTTGCAGTCTAAATGAACAGCCCAATGACTGTAAATAGCTATGGTCAAGCATATCGTGCTGACCATGAAGTATAGAACCAGTGGCCACAAACACAGGTACAAAGGGGTAAACGGGCTATAAGAATATATAAAACATTCTATCAACTTTTTATCTATCTAAACTCCTAGTGCTCCATCTCATCTACTCAGTTTCTGGATACCAAACATATAGATTTACTGTTCATATCATAATAAGAGTGAAGCCCTATAGACCTAATCAAAGTATACCCTCCAATCACAAGAATACAAGTTGGAATACCTTTCAGCAAATGCAGATCCTATTATCAAAACAAAACAAAAAAAATTCATACCTGAGCACTGTTTAGATTCATTAGTGCATCTGTAACAGCTTGGACAGTTCCCTGAACATCTCCCTTGACTATAATCGGCAAATCAATCCTCTGTGGCTTTTCATCTTCTTCCTCCTCACCTTCGCCTTCCTCCTCGTCATGAGCGTCAATTCTCCCTTCCTCTATCTTGTGAAGCCTATCCTGCTTCTTTTTCTTTGTCCTGGCTGAACTAAGCATCCTTGCTCTGTCTTCTGAATCCACAACCACAATATCATCACCAGCCATCGGAAGCCCCTTAAGCCCTTCAATCTCAATAGGCATAGCAGGTTTTGCCATATCCATTGTCTTCCCCAGCATATTCCGAATAGCCCTAATTCTCCCCCACTCAGCACCAACAACCACATGTTGACCGGAGACCAAGGTTCCAGCTTTAACTATTGCAGTAACCAAAGGACCTCGTCCTCTGTCTAATCTTGCCTCCACCACATAAGCTTGTGCCGGCCCATCCACACGTGATTTCAGATCCATCAGCTCAGACTGAAGAAGCAAAGCTTCCTCCAATTTATCCAAACCAATCTTAGAAACTGCTGAGACCTCAACCACTTGAACATCTCCACCCATATCCTCTAGTGGCAAGCCCTCGGAACCAAGCTGAGTCTTTACCCTTTCAGGGTCTGCAGCTGGTTTATCACACTTGTTTATAGCAACTACAATGGGTACTTTAGCTGCTCTGGCGTGGTTCATGGCTTCTAGGGTCTGTGGCATCACACCATCATCAGCTGCAACCACAAGCACTACAATATCTGTAACAGCAGCTCCTCTTGCCCTCATCGCACTAAATGCAGCATGACCAGGAGTGTCAAGGAAAGTGATAGATGCTCCAGATTGCATTTCCACGACAAAAGCACCAAGATGTTGGGTGATGCCCCCAGCTTCCCTGGCTGCCACAGATGTCTGGCGCAAAGCATCTAAAAGAGAAGTTTTACCATGATCAACATGACCCATTACTGTTACAACTGGTGGTCGTGGTTGGACATCTGCACCTTCATCAGAGTGTCGTCTTTTAACATTAACCCCAACTTCCTACAAAAATGAGAACGACCCTAGTTAACGATTTTTTCAGGTCAGCATGTATAGCAATCTGAGTTGAGTTGATTAATGTACCAGTGGAAATCATCAATTGTGGTATTACTGTGGTGTTGCAATAATTTACACTAACAATATTTGTTCAATAAAATAGGAAATTACCATAGCAACAAGCTCCGCAACGTCGATGCTGATCGGGTCGAATTCCGAATCGGCTTTTTCCCCGACATTGACAAGGATCTCTTGCAGAGTGGAAATTGGTTGAGAAGTACGCTGGGCAAGCTCAGAAATAGTCATTCCTTCGAAAATTTCAACAATCCGATTGGCCATGGATGCCGAAGTCTTCTTAGGTTTTGGAGGTACATATCGAGCTTCAACAGGTGGTTTCCGAACTTTTTTCACAGGCTTCACCCTTGTAAGTCTAGTGGCGAATTCCTTCCCCTGATCAGTTTTTTTGATTTTATATAGTTCATGGGTTGAATGAAATTGACTGCGCAGAAGGGAAGAGTGAGAATGTGACTAGTCTTGGCATGTCATTTTCATATTTACATAGAAGATGAGAAAAATGTACTTAAAGGATTACACAAACTTATGACACAGAACAGAATATTAAGCCAAAGCATGTTTGCTTACCGGATAAAATTCTGTCTGGTTGAAACTCCGCTATCTTCAGTACCAAGAAATGCTGGGTTGACAGCGAAAATTAACATTTCGTAAGGATCAAAGAGGACTATTGTTTTAGTTGAATCACTTCTAAGACAGGGTGAATGAGTAGAACCATTACTCGATCACTTAGACTTATGGAAACTGAATATACAACTACTAACAAGTGAAGTAAACATATATCTTAAATTTGACTTACCAGGTATTCCCCTTCCAGAAACAGAAAGTGATTGCACTCCTTCGCCTAGAGTGGCCGATGTCAAAGCTCTTAGAACCTTGGGATGGATACCCTGAATATTAAAACACATGAAATTCAGGAAAAACCTCATACTGCACAAAGTAAGAAAAAAGAGTCATTTGGTTCAAATTGCAGACACAAAAGATCACCTTATTTCTAATCTCTCTCCACGCCATTCATGTGCCTTCCAGAGAACAGAAATCCTAGCCAATTCAGTGCAATAGATAAGTAACAAAGTATAAACAAAGACGCAAGCAATACCAGAAACTCCGAGCTTTACGCAAGCAGAATAACTTCCTAAATCACACTTTGAAAAACTAATAGCCTCACAAAATGCCTTTTTACATAGCTCAACTGCACCACATTCATTGCGGAGCCAGCATAGGTTTTACGGCAACTGGATGCTGATTACCCAAGCCTATTCCTCAGACAAACACACAATATACCAATAGGGCGATGCCCCCTGCTGACCCACTAGCCAATTCCACCTCCACAAGCACGCAACAGCATATACCCATGGGGCATTGCCTCCCTTCGAACCCACCAAGCCTATTCCACACACACAGCATGCATTTCCCCCATACTGACCCACCAAGCCTATTCCCACACACACACATGAAACAACAATATCCTGCTCTATAAGAACTAAGACCAAACACCTTGTGCGCATCTATGAAACCCTTATCAATCATCAAAAATAAAATCATTGACTATATAAATTACACAAACTGAAACCTAAAATTGACTAATTTTTCAAAAATCAGTAACAAGGATTCCTTAAAAGTTTATCTTAAAATTGTTAGGGCAACACAAAAGTTCATTTGATCGATCAAAAAAAGCAAGAAGGAACGAATCCAATTAGAAAAATGAAAGTAACCCATCAAAGATTAGGGTTTTACCTTAGTTGTAGTAAGAGAAAGCTGAATCCTTTCGGGCAGAGTCTCTCTCTCTCTCTCTCTCTCTACAGTTCCGTGAAGAAATTTCTTCTCTCTGCAAATTTTGATGATTCAGAAGAAGGTTTACTAGTGGTTGGGGCTTCGGCGCTCCCTATTGTAGTTAGGGGCACCACCACCCTGTAAATAATATAGGGGTGCGTTTGGTATGGATGAAAAGTTTCATGATTTATAAAGGGGATACCACTATTAGCGGGGTTAGAGGTGTCCCGGCACAGCCCGGCACACGAAGTCGCGTGCTTCACGTGCCATGTGCCGTGATGTGTTGTGCCAACGATTTAAACGTGATGTGCCGTGCTGTGCTTTACTAGTCAAAAGCTAGGCACAGCACAGCCCACGGGCACATCACACGAATAAATGTGTCGTGTTGTGCCGTGCTGGCACACGTGTTATAAACAATTTGAAATCACTTAATGTATACATTAAGTCGGACATTATCCCAAGAATTTAATTAGAAAACATATCATTTGAAATTATTTCAAGTAAAATTAACAAGTTTATTCAATAAATAGAAATAGTCCATCAAATATAAAATTGGATTATTGTCATGTAAATTAAAGTTCTAGTTAAATATAGGTGACGACATTATAACAACGATATTGAAATATATTTTCCAAATATTAAGGTATTATATGTGTTGTTATAAATAAGCCAATATAAAATGTTAAAAACTAGCTAGAATAGTGACTCTTTTGTGAAATATACAAAAAATGTGATGTATTATGCCTTGTTATATGGTGTATTTGTACATGTTATGACGTGCTCTCTTAACGTGCCGTGCTGGGCTGGGCCACGTGTTGTGCTGTGCTAATGTGTCAATTAGTCAAACCCATCACGTCCCATTTAACTAACGTGTTGTTCCGTGCTGGGCTAAGTCACGTGCTGGGCTGTGCTGTGCTCAAATTTTAGCGTGTTGTGCTGGGCTGTGCTCGTGCTGGCACAGCCCAATTTACACCTCTAAGCGGGGTGATACCAATTCAGCGATCCGACGGTCAGGATCGCTTTAATTTTTTTTGTCCTATATGGATTGGTATCACCCCAAGTAATAATGGCATCCCTCTGTCATGTGACTTTACTTTAGTTAGCCGCAAGCTATACATGAGTACCCTTAGCACAATAATTCCTTTAGTTACCCTTAGCCTAGAATAAAGGTGTCGGCAGCTCAATAATTGGTCAGTAGCGATCTTATCTGTGAGTGATGCGTGGCTAGCTGGAATTCGTTGATTAGTTTAGGGTTTTACTTTCTTCGGGTTGTGTTAAAGTTGTAAGAAAAACTCTTATGGAGTTAGTAATGAATTGTATGAAGTGATAAGAGGCTGTTTAGGCAGAATTTCTATTATCCGGCCACTTTCCGTTCGATTTCTGTTACAATTTCTCTCAACATATTAAGAACAATACAATTGGTATCTAGAGGCGTTCAATCCTATCCTCTGTCATGGTTGCTAAGACGTGCAAAGAATTACAAGATACAAACAACAGACAATAGGGTGAAATCGATGCGTTGCATCTGAAGGTTATCAACTAGCTCTACAAATTAGTACAACATCAACTAAGGAGGATGTACAAGCAATGAAGGTGGAAATCGATAAGAGTATGCAGTCACTCAAAACTGATTTCGAGAAGAGTATGAAATCTCACCTAGAAATATTTTTTTCAAATTGAGATCTCAACAACAGAGATTCACATGAAGCCGAAGGATCTAATAATGGCTACACTATTCCTTTGCTCACCACAATAATCAATATCATTTTTTACTTCATCGAATGCCGAAGCTGGATTTTCCTGATTTGATGGCGACAACCCAAAGAGCTGGATTCATAAGTGTGAATATTACTTCCAGATGCACAACACTCTAGATCTTAATAAAACTCGTATGGTTGCTATACATCTTGATGGGAAAGCAATTAAATGGTATGATCATGGTTTTTAAAATCGTACACTTCGCTTCAAATTTCATCATTTCGCTCCGAAGCGGTCATGTGAAGCGTATCTTTCTTGAAGCGTACGCTTCACGCTTCATAGTGTACGATTCGCTTCAAATTTCAGCATTTCGCTCTGAAGCGTCCATGTAAAGCGCGTCTATAATGAAAATTTAAAAAAAATCCCTAATTGTTGAAGGTTTTAAAAGAAAAATATGAATGTTTTAAGGGGGAATCAAACACCCCACCTCCGACTCTTCTGGAGTAGGTTGAACTGGTGTACACACGCTTTGTTTTTGATAAAAATTAGACTTATATAAAATTTATATAGATATTATCTTCCTAATAAATTTATAATTAGTAGTTACGACTAATTTATTTATAAGAAAACATCTGCTTCATGATGTAGTTTTAATGTGGTAAGTAGAGTATCGTTCACACGGACTCGTTGAGGTTGATTTTAAGACTTAATAACAAAAGTATATACAAAAGATGTCACAAATATCGAGAGGACTGGGACTTCGGATTCCACCATTAATCACATTCAATTGGTTCATATAATGACTCATAACAATTCTAGCTCTTTTGTTGACTCTTTTCTTTGCCAAAAGTAGATTTTTTAAAGCATTAGATGTAAATCGTAAGCATAGTGCATCAAGAGTTCTTAGACTAAGCATACACTATCAAACAAAATCACAAATAATCAATGAAAATCATAAATCAATTAAAATAAGTGCAAAAAGTCATAAAGAATCAATTATAGTTACCAAACAATTGTGATAAGGATTCTCCGTCATCCCGGCCGATGGGGTTTAGCTCTTCATGATGAAAACACTCTCAAAAGATAGAAACATGGCTCAAAAGGTGTTTTTATTGAAGATATATATGAAAAAGAGAGTTTTGCAACTCCGTAATAGTGTTACTGACGCCACCGTTACAATACGGGTGTTGCAGATGAACAGTTACAGTAAACGATAAGTTCAAAGTGCAGCAGAATAAACGACTGCCTTAGATGGTCTGTTCTTCGTGTTCTTGAGAACGACACTTCTGAAGTGTCAGTTCTTCGTCTTCTTCACCTGCTGCTGCAACTTTCTCTGCAGCGTGATTTCTTCGCACCAGAGCTTCCAATCGACCCCAAAACTCTCCGTCTTTTTCTAGGACTCGTACAGCCCCTTATATACACCACGGGCCTCTCCTAACTCGATTAAATCCTTCCAAATATACTCTTTTCTTTTCCACAAAGTCACGTGAATATCTCCTTTTTTTATCTCAGTTTTACGCGTCAAAACTCTCACCGAATGCAAACAAATCTCCAGTGAATATTTCCTTCCCATTCTTCCACGTACTTTCCACATATATCCATTGTTCCGGAAATATTATTTCCGTGAAACCAAGAAAACCCGAGACCCCTGTTTAACCCAAACTCCGACGATCCGGCCCAAGTTTTTCGATTAGAACACTTGTGTTAATCATGTTTGGTCATTATAAGTCCAGCCCATGAGATATCCGCACTTGAATCTCATTAAATCGCGTCCAAATCTCGACCCAAACTCTGCCAGTCTCTGCTCCAAATTTCCCGCCAAAACTCGTTTTTGAAATTTGGAAGATGACCTGCCCCTTATCCTGTTCTGGTGTGCCAATAGTAGATGCTCTGGAAATGGGTTACCCCTTAGTAATTGAGGTACCCCTTATCCAAAATGGGGGTCCGTATAGTAATTTTCTCCCACGAGCGCAAAAACCACTTTTCGAGCCAATTTCGCCGCAAAAGCTTATTTCTCCAAAAACACCTACAAAGACATAAAATACCAAAATAAGCGCAAAATCGAGTACTAACATTACAGAGAATCGAGACTAAAATAGACACATAAATGCGTCTATCACTTCAAACATCAACCATGAAGCCACGGTTCACGCTTCGACATACGCATCACTTCCTAAAAATGAAAACGCTTCACGCTTTCAATACCTTGGGTATGATAATTTCTGCCTTAATAAAACTCACATTCCATGGCCATACTTCTGTGATCATGTTTGCTCTCGTTTTGAAAACCCTGCTCATGATAATATAGTTCGCATCTTCAATAAATTAGCTCAGCAGACCACTGTAGAAGCTTTCTTTGAAGAATTTGAGTATTACAAATCTCTACTGCTCAGTGTTCACAAGTATTTTCCAGAATCTTATTTCATTGCTAGTTTTATTGGTGGCTTAAAGGAGGAACTCAGAAATTCAGTTCTCATGTTTGACCCAAAAACATTAATGAATGATTTTTCACTTGCAAGAATGCAAGAGAAAACACTACTTCTACAACATAAATCCCCTAAACCCACACACAAAAAAAAAATATCACTCCTTCAATACCTCAAGACCCTTCCCACCACCCACCATTACTCATAAATCCACTTATACACCTTCTACTTCATCTGCTCCACAATCCATTCCTAAGGCTAACCCATCATTCCATTCAAAAGGCTCACCCCTGAACAGGTTCAAGCTAGGAAAGCACAAGGCATATGCTTCAGTTGTGATGAAACATACAGAAGAGTCCATGTTTGTAAAAAACAATACTTATGTGTGTTAATAGGGGAAGAGGCTGAAGAACTTTCTGATTCTGGCTTGGATACAGAACATGAGACTGATGAGGAACCCCTAGTGGAGAGTAACATGGAATTCTCACTCAATGCACTGACTAGTACTATCTCAGCTGATACAATCAGAATTCCTGGTATGTCAAGAAGAAAAGCATATCCATTATAATAGATACTGGCAGTACCCACAGCTTCATTGACTCTAGCCTAGCCAAAAGCTTACAATGTCCAATTGAACAAACTACTAGTCTCTTAGTCACTGTGGCCAATAGAGATAAAATTGTTAGCTCTGGTATTTGTTATAAATTGGATTGGTCAATGCAAGGGCACAAGTTTTGTGGTTATTTGAGACATCTTTCCTTGAGTGGCTATGACATTGTGTTGGGTGCAGATTGGCTGAGAAATTTATGGGATGTAGTATTTAACCTTGACAAGTTGTGCATTTCATTCAAACATTATGGTAAGAAAATCACATTACAGGGTAGCACACACCAACCATCCTTGCACATGATGAGTGGCTCTGTAGTTAAAAAGTTCTTTCAAAAGCATTCTTATGGTTTGGTAGGTCAGATATTTTCTATTTCTACCAGCACTAGTACATTCCAACCACCCCCACAAATATCTTGTGTCCTCAACCAGTTTGCTGATGTCTTCTCTGAGCCAAAATCCCTCTCACCTCCAAGATATTTAGACCACAAAATACCTTTATAACCTAATTCAGTACCTGTCAATTTGAGACCTTGCAAATGTCATTACCTGCAGAAGTCTGTAGTAGAGCAACTGGTTCAACAAATGTTACTTTCTGGTGTTATACAGCCCAACAACAGTCCATTTGCTTCTCCTATTCTACTTGTTAAGAAAAAGGACAATTCCTGGAGGTTCTGTGCTGATTACAGGAAGTTAAACAACATTACCATCAAAGACAAATTCCCCATTCCAATCATTGATGAACTGTTAGATGAGTTACATGGTTACAAATTCTTCATTAAGATAGATTTGAAGTCTGGGTATCATCAGATCAGAGTGTTTCCTTTTGACACCCATAAAACTGCTTTAAGAACCCATCATGGTCACTTTGAATTCAAGGTGATGCCATTTGGTCTCACAAATGCACCAGCTACCTTTCACACCCTTATGAATAAGGTTTTTTAGGCTCATCTTAGAAAATTTATTCTTGTGTTCTTTGATGAAATTTTGATCTACAACTCTTCCTTGGAGGACCATATTCTTCACTTGCAAACCACCTTGCAAATTCTCAGAGAGCATCAACTGTATGCAAATTTCTCTAAGTGTTGTTTTGGCCAATCAGAACTGGAGTATTTGGGGCATATTGTTACTGCTAATGGAGTTAATGCCGATCCTGCTAAAGTTTCTGCAATGATAAATTGGACTACACCTACAACTGTAAAGGCATTGAGAGGATTTCTTGGTCTGACAGGTTATTATAGAAAATTTGTTAAGGATTATGGCCTTATATGTTGACCTTTAACTGATCTGCTTAAGAAGGATTCTTTTCACTGGTCTCCTGCTGCCACTGCTGCTTTTATTCAACTCAATCATGCCATGACCATTACCTCTGTGCTTGCTCTACCTGATTTCACAAAATAATTTTTCTTAGAAACAAATGCTTGTGATTTGGGTATTGGTGTTGTCCTTATGCAAGACAATAGAGCCATTGCTTTTTACAGCAAACCTCTAGGACCAAGAGTTGCTGCATTGTCAACATATGAAAAAGAGTTGTTGGCCATTGTCCAAGCAGTCACTAGCTAGGTGGAAACACTATTTACAAGGTACATACTTTATCATCAAGACAGACCACCAGAGCATTCATTATTTCTTAGAACAGAAGATATCTACTATCTTGTAGCAGAAATGGCTCATGAAGCTACTAGGTTATGACTATGTGATTGTTTACAAAAAGGGTTCTGAAAATACGGTAGCAGATGCTCTTTCTAGAAGATCTCATACCAGTGTTGCATGTCATTCTACATCCATTTCAAGACCATCTTGGACTCAATACATTATTGACAGTTATGCTGAAGACTCCACAGTTCATAATTTAATTGCTCAACTTGCTATCACCCCTAGATCTACTACTAAATACTTTTACTTGAATGGCATTCTGAGATACAAAGGGAGATTCTATATTGGCAGTTCAGCTGCAACTAGAACCAAAATCTTAGACTTCATACACTCTTCTGCTTAGGGTGGCCACTCTGGCATGCATACCACTTATATTAGAGCCAAATCTTACTTCTTCTGGCCTGCTATGAAGAAGGATATTCTCCTCTATGTCTCCACTTGTGATGTATGTCAAAGAAACAAGGGAGAGCACACCTTCCCTGTTGGGTTGCTTCAACCATTGCCTGTCCCAGATCATGCATGACAACACATATCAATGGAATTTATTGAAGGGTTGCCAATGAGTGAACGAAAGTCTGTCATTTTAGTTGTGGTGGACAGACTAACTAAGTACAACCACTTCATTGGCCTGCACCATCCTTACACTGCTGCCTCTTTTGCAAGGGAATTTATTTCACATGTTTTACCTACATCCATTGTTTCTGACAGAGACAAAGTCTTCACGAGTCATTTTTGGCAATACTTATTCAAGACATTAGGCACTTAACTGAATTTAAGTACAGCCTACCATCCACAGACTGATGGCCAAACTGAAAGGGTAAATTCTTGTGAAAACTACTTGAGATGTATGTGTATTCATCAACCAAAGAAATGACATATGTGGCTTCCCTTAGCTGAATGGTGGTACAATACCAACTACCACACTAGCTTGAAAATGAGTCCCTTCCAGGAACTTTATAGTTACCTACCTCCACACATTGCTTTTCCTTCTACTCCCACAACATCTGTTGCTATTGTAGAGGAATATTTAAAACAGATGGATGCTGTCTGATTTATTGAAAGATACTCTTCATAAATCACAAGAGAGGATGAAGTTTTATGCTGATAAGACTAGAACTAACAGAGTCTTTGCAGTAGGTGACAAGGTTTACCTGAAGTTGCAACCTTATAGGCAAGCTTCTGTGGCACTCAGAAGGAATCTCAAACTAGCAGCCAAGTATTATGGACCATTTCCTATTATCCAGAAGATTGGTGAAGCTCTAACAAACTCCAATTTCCAGCAGAGGCAAGGATTCACCCTGTCTTCCATGTCTCTCAACTAAAGAAGCACATTGGTGCCTCACACATTCCATCTCCTTCCCTGCCGGTGCTTGATACTGATGGCACTATATTAGTTATTCCTGCTGCTGCCTTGGATTCAAGAACTATTCTGCGCAATGGTATCTCTGTCCCTCAATCACTTATTAGATGGACTAATGATTCCATTGAAGATGCTACCTGGGAAGATATTTCTCATATTGCACACCATTTTCCAAAATTCCATCCTTGAGGACAAGGATCTGTTGATGGAGAGGGTATTGCCATGTGACTTTCCTTTAGTTAGCCGCAATCTATACATGATTACCCTTAGCACAAACTGGGGTGCCTTGAATAGAGGTGTCGGCATCTCAATAATTGGTCAGTAGCGATCTTATCTATGAGTGACGCGTGGCCAGCTGGAATTCGTTGATTAGTTTAGGGTGTTACTTTCTTCGAGTTGTATTAATGTTCTAAGAAAGCTCTAATGGAGTTAGTAATAAATTTTATGAAGTGATAAGAGGCTGCTTAGAATTTCTATTATCCGGCCACTTTCCGTTTTAATTCCGTTCGATTTCTGTTACAATTTCTCTCAACGTACTAAGAACAGTACACCCTCTTTATAAATCGTGGAAAATTTGGTGAAAAAAAATATTTTCGTCCTTCGATCAAAATAGTACTTGTCCATACTCATGAAATCAAAGATAAAGTTAGGAGCCTGATCTAGAGACTTGTGGCGGACTTTGAAATTTAGGTGAGTGGGGTCAAAGTATAGACGGAGTTACGGACGAAGGCCGCCCGAAATTTTGTACCGTGTTGTAAGTTTCACTAATTTTAATTAGGGAAGACAATCACCTTGCTGGTTTTTCTATAGTTCCACAGTTAAGTCAAATAATAACTATAAATCACGAAACTAACTGCAGATTTTCATCCAAGATCACAACTAAGTACAGTAAACCTTCGATAAATTAATAGTCTTGGGAAAACTAAATTCTATCAAATTAGCGAAGTATTAATTTATCGATAAATTATTGAAGGTTGTTTCGTGAAAGTCTATTTAATCTAGCTAGGGAAAAGGATGAGCTCTAGCGATTTTCTTGGGGATTAAAAACCAAGATTATTCACCAGATTCACCTGTGATTTTCACTTTCGCATCTTTTTTCTTTCTCGATTTGGTTTTCTTTTGTATCCTTTTATTTATTTTTGCCTAGGGAAGTTTTTCACTTTTAGGGTTTTTGTTGTATGTAGAAAACTTTGAATAAGTCTTCTTAGAAGATTAGGATTATCTAGTTTGCACTTATTCCTCTGAATAGTTGTATTACTATTTCTTAGGAAGTCTGTTAGGGTAACAACATGTTGCCTATATATGTTCTATGTGATTGAGCTTCTAAGAATAAGAAAGTGTTTTGTTTTTTGATACCTTTCATGGTATTAGAGCATACACCGATCTTAGAAAAGAAAAACCAAATAAAAACAATGCCTAAATATGCTTTTGAAGCCACAACTTCATAATCCTCGACCATAACAAACAGTGTTGAGACTGTTGTTGTTCATTCTTCTTACCACATAATTGTTCATCGATTAAATGGTACGAATTATCTAGAATGGGCACAACCTGACAAACTAGTTGTAGATGGTCGTGGAAATCTTGGATATCTTACTGGTGATGAAAAAAAACCAGCTGAATCTGATCCAAAGTTTAAAACTTGGAGATCTGGAAATTCTTTGGTTACTGGATGGCTTCTCCAATTCATGGAAATTTCATCTCACAACCACATATGTTCATGTGTAGTGCTAAAGAGATTTGGGACTCAGTTCGTGCAACGTATTCAGATCTAGAAAACTCAACACAAATGCAACACAAATATTTGAGCTGAAATCAAAGTTATGGAGTACCAAGTAAGGTGAGAGACACATCACCACATAGTTCAATGAGATGGTAGCTTGGTGGAAGGAGTTAGACCAATGTGATGATGATAAATGGTAAATCCAAATGATTGTACTCGTATATTGAATCGTGAAGAAAATGATTGTGTTTATCTGTTTTTGGCTGGAGTGAACCCAAGTTTAGATGAAGTAAATGGTAAAATTTAGGGGAAGAAACCACTTCCCAAGTTGAGAGAAGTATTTTCAGAGTTGAGACAAGAGGAATCTAGAAAGCGAGTTATGCTACACACCTCGATTCAGCATGAGAGTTATGCTTTGATTTCCCATGGACCTGATATAGATGGACAAACGATGAAGAAACCATGGTGTGATCGTTGCAAGAAGCCGTGTCATACTCGTGGCAAGGGCTGGATATTACACCCACACTTAAAGCCTGTGAATCCTAAAAGAAACGTTGGTAGAGAGCATCGCAAAAAACCACATCAGAATCACTAGAGCATCAAGAGAATTTCGGAGCGTCTTCCTTCGCAAAGGAACAAGTTGATCAGCTTTCTCAACGTCTCCTACAATTTTTTCAATCCCCTGGTGATCATACATATGCTAATCCCTATCGTTCTTTAGCTATGAAAGTAACATAAGTTGTCCTATCTCCTTTAATGTCATCTCTAGTTCCTCTATAAGTTCCAATTCTACTTGGATTCTAGATTCTGGAGCAATTGATCACATGAAAAATTGTGCTCAATTGTTTCAATCTTATCAACCATGTGCTGGTAATCAAAAAATTAGAGTTGTATATGGTTCATTTTCGGTGTTGGATCTGTCCAACTTTCTCCTCTGTTAACTCTTGATAATGTCCTTCATGTTCCTAAATTATCCTGTAATTATTTTCTATCAGTAAATTCACTCTTCAACTCAACTGTTGTGTTCGTTGTTATTCATCTCATTGTGAATTCCAGGATCTGGTCTCGGGGAAGATGATTGGCAATGCTAAAGAGGTTGATGGACTTTATAGATCATGTGGATGGTTTGAAATTTGTGTTACATACTCATAGTTCTTGTTTTGAGTCTGTTTCAGTTTCCTTTGATCATGAAATAATGTTGTGGCACTTTTGACTAGGTCACCCTAGATTTTATTATCTTAAAGGATTTTTTCCAAGTATGTTGATTAATAAAAATCCAGCTTTTTTCCAATGTGTACTGTGGCTAAACATCGTCGATCTTTTTACCCAATCCAACCATAAACCTACCACGCCTTTCACTCTAATCCACAGTGATGTTTGGGGACCTTCACGAACTCCAAAAATTTTAGGAAAAAGATGGTTTGTTACATTCATGGATGATCCTACTAGAGTAGGTTGGGTATTCTTGATGAAAGAAAAATCTGAAGTAGCAACAATATTTCAGAACTTCTACAACATGATTCGAAATTTCGGACCCAATTCAACAGAAGCATTAAAAAAATTCGGAGTGACAATGGAAGAGAATTCTTCAATGGTGTTTTAGAGAAATATTTCTTAGAGAAAGGCATTGTTCATTAAAGTTCATTTATCGATACACCTAAACAAAACCGTGTTGTTGAACGAAAGAATATACACCTCTTAGAAGTGTTTCGAGCTATTAGGTTTACCAACAATGTTCCAAAATACATGTGGGGGAATTCTATACTCACAACTATATATTTGATCAATCGTATGCCATTTAAAGTCCTCAATTTTTAAACACCATTAGTTGTTTTTCATCGTTACTTGATTGTCCAGTGTTTTACCTGTTAAGGTTTTTGGTTGTATGGTTTATGTATTTGATAAAGCCAGCAACAAACTTGATCCTAGAGCCAAAAAAAATATATATATATTTTCATAGGATATTTAGCTACTCAAAAGGGTTACAAGTTCTATGACCCTTTCTCTAAAAAAAACTATGTATCATTTGATGTCAAATTTTTTGAATCTTAGCCATATTTTAAATCTCAGGGGAGAATATAGGAGAAGATACGACTTTAGGAGAGCCAAAAATCTGAATTCACCAGTGGAATTAACTGAGATGGAAAATTCTGTTTTCCACTTGGATTTTGAAGATAAGTATGATAATGTAGGTCAATGTTAAAACCTAGATATCAATTATGTTGTAAACAGTCAACCAAATCAGAAAAAATTTCCTAACAATTCAGAAAATATTGCAAAAGATTCTTCACCTTATCTTGAAATTGATCAGTCAAACACTTCACCAGTGCTTGAAAATAGAAGTTTACCCTAGTCTGCAAGATCCTATAAATTCTCTTATTGAACCAGAATCTTCAACAAAACACTTCGGGAAAATATATTCAAGAAAAAATCTCTTACAAACATAAAAAAGACACCATGAACCTCATACATTGCCATGAATATGAACCAAGGAAAGCTCCAACCACTGTAAGTGCTTCTCCATCTCTCTCGAATCAATTACCTAAATACAATACTCCATCATCTAATTTGAATGTCCCTATTGCCAATAGAAAGGGTACTCGATCTTGTACAGGTCGTCCCTTATATCATTTATCAAAGTTCGATTCTTTCGAACGTGTTTCATCTTCCTTTTCTTCCTTCACCTATGATATGTCATATGTGGAGATTCCAAAGAATGTGCAGGATGCTCTAATAGTTCCAGAATTGAAAGACGCAACACATGAAGAGATGAATGCTCTTCAGAAGAATGGAACATGGGAAAAGGTGGATCTACCAAAGGGAAAATCACTTGTTGCATGTAAGTGTGTGTTTACAATAAAGTACAAGTCTGATGGTAGTCTAGAAAGGTACAAGTCAAGGTTAGTTACGGGGGGATTTACCCATACTTACGGCATCGACTACATTGAAACATTCACTCATGTTGCGAAACTGAATACTGTTCGGGTCCTCTTATCGATTGATGTCAATCTTGATTGGCCATTATACCAGCTTGACATCAAGAATGCCTTCTTGAATGGTGATCTCGAAGGAGAAGTATACATGAAACCACCACCAGGGTTTGAGGAGAAGTATGGCTCAACAGTATGCAAGTTGAAGAAAGCTCTCTATGGCCTAAAACAATCTCCTAGGGCTTGGTTCGAAAGGTTTACCCAGGTGTTGATGGTGGTTTTTAAACAAAGGGTAAAATCGTAAAACCCCAAATAACCTAATATCACCGGCGATGCATTTATTAGAACATTTAATACATGTAGTCAGTAATTAATACGGGGGTATTTTTTCAAATTAGGGTTACAACGAGCAAAACCCTAATTCACCTCTCTGCCAATGGCAAATCATGTCGGCCACACCAAACGCGCCAAAGCATGCTAACCATGCTAGCCGCACCTCCGTGCCAATGGCAAATCATGCCAGCCACACCTAGCCCAAGCTAGCCGCGCCATTCCAAACGCACTCTGCCTTGGCCCTAGCTATGCTAGTCACACCAAACGTGCCAAAGCATGCCAACCATGCTAGCCGCACCTCCGTGCCAATGGCAAATCATGCCAGCCACACCTAGCCCAAGCTATCCGCGCCACGCCAAACGCACTCTGCCTTGGCCCTAGCTATGCTAGTCACACCAAATGCACCAAAGCATGCCAACCATGCTAGACGCACCTCCGGGCCAATGGCAAATCATGCCAGCCACACCTAACCCAAGCTAGTTGCGCCATGCCGAACGCACTCTGCCTTGGCCCTAGCTATGATAGTCACACCAAACGAGCCAAAGCATGCCAACCATGCTAGCCGCACCTCCGTGCCAATGGCAAATCATGCCAGCCACACCTAGCCCAAGCTAGCCGCGCCATGCCAAACGCACTCTGCCTTGGACCTAGCTATGCTAGTCACACCAAACGCGCCAAATCATGCCAACCATGCTAGCCGCACCTCCGCTCCAATGGCAAATCATGCCAGCCACACCTATCCCAATCTAGCCGCGCCATGCCGAACGCACTCCGCCTTGGCCCTAGCTACGCTGGTCAAACCACGACAAGCGAACACACCCTTACCTTGGCCTTAGCTGCGATATGCCAAAGTAGCGCCCGCTCCTAGGCTTGCAAACCGTGCAATCTATGCCAAATTGGCCACGCATGCCATTGGCACATGCCAACACGCATCGCTGGTAGCTTTTCTTACCAGGCCGTGGCCCTAATGGCCGAGCGTCCCATTGGCACATGCCAACACGCTCGCTGGTAGCTTTTCTTACCAAGCCGTGGCCCTAATGGCCGAGCGTGTCATTGGCACATGCCAACACGCTCGCTGGTAGCTTTTCTTACCGAGTCGTGGCCCTAATGGCCGAGCATACCATTGGCACATGCCAACACGCATCGCTGGTAGCTTTTCTTACTAGGTCGTGGCCCTAATGGCCGAGCGTGCCATTGGCACATGCCAACATGCATCGCTGGTATCTTTCCTTACCAAGCCGTGACCCAAATTGGCCACGCATGTCATTGGCACATGCCAACACGCATCGCTGGTAGCTTTCCTTACCAGGTCGTGACCCAAATTGGCCACGCATGCCATTGGCACATGCCAACACGCATCGTTGGTAGCTTTTCTTACTAAGCCGTGGCCCTAATGGCCACGCATTCCATTGGCACATGCCAACACGCATCGCTGGTAGCTTTTCTTACCAGGCCGTGACACAAATCGGCCACGCATGACATTGGCACATGCCAACATGCATCGCTGGTAGCTTTTCTTACCAGGCCGTGACCCTAATGGCCACGCATGCCATTGGCACATGCCAACACGCATCGATGGTAGCTTTTCTTACCAGGTCGCGGCCCTAATGGCCGAGCATGTCATCGGCACATGCCAACACGCTCATTTGGTAGCTTTCATTACCTCGTCGTGGCCCTAATGGTCGTGTGTGCCATTAACACATGCCAAACATGCACGCTGGTAGCCTAACTTGTAATCCGTGCAACCTAGGCCAACTTGGCCATACGCGCCATTGGCACATGCCAAAACCCACGCTAGTAGCGTAACTTGCAAACCTTGCAACCTACCACCAAGGCATTCCGCACATGCTATTTGCACACGCCACATACGCCACTAGCAGCGCTGGCATTGCCACTTACACTCAACGTGCAACCTACCACCAAGGCATTCCGCATATGTCATTGGCATATGCCACATGCGCCACTAGCAGCGCCACTTGCACTCAAGGTGCAACCAACACTCGAGACATCAACACAAACTGGGGGATGCTTTCCAGTGGTCTTGGTTTGGCGGTCACAAAGATGCAGCGTACACTACGCTCACATTAAGAAAGCGTGAATAGGAATAAAGCGGTCAAATAAATGAGGAAATAATGGTGAAAACGTTTTCACCCATAAACACCATGCGGTTACCACCTCCTCCCATTATTTCACCCTTTACTCTCTTCCTTCATGAGGCCAGTGGTACGTTTTAATCTCGACTTGTATAAATAGGTCTTACCTATTTCCACCGGACAACAAGTCTCGGTCAGAGAAAAATACAACACTCTCGAGAAAAGGCAACTTTGCAAGCTCTCCAAAAGCTTTCATCTCTTGCAAGCTTCCAAAGCTTTCACTTTCGATACAAGTCGAGACACTACTCTCCCCTAATTATTCTGGTCTCAACACCTTTCTTTGCTTCCCCTCCCCAAATCAACCCTTCTCCTCCACTTTGTGATCAAGCAAAGTCCGAAACGGCCATTTCTTGGTTTAGGCCGTACTTGCATGCATTGATCTCTCGAATCTAGAAAGTGCTCACGTGCAGCACATTTGTTTAGGGTTTAAACCATTTTCTCACTCACCTACGAATTTACCAAAATCAAAGGAAACGATTTTTACCCATAAACAATTGGCGACCACGGCAGGAGGATTGATCTTTTGGTTACAATATCAAATTCCAATTTCCGTCCTCAAATTTCACGCAAGCATGGTCGGCTATCAGGCCATCTCCACAAACATTGATCCCGCTCAAGGTCATGATAACTCGTCAACTTCTAGAAGCAATATGACCAATGAAGAGGTCCTAAGACTGGTTGACCTGATACGAGCTCAGGAGATCCATGCCAAAAACATGGATCTAATAAAGGATGCGATTAACAGCATACTCGACTTCCTCGTTAGCCTAACATCGGAGCTAAGTGGTTCATGTTCCCCAGGAGATCAAGAACAGGGGACTAACATCCTGAATGAGCATTCTCAAATCAATGGTTTCGCCACTGACTGGAAGCTAGTGGACCAGGAGGCGACCATGTTGGTAGAAAACTTATGTGAATTGCTACACCTCTCCAAGGACCAGCGAATAAAAATATTCTCTCGCTATTAACCGAATAAGACCGAACGCATCACTAGTTCCTCGCACCCATGGGGACTCCAAGGATCCCCGGAAGATCCACCAACAATATTGTTTTCACCGATGACGACATGATGGTAGAAGACGGTCACAACCGGGCCTTGCATGTTACGGCTCTCGTCGGGAACATAGAGTTTCGAAGAGCGCTCATTGACACGGGTGCATCTTCCAATGTCATCACTCTCAAAACACTTAAAGCTTCCAGGGTGCGACCAAACGAGATCGTATGACAACCCACTACGATGACAGATTTCGAAGGCAACCAAACTAGCACATACGGCTACATCAACTTGAGTCGGGCAGTAGGGCCAATTCAATCAAGCATGAAGTTTGAAGTGATTGAAAAAGAACCGGACTACCACATGATCTTGGGAAGGCCGTGGCTGCACAATCTCAAAATCATTCCTTCAACATACCACCAATGCACAGCGAGATCGAATGGAGAAGTTGTCCGCATCCCCGCGTCACTGTCCCCCTATGCACCAGTCTACTGCGTAGAAGCATATGGGCCGAATGAGGGTTTATAAGGCGTGACGACCAAGATTCACAGTTTTCTGCTACCAAAATGGACATCGCTCAGAGATAACGACAAACTGGAGATACTCCGCAAAGGAAACCGCCCTCCCACCATCTCCTCAGAAGGAAGACCCGCCAATCTCCCGCCACCGGGCGTAACCCATGCCCGCACCAAGCGAGAGTGCACCCTTACCGCAGGACGAAGCAAAAAGGAAAAACTCACACATTACCACCGATGTTAGCAATTAGCAGGGGAGACCATGACCCGATCTCTCCGCCCGAAAGAATGTTTTCACAATAACCAGGAGGAAGTTCCAGACGCCCCTCAGAAGCTGCAAGACGGGACCGACTTAACCACAGACGAACTTGAAACTGTCAATATAGGGGATGAGGGATTCCCGCGACCCATTCTGATCAGTTCGACTCTACATTCTGCAGAATGCGCAAGGCTAGTCGACCTACTCAAAGAATACCAGGATGTGTTCGCATGGACTTACGAAGAAATGCCTGTCTTGGATGAAAAACTGGTCACCCACCATCTGCACGTGATACCCGGATCCAAACCAGTCAAGCGACCTCCAAGACAATTCAGACACGACGTAGAAGAACAAATCAAAGCGGAGGTCCAGAAATTACTAGCCGCTGGATTTGTCAAACCTATTCACCATCCCACCTGGTTGGCCAATATCGTTCCCGTTAAAAAGAAGAATGGTCAGATCAGGTGTTGTGTCGATTTCAGAGATCCGAACAAGTGCTTCGCCCCTAAAGACGATTTCCCGCTCCCTAACATCGACATGCCGGGTAGACGCTACCAAAGTGGACATGGTATGTTCTCTTTCATGGATGGATATATGATTACAACCGGATAAATATGTATGAGCACGACGCGAGTAAGACCGTTTCCGAACCCTCTCGAAACTTCTATTACACCGTAATGCCTTTCTGTCCTGAAGGTGACGGCGCTACTTACCAACGCGCCATGACTACCATCTTCCACAATATGATGCACAAGCAAGTCGAAGATTACATAGATGATGTGGTGGTTAAATCGAAGACTCGAGCGGATCATCCAGAAATGCTACGACAAGTGTTCGAAAGATGCCGCGAATACAAGTTGAAGATGAATCCTTTGAAATGCGCCTTTGGTGTCTCTTCGGGGAAGTTCTTAGGATTCCAAGTAACGGCCGCAGGGATAAAAGTTAACCTAGTCAAAACGCAAGCTATCCTCACGATGTCACCACCAAGAACCGTAAAAGAGCTCCAGAGTTTCATGGGCAAGGTAAACTACATTCGCCGCTTCATACCTGGCCGGCATGTACTCACACTCGCATTTACCCCTCTGCTGAAAAAAGGAGCGAAGTTCACATGGACTACGTCTCAACAAGAAGCGTATCAGAAGATCCAGTAAACGTGTCCTCCCCGACCGTCATGAAGCCTCCTATGCAAGGGAGACCACTATGTCTTTACACAGCCTTTAGCGATACTGCCATTGGAGCCCTCCTCGCTCAAGAAGACGACAAAGGAATTGAATATCCCATATACTACTTCAGTCGAACGTTAAGAGACGCTGAACTCAGATACCCCAAGGCAGAAAATGCGTGTTTAGCATTAATTTATTCCATCCAGAAGTTCAGGCACTACCTCCTCTCCAACAAAGTGGTGTTAATATCTAAATCAGACCCTGTAAAGTTTCTCCTCTCGAAACCCGCCCCGATAGGGAGGCCTAGGCTAAATGGCTCTGCAGGCTGCCGAGTTCCACATAATGTGCGCTTCCCCGAGGGCCATAAAAGGACAGGCTGTTGCAAACCTGTTAGAAGCATTCCCAGGAGAATACACCGCGGAATTACGAGAAGATCTCCCGAGAGACCTTCCAGATATCTTCTTAGTCAAAGAAGAGGCATGGCTGCTGTTCTTCGACGGCTCTTCCACCCCCCAGCACTAATACCGGAGAAGCGGGTGTGGTACTAGTATCTCCTGCTGGAGAAGTCTTCTCGCACTCTTTCAAGCTAGACTTTCCATGCACCAATAACTCATTTTGAATACGAAGCCTTCCTCATAGGACTATCACTAGCTAAACAAATCGGGGCCACGTGTTTGGAGATAAGAGGAGATTCCAAATTACTCATTAACCAGGTAAACGAGATTTACACATTGAAAGAACTGACTCTGGAACCATACAGGGCTGAAGCACAAAAACTACTAAATTATTTTGCCAATGCAACCATCACACACGTCGGCCGTAGCAGTAACAAGCATGTTGATTGCGTAGCTACACTAGCATCAAAGATACAGTTCGAAGGATCCGAGGAAACCTTGACAGTAAAACGGCGAACCATAGCTTCAACATGGCTTTCACAACCTGAGAAATCCGAAGACGATGACTAGATAACTCATATCATTCAAGAACTCAACAACTCACTTTTCCAAGGGAAGGTCGACCTCAAGACTTTGCGGAATTTCTTTATGCTCCAGGATGCTTTGTATCATCGAAACCTAGAAAGCTCTCTGTCAAGGTGTCTCGGTAAAGAGGAAGCACAACAACAACTTGAACATGTCCATGCCGAAGTATGTGGAATAACATCAGTAGTAACCCTCTACCGTCGTTTACAACGACTTGGATACTATTGGCCAGAGATGGAAGCCCAATCTCGACTACTCCAGAAGGCGTGTCCCAATTGCCAGGCACCCCCATGTCAGACAGAAGTCCTCAACATCAGTCACACCGGGGACTGGCGGGAGCCGTACATCGGCTTCCTTCGCGATGACATTCTCCCTACTGACAAAGAGGATGCGTCCAAGCTAAAACAAAAGTCCAAAAGATTCGTGTTCCATGATGGGGTTTTATATCGCAAGAGTTTCGGAGGAAGTCTACTGCGGTGTTTGGGCGATACATAAATCCCAGTTATGTTAAGAGAAATGCACGAAGGCGAACACCAATGGAAACAGAAACTGTTCCTGCAGATACACGAGAGATACTACTGGCCGACCATGGAAGACGACGCGGCTACTTTCGTTCAGAAATCCCGAGAATGCCAGATTCATGGAAACTTCATCCACGCGCCGCCAACACCCCTGCACTCGATAAGTAGACCGTGGCCCTTTTATAGCTGGGGACTTGACATCATTGGGAAGATCAACCCGCCATCCTCAAAACAGCATGAACATAATAACCGTGACCGAATACTTTACCAAGTGGGTTGAAGTTGTCCCGCTGAAAGGAACCACTGGAGCCACGATCGCGGCGTTCCTCAAGGAACACATCGTCTGCCGTTTTGGCGTACCTAAACACGTCATCACCGACAACGTCACGCCTTTTTCTAACAAGCAAGTACGGGAACTACTTGAGAGGTACGGCATTAAACTACTATCCACATGTAAATGGGCAAGCCGAAAGTACCAACAAGACTCTGATCTGAATCCTCATCCGAACCGTACACGACAATCCCAGGACCTGGCACGAGCAATTGCCAATGGCTCTCTGGGCATACAGAGCATCTCCTAGAAGCTCCACCGGCATGTTTCCCTACTCCCTCGTCTACGGTACAGACGTGATCCTCCCAGCGGAAATCAAGATCCCGTCTGCCAGAATCGCCACAGCAAGTGGACCTCAGTGGAACAAAGGTGAAACACTCAATGCCAGAATCGCGGAACTAGATACTATAGACTCCAGAAGATCCCGGGCGGAGGAACATGCACAAGCATACAAAAACATGATTTCCAGGGCGTACAACAGCCATGTAAAATCCGGGTGGTTTTTAAGGAAGGAGATTCGGGTGCTAAAAAGCGCCAAACACATCCAAAGAAGATGCATCCAGACCAAGTTTTCTCCCAAATGGGAAGGGCCGTACATAATCACTAAAGCGTATGACGGTGGTTACTACAAGATTATCAAAAAAGATGGGGGAAAGCTAGAGGCAGTCATCAAAGGAAAGTGGCTTAAGGAATACTACGCCTAATCACTTCCCTGCAACATGCTACATCAAAAATGTGAACGTCCATACACCCTCTCTGCTTTTACTTTTCTTTCTTACCAATTATCAAATTTCAATACAATCCAACAGATTAATGGAATTTTTTTCTTCAAAAAAAAAAAAAGAGAGGAGCCTTCAAACCTCGTGATACAAGTCAGAAAAGCCCATCTAGTAATTATAATCCCTACAAAATATCATCTTCAATCGACCATGATATCTTTCAGTCCTACTCTTCAAGTCTCAAGTTAAATCTTCAATCCTCTGAGACTCCAAGGCCAAAGCTTTCTCCTCTTCCAGCATGGATTTTGTGGCAGGAATCACACCAGCAAGAATACCAGCTCTGTCGACTTTCAAAATATTGAGACAATGCCGCAACCAGCTGATATTAAATGATGTGACTCAATAATGTTGTAATAAAAAGGTTCGTTGAGACTTGTGAAAGCAAAAGATTTTAGACAAATAAAACGTAAAAACAAACAAAACTTAGCTCAAAATTTGATTCAAGATATGAGAAAATAACCAAGACACTGATTCCACTATTACACATGAATAATTTATGGTGAATAACACAAAACTCTAATTATCTTTATTTTTTTAAAATCCCTTGTTTCTTAATTCACAAATAATCAGGAAAATTCCCAAAAATTAATTGTATCCCTAAGCATAGATTATCTTAATACAAAGCATAACCTATCTAATTGAATCACAACTAATGAAAAGAATTTTGCAAACAATTAAAACTCTGCAAAAGCAGTGATTGAGTGAATTATTAATTATAAATTAGAGAAAATAAAATAGTTAACAATTATTCATGCGTAAATAGCTTCCTCATTGCCTTGGTTGTGGGAGAATTAGCCTCTCATCATGTTGGAAACACGCTCAAAACTCATTTTTATTGCTCAAGGAGGTGTACAAATGATGAAATGGAGAAAATGATAAAAATCGGGTTTGTAACAGTTTTATCCGCATACAGAAAATCACTAATACAGAAAATCAACACTTCTCGTTTTCTTCCACATCGTTTTCTCCTTCAACCATTTCTTCAGTAGAATCTCAGATTCTCAGATAAATCAGCCATGGCTTTGAGATTAATAGCTAGGGTTTTAGGATGATTCTAGCCATAACGCAGAAGCGTAAAACCCTTCTTTATCTGATTTACCAGTACCTCTAACCTCTCACACCTCTCAAGTTACATATCAAATTCAAAGTTGTTAATGGATCTCGTTTAGAACCCTTTAATCGGTTGATTCAAGGTAAGATCTAACTTTAAAGTTGATTTTGTTTCATTTTTTTTTTCTTTTGTGTTAAATTGATTGAAAAAATCATAGGATTTTACGATTTCATGCATGTTGCAGGATACGATATTAGGTAATCTTAATTGAAAATTCACTAAACCCAGATTTCCTTTTCCATTTTTTTACCTAAATACTAGGAGGGTTTTGTGTAGTTGAAGTAATTTTTATTCCTTGGTGGTACAGTTATTGGTGGCTTTGGTTGCGTTACTTGACATTCATTGGAGTAGAGTTGGTCTGTTTCGGGGAGAGCTACCTGTTGGAGGATTTTTTCATCATATGTTGTCGATTTAGGTTTGTATTTTCAACCCTGCAATTTTGCATATAAAAAGTCTCTTTTGTGTTTCCCTTCTTTATCTGATACAACTGATGTTGTAGCTATATG
The DNA here is from genome assembly GCA_023531295.1 of Papaver armeniacum. Taxonomy (NCBI): domain Eukaryota; kingdom Viridiplantae; phylum Streptophyta; class Magnoliopsida; order Ranunculales; family Papaveraceae; genus Papaver; species Papaver armeniacum. The sequence goes on from JAJJWW010000381.1 coordinate 1,579,289, forward strand.
CATAAATTTCAGTCATTAACATGTTCATGTTTTAGTTTCAGTAGAGAAATCATCTTTAATTTCTTTATTGGCCTCACTGATGTTGTATTTTCATAATGTATGTATGTCTGTATGTTGTTTGAGTGCTGTTGGACTTAATGTCTGTATTTAAAACCCTTTCTGCAAAATCCAATTGCCTTTCAAGTTCCAACAAACTTCAGACGAAATTGAATTAGTAGTGGTGTTTCTAGTTCATCTTTAAATGATTGGAATGCTTATAAGATGACCCATCAAGTGCAAAATGACCCATCAAGTGGTTTCATTCTTTCATGCCTAACATCTAGAGCAACAACCCATCAATTTTGTTTCAGACTCTGACATACTTGTTCTGCGATTGTACCTATGAAGGTTGTGGGTAAATGTCAACTTCTTGAGGCTGTACAAAACAAAGACAAGGGTTTGGATAGTTTAGGTAAGAACTGAAGCATTCACAATTACTGTTTCCTTTCATATTTTGAGTCTTGAAAATATATATATATATATGGTTTTACAGTTGCACAAGATGGCGCTAACTGGAGCATGGGACAGAGGCAACTATTTTGTTTAGGCCGTTAAGGAAAAGTCAGATTTTGGTGCTCGATGAAGCTACAGCTTCAATCGACAATGCAACAGATAGCATTTTACAGAAAATCATACGAACAGAATTCGCAGAATGTACGGTAATCACAGTAGCTCATAGAATCCCTACCGTGATGGACAGTACAATGGTGCTCGCCATTAGTGACGGTATGTGTCTGGTCACTTAATATTACGTTAAAAAAATAAAAGAAAAATGCAAACCTATTGGAGATTTTAGTTGATGACTAAACCGTTTCTTCTGTGGTTCTACAGGGAAAATCGTACAGTATGATGAACCCATGAAGTTAATGAAGGAGGAAGGATCGCTGTTTGGGCAACTTGTCAATGAATATTGGTCTCACTGTCATTCTGTATGAGAATATGTATGGTGCTTGCCTAGGGAGTTAACTCTTGTACTTGAAGTCACTGGTTAGAAAATAATTTTCTGCTAATTTAACAAAATACAATAATAATAAAAATAAACTACTCCCTCCAATCTTATAATAGGCTGGTTTCATGTGTAATTTGTACATGAAACCAGCCTATTATTCAAGAACATTATTTAAGAACGGAGGGAGTAATAAAAAGAAAATAAGATATTTTCTTCTTCCATTCCTTAACAGACATCAGGAAAATGCCCTGAGATGTTATTTTGTGGTACTTGTGTTGCTTGCCTCAAATGCAACTGAAGTCCATAGTTTTCAATCTCAAGGTTTCTTAGATGCTCCTCAGTTTTCTTTTGACGCTCTTGCTGGATACATATTCCTTTTTTGAGGATCGTGTTATCTTGGTTCACAGTGTCCAATTGTTGCTTCAGCATCACACACTGGTTTGTGTTTTCTTGGATCACAGTGTCCAATTGTTGCTTCAGCAGCGTACACTCGTTTTGAGAAGAACTTATTTCAGCTGCTGCTTCCGTAGCAGCGTCTGAGCGGATAGACTTCTCCAAACCCTCCAAAAAACTATACGCACGAGCTTTTGCATCATCCATGGTAGATGCACTTGTCATCTCACGCAGCAACACTTCAACCCATTCTGATCGGTAGTCAGGTTGAGAAGATGCAGCAGCAGCAGGAGGATTTACTTGTTCTGGATAAGTTGAATTCCCACAGCGAAGCCTCTTTGATACTGAAGAACAATAAGGAGGAGATGTTGTAGAGATTTCTTCAAAGTATGACAATCTACGCTTTCCACACACAGCAGCAGCAGACATGGTGGGATAGATGCAGATGATTTAGCTGTGATAGGTTCCGAGACCGAGAGAATTCTAACACTAATAACTTTGATCAAACACTTGATGGTATTGAATGAAAAAAAAAATACCAGAGCAAACTACGTATTTATAGACAATATATAATCCTAGAAAGAAAAAAAAGGAAATATGGTCGGTCTAGATATGTAGTCTATGTAGAGGTTTCCTAGTCGGTCAAGTAACTACTATAAATAGGTGCGCATCTCCTCAACAGCCTCAATGTTGATGATTTTGTGGCTAGTCCAGACCATCAATCACTTACAATTACCAGCAATCTTCACTTCTCCTCTCCTTGGTTTTGCATATTTTAATCTCGAAAACGTTTAATACATCGGTCTCACCAGCTACACGAGTCTCGAAAGTACCTGAGGCCTTGTCTACAATGAAATTCCCAATGGCCTCCAAAAGATGGTAGATGATGAACCGATGCATCTTTATCTTCAGTGGTTGAAATCATTAGCAAGAAATGATTGCGAGAACGGATTGTAACATAGACTGCGCAGTCCTCATGAGAAAGAATGCTCATAAGAGCAAAGAGAGTGTACCCATGTATGGGCTCGAGCAGCAGCTGCGACAGTGATAGACTTAGGTGATTATTATGGTATAGTATACCTCGTCCTCTCTCTAATCTCGAGTCCACTACATAAGCTTGTGCTGGGTCCATCCATCCATGCGTGATTTCAGATCCATAACCTCAGACTGAAGAAGCAGAGCTTCCTCCAATTTATTTAAACCAATCTTGGAAATTGCCGATACCTCAACCACTTCTACATCTCCACCCATGTCCTCTAGTGGCACACCCTTGGAGCCAAGCTGAGTCTTTACCCTTTCAGTGTCTGCAGCAGGTTTGTCACACTTGTTGATAGCAATATAATGGGTTCTTCTGCTTTAAATGAGTCACATGAGCCTTCGAGAATTACCTCTCCGCTTCTCAACAGCCACAATGTTGATGATTTTGTGACTAGACCATCAATTACCTTACAACCAGTGATCTTCACTTCTCCTCCCTTAGTTTTGCCTCTTCAAGCACTGTGGTGCCTGCTCTGACAAGTTGTTCTTGGAAAAGTTGTATGGTGGTGATACATGGATCATGGGTTGTTTCTCACTGATATCATCGCCAAGTGACTTATACTAATAATAAATTGCAGCAGATATCATCGGAATAAAATTATCAAACATGTTTATTGTTACTTTAGATATAGAAAAGAAACAAAGAAAAAAACTGTACAATGCAAGGCTATAATCTAGCCATTGCAAACTGCTTAGGAATTTTCATTATATGATGAGATAACAAAAGAGGTGAAGCCTATCCCTACTTACTACACATCTAATCCGCTGCTCCTTGTTTCGAAACTTAATTAATAGCCTTTAGGATGGGAGTGCATGGAGTTGTTGTTTTGTGTTGCTTGCAGCTTCAGACGCAGTGCATAGTTTTCTACCTCCACCGCTCTTAATTTCTTGTGATACTGAGCCTCCAGTTTTCTCGACTCCTCCAGTTCTTGTGACATCCTATCGTAATCCTTTTGACGCTCATTCTGGATACTTATTACTTCTCGCTTGAGATTAGTGATTTCTTGGCTCATAGTTTCCTGTTGCTGTTTCGACTCTTCCTTAACCCTTTTTAATTTCTCCTCATACTCAGCCACTAGCTTCTGCCGCTCTTGAGACGTCATACGAGCATTGACTTCTTCTTGTGATGGTAGATTACTAGTTCTTTCATCAGCAGTAGATTTTAAGCAAAGTTGATTCAAACTCTTGATAGCAGAATCCAAATCATCACCACATAATTGTCTCTCAAGAACCTTTCTGTCCATTCCGGGGAAGATTGATACGAGATGAGCAAGTGCGGCAGAACCAGCAGCTGCAGAGTCATAATTGCTGTTGTTATTTGATGGGTACAATCGAATTGCTGGAGAAGCTGAATATGAATAACGAAGACTCTTAGAATAAGGAGGAGATGCAGATGCCAAAATCTCTTTTCGCTTTCCACACATAATAGCAGCAGACATGGTTACTATACGTAAGCTTGCAAATTAAGAAAAAAAAGTTTCTGACGATAAAAACCTAAGGCTTAATAGCCTTTATATATATATATATATATATACCTGTATTTGTAATACCATAAACTTCCTAATATATATATATTCAGTGAATATCCAAGAAAGGGTCCAAGTCTCTCTGATCAAAGTCCTTTCCTCTAACACAACTTCCTTTACTCGGTTTGGAAATCTAGGTTCTTTATATAAGGATGCAGGTTGTGCTTATATATATATATATATATATATATATAGATGAATAACGTTGCCCTCCCTGAAAAAATCTCTCACTTTCTACTATTCTCCAAGTAATCGTTTTTCTTCTTGTTTTTGTTATTATTACTTTTCATTCTGTGTGAAGATTAAATATAGAGATCGATGGATCAACAAGCAGAAGAGATATCGTATGATATTGTTGTTCCAAAACATAGGTCACGTTATGTATCAGTTAAACTCGAACATATACGAGTTTTGGTGACCACTGGGAGACATATCGATCTCAGCTTTAATATCGAGGTACAGACGTGCTCTCCCTTCTGCTTCTGAGGTTACTTCTGCAATGACTATCCGCTGAAAATATTTTATTCTCCTGAGGTTACTTCTGCAATGACTATCCGCTGAAAATATTTTATTCTCCTGTTGCAGGATGGAGTTATGAAGCTGACGACTGTACCAGAAACCGAAGACAGAGAAGACATTCATAGATGTGCAAAATTCATCGAAGCTGTAATATTGGGGTTCAGTATACCAACGGCAAGTAAGTTTCTCCACGGAGACAATTTGAAGATTGGTTCTTTGAAGATTAACACCAATGACACATACATGAAACAAAACATAATCAGGACCAAGTCTGCAATCGAAGATTTTACTAAAACCAACATTTTAGTAAACAATGACGGCAACCAATTGTACATACTAGGAACTCCATTATTTATCAAGAATGCCAGAGATCATATTTCTCATCTTATCTCATTGTATAATTAAAATTTAGATAACTGAATGTGAGTCGATGTCCTTGAATGTATCCAGTAACATGTCTGACGCAAGTTTATTCCCGATTTTCTTATATGGAAGGTTGTTTTATCGTCGCTTAATTTGTTAACAAATGTGGCTGCACAGATTTTGGATGCATTAAGACAGGTACAAACATTCATCTGGTCTCACACTGAATTTTCTCTTAAAACTTCTTATCTGGAAATGCATAGAAAAATACCCTACCCACAGCATCTAGATTATCCCAATACATCATTAATCAAGAGCCATGTTGTTCCTGCTACACTAATTCAATTGAAACAGTTGAGCATATTTTCTTGCACTACACCTATGCGAAGGCAGTTTGGGCCAACACCCCCATTGATAACTATTTCCATTACTGCCTGGAATATGGAGAGATGGGTGCTTCAGAATTCAGAACAAGAGTACTATTCCTTTAAATACTGCAGAAGACACCATCTAAATGGGGGCCTTTCTCTCAACTGTGTAGTCCTCTTTTTGAAATGAACTATTTTTGTTAAAAAAAAAAAAAAAAAAAAGCATTCATCATACATAGATGATTTATTACTAACAGAAGAATTTGAGTTTTACGTACAAGATCTCAAAATAATATTAATGATACAGTGGAGCAGCATCAAACGGAATAATTGTTTTGCTACTTTAAAAAACAAATAAATAAATCCCAGAATTTAAGAAGGGATAAATACTCAAGCAAGCGATGAAATGAGATAGAAAGATATCGTCGAGAAAGGATGAACCTTAACCCTGACAATCTTGAAGAACAGGGATGGAAAACACAAAGATATGGCCTCTCTTAAACAGCAATCTGACTGAAAAGCAATTTTCGGATCTGAAATAGACAACAAATTTTTATTTATTAGATTAAACATGATGAGAAGCAATTTAGATATGGAAATGGTACAGGTGAGAATGTAAAATCAAGTAGATCTGAGCTTTCTAAACTAAGAATATTTCGGGACAGGAAAATACCTCTGGAAGCTTTTTACGGAATACAACATCCAATCTTGCGTCGAGTGTGTTCTCAAACACAATCTTTCCATCTCGGGAAGCCAACACCACACCTCCAGAACTGAAAACCATATGCATATTTTTGATCAGAAAACAGCCAACACATTTTATTGCTCAATAATAATCATGCGCCAAGACTGAAATCTAATAAATAATAACCAAACACACACAGGGGAAGGTGTCCCAAAAATCCTACTCAATCCATATTATAGTATGTACCAAAAAATCTAAAAAAGAACGTTTCCAAGTGCGATTACAGTTGGCTCCTCTTCAATAGATCGATGATAAATCAGCTCTTTCAATGTCAGAATAAGTTAAACCTTGAGACCGACTTAGCACGACGTACGATAGACTGAGACTATATGATGATGAGTTCCTAATTAGTAATAACTATGAAACCCATGCTTAGACATGCATCAAGTTAATTAACCACAGATTATGTTCCCAGTTTAACGAGCAAAACCAACATAGGATCCTCAATTTCACAGTCTGGAGTGCAAACTAGATAACGAATATACATGCTAGTTGATCTCGTACTTTAATTTGGTCAAAAGACTCAAAACTAAATACTACACTTTGCAAGCAAGGCAAAATATTCCCGAACCTAGATTAAAACAAACTGATAGTAATAGTTCATATCAGTGATGGCAAACAGCAAGGTAATATAACTTCTGATGCAAGCAAAATCATTCAGTGGATGTCTTTCATCAAAATTTGATTGAAGTGGAAAACTTACCAGTGAAGTCCATGTTCATTGTGATGGCTAGGAGCAGGAGGGAGAAAGACATCATTGTCGACAAGGATCTCAGGTTCATGAACTCCTGCTTTACTTGCATATTCTTGTTTTGCAGAATCCAAAACTTTGTTCACCAAATTCAGATCAGCTTTTCGGCAACGTAGTAAGACAGCAGGCTCTTTCAATCGGAGCAAACTCTACAAGGAGTCCAGTCGAAAATTTTCGCATCAGCAATTCGAGCAGTTCAATTATAGAACATAAAAGCAGTGCAGAGAAGTAAATTGCTCAAACCAGCAAAAAGGGTATTTACACAAAAGTGTGCCCTGTTAGTTAATTCAAGAATCATAAAATGGTATTACTACCTTCACATGCTTATATATCTGATACAAGTATTACGCCTGTTCTTAGTTCTTACATTATATAGCATATTCTCAGTAGTTTTTATCACTTCATTGTACAAATGAAATCTTTTCAAAGAACAAAAGATTATATTATACTGTCAACACATAGCAATGCACCAAAATTATAACTGACCTGAACAATAAGATCCTTGAGAAGATGTTCGTAGTTACGGGGTTCGCCCTTGACATGAAATATTTCTTCTCCAACTTTTTCAACTAGTTCTCCCAGGAAACCATGGTGATGTCCATCGCTCACCTTCAATAGTTCCTTTGCAGCTGCATCTTTCATTGCACTGACCAAATCATCCTGTGCTTGAAGAACTTTGATACGAGAAGCATTGAGCTGCATAGAGTACTCACTACAAAATAGCAACAAAGACCACAAATATCAGATCATAAGCAACACAAGCTCTACAGTACCTACACCTTCCAGCTATTCAACACTAGAGTTGACCAAAATAATTAGATGAAACCATAACCAACTAGCAATCATTACCCAAATCCAAATTGATACCAATAACTGATTTGCACTACACTTAACAACTACAGCACTGGAATGTACTAGAGGAAGCCACTTTACCCTGCAAATGTGTGCGTTTAGGATCTCATTTACTACCCTACTAACTTGTGTGTTTTAAGATCTTATCCCCTCTTACCCTCATTTTATTGGTGGAACCAATTTTCAGTAACATAGAGTTTTAAGCTACTCTAAGCCACAGATTGCAAATCCAAACCTAACTCTACAAAATTCAAGTATCCACAACTAAAAAACTGCTGATCTAAAGTCTATCATCATCAATCACAATATTAATTCAAGTTTCAGAAAATCAAAAAATAAAATTCTAACGAAAAATCAATTCAACAGAAACCTTACATTTTCTTACGAACTTCAACTTGCTTCTCTTTTCGCTCATACTCTTGTCTGATCTTCTTCTTCTCAGCTTCAACTAATTGCAACTTCTCAATGTTGAATTCCTGTTTCCCCAATCAACGAACAAACAAAAATCATCAATAAAACTACCAAATTCAATATCTAAACACTCCAAAAGAACAAATTCAGCAGAAATTAGTGATTAAATACTTCAGATCTAAGAATTTAAACGGAAAAAATTTCAGTGATCTCTTACTTCTTCGGCAGAGACAGAGATCTCATTAGCTTTTTCTTCCGCTTCTTGACGGATGAATCTCACCATCTGCTGGATCTGCTTTGATACATCGGCATCATTCATTTTCGATTATCGGAAATTTTCGAATCGAGAATTCTGAGACTTTGATTTCGGTTCGATCCTTCTCTGATCGGAGAAGGATGAAAGAGAAAGTAGATATGGGGAGAATGGGAGGGAGGTAAGACTTGTTTTTTCTAGAGAGAGAAAAGATGAGAGTATTTGATATTTTATAGGAGGTGGCGTATTATATTGGGCCGTGCTACTAACTTAACGGGCTTTTAGTTTTTTTCTGATTTTTCATCGACCCATCCACAATTCCACTTAGGGTGAGCATTTGGCCTGTAATCCGCGGATTTAACCGGGACCAACCGTTCATTTGCGGATGGATGTCCGGACCGTTCGTTAATGGGTTGGATGCGGATGGAATTTTTAAATCCAACAGATAACGGATCGGGCCCGGATGCAACCTTGAAAATCCGTTGGACATCCATATCCATTAAATTAAGGGCATTTATATAGTTATACAGTATAACTTCTATAAAATAATAGGTTTAGGACCAAGAAAATTTATTATTTTAAAGAGATATTATATTATCGATAATATAATATATTATTATTTTATAATTAAATAATATATTATTATTATATAGGATAATTACTAGCTTGGATATTATATTTTGTATATATGGTATAAACAAAATTAAGATTACTAGCGTGGAGGTTGAATAATAATTTTAGTTTGTAAATATAACATGGACTAATTTCTTAGAGATATTATATTACTAACTAATTGCAATAAGAATACAACCACTCCAAGTATCAATCACACTAGCTTCAACACTTCTTCTTGTAACACAACAACGTGGCTCCGGATCTTGTGAGTGCACCACGAACTATTAGGGATAAAATACCTGGCGAGATTGGGGTATACCCAATGAGACAGGGACATGGTGTGTCAATATTAAAAAGTGTGATTTTACTTTAATACCCTTGAACTAATTAAATTTTCAAAATAAACTTATTTCTTAATTTCATTAACCCTAAAATTAAAAAACTAACCAACTCTTAATCTTCTCTTCTTCTTCATCTTCATCTTCCATCAACCAAAGCCATATAAAAATCTTCAACTTTGATTTTTCAAAAAAATTATTGACTCTAACAAATAAAAGAAGACTATAAATGATGTTTAAACTCAAACCCATCATTGTGTTGTGTGATTTGATTGTTATATTAGGTTAGAAATCGAAAATTATGATTTCGTGTTTTTGGCCGCAAGGTCGTAGCATGCATATCTTGCCGACTTTTCAGGATGACCATGGCGGCGATGATAGAATTTTTCAACAAATGGCGGGGTATTTTTTGAATACCTTGTTAGGCCAAATACATAGGAAGGGTATTTTTTGAATACCTTTAGGCCAAAAAAAATTTAAGGGTATTTTTGAATACCTTTGCGCCAATAAATTTTTTATGTCATCTCCGTATGTCAAAAACAAAAGTCGGCAAGGTCGACGATGAAGATCATCTCGCCACTTTTGGCCGGCGAGGTCGACGATGAAGACCTTCTTAGGCCACTTTTGGTGCAGGCGAGGTCGACGATGAAGATCATGCCTGGCCACTTTTGGCCTAAGAAGATCTTCATTAGTCGACTTCGCCGACTTTTCATACTTTCGTAATCTGAAAGTGTTGATTTATTCTTTGATTTTGATTATGATTTCATATAATGATTCACAATCCTTTTTAGAAGTATTTCGGTTGTGTGCTTCATTTTCGTTGCAAGAGATATTCTCAAAAAAAAAAAAAAAATCATCAAAAATCATCCCACAAAAGTTCAATCAAAAACAAAATTTCATAACTTAAAATTCATAAGTTTTAATCTATTCAATCAATTTAAACTTAATTAATTAATCTAATCAAAATTTTAGGGTTAATTAAACGAGGGCAATTTTGCCATTTTGAAAATATTTGGTTAAGGGGTGACCTCTTTTACTTCAAAATGACCCTATTTTTGTCTCATTGGGTATACCCCAATTAGTTTGGGTATACCCCAATCTCGCCAGGATAAAATACAACTTGATTTTAATTTTTAAGAAAATCAAACCAATATTGAATCATATTTGGAGAAAATTTTATATGTATGAAATTTATTTTTTATTTTTACAGTAGCATTATTATTTTATATATTATTTGGGACCTATTAATGCTTAAGGGAAACTTATGAAATGTATTATTTTATGATTTTATCGAATTTATTATTTTAGCACTAAGGGAAAGTCGGGCCTGGGATTTTAAAATTTTATTATTTTAAAGAGAATATTATATTATCGAGTATTACTTTAAAGAAGTTATATTGTAGTAAATATTATGGATCATTTAGGAATTTTTAAGATGTTTGCTTTGGGTGTTGTACATGACATTTTTATATTTGTATACATATATAGGATATGTAGGTTTTATAAGGAGTCATTTGTGTTAGCTTTATTTTCTTTACTATAAATTTTAACTAAAACAAATCCATTGGATTATCCGCATCCAATCCGTCCATCCGTGTATCCGTTGGATGCAAATCCGTTGGATATGGGTTGGATGCGGATGAGGAGAAAACCGGTCCATACCGGCCCATGCTCACCCCTAATTCCACTCGTGATTGACCGTGTTTGTTAATTTCTGACTGAACTCGTCTGAATTTATTTATTTTAGATCTGCCCGAGATATCAGATACTACTGTATACTCGGTAAAAAGTTAAAGACATCGCCAAATGAATATTTTCTTCGATCGGTAAAAATACTAAATAAATAGCCTGGCTAAATACATTAATGCCAAGCACTATGGGAGAGGGCATTCTTTCCATATCCCTCGAATGTAGGGAAGGGATATGGCTCAAAAGACAACCTCACTATGGTTTGTTTTCATCCCTTCCCTACACTGCACGGAAACTAGGAATTGTGAATTTTCGTTTTTTTTTTTCCAAATCTCATTTCTACGTGTTTAGATAAATTAGATTTGTGCCCGTGCAACGCACCGGGCATTTTATTTCTTTTGATTTGGTATGCGTGGGGCTTCTTCCCATCCAGCCCTCTGGGGATGCATTTTTTATTTGGTGTGAGCTAGGGTTCGCCCCGCCCCGTGGAGATGCATTTTTTATTTGGTGTGCGCGGGGCGGGGATACATTAATTTGGATTTTTTTTTCTTCCCCTTTAGATATTAATTTGGAAAAAAAAGTCCATATACGGTAGATACTTGATTTCCAAATTGAATTTGGACTTCCATAAAATTCCAAACACGGTAGCTTAGGTTATACTTTTGAGTTTGTAATTTTTAAACCAATCATATGTTGCCAAGTGTCCTCGCGAATTCCAAATTGAATTTGGTTTCCTCTTTTTTTTCCTATTCTTTTTAAACCAATCAAACGTTGCCAAGTGTCCTCGCGAATTCCAAATTGAATTTGGTTTCTTTCTTTTTTTGCCTATTCCTATTCTTTTCAAACCAATCTTATGTTGCCAAGTGTCCTCACCAAAACGCTCGTTTCACAAAACTCAAAAAGGCATATTTCGGCCAATAGAAAGCAAGGGTTTCCTCACCATTCAACATGGGAGCTTTATTTTTCTAGCCTTTTAAGTCTTTAGATATTTATTATGGGTAAAAAAAGTGAAATAAAAGAGTTAAAAGTGAAAACCAAAAGTAAAAAAAAAAAAAAAAATCTCAAACGGATTCTGAGTATCCTTTAAAATCACACGGAAACTCAGTTTCCGCAAAGCACTGTTACACACGAAAACTGAGTTTCCGTGGGATTTCCCTTCCCTATAAGGGGAATCAGATCTGATCTAGTTTGCCAAGTAGGGAAGGGATATCCCTACTCAAGTATGGATATGGGAGATCATAGTAGTTGTCAAATTAAATTTTTCCCTAAATATGAGTGATAGGGAAGGGAAATATGACACCATAGTGCTTGGCCTAATGCATAAGAAAAATTGACTCCTCAAAGACCTTATACAAATATAAATGAATAATGAGAATATATATAAATAAACCAAAATACTTCATCCAATGACAATCCCTGTATAGGAAGTCATTTCTTTTCAAAAAAAATGCATCTAAAGTTTATTGTATTTTCGTTCCACATAAATCAAAATGCATCCCGTTCTTTTCTTTTTTAATGCATGCACAATTTCCGGAATATGTTGCTCGTGTTATAGAAAGTCATCTTTTATGGTGATTGTTGCTTGAAATGCCTCTTCCTATGACATAATTAGTATGGCTTCTCATCATTTATTATTGGCTTGATAATTTATACTTCACAGGAGGTTCTATAATTGGATCATTCTTGCTACTATAGTTCAAAAGATGTTCGGCATCCATCACATTTGTATAGCTTAAGTTACATCAATTAGTTCTCGAATATCTTCTTTGAATTGACCAATTAAAGGTTCGAAACATTAAAATTATATATATGTAAAATACTAAAAATATTCTCTAACTAAATAAATTTTTATTTACCAATACATGAATAATATATTTATAGAAGGGTGTCACTAGGGGCTTTTATTAAAAATCAATAAAAAGGTTTTTACATAGAGATAGTTGGTAGCCTAGCGACAAGCTGGGCTCCAACTCCCTTTTGAATAGCGACTCCTACTCTGTAAAAAACTGAACCGCCTATTTTTCCATTCATATCATGGCTTGTCAAACATTTCTTTAATCTATTTAAAAACACTACAACATCGTCACTTAGTTCACCAAGAGTGGTGAAGGCTAAGATGCCAAGTTCGTATCCGTGAGCAACACATTGGTATAAGTATTTATTTTGCTTGTGTGTGATTGCTCTTGAGATAGCTTTCCCTGGAACAAAGGTGATGAGGGCCAAATATTGCATATTTATACATCTATTTATTGGCATTTAACTCATCTTTTGTACTCAGAAATCGGATATTATCCCAGATTCTGTGTTTTCTTTGTTTTCAAGAATAAATATTTGTATTAATTAATTTTGTGTTTTTAGGTAATAAATAAAGATCGGAGAAATTGAGGATCCAAAAGAGCGAAGAATTGGAGGCAAGCGTTTATGGAGCAGAAAGCCGAAGCCCGCACGCGCATCAGTTGCAACCCAACAAGGAGCAACCCACTTACAAGACATGGGCCCGAGCTATCCAAGACCTGGCCCGTGACCCGGATCCGAGCCCATCTCTTCCGAGCTTTTAGATTCGATCTCCCCTAGATCCTACGGTCGCTCCACCTAGTGCATCGTTCGTCGCTGATCCCGCTCCACACCAAAACCGCCTATATCTTGGGCCGTGAGATCTTCCACTTCCAAGATCCAACGATCGCTGCGCCTTCCTCATCGATCTTTGATACACCCGCTCAACACCACAATACCTATATATTCCTATCAACCAAAACCTAACCCTATTCTCTTCTCCTCTTTCTTCCCCCTTCTCCCGACAGAGCAGAGCTCTGCTCTTCTTCCCTCACCCGACCGAGCTCTGCAGCGCCACCTTCGCCGTCTCAGCCACCAACAACCACTGCAACAACGCCAGCAAACGTTGTACCACCCCCTAATGCTTCTCTACCTCTTTCGTAGCTTCTACCCTAGAAGCTAAGGTCGAGATAGAGAAAATTAGGGTTATGGTTTCGACACAGTGAGAGGAAAATCAAAGCAAGGAAAGCTCAGAGCCGATTAATCAGAGCAGACATTGAGTCAGAGAGTATGGGTGAGAGTGTTTCATTTAATTTCTGTTTCATTTCAACTTTATAGAGAATTAGGGTTTTGGGTATTTTTCCATGTATAAATAGAAGAACTGTGGGTGTTAGAAAGGCATGCCTGGGCTAGCCAGAGCACCACTTTAGACTGTTATTTGTGTTGTATTTGTTAATTATGTTTTAATTCAAATTACCAGGGTATTGATGAAACCCCTGATTTCATGTTAAACATGTTTAGCTTAGGTTTTGTTCTTGTTGTGTATAATATGCTAGGATTAGTAGTTAATTGATGGAGCTAAGAAGCCTGTGATGAGCTGTACTGTAAGAAGACAGCTCATACTAGGGGTTGATTAGCAAAATCATTTTACAAACATCAATTTTGGACTTTCATGGAAAGCTCAAGAACATAGCTTAGGTTGCATTAACTTAGCATAAGAACAGGTGGTGGAAACAATCACCCTGGTAGCTTCCATTTGGTTACACTTATTTATTACCTTAGTTTAGAATCACATCTTCAACCTCGCCGCTTCGACAAAACCAATATTGTGTTACATATCATCTTAGAAATTCAGTTTAGGAAGCCAGAGATCAACTACAGCACCACAAGTCCTTGTGGGATCGACCCGTATTTGCTCAGTGCTGCATAGTCGACACCGTGCACTTGCGGTTATCACAAGTAGGCTAAATAGAAACCATTTCCAGGCCTACCAAAAGATGTTAACGCCTCCACCTATGAATGGAGAAAATTATATATGTAAGTTCGGTAACATTAAAATATATATATATATATATATATATATATATGTAAAAAAATTATGAATGAACCAATTATAAGTTCGGAAACATTAAAATTTTATATATGTAAAAAACTAAAAATACTCTCTAACAAAATAAATATTTATTTACCGATAAATGAATAATATATTTATTTACCAATGAATAAATACCCTCGCTAAATGTATATTTTTTTTCTAGTTCCAAGGGTATTAATTTATCGAGGTTAAAATATATGTCCAACTCAAATACCTTCAAGTCACAAGTATAAATCAAATGAAACCTCAAGCTTGAAGAATATGCAGCTTTCGGAGAATGTGTAACTTTGGAAATTCCAATGATTTGTTCTTATATAAATACAATGATTTGTTTGACTAATGCAAATTGTGACTCTAATCTCACATATATTTTAATTCCAGCCAATGATAGTACAGGTTCAATCCAATTGATCCTTAACAAATTAGTATTTTGCATTTGTTTGGGTTGTTCGTTCTAGCTATATCCCAATTCGTGATTAACATTAAGATAAGTCGATTACTTTGAGAACTCCCTAAATTTTTTGAATAAATTACTATATTCTGAATACCAGATAAAAAAGTTGGGAGATTATGTGATTACTTGATATTCGAAAATTATGATTCAAGTAGACGAATTGAGAAAGAGGAAGTGGAATCAAGATAATTGAGAAAGAGGAAGTGGAATCAAGATAATTCCTTTTAAAGTTCCATCTAGGTTAGATTGATTATTTTAATTATTTTATACCGATTAAATCATCAAGTAGTAACTAAAACTAAAAAGAAAAACTAAAACTTGGATATGCTCGGGTCTAGCTGCACATTTGGGACTAGATCTAAGCAAGGATATCTAGTTTTTGAGTTTTAATTAGGTTTGCTTTTGCTCTTTTTAAATTGGCCCTTTTATTTATATCTAGCTAGGTTATTGTTAGTTGCTTTGTTCTTAATTATTTAGTGTTTCGTTTTCTGCGATTTTCACCTTTCCTGTCGGTGGGATTCTAGCCTTCATTTTGTGGGATTATTTCTATAATTGAAGTTTTTGTTCGTGGTTTGTTGATTCGGGTTCAAGTACTTTGGAGATTGACAAGCTTTTAACATGATTATTCTCTGCAATATGACAAGATATTGGGAAAACTACTCTTTTTTTGAAAGAGCATCTCTTCTCTAAGAAAAAAATCATTCAAAATGGTTGGATTTAATTCCTAACACCATTCCTTCTCTACTCTCCATACAAGAACTTGGTACCATTTTCACGGTATCTCAATCTTTCTCTTCTCGATTTATTGTTTATTGTAAATTTATTTGTAATATGTTATTGAGTTTCGTGTTATTTGTTGTACTTGGTCTTGGAAGCCATCATATAAATAAATTTTTAATATGAATGATAAAAGAAAAAATAGACGAGGTTACAAAAAGAACCTTGGAGTCGATAACAAGCGAAGCTCTTTTAAGGTTATAATTGGTTATGGTGACTAAGGCATCGATATTGGAAATTAAGGAAAAAATACAAATTATAAAAATCATATGTGCAAATAATAATCTCTAGGATTTTATCTCTGCATTTCAAGTTATATTTCCTTCCATATAATTGTTATCTCTTCTTTTTTTAAAAAACATTTTAAACAAACCTCGGGTCGTTTTATTTTTCCCACATATATTATTCCAAACCGAAATTTTCAAAAAATTATAATCATCACGTTCCATCCCATCCAGGAACTTAGATTCTTACTCCTTTCATTTGTCTAATTTATTTCAATGCGGTGCCAAGATCTATTATTTTGGCTATGGCTTTTAAATTTTATTAAGAGTGTTCGTCTTACTTTTATTATTTTTGGAGGGTATTTAAGAATAAACTTCATATTGGAGTAATATTATTTTCCAGTCTCATATTAAGGAACTTACCTCCATGTAACTATGTAGGGATATTTAATATATATATATATATATTAATGAACATTAGTATTTCCTAAGATGGAAAAAAATACCTATCGAAAGTTGTAAATATGTAGACGTAATGAAAAAAATTAATGAACATTAGTATTTCCTAAGAACATTTTATATTTTCAAAACAGTACATTACGTGTTTTTCCTAGATACATGTACAATATATTTGAGATTAGAAGTTTATATTTTCTTGCAGAACGTCTATATAAGAATATTCTTTGGTAGGCTCAATGATATTTTTATATATATGTGTTTGTACTATTTTACTTTACGACTTGAACCTCTATTGTTTATATTTTTGCATTATGAGTATCGATATTGTACATATCCCATTATCTTTTGGAACTTATGTCAAATAGTTGTTTTAAATTTTCTCTGATAACGAGAGAAAGCAATGGCAAAACTAGTAGTGAACATATCTGCACCTACTGAATTCATCAGGAAGATTCATAACCTTTTTAGGTTAGACACCACAGAATAGCATAATTCTGGTAGTTTCGCAGTAGATAGATGTAAATCGTATGTGGATTATTTTTTTCTCTTTAATTCCTATGATCTGATGTTTTATTAATAGTATGGATATGCACTTGTTTATGTTAGGTGGGTACGTTATCACACAAATAATAATATAATGCACTTCTTGATGACTTTCCTAGTTAGTAAGGCTCAACTAAACTAATGAAAAAAAAAACAGTGAGATCGATGTGTTGGTTGATTATCTAGTATGACAATAAGAGATTATGATTATTTTGTTTTCACCTTTTAGAAGATTAAAGTTCTTTGTTATGTTTTGTTTTATCATACTACTTATTGTCGATTTAGCAGTCCTCCATGAAAAATGGGATATCGTCTAAGATCACGTTGTATTACATCGTACAAGATTATCTATTAATATTTTACAGAAACTCAACACCTTTTTCTTGGCACTATTACGTCAGGTTGGACATCTTTCTTGCTTCTTTCGGAACTCAACAATCCTCCTAAAAGATTTATCGAGAATGATACTTGTATTGATCAAATAGTGATATATTCAATGCTGGAAAACCCTTTGAAGATAAAAAAGGTGTTGTCTTTTTATGATGTGAAATATAAAGATGTTGATGGTTTCATTATTTTGAAAACACAAGCATTGTTGCACAATAAGATCTGGTTAAAATCTAGGCATAAGTTTAAGTATTAGCCAAACTTATGTATCATTGCCAGTTTGTTTAGGTATCTACTTAAATTGGGATTAGAAAATTAAAGTGGATGGGAATTTGAGTTTAACGTTAGGTGGCTTTGAGATTGCTTTTAAGTCGTTAGAAAGGATTTCTGTAGGGTTCAAAAAAATTAGATTGAGAGCAAAAAAAAGAGAAGCAACCAAATCCATAACCTACAAAGAAACGAATGAAAAAAGAAAACCATTTGAAGACACCAAAGGTAGAACCTCACGATTTATAAAGGGGATACCAGTCTTACTAAGTGTTGATACCATTTCATTGATCCAACGGCCAGGATTGATGGGATTCTTTTGTCCTATATGAAACGGTATCAACACTTAGTAAGACTGGTATCCCCCTTTATAAATCATGAAGTTAGTAAGGTTTCACCTAGTTCCCATACCCACTTTCCCTAAATCTCATCCCAACCACACAAATTAGATTTTATATGGATCTTTTAAACTAGGTAAACAAAATTCACCGTATTAATTTTTATCAGTGATATTCATCACTGTCTTCCTTTTCCCTTCTCCCTGGAATCTAACCCTAAATCCATCTATCATTGCTAACCTTTGTTTCCTTTTCCCTACTACTAATTCCTGTAGCTTATTCTACTGATACGTTTATATTCTTCTAATGATCTAAAAATACTTTTATATTGATCATAGAGTCAATAATTAATTTTTTAAATCAAAATTTCCTATATTGATGTGAATGGAATTAATGTATATAAGTAAAATTAAGATGCTATGGATATGATTGGGTACTTTTTTATTTTCTTTTCTTTTCTTTTTCTTGATGAAAATTTGTTATGATTGTATTCAATTAGGTTTCATCCTAATCAATTATCCCCAATTTTAATAATTTTTATTAATGAATTATTTTACTGTCAACACACTATCGTATTATTTAGGGAAACAAAAGTAAAATAAATAGCGAGTTATAACCCCAAAGGTGTCACTATCCATCCACAAAAAACCCATCAAAACAAAAGTAACACAAAAACCCCAACAACAAAAAAATAACTCGCGGTTGATGAAACCAAAATTTGGTTTCATCATAAAATTTGATGAAACCCCGAAGAATTTGATGAAACCAAAATTTGGTTTCATCATAAAATTTGATGAAACCAATTTAGAAATTTGGGGTTTTTGTATCAATTTTTAAAAAATTGGGGTTTCTGTATCAAGTTTGTTTAAGATGGAGTTTTAATGGATCCCAACATTTGAGTGGGGTTTCTGTACCACAAGTTTGGTCACCTTGGGTTTTTATGACTAGTTTTGATAAGAGATCAATGGAAATAGTGATTCGACAACTTTTTTTCAACTTGATCTTTAACAAAGGAAAATAAGAGAGTGAGTTTTGTTTACCCAATTTAAACAGATTTATACAAAATCTAGCTTGTGGAGTTGGGATGGGAATCAGGGAAAATGGGGATAGGAAATAGGTAAAACCAGTAAGGAAATATATCATAATAAAATTATCTTTATTATGATATGATATTTTACTAAATTTATTTTCCATCATTAAGTTTGATTTTAATCGGTTTTGATTTTTCCATATAACTAAATCTATTATGGGGATTTTGATAAAATACACCCTGTGGGATTAGCAATTACAAATATACACCCGTTATTTTGATAACTACTAAAACTCACATTCCATCCAAAATTCAAATGATAAAACTTGAATCGTGATTTTGATTGCGAACAATAAATTGTCCTTATCTCGAAATTAGTCATTATATTTCGAGCACTAATTATCAAGTAAACTTGACTCGAAATTCTTGAATATGCATAATAGCTAGTCTAATTACTCATGCGACATAGTCTCATAGATAGAAAGATAAATATAACCTGAGAAATAGGTGGTTCAGTCTTCACTTACCTTTTGATGATGAAGTTCTCCAGAATCTTCGGTTGATCTTCGCCTTCAAAAGGTAGAACGCAATGATGACTGTCGTGATCCAATGTTTCTCAACTACATCTCTATCCTAGTACGAGAATTAACTAATTGTAGACTAGAAATAAAGATATAGTTTTGACAATTAAAGATAACAACACTTGTGAGTTCGACTGAGCAATGCTCTAACGGAATCGCCTCCCCTCCTCATTTAACTCTAACTGCAAACTAGTAGTCTCCTAAATACACATTGATCTCTATGTCAACATGTGTTTCAGCGTATTTGGAGACAAACCTTCTCCATATTGTTCCCACTGCAATGGGACGTATACCACCATCTAGCTTAATCAATGTAGTAAGAGGTGCACTCGCCACAAATTCACCCAAGACATGAGGACATGAACGTGAAAGCCGATGGATGCGATTAACTCCTTCGAAATAGCATTTGCAGAGCCACTGAGGGCATCTAAAAGTGTTGTGCCATGAACCCGTCTCTTCCACAAGAAGTTCCTTTAGGAAAACTTCTAAGTCTACCCGAAACAAGATCAGTTAAGGCCACCATAGCTTCATACGTAACTGGGGCAGACGAATCTGGGGAGGAGCCGAAATGGGATGCTTACTCTGCAATTCTAACAGGGTGCATTCATTGTTATGTGCAAATCTATTGGATGTGAGATTACGAATCGCAATAGCATACGGTCCATCTCTTAGCTTACCTTTGCATAACAGTAGGTTGGTTGCTTCCTGGCTTCTTTCTCTTGTCCAAAAGCTTTTGTCTCAACTTATGCTCTTCTAAAAAAATTTGAACCAACAAAGTTTCGTCCCACTGGATCAAGGCCAAGTTGATGGAATTAACTTGGAGCTTTCTTCTGGTACTAGCCTTCCCTTCTTGGTTGCTCAGTGGAGAGTATCTGTGGAGAATACAGACCGGGAAAAGCATGATCTGAATCCATGAATCCTTTTCCCTAGGAAGAGCAACCACCTATTGAAGCATTGCCTTTAAATTGCGAGCAAAATGGAGTCTACATTTGGAAGGAATACTGGAAATTGTAGGAATTTGTGCCTGAAACACAGTATTTATAAGTTTTAGACTCAAAGTGGGTAAAGCTGTTTCACTGAGATTGTCTATCACAGCATCAATGGGAACCAAAGCTAACAGGTGCTTCTATGCGTAACATTGTAACCGGAGCAGACACCACCTCTCCATGATGCATCTTACACACACTTTTCCCCCATGCGTTAATATTGTGCACACACTGAGAGAATAACCATCTCTTCATTTGCAGAAGAATAGATTCCCAGGCCTTATATACATCTCCATGGATGTGAAACCTCTCGCGGCACCTGTCTTTGTGTGATGCCCCAAATACTAAACCTGCTTATCTGATAGGATTACAACCTAATTGAAATATCAAAACTAGATTACCGATTCAAAGAATCATAATTATAGAAAATACTAAATAGCAAAACCCAAACTCTCTGATATTATTATATAAATGAAAGTCTTTCAAATTCTATGAATATATAATTGTGTTGTTTACATAATAGTAAAGAACACATATAGAAAAAGATGCACATCAACACTAGATCCAATAAAACTCCAAGATACGAAACCGATATCTTCGAGCGCTGCATTCCTTCAGATTACTGAAAAACTGATGTGGGAACAAGTGAGCACATCATCCCAATGGGTGCCTAAAGGAAACAAATAACTCTCAAGTAATCACTAACATGCTTCACAGTTCTAAAGATAAAAAAGTAATTTAAAAGAGACAATGGTAAAGGAAACATTCAACAACTCACGCATCAAGAAGAAAAGGTTAGTCAAACAAACATAATATGCACATGAGTGATTTCCCTTAAATAAAATAGTATATATAATATTCTGACGAATGGCGTACCGCCCTACTAATACTATTGCTGACGGATGGCATACCGCCCTACTATCATAATAAGCAGAAATGTAGTACTATTGCCGACGGACGGCGTACTGTCATACTAATACTATTGTCGACGGATGGCGTACCACCCTACTTAACTTAGCAAGGAGCCGTGGGGAGACACAGACACTCCTCGCGAGGGAAAAACACATAACGCATATCACACACATACAATTACATTCAAAACAAACATCGTTCAATGCAATCACAGTATACATTAATATGGATAGTAAAAGCACATCATGCTCGCAAAGGAAACTCAATGATTACAAGAAGGTTATAAGGTTCCCACCTGAATTGATGACAGGCATCGCCTACCTCGAAATCCATAATACACTGGTTCGCCCTTTTGAATCGATCGTTGTTAATAAAGATTAACTGTTAATCACACAAGCACTCTAAGGATTAGACAAAAGGCTCATAACACAATCTCATACAATTCTCTAGTTATAGCTAATTGAACTATCTAATGGGTCTAAGCCAATTTATGATTCTACATCTTTTCATTATCTAACCTTAGCACATCTAGAGTTTACTAATTGTTTTGGGTTGGTTCTATAGTCCTTTCAATATGTCATAAGAATATCTACAACTTTGTAAATGGAACCAAAGGCTAACCCGGACCATAAAGGTCCAATTCACCAAAAATAGGAATATTAGTCCTAAGCTCAAGTCCACCACACAAGCTCATTAGTCCAAGGCCTGGCCATCTGGTCAACTAACGGTCAACGTTTGGTCAGAAGGAGTCATCTAACAGTCAACGTCCAAGTCTAGGTCAAATTCCAGTCAAATGTCAATTCAATGGTCAAAGGGTCAAGATCAGGTCAACTGAGTCGACTCAGGTCAAGGAGGAAACTCGGTGAGTCATCCCCGATACAACTCAGTCAGAAACTGAGTCAGGCAAAACATAAACCAAGACAGACTGAACAGAGTATGTCAGACAAGCTTAAGATTCACACACAGCTGAGACTCTAACCCCATCTCAAAATCAAACTATTCATTCGAACAAAACTTTATAATTTAACACAACAAAAACTTAATACATTTGAAATCATACAATCTGTTCTAACTGCAACCCTAGTATCAAATAATATTCATGTCTCCATTCCCATCATCTGCATATAAACAACACTCATCACAATAACATCACCATCTTTCAGTTGAGCTCATTCATTATCAATTCCACGGCTCAATTAAGGCAGTGATACTTATTCTAACTTCAATTGTAGAGTCCTAGCTGCGACCAGCCAACACAATTCACTTAACTGCCCCATCTGTATTATATTCTAAATCTTGTAAGCTAATTCAGACATCACCTGCAACACCAACCATTTTGCATAAATATCACTAACAACTTCTTCATGCTCCCAACCCACAACTTCAATTACAACATCCCCACTTCCCCCAAAAAAACTCCATGTTAACCATTTCTAAACTAAACTACCACTATAGCTCCAGCTCCATTACCACCTCAGTTGAGGCCATTCTCAAAACCCTATATCAGCACCAATATCGATACTAACTCCAGCTCCAATTCTAAATTGTCTCCTCTCAAACAACCATCTCAACTGCAATACTTTATTCATCCAATTCAGTTCAGTTTCATCATCAAAGTCTCTTCCATGAACTGTATGTATACTAAACATAATCTGTACATCTAACCTGCAATAACGTTTTCAATACAGGTAGCCCACAATGTTCACCTTCACCAAGTCACCATCACAGTAACTATAAACCTATGTCTTCACCATGGCAGCTTCATCACACCTAAAAAACTTCACATACAACTTCCGCCTGAAATCATCTACCAATGACAACTCCACAACATTAAGGCTCATTACCAGTTGAGCAAGACATAGATGTATGCGCATACTTTCAACCTCAGTTAAAGATTCTGCATCACTAGTTCAATTCTAATACCTCCATCTTCATACACAACCACCAACAGCTACAGAACCACCACCACTGTTACCAATTATATGACCCCTGTGATTCAATATTACCGTAATATATAATCAAAGTCATATCTCTTATACCCAAAATACCATCTTCATCTTCAATTCTATATTAACAGCTCAATTCTCTAAACCCTAATTTCTAATTCAATTAACTGAGAAACTGAAATCAAACCCTGTAGAGTCATCTATACTTCAATCAAACACAAACCCAACCATTAACTAACGATTAACAACAACTTCATTAAGAAATTTCAATCAAAGCGGAAACCCTAAATTACCTGATTTCATGATTCATCTTCAGAATAACCTCCAATTGATAATCAACAGCAACCCTTCACTTCTCCATCCATTAACAACCCAAATCACCTCTCAAACTCAAATCAAACCCTAATTCGATCTTCTCGGATTTATCACGAACCTATAACAATCTTCAATTGCTTTTCTTCAAAAGAAAGAACCACACCATCCTTGACGTCATTTGTACTACCACATCAAATGACTTTCTCGATCGAATCATACCGAAAATCAGCAGGGACGGAGAACAGAGAAAAAGAGTCAGAGAAGAAAGAGAAAAGAAGAACATAAGAAGAATGAAGAAGAAAGAAGAGAAATGAGAGTTTATCCTCTCGACTTGGGATAAGACTGACCAAAAATACTAAAGGAACTCGGACAAAATGATACGAGCAGCCAGGCGATTTATCTGAGATACCCTTCGTACTAATCCAGATGAAATCTTCTTCGTCTGATGTCTGAATGACACGTTCGAGTAGTCCATTTCGCATAACTTTTCGAGACCTCTCCTACGGTACTAATTTCATATCTAAATCGTTGTTAGACTAATTTCTATTGATTAACATTCATGTTAAACTAATCGAGTCATTATCGGCTTAATCGCCTCTTGACCGGTCTAATAGCGTTGATGAGCTTGAGGGTCCTTACATTCTCCTCACCTTATCCATTTTCGTCCTCGAAAATCGAACCATCCTTCTAAACGTTCAAAACTCCCCACCTTTTAGAGAATTACTATCTCTCAACTAAATGCAAATACTGCTCATACTTACCAACGCGCGAAAAGAAAATAAAACAACTCATTTAAATGAGTTCAAATCAACAATAAATGAAACACAAGTTTATTTGGTTTTCTACAACTAAAACCTATAATTTGTAGCTCTAAGTTCAAAAGACAAATTTGCTATTTTATAATATGATCGACTATAAGCTCACTATGGTGAATTTGATTCTAACAGATAAGTATGTCTAAGTTCTCCGCGCTAAAATTATAGTCTAGTATTTAACAATTTATTAATTTGATGTAATTTATCCATATAATTAATTCCAAATTTGATTTCACGTAAATCTCTGATACCTGATATTTTAACTTACTGTTATACTATATATAAATTTTCCAAATATTATTATCTACTATAAGTTTGCTATTAACAAAACTATTGAAATACTAATGTCAGCAGTGTTACTAATCTCACTATCTTTATTATTATCATTATTGGTTTGTTGATAGACCAGTTGGTACACTAAGTCTTAATTTTCTAAGTATGACTATAATTGATTTTACGTAATCATCTCGAGTCTGTATACTATATATATCTTATTCAATATTAGCGTTGGTAACTTAATATTGTTTCAATTTAAGTCTGTATATAAAATTGTAATATATCCTAACAGTTTTTAGATTTTTATTTAAAAGTAAAGTATCATGTTAATATGCGAATTTATTTTCTTTCAAGTCCATTTGTGTACTAAACATCCAAATACTATAATTATTTCTTCATGTGTATATTATTTTAATAATTAGCCATTACTAATTTATTTCAATAAAATTTAGTTATTGTCAAATGAATCTATGGTCCCGTAAATTATTTATTCCCTATCAATATTTAGTCAGTTATTAGTTCCCAAAAGTATGATTCTTTAAATCAGTTATTAGACTAAATATAATTTGGGTATAAGATTACTAAGAAATTTCGTCATTTTATTTTATGCAAAATATCTGCACGATCTTAAGTCTAATCTAATAAGTCTTATATTATCTATCTGGTTTATTTCAAAAGCAAAAAGAATATATTTCTAACTTTATTTAATTTATAGAATCCGACTGTAGGTAATTACTAATAATTTTGAGTAGCTACTTGATCTTAATTATTACTTTAATTATCAAAGATTTACTAATGAAATTTTAATTAAATAAAGTTCATTACAATACTATTTGGGTGTTAATAGTACTTTTGTTATGATTATTAGTGATCCTATTGTCATTTATTATTATTAACACTAGTGGTCGAACTATTATCTTAATTAATGTTACAATTTAACTTCATTTCCACATGGATAGATTAAAGGTTCTAACTGCGAGAAAATATACTCTATTAGTTTCTAAACAAAATTTGGGATCTAACAGTTCACTAATAGAAGAAAGTCTTCCTAATATGAATGGTAAACCAAGCTTGTAGTTGGCCTGTCCAGGTTAGCAAGATCCGACGATGGTTTCCTACGAACAAAGACAACACAGACATACCCGAATTTCAAACCTCAATATTCTCCAGTGCTAGATTATCTATGTGAATAATAACTGAGACTAATTAATCTTTAATTATTTATTGAAATTTCTAAACTATAATGTAAATTGGGTTCAGCCTATAATTTTTACTTCATAGATATATATACACGCAAAACAAGAAGCAAACAATCAACATATTGAACAAATTAATCAATCAATTCAAAAATTATTTTAGTTCTTGATTGCTTTTAGTGGTTAAGATTTATCTCACAAACCCAACCCAGTTCTAAACTAATCTAGTTCACTAACTGGCACTGGCTAATTCTGTTGTCGCTCATGTAAGATCTAATAGTGAGCTATGATACCAACATGTGACGCCCCAAATACTAAACCTGCTTATCTGATAGGATTACAACCTAATTGAAACATCAAAACTAGATTACCGATTCAAAGAATCATAATTATAGAAAGTACTAAATACCAAAACCCAAACTCTCTGATATTATATAAATGAAAGTCTTTTAAATTCTATGAATATATAATTGTGTTGTTTACAGAATAGGAAAGAACACATATAGAAAAAGATGCACATCAACACTAGATCCAATAAAACTCCAAGCTACGAAACCGATATCTTCGAGCGCTGCATTCCTTCAGACTACTGAAAAACTAATGTGGGAACAAGTGAGCACATCATCCTAAGGGGTGCCCAACGGAAACAAATAACTCTCAAGTAATCACTGACATTCTTCACAGTTCTAAAGATAAAACAGTAATTTAAAAGAGACAATGGTGAAAGGAAACATTCAGCAATTCACGCATCAAGAAGCAAAGGTTAGTCAAACAAACATAATATGCACATGAGTGATTTCCCTTAAATAAAATAGTATATATAATATTCTGACGGATGGCGTACCGCCTTACTAATACTATTGCTGACGGATGGCATACTGCCCTACTACCATAATAAGCAGAAATGTAGTACTATTGTCGACGGATGGCGTACCGCCCTACTAATACTTTTGTCGACGGATGGTGTACCGCCCTACTTAACTTAGAAAGGAGCTGTGGGGATACACAGACACTCCTCGCGAGGGAAAAACACATAACGCATATCACACACATACAATTACATTCAAAACAAACATCATTTAATGCAATCACAATATACATTAATATGGATAGTAAAAGCACATCATGCTCGCAAAGGAAACTCAATGATAACAAGAAGGTTATAAGGTTCCCACCTGAATTGTTGACAGGAATCGCCTACCTCGAAATCCATAATACACAGGTTCGTCCTTTTGAATCGATCGTTGTTAATAAAGATTAACTGTTAATCACACAAGCACTCTAAAGATTAGACAAAATGCTCATACAAGGCTCATAACACAATCTCATAAAATTCTCTAGTTTAGCTAAGTGAACTATCTAATGGTTCGAAGCCCATTTATGATTCTACATCTTTTCATTATCTAACCTTAGCACATCTAGAGTTTACTAATTGTTTTGGGT
Organism: Papaver armeniacum; assembly: GCA_023531295.1. NCBI lineage: Eukaryota > Viridiplantae > Streptophyta > Magnoliopsida > Ranunculales > Papaveraceae > Papaver > Papaver armeniacum. Next base: position 1,606,955 of record JAJJWW010000381.1, read on the forward strand.
TGGTTCTATATATAGTCCTTTCAATATGTCATAAGAATTTCTACAACTTTGTAAATGGAACCAAAAGCTAACTCGGACCATAAAGGTCCAATTCACCAAAAATAGGAATATTAGTCCTAAGCTCAAGTCCACCACACAAGCGCATTAGTCCAAGGCCTGGCCATCTGGTCAACTAACGGTCAACGTTTGGTCAGAAGGAGTCATCTAACAGTCAACGTCCAAGTATAGGTCAAATTCCAGTCAAATGTCAATTCAATGATCAAAGGGTCAAGATCAGGTCAACTGAGTCGACTCAGGTCAAGGAGGAAACTCGGTGAGTCAACCCCGATACAACTCAGTCAGAAACTGAGTCAGGAAAAACATAAACCAAGACAGACTAAACAGAGTCTGTCAGACAAGCTTAAGATTCACACACAGCTGAGACTCTAACCCCAGCTCAAAATCAAACTATTCATTCTAACAAAACTTTATAATTTAACACAACAGAAACTTAATACATTTGAAATCATACAATCTGTTCTATCTGCAACCCTAGTATCAAATAATCTTCATGTCTCCATTCGCATCATCTGCATATAAACAACACTCATCACAATAACATCATCATCTTTCAGTTGAGCTCATTCATTATCAATTCCACGGCTCAATTAAGGCAGTGATACTTATTCTAACTTCAATTGTAGAGTCCTAGCTGCGACCAGCCAACACAATTCACTTAACTGCCCCATCTGTATTCTATTCTAAATCTTGTAAGCTAATTCAGACATCACCTGCAACACCAACCATTTTGCATAAAGATCACTAACAACTTCTTCATGCTCCCAACCCACAACTTCAATTACAACATCCCCACTTCCCCCAGAAAAACTCCATGTTAACCATTTCTAAACTAAACTACCACTACAGCTCCAGCTCCAGCTCCATTACCACCTCAGTTGAGGACATTCTCAAAACCCTATATCAGCACCAATATCAATACTAACTCCATCTCTAATTCTAAATTGTCTCCGCTCAAACAAGCATCTCAACTGCAATACTTTATTCATCCAATCTCGGCCTGGGCCATCATCAAAGTCTCTTCCATGAACTGTATGTATACTAAACATAATATGTACATCTAACCTGCAATAACATTTCCAATACAGGTAGCCCACAATTTTCACCTTCACCAAGTCACCATCACAGTAACTATAAACCTATGTCTCCACCATGGCAGCTTCATCACACCTAAAAAACTTCACATACAACTTCCGCCTGAAATCATCTACCAATGACAACTCCACAACATTAAGGCTCATTACCAGTTGAGCAAGACATAGATGTATGCGCATACTTTCAACCTCAGTTAAAGATTCTGCATCACTAGTTCAATTCTAATACCTCCATCTTCATACACAACCACCAACAGCTACAGAACCACCACCACTGTTACCAATTCTATGACCCCTGTGATTCAATATTACCGTAATCTATAATCAAAGTCATATCTCTTCTACCCAAAACACCATCTTCATCTTCAATTCTATATTAACAGCTCAATTCTCTAAACCCTAATTTCTAATTCAATTAACCGAGAAACTGAAATCAAACCCTATAGAGTCATCTATACTTCAATCAAACACAAACCCATCCATAATCTAACAATTAACAACAACTTCATTAAGAAATTTCAATCAAAGCTGTTGATGGTGGATTTTCGTTTAAGGTTAAATTTGTAAAAAACCAGAAAATCACGCGCTGACATCTTGTAAAAGATAAAGCCGTTTATAAGTGACGGATAATCCTCACTTAATTCACCAAGAATGGAGCATGTAGCAACAATCCCATTCTGTGAATACATGAAATTCCTCCAGGGTTGGAGCATGTAGCAACAATCCCTTCCCGTGAATTTCATATCAGCCTTGTATTTCCCGTACTCATTATCGGTGTGGCATGACGATCGAGTGTTACTCTTACAGAGTAACACGAACCTCCAAGCACTATAATGAATCATTATCGCGTGTGGCATGACGATCGAGTGTTACTCTTACAGAGTAACACGAACCTCCAAGCACTATAATGAAGCCATGTACGAAATACCCGTGACAGCCGATTCTCGGTGTGTTATACTAGCCCGAGCCCTCTCGGTGTGTTATACTAGCCCGATTGAGCCCTCTCGGTGTGTTATACTAGCCGATTGAGCATCCGGACTTGACCGTATCGGTCTCCTGGGATATGATTCGATCGCAGTCATCCAACTCCACAAGCATGATTGGATGACCACAGATCAATTCCATCACCCCCAAGCGGTATGGAATACACACGGCCTTAGCTTGCCGGATATGATTCGATCGCAGTCATCCAACTCCACAAGCATGATTGGATGACCACGATCAATTCCATCACCCCAAGCGGTATGGAATACACACGGCCGACCCCGCATGGTCGACCATTGGCCTTTGCTTGCCAAGAAACCGTCCATACCAAGCATTATGGGCGGAAAACCCTAAATTAGGGTTTGCGGCATATTACATGTGCCGCAAAACGGTCTCAACCATCCATCTTCGCCGGTATAGATGGAGGGTGTAGATATAGACTCAAAAGGCCCGGAGCATGTCGACACAATCACCATGTGACCGCATACACACTTGACGCCTCGGCCAAAACCAACCATGGTTGGTTACAACACATTCGTCCACCCGAAAAAGCATGGTCGCGCGGCTTTGAAAGCCAAAATTAGGGTTCAAGCCATCACGCGCGTCCATCTTCTCCTAGCACGAATGGAGGGTCACAGATTAGATTGAGCAAGGGCCTGGCCACACCAAAGATAACCACCGTGAGCCCATCTAACTCCTCATGTGGTCGGCCAAGGCATATCATGCCTGGCCAATCCAAAACGCCCGCTCAAACATGCGTGGTTACACTTCCCAAGTTGCAAATCGATCTCGACCACTCAACTTCACTTAGGACGAATTGGGTGGCTTAGATCACGTTTTCATGGGACGGTAAGACATGGGCGTGAACATCAGCCTGCCATCTTCACGCCAAACCAACCGGCCAAGACCGACCAAGTCAGGTCATCTTGGAAAACACGCCTGTAGGAAAAGGGTATGGTGCGCGACTCCTTGCGGCATCAAACTCCTATCGCAAATCGATCTCAACCACTCAACTTTACTCTGGTCAAATTGAGTGGCTTAGATCGCGCCTTCTTGGGAAAGTGAAGTATGGACGTGTACACCGGCGTGTTGTCTACACACATGCCCGGTTGGTCCTCTTGAAAACCCTTCCCATGCTTGGTTTAGACCAAGCTGAAGAGTGATGCTTGCGCACCTCTTTAAAAACCCTAATTTCATCAACGGTCGCAGATGGGTGTCTCAAACATCATCTCATCCGTCCGACCTCACCAGACTTGGTTATACAACCCCGGTCGAGTTATTTGGTTAGTGAGGAGTCATTACCCATCACTTTACCACACCGTAATGCGCAGACTCGCATAAAATACACACGATACTTCACAAGTATCGACTTTCTCGAATAACGCAGCTTATTCAATTCAAGATTACATGCTATCTTTCGTGGATCCACGATCCACATTCCAGACATCAATCATGTTACAAATCGGGGGATACATACCGGGGTATTGGTCTCTGGCGGTTTACAACGTGCGGCGTGCCATCACAAGAACGTGTTAGGAAGTCATGGACGGTTAGAGATGAACAGGAAAAGTGGGCAAGACTGGTCGTGTGTTACCGACACACAACTCCACTACTCCATCATTCCACTACCTTCACTTCCCACGAGAAACGTGAATGAGGCTCAATGACTTGTATAAATAGGTTCTCCTCCCTATTTCCAACAACAACAAGGAATAACGGAGAACAACACAAGTTCAGACGAGACAGAAAAACCAAGTGTTAATACAAATCGTATTCAAACACCCAGAGCTTGCTTGCATCAACCGCAAGCCTGCTCATCTTTCTGTTACAAGTCATAAGCAAGCCAACACCTTCACAATCTCAACACCTTATTCGCTTCCCTCCCTAAGATCAACCCCATCTCCTTCACTTTGTGACCGAAACAAGTCCTGGAATGGCCATTTCTTGGTTTAGGTAGGACTTGCACAGATTGATCTCTCGAATCTATAAGCACTCACCGCGTGAGTGCATTTGTTGAAGGTTTAGATTCATTCCTCATCCACACCCCAAATTACCAAATTCTCGCAGAGTAGTTTTCACCCATCAACAATTGGCGACCACAGCGGGAGATTAATCTCTCGGTTGTGAAATCAGTTTCTTCAATACCCAATCCTGTTTGGCTAAGTTCCGAGATGGTTGGTCTTAGGACTTCCTCAACAAATTCAAATCCCGGTCGAAGTTCCTCCAACGAGGATGCCCCTCTTCCCAACGGCGTATCTGCCTGGGCGCAACAGAGGAATCCCAACTATGAGCGAGTTGGCTCGGATACTTGAGACTCGGACGAGGAACATGGAGCTGATCAAAGAAGAGGTAAACGGATACTTGACCTCCTCATCAAGATGACGTCGGAAATGAGCGTGCCGAGAGACCTTTACACGGGGACTAGTCCCCTCGGATCAACAGGTTTTACTACGAACCGGAGGCCAAGTAGATCGGAAGTCATGTGTCTCTAGTGGAAGACTTGTGTGAACTCTTGCACCTCTCAAAAGATCAACGGGCGAGACGTTTTCGCAGTCAATAAAATAGCTCTGGACGCACACCTTGCCCCTTCTCGTCCAGGAGTCTCGACTGCAGCGGAAACATATATAAATAATGTTACATTCACGGAAGATGGCATGATGGCAGAGGAAGGTCACAACCGAGCCCTACATGTTACCGCACACATCAAGGGTTCAGAGTTCCGGAGGGCCCTCGTCGACACGGGAGCATCTTCGAACGTAATTACTCTCAAGACTCTCAAGACAGCCAAGGTCAGCCCATGCAAGATTGTACGACAGCCCACCACGATGATGGACTTCGAAGGGAATCAAACCATCACATACGGGTATGTCAATTTGAATTTATCGGTAGGACCTGTTCAGTCACGAGCAAAGTTTGAAGTCATAGAAAAGGAGCCGGACTACCACATGATACTAGGGAGACCGTGGCTTCACCACAACAAGGTCATTCCTTCAACATATCACCAGTGCCTGAAGACCGTGCTAAATGAGGAGGTCGTCCATATTCCCGCATCATTGTCTCCGTACGCGCCAATATGTGGAGTGGAGCTGTTCGGGTCAAAAGATGCTCCGCAGGGAAAGTCCGACAAAATCATGTGCACTCTACTACCCACGTGGGCTTCAATCCTGGAGGAAGACCGACTTACATCGCTGGGGGCCAAACACCACAACACACTCTCTCCGACGAGACGTCCATCTCCAACCGGTGAAACTTCAGCCCATCCTCACGCCAAAAGGGGAGCGCTCTTTCGAGGCAAGCCGTGATCGAAGGGGAAGACAATATACCGCCGCGCCGTTAGCAATTAGCAGGAGAGACCATCCGGTCTCTCCGCCCAATTGGATGCCTTTGCAAGGACGACGGAATACAAGAGGAGGTATTGGACGCCCGCGACAGCCTACAAGACGGAACCAATTCCACGATCGACGAGCTCGAGATTGTTAACATCGGGATCGATGAATCTCCCGTGCCGGTCTCTATCGGATTCGACTCTATCCTGCATTTAACGTATTTGAGCCTTGTTCAACTACTCAAGGAATACCAAGACGTGTTCGCTGGACATACGAAGAAATGCCCGGCCTAGATGAAAAATTGGTCACCCATCACTTACACGTCATGCCCGGATCCAAGCCAATCAAGCAATCTCCGAGGCAATTCGGACATGAGGTAGAAGAACAAACCAAGAATGAGATTCAAGCCGCTAGCTGCCTGGCTTCATCGGAACCCATTCATCATCCGACCTCGGTTAGCCAATGTGGTCCCGGTAAAAAAGAAAAACGGACAGATTCGATGTTGCGTGGATTTCAGAGACTTGAACAAGTGCTGCCCCAAGGATGACTTTCCCCTGCCTAACATCGACATGTTAGTAGACGCCACTAGCGGACACGGCATGTTTTCCTTTATGGATGGCTACAAATGGCTACAATCAAATAAGGATGTATGAGCATGACGCAAGTAAGACAGCCTTTCCGAACCCCTCTTGGCAATTTTTACTATCTTTGTTATGCCATTCGGTTTAAAGAATGCCGGCGCAACATACCAACGTGCTATGACGGCAATCTTCCACGACATGATGCATAAACAAGTAGAAGACTACGTAGATGATATTGTGGTCAAGTCAAAGGCTCGAGCTGATCACACCAACGTCTTACGGCAAGTATTTGAGAGGTGACGGGAATACAAGTTAAAGATGAATCCTTTAAAATGCGCTTTCGGTGTCTCCTCAGGTAAATTTCTGGGATTCCAAGTGACCGCAGAAGGAATAAAAGTAGACCCGTCCAAGACTCAGGCTATCCTCACAATGCCGCCTCCCGAACTGTGAAAGAGCTCCCGAGTTTCATGGGCAAGGTAAACTACATTCGACGTTTCATACCTGGTTTAGCCCAACTTACCGCCTCATTCACCCCCTTGCTGAAGAAAGGGGCCAGCTTTGTTTGGACCGCAACCCAACAGGAAGCTTTTCGGAAAGTCCAACGAATACTATCATCTCCAACCGTCATGAAATCTCCTGTACAAGGGAAACCATTGGTCCTCTACACCGCTTTCGGTGACGCCGCCGTAGGGGCTTTACTCGCTCGGGAAGACGACGAGGGAATCGAACGTCCCATATACTATTTCACCCGAATATTGAGGATCTTTGAACTCCGATATCCCGGAGCGGAAAAAGCGTGTTTAGCTTTAATCCATTCCATTCAAGTTTAGGCATTACACCGCTATCCAATAGGGTGATACTCGTGTCTAAATCCGATCCTCGCAAAGTTTTTGCTTTCAAAGCCGGTCTGACGGGAGGACGGGAAAATGGCTTCTCCAAATGTCGAACTAGACATAACGTGCGCACGCTAGAGCTATCAAGGGTCAAGCGATTTGCGAGACTTATCGGGCAAAGCATTTCCGGAGAAGGTACTACGGGACTACATGAAGAAATCCCTGGAGAATTCCGGACATCTCTACTCCGGAAGAAGAAGCGTGGCTTTTGTATTTTGACGGCTCCGCTACCCTAGCATATCTTTGGAGGAGCAAAGCGTGGTGTTAGTCTCTCCAACCGGAGAAGTATTTTCACATTCCTTCAAGTTAGACTTCGAATGCACCAACAACTCGCGAATCACGAAGCTTTCCTCATAGGGCTTTCAATAGCTAAACAAGCGGGAGTCACACGTCCGGAGATAAGAGGTGACTCCAAGTTACCGGTGAATCAAATGAACGGAGTATATGCATTAAAAGAAGTAACACTAGCCCCGCACTCGATCGAAGCTACGAGGTTACTAAACTACTTTGCCGATGCAACCATAACCCATGTCGGTCGCAAAGAACAACAAACACGCCGATTGTCTAGCAACATTGGCTTCCAAACCGAAGTTCGAGGGCGGCTAAGAAACTTTGACAAGAAAAGGAGAACCATAGAATCGACATGGCTACCGCAACACAAAGACACCAAGACCGACGATTGGCGAACTCCGATCATTCGAGAGCTCAACACTCACTCTCCCAAGGAAAGGTCGGTCTCAAAACCCCGCAAAACTTCTTCATGCTTCATGGTATGTCAGTATTATCGGAATCCAGATGGCTCCCTCGTCAAGATGTCTCGGGAAGTGATGAAGCACAACTACTGGTGGATCGTATTCACAATGAAATTTATGGACAATCATTGGTGGTAACGCTTTACCGGCGAATTCAACGTCTCTGGTTATTATCGGGCGTAAATGGAGGCTCAATCCAGATCGCCCGAAGTCCCGCTCGAATTGCCGGACACCACCACACCAATTGGAGATTTTTAATGTGAACCGCACTGGGACCGGAGAGAGCCCTACATTAGCTATCTCCGTGATGGGATAATTCCCCACGGCCAAAAGGACGCTATTAAGATGAAGCGAGAGAGCCAAGCGGTTCATATTCCATGAAGGGATCCTATACCGCAAGAGCCGGAGGTGATATGCTACGCCGCCCGGCCGGAGAAGAAATACCAGTCATGCTGAAGCAGACACACGAAGGAGAACATCAAGGGAAGAGGAAACTTTTTCTCCAAATACACGAGAGATACTATTGGCCGACCATGGAGGATGATGCAGCCGTTTTGTTCAAAGTGTCACACATGCCAAATTCATGGGAACCTTGTTCATACGCCTTCTACCCCTTTGCATTCTATAAGCGGCCCATGGCCATTCTACTGGGGATCGTACATTATCGGGAAGATCAATCCACCGTCATCGAAGCAAAGACGTAGTACATCATAACCGCAACGGAATACTTCACCAAATGGGTAGAGGCCATTCCCCTACGAGGAACTACAGGAGCAACAATTGCAGCTTTCATTAAAGAATACATCATTTGTCGTTTCGGCGTGCCCAAGCATATCATCACAGATAATGGCACTCCCTTCGCCAATAAGCAAGTACGGGAGTTACTTGAGGAGTACGACATTAAACAGGTCTTCTCCACCGTCTACTATCCTCAAGGGAACGGGCAAGCCGAGAGTACCAACAAGACATTGATCCGGATCATCGGTCGAATCGGTACACGACAATCCTGTGGAATGGCATGATCGAGTTACCAATGGCACTATGGGCATACCGTACATCACCCGTAAGCTCCATTGGGGTTTCGCCGTACTCACTCGTCTACGGAGCGGATGCAATTCTCCCAGCAGAGATCAGAATCCCATCAGCCAGGATTGCAGCAGCAACCGGGATCCACTGGAACGAGACCGAAACCTACCTTGGACGGGCAATTCCGACGGTGGCGGTTTCGGCGCAGGCTCCTCAAGAAGCGACTATTGTGGCGGCTCCGGAAGAACTATTGGCGGCTCCAACAAAGAACTATTGGTGGCGGCAATGAATTCACGGACGGGAGCGGCCAAGCACAAAAAAAAAAAAATTCCGTGAGGAAAAGAAAGGAGTCTTGGTCTCTTTTATAGACAAAAAATTAGAAGAATCCCACTAGAAAAAGGATTCCTCTCTTATTTGGTTTCCTCTTTTGATTCAAATACCCAAAGAAAGAAACCGGCCCTGCAAGAGGATTCCATACAAGCGTAACGGCGTGGAGAATTAGCGGTCGGCCAACACTCTTCCGGGTAAACTCCTTTTATCCTGTCTTCCTCACGTATGTATGTCACCATCTCATGCCTACCACACAATAGTGTAACCATCATGTGCTAGGCAGGGGACTTAATGTTGATGGTGGATTTTCGTTTAAGGTTAAATTTGTAAAAAACCAGAAAATCACGCTACCGACATCTTGTAAAAGATAAAGCCGTTTATAAGTGACGGATACTCCTCACTTAATTCACCAAGAATGGAGCATGTAGCAACAATCCCATTATGTGAATACATGAAATTCCTCCAGGGGTTGGAGCATGTAGCAACAATCCCTTCCCCGTGAATTTCATATCAGCCTTGTATTTCCGTACTCATTATCGGTGTGGCATGACGATCGAGTGTTACTCTTCAGAGTAACACGAACCTCCAAGCACTATAATGAATCATTATCGATGTGGCATGACGACCGAGTGTTACTCTTACGAGTAAACACGAACCTCCAAGCACTATAATGAAGCCATGTACGAAATACCCGTGACAGCCGATTCTCGGTGTGTTATACTAGCCCGAGCCCTCTCGGTGTGTTATACTAGCCCGATTGAGCCCCTCTCGGTGTGTTATACTAGCCTGATTGAGCATAGGACTTGACCGTGTCGGTCTCGGATATGATCTCGATCGCATCATCCAACTCCACAAGCATGATTGGATGACCACGGATCAATTCCATCACCCCCAAGCGGTATGGAATACACACGGCCTTAGCTGCCAGATATGATCGATCGCAGTCATCCAACTCCATAAGCATGATTGGATGACCACGGATCAATTCCATCACCCCCAAGCGGTATGGAATACACACGGCCGACCCCGCATGGTCGACCATTGGCCTTTGCTTGCCAAGAAACCGTCCATACCAAGCATTATGGGCGGAAAACCCTAAATTAGGGTTTGCGGCATATTACATGTGCCGCAAAACGGTCTCAACCATCCATCTTCGCCGGTATAGATGGAGGGTGTAGATATAGACTCAAAAGGCCCGGAGCATGTCGACACAATCACCATGTGACAAGATACACACTTGACCGGTCGGTCAAAACCAACCATGGTTGGTTACAACACATTCGTCCACCGAAAAAGCATGGTCGCGCGGCTTTGAAAGCCAAAATTAGGGTTCAAGCCATCACGCGCGTCCATCTTCTCCGCACGAATGGAGGGTCACTGATTAGATTGAGCAAGGGTCGGTCACACAAAGCATAACCACCGTGAGCCCATCTAACTCCTCATGTGGTCGGCCAAGGCATATCATGCCTGGCCAATCCAAAACGCCCGCTCAAACATGCGTGGTTACACTTCCCAAGTTGCAAATCGATCTCGACCACTCAACTTCACCGGACGGTGGGTGGCTTAGATCACGTTTTCATGGGACGGTGAGACATGGGCGTGAACATCAGCCTACCATCTTCACGCCAAACCAACTGGCCAAGACCGACCAAGTCAGTCATCTTGGAAAACACGTAGGAAAAAGGGTATGGTGCGCGACTCCTTGCGGCATCAAACTCCTATCGCAAATTCGATCTCAACCACTCAACTTTACCTCTGGTCAAATTGAGTGGCTTAGATCGCGCCTTCTTGGGAAAGTGAAGTATGGACGTGTACACCGGCGTGTTGTCTACACACATGCCCGGTCGGTCCTCTTGAAAACCCTTCCCATGCTTGGTTTCGACCAAGTCAAGAGTGATGCTTGCGCACCTCTTTAAAAACCCTAATTTCATCAACGGCCGCGGATGGGTGTCTCAAACATCATCTCATCCGTCCGACCTCACCAGCTTGGTTATACAACCCCTGGTCGGGAGTTATTTGGTTAGTGAGGAGTCATTACCTATCACTTTACCACACCGTAATGCAATACACCGCATAAAATACACACGATACTTCACAAGTATCGACTTTCGAATAACGTGAGTTATTCAATTCAGCATTACATGCTATCTTTCGTGGATCCACGATCCACATTTCGAGACATCAATCATGTCACAAACTGGGGGATACATACCGGGGTATTGGTGCTGGCGGTTTACGGCGTGCGGCGTGCAACGCGCCATCACAAGAACGTGTTAGGAAGTCATGGACGGTTAGAGATGAACAGGGAAAAGTGGGCAAGACCGGTCGTGTGTTACCGACACACAACTCCACTACTCCATCATTCCACTACCTCCACTTCCCACGAGAAACGTGAATGAGGCTCAATGACTTGTATAAATAGGTTCTCCGCCCTATTTCCAACAACAACAAGGAATAACGGAGAACAACACAAGTTCAGACGAGACAGAAAAACCAAGTGTTAATACAAATCGTATTCAAACACCCAGAGCTTGCTTGCATCAACCGCAAGCCTGCTCATCTTTCTGTTACAAGTCATAAGCAAGCCAACACCTTCACAATCTCAACACCTTCTTCGCTTCCCTCCCTAAGATCAACCCCATCTCCTTCACTTTGTGACCGAAACAAGTCTGGGAACGGCCATTTCTTGGTTTAGGTCGGACTTGCCTGCATTGATCTCTCGAATCTACAAGCACTCACCGCGCAGTGCATTTGTTGAAGGTTTAGATTCATTCCTCATCCACACCCCAAATTACCAAATTCTGCAGGAGTAGTTTTCACCCATCAACAAAAGCGGATACCCTAAATTACCTGATTTCATGATTCATCTACAGAATAACCTCCAATTGATAATTCAACATCAACCCTTCTCTTCTCCATCCATTAACAACCCAAATCACCTCTCAAACTCAAATCAAACCCTAATTCGTTCTTCTCGGATTTATCACGAACCTATAACAATCTTCAATTGGTTTTCTTCATAAGACAGAACCAAACCATCCTTGACGTCATTTGTACTACCACATCAAATGACTTTCTCGATCGAATCGCACCGAAAATCAGCAGGGACGGAGAACAGAGAAAAAGAGTCAAAGAAGAAAGAGAAAAGAAGAACATAAGAAGAATGAAGAAGAAAGAAGAGAATGAGAGTTTATCCTCTCGACTGGGATAAGACTGACCAAAAATACTAAAGGCACTCGGACAAAATGATACGGGCAGCCAGGCGGTTTATCTGAGATACCCTTCGTACTAATCCGGATGAAATCTCTTCGTCTGATGTCTGAATGACATGTTCGAGTAGTCCATTTCGCATAACTTTTCGAGACCTCTCCTACGGTACTAATTTCGTATCTAAATCGTTGTTAGATTAATTAATCGAGTCATTATCTTTTTAATCGCCTCTTGACCGGTCTAATAGCGTTGACGAGCTTGAGGGTCCTTACACTTTGCCTTCTCCACCCTTGTAATGTTGGTTCTTCAAATGGTTGAACAGTGAAACCTTCAAGAACCCCCTCCCACTAATACCATTCCTGCACCCATCCAATCCACTAACAGAGAATTGGTAATGATCATCACAACCTCCGGAAACTGAGTTTCCCAGGCAAACAGAGGGGGTAGCAGTTAAGGTATATGATATGGAATCTGTAGAAGCTTTGCAGGAATCAGTTCTGAGCATTAGAAGAAAACCCAACAATGAAACCTTGTAAGAAGATAAAAGAACAATATGTGATGTTGTTTGAGTCGAGAAAAATATCAGGCTGTAGCTTATCAGGCGGGGAAAAAGATGAGGATCCAGAAAAAAAATCAAAAAGAATTTGTTTGATCAGATGAAAACTCAAAGACTTTCTGAACACCCTCAAACCGTCAGAAAACGTCCCTCGTTTTATTAAATATCTCGATTCTACCATTGATCTCCATTTTATTTTTATTTTTTATACTATTATATATTTCCTATTTTTTTAATATATTTCATTCTTAAGTCCGTTTCGATTCGGCTAGGTTTTTTGTTTTTTTAGCAAAACCTAAATATGTTCAAGATAAAAACAACTCAAGATGAACCTCAATATGTTTTTCATATGCAAAGAACAGATTAAGGTTTGGCTAAGAAAAATTCCAGTAGAATTTCAATATGTGCTTCGTATGCAAAGATTTAACGTTCGGTTTGGCAAAAAGAAAACCCAACCGAACCTACATTTGACTAGGAAAATAGGTCGGCTTTTTCTTTTTTAAACCTTATCTATTTTTCGCATTCGAAGAACAAATTAAGTGTAACTAGATTACTGCTGCTGCAGTGGAGTAGGGGGTCAACCAAAAATCCAAGAAATATTTGCAACAAATATAAATGTTCTAGATTATTTAACCACGGTTTGAAATTCACATAATCTTGAGAATTCGCAACGGTCGCACTTTACTTAATTATGAACGTCTATATCTGTCACAAAAAACCCATGGATCCTTTCTTCTTCGCCCGGTTCTGTCCCTGCAAACCCGTTTTTCTGGGTAATTTTGAAACTCACGGTTCGTCGATTTGAACCGAATTCATCCAAATTCCCTTGAACCCATATAAAATAAATGATTATTAACTCTATTATGGAAGATTTTCGAAGAAAAACAACGTAAAATCTATGATAATCGAATAATTGGGATTTCATGAAAACTTTTTTTTGATTGAAATTTCAATCTAGAAATTCTTTGATCATGGATGAATTTTTTCAGAAATTCTTACGATTTATAAGATATATTGTGATTAAGATCTCTACTGCAAAAATTTTGAATAAAAATGATCGAGATTCGATCAATTTTGAAGAATTAATTTGTTTCTTCAAATTCAATTTTGAAGAATTAATTTGTTTCTTCAAATTCAATTTTGAGGACTATAAAAGTGTGACAGACAAAATCCATATGAGTCACCCTATAGAAGGTCTCCCTTTCGTCGACCAACAAGGAAATATTAAAATATCCTAATCAAACAAATATAAAATAAACAAAAAATAAAAAAAGATAAAAGAATAAATATTAGAAAATAAGTAAAGATAACGTGGTCATTTCAAAAAAAAAAAAAAAAAAGTTGAAACGGGTTTACAGAGTTGGACCCAACGCGGTACGTGAGAGCCGCACATGTTTTTCTATAGGGTTTACAGGGATATAAAAGTACTGTTCAATTTCATTTTCATTTTCACATTCTTGTCGGCTAAGCGGCAGGCTTAGTGTTAGATCCATTTCTGTAAAATTGTGGTTGATTTGAGTTTTCTCGAATGATTATAATCTCATTGATCTTCAATCAATCTGATTGATTTTATTATTGATCAGAAGAACATCACTCAATCAGTTAATTTATTTGTTAATTTATTTATGGAGGAGCAGAAGAAGAAGGGAATCCTAACCCGGTCTAAGAGGAAGCTGGAGATGGATGATGTTCCAATTGCGTATATGGAGGAGCAGAAGAAGAAGAAGAAGAAGGAGGGAAATGGGTGGAAGAGGAAGCTGGAGATGGATGATGTTCCAATTGCTCATATGGAGGAGCAGCAGCAGAAGAAGAAAGAAAACCTAAGCCTGGGGAAGACGAAGATTGAGATGGATGATGTTCCAATTACTTATATGGAGGAGCAGAAGAAGCAGAAGAAAGAAAACCTAAGCCTGGGGAAGAGGAAGATTGAGATGGATGACGGTCCAATTGCTTATAACAAGAGATGGAAATTGACTGCTCATGGAACAGCAACAACTGAATCTCCTCCTCATCAGAAACTTCCTCATGAGGTAATAGTTGATAATATATTGACAAGGCTACCAGTTAAGAATCTTGCAAAAGAATGTGATTTGGTTTGTAAGTTGTGGTATAAATCAATAATACATCCTCACTTTATATCCTTATACTCCTTACTTCAATCTTGCCGCAACAACAATAGATATCCAAATCTCACATTGGATATTCTTAATTCACCATTTTATAGATTTAGACATCTACAGCAATGCACTTTAAGGTTAGAAATAGATGATGACAATGATAATGATGTTTATTATTTTCGTAAGATGACTGATATCAGCATTTGTAAACAAGAACTAGTAGGTCATTGTAATGGATTACATTGCTACAGAGCATGTCTTGTCCGTGGACGATGTTTCTTTCATATAACAAATCCTAGTTGCAGACCAAATGACTTTATGGCCGCAATGTATCCAGTCCCTGATAAAGCTTTCATTTTTTGTTGTGGTTTCGGGTTTGATTCTATAGCTAATGAATACAAAATTGTCCTTGTTTACTCCAATACATCGACAACTGTTACTGATGTTCATGACAAATTCAAGTGCATGGTTTTCACACTGGGAAGCATATCATGGAGAGAGTCGTCAACTCCTAATACTCTCCCTGTTATTACAGTTAGTACTAGTACTGGAATTATAAAGGAAAAGAAGAAGAAGAAGAAGGTGATTTTGTCAAGGATGAGTTTTTCTAGATCAGCTATATTTGTAGGTGGAGCTCTTTACTGGAGGGTACTTACTAGAGATCATGGGTTTGGTGATAACGAAGAACAGGATCAGGAGACGGAAATGCTGCTATATTTTGACATTCACCATGAACAGTTTGAACTCATTTCTCTTCCTCTTGAATGTGAATTAAAGATAAAGACGGGGTCAACAACGATAACTACTAAGCAGGAGCGACAGTTAATTGATCATCGTCTTTTGGAATTCGAAGGATCTCCTTGTATTGCACGTCTACAGACTGGTGAGCAGCAGCAACAAAAGAATAGTGGCAATTGTTGTTGTAAGGTTCATTTGTATGTATTGAAGGACAGAGTCAAGTCAGAATGGAGCACAGAGATTTATGATGTTTGTAATATGATCCCAGATATGTCTAATCCTCCTCCCTGCATCATAGCAACAGCTACTTCTGCTACGACTGCCACCACCACCACCATCACAACTACTACTACAGTTGCAGCTGTAGCTGCTACTACAACTGCTACTGCAACTACTAGCACTACTACTCATGCTCCTCAGCCAATAACACAGATAATGTGTGCATCTGATAGAGTTATCTTGTACTGGTTTGATAACGTATGTGTTCAGTTCTACGATTTGAGGAGAAAACGTCTCAAGATGGCGAAGTATACGCCCGCCGATCCCACAAAAGATGTTGAGTTGTTTAGCTGCAAGGTACGGGGCCAGATCTTCCCTTATGATGTTGATGATGTTGATATTACTAATAAACTTATTTATTGTAGACGGGATCATATCGATTATAAGCTCCATATTTATGTAGAGAACTGTCTTCCTCTTAAGACCTTCATACCAAAAGAATGTACTATCTTAGCGGATTACACTAACTGGTTATCTGAAAATAAGGATATAGAGGATGGACTAGGTTTTTTGTATACGGATGGAAAAAATAAAACGCCAGAATTTCATTGTTTTTGCAAGATATTATCTAAGGAAGGGTCTCGATAAAAACTCATCTTCATTCATCTCCAATGAAAGACGGAATGTTCCTCTTTCTTTCTTCAGGTTCAGCCGCTGGGGGAAGAAATGAAATTTTCTTCTTGTTGATGATGCCTTAATACTCTGAACAGGTAAGCTTTTCTATTCTCTGCCGTATAAAAAGGGTGGTTGAAGATTTGCAAGGCCTTATCTAGTAGTAGATGGGTAAGGTCCGTGGGTGGTATACATGTGGCTGAGTTTCTGCATCAGGGAACAAAAAGATTATCAAGCCATTGTCATTTATCATGAATCCGTTCTTAAGAAAGAAGGTTTGATATTTCCTTGGCGAACAAAGTTGCTCGCCTGGTGGTTCTCTACCTCCCGTTCTTCATGTATTCTGACCTCTTTATCTTCTTTGCTGATAGAGGTCTGGTTTCTTAGTTTTCTTTGTTGCTTCTTATTCAGCTGTTTGTGTTGTGTGCGAAAACTTTTTGCTTTACAAGGGTGACCTTAACTTGGTTATGTGATAAGTCTGATCCTATTGTTGGGCTCGTGTGTTTTAGGATTGTTATTTGATATTTCTTCTATAAATGAGTGATTATAATTTATAATGATGCACAAGGTGCTTATTTTTCTTGTAATCTGAACTGGGGTCACTCCATTAAGGGGAACACTGTGAGTGCTGATTGGATTATGGACAACGCCCCTCTCCATCCACCACGTCAGGAATTGTTTGTTTTCCTTTTTGCTATGGGGAATTCGGTATGCCAGGAACAATGTGTTTTTTCAGGGAGCACAGTTTGATTATATTGCGATCATTAACTCTTCGATCAAGCGGGCCTCAGAGTTTCTTCAAGGACAGAATCAGTTGCAGGGTTCTATCAAACAAAAAGACATGAGTACGGTAGGATGGAGTTGCCCACCGTATTCATTTGTGAAACTCAATACAGATGGTGCTTCTAATGACTATGGTTTTGCAGGTATCGGTGGTGTCCTTCGGGATGATTCTGGTACTTTTCTTGCTGCTTATGCCAGGCATGTTTTCAAGAATGATAATAATATGGCAGAGTTGTGTGCTATCAAAGAAGGTTTGACCCTTGCTTGGAAACTAAATCACTACAAGGCTATTATTGAAAGTGACTCCATGTATGTTGTTAACATATGTACAGGGGATGTTAGTTGTCCTTGGTATTTTGTGAATATTGTGGAAGACATTCTCTTTTTGAAACATCAGTTAGATCAGGTATATTTTGTTCACAACTATAGGGAATGTAATGAAGTTGCTGACCTGTTGGCAAAGAAGGCAGCTAATGAATGTGTTCAGGGAGAATGGGTATGTAATCCTCCTCTCTTTTGGGTTCAGGTGTTAGGAGAGGATAGTAGGGGAAGGGCTTTTCCCCGGTTTGTAAAGCCCATTTAGTTTTAATAGAACTTTAACTTCCCAAAAAAAAAAAAAAGACAGCAGGATTTCTTTTCCAGTTTATGCACAAAAATGATGATTGTTGTTTACATGAATTACTTCCGAATTAGAGGTAGAATGAAAAACTGGATCTGTACAGAATGTGGGTAGTTTCGCACTTGTTGAATGGAGGAATTTAAATTTCTGCTGAGCTAAAGATCCTGGCACTTTTAGGGGCGACCTCGAAAGAATTAGGGGCGACACTAAAAGACAAAAAAGGTCACCCAAACGTAAATCTAAGCTACCCCTTATCTTCGATTTTTCGAAATGGCCAATATGCCCTTATATAATCGGTAGCCTACATCATAATCGGTAGCTTAAAGGTGAATCGGCTGGTTAAATTGAAACTATACCTACCGATTATTGTGTAGATACTTCGGCTAACAATCCCTTTTATAATCGGTAGATTATCCAACTTCGGCTAACAATCCCTTTTATAATCGGTAGATTATCCAACTTGTAAGACTACCGATTATAAGGAGCCCCATATTCAGACTTGGCCAAATTCCATGGGTTTTGAGGGGTGCAGAGCCAACCATAACCACTTGGCTTGAGCTGTGAATGTAGCCATAATCGGAAGCCTAATAGGTTACATACACTACCGATTATAAGTTGCCCCAAAATGAGTTTTTTCTAAAATTCTTCACGTAATGAATTTTGAAATCTACCATAATCGGTAGGGTATATAATTATATAACCCACCGATTATAACAAGCCCCAGATCCAACCTTTGCCATATTTCATGGGTTTTGAGTGCACACAGCCAGCCATAACCACTTGGTTCGTGTTTTGGATGCAGCGTTAATCGGGAGTTAAATATATTACCAAACCATCCGATTATGGGTTGCCCCAAAATGAGTTTTTTTCTAAAATCCTTCATGTAAGGGAATTTGAAATATACCACAATCGGTAGCGTTAACAACTTGACAACCTACCGATTATGAGGAGCCCCAGATCGAACCCTTGCCAAATTCCATAGGTTTCGAGTGTACAGAGCCAGGCATGACCATGTGGTTCGTGATTTGGATGTAGCCATAATCGTAAGCCAAATAGGTTCCACAACCTACCGATTATAGGTTGCCCCAAAATGAGTTTTTTTCTAAAATCCTTCATGTGATGAATTTTGAAATCTAAAATAATCGGTAGAGTTAACAACTTAAAAACCTACCGATTATAAGGAGCCCCGGATCGAACCCTTGCCAAATTCCATAGGTTTTGAGTGCACGAGCCGGGCATGACCATGTGGTTCGTGATTTGGATGCATCCATAATCGGAAGGATAATAGGTTCCACAAACTACCGATTAATAGTTGCCCCAAAATGAGTTTTTCAAAAATCATGTTTTTTTAAAATTTTGAAAGCTACCATAATCGGTAGATTTACTAACTTACATACCTACCGATTATTGGTTTTCTAAGATATCACCTACGTCAAATTAGCCGTTGCAGTTTAAACCAAATTTAAGAAATAGCCGTTGTAGTTTTTGGGAAAAAGAAAAAGAGTCGTTGGACCTTAAACCTATATAAAGAAACTCATATCTATCAACCCAATTGCACCAAACTCTTTTCTCTCTTGAGTTCTAATTTTGAAAACCAAAAACATGGATATTGCTTTTGCCGAAGAAGAAGATTGTGCTATTTATAGAGCGTGGGTTGTGGTAACTACTCATGATCGTGTTCACAAGCTCCACAAACGGAATCAAGAGCAGGTTATGGGAACCGTATTCTAATGGTATTTGAGGCGTTAGATGGTAATCGAATTCGAAGATCATCCAATGACATTAAGATGAGAAAGAAGGTGGTCGACAAGGAGATTGATAAACTTGAAGATGAAGAACGATTTGTTAGGAACGCTTTTTCTTGGTGGACGTATGAAAAACGAGTAAGTATCTTTATAACTCCGACTCACATTAACATAAGTTAGTACTAACTTGTTACTCATTCGTAATTTTAGAGAAATCTTGCTGATTATCGGTATATGGACCTCTACGGGAAACGATTTGAACATGAAGGATGTTACAAGATCAAGAGGGACAATTTCTGTGGTGTTTGGACGTTATGATCTTTTTTAATACTTTTATGGTCAATTAGGAGTATGGATTTAGGTGCTTTTGACGAAATTGTAAGGTTAAGGTCGTTTGAACTTTATGTAATGGATGTAATCGGAGGATTATTAATACAACAAATTTTCGATTATAAATAAACGGAAGCTTATGTTGTTAAACAGACTACCGATTAACACATTCGGTTATATTATGTGTCAACTTTCGTTCCGATTATGGTGTTATTTGGTTCCAGGAAACATTGGTTATTTCACACAGAATAATCGAAAACCAACAAAAACTAAACCTACCGATTAACTATATTCGGAAGTCAAGGTGAAAAGTTACCTTTCGATTATGGTGTTGTTTGGTTACAGAAACCATAGTTGTTTTTTTGGTAGAATAATCGGAAATTAACAAAACCACAGACCTCCGATTAAAAATATTCGGAAGTCAAGGTGCTCAATTAATTTCCGATTATGGTGTTGTTTGGTTACAGAGAACAAAGTTTTTTTACATATAACAGTCGGAAGGAACATTACAAATAAACCTACCGATTATTGTTATTCGGAAGTGAAGGTGCACATTTACCTTCCGATTGTGGTGTTGTTTGGATACAGAAGACAAGTTTTCTTTACACATGATAATCGGAGAGAAAAGTATATTAGCAATCTTCCAATTCTGACCTAATATTTTGCAAAATCCCCAGAATCGGTAGGTTAATAACGTATAACCCTACCGATTCGACGACTAAAAATGGAACATCCCAGAATCGGTAGGTTAATATATAAACTTATCTTCCGATTGTGTTCCAAAATTCAACACTTTCATGTCTCTTCATGTGATTCGCTTGCGAGTCATCGTTAAATGCATAAAATGTGTAAAATAACTATTCTTAATCCATAAACATAACGTAACAACTAATATTCCGACACAAACTTTGAAAACGACATAATCCAACATAAACAAAGTTATCCATAAAGTTAACGAAAAACATCGAGAATTTACAACATAAAGTTTACTTGTTCCTTTTTGCTTTGATTTTGCGACCTTTACCACCTCTACGACTTGGACCAGTATCGTCATTGGTTTCATCAACTTGAGTGCTTGATGACGCCCGAGTTCTTTTCTTCACCTTGGTTGTAGGTTTCTTTTGCAATTTTTCCCCGAATCGAGATGCATACTCCTCATTGTCAACGTTATCAATCAATCTTGTTGGTACTTTTTTATCTTCTCAATTGAAACAGGCTCTCCGGACTTTATACAATCAGTGCACCATTTCGACAAACGCTTGAACCTGTTCATCTGTTTTAAAACATAGCATACCATCAAACGGTTATTACTCTATTTTGACCCATAATATTAAACTAAATTAACAAAACAATACGTACCAATCTATCAAAACCCGCAGCTTCTCTTTGAGGATACTCTTGTACGAAGTCGGCTTTGCTTTAAGATCACGGATTACACGAATATGAGAAACATTGCGGTACCAATCCATATATCTAGTTGGGAGCATTTTCAAAACCTTGGTTGGCTTCCCTTCCTTGGTTGATCAAGTAATGCGCCCTTCTATCCCAATGGAATTGACAGGATGGTGAACCCTTGTGAACCACCGTGATAGAATCTTTATCAGACTTGCAGTGCTCCAGATCCAAAGTGAAATTGCCATGGATTTCCTCCTTTGGTATACCTTGTACAAAACCGTGTTGTCGCATCACCCTTGAGGCATTGTACATCACATATCCTGTGGGGTGCCACAATGGTCCAAAATAAAGTGCCAAATCGGACCAGGCCCGCGATATGTCCAACGGCTCGGTCTTCCTTGTATGGATCAAAGCATACGCCTTGGGCATTAAGTGAGTCCAAAATCTTCCTCAAACGAATCAGCTGATGCTCCTTCGTCCTAGAATGGTTTTCATTGAAGACGTACTTTCTTCCTATAGGGTCACCTTTCTCCCACGCCGGGTTTTCAATGGCCAATCCCAAGATAGGGAAGTGGTCGTAGATCCAAGTCTATAATGTCATTTTTGCAAGTATTAGGAAATTGATTCTTCAATAGTATAAAAAAAAAAAAAAAAAACCAAGTATGTGCAGTTAATAAACAATACATGTAGCCGACTCACGTTCCCGGCCACTTGGCTAATTCCAAGCCTCGACGCTTTTCTCAACTCTTCCATCAACCACGCAAGGCATGCCGTGCCCCAAGAGTACTCATGCACTTTATCGAGAGGATCCATAAGTTGTAAAAGGTTGGCGTCGACCCGATTGCCACTGGTATTGGGGAAAATGACACATCCCAATACACATAGGAGATATGCGGTGGCCGCGTGGTTGACTTGCTCGTCCGTTAAAGTTCCTTTCTTCTTTATCCTTGGTGCCCTTGAACATATCCATCGTAGTACCCATATTGAACTGTCTAGTTCTATACTTCATGCATCTTTTGAACTCGGTTGTTGATGTTTCTTCATCCCAACCCAAACACTTCTTAGTCGGATCATAAAGATTCCTCCATTCCAACTGCTTAGTGAACTTGGCCCTAACACCCTTGCCATGGACGGGGAGTTTAAGAATCTGCTCAACATCATCTGGGGTTATCGTCATCTCCCCCAAACGGCATATGGAAGGTGTCGGTCTCAGGATAAAGTCTCTCCACAAACGCCGATATAGCCACCAGGTCATGTTCCAACATTGAGTTCTCCGCAGCATTAGCCAACCCTGAATTCGCAATAATGGTCTTGAACCTTTCACATTCATCCTCCAAAGGCCAATCTAGCATTTTTGTTGGTGCGGCGGTCGCTTTGAGTAAACGAACCGCATCGGAATGATACTATTAAACACATGACAAGTTAAAAAATAAAATTAGAATAACCTAAAACTACAACCCTTAAAAGTATTACGTAGAAAAACATAATAAGTTAATAAAATGGATACGATCATTACCTCAGTTTCATATATTTCTCTGGCCTAGGATTCTTTGTATCCAAATAACAATTGTCCTCCATCCTCCGGCAGCCCAAGGATTACACCTTCTGGAATATCCTTCACCTTCAGTTCATCTCGGACAAGGTGTTTCGCTTTCTTTCGAGGAGGATTTTTCTTTTCGGCTTGTCCTACTTCTTCGGGTGCTTCTAGTTCAATTTCTGGTTGTGATGGTGGAGCACTTGGTTGAACACCTTCTTGGATTGGTTGTGATTGAGAGGCACTTGGTTGAACACCTTCTTGGATTGGTTGTGATTGAGAGGCACTTGGTTGAACACCTTATTGAACCGGTTCTGATTGAGGGGCACTAGGTTGAAAAGCTTCTTGGCTTGCTTGTTGAGTTCCAACTTGAGCACTTGAAGTGGCATTAGCAGTCCTAGCTCTCCTTGCACTAGCTGTCAGGTTCTGACGCCTATCCTTCCTTGCACTAGCCGAGACAATTGCATCTTGGATGTTTTTACCTCGCCTATCCCTAAAAAAAAAAAAAAGTACAACAGGTTATGAAACTAAATATTCGGTTGGTTGATTTAACAAATTGCCTCCGATTACTCTCAATCGTAAGTATCAGTTCACCTAAAGCTACCGAATACGTATAATCGGAAACAAAATAAAATTTTTGGTGTTCGAATATGTTTATCTACACACAATAATCGGAAGCTAAAGTTCAACATAACCCTCCGAATACAAATAGTCGAAAGGCATAAAAAAGTCCACCTACCGAATGCCACACAATCGGAAGCCTCACAAAACTAATTTCTACCGAATATGCGTCACTTTGTGTCCAGAAACTACTCAAGTGGTTCAGCCTAAACAATCGGAAAGAAATTACAAAATATATCACCCGATTATTGCGTCTCTAATACTTGTTCCTCACTAGTATATTCGGAAGGCAAAATCACAATTAGCTTCCGATTATGATCGATTTAGGCCTCAGTAACGAAAAACGTTCTATAATCGGTAGGAAACCTAAATTTTTACCACCCGAATATGACAAATTTTCTCGTGAAATGAAGAGTTCGACCACAATCGGAAGTTTATAACAATACCTAACCTACCAATTCTGGGTAATAACCGAAAACCCTAAAAAAATAAACATGGATTCGTCCAATTGAAGCAATATAAACCAAATTAATGGTAGAATCTTACCTAATCGGCGCCATTTGAAGTTGCGAGAGTTTGGCTATCGATCGCCTACATCGGGGACTTCATCTTCTTCGTGTTCTTCGGGTTCGTGAGTTAAAACCTCTTTATTACGGGCATGCAATCCAATATTCGAATCCTCACCGCGCACTACGTTTTTGGTTCGAGCTTTCTTACGTTCCGTTTCTTTCATCTTAATAGAGAATAATCGACGATGATTCGATTCGACGATGAACGATGTATAGCGAGGAGAGGGGGAGAGTTTTCCTCTCTGCAATCGGAAGGAAAGAGGAGAAGAGGAGTTGAAGTTGAAGTTGAAAAGAAAATGAAATGAATTTGAATTTAGGTCGACTTTGGTTTTATCATCAAACGGTTATTAATCGGTAGGTAATACCACCTAATTATCTACCGATTGTTGAGTAGCCCAAAATCGGTAGAAATGGTTACTTATAACCTACCGATTATTGGAAGCCCCAAATTGAGCATTGGCCAAATTCCCTAGGTTTTGAGGGGTGCAGAGCCGACCATAACCATGTGGTTCGTGATTTGGATTTATCAATAATCGGAAGCCAAATAGGTTACCCAACCTCCCGATTATAGGTTGCCCCAAAATGAGTTTTTTCGAAAATCCTTCATTGCGGTGGAAATTTGAAATCTACCATAATCGGTAGGAATTATTACTTTTACCACCCGATTATGGGAAACCCTAAATCGGTAGCTTACACATTTTTTTATTCGTCCGATTATATAGGAGCCCCAAATTTCACCATTGCAAAATTCAAAATTCAAAAGATTTCTTATTTCTATACTTTAACAATCGGTAGTCTCGTGAGGTTATTTCCCTTCCGATTGTTATAGAAGCCAGATGCGAGTTTGGCACAAAATCGATAATAATCGGTAGTATAATATAGTTACTAAGCTTCCGATTTCGTTATAATAATCGGGCACAAAATAGCTTCCGATTGTGTAAGGGCATTAACGTATTCTCCGCGTTTTTGGACATCCCTTAACGGTGTTTATGGGTTGGGAATAAAAAAGTCGCCCCTAATTCTTTCGGGATCGCCCCTAAAAGTGCCAGGCTAAAGATGGGAAGGGATCTAGCAGCATTGCTTGCAAGTAGAAAGAAAATAAATATCATTTTCCTATTGAAAAGAAAAGTGAAAACATTTTTGTTATATATATTATTATTTAATTATTTTTTTTTAAAATTATTATTTTTGTAATAATCATCTTTAGTTCTTTATAATTATTATTTAAAAAAAAATATTAAATATAAGAAATTAGTCGGAAGCCTAACAAGTTAAGCTCCAACAACAGGGATAACCAGCTGAGCTAGCTACCCATTTATAAGTAGACCCATCTATACTTATTTCAAGGAGCAAGAATCGCGGCATCGAGTCGCATTCAAACCAAATCCGCGTCGTATTATAAGCCTTTCCGGTTCGATACGCATAAACTGCCCCCCAAAATTCTGTCAAGATGGAGTTGTCATGACCGTCTGGAGCAGCAAAACACACCCTACAACTAAACCAATGTGATTGCAAACCACAACCTGCCCTAAACGGTCCATCTTCGTTCAATTTCGTCTAGCGTGGAGGCCACTTCACTTCAATGCCATCCACTTTGAAGAACCTCAGAATTCTTAAACCGTTGGAAATTAACCACATATTTGTTGTTTACTCTATAACACAAAGTATCCGCGAGAATTTATGTTCTTTTGCAGTCAATTGCGAGTCCGACTTTGTGCACCCGGCCAGGGGTGCACATTCCTCCCATCCTAATTAGCTACATTTCCTCCACTGTTATCTATTTAATCTGAATTCTTATATTTTTAAATACCGAAAATTACTTATTACTGGGCACATTTCTCTAAACCTCCATTATTAATTTCTCTCCTTTTCTCTTCTTAGCAGCAAAGATGATGGAAGGTCTGTGTTATACGATATTTTTGTAGTCTCTCTTGCCGGATCAACCATCTGAGATGGCTGATTTGTTTGCGAAAAGAATCGATCAAGATGAAAACCCGTAAGTCTCGGTGATTAAGTTGTCCAAAATTGGGGAACTGATCTTCCTTTCTTTGCAACTAGAAAACAGATTGTTGCAAAGAAACAATAAAATAAAACTCAGTATAAGCACATCCGAAGGTACTGAATCGAATCGGTGAAAAAAATCCAAGTGATTACAGGGATGATAATCATAAACTGGTTGTTAATATTCCTATTTTTAGATTTACAAATTCGGTTGTGGATACTGGAATTAATATTTCAATTTTTTGATTTGTCAAGGAAATTGTATTTTTTTTGTTTTTGTGTTGAAGCATGGAAATTGTTAAAGTTGCAACTAGTCTAACTTGGTGATCTTCATCCGTGTCAAAACAAAAAAAAAAACTTGGTGATCTTCATTGTCAGTGAAGAAAATTCATGGAGAGCCAAACATAATTTTTTTTTTTCTTCACTGTCAATGAATAAAGTTCAACTGTGATTAAGTTCATGGAGAAAGAAACAGAGAATATGGAAGTCGAAGAGAATAAGAAAGAACAAAGAGGGAGGAGAATTTCGAAACTTGTGCAGTTGTGTTTTTATTTTTATTTTCTAAATAAAATTGTTAAAAGAAAAATATTTTAGTAACGTTATTCCCATTAAACCCAACGAATACGGAGGGGAGGAATGTGCACCCGCGGGTGCACAAAGTCGCACTCGTCAATTGCAATTTGAATCGTAACTAAAGTTATTTTTCCTTCTTGTGATTTGCAACTAGAAAACAGATTGTTGAATAGTGCTAAAAATTGCACATAACGAACACCATAAAAAAAAAAACTGCACATAACGATCAGTGCATCTACAGGCTCCGTCAATCAGTGCATTGTAATCTAGACTTTAGTTTCCTAATTCATCGTGGAAGGCTAATTGCAACTGGTAGAAACTCGACTTAGCGTAAAATCCTATAAACAAACTTCTTGACAAGAAATTGTGGAGCTGAAATTCGGAAAAGAACATAGTAAAATCTTGACACTATCCCATTTCAGACAACTTTGTCCCCGACATCTGCTGTATATAAAATCCTATTTCTAGCACCATTAGCTTCACCAACAGTTTTAGAGTCTGACACCTTCTAATTTATTTTAAACCTTCAAACGTGAAGGGCTTCTTTCAACCATTTCACCAGGATTTTTTTATGCGTGACTTCACATTCACAAAGCGTCTCCACAAGCAATTCAATCATGCTGTCGCTTAAAGAGTTACAAGTCTGGAGATTCAAACCAATCAAAGTCTCGCCCATATCAACCAGATAAGAATAGGGTCTGCAATTCGGGCATCTTCACGCAAGAAAGTTAAGCAATTGCTAAGTCAGCATAGCACACTTGGAAAGATCGAGGTCTTTAATCCTAGCCAAAGAAGTAATTGAAGAATCCATGATGTTCATTTAGATTGACTTTCACTAAACCGGCCTCGAAGTTCTCAACCACTGAGACAGACACATCACCAGTAACTCCAGAAAGACCACTGATATGGATGTGTTGTAAATTTCTTTTTTTTTTTGATAAGAAAATTTTTATTAATGAGTTGAATTTTGGTCACCGGATAGGAGGTTACAAATTGCAGAATCAAAGTCACTGAAAAGTTCAGTTGAGTTTCTAGTTTCTCTAGGTGACCTAGCAATAGCATTTGCTACTTGATTGTCATCTCGGTTTACATAATCTAAAGTACATAAAGCAAAAGAGGAGCTTAAATATTTTATCTCTTTTATTATATTCCTATTCTCCCATTGGATGAGTAGTGAATGACCGTTAATGGATTGTATTACGAGCTTTGCATATGCCTCTATCTGGATCTTTGTATGATTCAAACATTTTGCCCATAATAACGCTTCACGAATAGCCATACACTTCACAACCTCTGGACTTAGTGCTCCATTTCCATAGGTTCCTTTGATGCCAATTCAGTTACTTGTAGAATTACGCAGCACAATACCAGTGCCAAATTGATTAGAATCTGGGTCAAAAGAGCCATTTGTATTGTATTTCAATATGCTTTCTAAAGGAGGTTTCCATCTGGATATATTAGAGTTAATTAAAACAACAGTATAAGATTCATGCATATGAGAAGCAAGATGATAATGGATTTTACGTATTAAAGAAAAAGGGTTAAGAGTAACTCCCTGAGAAACCATATCACAACGATCCTTCCATAATATCCATGCTCCAATCATCAGAGTATAAAACCATGTATCATCCTTAGTTTGAATATACTGAGAAAACCAACTTGTTACCCATTCTGATACAGAACTGCAGTTTACTCTAACTGTGTCTATATTGATATTAATACCCCTCCAGACTATTCTGGCATGTCTGCATTCAAGAAGGATATGTTTAATTGTTTCTTCACTATGGCCATAAATATCACAGTTAACTTCAAGACTGCTGTTGTAAATTGCTCTCTTGTATTTAGATGAATGAAGGCCTCTTATGCATTTCCATGCAAAGAGTTTAATCCTTTGTGCAGCTTTGCATCTCCAGAGTGTTTTCCAAACTTTCCTCTCTATTGTTCTGCCTTCTACCTGGACATCACTATCATTGTAGGACAACATTTTGTATGTGCTTTTGACAGAGAAAACTCAATCTTTTGCAAGCATCCAAATCATGTTGTCTTCTTTGTTGTCTATAAAGAGAGCTTGGATTTTAAGAGCAATGTCAGCATCAAATAATTATCTGATTTTTTAAAAAAGAAGTAGAATTATTGAGAGAGAAAAGTTAGAGAAGATGAAGAACAAAAACATGGAAAATAATTTTTTTTTTTGAGTTCACTAATCTAGACTATTCAAGTGATGATTCAATTGATGATAGCTCATCTGAATCTTCATCTCCTTCCTCTCCTAGAGTATATGTCAATCTTCACAATGATCCGGATATGGATTATTTCTTAGATGGTGAATGTATTCTTCCCCAAAGCCAATCTCAAGATGAAAACGATGGATTTTACCAACCACAACCGGAGGAAGACTATTTGGGTACCCAGGTATGCTCTAAACTTAGATAATGTTGGTTGAATTGGTCCAAATTTTCAAAAAAATGTGAATTTTTAGAGTAGATTTGGGCTTGTTCGGTAACCTTGTGTGAAGAACATGTAACCGAACTCATCTGAAAGTGTAGTTCGGTTACTTTTTCTAAACACGCAGATTACCGAACTCTCCATTAATGGAGGTTTTTTTGAAGTTCGGTTAACAGACATGTTACCGAACTCTGTAAATAGGATTACAGTGTTATGTTAGGTTTGGCCGAAATGTAACCGAACTTTAGGGTCTATAAGTTCGGTTAGTTTTCAACCGATGAGGTAACCGAACTTATGTAAAATAAGATTTCACATTAGTGTATAAAGTTCGGTTGGTTCGCAAACTTCATACCAACCCTTAATATAACCGAACTTACGTACAATAAAATTTTATTTAGTATACGTAAAGTTCGGTTAGTTGTCAACTTGCTTGTCAAACCGAACTCTGAGTTCAGTTTTCCCGATAAAATTATCATGTAACCGAACTTTAGGGTCCATAAGTTTGGTTGGTTCGCAAACTTCATACCAACCCACTATCTAACCGAACTTACGTACAATAAAATTTTGATTTAGTGTACGTAAAGTTCGGTTAGTTGTGAACTTGCTTGTCAAACCGAACTATGAGTTCGGTTTTCCCGATAAAATTATCATAACCGAACTTTAGGGTCCATAAGTTCGGTTGGTTTGCAAACTTCATACCAACCCACTATCTAACCGAACTTACGTACAATAAAATTTTGATTTAATGTACGTAAAGTTCGGTTAGTTGTCAACTTGTTTGACAAACCGAACTTTGAGTTCGGTTTTCCCGATAAAATTATCATGTAACCGAACTTATTTCTGATTGCAATTGATGTTGTTCCATTTCTTGTAGATTGAATGTCAACCTATACCAATGGATAATCAACCTTCTCCTAGGTTGGCATGTCAGTATGAAGATATATCTAATCACTATGTCAATGATTTGGTTTTTGATGAAACTATTGATGCGAAGAATTGGGCTAGAGACCATGCCAAGAAAGCCATGTGTGTATTAGTTTTGAATGGAAAAGAAAGCCAAACTCGTTTTGAAATGGTTTGTGAGAGAAGTGGAGATCCCAATGTTAGTCACAAGAAGAAGGGTTATGTGTATAAAGGAAAGACGAGGAGGAAGAACACATCGTGCTCAAAGAAAATTAAGTGTACGTTCAAGCTAGTATTTAGTAAGTGCAAAAAAAAAAGAATTTATGGGTTCTATCTATGGATAAGGTGGTAGGTCATCATAACCACCCTCGTCCGGATGATCTTGAAGGACATGCAATGGCCGCAAGGCTCACTCCTCAAGAAATGGAGAAAATAGCTAAATTTAGGAGAATGGGAATTTCACCACTTAACATGCTTCGCTTACTAAAGGATGATAACAAGGATAACGTATCATCTTTGACCACCATTTACATGAAATTGAGACAATTAAAAGGAATGAATGGAAGGATAGACAAGTGATGCAACAATTATTTTTTTGCGCTAAAGAGAAAGGCTACGCGGTTCAAAAGAAGGTAGGTTCGGAATGAAATAACGCTAAATGATTCACTAAATCAGATGCAACATAAGGGTTCTCAGCGTAAGGTTTGGTTAATAGCAAAAGTTCACGAAAAATAGGCCAACTCTAATTTTGTGTTCCATAGTATAGTTCGTTACCAAAGATTTTTTTGAGAACAAACCGAACTCAACATTGGTAAATGTTAATGAAGAGTTCGGTTTGTCAAGTTTTTTTGCGAACAAACCGAACTCAACATGTTTGCAACTACTGAAGAGTTCGGTTTGTCAAGATTTATTGTCAAGAGTTCGGTTATAATTTATTTTTTTTGGTAAAGTTCGGTTACTGAATAGTTTTAGATTTTTATGCGAACAAACCGAACACAATAACACAGTTCGGTTACATAAAAACTCAAATTAGCGGGAAAAATAGCAGAGTTCGGTTACATGTGAAAAAACAAATTGTTGTAAAATTTGTTAAGTTCGGTTAGAAAAAAATTTTAGGCTTCTTTGCGAACTAACCGAACTGGCAGTTCGGTGACCTAGTTTTGAATCCTAGAGAACCGAACTGTTCTTCGTGTTCTTCCTTTCAGGAAGTTCGGTTAACAAACTAGGGTTTTTTGGAAACTCGTCCTAACCGAACAATTCACTGTAACTTCCATTTGAACCCTATTTTGATGATTTCTGTTCAATTAAACGAATCAAAATCAAATTAAATGTAATGGGTTTGTTGAAAAATACTTGCGAATCGGTCCCATGGAAGAATCAAGCTTCTTCAAGCGTCTATTATACTGGATAATGGCTTCACTTGGCTGTTACACTTCTTTATGAATCTCAAAATCACTTGGCTAATTTGCTAGATGTCCCAATCGAGGACCTTCTCCTTGAAGTCTTTTGGTTTGTTTTCGAAGAACCATTCTTATAGTCGATTGATTAATCGACGATGAAAATTTTATGAATCGACGATTAATCGATGAAGACGATGTTGAAAGGAAGAGGAAGAAGAAGAAGAAGAAGAAGAAGAAGAAGAAGAAGAAGAAGAAGAGAAGACGATGTTGTGCGGCTAGGGTAGGGTCTGATTTTTGGTTTTTGATAATATATTAGGATTAGGTTAATTGGATGGTAGTTATTAGTTTAGTTTTAATTTTAATTAGGGTTAAGGGCACATTGGTAATGTCACTACTTTAGGACATCCCTTATAATTAGAGGGTAGATGGCCTTATAAAACAATGGTCCCAAAAAAAGGCTGGTCCCAAAAAAACGGTTCCATTAATGAACCATGATCCAACACTGACATCGTCATGGGCATATGTGCAAAGCATATCTCTGCCACAACATAGAAGTTAAGCCCAGTAATTCCAAAGAATACGAAAAAATGATGACATTGTGATACAAAATGTCAGGGAGGTATCAGCGCCATAATAGGTGGAAAGGACTCCAAAAGATAGAGCCAACAGACCCATTACTTCATTGGTGCAAGTTTCACATACCGAGGCGCCCCTCAGTGTGACCAGCAAAAGAGTTGAGTACGCAACTACGCATAAAAGGACTTAAGGAGGACAATAACCAGAAAAAAGGATAACCTGTTTATTGAGACAAACTGCGCTAATGCTCGGGAATTGACAAAAATCTCACCAGAAGCCTGACGACAATATCCATCGGAAACCAAAAAATTAAGTTCAAAATAAATAAAAATCATATCGTAAATATAGAGGTTTTCGAACCCCCGTGACCGTGAGAGACTCAGCTGGTATATGTAATCGTTTGTCTACTGTAGAGTTTTTGTTTTCAGTTCCTCTGTACTTTGTTGTTTGGTTGATTCTTTCTCTTCGGGGATACCTTGTCCTACCTTGGTCGGTGACCAGCCTCTTATAATTGTATACGTGGTTGGCTTTACTATCAATAAAACTATTTATTTACCGATCAAAAAAAAAAAAAAAACCACCAAGTTGAAATTAAATTTGTTAGTAGTTTCTTGGTATTTAGTGTTTAAGAAAATTTTATATGATAGTTAGAACAGATTCATGAGTATCGGACAAAATATATGGTTGACATTAAAATTGGGTATGAATACATGTCATTCTGAAAATTCTATCAGTTTACCGTGCTATTGTGATATTGGCAAGCTCCTACAAATTTGTCCTTTCCCTAATCTCACATATCCAACAACCTTTTTCCATAGGTTTGTGTTGTTGGTACTTTTGAAAGGAATCTTGTTTAGGCAAAATTTGTTGTTGTGGGCGAGTTTGATTATTGAAAATGTTTTCTATACAACTCATAACAATAAACTCATCTTGCCCATTCAAACCAATTGCCTTTTCAGTGATTCAAAATCATTGTACGCTCCTTCACATCGCTGCAATTTGATTTCTTGGTTTTGCACAAAGATTGAGTGACGTTATTTGCATATACTTTACTAACTAGTACGAACGTTGCCACGGTGGGAGGGCCGACCGAAGAAGAATATGAAGATGGAGTTTGTCCACGACTACTTTCGTCCCGTTTCAGAAAAGGTAATACTTTCACCCCGTTTCATAAAAAGTGACATTTTCGCCCCGTTTCAGAATAAGTGATACTTTCTCCCCGTTTCGGAAAAACCGATACTTTCACCCCGTTTCGGAAAAAGTGATACTTTCTCCCCGTTTCGGAAAAAGTGATTCTTTCGTCCCGTTTCGGAAAAAGTGATACTTTCTCCCCGTTTTGAAAAAGTGATACTTTCGCCTCATTTCAGAAAAAGTATTTTTTCGAAACGGAAAAAAGTATCATTTTTCCCGAAACAGAACTAAAGTATCACTTTTCCCGAAGCGGAGCGAAAGTATCACTTTTCCCGAAACGGAGCCAAAGTATCACTTTTCCCGAAACGGGATGTGATAGTATAATTTTTCCTGAAACGGGATGTGAAAGTATTATTTTTTCTAGAACGGAAAATTAGTCGATCCATAAACCAAAATATGGTTGCATGATGTGTTATGCATCCTTTGTGGTAGTTTGCATAATGGCTATGCATTCAATTTTCGAGAATTGTGCCTAAAATGATAGTATCATTTTTCTTGAAACGGATGGAGTACATCGTTTTATTAGTTGCAATGAAAAATTTGCTGATGCATAAACCAATATTTTGCTACATAAAGTATTATGTATCCTTTGTGATGGTTTGCATAATGGATATACATTTAATTTTCTAAAATTGTGCCTAATATGATATATATCTCTGAATTTTTTCGTAAAAACTCCATATTTGATATTGTTGTTTGTACTTGTTGCGTAGAGTTTTTTTTAACCTTTCTAACGAGATAAAATTTGTAAAATTCAAAGGCACGGATTTTTAGATAGGATACACAAGGAGTTATAGTAATTGGACTAAAAGGGATGGACATTTTTGGTTTTTCGGCCCTAACCATTTCCAATCTTTTTGTGGTAATTGATCACTTAGATTTTTACAAAAAAATGGCCATATAAAGGACCTCCCTCGCTTCGCTCGGTCGGCCCAATAATTGTTTTGCAGATTGCTGTTCTTTTTTTATCAGTAAAGAATGTGATGCTGACGAGTTTTGAACTCAGGTCACTGGTATCATCACTCAATGAATTTACCACCGTACTACAGTGACACCGGCATTAGCAGATTGTTATTAAAAAGATAATCCGAGATTATAGAATTATGTGATTGTTGTTAGGTATACACAGAAATGGTTCATAAATCAGACATGCAACCACGTAGGATAAAAACTTGAAGGAGGGTGTCCCTTCGGGATTGTTAAGCTTATATGAATGAAACAACGAGAAAAGATAAAAATGGGTAAATATCAGCTATGCTTTTGAAAATAAAATTGATGGGTGTAAACACCCCAAAATATGCAAAGGGTTGGACAAATTTCAATACACAGTACAATTCCTCTCTCATCATGTGCAACCTCCATTTAAAGGAGAGGCTGACAACGTACTTACGAAGTGTGTGTAATGAACCATATAACATCATACAGCGTATCGATGTCTTTGGCAAAGCCTAAAGCCAATAATAACAAAGGGCAACATATAAAAATGACACAAATGTACCTATTGCGAGGTAATGGCAATATCAATTTTTTTTCCATACTCTGATCTAAAAACCAGAACTACATCCAAAGCCGGTCATGACCCACTTTCATTAGGAATGGAAAGAGTCAAAATAAGAAAGAGTTTTTACGAAATAAAACTGGTATCTAACAAACAAACAAAAAAACAACAGAGATTACATTCAGTTAGAAACACTGATGATCAAAAACTAGAAAACTTGAGATCCTGCCCTCTCTAGTTTATACTATTACTATTCTTCAATCCTTCAAAATGATTCCAGACATTGTTATCACCTTTGCATATATGTTCAAAACTTGGAAACCTAAACTTGAAATTCAACATTCAATCGGTTCATCAATCCTACTGCTAGTATTCAATTCCTTCTAAATCAAAATTCAATCGGTTCATCAATCCTTCATCTCAACTTTTCTACTTCTAAGGTAGCACAGTGGCTGCCATTCTGTGGAAGTTAGTTCCAGGAGTTTCCGCCTGCTCTCTAGCCCATGCTTCATTCTCAACAGGCTCCTGAAAATCATTTGGGTTCATAGGCCCGTCTCTTTGATTCTCGACGATTAACTTGAGATGCTCGGCCTCCGAGAACTTAGTGAAGTATTTACGGTGATATCGGGCCGTGTCATCAGCACATTCATGCATACAAAAATCCTGCAAAAATCAATTTAGAATTGAATACTGTTAAGACAATGATGCCCACAAACAGAATCAGCAGTGTGTCAAATCATATGATGCATCCTAAGAACATCCAAAAATCAAGAAAACAAATAGCTTAAATTCCAAAAACACTAAGCAAGACATAAACACCCAAGGACATAAACACTCAATTATGTAAGCCAAAACTACTTGTAAAACTCAATTATACTTCCAAAAGAACAAACCAAGATAAAATACTTACATGATTTCGGAGTTTTTGTTTGATAGCCTCCCAATTTCCGATAACGGCTGGGTTGTGCTGCTGGTTAAAAGCATTAATGGAAGGTACCACAAAAGAAGCAACTCCAAACCACTTAATGTAGCCAGGATTAGAATTCAACAAGTCAAACAGTTGTTGAGGAAAACTTGGAACAGTAACCTCTAGAGTTAGTGGATCCTCTGGATCATCTGGAATTCTTGGCGGATCCTCTGGATCATCTGGAATTAGGTTGTTATCCTCTACATCTAGGTTGTCCTCTAGATTTTGCTGCTGATTGAGCAGGTTTTGTTCATTGAGAAGATTCTGTTGTTGAATGGGCTGATTTTGCTGATTGAGCAGGTTTTGTTCATTGAGAAGATTCTGTTGTTGAATGGGCTGATTTTGCTGATTGAGCAGGTTTTCTTCATTGAGAAGATTCTGTTGTTGAATGGGCTGATTTTGCTGATTGAGCAGGTTTTGTTCATTGAGAAGATTCTGTTGATTGAGAGGATTTTGTTGCTGATCCTGTTGATTGTTAAGATTCTGTTCATTGAGTTGAATTTGAGGCACTACTTGAACCCGTGATTTCCTTCTGGTAGTTTTAGATGTACTCCTGGTATTTGCTAGACGTGCTGATTCAGATTCTGCTGCTACAGCCATTTTTTGGAGTCTGGTACGAGCATCTACAATCTTCTGTTGTTTCCTAGTCATAATTGTTGTCGTACGTGTGATCTGCTTCTTTCTTTGCCTTGTATTCTCTACATTTTGATCAGCGTGCTGATTCTCAACATTCTGAACAGGGTGTAGATTCTCCATATTTGGATCAGTATCCCGATTCTGCACATTTGACTCGGTAGAAGTTGGGAGAGCAGTGTTTTGTGTTAGATCTGACTGAGTTTTTTGGGTTAAATCTGTAGAAGTATCCCGATTCTGCTCTGTAGAAGTATCCCGATTCTGCATATTTGACTCGGTAGAAGATGAGAGACCAGTGTTTTGTGTTAGATTTGTAGTTGAGAGACCGGTTTTTTGTGCTAGATCTAACTTAGAAGTTGAGAGAACGGCGGTTTTTTGGGTTAAATCTGTAGAAGTATGGAGGTTGGTGTTTTTAGGTGGAGGTGGATCGTCTTGATCATCAAAAGCAGGTGGAGGTGGATCGTCTTGATAAGGGTTAATGGGAGGTAAAAGGTTTTCAGTTAATTGAGTATCCGAGATCCTAAGGCTGTGATCGGTGGTTGGATTTCTGGTTTCAAAACTCAACCCCTGCCTTGCTTTCTCAGCTTCATTCAGATAACTAAGATAATCTTTCCTGATACCATACATTCTCTCAAACTCCATTAATTCAGCTTTGATAAGCTCGATAGACATATCAATATCAGCCACAGCTTGATCATACACAGCCTTTTCTTTAGATTTTGCTTTGCGAAAACCAGAGCTAACACTCTCAAAATTTGTATGCATGTCCTTCACAAACTCGTTCTCAAAGATCATAAACTTTGAAGGTGGGTTTCGATTGCTACCTTCTGGATGTGCTTCCCCTCTGATCTCATCCGCCGCCATGGATACACTCTCAACACTAGATTCAGAATTGATAAAAAAAAAGCAGCTCTAAGTCTCTAACCAGAAATGAGAAAAGAAAAGAAAAGACGCTATTTCCTTTATAACCGCTAAAACCCAATTTGCCGTCTTAAACAAGCAATGTTACTTGTCTTTACTCCTTATCCAAGACAACAAACCCTAATATTAAAGAAATGTGATGTACAAAACTAACCCTGAAAGTTTTGATATACCAACCGACATCCTTTTGTCCTATAATCATGACACGAAACCCTAAAAATAATATCAATACGATGTACGAAATTACCCTTTGAAACTCTTAAAAGGGCGTTATGATCCTAGTCAGTCTGGTCCACATGAGAAGTTACTTTTTTTTTATTTAACTCGGTCAATCACGGGAGCAAGTTCACCCACGAAAGATAAACGCATAATTCGTGGTTGATCAACCCTGTGCATAAAGCAGCATTTAAACACTTAAAAGGCCTAAGACAAATAAATAAACATTGGACGGTGAGCAAATTATTCAAGTTTTTTCTTATCCGTCGGGTAGGCCTTTGGCAACATATGACTTGTTTAACAATAATAGGAAACAACCGTTGGTTTAAAAATTATAAACTTGGAAAACCTAACTTACTGTATTTAATTTTATAGAAGTCCAAAATCTATTTGGAGATCGATTACCTATTATATTACGACTCTTTTTCCCAAATTAATATTTTAAGGGAGCAAAATCTACATATTTCTTACGAAAATAAAATATAAATATAAATAAAAAACTACACATATTTTCTACCAACTAAATGTATTTGCCCGCCACACCAAAATCAAAAATACATCGACACGGAGCGGGGTGAATCCCCGAGCACAACTAATCAAAAACCATTGTCACGGGGTGAGGCGAAACCCCGAGCACACCAAATTAAAATACATAAAGGGGAAAAAATCCACATATTTTCTGCGGAAATAAATAAAATAAATAAATAAAATCTACACATATTCTCAACCTATTTAATGTATCTTCTTTCCCCGCCACGCCAAATCAAAAATACATCGCCACAGGGTAGGGTGAAGCCCAAATCCCATCAAATCAAAAATGCATTTCCACGGGGCACAGTGAAGCCCCGCGCGAACAAAGTTAAAAGAAAAAAATAAATAAATTATGCACATGTGCTCCATCTATTTAATGTATTTGTCTGGCCACACCAAATCAAAAATACATCGTCACGGGGCGAGGCGAGGCCCCGTGCACAACAAAACAAAAATGCATCACCCCGCGCACATCATATTAAAAGAAAAAATATGCCCTGATTCCTAGCACGGGCACAAAACGAGTCTAGTTGATTTACGATGCGCCCAGACGTGTCGATGAAAATGGATGGCTCGGATACAATGATCAAAGTAATATTATGTCAGATTGTTAGTGTGGTTGGTTATAAAAAAAGACAGGAATGAGTAACCCCATCTATTCTACTTTATTTCCTACTAGGGCTTAACCCGTGCCGGGATTTTTATTTGGTTATACATTTGTTGACGTTTATATTATATTATATATAATATCTATTAATTCATCAATTTTTTTTTTATTTAATAGATAACGATTATTACATTAACTAGTTGGAAGCCTAACAGGCTAAGCTCCAATGACATACTACTACATTAATTGAACAGGTTGCTGTGCTAGCCTATCAACGGGCCTCATGGAGAACCTTGCCAAGGGGAGCCGAAACGGCGGGAGAGGGGCGAGATTGTGTCACAAGGGGGGCAAACTAACACTACCTTCCATGTTAATTCCTGCAATATCACGCCATTGGGAAGAACCGATAGATATTTTTATTTTTCAGTAAATTTTTTTCCCATGTCCTTATATATAATTCCTTTATACTTTGACACATTGAAATTCTCCCAAATAATGCCTCTTCCTATGCGAGATGTATTCTAAAGCCAACCACAGAATTATATCGGAATTAATTTTCACATACTCTTTCCCCCCCAAAAATAAAAAACTATGTTATTTGATATGTTTTACGGTTTACAAAGATGTCTTTCCGGTAATTTGAAATGGTATTTGTCCTTATGAATCTCCCTCAATTTAGTAACCAGACGTAACCAAAACATTAAAGTATGTAGTCTATAACAAATTACATCACCCGAACTCATTCTTCTTGAGAATAATTATATAGGTGTTAACAATGTTCAGATCCTTGTTGGTTTTATCCCCTTTAAGAATAGTCTAAAAAGATTAAAACTCTGAATTGACTCAACAATATATATCGCACTATACGTTCTTATATTCCAATAACATAAAGGAAAACTAATTCATTTACTAAAACTATTATATTATAACACGTTAAACCATTTCATATGAAAACCCATTTTACTCATATAATATGTAGTTTTATTTTTTCAAAATTTCCAGACATTCTACAACATTAACCTTCCAAAGGTGAGGTTACTTGCAGCATAAAAATAATGAAACCATGATTAGCAAGTAAGTCAAATGGTTAACCACTTAATCTAATAACAAAAGACTATAACAACAACTAATAGAATCTGTTATCCATCATCACTAAATAAAAATAAAGTTATGCTAGGAAATACGTGAGACAACGCGAAATTACTCGTTGGGCACCATTGTTAACCAATACTTGCCACTACCATAATTACACCATGCACCACTATTGTTTTTACTGAAACAACTTCCACCGTCACTTCCGATCAAACCATAATGCTTTTGCCTTAATTATGGTCCACTTATATAATTATTAGTGAGTCTAACTGAGTTTGGTATTGTTTTTTTTTTTTTTTTTTGCTTTTAAGAAAGTACTTCGAAAACATATTTTTTGTAATATTTTTCTATCATAGTGTTTGGTAAAGAATTTATTAAAGTTTTTTTTTTATGCAGCGCACTTCCAAAATCTATCAACTTTGAAAAATAGAGGAGAAGGAGCTTTTAAATGCTTCAAAAGCAAAATCTATGCTCAACCATAATTTCGTATTCTATTTTTTATGTGCCTATTTTACTTTATAAATGATAAAAATTACTCCTAAATCTATATATACTACCGATCTTTATTCGCAATATTTTATTCTTAAAGATAATAATTTTCCTTTCAAACTATATATTATACTATACAAATGGATTATAAATACCAAGAATCATGTAAATTCCTCGTATGTTTGGTAGTTAAGTGAAAATTTCCAGAATTCTTAGCAATTCCTTGTTTTAAATCCCATATACTGTTTGGAGGGAGAACATATGGCTTTTAAGGTTAAAAAAAATGGGTTCATAAATCCCTCCTAAGTTTCCAAGCAAATCTTAAGGGCGGAAGTGGTATTCAAAATTGGGGATTTTGTGGAATTATAATTCCCGAGGGAATTAAACGTGAATCCAAGGGATTTTATCAACCAAACGTACCGAGGGAATTGGAATTCCACCAATTTCCCTGGACCCATGAATTCCACCTTTAGAATTTCTAATAACAATAGACTATAACAAAAACTAATAAACTCTGCTATCCATCATCACTGAATAAAAATAAAGTTAAGCTAGGAAATACGTGAGACAGCGCAAAATTACTCGTTGGGCACCATTGTTAATCAATACTTGCGACTACCATAATTACACCATGCACCACTATCCTTTTTACTGAAACAACTTCCACCACCACTTCCGACCAAACCATAGCGTCTTTGCCTTAATTCTGGTCCACTTCTATAATTAATGGTGAATCTAACTGAGTTTGATATTGTTTTTTTCTTTTCTTTTCAGAAAGTACTTCGAAAACATGTTTTTTGTAATATTTTTCCATCATATTGTTTGGTAAAGAATTATTAAGGTGTTTTTTATGCAACGCATTTCCAAAAAATCTATGAACTTTGAAAAGTAGAGGAGAATGAGCTTTTAAATGCTTCGAACGCAAAAGCTATGTTCAACCTTAATTTCGTATTCTATTTTTTTTATGTCCCTATTTTACTTTATAAATGATAAACATTACTTATATATATATACTAACGATCTTTATTCACGATATTTTATTCTTAAAGATAATAATTTTCCTTTCAAACTATATTTTATACTATACCAAGGGATTACAAATACCAAGAATCATGTATATTCCTTGAATGTTTGGTAGTTAAGTGAAAATTCCCAGATTTCTTAGCAATTCCTTGTTTTAAATCCTGACATTTTTAGGGGCCACTCAAAAGGATTTAGGGGCCAATAATAAAACAAAATAGGGTCACCCAAACCTAAAGTGAGTTACCCCTTATCTCGCATATTTCTTAATGGCAAAATTGCCCTTACATAATCGGTAGATAATATATTATTTTTATCCTCCGAATGCATTCGGTAGACAAAATAAGAAGCATGCGTCCGAATGTAGTGGGTGCAGTATTTGAATGAATTTTGTTTCATTTTTTTTTCTAGAGTTTTTCTGTTTTTTCCCAGATTCGGGAGATATTCATGATTTTAAACTCCCGAATGTAGTCGTGTTCTTCATTTCTCAAGAACATCGACAGTATTTGGGAGATAGAATTATAGGTTAACTTCCGATTATTACAAGTTCAAAATTTGAAAATCTCTGTTTTTCCAAAATTATGATTTTTGGGCCACCGTATATTCGGGAATTTATTCAAATGACATATCTTCCGAATATTACTGCGGCAGAACCTACCATGCCATGGCTCTAGGTGGTTCCAAGGGCCATTTAAGAAGGTTAGGCAACATACATTCGGTAGTAAATTTAACTTCCGAATGTATACTGGCCCCAAAATGAGATTTTGCAAAAATCCTAAAATTTTCGAACTTTGGTACTACCATAATTGGTAGTAAAGTGTGTTACTTTAACCTCCGAATGTACTCAATTTTCGAATTTTAGCACTACCATAATCGGTGGTAAATATAACTTCCGAATGTGTATTGGCCCCAAAATGAGATTTTGCCAAAATCCTAAAATTTTCGAACTTTGGTACTACCATAATCGGAAGTAAATTTAAACACCAAAACCTCCGAATGTATGTTGGCTAACCTTCTATAATGGCCTTTGGAACCACCTAGAGCCATAGCGTGGTTGGTTTTGAACTTGTCATATTCGGAGGATAAGTCATTTGAATAAACTCCCGAATATAGAGTGGCTCAACAATCCAAACCTGCCAAAATCAGAATTCGGGAAAAATGGAGATTTTTCAGGTTTTGAACTTCACATAATCGGAAGTAAATGTAGTTACATAAACTTTCGAATGTAGAGTGGCTCAACAATCCAAACCTGCCAAAATCCTTAGGTTTTGGCATTTTGGAACGACCATAATCCTTAGGATTAGTTTGGTATTGCTGCGAGCTTTACAAAAGTGTTTTTCCGATGTACGTTATTGTGCCGAGCTATGTAAAAAAGCAATTGAATGGTTTCCGATGTACGTTACTGTGTCGAGTTCTGTTAAAAAAAAACAATTGAATTGTTGCAAATTATAAACTAAAGCTAAAACTATTTTAAAAAGCGATCAAATTGTGTAGTTATGCATTTTTTCTTAGGTATTAACTTAGACCCGATGAAGATTGTGTACTTTGTTTTCTCCTGACCACCCCCTAAATTTATCATGTCATTAAGGTTCCATAATTCTTCATAATAAATAGCCTATTAATTTTCCATGATAATAATTTATTAAATGTCGAATTAAAAATGATAATATATAAATTATCATACTATTGATGATAATTAATATATTTTTATTAGATAATACTTAGGATTAGTTGGGTATCTTTTAAAGAATAAAATACAGCGAATAAAAGTTGGTGATCATATATCGATTCAAGGATAATTTTGTCAGTTATAAAAAAGATGGGATAGAATTGGAAAATAAAATATGAAATTAGGGTGAACTATAGTATTTGCCTTGAAGCTTTTAAAAGCTCCTCTCCCCCATTTTTAAAATTGATAGATTTTGGAAGTGTTTTGCATAAAAAAAACACTTTATGAAATCTTTACCAAACACTAAGATGAAAAAAATATTGCTATAAACATGTTTTCAAAGTACTTTTTCTTAAAAGAAAAAGCAAGTACATTCAAACTTAGTTAGATTGGCTAACAATTATATAAGTGGACCATAGTGACAGTGGCAAGTATTGGTGCCCAGTGAGTAATTTCGCATCGTCTCACGTATTTCTTGATAAATGGTTTAACGTTATTTTTAATAAATGATGATGGATAACATAATTAATTATTAGTAGAGCTTATTGTTATTAGGTTAAGTACTTAACGATTTGACTTACTAACTAATCATGGTTTTATTATTTTTATGCAAAGAATAACCTCTTATTTGGAAGCGTAATGTCGTAGAATGTAGTCGTCTGACCATCTACCGATAATGTCCTCACTTAGCCACCGCAGCGAGAATGTCCTGACAAGATCTTGGGTTTTCAATGGTCACCACTGCGGTCATCCAACAACAGCTTCTCAGGAGGTCACCCATCTCAGGATTACTTAATACCGAGCATGCTTAAGTATAGAGATTTTTCGCCAACTATGAAGCCAATTATGCTGAAAAGATCTCGGGTTAGGAAAGGACAAACTATTACATATATTCCATTTGACGAATCCTACATGCCGGAACGGAGTACTATAATTCCACCAACTTAATTTGGAGGCTTTATCGGCTCCGAAATATGTTCAATCCTAGACTCTAGCATTTTCCTCACTCATGGTTTCCCGACACAATCCGTCAAGCATACTTTTTCACCCTCGACAGGTAACCCGTGGTCGACTCTAATACCATTTGTAAGGACCTGATCCTCTGCCAATACTGTCCCCACTTAGTCACTGCGGTTATCCGACAATGTGAGATATTCAACTGACATTGATGTGGTCATCCATCAATAGTTTTATGGGAGGTAGCCCATCCCTAGATTACTCTCGCCCGAGAATGCGTAAATTCAGTGATTTTTACTAACTCTGGATCCAACTATGTTGAAAATGCCACAATGTTACGAAAGGACAAGCCATTACCTATATTCTATTCTGTGAACTCTTCCTGCCGAATTGAATAAAGTACATACGTATGTGAGTACAATGGTTTCCATCGGGAATGATTTAACATTTTAAAGTATAATAGCTTAAGTGAATGAATTATCTTTTCATTATGTCATTGAAATAGTAAGAACATAGAATACGATATGTACTGTTGAGTCAATTATGATTTTTACTCTTTTCAAACTATTCTTAAAGGGGAAAAAAGCAACAAGGATCCGAACACTGTTAATATCTACACAATTATTCTTGAGAAAAATGAGTTCAGGTGCTGTAATTATGTTATAGCTTACATAGTTTAATGTTTTGGTTCCGCTTGATTGTTGGAGTATGTGGCGCGATAAACCAAATATGTATAGCTAGGGATAGTCCCTCATGGAATAAAGAGGAATACATGTGGAGCTTAATAAGCTTGGGCATCTCCATACATAGAACCAAGG
The DNA here is from genome assembly GCA_023531295.1 of Papaver armeniacum. Classification (NCBI taxonomy): domain Eukaryota; kingdom Viridiplantae; phylum Streptophyta; class Magnoliopsida; order Ranunculales; family Papaveraceae; genus Papaver; species Papaver armeniacum. The sequence continues at coordinate 1,651,613 of JAJJWW010000381.1, forward strand.
CCTTTTATTTAAAAACCCCACACCTCCTATCCCCAGGTGCGTCAAGTGGGGTTCGGGGTTATGTGGTCGGGTGAGTAGTGTCCGATGGTCCTTGAAGATCCTAAAAATTGGTATCATAGCCCATGGTTGGGGCTACTGTCCGAACGTAGAAGTGGTTGTGGATGTCACCGGGTTTAGGGCGCAAGTGGAATCGGAATCAAGGTGGAGCAGGTAAGGCCCAAAGTTGAACTGGCGCTCAAGGTAAAGTTAGTGTCTTACCCATTAACTCGGATAGAGCAGGGTTCTAGATCGGTAAGGCAATGCTCAAGGTTAAACTGGCGCTCGAGGTGGATTTAGTGTCTCACACATTAAATCTCAAGTGGGCGTGGTTCTAGGTGGGCAAGGAAATGCTCAAGGTGGAGTTAGTGCTTGCCTTATCATTAACTCAAGGTGGAGTAGGATTCTAGGGGGCGTAGTGACAATAATCATGATCGATGGGTAGCATATACAGATGGTAATCATATGGTGGAGTCTGATTGGACAGGTGAAGTGGTTTAATCTCTCCAAGGTGAAGATTGTTGGAGTATGTGGCACGATCAACCACATAAGTATAGCTAGGGATAGTCCCACATGGAAGAAAGAGGATTATATGTGGAGCTTAGTAAGCTTGTGCATCTCCTTACATAGCACCTAGGCCTTTTAGATTAAAACCACACACCTCTTATCCGAAGTTGGTCCAGTAGGGACATCATCGGTGTTATGTGGTCAAGCCCATAGTAGGTTCCTACAGTCCATGAAGATTCTAACATCGTTCACTAAAGTAAGGAAGATGCGGAAATGTAATACAATTTCAAAGGATCAATAAGATATCTTTGTAAACTAAAAAACATATCAAATAATGTTTTTTTTGGGGGACAAAATATGTAAAAATTAATTTCGATATAATTTCATTGATGGCTTGAGGATACAACTCAAGAACGGAGAGGCATAGTATGGGGGGATGTCAAGGCGGAAAATGCTAGAAAGGATTTGTGAAGTGAAGGATAAAAATATATCTATCAGGCTTTCCTTTACTTTTTCAATGATAGAAAGGGTAAACTTGATATTAATACATATTATATTTAATATTCATATGTCAGAAAATGCGTAACTAAATAAAAATCATGCGGCACGGGTTAAGCCCTAGTCAAGAATACAAAACAAAGTTTGGCTAACTTAGCCTAGATAAGTGGTGGTTCAGATTTGTCCTCACAAGAGATAAATCTATGGCTGTAATTGTTTGTCATAACTGATGGTTGTGATTGGGATTAGAAGTGCATCTAACGGATAAAATTTACTTACCATATCACTAATGTTCCATTAATTCTTCATAATAAATATTTATTAATTTTCCATAATAAATGTCAATTATGAATGATATGTCAACTATAAATGATAGCAACAAATTATTCTATCAACAATGATAATGAATATATTTTTATTAACTAATGCTTAAGATTAAATTTGTATTGTTGTGAGTTGTATAAAACGTGTTTTTAATGTGCGTTGATGCGCTGAGCGAGCTATGTACAAAAAAAAAATTGATGTTTGGCAAAATATAAACTTAAGTTAGAGGCGATTAAAAAAGCGATCAAATTTATTCCGTAAAATATCAGGTTCAACTATTGTTGTTATAGCAAAATAAACTTATCTCTGAAAACTGTAGTGTATTTTATTGTGCTTAAGAATAATGAGTTTTTTAATATTAAATACATAAATATATAGGTAATATTATATTTAAAAATTAGTATTATCATTAAAAAGTATTAATTTTTAAAATATTCAGTAGTTGTTTAATATTGTCTTTATTTCTATTGTTGATAAATTAATGGTGGGTTTGGCTTTGGATGTAAAATTCTAAAGGTGGAATTCACGGGTCCAGGGAATTTGGTGGAATTCCATTTCCCTTGGTATGTTTGGTTGCTAAAATCCCTTGGATTCACGTTTCCCTCTGGAATTATAATTCCACAAAATCCCCAATTTTGAATACCACCTCCGCCCTTAAGATTTGCTTGGAAACTTAGGAGGGATTTATGAACCCATTTTTTTTAAACTCTAAAAGTCATATTTTCTCCCTCTAAATAGTCTCCAAACAGTAAATGGGATTTAAAACCTGGCGTTTTTAAGGGCCACTCAAAAGGATTTAGGGGCTAACAATAAAACAAAAAAGGTCACTCAAACGTAATTGTAGCCAGCCCTTATCTCGCATAATTCTTAATAGCCAAATTGCCCTTACATAATCGGGAGATAATGTACTATTTTTATCCTCCGAATGCATTCGGTAGAAAAAAAAATAAAACATTCATCCGAATGTATGGAGTGCAGTATTTATAATTTGTGTTGGATTATGTCATTTTTAAGGTTTGGATCGGATTTTAACTTATTAAATCACGTTATGGATTGTGAATTGTTTGTTTGATGGATTATGAATGGTTAGTTTTATGGATTATGAATGGTGTATGAATTTAACAATGGTTTATGAATTTTGAAGCACGATCGGGAGATTTATTAAACTAAATATCTTCCGAATGTGGAAAATAATATAATCGGGAGACATAAAATTGAAACTACTACCGAATATAGTAGTTGAGCATTTCGAAATTCCAAAACCTAAGGATTTTGGCAGGTTTGGATTGTTAAGCCACTCTACATTCGAAAGTTTATGTAACTACATTTACTTCCGATTATGTGAAGTTCAAAACCAGAAAAATCTCATTATGTGAAGTTCAAAACCAAAACCATTTAATAAAATATTATCATGGCAAATTAATGGAGTATTTATTATGAAGAATTGTGGAACCTTAATGACATGATAAATTTTGTCCGTTAGATGCATTTCTAATCTCAATCACAACCATCACTTATGACAAACGATTACATCCCTAAATTTATCTCTTGTGAGAACAAATCTGAACCGCCACTTACATAGGAAAAGTTAGCCAAACTATGCTCTATACTCTTGATAATTATGAAATAGCCTAAATATAATTTCTATTTTTCGAAGCCTAGAATAGGGCAGGGCGTACCTATCACTGGGCTTAAGGGGGCTTTAGGTCTGGTGTCCTTCCCAATCCACAAGTAAAAAAAAAAAAATCCGCTCTTCTCGCCCGGCCTTAAAAGGAAATTTATCTTTCTTGGAATAAGGGCCTTCCAGGGCTTGGTTACGGGGCGTCCTGGGTATAGGGGTGAGCATGGGCCGGTATGAACCGGTTTTTGACTCATCCGCATCCAATCCAATTCACTACAGATTTCAAATTTGGCATCCGCATCCAATCCAACATCCAACGGATTTGCATCCAGTGGATACACGGATGAGCGGATTGGATGCGGATAATCCAATGGATTTGTGTTAGTTAAAATTTACGATGAAAAACTAAAACCAATATAGATGACTTCTTATAGAACCTACACATGTTATATATGTATATAGATATAGAAGTGACATGGACAACGCTCCAACCAAACATCTTTAAAATTCTAAAACTATCTATATATTTTCTAGAAGCCATATAAATGCCCTTAATCTAACGGGTATGGATGTCTAACGAATTTTTGAAGGTTGCACCCGGACCCAATTCGTAATTCCTTGGATTTCAAAAATCCCATCCGCATCCAACCCATTAGAGAACGGTCCGGGCATCCATTCGCAAAAATACGGTTAGTCCCGATTAAATCCGCGGATTATGGATAAAATGCTCACCCCTGCCTGGGTATAGTAAATTTCCATGTTTTCTTTTCGCTGGTTAAACCTAGACAATCCCCCAAAAATATATTAAAAATTAATTCTCTAATTGCAATCAACAACAACATACCAAGGGTGATGTAACGTCTTTATCAATACAAAGGCCTCTTGCCAATCCAAAAGTGATACTTTTAGAATATCTTTTTGAAGAGATAATGTTCCACCCGCATTCAACTCGTGAAAACGATCGGTTTCAGAAGTTCACCCGCGTCTAATCTGCCGAGAGATGCATCAGGTGTCCACCTGCCAAAACACGGATTTGGTTTGGGTAAAATCCGCGGTTATGAATGTTTTTGCTCACCCCTACGGCTACCATGCATATATTTTTTACTCCCTCCGTACATATTATATTGGCGGAATTTTGAATTTTCTTTGTACCAATACATAGGCGGAGTCCTATTTACAAGATGAATTTTCTCACAAATACCCTTATTCATTGTACATAAAAAATTGTTTTAGTAATAGGACAAAGAGTAAAAAAAAAAAAAACAAGAAAAATGATAAATTCAATGTAAATTTCTTAATCTAAGAGGATTGGTCCCCTGCCTATATATGTGGTACGAGTAGGGGTGTGCAACGGACAAACGGTTGCGGATTAGGGGTCACCCGCAACCAAACCGTCAAAGTTGCGGATTTGGTAAATTGAACCGTGACCAGCCCAATCACCCGCGGATTTGACCTCCGCGGATCTGCGGATTGTACGGGCCAGATGTGGATTAACCGCGGATTTAGACAAAAAATAAAAAAATAAAATGAAACTTACATTTTGGGCTTTTAATTTATTTAACGGCCAAGATTCCTCCCGGCCCCAGCTGAAGTGTTTTTTAATAGGATTGTTCGGATGGATTTTGCATTCGAATACAGTAGTATTTTTCAATAATCTGTTGATGGGTCTGCATGTGTATACTTTATGCGGTGTAGTGGTGAGTGATAAAAAAAAAGCATGGTCTCATATTTTGTCCTCTTCTAAGCTACCTTACATATTCAGTTGTTCACTCTCTAATTTCTGGAGTTCTCACTTTACGGAATAGTTCACAGACTCCACACAATCACACTACTCCCACAAATCACAATCCACATGATCATAATTTTCCGGTGCGGATAAATCCGCGGATGTATAAAACCAACCGCAACCAAACCGCTAAACCTTGCGGATTTGAGAATTCACCTGTGACCGGCGCATAAACTCTTGCGGATTAGTTTTCATCCGTAATTTTGCGGACGGTTGCAGATGAAAATCCGCGGTTCCGGATTATATGCACATCCCTAGGTACGAGGGAGTTATGACCGGCAAATGAAGAACACTTTATAAATAATGGTGGTTACTTCTCTTTCGAGCCCATTAAACTTACCTTTTTATTTCTCTTTTAACTTAGAAGTACAAGGAAGTACAATCCTTAAATTTGATTATGAAGTTAGAAATTTCATAAATTCTAAAGTAGAAATTCTAAAATAAAAATTCATTGACCTAATAAAACGACAAATTTAATGCTTATTTGGAAGGATCGAGAAAACATTAGTTCACCATCTCCTGCGTATTTTTCATCACCTTTAATTCATATTTTCCAGCATTAGTTCACATAATAGCGGGTTACTCTTCTTCTGTTCATTTTTTTTTTTTTTTTTGATGGATTCTTCTGTTCAATTCATTTCGTGCACAAAACATGCCTGTGCCATTTTTAACTCCAAAATATGTCACCGCCGTTAAAAAGAATGAAGAAAAAAGACAACCGCGCCATGACAGCAAACATCCCATGGAAAGCAAAAAGATAAATACTTATTTCATAAAAGAATAAAGGCAAAGAATTATGCACAACGTTACCGTTACATGCTTCAAAAGAAAAAAAAAGAAAAAAAAACGTTACCGTTATTTTTAACCCCAACAAATTTAATTACCTTCACATTTTAATTAATTACTCCTTAATTGAAACTAAGTTAATACACCTCTATCATCCCGAAACTACCCCTTCTTATCTGATTAATCCGGTGTCAGATAACCTCCTCCTCGTTAATCAATGAAAGAAGGAAAAAAAATAAAAATAAAAACCTAGAAATAAATAAATTATAAATCGGGTTCCAGT